>CM019179.2:27946583-29410146 GCA_009739505.2 Apolygus lucorum | reverse complement strand
ATTGCACGGCGGGGCGTTCATTTGTCCATCGTCAATTTTTTTCGCTCACGATACTCTCGCGTTTGTTCGCTGATCGTTTTGAAGTGGAAGAAGTACGGAAATGGTTGAAACTAATAAACCAAAACAAAATGTCAACCACTACACAACAAGGTAGTGAAGTAAGGTTGTTAGTTCATGTACCCAAGCATCAAAATAAGAAAACAGTTGATTGTTCTCTACGCAACACAGTGAGTCTATTTTATTTATTGGTCGCGTGAGCAAGTTTTCGTGACGATTTTTCAGTTTATGTGCCAAAGCATAGACGTGAAAATGTCAATAATATTTTATGATTGATGATTATAATGATTGATTAGAAATTTGATACTTTCATAATTTGAGACAGAAAGAGTGGATGAAAAATAATACACGCTAATTGGTTGCTAGGGAATTCAGTAAGAGGTTGGTTGGCCTCTTCATGAGCCGTGCAGGGTACATGATTCTGCTGAGGGGCGATTAGGATTGTGTATGTTGAGTTACAACCAAAGCTGTAGAGTAGATATCCCCAAACTATCAATACTTAAAAGTATCGATACTTCTTGAAAAAATTATCAATACATCGATACTTTTTTCCCGATATGTATCGTAGTATCGATACTTTTTTCTCAGTATTGGAGGCGATACTTTTTTATCTCACACATTTTATCTGTTTCAACACCTACGACATGAAGGTACCTACTTGATAGTACCTCTGTCTTTACCTAGATTGTTGGGAGACCAACCACTTCAACAAATTCAACAAAGATCATGTACCACCACCTCCAGCTCTCTATGATAACCTGCCGTCCTCCATTATCTAGGAAAGACCACTAGAGGTGTGTAAGACAAGGTCATTTGGCGGATTAGAACCCCAAACGGTCACTCATTACAGAGACCAGGTAATTTGAATCCGTTCACCCGTTCACAAAAACGAGCTAGTCTGTAAACCGAACGAGTCGAAACGTTGGGATCCAGGTCGTGACTCGAAAAAAACGCTGAGTCGAAAAACCGAAGGAGTCGGAAGCTAAAAGCCAAAAACAAATGAAAGATCGATTCGAATCGTATGAATCAGTCTTTGAGTATTTTTGGTCTTTCTGTTTTGTCTTTTTAGTCCTCAGTTCATTCGAACGTAATTCTTCACTTGGATGATAGAAGGTTTTGCTTTTAAAACCCACTTCCATCTACTTCTTTCTGTTGATACTTCCTTGTAATTTTCACACATTAATGATCCATGTACAAACATGCATGTATATAAACATTCATTATACATCCATATTGCGGGCAATTAATTAATTTTGTTGGCCTTCTACCGTTGTTCTCGGAATTTAACCGGAAAACTCGATTGGTGGGTTGATGAACGAATGACCGTGTTCATTTTGACAACCCGTTCAGTTCTGACAAGGTCATTTTGAAGATAAGGTCTTTTCAATACGTTCAATCCTGACTATTGACATAGTAGACATAAACGATTCACACTCGTGTTTCTGATTTATCGTACGTCCAACCCTTGAATTATAGGGAGATTATAGGGGCGGGAGGAGTCGGAGGAATCGTTTTTGTCTGCTTTTAGTAGGCTTTTCAGCTAGTTAAATCATAATGACGACTTGGGTAGGTCCGGAATAGCGTTCTCTGCGACACAACTAGCGGTAACACTGAGCTGGATATTCAGGAACGACGACACACAAAACAAACCGTTCTGAATCAACCAAACCGTTGGGGGTGCACCCTGGAAAATTCTCCGACTAAATAAATAAGGTTGGGGTTTCAACTACGACGCTTACAAAGGAACGACGAGAGGAGCAACTCGGGAAATAACTTTGTCACAATGAAAAGGAATGAAAAAAGTTTATAAAGAGAGAAAAAGAAACCTCCGTGCGGTGGGCGACAAAAGATTGTGGTAAGCCTTTCCCGATGGTGGGAGGACGGTTAGCATTGTGAGGGCGCAGGTACCGCGTTTTCGCTTGGACTGTTTTTCCAGAGCGAAGCATTGAAATTTACATCGTGGTGAATATAAGGGAGATTTGTCGAGATTAGGGGGAGATTTCATCCCGCATTGTTCGACGTTTCGATGAAGATGCAGTAAAAAGTATCGGATGGTTCCCTCAGGTTGTTTTGTAAGGATGTTTCGCAGCTGACAAGAAGTTTTTACGGGTTCCTCGGACGAGAACATCGTGACTGATATCCTGTCTTGCAACACGTATTCATTTTCAAAGATTATTACTAGGTTTGTCAGGTTTTTCGTCCTCATACATGGATTACGACATGTTTGTATGTTTTCATTGTTTGTACTAAAGTAATTGAACAATATCAGTTCAAATACAGTGTTTTGGTTTATTATTTGCAATAATGAACCTTTGGAATCGACCAAGAAAAAAAAAATTTTAACACCCCCTCAAAATTTGATGGTTTACGTTTCAAGGTACGTAGAATCCAAAAATCGAATAAAATTTGGCCGTCCGTCCGCCGTACGCCGTTCGCGGCACTTTTGCCACTTAGCATTGACCGATTTTGATGAAATTTGGAATGTAGGCTCCATTTGGGGTCTAGTTGTGCCCCGAAGCTTTTGGTTGAGGTAGGTCACTTCTAAGGGTTCCAAAATCAATTTTGAAATTTTGAAAACGCCCTAACTCAAAAAATTTCGATATAAAGGTATTGTTTTTCCTTCAATTTAAGATTCTATAGAATTTTTAGAATTTTTTGAGACCACGCGGAGCTCTGTAGGACAAACCGTTCGCTTCCTACGAAAATTTAAGTGTTTATTTTGAAATATATATATATATAAATCAAAACACGAGTGTGAATCGCAAAAGAGGCCTAATCTCCGTTCAAATTAGAGCTGATCGAAATGTAATCGATATTTGGTGATTTTGATTTTTTTTTTTTCCTTCATATTGGATGGTTGGTGATTTTGTAGACGAGTGATCTATATAGAAAAATAATAAACCATTGTGTAATAATTTGCAGGGTTTTTTTTTTTTTTTTTGCTTTTTTGTGAAATGTATAACAGTCGAGAAAATTGGTTATCCAACATAACTTGGGAGATGTATAGCTTTTCCAAGTCGAATTGAGAATTTTCCAAACCAAATTGAGAATTTTCCAAACCAATTTGAGAATCCGAATTAAAATAGACACGACCCGAAAACTTTGATGTTTGTTTTTTAACCTAGGAAGTAATCAGGTACGCAGACTCATGAACAACTGCTCTCCTACCCAGACCTGTCGCATCAGCTCCTGTATGAACATTCACCATTCGAGGGAAGTTGAAGCCAAGATACAGGAACTCGGTCTTACTGTACAATATCTTCCTCCTTATTCACCCCAATTGAATCCTGTCGAGAAAGCTTTCTCAAAAATCAAGCTTTACGTGAGAAACGTTCTCAGTGAGTCAGCGCAGGTTCTCGTTTTGAGTGAAGTGATAGCTCGAAGCATCCCCACCGTTTCATCAGCTGATTGCACAAATTGGACGATGGACATGTTCGTGCAATTAACGAACGCAGCAGCTGGAAACCCTCTACATTGATGTTTCACATTACCTAATTTTTCTCAAAAACATGAAAAATGTGATTTCTTTTTTTTTCTCTCTCATGAAAAAATGCGAATTTCTTTCTTTTAACGATGTATCGTGCAATTTTATTAAAAATTATAAGTTTTGATTTGTTTTGAAAAATTGGGACTTTGGTTTGGATGATTCCCTTCTTCTTTCTTATTTATAATATTCTTGGTTTGAAAAATTCTCAAATTGGTTTGGAAAATTCTCAAATTGGTTTGGAAAATTCTCAAATTGGTTTGGGAATTTCTCAATTTGGTTTGGAAAATTCTCAATTTGGTTTGGAAAATTTTCAATTTGACTTGGAAAAGCTATAGAAGCAAAATCGCAGAATCACAAAACTGATCCATTTCGTGAGTGACAAAGGAGGGTTAGATGGAATGAGAGGGGTAAAAGAGTTGCCAGGCAAATATCAAATGTCGACTCCTTCCGCCCCCGACCCCTCTAACTCATCTCGCCTCTGACTCCTTCCGCCCCCGACCCCTCTAACTCCTACCGGCACCGACTCCTCTCTCATCTCGCCTCCGACTCCTTCCGCCCCCGACCCCTCTAACTCCTACCGGCACCGACTCCTCTAACTCATCTCGCCTCCGACTCCTTCCGCCCCCGACCCCTCTAACTCCTACCGTCACCGACTCCTCTAACTCATCTCGCCTCCGACTCCTTCCGCCCCCGACCCCTCTAACTCCTACCGGCACCGACTCCTCTAACTCATCTCGCCTCCGACTCCTTCCGCCCCCGACCCCTCTAACTCCTACCGGCACCGACTCCTCTAACTCATCTCGCCTCCGACTCCTTCCGCCCCCGACCCCTCTAACTCCTACCGGCACCGACTCCTCTAACTCATCTCGCCTCCGACTCCTTCCGCCCCCGACCCCTCTAACTCCTACCGTCACCGACTCCTCTAACTCATCTCGCCTCCGACTTCTTCCGCCCACGACCCCTCTAACTCCTTCCGGCACCGACCCCCTCTAACTCATCTCGCCTCCGACTCCTTCCGCCCCCGACCCCTCTAAATCCTACAGGCACCGACTCCTCTAACTCATCTCGCCTCCGACTCCTTCCGCCCCAACCCCTCTAACTCCTCTAACCTCGCGATCAGAGACGAGCATACGTACTTACATACATACGGTTGTGGTTTTATGTAGTTGGATTCGAAAATGCAAGGTAAACGAACTATAATGTTGGTGGGGGGGGGGGGATAATGGGAGGTTGTTAGAGAATGACAGTCTGGCAGGAGCCGCATTAGCGCGATCTATGTAAATCTGGGCGTAATTAAAAGCCGATCAGCGCAGCAGGGGATGATGGTGAAGAGGAGGGGGGGGGTTTTAGCGCCTGGTGCGGCGGCTCTTATTAGGCGGGGCGGGCGGCGCGGGGCTATTAGGGCGTAATGCGGTAGCCGACTCCTCTCGCGGCTTCGCCCCCTGCAAGATGCGGAGGAGATTTTTCGAAAGGACGGCGTCGGAGGAGGAGCCCGCGGGGGGGGGGGGGTTCTCGAGCCTCCGAAGGCCGCGGAAGGATTTTAATCCCTCGGCGGGAGGAGCGGGCGAGGGGGAGGGAAGCAACCCGTTCAAAATGGCGGGGATTCCCCCCTTCGCGAGTTGGGATTCCCCTTCGCGAGTTGGGATTCCCCTTCTCCTCCGCCGCCGCAGGAACGGTCGGATATTTCTCGCGGGGGCTCGGAGGATGGTCCAGCGCAGCTTCCGCGCCCGTCAAGGACTCCCGCGTCCTCCCACGCCCGCCGCCTCCTTCCCTCTCTACAAGGAACACATTCAATCGACTCTCGATAATCTGACAATCAATAGCTGATAATTATGAGAAATCGAAGCTGATACTTTTCTACGAATTCGATGCAATATTGATCGAAGCACGATTCCGCTTGGTTAACGTACGAGCAACTGAATGCAATCAGAGATTTCTAATTCATTCAGAAAAACTCCCCCATAGTTATCTATAAATTGGAGGATGATCCACTATGAATTGATCAAGGGTTCCCTGTGAATTGGAGGATGATCCCTAATGAATTGAACGATGGTCCCCTATGAATTGGAGGATGATCCCTAATGAATTGAATGATGGTCCCCTATGAATTGGATCTATAAATTGGAGGATGATCCCTAATGAATTGAACGATGGTCCCCGACGAATCGGAGGATAGTTCTATATAAATTGGAGGATGATCCTCTATGAATAGATCTAAGGTTCCCTGTGAATATTTGGAGCATATTCTCTATAAATTGGAAGATGGTACCCTATCAACTGAAGGATGGTTCCCTACGAAATGTAGGATAGTCCTCTATGAATTGGAGGATGAAACTTGTAATTTATGATGATGAAATAGTTGAAAAAGTTATGAATGAAATTGGTTTTAAAATGTTTCAAAACGGATTTCAGCTAAAAACTTATTTGAAAAACGCTGTAAATTATTAAACAAAGGTTTAATTTTTTTCTATATAGATCACTCGTCTGCAAAGAATACGGCTTTGCCATTTTTACCACCAACCAACTTGAAGAAAAACATCGATCGCATTTCGGTCAGCTCAAATTTGAACGGAGATTAGGCCTCTTTTGCGATTCACACTCGTGTTTCTGATTTATCGTACGTCCAACCCTTAAGTTCTCGTAGGGAGCGAACGGTCTGTCCTACAGAGCTCCTCGTGGTCCCAAAAAATTCTAAAAATTCTATAGAATCTTAAATTGAAGGAAAAACAATACCTTTATATCAAAATTTTTTGAGTTAGGGCGTTTTCAAAATTTCAAAATTCATTTTTGTACCCTTAGAAGTGACCTACATGAACCAAAATCTTCGGGGCACAACTAGACCTCAAATGGAGCCTACATATCAAATTTCATCAAAATCGGTCCATGGTTGCTAAGAAAAGTGCCGCGTACGTCGGACGGACGGCCAAATTTTTATTGATTTTTGGATTCTACGTACCTTGAAACGAAAACCAAAAAAGTTTGAGAGGGGGGGGGGGGGGGGGTTGAAAAATAATTTTCTTGGTCCATTCGAAAGCTTCATTAGGTATTGAAAATAATAAACCTAAAAGCTCATTCCTGCTAAAAATTTCGAGTCCATTGCAATAACTTCATTTTATTTAAAAATTCGCTAAAATGAGGTAGGAACTCAAAAGTGCACATTTTTAATTATTATAATTATAAGGTATAATTTTATTTCAAGTCAGAAGGACAACAAAGAAATTGACTAATTGGAATAAACGTAGAAAATTCTATTTGAATCAATTTGAAGTTTTTTCCTTTTTAGTGCTGATTAACGTCAGCAAAATCTGTTAAAGTGGTGAAGAAATTAGCGGAAAAAAAGCTGTAAGTTTCCTCCACGGAAATATCGCTTCCTTCGCTGCGTGGAGAGAGAAAAGACAAACACCCGAAATAAGACAAACCTGGAACTCTGTTCTCAACAAGTGGAGCTTGGCGGGACACGGAACATAAAGATTTCCTCTCAATTAGCCGCGATAAGACATCTACCAGGAGTCCTGAGGACCTCTTCAAAAGGACCTCCCCGTCCCCGCGCGGTAATTATGCCACCTTTTGAGCTCTCGTGTTTTTGTTAACTTCCTCGTCTAGTCCTCCGGTTCATTAAGGATTTCATTCTTCAACCAATTATTTCTATTCGTAGGTGGATTGTTATAACGGCAACAGTTTTCACCCGATTTTGATGAAAAGTGCAGTGTGTATACAGGGTGTCTGCACTTAAGATGTGCATAACTTCAGGGATCAATTCTACAACTAATTTGCAACAAAAATTGTCTCTTAGCAAATTTTTCTTAACCCACTCAAAATGCCTTTTTTTCACTTCGAAGTTTTTTTTTCGCGTTTTCGATCTTACGTCATTAAAATTGTCTTAACTCCTGCTATTGACTAAAAATTACGTAGGAAATGATACCTAACTCGTCGAGGGTGACTCTACATCGCGTAAAACACTCGATTTTCAAGTAAAACTTACGTTTTCTTCCATTCAAACTTGATTTACTCATCGAATTTGAATTTTAAAAAGAAAAAAACTGGTAGACCGTTGGAAAGCTGACAGTTTGAGCATGTTTTTTCCGAAGAGCGCCCAATCGAAATTGGCAGGCGTTCATAGTAAAAACGTTGAAAAGAAAAAAGTCGAATTTCGAAAAAAATTCCAAGTTGACTTTTTGACTTGCTTTTTTAGAAATAGTTTATCGCTAAAATATTTTGATTTTACTATAAGTAGCTTGGATATTTAACGCTCTTTCCAACGATATCCTCAAATTTGAATTTACTTGTTAAATAACAGGAGTTATGGCAGTTTGAATGTCGTAATGTCGAAAACGCGAAAAAAACTTCGAAGTGAAAAAAAAGGCATTTTGAGTGGATTGAGAATAAATTACAAGGAGACAATTTGTTGCACATTTTGTTGAAATTCTATTGCAAATTAGTTGTAGAATTGATTCCTGAAGTTATGCCCATCTTGAGTGTAGAATTTTTGATTGTATCGAATTTGAAGAATTGACTGTATAGGGATTTTGATGAAAAGTGCAGTAAGTGAGTATACAGGGCGTCCACACTTAGGATGAGCATAACTTCAGTGTTCGATTCTACAAGGTATTTTCAACAAAAAATGTCTCCTAGCAATTTTCTTTTAATCCACAATTTTTTTTTTTTTTCACTTCCAAGTTTTTTTCGCGTTTTTGACCTTACGGCACTGATATGGTCATAACTCCCTTATTTCTCTTGCAAATTCAAATCTGACTACACCGTTGAAAAGAGCGTTGAATGTCCACGCTACCTAGTGCAAAACCAAAATCGTTCAGTAATAAAATAGTTTCAAAAAATCAGGTCAAAAAGCAAACTTTAAAATTCTTTCGAAACTTGACTTTCTTTGACCAAACTTTTTACTATGAATCTATTTCGATGGGCGCTCTTCGTAAAAACATGCTCAAATTTTCAGCTTTCCAGCGGTCTATCGAGTTTCAAAAAACATTCAAATTGGAAGAGTAAATCAAGTCTGAATGCAAGAAAACGTGAGTTTTACGAGAAAATCCGGTGTTTTACGCGGTGTCCGATCTCTGGATGACTTGACGAGTTTGGTGTCATTTCCTATGTAATTTTTCACGCTGAATCCAATGGTGATATTTCCGAATAATTCAGACAGCTAAAAAGTGGATTTTTTCGAAGAAACCTTTGTTTTTCGTACATAAAATAGGTACGCATTATTCGTAGATATGGTAGAGCATAAGTAATACCTTTTCACTCAATAAAAACATCAATCAGCTAGAAACTTGATGTTGTTATGCGCATCTTAAGTGTAGACACCCTGCAGTGTTGGGTTCGGAGACCTCGGATTTCTTTGCAATCGAATTATCGGCTATTTCCTTAGTTCCCATGCACCGAAATTGATGAAATTTGTTATGAAGGCTCCATTTGGGGGCTAGATGTGCCCCGAAGCATTTGGTGATCACAGTCACTTCTGAAAGTTGAAAAATAAGGGCTGAAATTTTCAAAACGCCCTAGCTCAAAAACTCTCGATATAAAAGTATTGTTTTTTTCTTTAAATTAAAATAGAATATAATTTTTAGAATCGAACGAGACCACCCGGAGCTCTGTAGGACCAACCGTTCGCTCCCTATAAAAATTTAAGGGGTGACTTACAATAAATCAGAAGCACGAGCGTGAATGGCGAGAGGCCTAATCTCCTTTGAAATCTTAGCGGACCAAAATGCGATCTTCTTCGAGTTGTACTAAGTTTTTGCGTCCGTAGCAACCAGTAATCAAATTTCCTAATGAAGGCACCTACAACTCCCTATTTCTTCTAATTGAGTGTGAAGCGTTTATTTCGTCAAAATAAACTTGATCGTTGATAAGTATCTTAGGTAATTGAAAGGGAATTCAAAGAGAGCAGACCGCACTGTAGTGTAGAAAGTAAGTAAGTACTGCTTTATTTATAAAATGAAAACATCCCTCTTACCGTAACAGCTCATCAGTAGTGTTGCTATTTAAAAGCAACAATGCTGAGGTATTCATCAATCGTGAAGCGAAAATATGGTTGGTAGTTTTTTTTCTATATAGATCACTCGTCCGCAATGAACTCGGCATTGCCACTGTCACCACCTGCCTACCACGTACTTACAGCGATCGCATTTTGGTCAGCTCAAATTTGAACGGAGAGGCCTCTTTTGCGATTCACACTCGTGTTTCTGATTTATCGTAAGTCCAACCCTTAAGTTCTCGTAGGGAGCGAACGGTTTGTCCTACAGAGCTTCGCGTGGTCTCTCAAAATTCTAAAAGTTCATTACTATCTTAAATTGATGGAAAAACAATACATTTATATCAAAATTTTTTGAGCTAGGGCGTTTTCAAAATTTCACCCCTTAGAAGTGACCGACATCAACCAAATGTTTCGGGGCACAACTAGACCCCTAATGAAGCCCATATACCAAATTTCATCAAAATCGGTCAATGGGAACTAATGAAAGTGCCCCGTACGGAACATTTTTTGTTCGATTTTCGGATTCTACGTACCTTGATACGTAAACAAACAAATTTTTAGGGGGTGTTAACAATTTTTTGACATTTTCATGTCTTTGCCCTGGCACATAGCACAAAAAACTGTCACGAAATTGCGTAACGAAATTGTGTTACAGTGCCTTTATAATGATTTCCGCTTACAACGACCCCGTTGTTAGGTTTGTTCCTTTTCTACACTTTTTAACCCACAAAAATCGTTCACCACTCGTTGGAAAGCTCTCGATTTAACGAACATTTTCATGTTCTCCATAACATATTGACTATACGAATAGCGGAGCTATGGGCATAACTGTTCTCATATTTTGTTTACAAACTAATGATCGTGAGTGTAGAAGATAATTAATCCGGAATCGTCTATTTTATTGAAATTAGGTACCTACCTCTTAATATTAATAATTGTGTCAATTTGTAACATAATATATCTATGTTATTATGGTAATGATTCGTTTCACATTCTGACAACAACGGAGGGTGGGTTATAAAATCCTATAGTGAGGTAAAAAGCAATAGGTAAAGACATGAAAATGTCCCAATGCGTTGCAGACTCGTATGCAAGCGTTTTTTTTTAAATTTCATGTTTCCTGCAATAGGCTCTTGTTGGTTTGTGATTTGGTGTTGTTTTCGAATCGAGTGTGAAGCGTTTAGTTCTTTCTAGTACGAGTATTTTTTGTAGTCACAGGAAGTTGATCAAACATTTTTATAGCACGATAGTGGTAATTATTTTGTGCAAAAGTGGTTCTGTACAGCGGCAAAGACATAGTCATGTCGTCTATAGTTCTGGTATTCAATCCATGTGTTGGAAAAGTAAACGTATCTTCTTTAAATAATTGTTTTATACAACATACGTCAACAAAATGTCTGAGTTTGCTGGGTCATTGGTTCCACAATAATACGGCAACCAGCCGCACCTGAAACAGCGATTGATTTATGAGGAGCCAGACCTGAGCGGTTTTCTCTGTCGGTTCCAAAGGTTCATTATTGAAAATAGTAAACCTTGTGTAATAATTTGCAGCGTTTTTCTCTAAAATTCGATATTAATTACAACTCAATTGATGGAGTACTCAACATACACGATCGATATTTTGCAAGAATAATTCTACTCTCTTTCTGTCCAAGAACTGGCATCGAGGGTTCGTATGGGGATAATGTGTGGGGAACTAACTTGTCGAGGGTTGAAAGAGAGGGAAGTTCAGACGCATTAGAGGGCAGCCCAGCATTAATTAATGCTTTCGGACCCCTCGATTCACCCCTGGAAGTTCATTTGGGTCGATAGGAGACGTCTTTCCCCCGACTCCGGTCATTTTTCCCACGTCCCTCCTCAAAATCGCCCTCTCGCAATAATTTATTCCGATGCAAATCCAATATTCACAGCTCAATTCCGATCATCCGTTCCCCTCCCGCGAGGGCGTCGGTTCGGCCCCGTTTTCGGGCAGTATTCCAATCTTTTTCGTCGGATCATCCTCTTCATTTAGTGAAAAATAGGGCGTTTTCCGACGCCATCTGTCGCCCTCGGTCCCACACTCGGTTTATTTTACATTTTATCCTGAATTATCGATCAACGTGACCCTCTCTATTAATCACAATTCTTATTTATTCAAAAGACACCCCTAATATGTGAGTAACGCGCAATACGACGTTAAAACTCTTCCGTTTGTATCATCTACTTGTAGAGCCTCTGAAAATGTGAACCAACGAAAATTTGGGAAATTTTTTTTTTCATATCGAAAAACGCCTAGAAAGTGGCCATGTTAAAATACTTTTTTCTCCGAATCTACCAAAGATATCAATTTGAAAATTTTAGGAGTTGTTATAGGTATTATTATGTAACTTTCAGTAATACAACTTCTGGAAATATTGCATACACAAAAATTAGTGCCATATTACACAAATTATATTACACAAATGTTGACTTTAAAAAATTTATTTTTTCAGGTCACGAATCACTACGAATTTCAAAAAGTTGTATCACTTAAATGTGTATCAATAGTTGGTGCACGCGTGGAAAAAATTGCATTCAATTTTATTGATCAAAGCCGGAGAAAAAGGTATTTTTGTGACGAAAAATGTAATTTTTCAGGAGAGGCAAATTTCGAAATTCAAGCTTTTCCGCCCGTTCATGTCGTTGTTTCTGTCTAAAATCTGTGGTTTTCGAGTATCCATGTAGATACTAAACTTTCCATAGTCCAAAGAAACCTTTTGAGTGGCTTTGTTATCATAACCTTGCTGTTTAAACCTTCTCGTGTGATTTTTGTTGTCGTGTAGTGAACTCGTTTTTCGTTATATTAAACATAGCAAATTTTGCTGACAAAATGCCGAGATCAAAACGTATTTACATAAAAAAATTAAAAAAATTGTCAAGAAACCACCAAGTGAGCGTTTTACAAAAATAGAATCCGGTCGTTCAAGAACCTGTCAGGAGGACCCAGACAACTCTGTAGTGTCGCATGTCCCTAATGTGAACCTAGAAGTGAATATGGTTAGTGTACTCCTGCCTCAGCTTCCACACCATCATCTTCCGAGAGAAAATTATCATAAACTATTGCTGATTATGGTAATTATGAGACTAAAAACACAGTAGTGTATGACAATCGACCCGAAGTAAATTATGTCAGCTTTATTGGGATTTGGGTCCAACAACAAAATCCTCCTCTTTCACCAAATTTTCGAAAAATTTATTTTCTTCATCAGCGCTCAGAGGATGACTTTAGGTTTGAACATCAAACCACGGTCGGGAACGAAGAGGTATAAACCAGGAACACTAATCATTAAATTGGTGTTAAAAAACTTGACTATTATAATTAAAATTTGGAAAAACACAATAACATCAGGATTTAATATAATAATATTGGTAAAAAACAAACCAAGGCAGTCAGAAAGACACAACAACAATAATAATGACTAGAATGGATAAGAGATAACCAATAATAATTGTTGAAAAATAATTTTTATCTCTTATCCATTCTAGTCATTATTATTGTTGTTGTGTCTTTCTGACTGTCTTGGTTTGTTTTTTACCAATATTATTATATTAAATCCTGATGTTATTGTGTTTTTCCAAATTTTAATTATAATAGTCAAGTTTTTTAACACCAATTTAATGATTAGTGTTCCTGGTTTATACCTCTTCGTTCCCGACCGTGGTTTGATGTTCAAACCTAAACTCATCCTCTGAGCGCTGATGAAGAAAATAAATTTTTCGAAAATTTGGTGAAAGAGGAGGATTTTGTTGTTGGACCCAAATCCCAATAAAGCTGACATACTAAAAACACACTTTTGAGACACCCTTTCCAAACTAGTGAGCTGCATAGTGTGTGGCATTTTTGCTGTGAAAGAGGGAGGCAGCCCTGCCTATGGCGCTGTTATACATTGAGATACCCGACTTTGGCGTATTCTTAGCCTATTTCCCAATGTCTTTTTTAAAATAATTCCTGGAGCAAGTGATTCAGTACATTTTGTAAATTATTTTGAAAATATAAAAAAATCGATTAAAAAAAAAACCTTCTACCCTTAATCTGCATCTCAATAATCCTCAGGAATAAACGACTTCATCGCAATTATATATTCATACAACCAATACAACATATACTTATGGAGGCAAAAGTGTTCATCAACACCCTCTATACAGTTGTGAAGCTGTATTGAAGTATACACAGCTGTTCCGAATCCAGATACAAAATTTATCTCAGTTGTTATTTATATGATAAGATCGTTTTGAAAGGGATTTCGAGAGGGAGTCGATAAGAAAGAATCTCTATACAGATTACTAATAAAGTAATAGAAACCGCTACACAAAAGATTCTGCCGCAATCTCCCTTATGGATCTGATATTCGATAGAAATTCGATTCCATTTTTACAAGGCACGAAAAAAATACCGCATAACAATCCTACGGGAAAGAACAAAAGAGACAAACAAAAGGAGAAAGGACGTCTCCCCACAAGGATTTGTAACATTCAAGAACGAAATCGCGTTACGAACTACATAATAGAAACGTATAATATCCTATAATAGAAACAGCGGATTGAAGGTTTCAAATCTTTATGACTCAGAGGCCCCATATTTTCAATTACATCTCTCCCAGTCCTGGATTACAATTAAATAAGTTTATTATTCAATCATCGACCCTTCTTTAATTCATTTATAATTACCAGCTACGAAATGTTATGCATATGTGCTTTCAAGTGCAAGGTGGTCTAGATTTTCGATTTCACCAATAAGTACCAATTTTATAATATTTCTTTAATGAACTTTTATACCTTTTTTCAATATGGAGCTTATCTTTCAAAGTCCCAAGAGTAATTTACTTTTATGCCAATTTGCACTGTTGAAACATGTCTCAATTGTGAAAAACAACAATCTTTTTGAATTTACTCCATCTGAAATTTTAATACCACCAAATGTTGATATAAAATGTTAATTTATACCATTTCAGGGGGTCTCAGTCGGTCGCCGTTCGTTCCTCGTTCCGGATTAGTATTTCCCTAAATTACCCGCGCTCAAACTTTAAAAGTTGTACCTAAATTTGAAAATTTCAAGGATTTTTCAAATTCATTAGTGCATCGGCCTTGGGGACTGGAAAACTAAAATATTGCCTCTGGAATCATCAAAATTGAACAATGATTTCCGGCGAAAAATCGAAAAAAAACCTAACTAAAAATGATTTGATAATTCCAGCGGCAATACTTTAGTTTTCTAATTCCCTAAGCTGATGCACTAATGAACTTCGAAAGTCCTTCAAAATTTAAAAGTTAGGATTAACTTTTAAAGTTTGAGTGCCGGTAATTTAGGGAAATACTAACCCGGAACGAGGAACGAACGGCGACCGACTGAGACTCCCTTAAGGTAAGAGCTAATCAAGTGAATTTATGCCAACAGACGATTCAGGCTTTAAGGACGATAAAACCAAATTGACAATAAATTACCTCTTTATTTCAAAATGATGGATACATTTTGAAAAAGGCAGCAAGTCACTCATTCTTATTCTGTATTGAAATGGTTGATGTGTGTTTATTTTGGTTGGGTCTTTCCTGTTTTAAAATATGGAATACTGGCTGGGGGAGAACAAATCTCATTTGCAGCCTCATCGGGTTGTTACTTTGAATAGGCCGATGAGATATTCAGCTAGTTTCAAGTCTTTGATATCAGACGCATTATTGTGAGGAAATCTTGTTTACATCACTTTAGAGTCGAAATTGATTCTGTTAATTTGTGTAAAGTTCAACACTTTCGTACTGCTATTTCATCAAGTGTACAATTGAGCAAATGCAACTCTGCAAAATCGCCTATAATGTAATTTTGAAAATGATTTGCAAATTTAGAAAAAAACACAATTGAAACAAAAAATTAAATTATTTTCTTCAAAAATTGTATTTGTTTATAAAGATTGATCATAATATCGTTTCTTTTTGTGACTAAGTTTTGATTTTTTATTTTTCTTGGCCTCTCAAGCCGGGTTCACATTGATGCAGAAACCTTTGGAGCTATGTGTAGCAAAGATAGAAGCTGAAATTGGCTATCAATTTATAATGTTTTTATTACAGCCGAAGTCGGTTAGAAAAACTGAAGTTGTTTTAATGGAAAATATTATGGAAGTAGTGTGAGAGGGCCACAGTACAGCAAACTCACTAATTAACACAAAGATTTCAACGAAAAAATTACATCGATGTCAACTTTTTAAAATTTATCAGTGACGTCATTAGAAATGAAGCCAGTCAACTTCGCTGTGTGAACCAATTTTGAACGATCGTTGTAATGTTTTCGTTGAATTGTTTGTGTTACTGCGTTGGCGATACTGCGGTCCCAATCGGCCTGTAATACTAGGTACTTATTGAATATTATAGTATTTGAACGTATAAATCAGTATCAGTAGTTACATTCACTTGAATATTAGCAATAATGTCTTTAGAACGAAAAAAACTCATCTTTTAAAAAATGGACGGATCAACCGCAGTACATTTCCATTTACTCTGAAGTATTTCAAAAAATCTCCCCTCCACTCGCCATCAATCGGCATTGTGCCCGAGAAATTCTCCAGGTAACCGACCTGGAAAAGACCAGACTCGTCTTTTTATAGTCTCGAAAGAAGCAAAACGATTCTGGTTATAATACCATTCCTGTCCGCACTACGTCATACGTCTCAACGCTTCGAATAAAAGACTCGATTCTTATTGATTGCCTTTATGTTTCCAGAGGAGAAAAGGTACCCCGAAGAAAGACGGAAAAAAAAACGGGCAGATTTCTTTGTCAAAAACGAACCTCAGGTCTAAGAAAAGACCGTTACCTTGAAAAATCCATCTTGGGCTGTATCTTCCGAATACAACAGGCAAGAAAACGAAAGGGGAAGTATAAATATAGGAAAAAAATGTTACTAACGAATGCTACGTAGTAAAAGTTGAATTTTTTCTTTTCATGAATGGAAGTATCCGATGGAGTATTTTGTAGCTCGTGCTGGATAGACCAACCCCTTGAATTTCTACCTCACCTGCCCTCTTACCCTTTAGGGCACAGTTGGGGTTAAACACAATGCCCAGATACAAAAAAGAGCCTTCAACGGAGAAAACATTAACTATTCCTTTCATTGCTGAGCAAACAGTTACCCCATTTGGCGCATGCGCCGCGCCACCTGCGTTTTTTCTTCGTTTCTTTTATGTATTACCTCACCTAAACTCGATACACGTTCTGAGCCGTCAACCCTTTTCCCCGGCATAAAAACTTCCCTTACATTAATGTAATGCTATCATCATATTACGCGGTGACTGTGGACGCCACGACCTGAGCACGTTCAATTTCCAACTGAGAAAACCACGAGGTTTTCCCGTTTCGAATTTTTTCAAACCTTTCCTTCTTATTCATCTATAAGGAAACGGCGGTTTTCTTCTTTTATGATGAAAATGGGTAACTTTTTGTTATCACGTTCTGTCGTACGCATCAGAAGTCTTACATGGACACCCGACGAAATCACGAAACGAACCTTTTTAAGAAACGTGACTGGCTTTTTTTCGATGATGATTAGTTAAGTGGTAATCGTGTTGTGGATAATGGTGGATAAATGGTCGGAACTCATACAACCAATGGGTCATATATACCATAAAGAAGAAGAGCAAAACCGTAACAAAAAGTCTTCCTAATACAGACCGGATCTGAGAGAGGTACCTCTTCGGTAGGTACTCGTGTATTCAACTGAATGAGGAAAGGTTCGAAATTTTGCATTGTGATCATAGATCAGATGTGGCTTGACAATTATTGTCAATATATATTATATATATTTAATCATTTAGGACTTTTGTATTTCAATCCTCATTTCTTATCCATATTTTGGAAATTGGATCTCTGTGGTTCAGCTGGACAAGAAAAAACATGTTGAATGCATCCAAAAGACATTGGCAGGATGCATCCGCAGAAATTGTTGGGTGGAAACTTTGAGCGCTTGGAAACATGAAGGATCTCTGAGTTTCAACTGGATAAAATGTTGGATACATCCAATTGATATTGGTTGGATACATGCAGAAGATGTTGGCTGCATACTTCCTGAAGATATTGGCTGGATACAACCAAAAGACATTGGCTAGATTCTTCCATACAGAAGATATTGCCTGGGTACATTCAGAGGACATTGACAGCGGAAGGATCTCTGCGTTTCAACTGGACAAGATGTTGGACACATCCAGTAGATATTGGTTGATTACATCCACAAGATGTTGGCTGCATACTTCCTGAAGATATTGGCTGGATACAACCAAAAGACATTGGCTAGATT
Organism: Apolygus lucorum; assembly: GCA_009739505.2. Taxonomy (NCBI): domain Eukaryota; kingdom Metazoa; phylum Arthropoda; class Insecta; order Hemiptera; family Miridae; genus Apolygus; species Apolygus lucorum. The sequence continues at coordinate 29,392,319 of CM019179.2, read as the reverse complement.
CCTCCATACAGAAGATATTGCCTAGGTACATTCAGAGGACATTGACAGCGGAAGGATCTCTGCGTTTCAACTGGACAAGATGTTGGATACATCCAGTAGATATTGGTTGGTTACATCCAGAAGATGTTGGCTGCATACTTCCTGAAGATATTGGCTGGATACAACCAAAAGACATTGGCTAGATTCTTCCTTAAGGAAGATATTGCCTGGGTACATTCAGAAGGCATTGACAGCGGAACGATCTCTGCGTTTCAACTGGACAAGATGTTGGATACATCCAGTAGATATTGGTTGGATACGTCCTGAAGATGTTGGCTGCAAACTTCCAGGAGATAATGGCTGGAAACTTTTAGCTATTGTAATCGATGAGGGGAAAGAAAGGAAGAGAACGCATGTCATTTCAGAGAACTGCACAGAGCTCGATCAGTCACAACTTCTCTTGAGTGACTTGAAACTAGTTTTTGAACATGAATAGAGAAATCGTATGAATTAGCTGCGTGCACTTTAAAATTGAGGTCTGAGGTTGGATATCATGCACTTTCAATACTCTGACTCAGCTTTGGAGGAATTACGACTACATAATTTAACTTACATAATTTAACTTACTTTTACTTTTGTTCTTCCTGCATGTTTGTCGTTTTAGCAAACTGTAGACGTATACTAGAGATTTTAGTCTGTACTGTTTCCTGATGTATTTATTGGGTATGAGACCAAAATGTTATTTCGTTCGTCTTCAGTTCTAAGTGGCATCTCCACACGTCCAGGTGAATGCAAAAGTGATTCGTCCTTCGAAGTGAAACGATAACCGGTGGCCTCTCTGAATAGCCCCACAAAAAATGTTTACCTGGCAGATCGTTCGAGTCGGTCGAGAAGACGATTTGAATTTCATCGCTCCGCCCAACTCCTTTCCAGCATTTGAATTACACAGTTTTGACGACGAAAGAAATCGCGAGGTCGTAAAAGTGAGAAATTGATGGGTATTCTTCCATTTACATTTCATTCTGAATAAATTGTCCAAGAGAAGAGCCTCTAGAGGAAGTGTGTACCCTTTGTTTCTGTAAACCTCACAAATTTTGATTCCTAAAAATAAACAAGACCTCGTCAAAACGGTTAAAATAAAAAGATTCGGTTTTGTATATTTTCACAAGTCAGATACTCATTTTCACGAGACACCATACTGAGATCCATAAAATACCCAATTTGTATGAGTGTTCTGATTTTTAGTTGATGCTACAAGTTGCAGGAAGGTTTTTTGATTGGAAATTTGGCTTAATGAAGCCTTATCAAACTTAATTACGCGGGTACATACAAGTTCAAGCATGATACAATTTTCTTTCTGGTGCCGATGCCATCGAAATTCGTAAATCCACTCAACAAATTTAAGGTCTTCCAAAAATCAAAACTAGACAAATAATTGAATTTTTCAATTTGCTTGAAATTTAAAATATAGATAAATTTGAAAAATCTCAAAAATTAAAAATTTAAGTTTTTGTCGAACAGGTACTTATTTGAAATTTTTTAAGTAAGAAAATCCAATTATTCGTTTTTAGTGAATCACAGGATCAATATTCATACTAAACAGACAGTTTTTTGTACGGATAAGTCACAGACCTCCCTTGTTTGATTGCAAGGGAGTGTGTGGTCCAGATGTCTGTAGTTACACACATATTTAGTTTCCTAAAGGAAGAACAACGGATGCAGTGTTCAGAAATCATGTCGGTTATGATCGTTTTCCAAACTAAACAATTTATGGTAATGGAGGCCAATATAAAAAAAGACGGGTGGCACAAGCAGCATCTGTTGTGATTCCGCTACACAGGGGACGTGGCCTATGGAAGGGGATGATTGATACCGAAACGCGTATGAGGAAGGGGTTGAAACACCCTTACAACTAAAGAACCAGGAAGGGGTTGCGCCCCTATGGCAGCTGAATGCATTTTTAACTTTTTTCGTTAATGTGATGAGCTTCTCTAACCCTTCATTGGCTGAAGCGATCTCCATAGTTGATATTCAAGGGTGACGCAAGAGGGAGCCGTGAATAAATAAGCATACATAACTACTATCGCTCCTTGTGAGGGGTCCCCGAATATATTATACCTGCTCATTCAAATGAAGGCCTTACATAATGGCTGCTTCTCGTCTATACGTTTTCTTCCTCTGCCCGGGAATAAATTGTCACTCGAAACCGTACACATTAGCATTCATCGAACGACGTGGAAAAAAAAAGAAACAGGAAGATCAGTGGCAAAAAAACGAAAACAACTCAGCTTCAACTGGTTGAGAATTGATTGAATATGATTGGTTATGAATTCAATGTGAAGTTCTGCTGTCAGTCATGAGCATATCAAATAACAGTGAATTAATCAGTTAGGTTCTTGATTCTACTATTTATATAAAGATGATGCATTCTTCAAACACTATGGGGCTGAAGATGGGTCTGGAAGAGAGGATACTGATAAGCCATCAAAATTTTCTCGAAAAATTTATTTCTGGTCAGTTGAAATGAATTACGAGTAATGACAGCCTTACTTCGCGTGCCACGTTCTAGTCGAAATTAGTCGTCATACATCAAATTACTAAAAGTCTGTTTATTTTTTATTTTTATTTTTTTAATTGAACTTCATTTTCTCCGTCAAATGAACCAAAGGACAACGTTGGAAATTGAGAACCTTTTTTGATGTTTATTCATGAAAATTAATTGAGGTAAATGTAAAAATTTGGGGTAAAAACACAATTGAAAATTACGATATCTTTAAGACCAAAATACTCAACAAGAAATTCAATTGTCGAATATTGGAATATACCGTAACATTTTTTGTTATATATTACCAAATAGTTATACTGCTAAGAAAATAGCGGGGGAAGAACGAGCAAAGTCCTTCGTCTTCGTAGCTTACTTGATTTCTCCAATAACTGTGAATGAAAAACAGCGTATCGAGGAAAGCATATTTTGAATATCTTGAGGAACTATACTTATAGCGAAAAATTGAGAACTAAGTCCGCACTTTGTAAGTTTAATAGGAAGGTACCTAAATCTTATGTGTAGGTGGAACAAAATATTCTAGATGGGTGCATTTTTGACATTTTTCCCATTTTTCCAAGACCAATCTCGACCTAAAAGTGGAGCGGGACAGAACGGAATAAGTGAAAATTGCGTACGTTTAATAGGAAGATACCTAATTAATGTGTAGGTGGAGATAGGTGTTTTGAGAAATATAACCAAGTCAAATCAAACCAACTATCGTGACACTTTCACAAGATCATACGTAGACCAAAGTGATGAGGTGAACAACGAACTAAGTCCAAATTTTGTATATTCCAAAGGAAGGTGCCTAATGAATGGGTAGGTAGAAAGAGGCGAGTTGAAATGTTCAAAAACTCCATTCTAATGGTAAAAAAAGAATGGAGTACGTCCAAATTTTGCAATTTTTTATGAGAAGGTAATAACGATTGTAGAAATAAGAGAAGAGCGTTTTAAGAAAAACATTAAAAATCTCACACCATGTTTTTTTCAAAAAGGTAAGGGGAACAACAAACAAGAACCAAATTAAGATTCTCCTTGCATGATTCAGGGCATTTACACGATTGGATTAAGAGTTCATTTTTCTCTTCGTGTCTGCGATTTGATAACTCTTATGTAAATTTATGATAATATGGTGGTTCAATGAGTGGGTATTAGTAGGTTTATAATTCATGAATACATCACAAGAAATAATGCCTACTTTTGGAGTTATTCTGAGTAGATAAAGTTCAGGTGTTCTCCGTAAGGAAAATCAACATAATTTCCCCCTCAAAGTGGAAAGATGATCGATAAACCGAAGTAACCGTCTTTCCGATCTACTCGGATAACGAGGGGAGACGATCAAGACGATTCTTTACAAGTTTTTTATTGGGTAAAAAATCCGTTTTTTAACGACATTTTGCCCCGACAAAAGCGTAGCTTCTTCAACGGTTAAAAAACCCATCCTCTCTCGAGAGGGGAAATACCGTGCTTCGAAATCCGTAGGATCGGGGAAGTTCGGGAAACCGAACCGTTAAGAAACATCCCCTAAAAATGAAGAAAAAAAAAGGATCGTTTTTCTCTTTTTTTGTGTGTAAACTTCGAAAAAGGACGATTTCGCGCAAAATCCGAGATTTCCCACGAAAGGGTGACGTCGTTTTTTGGAAGAATCTACGTTGGGGTGAGACGTCCCCTACGCTCGGCAACCCTCTTTCACCTAGTTTACAGCGCTTTACCGAAAATCCGGAGATGACACAAAAAACGGAGACGCTTTTTTCTGCCCAAAAAACCCAGTTCTTCACCCTCCGATGAACTCCGAAGGGGAGAGGTTACCAATGTTCGGGAATTCTCACGAAAAATCTTCTCATTTTTTCATGTAAAAACAATCTCATCCTGAGAAAGGGGGGTAAAAGACTTTTTTTAAACCCAAAACACGGAGTTCCATTATTTGTACGTTTCACCCCGCCTCGCTCTTCGAGGGCCGTTCGACCCTAAAAACCACTCCATTGATCTTTTCGAGTGAAAAAAACTAATTTTACCTTTGACCTTGAGAGATTTCTCACAGATTTAGGTGTTTTTTTGGGTCAAGGACGGAAGTTCAAGGAGAACCAACCTGATATCCCACACTCACCCTCGTTTTTCGATAGTAAAATATCTTCATTGATTTCCTTTTTTTACGGCATAACTGACTGTAAATGGTAATTTATCATGACATTTGACATGGAGATTTTTTCAAATATTCTCACACTTTGCCTGCATGGAAATTGTGAAAACTAAACCAAATCACGGTCTTCAGACGGTCCCCTATAAATTCCATCCCCGTCAGAACAATTATATTATTTTCACGTAATTTTGATTCTTAAGAAATATAAATACGTATCGATCTAACGGCTCGATTTTGTTGAGATTTTGAGAGTAGTTTTTGGGTGGCACGAAGATTTTTTTAACTTCATAAAATCATAACTCAAACGGCGAGTTTTTCAAAATGGTCCAACATGACGGGGAAAGGAAAGAACGAGTAACAATTGCCATCTCGCTCCCACACTTGGGAAACGAGTGAGAGGTTGATCGATCAGCTGTGACGTCGTAACGTTTATCGCTCGTTTCTTCTAATTTTCGATCTGAAATGAATTGAATGAACCCTTTGAATCCGATTCTGAGGTCAGAAACAACAAATTTCAACCAACAAAAGTTGCTAAGGGGGAACATATTTTCAATAATTATTTTTGGCCGATTCAGGCAAGTTGTTGATTTTTTTTGTAGTTGACTCCCTCTAAAAACACCACTATCGATGTCAAGAACATAAGTGTTAATTCAAAATGATATTTCTAAAAGCTGGGTAAGTACAATATTCGTATGTGCAAGTAGGTACCAGCTGTACGGGGTCCCTAAGCCTGGGAGGTCTTAGGTGCTAAAATCTTATTATATGGTGAAACGTACAAGGGTATAATGAAATACTCTCCTTCTTTCCAAGTCGATGCATTTCGAGCGGTGGTCTCCACTCTTCATCAGGATATGTATTAGAAAGAGATACAAGGCGGGGTGGTTCGTTTTTTAAGATATAGTGGGTACTGCAAAAAACAAATAGTTTTCTGGGGTCAAGGATAGGCAATTATACGAATATAGTCGTAGGGGACTTAGTAGGAACCAGATTACTCTTGTATGGCAAATGGTTTACTATGGTGAGAACATACCTTCGAATTGCAAATCAATGTTGCATATATAGGTGTTGGTCGTAGGCAGGGCAACAAATTGCAGGTACAATGGTGGGTAAGTGCAGGCAGCATACCAAAAAATTCGGACAGAAGGGATTACCCTTGGAGAAACTGCGAAAGATACAGATAGGTTTTCAAATTTAGGGTGATGTCAGGGGTGTGGGTATATGCACTAGTAGCATGGTATATAATGATTATAAGAGTAAGAAGGACAAATGTGGAAGACACAACCTAGCAAAAGTTAGCGGGTAATGGTAAAAGGGGAAAGTACCTTCTGGTTAATATGCCGCTGCAAAATTTGACTGACGTTATCAATACAATTATACAAGCGATATGGTATTGACAGGTTCTCATTTCAAAGATAAAACGTGGGTATCTTCAGTTGGCATGCATTTCCAGGGCTAACATAAAACAGGAAAGGGACAAAAAGGTAGAAAATAAGTAGTGAAAAGCTATGATATGAAATCTGGGTATGTACAACTCAATGATTGGAAGGGAGGGGGGGTATTTCAAACTTATTTTGTCAACTTACCATGGGGTGGTATTTTGTGGATTTCAAAAAGCTTTTTCCAGAACGAACAGAGGTTTCCGGAGTATCCTCACTTCCTATTATTGTTCTTAATACTTTGGTTGAAATGAAATTATCATGCGAAATCCAATAAAGGTTACAGTGGTGGGGGCTGGTCATCCTGTGGGAGCCAGCGACCACACCTATTTGCGAGATGTAAAACTTCGATCTCCACTGGATTCAAACGAATTATGCGTTAAATTTTGAAAAACTAAATAGGAAATGCACAATATGAATCGTGTTTGTTTGGAAGAAAAAGATTTTTTTATACAAGATGCTAAGACGGGAAAAGATACCTTGTACGTTTCACCATATAATAAGATTTTAGCACCTAAGACCTCCCAGGCTTAGGGACCCCGTACAGCTGGTACCTACTTGCACATACGAATAAGTGTTAATTACTAGAAAAAACAAAATCAATTCTGAAAAGTGTTTGATTAGGTTCGATAGCTTTAAAGTCAAACTATATACCGGCAATTTTAATTAAAAATCGGTTCCGAAAAAAGTATACCTAACTAGGTACTAAGAACGTGATGGAATTCCAAAACGTTCACGAAATTTATTTTGTGATACGAATGTAAAAACCAATGAATTATTGCTCATTCGTTTTGGAATTAATAATTTCGCGTTTCAAAGCCACTATAAAACGGAGGAAATAATTGCTTCTGTAAGGAGTGGACGAATACCTATTAGATTTGAAAATCTTTTTTATTATAGTCGTACGGAGTATTTCAAGCATTCTGGAAACATTCAAAACTGTCGACCTTCGTTGGATCCTTCGGATTGAAAAGTAATGGAGTAGCCGGTTGGGCAATCAAATTTTACGGCGGTTTCTTTCTCGAACTCAAATCGGAGAAAAATATTCATGGAAATGCGGAGTTTAAACAGCAACGTGTTTGTACAATAGGTACGCATATAGGTAGATCAACTAGAAGATGAAAAAAAAGGAAAAAAAAAATATTTTATGGGTATCATTTCACTAGCGAGACATTTACATTTAAAGTGGTAATGCAAATTGAATCCGAGAAGGTTCATTTTATATGGGGTCTCTCTGAAAGTCAAATCTCGGGTTTACAATTGACTATACTCGTAACTAGCTTAGTGGGACTTTTTTGAGAGGTTGAAAAAAGTTGAACCTCAACCGTATCCATTCGCGATTCTTCTTAGGAGCTCTTTCTTTTCTCATCGCCAATTTTTAAAATTTTCGGTGTAGTAGTACTACGTTTTTCAAAATTATAACAAAGCTGCCCACATTGCTTGTTAGAGAACTAGTTATTGTGGTCTCAAGAAGTGCTAATCAGAAAAGTTATGTAATTCTTTGAAAATACCAAAACTTTTCCAGTCACAGAAATAGCGTATTTCAATTAGATAAAACTCGGTTTTATGAGTATGCAGATACAATTAACGGAAATATTCCTGTCATTCCTGTTCCGAGATCATCTCAATATCCCAGGGATTTTAGCCTGGGTAAGAATAATGATCCGCTGAGAAGAAGGCAAAGAAGAAGTTACTCAATTGATCTTCACGGATACCAATTTGAAAATTACGACATAATTCATAAATTTCAATGAAAATGTTTTTTTTTTTTTGGTTGGCCGGTTTGAAAATTTTGAAGGGCCTTTATGAGGATGATAACCTTTTGATAAGACGTCAAAATTAGGCAGCTGAAATTTTTGTAGATGACAAAATAAGCTAATCAATGTCTCCACCTATCTCTACTATGAAAATGAAATGTCTGATCAAGCAGCCCCAACTGGAACAGCATCAGAATTCTTATCACTACTTTTTTGCGGCCCGAAAAAATACCTCGCTCCTCCCACCATTCGACCTAGTCATATCAATAAATCTCTCAAGCTCACGAAATTTCGGGTTTTTCATAAATTTGCTTATTCCTACCTTCCTTCAAGAATCAGACTACCTGGTCACTACGGACTTATCGAATCGAGCTGGCATCAGCCCCCCAAGTCTTCGGCCAGCTACCAACTGGGTGGAAGGACAACTGCACGGGCAGGGCTTTCGAGTCGTGTATCTACTCGTAGACGACTTTCTTCTCACTGCTCTTTCAGTAGCAATGCTCTTCAGACATGCTGAAGTGGCAAAACTCCTGAAACGGTGGGGGGTAAACGATCTACTACCCCATCTCTTCCTTATCTACTCCATACTAATTTAAGCTTTATGATAAAATTTTTTTTCGAAAGATCTTGATAAGAATAATAATTTGCTGTGACTGTCGCAGCCGTTTTACCTTTTTCCGTCAGCCACCAACTACTTACGGAATAATCCACTGAGAAGAATACAGGAGGAGTCCAACCGCCTTTCCGGATGTTTGGACTTTTTTACATGCTCTACTACATCAGTGAAATACGTGAAGAACTTGAATTAGCATAATTATATACTTATTAATACTGTTTGCGTGTAAGTCATGTGGACCACGTTGTCAGTTCTTTTCGCCAAGGGTTTTTTATTTTCTTTGTCTTTCTTTTGTATTTGTTTCTTGTTTTTCTGGAAAATTCTCAGTGAACTATAATTATTTGGTTTAGATATTGGATAATAATGAAGTACCTACATCATGTTATTATGTTACAATTGGGCTTGTCCCGTATCAATTAAAATAAATAAATAAATAAAATAGAAAACTTCATGTAGTCGCCTATTTTTTAAGAAAGGCGACAGAAATATGATTTCAACATTTAATTACTTAGCCAGTTTCAGACACTGGATGATGACATTCTGAAGAGGCAACGGTCATTACGGATGGAGAATTTATGAAACTCGCGCCAGAATGTTGATTCTATAAAATATTTGGGATAGCAATGATAACCACAGTTGATGCTATAATGCCAAATTACTGAATGATCACGACAGCATCCAAATTTCATGTCATAATAAAAATTATTCCAATTTTGAGGCGAATATTTTTTTGCAGCTTCAACTGAAATTTAGGACTCAAAGTAGATGGTAGAGCAAAAAATCGTACTTTCCGACCCCCTGAGCATTGAGTAAATAAACAATTCGCGTCATTACTACTGACTTCACGGTGCTCATTCAAACTGATTTCAAAGTTCTTACGGTCGTTCCCTTCGGGAACTTGGATGTAAAAAAAAGTTGGGGAAAAAAAGTCGACGCCCTGGCATAAATGTCAATAAATCCAGAAGGCGCTGCGAAGGGGGAAGGCGGCTTAGGCCCTTTGATCTCGTCAGGGACTTCTCGCATGGAAATGCAGTTGAAATTTGCAAAAGACCCGGTCCCGCCAGGAGACCAAAGATGGCTGGAGGACTCGTGGAGTTCTGACTGTCTTCTATTTCTGCGATTCTTCCTCTCCTTCTTCTCCGTCTCCTCCTTCGCATCCTTCTATAAGAAAAACAGTCTTTACTTTGCCCCTTTTTTTCCCTTATATCCCTTCCCGGTGGAAGCGGCTCGCTTTCGGTCTTTCTCCAGGGATCGGGAAGCCGCCCTCGGGCTTTTGAATGGGGGATTTGAAGTCTCCTGATGTGCATCCACAATTAAGGGGTGACGAGTCCAGGAGCGGGTTTCTAGGAACTAACCTCGGACTTGAGTAAGTTTTTCCTTCAACATCCGGTAGGAATCGGGATTGGATATAAGGAAAAAAGCTGTCAGTCCTGCTATGCGACTTTGGTCTTGAACGTGCAGACGTCGCGTAATGAGATGGATTAGGTCAAACCTTCATCAGTAATATTACAATAAATTTTGTCTAACAAGAAGAACTTCTTCTGGTCCACATTTCAGAGTTTCTATTATGATCTTTCAGTATTACAACCAGGAATTTGATTATACAAATTCAATCAGGATGTTTGAAATGCAAAATATCGTAGAAAGTGCAGAGATCCTTACGAGTATACCTCCAAGACATAGATTCAGAATCGACTGGGAATATGAAAAGCAAGAAGAAAGCTCACACTCCTGCTGTGCGATACTTCTCCAACGAACAGGACTCCGGTAATAAGATGGATCATGTCATTTCCTGTTGAGTAGGTACTTTCGTTAGTAATTTGCATGTGATTTACAAGTAGTGGGACTTCTTCAAGAGCTCATATTGTAAGGTGATTGGTTGTAAGCAGGTACAAGTTGCAACATGATTTTAGCAGGATTTTGGTAGAATTCCCAGTGAGTTCTAACTCACAATTAAGACAAAATTTCGTCAACACAACTTGGGATAAAGAAAACAGAATTCAACTATTATATTCCTCAGAACTGATTGTTTCGGGATTAAGTAGAAAGATAGTAGTGAGAGGAGTCATGAATTTGAGGAATTTGGACACGATAGTATATTATTGAGTGATTATCTTCGTTTGTAATTTACGTTCGATCTACACATGTAATAGAACTTCTCCAGGAGCACTAATTAGAATCGAAGAAAGTGATTTTGGAGGATATTGGTGGAACGCGTAGAGACGCCAAAACCGTGTTTGAGATTAGAAAACCAAATCTGATGCTTTATGGAAAGGTCGAGTGATGGTGATGGTTCAGTATGAATGTTCAGAATCGTAGATGGTGGAACATGTTGCTATTCTTGACAGTAGGAGTACCAATTACCATCCAAGGTACATAGCAGATAGGTTATGAAGGTTGGGAGCTTCGTTGAAATGGTCACCAGGGATATGGGGTACGATGGTTCGAAGAAGCCATTTTGATAGTTCCGTCGGTCCTTAGCGGAAGGAAAACAAAGTAACACCAGCAACTGGACTGGTCTACAGTCCTCAGCATTGCAATTCTATTTGTGTACTGAAAAAATCAATATTCCTCAATAAGAAGAGAACGGAATTGGCTATACCCCGTTGAGCTCCCATTTTGAGTTTAAAGGAGGAAACCAGCGCAAAAAAGGAGCAAAGGGCAATTCGAATGATGGCCGAGGTAGTAAGTGATTGAAAGGAACAGCTAGGGAATAAAGGCCCTTTGAAGCAAAATTCTATTTGTGATTCGGGCCATGTTTTAAATTAGCATTCCTCAGCCTCTTCTATCTTGACGACGCACACATGCACGAAAATGTGGACGACGGGGGAGCTAGTATTTGTGTTCGAAGGCCAAACTCCGGGGGTTGAGGGGTTTATATTGGTAATCTTCCGCCAGAGTTGGCACACAAGACTCCAGCATCCCCTCCCGTCCTTTTGGGAAAGCTTGTCCTCAGCGTCTGCGGGTCCTTCCTTTTTCTAAGTAATGGACTTCCCCTACCCATCTCTCTGAGGACCCCTTCAGCGCCAGACGTGGCTCCTCAAGTGCAACAGGGCACTTACTAAAAGACTCGATTTTCTTTTTTTGATATGCCTCCCTCGTTAACTGATTTCCATTCTGGAGATCGTCTTTCTTCAACTCGAATCGTGCGGATACTTCATCAACAGATGTCAGAATTATATGAAACTAAATCAGCTCAATTACAACATTGCTGAAATCCTGGGGAGTTTAGGAATTATAAAGCAATTACCACAATTTTTGACATTCTGGAACTTGTACATACTTGATGGTTTGTAGAGTTCCTACCTCATATTCTGTATTTTGGTAACTGCAAATAAACAAGAGAAGAATCACCTGTTGTTAACCAAGTTGATTCCAGCGCTTGTTGTGGAGTGACCACATCGTTCTCCCTCAGGCTGTTGATGTATGAAAAAGGTCTGTTTTTCTCTCTACTACATCTTCATACTTTCCTGTTCTTCGCCCAAACTTCTTCTTCCACCTTGAATTATAAAGTAACGATGTGTGTTGGTGATTTTCTGAAATTTCCTCAATGAGCTAAATTGGGCTTCATTCAGGACTACTTCCTGTACTTACTAAGTCCTGCGTTAACGGTCCAACATCAACATTGCCAAAGATTGAGTCCTACGCGTAGGTAGGGCTTGGTAACCCGTGGAGGCTTCCCTTAGCATGAAGCTTTCAGTACAACATTTTTTAACATGGCTAATCGGGGTTTTCAACGACAAACACACCTTGCTGTGAATTTTCAAATACACACCAACGTATACAATCGCATTCGAGTTGTATTTGAGTTCATATGGTCCTCAAGGACTTCGATTGTGAGTTTCTTCAAAATTTCGAACTCATCAGAACAAAGATCTTAATAGGTACAATCAAACTATATCATTGATGTGAGGCTCTACTGTGCAATGGACACGAATTTTTAAAATATCCTCGTTTATTATTCTGGTGATATGCTTATAGATATCGAATGAAATCTGTCCACGAATATGTTGGCGGATTTTGCAGATCAATCTTGATCGAATTTGGAAGAACTAGAAACACTTTGCACGAAGCCAATATGTTAATAGGAAAACGTACTGAATTATTGTAAATTATTTCATACCAGCTCTTGAAGGGACGTTGATTACAAACCAGTAACTTGTATGTTCACTCAAGGAAGGGAGCCTCGCCATCTTGATAGCCGTAGAAAAAATATATGATTCTTTCGATCTCACCTCCTCGTTAACTCTGTCAGTGGTCTTTTATGGCCCCAATATAACATTGTACATGGCGGAGGAGATTGACACACCTGGTTGAATCGTTCATCACAACAAACCATCATCGAGTATGACGTCCCTCAGGGAAAACCTGTCCTTCGGGAGTCGGTTGATGAAGAAACAATAAAATGTGTGGCACTATTAGCCAAGTCCCGGAGGAAAAGGTCACTCAAGTCCAGCAGTCTGAGGTATGTGCCAGCTAGGAGGCCGACGCTCGACTAACCATCCCGCAGACGTCTTTTGCTTCGGTAATTGTGGTATAACGGCTTGATGTGAGCAATCAACGTTAAGTAATCTAGTTGCAGATGCCGCGTTAATGAATTTGCTTGGAGAAGCGCCCTTTTGATTTTGAGACGCTTGCCGCCGAAGTTGAAAAGCTAATTCCACCCATTGTGATTCAGTGGAAATTCAAAGATAGGCCAAGGAGATCCTGCGCATAGTCGACACGACAGAATTGATCCTTCAAAGCAGCTATTCAACCTTGATGTAATTATCAGGTCGAGAGCATTAGGTAGGTATTTAATTACAAGAATGCAACTCTATCGGCATCACTTTTTCAAAGTCACAAAACTTTGGATAGAAGAGTTTTACAATTGTGTTTCTGTTGCACCGGAAGAATAACTAATTCAATTCAACAATGAAACTCCACAATTTGTGGTAAGCATCATAAGATAACGCTAAAATCGCGATTATGAGTATCTAAAAATTATTATTAGTAACCGTACATAGTCGTCAATTATCAGAATTTTGCTTCAGAACTTTTAAGACCAACGAAAGTCACAATATCTACAGCACTTATTTTTCAAATGATCTATTTATTCCCGGATGTCGTTTGTGAATCATTTTATGAATTATTTTTTATCTATTTTATTTGCCGAAAAAAAGAAGATCAGCTTTTAAGTAAAGATTTTCTCTCAACTTGAAATGATGTCTCATTTCTTCAGACAAAGTTGAAGATCTAGGCCAACCCTGCAGAAAATTAGTGAGAATCTTCAAAATGTCATCATTTCTGTTGCCTTCCGCAGTTAATTCTTCAGATTATCTGATAAAATTGGAAGTGCTCAAGAATTGATGGTAATAATCGTCCGTTTTTGGTTAATTTTGAAGTCCAGTTAGTTACAACTTAACCTCCTGCAGTACTGGAAAGGGTATCTCGATCTGACGAACAAATGGATAACTATTGAAAGAAAGCCTCAGCAAACCTGGCTGAATGGAAGGGCAGTTGAGGTTTAGCCTTTCGCCACCTTAACAATCTCTACCATAATGTTCTTTGTTCAAAGAATCAGCATCAACTTTGGAGACGGGTTTTAAGGTTTCGGTTCCTAAAGTATGCAGTAAGTACCTACTCAAAATCCCTGTTGAATCATCTACCACCGAAAAACCCCAACCAAACTCTTCACACGGCCCTTTTTTTCACGTTTTGAGACTCGTAATGACCATTTTTGATGGAACGATCGGGCGTAAAACATTAAAAGAAATATTAATATCAAGATTTCTTCTCCCGTCTCCTAAAAATGCAGACAAAAAAAAAATATCGCTGCGTTTCGGGTGCCAGAAAACCTCTCACCCTGTAATTATCCTTAGGCATCGGCTCGAATTAAACTTGATGAGGTAAAGGAACGTCCCTCTTTTGTTTCTGAAGAAATCAAAAGGTACCGCAAAGGACCCTTTTTTTATCTTCGTACTGAAAAAAAATCCCTTCGGAGTAAAAATTAATAATTCACATCCTGTGCAGATTGAACCAATCATAAAAGGTTTCTCATGTGACGTCATGTTTGCTCAGGGCAAACTGTTCGTTATCCCGCCCTCCGACTTTTCAGTAACCCTCGTTGGTCCTTGTTTGATTTCCTGCCGTCGTTCCGTTCAATTTTCTTCGATTGTGCGCCATTCTGTAGGAAGGTTTTTTTTTCTCTCGATAACTGAGGGATACCAAGGGTATTTTAATATTTTAGATCCATCCATTTGATTCTATTCTGAAATGAACCTTTGTTCATTTCAAGTGGAAATAAGAAGAGGTCGTATTCTGGTCGGCATATTCGAACTTTGTCGGCATGTGTGGTTCTCTTAGAGTTATTCTCCATTATTAGATAAAGATTTTGAAAAACTACATGGTTGAAGGTTACAATTGAGGAGTTTGATTCCAAAAGGTACTATATCCATTTTGGTCAAACGTGAGAAAAACGCGAAAAACCATAGCTATAGAAAACGCTGCAAATTATTACACAATTGTTTATTATTTTTCTATATTGATCACTCGTCTGCAAAGCCACCAACCATTCAACATGAAGAAAAACATCGATCGCATTTCGGCCAGCTAAAGTTTGAACGGAGATTTGGCCTCTTTTGCGATTCACACTCGTGTTACTGATTTATCGTATGTAAAACCCTTAAATTCTCGTAGGGAGCGAACGGTTGGTTGGTGGTGGTCTCAAAAATTCAAATTCTAAAAATTCTATAGAATCTTAAAGTGAAGGAAAAACAATACCTTTATATCAACATTTTTTGAGTTAGGGCGTTTCCAAAATTTCAAAATTCAATTTTGAACCCTTAGAAGTGATCTACATACACCAAAATCTTCGGGGCACAACTAGACCCCAAATGGAGCCGACATATCAAATTTCATCAAAATCGGTCAATGCTAAGTGGCAAAAGTGCCGCGTACGGCGCACGGCGGACGGCGGACGGACGGCCAAATTTTTATTCCATTTTTGGATTCTACGTACTTTGAAACGTAAACCATCAAATTTTGAGGGGGTGTTAAAATGTTTTTTTTCTTGGTCGATTCCAAAGGTTCATTATTGAAAATAATAAACCAAAAACGTTCTAGAAAGAATTAAGCTAGGAGAAAAAACGTGCTATAAACCAATGATGTTATTTTTTTAAATATATTTCTGAATTATAATAAAAAGTTTTGGAAAAAAGGTAAATTAGTTCAAAGTTTAAAATAATTTTGAATATAGTACAAATTTTTGGATATAGTACTTTTTGAAATAAACGTGGCGTTTAGTACTTTTTGAAATCAAACGAAGTGGATAAAGTGCTTTTTGAAACAAAATGGATAAGAGACCACCAGTATGTTGGATATAGTACATATTGAAATCAAACGGAATATTTATCCTCGTTTTTCAAGGGATTAGATTATCTCTTGCTCCGAAATGATCGCATTTCGTGAAGAACTACCTCCTAAAACCCTGTGAAAGTGTTGACTCAATTTCGATAAAAATGGTCTTTAGTACGTTTTAGAATAAAAATTCTCCATTGCAGCTGTATGATTGTTAGTCATTTTCAACACTCAAGGCGAACACCCAAAATCTGATCTCTGATGTACAGCTATTTTTTCCGCCTTCTTGCTTCAATTTTTCGGTCACGAATCGAGAATGTGGAAAAAATTGTACATTGCACTCTGAGGTACGTTAAAGCAATTCAATATATTTCGCGTTCGTGAAAACTTGCCAAATGAATAACGTTATTCCCACTACCCATCCTTCAGCATAATACGAAAAATAATACTCGTAATTGTTGTTTCGGATATAATACTGCTATATACGAGTATAATATAGTTGAAGGTGAACAGGTAGAATTTCGAAGAAATACCACTACATAACTCACTGGACGGAGAAAGCGTTTCAATCAAGTTTCCCTCCGGTAGTCGATGGGGAGCGCATTCTGATTGGATACGAAAAGGAGTGGGGGTAGGAAATTGATAAAATCAAGGGAATAAAAGAACAGCGACGGGAGGGGGTAGGCTCTTGAGAATTCTATAGAGACCTCCTCCCTTGGACAAACAAATATTTTCCGGATAAAGCGAGAAAAAGTAGATTTAAGAAAGTGGGAAGCGGGGGAGGGAAAGGTCTTTGGTAGGCTCTAATACCTAAACTTTCATCTCAAGAGCCTAATCTCGCTATGTACGAGAGGCAAAAAAAAAGTCAGTAGAAAGGGGTGTTTGTTGAAAGAGAGACGACGAAAAATCTCCAATTTCACTGGGAAAAAGATTTCCTTGTTGTCCTCGAAAAACCGTCCTTTGGTTCCCACCCCTACGTTACACAGACCGGCAGTCACAGAAATTTCATTAATATGATAATGATCAGAAAGAGGGGTGCTCGTTGAGTGGTAGGGAATACTATACCCCCATTTCCGAGGGATGTGGGTGCGATTTCTCCCTCATTCCCCCCTATCCATCTCAATTATACAAAATCCGAACCGTTCCATTTGCCTTGAATCTCACCAAATGTTACCATTTCAGTTCGTAATGGCGTCTGGTTAATATTTTTCAACGTCGTTCAACTCTTTTTTCAGTCACGTTGCTGTGCAATAGTTGCAGAAGTCCGGAATTAAAAGCGTAGTCACGGAAAGACATGAAGTCAATTCAATCTGATACACCTATTGAGACTAATACGTAGGAAGAACAAAGGGGTTGAATGCAAACTCTTGTATGACTACATGTGACTTCCCTATGAACAAAACGAAAAGAAGTTTTTTTTTCTTTCAGCAAGTCTAGAAAATGATCGTAAAAATTGGAATTTGTACTCGGAATTTGTTTTCCAAAAATTTCTGAACTACAGGGTGTCCCCGAAAACGTCCAATCGTCCAGATAGTGGTTAAATTTTGTTTTTTTGTGGAATCTTCATGATTTTTTCCAAGGATCTCAAATATGACCACGGTGCGCAATCGTGCGCAACGCACACCAACTTCGTTCTTTCAGATGAGACCTATCATTTTTTATTGCAGATTCGGATTCTGCGTGAAATTTCTTGAACATTTCACCCCTCAATCGATTTTTTTTTATCGCGCACAACCCGCTCAGCGCGCGCTAAAAGATGCGCAACCGTGAAGTTGCTTCAAAATGTTGATGAACAAAGTACCCAACTGTTGCACATGATGTTTTATTATTTTTTTATGATGAATCACGTGGTGATGTTAGTTTCTCAATTCGCCTTTTTTAAGGGCAAAACCATTCCGTCTACTTAAAAACTTTTTTTCCAAGATAGTCGGAAAAATACCATTTTACTAGTGAGTAAAAAATGAGTAAAAATGCCATTTTATTAATGAGTGATAAGTAAAAAGGCGATTTAATTTTTTTAAAGTTTATTTTTCGTCGATAATTTGATAAAAATGCAGTTAAATTAAGAAACTAACACCACCACGTGATTCAGCGTAAAAAATACTAAAATATCATGTGCCACACATGGTACTTTGTTCATGCACATTTTGATGCAACCTCACGGTTGCGCAACTTTTAGCGCGCGCTGAGCGGGTTGCGCTCGATTAAAAAAATCGATTGAGGGGTGAAATGTTCATGAAATTTCTCGCAGAATCCGAATCTGCAATAAAAAATGGGGGGGGGGGGTCTCATTTGAAAAAAGGAAGTTGGTGTGCATTGCGCACGTGCGCAATCTCTCATATTTGATATCCTCAAAAAAATTATGAAGATTCCAAAACAATTTACCACTATTTGGACGATTGTAGTAGGGGGGGGGGGGGGCACGTTTTTGGGGACACCCTATAAAGCGATTCCATTTCTTAATTTGTTTTAAATATTTGTTTTAAATAAGATGGATGGCCTTTTTTAGGTACCAAACTACCTGTGCTTAACAAATCTTGAGAATTACAAAACACATGATCTCGGATTGTACAAAATATGAGAATTTCCCTTCTTCATCCACAATGTCACTCATTCTTAGCAGCCAACTCCAAACTTGCTATTGCTACTGGAAAAGACACTCACCGGGTATCTTACTTCAACCTTCATTGAAATCAAGGCCTCTCCTCAGTAAGGTAAATACAAATTAACGTGAAAGTGGGACCCAAGTCGAGTTTACTCCCCTTCAATTAAAAAGCGGTAAAAATGGAAATCATCATTTCAAATACCAACATCAGCGCCTCTCACGACGGACTTGGAGTTTGAAAAGGTCAGACCGACAAACTAGAGATCCCGGAACGGGCTGTTGAGCATATGTTGAGCATTTTACTTCATAGCCTTTACAAAACTTGGTACTCGAAATTCCTATAAAATCTTCAATTTTTCCCAGTAAGTAAATGTTATGTAGATTTCTTATTGTTTAGAATTAATCTCTTAGTTCTTCCTTACATATTTGGAATCGAAATGCATGCACTTCTAAACAATATAATGTTCCATCTATCATGTTCTATATTGTATGAGATACTAATTGCACTATTTGGAGCTTTATCGACTGATTGCTTCATTCTAAGGAGCAGGTACTTAATTAATTTACCACCACCTGTGGGCGCTCATTGGAAAAACGCGAGTTACCGCAACCAGTCACGCATTCATGACAAACGACGTGGCGATTCGTCGGCCTCAAAAAAATTTTCTAAACGTATTCTAATGAGAACATCGTCAATTAAAAGAGCTAATGGTATTTCCGGCAGTCTCGTCTAATTTTTTGGGGAGTCCGTTCAGGCACTGAAGTGTGGCTAGTTGCGCCTGGTAGCCTGTTTTTAAACGGAAAACCCGTGTACGACTCCGGTAATTGCTGGGTTTCGTTAATTTCGAGAATAATTGCCGTTTTCAAAATACGAAGAAGAAAAAAAAGAAGCAAAATGATTCATAGGTCTGTGGAAGATTTAGGACTTTGTGCTCTCTGTGCTACACACCGTGAAATCAGGAGTTCTAACGTCGTCCTCGTGCATACTCTATGAAATTCACTTCCATTCATAATATGAATATTATATTATAGTTTATATAATATAAACTATATTATAGTTTGCGTGTAAAAGTGGAAATTCTGAATCGTCCCCCCACCCCCCTCACACCATTATGAACCATAATTCTCATTTATTACCGTAATAATCCAATTGTAGTATGATATTGTCAGGATGTCCCATTAAGTACTCGAAAGCTCGAAACAATTTTTTAAAAGATAACTTCTTTATTGGCATCAGCTTTACACTTCAAAGTCGTCAATAGCTGGAAAACTAAAAATACTTCAAAAATTTAAATCACTTCAAATTATACGTTTAAAGTCTCTAAAATTTAAATAAATTCTATTGTATACTTCCAATTTCTAAATCGAAAACTTTTAAATTAAGAGGAATTTTCACCGATTCTTGGAATTAAGCGAGGCTACTCTTTGAGTAACGTTTTCTGGACAATTGAACGTTAACCCTAATTGGACCATGGTGACGCTGGTGTCACAAAAAAGATCTTAAGAATTCCTCACCCAAGGTTTCACAGGCGTAACTAGATATTAATTACAATGGTCAAAGTTGAATCTTTTAACCATTTTTCGTGAGCTATTAAAAGTCTAGAAATGATGTTATGGCGGAAATTTTGAAAATGTTTTCTTTGATTTCATTAGACATTTTTGTCATAATTTCATTTTTAGACTTCCAATAGCTCACAAATATTTTTCGAAAATGTCCATCAAATTAAGGGGGTCTCAGTCGGTCGCCATTCGTTCCTAGTATTTCGCGATATTAAAGGGGCAAAAACTTTAAAAGTTGTACCTAAATTTGAAATTTTAAAGGATTTTAGAAATTCATTAGTGTACGGCCCTAGGGAATTGAAAAACTGAAATATTGCCGCCGGAATCTTCAAAATAGAACAGTAATTGCCAAAGAAAAATGGGAAAAACTACTAAATAAACGGTTTTCCCATGTTTTTCCCATATTTATCTGGCAATTATTGTTCGATTTTGATGATTCCAGAGGCAGTATTTCAGGTTTTATATTCCCTAGGGCCGTGCACTAATGAATTTCTACAATCATTTAAAATTTCAAATTTATGTACAACTTTTCAAGTTTTTGCGCCTTCAATTTCGTGAAATACTGACCCGGAACGAGGAATGAACGGCGACCGACTGAGAACCCCTCAATTTTAAAATTGCAATTCAATTTTGGTTACTCCGGTGATACCTAGGGACAGATGTGGAATTTCTAAGATGTTTTCGGTGACTCTAGTGACACCTTGGTCCAATTAGGGTTAAGTGTTTTGAATAGTTACTCTCGCCACAATGTTCTACTCGCTGCTGAATGGTTCAATAGAAGTAACCGGATGAAGATGTACCTGTCACAAAAGGTTCTTTGAATAAAACTCGTATAAATGGCGGGGTAGAAGTGAGGCCAGGTATGATTGTTAGTTCTTAAGAGATTCAACAATAACAGATGGGAGGGTTATAAGCACAAGTGGTCTGGTTGGCAGCACGGTGAAGAGAGGGTTAAGTATCAGCTGTGGGGAACGTGGGCTACTGATTAGCCACCCTAAGGGGATGAACGGGGCACGAGCCACGGTAAAAAGTGCACGATAGGGGTAGTAACGGTACGTGCGTTTTACCCCCGCGTATGCGTGGGGTCCGTTCATAAAAGTGGCCATGTAATAACAACCGGGGTTTTTTATAGGGCGTTTACAAGGGCGGAGGGGGTGAGAAAGGGGTAACAACCCCTCGGGTGCCACCCTTTTTTTCACCTGCACACGACCGGTCACAGGGGTGGTTTCTCATATGGTACGGTCCTTCAGAGCCCCGAGAGCAACACCGGCAGGACGTCTTAACACTTCAAAGACGATGAGTTCTGTAAATATCTTTGAATCACGTACGGTCTCAGGCTACAACTCACTATATCGACAGGACGTTCAAAGACGATGAGGAATGAGATTTGAGTCTTAAACATGCCACCGGAACAGATCAATTGCTCATAACATCAAAATTGAGTCTGACAAAAAATAAAACAAAATAAAATAAAGATACAAAATTGGAAAAAATGAATAAAATTTGATGACTGAAAAAATTGGAAAAATGAAAAAAAAACTGAAATTGATTGATTTCTCTAATTTCCAAGAGTTTCGCTAAGATTTCAAGTGTGTGAAATGATGGATGCTCCCACTAGATGTGCTACTGTTTTGATGCAGAGTTGGTTTGCTGCTCTCTTATCCTTTGATTAAAATGTAATTATTCACCTAAATTTCCTCAAAAATAGGAATATTTGAAACTGTGCTTGTCCCAAACCTTCAAACACGTTCTCCAATATCTCAGGCACTACCACACCAACAGGAAGTGCAAAAACAACGAGGAGATAGATTTGAGTCTAAAACACGCCTCCGGAACATATTAATTGGTCATAATACTGAAATCACCCAAAGAGTCTGCAGGTTGTACGGAAAACTCAAGAGATACTACAAGGGTCTTTAGTTCAAGTCCTTGAAAAAATAGACCCTGGTCCTTGTTGATTTCCTTGGTTGTTGTTGCCTTGAAAAAAGGAACGAATCCAAGATCGAGAGGACATCCATGTTCACTTAACCTTCCAAATATCGTGGGATTATTTGACACCAAGCTTTGCAATGATCTCTCAAATTCCAAGAGTATGAAATTGGCTCAGTTAGCTGCTCCCCGCAGGAATTGTGATCTAATTTGATGCTCTGTTTTCTACTCTTGCAATAATCTCTAGGAATATAAGGGAGCGAGTTGAGCATTGCTGCTCTACCTAGAAAAACAAAGGATCTCCTTAAAGTTTGCCGCTTCAATAACCCTTGACTAATATGTTAATATTCTCTTAATTCTCACGTAAATATACTGATAACCTGGATAAGTCTACCAATTTTTCAGACATGGAAATTTTTGTATACTTTTATGAGCTAGTTAGTCAGGAAATTATAATGGTTAAGTCGACTTACCACAGCTATCGACATCTTTCTTTTGATAACCGACGAAACCTGAAAAACAAAAGAAAAACTACAGTAAACGCGAGAACAATCCATTCTCTAACACATAATTTGTGGAGAAATGCAATCATAATATTGAATGAGGCATACAAGGTTTTGGGTAGGAATCGTTATGAAGATAATAACAACACTGTATGTCCTAGATTGAATGTGGAGGATGCAAGAAATTATGAAAAATCCTTTCGTTGCTTGTTCAGAAGTTTTGGTCAGCGTCTTCTTCAAGATGAATCAATTAGCCGAGTTACTTTTGGTTTAGGAATGAAGCAAATAATTTTTAAAAATGCACAAATCCGTCTCTCCTAACCAATTTTTCCCTTCCTCAAATTCGTGTAATTATCCATCCCTGTTCGGAAGTTATGGTCACAATAATAACGGAGGGCTGCATCACCTATCGGATGAAATATTTGGCCAAGTTGCCCTTTCGAGGGGGAATGAAACACTTATGGGAAAACGGAGAGGCCCCTAGGGGCTGGTGGTTCCGAGTAGGTGAGGCCAGATGCAAAAACATTTAAGCAGGTGGCGCCAGGATGATAAGGGATGACTGCAGGTAACGAGGAATGGGGAAGAGAAATAAGATACCGGAGGATGGAACACGAAGTTTGAGTTTCGAAGGGCGAGTCTCTGATTCATTGGTCCATTCCAGACCAGGAGGGTTCCGAGGGGTCTCGTTTCCTTTTGATTCTCCATTGTACTGCTAGATCTACCATGCTGGTCAAGTTTCCACAGGGCGCGTGCCTCACACGCGTAAACTTATCTAGAAAAAACGCCGGCTAGAGAGCTAGAGAGGATCAGTATTTCGAAGTAATACATCGATAGTAAATTTGCAAATCATGTCTAAAATGACCAAATCAATGATGATCCCTCTAATAAGCAAATCGCTCCCGTGAAACTAATACAAATCCTACAACAATTGAAGTTAAAGTTGTTAGATAACTAGGGTTCATTTCCGTGAATTTTTCGAGAACGGGATATACATGGTTTTGAAGATTTACTGTCGATAAGTTACGTTCCATTTAGGAGTACCTAAGTATTGGAGCTTCTCCACTTAAAACTGGATAACCTTAACTTTTTGAACAGTTGCTCCACTTGGTTCCATTTTATATCAATCTGGACAAACGACTCCAAAGAGGATCATTAGGGTTTCAGTAATTCCCAAGATGCTGTGCTAGTGGAAGCAGCCTCGTCTAGAGAGATGGGTTCGAAACCATCAGAAAACGAGAACAAACAAATTTATTCAGGTGCAATTTAAACCAGTGCTGTTTTCTTTCTGAGGTCCAGAATCTGCATATGACGATTGCTTCAGTTCTTCACGTTTTGTTGCTTAAAAGTCATAAAATAAAATAAAGGAAATAGTAGCGTTTTATATTAGTTTTCGATTTTATATTAGTCACAATGCTTTTCAGATTATTTTTACTTGGTGTCGCTCTAGGAACTAATATTAACTTCACCATCTCCACTTACGTTGTGAAGAGTGACATTAGAGGTTTGACTCTAGTCACAACCGTATTAATCAACATATACACGACATGTAGCGATCAATTCCAGGCCATTTCTGTGACTTCCAGGTACGTGGATGGGAGAAATGTACTGGAAGCAAGAACTACTCAAAGAAGATAATGAAAATGATGGTCATCAAAGATCAGTGTAGGTATTCACTACCTTCTGAAATGAAAGACCAGATCCTGAGATATGGTTTGGGAACGTCTATCTCCTAGAGACAGTCACGGACGGATAATCCTGATATCGCAGCACGTATTACTTTGGTGTTACAATATCTCACGCCGGGAGGCACGAATATAATAATTCTTTTGTTCGGTCGAGCTAATGAAGGTTAGCTCCCACAAGCAAGCTGCAGACTCGAAGCGGGGAGTAGGTAATCCCCAATTATTTTACCTCTCTCGGGAGAGATTGCTATTGTTTTTGGATCGTGGGGTATGTCTTCGAAAAAAAGGTCCTTATTCAATAATTAGGTGGTGGCGGTAGTTTACAATTAATTTACAACCACCTGTTGGTAGTGGCTGTCATAGAGCACAGGGGCAACCGGTACAAACGCACGTCGTACCCCTAATGAGAGAGCGGTGTTCAACCACGTCTCTTCTTCAGCTTCTACTGAACCTACATCTCAACAGAACCGTAGTTTGCTATCTTCTCCTAATCAGAAACGAAAAATAAAAGTAACAACTGATACTTACAGTCGACCTGGGGCAGAAGCAGGAATATTGGAATAAAATTCTCGTTGACTAATAAACACGTTGTGTTCCACAGACGTGCCCTGGTCCGTGTACACGAAGTTCTTCAACGATAGTAACTATAGTAACTATAGTAACTATAGTAACTATAGTAACTATAGTAACTTCATCAACTGTTGATGAAGTTGGACGATTTTGTAAGACCATGTAGAGATCTCCAGGAGTAGTTTTCCATGTCATGACATAACACCAAGAAAATTCTCGCCATAGGCAAGACCTGCACATCTCTCATCACAACTATCCAATATGTACTCGTTTGACTCATCCTCAAGTCTTAATAGGAAAATGATTAGTATATCGCACGATGGGATTCATTTTGTCTACTTTATTGTTTCTGTGACGTAATCGTGGATTCCATGGCTTGTAGAATGACGGCTTTTTGTGTTTCTGGTCACGATTGCGCAACTCAAAACATGCAACTTGCCTCAAGAAATACTGCAAATGTATAATTATTCGATTCATTGCCCACATCACAGAAGACTTATCGCTTTAATGAGTTCGACGTTTCTAATATACCTAACAGCTACTGAGAAGCCATAAAATCGTATTTGATGACGTTCGCAAGTCGTTGTTAGCAGTCATTGAAACATGGGGAGGCGATGTGTCAGACAGGCAACTGGCGACTTGTTGATTACAGGCTTTGCGTCAGAGTTTGAGTCAAGATATTACTTTTCTTCATTATCCCGTGTTGTATAATTATGAATGAGAATCGATTAGCTGAGGTGTACACAACAGGAACGATGAATTTGCCTGCATAGATGTACATAACCCGTCCTTGGATGTGGCATCGTTTTTTGATGTTTAACGTTTCTGATCATGACAAGACGGGATTGGAACCCTGAAGAAAGAAACTGACTCCCCTGACCCTGCAACACTGAAGAAAGAAACTGATTCTACAGAAAGTGATCGGGAGGAACTCCGATCAGTTGTTTGATCGATTAAGATAACTACCCTATTCATCCTAGAGCTCTGAATTTGAGAAAAACAGCCTCTTTCGAAACACTAGTAGCGAGAGGGAAAAGTAAACTTCTGGACAGCCCACGAAGAGCACAAAATGGCTGCTTGAGGACTAGAAGTTTCTAAGAGGAAGCCACATCAATGCTCCGTAGTTACCTAGCTTCTTCTCGTTCATCATCGAGTACTGCAATTTGGTGTACAGTATATTTGGTTAGATCAAAGAAGAAGCGATCGGGTGGACTTGAGATCAGACTATCGAGAGACGAGGATTTACATAAAACCATGAGTTGGAAAGTGTTCACTGCACTTTCATATCTCCTGACCAATTCTTGAAAGCTTGTTGTATCTAAACAATCTTGTGGTCTTCAAATGAGATAGTCTCATCAATAAGAATTGATATGAATCGCTGATCTCGTGGTAGGGTAGTTCGGTTTTTCCGATCAAGATAACTGAGAAGCACAAAAAAAGTAGTAACTGTAACGGGGAATAGCCTGTGAAAGAAAAACATCAACTTTGGCTGCGATCCTCCGAACATAATGAAGACCTATTTTGTGTGGGGGAACAATGGCTGGGGCTCTATTTTGTACCTAATTTCAATATTTCTGCTCTATTGCTCCATAATTTCAGTGGAAAGAGCGGCCATCTTGATGGTGGTAACCTCTATTAGTCTTCAGCCGGGTTTCTTATTCATGAAGGTGATCCCTCTAAGGCGTTTTCCTGGATCCATCTTGCAGGTCAGGAAGCCGGCGTTTTTATGATAATGAGGGTCAGAGGATGAAAGCCACTGAACTTCAGTTATGGGGTAAACATCTACGATTCTCGAAAGAAAAATAACATGGGTAAAACCTGGTGACAAACTGTAAATGATGGAGAAAATGCAAGATGGTGTGGACTATTAATAATATGCAGCATCCCTGAAGTACCAAACTGCATCAATCTTTATTTACTTGGAAGAAGTCAGCTCTATTTCTCAAACAGTGGATTTGTTCCTATTCACAGTGCTGCCCGACATCCAACCACATTTCTTCAAAAAGAAAATTTGGTCTAAAATCACCTCACAATGGTACGATTGTATGTAATTTGGTTTCACGTTGAGGTAATCAGAGCGTACAGAGTCATCAAGCAGGCTGGGGCCACTGCTTGCAGTCTCATCAAATCCCAAGATCTAGATGTCACCGCACATCCTGTCGGGTTTCTTGAGATCCATAAAATACCTCGGTGTTTCCAGAGAATTTCTACAAGGCCCTCCCACAATGAGTTAGCTTTTCACTTTTTTTCAGGCAAAGAATCGTCTCAAGATAATGTTGTTGAGTTGTGCACTACTTTCACCTCATGCGTAGTTAGGTTGATAGCTGTCTGTTAAATTTTGAAACAAAATAATTCTTCCTCACTCCAGATACTCCTTCTACGCACGCGTAGACTGACATTGTTTTTACGTTCATTTAAACCTTCTCATGAAAATTAATGATTGCCAGTTAGTTAACGCTTTCAAGCTGAATGATTATCATTATTTAAATTAAGAAAATATGTATAAGACATATTTAAACGTAATTAATTATAAGGGTAGAGGAACATTTCGAGTTTTTTTCTCTCTCAGAATCACGAAAGAGTTATTGACTTTCAGATGATCCGAAGTTGAGAGAAATATTTCAACTCTACAACGGAGCAAAATCGTGATGACTTGGAAGCGAAATACGGCTAATCGAGACCATCTACAAATTAACGGCACTATAACCCCCGTGGAAACGAGATTGTGTTGTTCCACGATAAAATTAAATAAGTAGTGACTGAGACGATTTTGATGAGAGGCTCGAAAAATCGTGGCGCGCTCCACGGAAAGGCGGGCGTACTCACGAAATTTGGATCCCACCGTAATGTGACGTAAGAAAGTTAATCTAGAAGGATGCGAAAAGGAGGTATAAAGCATGTGCACAGACCAGCTTGTACGTACTTTGGCTGGTTGGTGCTGAAATGGTCTGCAGAGTGCCGAATTTCGCCATAAAATGAATCGGAGAATCGGTTCGAGTTCTTCTCAAATCGTAGCCCATGGATGTGTAGAATATTAGTTTGCCCACTTCATCACTCACACCACTTCCGATGGTCCACAAGAGGCCACGTATCGCCCACGCAACAGATCTGACTTTCCATTCTCATCTAAAAGCCTCTACTGAGCTCCAAAAGAATGAACTTTAGCAATGCAGAAAAACTTCGTCAATATCACACGGCTGATCCCACCGTAAAAATGTGATTCAAGAATATCAAACGCCGCAGAAGAAGCTAGAAAGAAGCTTCACAGGAATAAGATAACGAGAAATAAGGCCGGCAGCTCTGCAAAGGGGACAGGATTTATGAGTTTAATTAATTTTATGATTATTAAAGAAGAAGCGAGTATCAGCTTAGAGGGGGGTTTTCAATTTCTTACTTCCAACTTGGTATTAAGAGCCGGACTGAAAGATCACGAGGAAATCGTACAAGTTCATTAGTAAAAGGTCGGGTAAGAGGGAGAGAAGTTTTTGAATATATGGGTTTAATTTCGGCGAGATCGAAATACGGAAGAAGAATTAACGGCAGATTAAAAGATGAAATAGAAGAAGGATGGAATGGGTGAGGTAAAAGAAAGAATACTGAACAAAAACGAGGAGAAAATAAAGGGTGTTTCGGTTTTTGGTTTTATTGTGAAGTGAGGAGAAGCGTCCGACCATCAAAGGCCGATAAATCTGTGAGTTAATAAACATAAAGTCTTGAGCATGAGTAAGGTATGAACGAGGGGGGTCGAGGAGTCTACATGCTAATATCTTGCGTGGCTAATTAAGAATCCTTTCTGGAAAAGGCTTAAGGGGGCACCACCTCCACTACTGGAGCCAAGAAGCCCTTATGTTAATGGCAGTGCTCAACACTGTTGAACTTCTTCTTGTTCGGTAAAGGAGAATAGAAATAAGGCGAGGTTGCCGGGGTTTTCACTGAAATATTGCATAGAGAAGGGCACTCGTACGATGGTTGTCTGGAGGCAGATCTTCCAATATTGTAGGTACGCCACTCTTTGTGCACGTCCTGTACCTCAGCCATCATAAAACCCTAAATATTTCAAATTGATTATTGCGCGGGGAATATCTTTGGATACGTTTAACGTGAAAAAGTATTTTGTTGTAGGATCGGCCTTTCTTAGTGACGTTTATGAAGTAATCAAGATTCACGACCAAATTGTGCTTATGACTTTTACTCTCTGAGATCGCCATTATTCTTCTCCATCTTGACTTACAAGAAAACATAACTCAATCATTCGAGTTCTGCTTATGAATAACTAATGCTCCATTATGATCTCCATGGTTGATAATTAAATTCCAGATAACTTCCGCCGCTGGTTTAATTGGCTCGAGGAGTAGAGTGAACAAAACCATGAAGACACAAAATTATTACCGTTGAACGAAGCCGACACTAGAGTGCGGATCAGACTAAACCGCATGTCATTTAGTACAAAATAAGGAAGAGAAGCTGCAACCAACGATCCACATCATACTTTCTCCAAAACTCCATTCGTCAGTATTTTTTGCTCAAATTGTATTGTACACATCTTCAGCTGCAGAATTCGCTCCTCTTCCAGTCAACGGTGGTCAATAGTTGATTGTGTGAAAAAAAAAACTAAGGCCAAGTCTTGCCAACGTCCAGTTACGAAATAGTGTAAAGAAAAGTGGCTCGTTACATCATTTTTGATCCAAAACTTTAGTAGGTCGTTCAAAATATTATGCTTTATTTTTCAAGTTACTTCCTGCTCAATTTCATTCATTCCTCTCCAACTTGTACTTAGGCAAACCATCCTGCACATGAATTACTTCAATATTGTCCATTGCTAGAACATGGAAAGTAGCTGCTCACCGCTGCAATTGTAGTCGATAAAGCACAAAAGATTAGATAATAGCTGTTGTGGAAATGTCACAACGATTTGAACTCAGCAAAAGTTACAATACAATGAAATTGTCGCAGGATTTCAAGTTGTGATTGAAGAAGTAGAACTACCTGCAATAACGTGTAGTATAATTTCAAAAGCATGGGCCAAGGTACGATTGATTAACCAAGTAGGTTAGTTCTGAAGAATCCCTCAAGAGGCGTACCACGGGACAGATTCCGCATGAGGATTTCACCCGCGAAAATGAATGTTATTAAAAGGCCACGAACATACTTACGCAAGGAAGCGTGCTCGTCTCCGTGAAAAACTACACGCCCCTGCACCCACTGACCGGACCACCGAAACCGATTGTTACAAACCCGTCTTCGTTTTGAAAGGTTACTGACTTCAAGGTTTAACTCGTGGATAGATATTGATGGTGGTCAGGTCACAAACAGTTTTTGTAAAAGTAATCTGATGTCACCTCAGCAGGACCAGAGATTTCATGCAAAAAACGAAGGAATGAAGAAAGGAGTTGGTAAAGATTGTGGTACTTGTGTGCTCCAAACTGAGTAGTTCAAGTAAAGCTGTCCGTGCATTTCAGTTCAGTCGTTCTGCTGCTGGTTGGGATTGCGAGGATTCAGAAATAATATTATTGATAATTCCAAACCTAATAATGAGAACGTGCAAGAAATCAAGAAGAGTATGGAGTAGTACGGTCAGTTGAAGGGTGCACGATGGTCTAATAACAGCTGCTGAAAGATCATTTCATTAAATGCCAAATATGGCAAAACAGTTGAAACAGAATTTGTCACCCATCAAATCACCCATCAGGTGGATTTTGAATAGGAAGACGGTAAGTTGATGGGTGAACGATAGAGCTATTGTAGCAGCTAAAAAGTCTGGTGATTCAATGGCAGATTATGGGAAATAAGAGTGAAAAGGACGAGTTTTTGAAAAAAGACATGTACGATTTAGGGAAAGAAGGAGGAATAATGTTTGTTGTTCACTGCATGTTGTTATAGACTATTATCAGTCATCACAGTGAATCTGTTGAGGATCTCTCAACTTAGCATAGTTGCCTTGTAGGCAACACAAGTCCTTAAGACAGGTACAGTAGGACCATTTATGTAGATGCAGTGAACGAATTATGGCATTGATTACTATAGTAAATGTGGTTGAACCTCAACAATCTGAACAGAACAGATGAATCAATCCTGATATGCCAACAAACCTTGTGACTCATTTGATCTGGACAACATGTTTCCAACAGTTCGTTTTCGTCTCCTATTCAGAATGATCGAGTGGTTTTTCGGATTCTTCTGGATATAAATTACACGACGTATCCAAGCGTGCTGAATACATTTTCTAACCATCACCAAGTATCTTAAGAAGCACGAGCTTACCCAGAGAGACGACCTCGTATCTCATCCACTGACCGGGGTAACTGGAGGTTGCATCAGGTCGTATTTATCATCCGTTCCCACCGAGATCCCACCCGACAAATAAGGCGAAAGGCAAATGTGTCGACAATCCTGACCGAGAGTTAATGACATTCTTCGGAGTTTTATTGTTTGACATTGAAATGAACTCTGGAGAAGAAAATTATGCAACAGCGATTAGTCACTGTAGAAAAAGGTTGCACCTGTGTTTTAAATACGATTGCATTTTTTCAGTATCCATTACGCAATATTGCAAACGTAAAGACTTAACACTTATGATCGTAATTTCCCCTTCAAAGAACCAAACGCATCCTTGAATCATGAGTATCTTCATGATGTATGTCATTTGTCAAGAATGCAATGCAATTAGTAAGTAGGTACGTTGGCGTTTCCACAAATCCATTAGTTTAGATTATGAGATACATAAATTTAGTTCAAACCCCCTCATAATGCTGCAGCTTCTTTCTTCGTGATTTATATGACATTTGGTGAAGTAAACAAAGCGAATGCAAGTCACAATATCGTAGAATGCATCCGAGGTTTAACTTTGAAGCAAAGGGTGACACATGTGAGGAAGTAGCAATGAAGAAGATTTTTAAAGAGTTCTCGAGAGCGGGAATTTGTCTGTTGGATGAAGGGGTAACAATTTATGATTTACAGCTCTTGAAGGCATCTGAGAGTACTTATTTCAAGAAACGCGTTCAAATGTTGTTCAAACTACAAAGCAAAACAGACACGTGGCGTTTGAAACTCACGGACCCTCAAAGTTATTATTATCCAATCGCAATTCTCTTCAACGCACGGAACGAAGTTGAGAATTGAACGTTTTTTCTCTACGTGTGGAATAAATGTTTAGTGGAAAGCTGAACACAAGATTTATTGAGTAGGAATGGTCAGCAGATTGAGGGAAACAACTGGAAGTCGGCTGCACTTCAACAACACTTTCTGTTACGAAAGAGCTTGGAATTGGAACCCACAAGAAAACGAGGTGTGAAATGAACCAGAAAAAACAGAGCGTGCTGAAACGCTGCAGAAAATTAAACAAGTATGTTTTCGAAATAGCGTGTCCAAGGTGAAGTAGTAGCCGGAAAAATATCCCTGAGGGAACCGTTTTTGCGGTATCCGTGGATGTAAGGGCTTTTGACACTGTGCGGGACTGCTCGGAGGACAGGTGACACGAGGGGGAAGGTATTAGCATAATTACCTGTCCCAGAAGGTCCCTCTCCCTTTTCTGAATGCCTACGAGGTGAAAGGGATCTGCTGAGATATGCGCCCTTTTTTCCGACTCACCCCAACCGGGACCGTGAAAACGACGAGGGTGGTTTGAGATATCCCATGCGAAACAACAGGTGTTACTAGAAACTCCAATATTGCCCTTGGATAGTTTTATTTCAATCTTAAATCACTGTAAAATTATAGTCACGTCCTGTCGTTAGTTCGACGAAATGATCAAGACAAGTTCAACATACCCTGAGTTGAATAATGATGTTTTTCTAGAGGAACCTGCTCATAGGCTTCATCCAGAAAATTACTCCTAATATTTTAAAGGTTTGCGTGATCTTGAAATCAAAAATGACAAATTCATTTATACTTAAAACAATAAAAAATAACAACATTTAACGAATAAATTCTTCGGTCAAAATACGACACTCTGTGATCTGTTCTCCATTGCTCAGCAGGTTACACTAGCTACCTCTCGTTATTTGCCTGCTCTATAATGGATTAGTTTCGAGCTGTGAAGTGGAACCGATCAGAGCGTGAAGGTTCGATTCCACCTTGAGATGCAAAAACTTTGATCCCAATCCAACCTGGTACTAGTTTGAGCGTTGGAAGAGTTGGAATGTCGACCTACTCCATACATGATGGAAAAGAAGAAATATGATTAGAAGGAGAAATATTCGGTTATTTTGGTTTGTTGTAGGCTATGATTTTGTAGTGGAACTATATTACCTGTCGTGGGAGTTTTTTCTACAGCAATGTGGGCGATTAAAAGAAGTAGTCTGCTTGTACTTGATTAATCTATAATCAGGATCTGCATCAGCTTATATTTTCCTTTCCTTCTCATGAGTTATTTTGTTGATAGATGGAGTAATCCAGAAAGTTCTTGAGTTCCCAGGCACGATTCCACTACCTTCTTCCTTAACTTCTAAGACCATGTTGGCTTACTACCATTGAACAGAACTGAGTACCCAGAGCTGGGTTCGACAATTTTTGCCAACCCTCAGCAAAGCTTATGATGGGGTGGTACTGTTGTACAATACTCGTGTTCCCACAGCTCGGTTTCGTGTTTGTCGACGGTTCGGTACTGTATTACAGCAAGTACTTGAAATCCCAGCCTGGGTTTCATTATTGCCGATCCCTCAACTTCGTGATGGCGTAATACTGTTGTACAACACTGAGTATCCAGAACTTAGTTCGACAATATTTGGCAATTTATCCAACAACTAAGCTCGTGATGGATTGGAACTGTAGATGCTCAATACTTGAGTTCTACAGCTTATTTAAACTATACGAGTATTTTCTATTGTTCCTCAAGCGTTATTTTTCCGAGGCATCGGTACTGTAATAAAGTAAGTATTTGATTCCCAGGCTGGGTTTTTTTTTATTGTCAATCCTACAACATATGGGCTTATGATGGCTTGTACCTACCTGAGTTTCCAAAGTTTGGTTCTAGAATATCTGCCAATTTCTCAGGACTAATGATGGACTAATAATGGCTTTGCACCATTAGGAACACCTTTTCTATTACATAGAACTTGAGTTTCAGTACTCAGAGCTGATAATTCAATAACTGGTCATTGAAAATGACGCGTTCAAGTTCATCCTCCCATACCTGAGATTAGTTGCTACTCAAGGACCGTAGAAAGTACGCACGAGTTGACAAGTCACCGTTCAGGTGTTTAGTGAGGACTTCGCGTACGCCTCCCCTCTCCTACTTCCCATCAATCAACTCTCACGCCTATTAACATGCAAGACTATCAGCCACACGCCTCGCCAACAATTAAAGAAGTGAAAACAAGAGCGAATTAAGGCCAGACCAAATTAATTTGCTCCGCACTTTGCGCTGATCTAATAAAAATGGATTTAGATTAATGGCACAAAATGTTTTTTTTCCTCTGACCATGAATATTCCACGAAAGGAATCATTATAATTATTGCGAGCGTCGGCAGTCCCGAAAACGACGACATGGCGATTTTTTTATTCATCCCGAACCGCTCGGAGCGGAAAAAAATATTCGAGATTACCTCATTTCGATTTCAAATCGGGGTCGCGTTTTGTGTTCAGCCGTGCGCGGTCAACCTGCAACGTAGTATTTTTCATAAGACACCACTTTCTGTTTCCTTGTGGTGCGAGAAACGAAAAATCTTCGTGTGAGATAGCTGTTGTTGCTAATTTATGATGTTATAATACGTTAGCATTATATTAATGTATAATAACAGAGTGTCGAAATTGGAGCTGCTCAATTCGAATGTAGGAAGAGGTTACGTATTGGCATGAAAATCCCTTTCATTCTTCAAGTTGGTGGATCTTCTTCTCTACATAATAGAGCATATCCGTATAAAAACAGACAGTTCCAATAAAAGACGTTGGTCCACGTCAATAAAATACTTAAATTCAATGATGATCTCAAAACGGTACTTATTTGACGTATAATTTTGATCGACTATGTTCCTCTCCCAAACTAACTCGTAAAATAACATAAAAATCAAATCTTGATTTGCGACTTGAACCAATATTTTCGGAAAAGCAACATCTGACTGAACATTTCGATGTTGGAGGACACACATTTTTGGACTCGCTGTCAAAACACAAAGTTGTTGTGTTGTTGTTTGATTTACTTCGGTAGTGAGGAGGCAAATCGATAAAAATGAAATTCTTCTGAACACTTAGGCACAAGACCGAATTGTGCTTCCCGCTTTGAAAAACAAATTAACATCATTTCGATTTATGGGTAGGTACTCAACAACCAACCTACCTGTTTTTTGTGATTATCCATTCTTCGTTTTTCATTAAGTATTGTTTCGACTCCAGACGTCCTTTATTTCGCTTCTTTTTTTCCATTGCAAGTGCCGGCATTTGAGAGTTTCGCAGCATGATAACCAAGTGAGAAAACTTTATATTACTTTTCTGGTCATAACGCCTCAGCCGCAGTCACGAACGTTAGAACGTGCCAATGGGTCATGAAAATAACCGATGTTTCGGCGGTAAGCGGTAATTTGTGAGTATAATCACTAGTAGTTGTTATTTGGGTGTATGGAAATATTGTCTTGAATGTTGAGGTTCGTTATCGGGTGAATGATGTAGCAACGAATAAAGTGGTATGTAACGGACTGTTCGAATAGAGAGGAGGTAGGGTACTTTTGGTCTCCTGGCCGGATCAATAATCGATGCCAAAACTGTAAATAGTAGCACGCAACATAACATCCGATAAGAAGTGGTAACACTTAACGCTCAAAAAGTACAAAATCGAGCAATACTTGACAAGGGTTATTGTGTTGAATAAAAACTAGTTGGGTGCGATTGCTAACAAAAGAGAATCATCAATTGAGAGGCATTGAGAAGAGCTGGAAACAACAGGAAAACAAATAGAATATGATCAGGGAAGAAGAGCTGGGTTAGGACAACTACGGTGGTATGACAGTTTCAAAGTAACCATATTTATCCATGAATGGATGCCGATACTGGAACATAACGGAAAGAAGAGCAGCTGTTTCAAAAACAAATCAGGATTGAAGACTCTTGAAATAGAAAAGTCCATTCATGCAGAATGAGTTAATGAGCGAATTTTCATGGAAAACTCCAAAGCTCGAAATATTAGCTATATGAAAGAGTAGTCAGCCATGAGGGGTTTGGCACATAATCTTTAAAATTATTCAATCAACCCCTTGGTTAAGATTGAAAAAAAACTCAAAAATTTCTTTTCTCGTCCCGGGGGGACCCAAAGTCTCTCACAGCGGATCGGACCAACACATAATACGCGGGTTTTCATTACGAACATACTTAATCCTCATTAGCCCATGGTGTCACCAGTGTCTCCGAAAACATCTTAGAAGTCCACAGCTGTCCCAGGTGTCACCAGATTAACTAGATTTAAATTGCAACTTAAAAATTATTGGACAGAATTTTTTTGAAAGTTATGAAAAATCAATAAAAGTTGTCTAGACAAAATTTTGAAAATTTGTTAACGATTTCCTTGGAAATTTCTGTCATAACTATTTTGAGGCTTCCAATAGCCCACGAAAAATTCTGCTGTTCATTAAATTTGAAATTGTATTTTAATTTTGGTTACTCTGGTGACACTTTGGGTCATCTATGGAGTTCCTGAGATGTTTTCGGTTACACTAGTGACACCATGGTCCAATTAGGGATAAACTGAGTAATACACATTTTAAATTTTTGGACAGTTTTAAATTTTTGAAATTGTACTTATATCATAAATTTGGTGCTGAATCTTAATATATCATAATATTACTAAGATTATGATGGTAATATCCATTAGAAACCCTAAAAACAGGTTTTGGCCTATTTTTTGAAATTCGGACCCATTTGAGTTGTCCAAAAATTTAACGAACTCGTCTTTTCGTTAATTATTATGAACATTTTGGCAAAAACTTGAAATTATCGCGAAATAATTACTAAAGGTATCGTCTAGAGTGACACGTAACATGCAGGGTGAACACCTCTAAGGTGTCCAACCTTCAAGGGATCGGTTCTATAACTAATTTCCAACGTTATAATATACCTGGCCTTGAGATTTTTGGAAAAACTAGCAATCATTTGAGAATGTTCCAAAACGGTTTTCAGTGGGGGAAAAAATCAAAAAAGTCCATACCAAAAATGTTGAGTCCATTGCAACTGCCTTTGAAAATTCGCTAAAAGTTAGCAGCTAGGTACACCGTTAAGAAAAGTAGGAAGACTCCGTTCTGCAACTAACTTCAATTTCATAAATTTAATAATCTGAGATTGAATTGACTAAACTCTCCCTAATGAAGCGTGATGATGATAATCTTATAACGATGATCTTATCTTCTGCAATCTACGTAGAGGACCACGACTCTGTTCCTCTTAAATTTTGCGCTAAAACGTCTTCTTTGCCTGTAAAGATCGTTCGTGAGATCTCTGCTCGACTTGCTCGACCTTTTACCGGGAAGGTGCAATTAGCGAAGAGCAAAAGTTCGGAAGCGTAATTCCACCGGCAGCCGCGCTGTGGCGTCTTTGTGCCGTTATGGCGAGTCTTTTACGAACTAGGGAATCTGTCGAGCCCGTAAATATAAACAATGGGTGGAATGTCCATACGGAATATGATGCACTGCCAGAATTTTGCAGGAGTCAGTAATCTCTCAGTGTAGATATTTAGTATGTAGGTATGACTTTCCAGTAAAAACAAAGTATTCGTATGACCAACACACAGTATAACCAACGGGCATTAGCTGGTTTGATGAACGGATTTCCGTGAGACCGCTGGTCGGTTCGGGATGTTATATGGATTGGTGATTGCTCGTGGGCGGGATCGCATGTTCTAATAATTTTTCGAGTCGGGTCGTTGGTGGGCCCCTCTGATAGTTGAT
This sequence comes from Apolygus lucorum, assembly GCA_009739505.2. Classification (NCBI taxonomy): domain Eukaryota; kingdom Metazoa; phylum Arthropoda; class Insecta; order Hemiptera; family Miridae; genus Apolygus; species Apolygus lucorum. Next base: position 29,354,792 of record CM019179.2, on the reverse strand, counting down.
GACATCGGACGAAAATTCAACCTGAAATGGTTGTTTACTTTACTGCACGCAGTATGGTGACGTCTCCAACATATTTTGCAACAGAGTTTGAACATTCATCTTCTTTTTTCCTGAAGTAAAACATTCGTTCATGTTCTTATTCGTCCGATTTTGATGAACAGAGTCAACATCGATGGAGTGGAAAGGGAAGTACGCAAAGACTACTCATCTATTATTCTCCATAAAAGTGAGTACAAGTCACACAGTTATCCTACATTTCAGGGTCTAATTGCTAACAAAAGAGATAACATTAATTTAGACAGCGGGGAACGGGAGTCACTTTTTGGATTTTCTTGTTGCTTGTGGGGAAAAAACGAAAATTAGTATATTTACAGGGAGGAAGCTGAATGGCAGACCCACCGCCGAAGTCTCCTTGCGAGGATGATTGAACGCCGAGGCGCCACCCAAGGCAAACCGTTCGGCCCCCTCCTCCCTTTTGAAACAGGCGAAACAAGAAGAAAATGAAGGAGGTAAAAACGAAAAAGGAAGGAATAAAACTTCGGAAAAAACCGGGAAAAAATAAGATGAAAGAATAAAAAAAAGAGGAGGTTCCAAAGGGATAGTTAAAAGGGGCAAAATATTTCCCGGAATGCCCCCGGGAGAAGGGAAGGGGAGAGGGTTTGGGTCGTTTAGAGCCCCGCAACTAACCTCTCTATTATGATTATTATAATTTATGTGTTAGCGGGGTCACAAGGACTCAGGAGTGGGGGAAGACAGAGGCAAATCCTTTGCAGGTCCGACCCGCAAACTTGAACCTCTGGTGATCATCCTTACTGGAGTTGTCGGCTCAGAGAAAAGACGCTACGATAGCTTTTTGGTTACTAGGTAAATAACTGGAAAAGTTTTCCAATCGTTCCAATTGTATGTCTTCTCAAAAAGGTTCATCGAATATGATGACAATAACCTGTTAGGCTAACTAATAAAACTATCGCAATTTTTAAATAAATTATATCAATTTATATGAAGCCCATTTCGTTTTCTAGAACCTCAAAAAATTTCAGAGGTGTCCCTCAAAAATTTAAAAAAAACCTAATCTTATTTTGATGTAGAGCCGCATTCCGTTATTACTCGATTTCGCGTCCAATCCTCGTGAGGGTGAGTTCCTGGAATACTGAAGTAAAAGAAATGTATTTCAGACAACCTATAAAAACACATTATGCACCAAAGGCCTTTTTTCTTAATTATTAATAAAAATTTATCGTATAATCAAAATTCAAAGATTTGAATGTATTTTATAAAGGGTCAATTTTATTTTTTTAAATATAGACCAATGAGCCGATGAAAACAAATTTTGAATGAGGATTTACAATATCCAAAACACCCAGTACCAGATGTTCTGAGACGCGACTTTGTATTTTGTGCTGGGATGAGTAATTATTGTAGACAAGATCACTGATTAGGCGTGTCTAGGTTGGTAGCCTTCTTCATCCAGCCTCCTCCTGGGCTGACTCAGATCCACTGGAGCTGGTTTCTCTGACTCAAAAGAAGAAACCTCATCCCGCCGAGTGCCGACCGGAGCGCGGAGAGGCGCGGTGAGTGAAATGTTAATTAGTCTAGAGGTAAGTCCTAACTTGTAGTAGACGAGATGTGGAAGGCCCCGCGTATAGGGATAACGTACCGTGGCAAAGGTCAAACCGAGCTGACCTTGAGGGCGCCATGTAGAGCTTAGCATCCTGCCACTGTACCAGTTGCAGATGTTTTATAGAGATAGGCCTCGAAGCATTTTACCTCTTGTAAAGGGACGAGAACGACAGCGGAAACATTAATGTCGAACATCTATTTGCATCCACCAATGTTATCCAAACTAGACACTGAGTGATACCTAAGTTGTTGATTGAATATGTTCTGCAGATTCTTTTCGACCGACTTCCAAACATCAAAAACTAAGAAAGTGCCCCAGTTTTTAACTTACATGTTCATTGAACCTACAAGTTGCACATAAAAACAGACCTGAATTTGAAAAAGATTCAATAGATAGGACTAGCTGTATTATTCATCTCAACTTACCAAGTTCTCCGCAGAAGGCCTTGTCTCGTAAGGGGGTATCTGCATCTGTAAAAGAACAAAAATAATATGTAAGTTACAAATGTATCTCCATAAACGAATGGCAGTATCCTATGATGTAATTTGAGGGATATCTGTGTGACGCCTACACGGTTCAACGGGATTTAAAGTTCTCATGAGAACTCTTGGACAGGTTTTATGCTCCTTGGACTAGAACGATGCCTTCCTTAGCAACTTTGATCGAGTCATTAATAAAAAATCATTATAATTTCTCAAATCGACGTTGATTATTTGTGAAGAAACACACCTGCTGCAGATGTTTTTCCACATCGTACGCGTTGATTCGTCCATTTTCAAGGTCATTATTCACATCCCCATAGGACAATTAAAACAATCACGAAGACGCATGTAGAACACTGCGAGGAACAACCCACAGTTCCATCATAGTCGCCGTGATTGACAACCTGAGAGAGGAGAGCAAATTAAATCATCACCAACCGACGAATAGGAGCCCTCAGTAGGATCTTCTGATGCCCCGGTAGGACGCTGAGGAATGCCTTCCATTTCCCTGGCCCTTAACGACATTTCATTAATTTCCACGATGACACTTTGATTGCGTGGTTTACAACGTGGGGTAATTACCCGTCCTCACGCCAGGGGCTCTCAGAGGTGAGGATGTTTCCAGCGCTTCTGTTGTATTGTGCCGTGGGGATCTCGTCCTATTTATCTTCACGGACATCGACGGCTACTGTTGATTCTAGTGAATTGATTTGAAGTTTGGAATTGGTTTGGAAGTTGTCACTGATACGGAGTGACATTACAAACGATTGGGACTCTTCTTTATTCTACGGAGGCATAAACCATTTTGCCTGAATGATGGAAGTGAAGAAGGTTTTTTTTCACCAATCTAATGATCTTGCCAGCTTTTGAGGTTTCCATAATTTACAACACACGTTAACAAGACGTCTGTTTTGGCATAGTAATCACTTAGTTTGAATCATGTAGGAGCTGGAAGTTTCTCAGTACGATTATTGATCATGAAAGAGGAGGCAAATCACCTCTCTAATTCGTTTTGATACTAATAAGAAGTGCTTCGAAGACACTGTAGCGATCTTGCATCCTTGACGAATGGAATCGCTCTCAATCACCATTTGCAATCCCACTGATCACGATGATGCTTGGAATCGATTATCCAATTTGTCATCATGTTATAGTGAGCCCGCGGTCGATTTTCCAGTTGAGATTAATTATTGCAAGCTGACGAGTTGAATGTGAATTAGTTGATCTTGTGGTCTTGATCACTGGAACTATAAACCTACGAGAGGTGTCCATAAATTACTCTTGTTTGGATGATTTGATCATCAGCAAAGCGTTCATATAATATTATCAAGAAATAATGACTATGAAAAAAATTGCATTAATAAATAATTATTTTTAGAGAAACAGCAACACTTCAGTCTGTATTTAATAGGAAGTAATCTAGTAATTTTAATGTATAGTGTTACCTATAGCAACTGTTTGACTGGTTTATGACTCTACAACGCCTGTTCTCAAACTCCGCCGGACTACGCAACTATTGGACGAAACCCGTACGCGTCCAAGTGACACAAAAAAGCAACTTTAATTATTTAAGTGCCTATAAAAAGGAGAGACCGACTCTGGAGAATGGGTTTCAGCGTCTCTACTCGCCAGTGGAGTTGGCTAATTGAAACGAATGCTGACACTGCGATAAACCAGTTACCCCAGCCTTGAGGCAAAACAGTTTTCCTAGTTATTTTGTTTATGAGAAATAATATGAAATTACCATTATTATTTTGTTAGGTTTTGTTCATGAAATTTGTCAACCACAATTTTCCACACATTTGGTCAATTGGTCATATCTTGAAAATCTGGCTGACATTGAACTGAGTATAACTTTTCAGAAAACTGTTAAAAGACAGCTAGAAGACGTGACGGATAGGCTGTTAATTTCTCACTAATGATCACATGCAGTGGACGAGATTACCAGGAATTACAACACGTGCTTAGATCGGATAACCATGAATTACTCGTACTCAATTATGTTAATTTCAGGTTAATAATATGTTGCGAATAGACCACACAGCGGTAGGGTGGGCACATTCAACAAGTGGAGAGGTATTGAAGGCCCCCAACTGCCTCTACGATTTCCAGCGTTCAAGACATCGACACGTGCCGTGGAGATGGAGTTTTCACGAAACCTTCCACACCTTTGAGGCTCCATTGATCGAAATAACGATTATTCTTCGTTTTAGAATTCCTAAAATACTGTCCGCATCTCAAATTCCAAAGCTTCAAATTGGAATTGAACCTTCTTAAATTCGTATAGAAGCGTTGCATGAAGGTAAAAATTTTACTAGTTCCACAAACGTTGATCGCAGGGTCGCTGAGAATCGCGTATTCTGGCGAATTATCATTTCTGTAATGGTAAAACTTTAATCGCGTTTGTGGCACCATAAACCCCACAATTTTGTAAGCTAAGGTCAAGGACTGAGCTGGTTTCAGTCACTCAAATGATGGAAGCTAAATCGTATTAACTCTGCCTCAAGCAGCTGTTGGCACAAGTCTCATTTCGGTTTATTATTTTAAATGATGAACCTTTGGAATCGACCAGTTGGTGGGACTGTATGATTTTCTGTGGAGTAACCTTCTACTGCACATAATATGTGCAGTAGAAGGTTACTCCACAGAAAACCATCAGAAACAATATTATTGTTTCTGATTGTGTGAAGAGCTCTTCGTGAGTGGGGTATTTAAGAACATTATTATTTAGCAATACATGCATTTCACAGGACATTTGCGAATTCGTTGTGAGGCCAGTTCATGGTGGTGGTGTAATGAAAGGCCAACGATATTATTCAAACGCCAGAAGAAGAATCCCAATGATTTTCCTTCAATATGATTTTAGTGGTATACCCACGTGTCTACCCTTCGTACTATTGTGGAACAATCCTCGGATAATAGAGTTTCAATTTCATTTCCGGGTACCGTAACAAGGGCTAACAATTGAGCAGGCTCTGGTTCGCACAAACGCAGGAAGCAAAATCACCGTAAATCACCTTGAATATGGCTCTCGTGGCATAACAGTCTACTCCACATTTAGCATTCTCTGGCGTATGAGCAGCTCTTCTTGAGCGGAACAGAACCCGCGCACGCTACCTCGTAAATGACGGTTCCGATTAATGACACCCCTTCTTCCTTTTCTTTAACTTACCTTAATCACGTCTTTTTAAGGAGACCCTCCACCTTAATCAAGGAGTCCTCTCGACCTTAAATGGGCGACTGCTTTGCATGCTCATCGGGCCTCCGCCACCGAGCTCGGTTGAGTTCTTGGCATTTTTTCCCTCCCCGAGAGACGGATCTCGTTTTGGATTCCACCAGCCTTATCACCATGCGACCCGGATATGCGCCAAAAACGAAGTTAGTTGCGAAACGTTCAACATGGTCATGATTTTGCTATAGATCAGTCATGATCATACCATTTTACAAACACACATGTGCCCAGTCTAATGCCACCTACTTTTGGATGTTGTTTGATGTGATATTTGTAGCATTTTTAACTATAAGAATAGTTTTTATTGAAATCTTAAAGATAAAACTTCGTTCAAATACACACTGAACTGGAGTTGTTGAAGTTGTTCGAATGGAATTCGTTCCTTGATGGCCTGAAAATCTGTGAGAATCACTACAGACATGACATCATCGTCCCAATTTGAGAACAGTTTTGACACTCACTTTAGTGTTAAGAATTGCTCATTCCTGTTGCTATTTCGAAATGTTTGTATATCCGTGTTATCCAATGCAAGGAAGCCCTACGGCCAACTAAGGTGACGTTTTTCCCACTTCCTAGATGGGAAAATAGTCAATTTTGCTAATAATTAGCAAAATTGACAAGACAATTATTGTCTAGCCAATTCACAAAATACGAAAGTGTCAAATTTTGATTAAACAAAAATATTTTGAACATTTCCCTCGCCTAACCCTCTCCAGGCATTTCACAAATTAACTGATTTTCCAGATTAGCTGCAATATTATTTCTATCCTCTTCGTCCCGAGAGTCTTGCCTCCTTACTCAGAGACAAAATATGATCCGAAAAAACCTGGCGTGTGAAGTGCTGACTCACTTAATAATTTTCATAACCACATGCAAGGATTGGCGATCTGGTAGAGCTGACTTGGCGATACTAATTTGTGACTCGCCGAATTCGTTTGATTAGTTGGCGGATTCTCTTTCTTCCTCAGTAAGCCATAAGTACATAAGTGCTCGAATGAAAGGTCGAAACGTGATCTGAGCGCTTTGTAGGTCGGAGTGGATACTGTTTTGATTTCTAGTGAATAGCAAACATCAATGAAATCTGCAGTTCCTACTGCCTTGACATTTAGTTATCGTGTTAACGATACCTTCAAATCTTCAATTAGCAAGTTTGTCAAATTTTTGAAAAAAAGTGTTTTTTTTTCCTAATTTTTCAAACTTTTTTCAATATGTTAATTATGAATACCTAAATACATTGAATGCATTTTTTTTAAATTTAGAAACGGAATTCCATGGTGGCAATTTTCAAATTTGTCGGGTGAATCACCTCAACCAATCACTCTCCAACTTTCACAAGTTTGATGACAACGATAATAAAACTACATGTCAGTCCAACTTATCGTAGAAGTAATACTTATTTTTATTGTCTTCGACCCGAATTGAAACTTCAAGGTCGCCTCATTCCACTAACGAACTTCTTGAACAAAATTATTCCTTAGAGTTGAGGATATTGAGTTGATCGGACTATTGAGACCATATTTATGCTTATATTAGACTCCAGTATGAGACTGAAGGAAGGTTTTTTTCTTTCAACATTAACGTAGGAATCATGCATTGTAGATTTACAGTCCGTTATGCTTAGTCGCTTACTGCACGAAGTTCCGACCGGATTTCATCGTCAATGACCAAAATACACCGAGGAGAAAAAATATGTTGCAGTTCCGGAAACCGCGGTTATCTAAACTTGTAAACCGGGTTTAACGCTAGATGTTTCATGCCAACGGTTGAAAAAAAAAGTCCGTCTCATCCAGATAACATTTCTACCTAGTAATTGCATTTAATTGCCCGTCGTCTCTGCATAACAATAAACTCGAAATCATTAATACTGTTAACGCTCATTTTTAATATTCTCGAGCCACTAACAATCCAAGGTTCCCTCTTTAGACAGATGAAGGCGTTCATTTGGCTTAATGAATAAAATAAAAGAATCTAATTATCATAGTATTTAATAAAATAAATTTTTAAAAGCTTTCCACACCAATTGGCAAATGAGTCTATAATTAATAAGAGTCAGGCCCTGTTATGAAAATTTTACATAGAACTGGTACAATATTGAATTTTACGTTCACATTTCACCAACCAAGTCTTTTCTAATGAAAAAATAATAATACCTATAATAAATAATGATATGAAATAACAAATAAACAATAATGATAAAGTAAAATATAGTAACCACCTACCTACTCTAGGTTCACATCATGTAAATTATCCCATGTGTAAATGTCCCTTTAATGAACTTCCAAGATTTTATACCTACTCCGATGTGCACTAAGATTTGAGACAAACGTCTACAGCTTGGTTCACATAGGTGCGTAATGTCCTTAATCCGTAGTGCGTAATTGGATGCTATTGGCTGGAGCCAATTGAGGGGGCGGGACTGATCTTTGCGGATGTCGACTTTTGGAGCTGAGTGTATCGTTTTGAAAAGTTGGATATTTTGCGCATTACGGATGAACAATCTTCGGTAAACTTCGTAACAAACTCTCGTCATTTGTTCACAGAAAGTTTATTGACTCGGTCTCGTTTATTGACAAAACAACCAGAATCATTGTTTTGGTTTGGGAACAATTCTGCGCAGAACGTACCGCGCACTTCTGCGTAATCGCGTAATCATTCAGCCATGGCATAATGAAGCGTTATTCTCTTGAATCAGCTGCTTTTTTTTATCTCGAGCTTCATCAAAACAGGTATGTGAGCCCATCTCTTCTGATTCAAAGGAAAAACCCTTTATTATCCCTAGCGGAGGGTACATAAACTAATGCTGCCGGTGTGGTTTAGACGCTCGCAGATTTAGATCTAGGTATTTAATAAATATAAGTATTGAAACGAAACTCATAGGTGGAAATGAGAGCTCTCATTATATAACTACTAATCACACAATTAATGCAGGCAAATTTTATATTTTTAGGAGGTCAATGAAACGTCCTAAAAATCAAAATTTCCTCTCGCATGTCGTTCCAAAGCTATCTGAATAAATTTTGTTCGATATCTGCCTGCTCACTCGTATTCAATCAACCTCATAGCAAAACTATAATAAATGAATCTCAATCTGAGCTTTGCCGAAATTCCTATTTCTTCCGATATACTAAATTTAGGACCTGGTTTCATAGAGCATCAGAAAAGCTCATATGGGACAGAAGACTTCTCAAAATAGCACGAGAAGGAACTTACTCATGAAATACTGTTATGTTTTCTGAGTCCAGCATTGAGTAATATGCTGCTCCGGTAGCTAGGAGCTGAGCTGTTCTAGTGGAAGCAAATCCACTCAACATTGAATTTTGGATCTGATTTTGATTGCATTCAATTTGTGCATTGGCAAAAGTCTAATTGCTTATGATATGCCACGATTTAGGAGTGTGTTTCAATTGAGTGGCTTAAAATTGCCATCTCAGGACTTCTTTTATAGTTGAAGTGCAACGACAAATAATGAATATTTTGAAATTTGTCACGAAAAAGAACATCGATCACACGAAACAGTTACGTGTTTTGAGTCCTGTATTATGTGTGATGCTGCTCCGATTCCTAGGAACTGGGATCAGGAAGTAAACAGTGGAAACGTCAGTCCCCACAGCAGACATGGCAGATGTGAGGATCTCTATCGCCGTTTTTTATGTAGCAACGCAAGTTTTACCTTTATTAAACAGAACCCTCCTGTCTAATTGGACTTCCTTTTTCTCTCTCTGGCTTTATCTCTATCCCATAATCGTCCGAGCTATTTGCCAAGGCGTGAGGTGTCGTGAGGCGTCTTGCCAAGGGGCCCATGAGAATACGCGATACGCCCCGTGACACGAAACCGGTGATAACTTATTCATCTGGGCATATTTCCCATCCGCGGAGTAACAACCTCATGAATGGGAGATTTTGAAAGTTTCTTCATTGATAATCCCCTCAACATCATACCTGCTTGCTCAACTGTTGCGTCACACAATGGTTCAATCACTCGGTGCCGTGTACCTAACTAAAAATGAAACTGACCTAGGATGAGATCTGAGCTGTTCAAATAACTAGGAAATGAACAGAAGTGATGCAAATAGTTAAAAAATATCAGAAAATCATCAATTTAAGGCAAAAGGAGTGATTTCCTCACTGGTAAATTTCAAGTAAAATTTCAGCATGGTAATTTAAAAATAATTACGAGTGTGATGAGCGATCGAAAGGTGTGACTTAAATAGAAGATCTCTGCGGCGCCTAAGGTCTACGAACCATTATGTTCGTTATTAGATCAGCTTTATTCCCAAACGTTAATCTTATTTACCCAAGGCGATACCGAAGTCAAATGACTCATTAACGAAAAACTAAAGGCAATTGCGCAACTGGACTGTTTGCTTACTCGTTTTTTTTTTCTTTTCTTAGAGACCTCCTTTTTCAAGAGGCGTGTGAACCAATATTTGACGAGACGTTTCCGATAATTTTACGAGCAGTGTTGCTGACCTTTCAGTCGGAAGCGGTTCCCGTTTTGTCGCCTTCGGGAACAAAACCAGTTGAAGGTTACGTTCTTGCGATGTAACTGTTCCACTTCGCGAGTCCAGCAGACAGGTGGAGGCAACGAGGTGTTTTTCTTTGCGTTTCTTCGAAAGGGTCAGTGACTGACGTTTGATGAACAGCATCCGAGTCGATGAACGAAATTCAATCTCCGATTTATACTGAGATTCTCATCGGAGAGGACATAGACGTGGTCGAAACTGCTCTTAAAAAACACGTCTACTAGGATTGAACAAGTTGCGTTGAAACATCAATTTTAATCGGTCAAATATATTTGCGCATAACATTATTAATTGTATTAATACGAACTAAATCATTCGCGACGAATAGGTCTTTAGTTTATTGAAGTAATATAATGTAAATGGCGGGGGTCTTTCACAAAATTTGTCCGAGACGAAAATGTCTCATACGTAGAACAAATTGTAGGCAAGTAGTGTGAAATGAATGTGGAAGAGGAAAGTAGTTTGGAGGGCAGTTGGTGAGGGCAATTATAGTGAAGAGGAAAGTTGTCAAAAGAGAGTGTCGTGTGGGAATGATGTCTAGGAAAGAATTGGGAAGGAAGGTAATTATATGAGTTGTGGTAAGGAAAGTAAAGTAGGTAAGCATTTGTGAAGTAGGTAAATAATGTATAATATATCGTGATGGTAAGTGAGTGGTTGAGAGGAAAGAATGATCATGGAAAGATGTGAGGAGAGAGGTTGAGGAAAGTGGAGTTGAGAGCACTAAGAACAAAAACACAGTTAAAAGTACTTTAAGGTGGAGTTCTGTAAAATGTAAGGAGTAGTGAGGAATATTGTTTGATAGGGAAGTAGTGTGAGAAGAAAGAAGTGGAAAGACGCATATACTGTTGTACTTTTATTGGATTAGACTCACCTAGCCGATCCAACATATTTCCATAGGCGTTTTATTTATTTCAGAGAAATGTAAAATTAATAGTACGGTTTATTAATAATCAATAAGCCCATACTTTTCCCTTTTTTATTCCCTTTTTTCAATTGTCTCGTGGAGGTTGTTGAGGTGTGACGCTCAGCCGCCCTGACAGGGGCATGGTTGGAACGCGTCGAAGAGTAAATAAAAAAATTATCCAGTTAGTTAAAGCATCATAAATAACCCTCCAGAACGACTAACACACTTTTCCAATGAGGTTTTTGTACCTCGTTTTCAATATGTCATTCAGGGACGGACTAGAGCCTTAATGGAGGACTAGATTAAGTTTACACGGAGCTGCGGGCACGCAGATGTTCCAAAACCCTCGAAACCTCCCAAAACCCGCTCGGTTTTGCCCATTTGCCGTTTCACAGATGTCGAAAAAGGGGAGAATGTTTGTGGGCCCGACTTACACCCGCCACCGGCCAGCTTCCCTCATCAATCCTGACCGCTGATCCTCCCCCCTGGAATATAATTAACTACCTAATTTAAGTTCATTTTCGTTCTACGCGGTAAATGAGTTTTTCTTCCAATATTACCAACTAACTTCACACTTCACAATATACATTAACAATGAGACGAGCTATAGCTAACTTCACCCATTTCTAAAGCACTTAAGGAAGAAAGATCAGCTGTGTGAGCAATGAAATAGACTTCCAGTAGAACTGATCTCCAGTTTATCCAAGAGCACATTTTGGTTCACAGGCCCTGGAGTATATCCACACTGGTATTTTGGAGCTTTTAAATACTACACTTTGATTTCACAAGTTAGGGCTTTAATTTAAATACCCACAAAAATAACAGTGTATATAAAAATTATATACCATGGAAACTATGCTCAGAAGGTGGGTGTAGATTCCATAATATTTCATAATAAAAACCAGTAGGTACGACAATTTTGGTTCTTAATTTTTCGCTTGGAAAAACAAAATTTTCCACGAGACTATGTTTGCTCTATTAAGCTCAATCTCAAGTCCATATAAAGGCAGATTAGCTACCTGCCTATTTTAATCGTTCGAATTCGCGTGAGAAAATTTTTTTCTCATCCTGCATCCAATTGAAAGGCGATGTGATTATGAAAAGGTTAAGCACTGGACTAGAAAAAGAACTGAAGCCGAACACCCAAATGTCTCTCAGCTTTTTCCCTCATAAAAGGTCCGGACGTTCCCGTAATGACGTTCTGCTGCCACTTTGAGATTAATCACTAGCGACGGGCGACCCACACGGTATTAAAGCTATTATTTAAAGTAACTTTTCATTGCCCTCTCCACTCAGGTCCGGAGCTCCTTCTGGTCTTGTGGAGACTTCCCAACGTTTCTTTTGATGCCACCTTACCGACGATCATTAGCCTACAAAACGATTTGATGGACGGTACAGGGAAAGAAGAGAGGGGTTCGTCGAGAAGAGGCATTTACCTCAAATCCCTAAGCTGCCACTTGATGAGTAAGCGCTCTTGCGGCAAAGCGATGCAAACATCTTGGGGAGTTTTTTTTTTGTAATGACGTCTCCCCAGGACGGATCCTTGGCCAGAGGTCTTCAGGGTAATGAGGGCGCTTCATCGGCGACTTTCAAAGGCAGTGACCGATAACTGAGCTCATAGCTTTGTAGTCGAGCGCATCGTGATGTATTGGTTTTTGCATCGAACAGATAGACTCTGAGGTATAACATGCCATTATCCGTCATACAACCACGTCTTCCAAGTTGAAGGTACAGTAAAGCTTCACAACTAAGAATATCACGTTCATAGATAGTTGGTTAAACAATTATTGGATTACTTGTTTGAAATGAAACATCATCTTCTCGATCAAGTTTCAAGTTTCCTACAAATTTCACATGTAAAACGATTGTAAAGTGCATCCACCTTAGCTCCTGCCAATTCTCATAAAATAAGACTTGAAGATTAAGAACTTTATTGCCAATAACGGGGAGACCCGAGACGATTTGACTATCCCACGGACTTTGAGCGGCTCCCAATTAGGACCTCGACGGTGGCCGAAGACAGCCGTTGGAATCCGTGTTTTACAAAGTGAAATCCAGAGGATCTCTTCCTTCTACAAATCGTTGGCATTCTTCCTCCAGAAAGTTTTATGGACAATCCTTCAGATGTCAAGTAGTTTCTTGTGAGTCTTCGATCATTTGCGCTTATTGAATTCCGCAGTTTGAGAATAAACAAACGACAAAGCTTTGAAAGCGAATGTCAAATCAATTTGTGTACATTATAACGAGAACGTACATCAACGAAAACGTTACTGATTGTCATAAAAATCATCGTCCTGGAGACATCAATCCTGTTGCCTGTTTTGCAACTCGTTCCCAACGACAGGTTGCTCCTCTGAAAAATCCTGCGAACTCACCAGGAGCACGCACTCAACAACTTTCACCTCAAGATCCGTTTCCCTAAACAATATTTTCCAAAGGTGTCAGAACTGGCAATAGGGTCTGTATAGACCGAACGCATGAATAGCGAATTTTTGATCCCACGCTTACAGGAAGAAAGCGTGCATGTCTATTATACCCCCCAAGTGCTTTGAATATCAGAGTCGACCTCCTTGAGGAGAAAATGCCTCCATTCGATTAAGATTCCAAGAAAAACTCCGATTGTGCTGAATTTCAAGTTCAATATTGCCTCAAATATTCACAAGACACTGCAGAAAATTTCACAGTTTTTTTGAGTTTTGCATCCGAAGTAGCACTGATATGGATAGATGACGACTTGTTACAAAAGACAAATAATCATTAGATACCTATCAACTTGTCAAGACATTTTTAGGAAGGCACATAGTTGGTGAACTCCGATAAGATAGAGGTGTTCTCATCATTAAAATTGGCACTCTTAGTAGAATTCCATCTGGTAGAGTTTCCATCAAAGCAAATCTGAGCTTTGAAATGTGTATGATTCATGAAACCTTGACATTATGTTTGGAAATATTGCGCGAACTAATTTCATCTCCTGTACGACTAAGGCTGGTATTTAAAAAGATGACGAAATCGAAAGACACTGATATTAGCTCGAACACTTGCGCTTTCTTCGACTCTAATACAGGGATTTATGAATTACAGGTAGAAACAAGTTGGGTGGTAAGAGGAATTACACATTTGGATCGGATTTCTCGCCTGGCTGAGGAGTCATGCTGCAAACGAAGCTTTCATGCTTCATGAGCAGACGGAGGTAGAAAATTATCATCGGATTACCATAAAAATGTAGAGCAACGGTCGGCAGGAAGTGGAGAAGCGGCGTTGGAGCGCGGACCTGACTTCATGTTGACAAACGATCTTGCGCCTACAGTGTGGAGTAACTAATGTCCAACAAATGGAATTCTCAGAGGTAGAAAACTTGGCCGTAACACACCTTAATACGAGGGACCCCCGTCCTTTTAAATATCTCCGATTAATTAAAAGGTCCCTCCTCACAAAATATCCGAACAACAGAGAGAAGGAAAGTCGCATTTCTTCCCCGTGGGGGTCTAGGAGGGGGTTCCCGCCCAAAGTTTCGTTTCGTCACTTCAACACGGGATATCTTAATCGGCCCAGCGTGGCTTCTGAATGAACCCGAATCACGTACGCACTCGATGAATATTCATGACGTGTAACTCTCCTGGCTCTGACAGATCCAACAGATATGCCAAAAGATCACATTAAGCTAATATCCTTTTTGTATAATTCAGAAGGCACCTGTTGTATCGTTCTAATTAACTAGAACGAGAAAAACCTTCGGATTAACCCATAAATTCTCGTTATAATTACTTGACTATACAACATCATAATTGCCACAGTACATTTTCTCACATCAATATGTCTCTTGAGGAAACATCACACAAAACTATCCTGAGAAACCTTTACTGTAGTTATTTCATGACGTTTCAGGCTACGCTTGCTCCATTTTGTTAGTAAAGTGCAAAAGGTAAATTCAAAAGAAATCATATTTAAGCAGAGATTTCTGTTGAAGCAGAGGTTTTTAGAATTCGCATAAATGGGCTCTGCTTCACGTTTGCTGTTGAATGTCAGTTACCGTCTCACTGAAAGTAGTAGACTATAGGGTTCATAGTCAAGATGTAGTGACTATAGAAGCACGCCTTCATATAGAATCAGATTGTAAGCATTCGCTTTTGCTATAGGATGTTACCTCCCACGGAGACAGTAAAAAACAAGAAAACATCAAATTCTACAGCAACCATTGTGAAGCAGTGGTTACTGGAGAACCAGGCGTTCCTGTGAAAACCACTTTTGTGCACTCCTTCACACTTGCAATTGGATCTCTGCTCATACCAGGTTTATGAGCCTAGTGGCCTTGAGACGTAGTGTCATGCTGTGGCATTCTTTGGGAAGATAGTTTTGGTGGGGTGGCACCTCTTCAATTTCAGAATTAAAATGGCACCTCTTGGACCACGGAAGACCACTTTTGTGTCCTGTCCCACACTTGCATTTTCACGATTGTCTGCCGTTGGGTAATCCGTTAAGATTACCCAAACCTTCCAAAATAAGGTACTTAAGAGCATTGTTAACGCTCTCTGGTACGTCCGAAATGAAGATTTCCATTGGGACCTAAAAATGGAAACTGTCAGTGAAGTGATCAAGCTACAAGCGATTAAACACTAACATCGGCTTCATAGTAATATAAATCCCGAAGTCCTCCGTCTTCTGGACAACTCAAACGTCGTTCGGCGTTTCGGCGGGACCAAGTGATGAATGGGGTGTCCCTCATTTTGTTTTTAATTTTTAATCGAAAGTAGACCTCATCCTGAGAATTTTGACACCAGCCGTTCTCTTTTTTGATGAGTAGATCTTTTTCTATGATTTTTCAAAGTTTCGAATGTTTATGACGTCACGCGTCCCTCCCGCCTGGGCGGGACCCCCCAGCCCACTGTGACGTCATCGTCACTGAGAAGCAGTGTTGTGTTACCTGTACTTTAGAACATAGCCACTGGGCTGTTGACTCTACAAACTGTTTGATTAAATTTTGAAAGCAAATTAACTGGATGGGTTCCTTATGTGCTCAGTTGTTATGTTATTGATATTTAATAAATACCTAATAATATCATTGAAAAAAAAAAAATTGTCTGCTACCAGGTTTATGGGTCTAGGCGAGCCTGAAACGTAGTGAGATTCTGTGGCTTGCGCTGAGAAGATAGTTTTGGTGGGGTGGCACCCGTTCAATTTCAGAATTCAAATGGCACCTCTTAGACCACAGAAGTTCAGGCACAGATCATCATCATTCATAATGAGGTTTGAAATTCGAAACCAATGAAGTTTGCTTGAGCTAGCATGTATAATTTACGTTCATTGAAAAATTAAAGTAATTTTCAACTATCTAGAATCCAGTGGTAACACGCAATCGAGTAATGAATTATATTCTTTTTTCATGGTTTAACAGAAATTAAACCACCAGTGGCCTACATAGCAGCCTCTACCAAATCGCTCGGAAGCCTTTCAGCTCCTGCTATTTGTAGAATGAATCGGCAACTTCAACCCCGATATTTAATTGCTCAAAGCTCGTTATCTCACGTCAAAACAGACGATGCCCGCTTACATATTCTGCTGAACTTTATAAAGGCTATAAATCATGAATGCCGTTAACCGCTGAATCAACTTTATGGACTACATTAAATCCTATTTTTTAGAGAACGACTCAATCATAATTAGTTTGCTGTAGGACTGCTACTCAGTAGTCTCAGCTTTCATACCCCATATCAGTTCAAAAACACGTGACGGAGGTGGAGTTTGAATAAACCTTCTTCAATGACGGAAGTGGATACTCAACATTGTTTAGCACGATATTCTGTAGTGTAGGTACTACTGAGAGAATTTATCAACACAATTTGATCTTGTTTGTAAATAATTGGTCCATCATAATTCCCATATATGACTGCTCTACTGTCTAAACCATGTCTATCAATCAAATGCAATCTCATTTGGGATGTGGCTCAAAAACATACCATGTTATTATTTACTGTCTATATTTTCCCAATTATACGTGCCTCATACATTCATACGTGGTGTCAGCTTACACACGAATAGGGAAGGAAAATCACGGGTGACGTCTTCCGTTAATCGCATATTTGTTCCAATACGTGCCCCATGTATGAAATCATTCAGGTTAGATTATCTATGAACGGCATTATACCCCCTTTTTTCTGGAAATCAGGAATGTGTGACCTTCGGCGGGGAAATTACGTGAAGACGGCACAGGTTTCTCGATCGAGCGACGTCAGATGTTTACAGCTAAAAATGAATATCAGCTTATTCAGAGCCTATCGAGCGATGAGACCACATATTGGACAAGCGGATCGATTACAGTTGAAAGAAGAAAAGGGGTGATATCAGTGGATTCCGACCGAGAAAAAAATCCGCAGAAATGGGGAAATGGAGCAGATGCTCTGATCAGTCTACTGAGTTTGGAATCAATTCTGTAGTAATTTACGTGACGGATTACAATGATCTGGATTAAACAAGAAAAACTCTACCAATTATTACACAAGTTTCTATTAATAATACCTACTAGCAATTACATCGCCATTCACAAGTTGAGGGTGCCTTCATTACGATGATTCTTGCAACTGAGTACAACACGAAATTCTAAGGAACGAACAACGATCGCATTTGATCATCGAGCGGTTTGTCCTACAGAGCTCTGGTTGGCCTCATTAGACTCTAAAAATTCAATTCTTTTTCAAGTTGGTGAAGAAAAAATACCTTTATGACAAACAGTTACCGAGAAAAGGCGTTTGGAAAAGTACCCTATTTTTCACACCTGAGAAGTGATTGATACTAAAATAAAATAAAAATAAAAATAAAAATAGCTTCGCCGCAAAACTAAACCCAAAATGGAGTCCTTAAATCAAATGTCATCAAAATTGGTCTATGGTGACTAAGGAAAATGTGTTCGGAGGACGGACGGAAAAAATTTAATTAGATTTTTGGATTCTACGTACCTTGAAACGTAAACTATCAAGGGGGAACACAACATTTGGGTGAAGGGGGGGGGGGGGAGGTAACAATTTTATTTTCATGCTCAAGTTCCAATAATGAACCAAAACGTGAAACTCGGCGCTCAGCGACCAGGTGATCACGGAGGAGCCTTCTTTGTCATTCGAACTCTGCAGTCTCAGATAGGCTACTTGTTGATATGATTTCCTTTGAAATTACGTGGAAAACGATAAATTTCATTGCATCTGAATCAACATGAGCCACACCGTTCAACATAACAAATAAAAATAAAATATGAAATTCTCAGGCATTTTCTGTATTTTGGTTGGTTAATTATTATTACCAAACCCGCCTCAAAGGAAGTGCCAAACTTGATTTTCTATCAAGCTAGATTTCACTGTGTAATCATCTGATTTTCTCAAATTTAGAGTGTGGGTAGTTGGAAGCTCATAAATAGTGTGAATTTCATAGCCATCCACAAATATTCTGAAAAATCGTCAAAGATCAGAAAGAATTCGAAGAAAAAACGATCAGAGCCAACTTTTGTCGAAATCGCGCTTTTGACGGTTTTAAAAGGCGGAAAGCGATCAGGGTTCGAATTACTTTCTTTTTTCAGCGTTCTCTGATGAGAATAGGAATTTTTAAATCAGTGGAAGATCAGCCTCGCTTCGTATACCAGAAGCCATCACAGTGGATTATTTAAAGCCATAATCATTGATGAACCAAAAAGTCATCGAAATTTACACAACAGTCTCCAGCAATAAAAGCAGCCAAATATAGTGATTTGATCCACCTCTCAAAGTTCCTGATGAACTTTTCCTAGGAATTCTTTG
This sequence comes from Apolygus lucorum, assembly GCA_009739505.2. Taxonomy (NCBI): domain Eukaryota; kingdom Metazoa; phylum Arthropoda; class Insecta; order Hemiptera; family Miridae; genus Apolygus; species Apolygus lucorum. The sequence goes on along the minus strand of CM019179.2, from coordinate 29,336,252 downwards.
AAAAACTTCGACCAGAACAGCCTGTAAATGAAGGGGAACAATCTGAAGTCTAAGAAGAGCCAGAACGATCAGAATCCATCACTTTCCTGACTATTCATCCATTCTCCACGATGCACTTTGTTAATTACCGGTCTCGATTTCATAATCTTCTCTTAACAAGTTTCAAAAATTGATGTTTTTCAAGTTTTTGGTACTCCAAAGCCATGTTATGAAAATCTCAACTTTCAAATTGCTTTCCTGAAATTTCGTCAAATGTGACGAAAATGTGTGTGAAAATTTTTCTGAATCGTATTGTTGTTTCTAAATGTGAGAAATCACATAATCGTGGAGTTCACGTCTCATAACGAAAAAAAATTATTCTTCATGAATTTCTACTTCATCTTGGTCCCTCACGACAAGGTAATATCATCAAAAGGAATAACTTTCAATTACTAATCTGGTTTGAAAATTATAATTGATGTTAACCGCTTGTTAATCATAGAAAAATAACGCATTTAACTATCTCCGGAACCGGTCTTAATCGACACCATCCGTTGGAATTTCACCCGGTGAAAAAACGGCTGAAAAGCTTTTCGGCATCCCGAGCACATTTTCGCACTTCTTACGAGGCGTTAGTTCTCATCGTTTTAACGAAGGGCAATTAAACCGAGAGTTATCCGTGACCCCGAGTTATGTTGAAAATCGCGAGATCAAAACGAACTGGGAGAAGCAACCGCTTTTCAAGTTTAAATGAATGATGAATGTCAACTCGTTTCATACGCGGGTTTTTTTTCCCTCTGCAGTTCTGCCTTTGCAGTAAAAGGGCGGGGTTTTTTCTTCATCAAATGAATTCTTTATGTTAATTCTTCAGCATTAAAATGCTAGCGGCAGAAGAGGCTCTAGAGCCTTCTTACCATCCCTGGATCGAAAACCCTTCCGACTTGGTATTCCATCAAGAATCTTCCCAGAATTCAAATGATGTCTCCACCTCTCCAACTTCACCCACCGACCCCCTTTTCGGGCGACGCAAATTATAAGTAAAAGCAAAGACTTTGAAGAGTGTTTCTTTTTTTCTTCCCGAAAGGGTTAGACCCAAATAAGTTGAGGCCCCGTCTTCCCCGACGAACGGCGTTTTTCTTCATTCATTCAAACTCTCCCCGGAGGTTTTTAAAACAGTTCTTCGACCTGCTATTCGAAGTCCTTTTGAAGTCCTGAGTATTCCTCAAGCTAGGGGTCCCTCACCTCCCCTCGAGCCGTATATCTTCCCGGCTGTCAATCTTCTTTCTGAAAAGAAACGCCGACTTTTTAACGGCCTGGGCTCTCAGTTGGCAATATTCAAATTTAACTTCGCGACGAACAGTAGCTGTTTTTCAGCATTTTCCGATAAAGACGACTCTGACTTCTCGAATAATTAAAATATCTACGCTGTTAAAGTAACCAACTAATCTAACAAATTCTAGCCTTTTTTCAAGAACATATTTTTTTACAATTTTTAAATATCAAGATATTTGTGACTATTCGGTATTTAGATTTTTTATATTTAATTTTTCCAAAATGATTTTTTCCCTCAAAATTTTCTGTGTATTTACTTGAGTTAGGGAACTTTTTTTGCAGAACATCGTATAGTCTGGGATACATGGATTTTTAAAAACCATTTTTGCTTTGTGTTTGTCTTAAGAAAATCTTTCATCACACTACATTTTCCATGACGTTCCGGCCGGTATAGTTTTGAAAAACTGTCAACCTGACTGTTTTTATTAAAATTTTATACTGCTTGGATGCCTCCAATCATTTTCATTTCAACGAATCATCTTCGTTTACTATTTTATGCGAGGACGCTCCTAATGTGGCAAACTATTATCGGCATTCGAAACAAGTACGTCATTTTTTGAATGAGTAGTCTTACTAAATTAGGACTCATGTGATGCCCACTGCACTGACTCTAGAGGCGTACGAATTTCGTTTTTAAAATGATCTCAAGTGTCGGGAAGTGATGACATTTCAAGAGGGCCCTGGTAAAATACTAATGTGTTCGAGAGGTTGATAAAATATGGGCCAACCGTATCTCTCTCTCTCTTTTCCTAAATTATTACTGAATTGAACTCTCGTCCACGATCCGTTTTTTCAGGGCATTCAAACAATGAGTCAAAAGCCTTCGCATCGATAAGAGATAATCTTATGAACCAGCCGTACGACACGAAATTTCAACTTTCTTTCCGTGTAGGAACATTGAGTGGATAAAAGACCGTTTCGAACAATACGTCAACAAAATTATTGAAACAATAATTGTGCCCCAATTATTGGGGAGAGTGGAGGAGGGTGCATGGACACTACAAAGTGTGGATACTTTATTATGGTCACTACACAAGATAATTCATCTTTTTTCTTCATGCATGTGAAAAATAGTAACGATAAAAAATATAAAATAGTTTTTTTTACCAAAAGGAAAAGAAAATTGGCGTTTTTCCAAAATTTGGAAATCATTTAATGATAACTTCATAGAGATAATATTATAACAGCAACCTTATAAAATAAAAATTTAAAAAAAAATAAAAATAAAAATTTCTAGTTCTAACTGAGCATTTTTTGGGTTTAACACGCCAATTGAGAAAATTGTTTCGGTAATTTTGTTCAACATGAGTTTATTATGGAACGTGAAGGTACTAACCCTTTAAATAACTACCTGTATAATGCCTTAGTTGTTCAAATAGGTATCCATGACGACTCAAATATACGGTTACTTCCTTACGAGGATGCGGAAAATGAGAAGATCGAGCTAAAAAGGATGAACTTTACGTGTTTGGAGGCCATAGACTCTTACAGGGGTAGGTAGGGTTCCGGTTGGGCCTCAGAACCAAGAAATTATTCAACATACTTCGCCCATTTCTGGAAGGAATAAATTACGGAGCCAGGAATGGGAATAAATGAGAACTTTTTAATAAGGGCTGTCGTGATGCAAATTCGTTATAATTCTGGGCTCGGACTAATCGAAGTTTTGTGCGTGATTGTACATTGTAGATTCCAAGCTGGTATTGGATTTTTTTCTGTAAAGTTTCATAAATATAAGGGCGGTTAAGATTTTTTTATTTATACTTGGTCGATCGAGAAATTAACCAAAACAGGAGATAAAAAGAAAAACGTAGCCTTGTTCGGCAGAAATGAACTCAACGACTTTCAATTTGGTGAATGCGAAATGAAGACGATAATTTCTTGTACATGAAATTGGATACACCCCATGTTCCTTTGGATCTTTTTCAAATACCAACTACACTAGCTTAACGGTACTACCTGATACCTACTTCGAAAGAAGTTGGTGCAATTATGGGACCTAAGACCCGATTATTGATGCTTACATAGCGCACGGTAATTGCCGGCTTAGCATTTGTGGTCACAGCGTAGCTATTCTTGGTGTCCTAACGGGTAAGCGGTACCTGTCAGACTAGAATAAGAATTCTCATTTGTCCATTGGTATACATGAATCAGCAAAGATTTGTCGAATACGTTCAATATTGTTCATTAGGTATCAGGTATGAGAACTTTGAAAAATTCGAGCCATCAAAGGTTAAAAACCCTGAATACGAATGTTGCCCTGTTAATATCCTTGAATTTCAAATCCAGGTTCAGAACGGTCATAATCCCGCTCACCGCTAATGACGTCAACCGACATTTTCTTATCGGTTATGCAAGCGACCTAAACGGTACTTCGATATGAAAATTTGCATTCAGGTGTTTCCTATGATGCGAAATTCGAATTTGTAGTAGAAAACGCAAAATCCGAACACATCAGAGTTCTCCATATCCGTAGAAATCTAAGGATAGCCTGGGAGTCTAAGCAAAGGTCCTACAATTTTTGTTGGTCTCCTGCTCGACCAGCCTTATTGATCTTTAGTATAAATTCAAGGCCTTCGTGCGGCTTCGAAGTACTCACTCTGGAATTCCTCATTATTGTACGAATACAGAATTTGAGGAACCTTCATATTACCAACCAAGATTTGTACAATGAGAGGATTCGAAACGTCTTTTTTCTACAGCCTCAGTTTACAAATATTTACACTGAAATTCCCCATTCACGTAAGTATTCAATAAAATCCAGTTTGTGTGACGAATCCAAAAATTGGGGATTTTGCACAGTTAGCCAACTCATCGATAATGTTGAAAGAGGATGCATAGAAATGCGTTTTATGCCACTTTACTATGGTAGCATGGAATTCACACAGAAATCTCTCATCTCTGTAACTGCAATTGAACTACAGAACAAGGAAATTTTATTGAGCTATAATATGTTTTGAGACAGATTCACGACTCAGAAATTGCACCGTCACCCGCATCACCATAGTTTATTGTAATAGGGTGAAACTCGATTCGATTCTATGCAATGTTCTGTCGGCTAGGATATATTGGTACATCTTCAGTCTTGATTGATTTCAAATGCGAGAGGAAATCACGCGTATTATTTTGTGTTTGAACGCAAAGTTCTGAAGCTCCCCCAAAAGCCTTTATTCCTCGTCGTAACGACAAAAAGGTCGACGGTTAACCCAAATCACCGTCGTGAACGCAAATTGCTTGTGTGATTCTCGAAAGGTTTTAAAGGTGGCAGTGTGTTACTCAATTCCTACCTCCCCGTGAGAACCCTTCAAGTGTTGGAAGAATGACTCAGCGTCGGGGAGGCCTCATGTTAGATTACCAAGTGATTAGCCTGAATCGCGGCTTACGAGTTGGCTTTGGCTTGTAGACGTTCTCGCCTGGCAAATGAGAACGGTCTGATCGCTTCTTGTAGGTCCATTCTGCTCCGCAAGGTCCCGCGGACCGATCGCTAGCGATTCCGAGGGGGATTTCCGGTAATACAGCATCGATCCGACAACTTCCCGTTGTTTCATTCCATTTTGATGGGCTCCATTGAATCTTGAAGAGCTTCCAGGTTACCCAACTAGGTACCGGTCGAGCACAATTTACATTCTGAATTTTGAATTTGGATTTTAGATTCTTTTCATTTGCACACAACTGCCAACCTCAGGGCATCACATTTTGCAGAAATTCTGAAGAGTTGCCAAAATGACCGAAAATATCATTTGAATTCTATTCCCTTGAATACTTGAAAATATCTCGAACCCGGATTTTTTCAAATTACGAAATAACATTCGAGTCGCCTTGAATCATAGAATTTTCTCTCCCCATTATACGAGCCAGTTTTGGCATCTGAAAATCATAACTACCTCGTGCGCAACAATTAATCACATTCGCTCAACGACTAACCGCTCAAGAAATACCTATGTTTTATAACCGATTCAAAGATCGAAAAACACATTGACATTTATCCAACTTTCTAAAACCTAAAGGGAGTAATAACAATAATTAGCTAAGACGTAAGTAATTATACACGAGGGCAATTTTACGGGGAACCAACATAAGTCCGTATAAGAAGGCAGTAAAAATATTTTACTTACATTACGCCAGTTATAGGTTCTTAGTGGGTAAATTAAGTACACTTGGATCTGTGAAATTACGAAACCCCAATTTATGCTATGTTAATTACGAGTTTCCTTATTCATTGTTTAGGTTACGACGGAGAAAGCGGGATGCCTTACCATCCTAACGTAGCAAGAATTTATTGGTAATTGGAATATTTGATGTGATAAACAGGTGTGTCAACATGGCTTTTCTTGATACTCGACAGAAATGTGATATAAATTATAAGGATTGATACAAAGAGCTTGTTCGCTTAAATATCTGTAATTTTTACGAATTTTCGAAAAAATTAGAAATATAGCAACGGACTCAATTTTATCATGGATTTTTTTGGAATATTCTAAAACGATTCCTGACTTTCATGAGTTCATGAATTTATACACTCCGGACGATAGTTTGAGCTATTATTTCGGAAAACATTGCAGATTTGTGCCTTGATGTTCATGATAAGAAATAAAAAAATACAAGTACGTTAGGCAGAAGTTTTGGACTACTTTAAGGGCTCAAAATTTCAAAAAATAGGACCAAAAAACGTGGTTTTAAGGTTTTTTGTGAATATAATCATCTTAATAAATGCAATATAAGGTATATTCGAAATCAGCACAAAATTTATAATCGAAGTACAATTTAAAAAATTGAAAATTGTCCAAAAATTGTAAAAGTATGTATGAACAATTTACATAATATAATAAAAACCTGCGTATATTCGTTGTAACCAAAGATGCAATAGCCGAGTGGGTACTCTATGAGATCGTAGCGTCGAGTAGAACATGAATATGAACAAATAAAATTTTCAAAACATACCCGGTGCATACGGCAGTATAGTATGGAATACTGAAATTCGAAAAAAAATTAACAATAAGTACACTATACGTTTCGGGGTGACGAGGAGAGTGTTTTTTGAGGTTTGTGAAGTCGAAAAATGGAGAAGTTGGAAAATTCGCTCATTCAATCATGCTGCATGAATGGGTTTTTTGAAGAATAAGCCATCGTTGGTGTGAAGGAGCGTCTATAGTTGTGATACTTTCAAAACATCGATCATTACGGTGAAAAATGTGATGGCTTCAGCACTTCTTGTCAGCATATCCGCATACCTACATCATGCAGTGATGATCATCCGCATGCCTACCTTATGTAGTGACGCCCATTCCCATACCGAAACTACGCAGTGATGTTTCGGTTGATATTTCCGATGTTTTGATTTGTCCCACCTAATAAGAAACCAAACGTCTCACGGCGTCCAAATGTCATCGCTATCGGTAGCATCCTGTAATGGATTCGAATTAAAGGTGAGTCTCGGGAGAGCAAGGAATGAGGTATGCGTTGTCATTAGTCTGATGACTAGTAGACTGGTAGCTTCGCCGCTTCTCAGCGAGGGTTAACAGAAGGACCGCCGTACCTTTCCGAGTCTTCCAGCTATGAAAGTCGCATTAGAGGCAAGGAGGGTACATTTGAATAATCGTCAGTACAGAACCTGACTCATCAGATATTCACGGTTACGTGAAGGATCAGCTAGGTAAAATGTAACCTGTTACTTTCAAACTGCTGCATTAGTTTCTATAGCCGTTCATGAGATTGTAGAGGTATACAATCTAGAGAAAGATGAATACTTTAGTCATAGTAATTTCGAACTTCAGAACAATCATGTCCCTGATAAGGATTTGAATCGATGACTGGAATTTTTGTGAGGTAGTTCATTTCTCCAAATATTATTTTCTGAACAACCAAAATGTTCGAATGATCGAAAACATCGTATTGAGAATTTAAAAAGTTCATGAGAATTTAAACGGACAGAAACGGGAGACTCTACTTTCTACATTTACATAGCGACACATAAGAATGTTTACTGTTATGTGACGCTGAGACTATATGAATGCAGCTACTCGCCACAGTTCTTTTAGTTCATTGAATGATTCATTTCTGTGAATGCATTCATTTTTAACTGTTGATGTATGTATAGAATTTACAGAGCAGCCCTAATCATTTGTAATTATTTGGTGATTCCAGAACTGTTCATCTCGATTCAGAGTTCAGAGAAGATTGCACGAAGAAGGACGTGGAAAGGTTAGTGTCATGCTAGGATTCTATTAGGACTGGATATTACTATGCAAGATGGCGAATATCAAAAGACCAATGAGTAACCCCTTCAGGGTTGATGCCCAACTAATCCTCAACTACATAAAGAACTTGAAAATTCGTACAGCTTGAGTGGATGAGCAATTTTTCCATTTTTATTTATTGGAAACCACTTAAAAATCCTCTACTTGACTCCCTGGATTCAGAGTACCCACAAGTAGATTGTTATATTTTCCGATTTGCAGTACTCCACAGAGTATTTATGGAAATTTAAGTAGTCCATATTCATGCTCGGCTATTGCATTTTTGTTTGCATCGTAATTACGCATGTTTTCATTATAAACGGTGCATCAAGCGAGACTCGCCTAACTTCAGGGATCGACTAATTTCCTACAAAAAAGTACCTTAGCAATTTAGTTACAACCTCTTGTTTTTCAAAGTATATTTATTCAATTTAGAGGTTTTTTTTTTTTGTTGAGTTTTCGACCTTGAGACACTAAAACTGTAGCATCGCTAGGTAGTTAGCAGCATCCTGCGGTAGTTGTGTTCGGGGTCCATGCTACTAGGCAACGCATGAAAACGCTCCAAAAACTCCCAAGTGAAATTAATGGGGTGTGCGCCTGGGTCGGAAAAACTGTTTATTCCTATTTTTAATGTAAACTAGACCTCATTCTTAGAATTTTGACACCAACCGCGACCTTCTAGCGTGCGTAAATCTTTTCCTATGAATTTTTAAAGTTTCGACCGTTTATGACGTCACAGTGGGCTGGGGGGTCCCGCCCAGGCGAGAGGGGCGCGTGACGTCATAAACGGTCGAAACTTTGAAAAATCATAGAAACAGATCTACTCACGCTAGAAGGTCGCGGTTGGTGACAAAATTCTCAGGGTGTAGTCTACTTTCGATTAAAAATCTAAAAAAAATCAAGGCGCACCCCCATTCAATAAGTTACGTGCGTGCTACATTACAGTTAGTCATAAAAATATTTGTGTTCAATAAACGCATGACTATTGATAACCCGAGTGTCCAGTTACTATAAAAACAGCCGTAATTCCCTTAATTTTTGAGAAAATCAAAATCTAATTACACCGTTAGAAAGAGCGATAAATTTCATATCGCTCTAAAGATTTCAAAAAATCAGACCATTCCAATGTTTAGGGTTACTTTCGACCCTTGAGTCCTGTTCTTTTAAAAAATTGGTTTGACTTACAGAGGTAGGCAACTTCACGGTCTTTCTAACGGTGCAATCAGATTTTATTTCCCCAAAAATTGAATGAGTTATGGCAATTTCAGAGTCGAAAGGTCAAAAACATGAAAAAAATCTTTAAATTGAAAAATCTTGGGAAAACAAAATTGCTAAGAGTCATTTTTTGTTGGGAATTAGCTGTGTGATCGATCTTTCGAAGATTGGAAGCCTCAGGAGTTTTCACCCTGTACATACATTGTTTAGTGTAGTTTGCTGTTATTAACCTTTGTATTACAGCTAAATGCAATGTGCTTGGAACATCGAGGTTTGGTCTGGTTAAATGGAAAGCTTAACTTTCCGACGTTTTGAAGTTTATTCCGCCTTTTATTTCACAGGATCGAGGCTCGATAATCCTGGCATCGCACATTGCATTTGCAATTTTAATTTCTCGAATTGCGCCTTTATCAGAAATTGTGTGCTGATTCATAATATACCAAATTACTATGATTATGGGTGTAATGTCCACAAAAATCTTAAAAAGACGTTGTTTTACCCTGACTGTTGACCCCTTTGTCTAAAAATTAGAATTAGAATTTTCGAATCCATTGCGATAGCTACATTTTTTGGAAATTCGCAAAAAACAACAAAGACGATTGACCGACTTCTCACCAAGAAAACTAATTTCATATGAGTATTGGACATTTCGTAATAAATAGGTAGGTAATGTTACTAATTTGTACGCTCCAAGTATCTGGGAGAAGCTTCAGGTAATGTCACCAGTAAAAGTGAAGGGGCCTCGATAATTCACTTGCATTGATTCACGTAATTGCATTCCGAAGGAAATTAATAAATTAATATTTAATGAGTTCCAATAAATGGCGTTATTCCGTTATTCCGTATCGGTGGCGCAATATGATATCTCCGTATCAGTTCTACCTTCTAGTTGACATGTAGAGACTAGAAAAATGTACAGAATAGGATTTCTGAAAAATATCAGTAGGTCAGACGTATTTTAGATAAGACGTATTAAATATTTATATTATCATAACAATTAATCAAGTATTCTCATAATAATATAGTGTCTCAAGACCACGTGTGCTGATTGCCTTACAATGAAATCCCATTTACCCAACATGTTGCATTGGATTTATATTTGACAACAGTGTAAATAAAGTTGAAAAAATACTGATGTAAATAGATTTACGTATTTTTTTTTTAAACTAACGATAGATGAGCCAGTTTTTGGACACTCACGCTTATCTACGTGGTCCCAATAGATACCCGAAGGAATTAACCGAGACGCAATTGGTTGAATAAATAAAAACGAATCTGGTATTTATCTGAATAGTGTAGAAAATATGAAGATGGACGAGTTTTATAAAAACGACAAGGAGGCTAGTATCGTGGCCTAGTTAGAGGTTATGTATATTTCCAGTCTTTAAAAGACAATTTACCCAGAAGAGATTATCTCATCTTAAAAGTGAAAACATTGATAGGAGAGTTGGAGTGGACGAATTATCACGATGGTAAATCACATAAATGCTTTTCAATTTGGAGGACGTAGGTAACATCTCGATAGTGTGTTCAAACGTATAGGAAGAGAATGATTCTTTAATAACATTAGCTATAAAACGATATGAATATCTATACCTGGCGCATGGCTGAGGTCAGGACATTGGTTTGAAGAAGAAGAAGAATTACTTCATATGATGATAATGAAGTCCCAAAAACTTAGCTCGAATGCAATTTGAAGGATGATGTGCTACTCTCCGGTGAACCCACCATTTATTCATGAACATCCAATGACATTCCAATCTAAGAAAACAGTGCATAGAATGTAACAAGGTGATGATTCTTCAATAATACCCTGCAACATCCGTTGCTCTTCAATAATCACTAGAGAAGATGAAATAATTTTATGGAACCACATGGAAGTCTATGTATCAACCACAGCACCTGGCGAAAGGCTGAGGCTAGAACAGCAATTAGGAAGAAGAAGTATCAGTTCCAAGAAGTTTGCTCGAATGCAAATTCAAGGCAAATAACATTCAAATCCAAGGAAACAGTAGGTATTGTGGGTGGAATGTACCAAGTTTAAAAAATTTCACAAGGCCAGGTTGCAGGTGTGTGAGGGGAAACAGAGTGGACACATCAGCTGAGCCCAGTGCGGGGGACCGCTTCCACGAAAGCGCTAATAAACCCGGATTGTTTTTTCAGTTGGTCTCATTCTTACAGACTCGCCGCTTCTGTTTGGAGTTTGAAGGTTTTTTTTCCCACGTGGGCTCAACTGGGCAAAACGTGGGAGAGACTTCTTCCAGCAGCTTCAAACACCACATCTTTTTGAGTATGACCCGCACCGGTGGGTGGGGCTGGTAGAACAGTCATAGGTGGGTACTTTCTCGTCACTTTATTGACTTTACAACCAGTGGAACTGAAAACAGCAAATCCAAGCTGCCTAGAATCAAAATTAACCGGACTTCTGATTCACTTTTCTTGTATGACAGAATATTTCGAGTGCTCTACTAGGATTCAAGAACATCTAAACATAGGTGTCCAACTTATTGCTGTTCACCTTCAGTTCTTAGAACAGAATTGTATAGAAAATTTCGTTGAATCACCAAAGTCACGAGCTATGCGAAGACTACTAAATTATCATCAGTGCTAGTATATAACAAGGCTTCCGCTGTCTTTGGCTAAGTCGGAAACAAAATAACCCACACAAATGTCCATCCGAAATATCCTGAACTTTCAGAGCATTGCCTGGAATTTCCACCTCGAAATGGTCTTGGGATGGTTTCACTTTCATTCCAGTAAAAGGAAGCTAAAACCTCGAAAAACGTAGGTACGATTTCTTTGTTGAAAAGGTCGTTTTTCAAGTTTGAATATCATTACAACAAAGGTTTCCGGGCTTTATTCTCTTCCCTCACCAGAGTTTTGCATCTCTGCGGTCAGTCACCGCCGAACAACAATACGGGAAAAGCAACCCATAAAAGTTGTGGGCAGCTTAGGTTATGGGACTACCCTCTTTTTACCTCCGGTAACCCTCTAACGATCATTAGTCATGATAGACGGCCACACTACCTGAAGACCTTTTTAAATCGAGGACCTGCCTGGGGCTAGTGTAGCGTGCGTGATTCTATGTCGGGGGGAACAGACTCCTCACGTTCTGAAGGAGATGCAACAAGCTTCTTGGTCAAACACAATAATTAGCGGATTCATTTGTTTGGGAGCGTGGAAGTTGACTGATACAGTTCACAGACAATAAAACTTCATTCCACATCATGAGTCGAAGTCATTGTTTGGTTCGTTCCAAATCTTTGAAACGACTGATCTGTTCGATAAACTCATTATGTGTAGGAATCCACGAGCGATTTTGCGTGTATGACAAAAAGTCATTCTGCCCCTCTCATCCCCGGTGATCTGATAAGCCACTCAAAGAGCAACAGATTCTGCTTGTCACCTTCCACGTCCTGGTTTTCCCATTGTTCTCACCTCCCAGATTATTCCGCAAACTAATTGCCGTTAGGGTTTATTACAAACACTTTCAAGTTAAAAAAGTCAATTGATCCGTTAGACGTGATCTGACTCCAAATGCTCGGATGTTTACTTGTAAGCGGAAAAACGTTGAGTGGTAAGAGCCTCGATGTACAATGCAAAATATTCCATTATGCTCCATCGTACTGACGTATAGCTTTTTTGTGAGACGCAACACTAACTTGAAGATTCCGTGACGGAACAAAGAATATGTGAACGTCCATAATTGATGAAGCTTTGCGAATATTGCACCAGAAGTTTTAGCATTTTCAGTGCTTCGTTTTTATACGAGCAATAAGAGGTAAATGTAGTCGGATATATTATATAACAATAATTTCTCATCAAAAGAAAACTCTTTTCGATCAATAACAAGATATAAATATACTGGAACTGGGCATCACAGACCGAGAAAAAGTCGGAACAATTGGATGGAAAGTTCTATTCAAGTACCTACTACTGATTTAGCAGCAGCAGATAAATTTGGTACCAACTTCGTGATTACAGGCTGATTCGGCAATCACATCAAGGTCTACAGGTTGAACTTGCCAGTATCTTGAAGAACATTGAAACAGTGATTTTGGTATTTATTTATCGTATCTACCAATCAACTACTGATTTGGATTTATAAATGTGTGACATTTACTATCCGGTACTTGTTGTATGGCAAATCTGAATCATGCTTCAAGCAATATATTTCTGCTGATTGATAGATATCGAAGGAGGCATTCTAAAGCTTGACACACCCTTCGATTGAAGCGGGAAAATGAAATAATTTCGGCACCACCTTTAAAGTGAGGAAATTTTGAAACAACGGATTTGGCACTCTCTAAATGTACTTATCATTATTCCGCTGGACCAATGTATTCATATAAATCCATTTCAATGGCAACTCTAACGAACGCTCATAGTAGGCAGTGGTGCTGAGGTTGATTTAGTATTGACGATGACAGCAGAGTGTGTCGAGCAAACAGTATCACAGTCAGTGATTAATCACGTGATTTGGAAGTATCTTACAGCATCTGTGATTTGAATTAAACTGTTGGTGCCACTTCATTGATACCCATTAGGGTGTCCCTCCAATTGGGCTTTAAAAAAAATATTCAAAAACTGGAAGTTTTACCCCCTAATTTTGTTCCATTGGGTACCGAAGTACACCACAAAAAATTTGGTTCAAGAGTTTTGTTGTTCTTCTTAACTCTTCATCGAAATTTCTTGATAACGTGGAAAGAATTTTCAGTCGATTACATAAACAGATCGTGTGGATCCAGCCCCTAGGGCCGTTTTTTTAAACCAGGAAACCTCAGTTTCAGTTGATTCAAACATTTCTTCGTCCCCCTATTCCAATCGGACCGAGTTCAAATTTTTACCAGAGCTTCATCAGTCCTTCTCAAACAACATGTAAGAAGTTAGACTCAGTTGGACTAGAACTAGACGCAGGAGAAATGTTGGCGTTTTCGTAGTATCTGGCACTTCGGTAGTTCTCAAGTGGTAATATGGCACGTGACCAATTTTTTGTGGGGTACTCAGGTACCCAATGGAACAAAATGAGGGGGTAAGAACTTCAAATATTAAAAGTCGAAAAATAAAAGAAACTCTGATCCCATGCATGATCTTTGGAAAATCCAATTGATACTGCATACAAGCAATTAGTGTATACAGAATGAAGGATAGATTGGAGTTCCTAGCTTGTGATGCACGCCAATGTTATTGTATAGGTTGAAAAAGATTTGTGCACTTTTTGCAGTATCACTATTGTGTCTCATACATGATATACGAAAAATCCCATTTGCACTTCACCAAGCGTTGGTCTTAAGATTGATGACTATTAGAGGAGACGTTGCAAGGCTTGTCAAGCATGTCTGTTGGTTTCACAGTGTTTCTAGCCAAGAGTTTGGGGTCATTCTGGATGTATATGAAGATAGGATTTATCTAGAAAACCCGCATATTATGATCACTCTTTTGGAAAGCTCCGCAACAAGTTGGATGATCACATTAATTCCGTACTCCAAGTTTTTCCCTCCTTGTATCGCTGACAATAATTGTAAGGCCCCTGCTTACACCGGTTCAGTTGCTCGACGGAGACCGCAGGCATAGCAATTAGTTAAACTAAAAAGTAGTTGCGAGGCAAATAGGACGCGAAAGGAGACCCGGGTCACCAGTCTGCTCTGGCGACGTAATGCAGTAATTCGTGTGACTCCCGCCGTGACCGCTGACTTCTCCTGTGGGCCCTTCATAATGAAGTGGCCGTGCCCCCACCCCGTGACGATGGGCACCCGCGCTCAAATGACCGCTTGCTCCCTGGACTGCATCGGCTTTGAGAACCTCTGATGCGAGCTTTGAGACCCTGGGTCAACCCCAATCAATATAGCACTCTTTGGGGGCTTAAGGCGTCTGTACGTGTAACACTGAACGGCAATTCTGGTGGCTCGAGTGAGAGTCACCTGAGGGCTGAGGCCAACAATCACTACCATTTAGAACGTTCGATCTTTCTTTTGGTAAAAGATCTACAACAATAAAGCACCATACGAAGGACGAAATTAAAGACTTCTGAGGGAAGAGCCAGTTTTTTAGCAAAGTTCAGAGAATGGTCTGCACCATCAAGATATAGAATATTCCTGTTTGCTACTAATATTCCCGACGAACTTCTTGCTGAGGTTTCCATTTGAAAGGGTTTATCCTCTCGATTCCATCAACACCAAAGGCTCAATCGATATTTTGGGAATATCACCATTGTGAACTACAGAATCGCTATGGAAATGACCAAAAATTAAGTAAGGGCTACACCACAATTAATCTTTTGCCCAAATTTTCATGATAATAATTTATTTCCTCACCTAGTTTCCCTTGCAATTTGAAATAAATCAATTTTTCATGGTAAAACCTGAATCACCGATTATGGTTCATTATTTTCAATAATGTAAAAATGTGGCCGACTTCTAAGGGTTGACATTTTTAAAACGCCCTAACTCAAACATTTTTTATGTAAAGGTATTGTTTTTCCATCAATTTAGGATAGTATTGAATTTTTTGAGACCACGCGGAGCCCTGTAGGACAAACCGTTCGCTCCCTACGAGAACTTAAGCATTGGATTTACGATAAATCAGAAACACGAGTGTGAATAGCAAAAGAGGCCTAATCTCCGTTCAAATTTTATACAAAATGCGATCGCTCTAGGTAGATGGGAGGTAGGTAGTATCTATGGTCGGTAATGGCAAAGCCGAGTTCTTTGCAGGCGTTTCGATATCATCTGTACGTGATGATCGATGTTCCATCCCTAGGTCATTCAGAAGACTCCTGAAAGTGAGCTGTTCCATCAAGAACTGACATAGAATACGATCTCTGAGGAACTTCTTGTTGAAGTTCGGTGCTGTAAGAGGTTCTGGACGAGCTTATGGCAAATGTGGACGCAGCACGATATGGGCAAAATGAACGGTAATAGAAAACCAAAATTAGAGCGATATCAATGATAGAGAGTATTTAAGGATAGCTAACTGAATAAGAATCCTGAAATCCTATTCCTGGAGAAAAGAAATGTACAGTGCCTTTGTTGTTGAGCGAGACCAGCTGTATTGTGGGAGTCTGAATCTTGAGCTGTGATAAATATTGTATTAGGCTTACCCATGGGTTCTACATTAGCTGATGTTTATCCAGAGTACAATTAGTTGAATTTGGCTAAAAAAACAACAATTTTGGAAAAAAGATAAATTTGGGCTTGAAGAAAACCAAGACAATTGATTATCTAGTAGTGAAATCCAGAGATGCAAGACTTGAAGATGAAATCTTTTGTACGCATTAATTTACATCTAGAACGATAAAGTTCCAGTATGCATCTATCCGTATTGGTAATGGAGTCATGGAATGTTTTTGAATGATTCCGTATTATGCACACGACTGATTCCAGTAAGTCTTTTCTGTGAATTGAAGGTATAAAAAATAAACAATCGTGCTGGTCCCTTAACGGAATTGACCTTAGTTAGTGAACTATGAGGGATTTCACATCGAGCCTCGAATAGCCAATAAATCCACGTCCCCGACTCTTAACTGGAGCAGTTGTTGAAAGGAAGGGCTGTTACACAAATCCTCTCCAACCCTCTTCCGGCAGGGCCCTTTTGGAATTTCTGAACACGTCCAACCAGAGCTCGGGGGTGGTCGATGAGAATGACAATGCGGCAACGTCCTCCGCATGTTTCGAAAGAAACAGACTGTTCCAATCGAAGTCGAGAACAGGAGAACTGAGAACTCAACGCCGATGATTGGGAACCCTGCTGGTACGAGCTGTATTTTGTATCTATTCTGCACCTTTTGCACCAAAAATTCCCCCCACAAACTTGTGTTAGCAAACCTCAACATTGTGCCTGCAATCACAAAAGATGCTGACAGTCCAGTTTGTCAACTTTTATATATCATATTTGATTTGTGGAGCATCTCAGGCACACTACTTTGGTTTATGTTTCAGATTTAATGCTTCCTGTGTCGATCGGAGGAATTCTTACATACCAGACATAAAGAACAGTTAGGTTAGGTTATAATATGCAAATACTTCTTTCACTTCGTGAAGAATAATTGAAGAAGTGTGCGTTTACGCACGTGCGCAAGCCTCGTTCCAAACTGAATTCCTATCTCCCCGGTTGCAACTTACGGTTCCTTTTCTTTTATTATTAGTAATTTCAAATCAATGAATTAAATATGCCTTTTCTGACTACGGCTTCACGAGATCACGCGATACGTCAAATGAATAATGCCTTCGTGATGAAAGAGGGTAGAGGAAAAAAAAACCCTTGCAGGGTGTAAACAGGAGTGCGCAGCAGTAAAATTTTCTGAAGAACAGAAAATGAGAAATCGTAGGCCTTTACACGTCCGAGTGTGAAGTCGTAAAATTGGTTTGAATCTTCAAAACCGATGAAGAAGTCGGAAAATCAAAGATAGCGTTCGCTTCGGGAAGGAACAAGTTTTGACACTCCTTTTTGCGTATTGCATCGAGAAAACGTATTTTCATTGCGAAGGTTTTACGACCTACGCAAAATATCCTGCTGTGAGTAATTGAGGTCTGAGGATAATAATCTTACTGATGTTGCGTGTTCACGGTTTAACCAAAATTAAAGAAGAACCGGTGGCTCTACTCAGACATTTTGCTTAGCGCAGTGGATTCCAACTTTGAGAAGGTTTGATCATTTCCCTGTAATCCGCGAAAAGTCGACGCTAGGAGTATGGTCATAAAAGAGTTCTTATAGCTCTCTTCTTGCTCATCTACTACCCATCAAACTTGGCACGTTCCAAGTCGGGTTTATCTCATTTTACATGAATTAACCAAGAGTTTTACATTATCAACGTACTGATTGTGGTGACAGGTTAGATAAGAGATTAACTTTACTATTACACTAATAACAATCCTTCGTGTTAACCCGTTTAAATCGATGGAATAAATGGCTTTAAATCTTAGGTTTTCGAGTTAGGGCGAAAAGTACAACCTCTATTTTTGATCCAGAAAAGACTGACAATAACCAAAAGCTTTGCGGCACAACTAGACCCCGAATGGAGCTTATTTCCAAGTTACATCAAAATCGGTCCGTGGTAACTAAGGAAAGTGCCGCGTGCGGCGAACGAACGGATAAATAAATAAATAAATAAATTTCAAATTTTGGGGGATTAATTTTTTCTCTCGCTCAATTCCGAAAATTTGTAACATGACATTGAATTAGCCTGAATCTCAAAAAATGTTCTCAGGGTCGGTACAAGACTACACATAGACAGACATGAAACAAAATTTGGATTTTGGAGAATGGATTTTTTTTCGCCTACTACATCAACATGAGCTTCTCTACCATAGAAGAAGAAATACATCTCTTGCGTACGTACAAATAACATGAGACCTATTTCGTGTCTTGAGAGACGTATACAATGAGCAGGAGGTTTTGTTGTGAAACAAGGCGAAAAAAAGTGCAACCCTTATCGCCTGTTGAGCAACCCGGGTGTCACGTTCTGAAGGGGTTAAGAGGTCCCCCCTTCATTCATGTACTTCTGTTCTCGATGAGGAAGTATAGTGTTCGCCTGTGGGGTATTCAGAGCTTTTCCGGCCACCACTCGAGATGGGGATTTGCGGCACGAGGGTTCGTCACTTTGTCACCCCCAGCACGAGCCGTTCAACATCACTCCTTCCACCTTGACGGAAGACATCTGTATGTTCGTCTTATCCATTATTGCATTAGAGGTCTTGGAACCTTGAGTGGTGTGATGGAGGATGAAAAGATTTAGGAATGCTCGGAATAATCGTGAACGTGTCCACCACAGGACTCATCTTTTCAGGATTCATCGAATTTGATGGGTATCAGTCAGGAAGCAGGTTGTTAACCAAGGAAGGCGATGCTCAGTAGCATAGCATGATGCGATCTAACCACTTCTGTCTCATGATGGTAGAAACATCACTGATACAAGGGCTGATGAGCAAGTGTGCACCAAATGAACACATGGGATCATTCAATAGCAAGATGATTCTGGAGACTTGTACAATGCGATTAAACCTATTTGGACCATGGTGTCACTAGTGTCACAGAAAACATTTTAGGAATCACACAGCTGTTTCACCAGATTAACTAGATTTGAATTGAAATTTAAATATTATTGGACAGAGTCGAATTTTTGAACCATTTTTGTCAGTTAGTAGAAGTCAAAAAATAACAATTTTGAATTTTTTTTCATCGATTTCCTTGGACTTTTTTTTTGTCTTAACTCTATTTTGAGACTGCCCATCACATTAAAATTGTAATTTAATTTTGGTAACTCCGGTGACTCTTTATGACACCCTTGGAGTTCCCGAAATGTTTTCGGTGACACTAGTGATACCATGGTCCAAATAGAGTTAAAGCATTAGATACTGAATTATTAGAGACTGAAAAATCCTACCGATGCCCGGAAAAGAACTTCCAATTATATTCAACTTGTTCACGCTGGATTATCACATAATAAATATCTACCATAACCAGAATTAGTATTGTGTGTGAAAGGTGTTCGTTTGCGCATAACCTAACTGTCATACCTCCCCCTAGAATACATATAATTCATGAGTAAAAAATAGATGGTGGCATCTCGATCAGACCCACGAGTTCTCTAGTAATGGTCAAGACTTGAAGAGCCAACCTCCCTTCGTCTCTCGCCTATCCCAGGAGTAATATGAGGCCAACTCGAGTTACCAACAGTATCATTCTAGTCCAAATGTCTGTCTTAACTCTTCCACGATCATTTAACGGTTACAGGCCAGATTATCCATCCTATTCACCAAATCCACCTTTTAATGGTTTTTATTAATTTTTTTTTAGCCCGGTTAGATTTACTCTCGTCCTCACCTACATCGGCCGACACCCTCTATAAAATTCCCTTTACTTTTCTCCTTTCGGGTAAATTCTATAAGACAGTTCAATGTAGTTATCGAATTTTTCTCTCATTTTACTAAATTCAATTTTTACACAGTCAGAAAAAGGGAACAATGTGTGTGTAAAATTGTATATTTATGACAACAAAACTGAGAGGTATTCGTTATGCATAGATTTCTCCGTCAAACCATATTTACCCACCATATTTATTACACCTTTGTTAGTTGAGCAGTGTTATAAGTATCAAAGTAAGTTCTGGGAACGCATACGGTTAATGCCCTTCTGGCGGGTTATCCTCTCCTCTACCATCTTTTACAAAGATGAAAAATGTCTGAGACCTGCAAAAGGAAATTGTTAAGAACCGAACAATATCCCGTCTTTGGTTCATTCTACCAGATGAATGCTTTTAATATCCAGTGCGCCTTCCCGAGCCCCAGCCTTTCATTGTTATTCAAATTCTCCCATCTTTTCGAGCCACGTTGTCAAACAAAATGTCACTCATATTAGTCCTGACACAATTTGCACGGCCATTCATCGAGCGCGTTTTGCAATATTCGTTTCTTCGTCGTGGAGCACCACTATAACGAGTTTCTTGCCGGAATGATCTTAGAGGCAATATAAAATTAAGAACGCTCCGCTTTTAGGACAATCGTTCCTGCTTCTTTCAGAAGGTCTCATTGCAAACTGAGAGATAGAAGGAAATACCTACTACGATCTCAGCATTTCGAAACAACGGAATCTATTGTGAGATGTTCCTGCACCCTTCTTCTTGGGTTTGAAGTAAGATTTTGTGGATTCTGTTCACAACGCATTGTCAAAATTATCTACAGTTCTCGTAACATCTCAAAGTTAATGAACTTTTGGAAGTGACTTAGTGTCACAACACATCAGCAACACATTTAGCTTGAAATCTATCTTCAAAATTTTTAAAGAAGTGTCGTTTTTTCACAGCTACGGTTGGTTTCGTTCGATCCAGAAGTATCTTATTCCAACCATACACGTTCAATTGAAGCTTAAATTTTGTTGGGCAGAATTATTGTGTGGAAATCATAAAAATTTCAGAGGGTCGCTAGAAGTTTTGGTGAAACAAGATAAAACCCATCCGAGAGTATTGGAATCGCAATTGAAAATACCAGAAGACAAGGTAGACATATTTCCATATCTTCTTCTTTAATGGAGTAGAAAGCACGATTGCTTTCACTTTTCTCGTCGACCAATATCGAGAAGTCTTGGTACATAGAGTATTGCATCAAAGTCCCCAGTCTATACAGGGTTTTATGTGCATTTACCATCTTCAGCGCAACCTTAATTATTTTGATTCAATTCATTCCGTTGGAATGACTGTATGGTTGTACGAATTACGACGCAAGTATTCGCGATTTCAGAGGATCCTTTTTCAAACTGAAATTTTACTACCTTCGAAGGAGACGAGAAACGTTTTTATTGATTCCATTCAACTTTTGATCAATTTTCATTAGAAACCGAGCTAGTAAATCTGAGAAGGTAATTCATTTGGGGAGTGACTATTCTTGATATAACTTACCAATAATACCTATAGTTTGACTCTTTTCCGAAGGAAACCAAAAATAACAAAAAAAGCCTTGAAACGAATATGGAGCTTAAATGTGACGAATTTCAGAATAAAGTCGTGTTCAGAGGTGCTAAAAATGTAGCATTCAAGATGAATTTCAAAGGCAAAAAACCCTTAAAAAATGAAGCTGTAAATTCTAGAAATATTTTTGGAGTGTTAAACATCAATGTCAAAGGTAAAAATCCCTTTTAAATGAAGCTATAACAATATAAATTTGGGCATAATTTTTGAAGCATTTAAAATAAAATAACAAAAGTAAGAATCTCTTTAAAATTATGCCAAAAAAGCAATGTGAATTTGGGAAATATTTTCGAACATTTGCGATGAATTTCGATGGTAAATATCCCATTAAAAATGAAGGTATAAAAACGCTGTAATTACGAGAAATATGCTATAAATTGAGCCATATTGATATTACTTCTGAGTGGATTTTTCAAGTGTCGAAATGTTATCACAAGCGTCCCACGAAGAGGTTGGAAACCTTGCATAATTCGTCAACATAATTCAAGAACGTTTGCGGATAAGAATTTGGATTTCAAGGAATACGTAGGGTGACGTCCTGGTTGATGCAATATTCTAAAATAACCACTCGAAAGCGGTAAACGGTGAATAACATTTCCTGAGGTAGGATAGAAATGTGGATCAGTAATATTATCGAGGAATAGGAAGGCGCACCCACCCACAAACAAAAGCAAACAGGAAAGATAAAATATCAAATTAATTCATGCCGTTGGGAGATAAACGATAGCAGGTGACACGCTGTCATATTGATAATGACATCGATCACGGGGTAAAGTGATTCTAAACGAACTCGGAGATGATTTTGCTTTAAAAAAAATTAAACAATAATTATATACTCATAAACAATTAAGTATTACTACAATACGTATAAGGAGTAAACACATCTAAATATAACGGGAGTTTGAATCGAGAGTAATGAATGGATGAAGAACATTTTTAGTCGTGTTTAGGTAGCCCTAGAAGTACTACGTCGACGTGACTCAATGGGTTTCAAGAGGTTGATAAAACTCCAGGTGTCAACACTCGACGAGTGTTCTTTCCTGCATGAATCCCACGGAGAGTCGATACGCAGATGAAGGCAGATTGAAATGATAAGCAGCAGGTACGATACCAGAATGTAAGAATGGGCAGACAAAAATTTAAAATTCTTTCCCAATTATGTTGACAATTTTGTACTATCTTCACGTTCCATGCTATTATTGTATATTCAGAACAATATACGTTAGGGCCAGCTCCAAACTACCTCTAACTTCGTGCAAAATTGGGCGAAGAAAAACCGGTGGATTAAAAAAAAACAAAAAACATAAGATCACATAAGCCCGAAGATTTATGTGTATCCGATCATGATTTCGCGTACCTCAAACTGGGCAAAAAAGTGAAAAATTTTCAAATATTTAATATTCGTATTGACCGCCTTCTAACACCCGATAAGAAGAAAGAGGGAGTCTCTCAGTTTTGTGTGCCGGACTAGTTGACGTACAGGATAATTACAAATAAATTTCTCCGCTTCACGGAAAAACATTGAATCATGGATACGTTTACTTTTAGAGAAAGCACATATGTTTAGTGTGTAACGTTACTGTATTTGAAATAAACATATTTCGTTTAATTTGTACCTTAATAATTTAATATTTGGTTGAAAACCGGTGAATAATTCCTTGGTACCTGCCTAAAAATACTGGCCGCCCTCAGTTTTCATTCGAGTTAATAATAATCTAAAGTGCCGGGTCGTCACAAATTTTGGTGTCGTTACGCAAATTTCAGAATGACCCCCAGCCCAAAAACATAATATGATTCATTCATTCATTATTTTAACATGGATATTATCCATGTTAAAATAATGAAGTCGATGAGTCAAGATCCTTTGCAGTAGATGTCGAGTTTTATTTTGTTATAGTCCTCAACGATTACGAATAAGATGATAATTGCAAATTAATAACGGCCTCGAGGATTTATATCAGTTACTGTAAACAGATAGATAGTGATGTAAATTCCAAGAGGTAGGCTCGTAGTGGAGAGCTGGGTTTTCCAAAATGTGAAGGATGCAGGTGACAGTAATTGAATATCATAAAATATGGCATTTTAGAGGTTTTCCCATATCTGGGATATAATAACTTCAAATCATTGTTCTAGTTACCTACCCTCACACACCTCTGGTATTTTTAAAGAGAAAATATCGTAAATCAAAGTAATTACTATGAAATTTATAGGATTAGTCAATTTATCGAGACAAACGATGACTAAACCGTTTTAAGGGTGTTGAGTAACAATGTAGAATTTGAGAAAGTCGAGTGTTTCGGTGACACAATTATTTTTGACGAGATATTTCAAAACCTCATGCAAGAGTTACACGTGTCTTATCTATGAAGAGTTACCATGATTGATAGCCATTATGGACCGATTAGGGAGAGTATGGATTGTATATATGTATTGGGCATGTATAGCATCAGTTTAAACGCAAAAGAATAAGGAATTGGCGCATAAAGGCAGAGTTCATCATTGATGTAATGGATGGAGAAATTATTGGATGAGATGAAATAAACTGTGATAGAAGTTGACCTCAAGTCGGAGAGCTTGATCATAGAATTGAACGGCGTTATTGGGGATAAATTATAGAAAATTACAGTTATTCAAAGATCGCGAATGTGTTGATAACCGCACAATCAAACAAATACGATTGCTAAGTATAATTATCGTAACTGATGAGTGAGAGCCTGATAATTTATATTATTTAATTAATGAGTAATTGACAATTCATAGGAATAAATCATGTTTGGCTTTTCATTTTAGAATATGTACTTCATTTGAAAAAAAACATTTGGTTTGCCTGGATATAAGGTACCACAATAAATCCCCTGTATATTATCATAGAAATCACTCTAAATTTGGCGAAATCAGTGGGAGGTAGTTTAGTCAAGTTCGCACCGTGAATCGATAACGACCCGAAGTCACGAAAAGCTGTGATCAGCAGTAGTTATATTGCGGATTGAAGAAATTTTGGATCATGATCATTATGATTTTGATGAATCATGATTATTATGATTTGTGAGGAAGGTCGAATAAAAATTCTGATTCAAGATAAAGAAAAATGTAATGAATAATGAAAATAATGAAAAGAATAATGTAGGCAATCAGTATTTGAAATGAATACATAAAAAGGTACTACTAAATCTGATGTCTTAGGTGATTGTAGGGTGGAGGAGGAACTCAGGAGTACCTACCAGAAATAATTCCACTATTATTGTTAAGGTTCCAATCTAACTGCCAACATATTGAAACAGGAGTTTATTTTACCGGGTAGGACGTCAAAACGAGTTAAGGTCGTACCGATCAGAAACATAAAGAGGGAAATGTATCAAGAGCATAGAACAGCAGTTTGATATTGAGGTAGGTATTACATTTTTTTATTAGGTAGTAAAACTAGATCGATGATGGTTTGCGGGTGGAAAAACAATTGATTCGAAAGTACCGTACGGAAGATGTAAGAAACCGGTTCATAATATGATAATGTTATGCTCATAATGGTAAATTGTAGCGGTATAAAATATGGAAACAATATAAATTATTTCATTATTGACAAAACTAATTGATTTGAAGTAGCTAGTTACTGACACATAACATATTATGTGTAAGGAAATTGTAGATGCTGTGCGGCGGATTGATCTCAATATATTCGGATAAATACCATGATGTTGCAATTTATCGTTTGATTTGCTCGTACTTCTATTGATCCCGTTCTGTTGTTTTCATTTACAGTATATCTCGTCTGGTACGGCATTTATGGATATTCGAGTCTTGGGAGTATTTATATCAAGAGGAATTAGTTACTTATCAATGACCTCTTCAAAACTATCGGTTTCATATCTGCATAGGAGGTACTACCTACTGCAGGATCACTAACTTACCTATTTGTTCCGAACGACCGGGAAATACCCATACTTGCTAATAAGAGTAAAGTAAAGTTAGGCTACTAGAAGGTAAGTACTTGTTGAAGTAAATATTGATGACTATACTGATAAAACAAAAATGTTTTATCTAAAGAAAATCCCCGCAGCTCTCGTCTTCCAACCAATTCGACGGATAATTCAATTTTTAGAATTGAAATAATTACATATTGAGTTCTTAATTGAATAGGGCTCACTGTCAACACATTATTCATGCATGCTTCTGAGTCGTACTGTATAGTAGGTAGCGGAACATGGATTAATACGAATCTAAATGAGACCAACCACCGGTTTTGACGGGATGTAGTTATTATGCCAGAACAAGCGGAGAGACGTCTGAATGAGAATGTGAGCTCAAATTGTGTATATTGTACTTCGTGTCATAAAGTATAAACTTCCTCTTCGTATTATCGATCAGCGACTGGCTTCATTCGATTAAGGTTGAGATGAATCGACGACACTAGCTGCGCTCTTTTGTACTGCACTAATCAAAATGGCATAGCAACTTTGGTCTTCTCCAGTCCTACAAGATACCAAAGAACTTCTCAATTTTGGTATTGGACGAGCACATGAGATACACATTTTATAACAATCTCAACCACAGTTTGGTGAATGTGACGTTATCAGGAAAGTACTGAAAATAATTTGAATGAGACTAAATGTCAAAAAATCGAGTGGTAAAAAAAAACGGTAGTCATCATCCACACATTATTGCTACTAAAATAACCTGTGCAGTACCAAAAGGACCGATCCCTTCGTAATAACCAAGTTAGGTATAACCGTCAGCATTTACCGGAATAGCAATGTGAGGACAGGTGGGGCTGCCGTAAGTGTCGGTATTATTGCTTTAATCGAATCGAAATTAGTATCATTAGTGTCATAAATGTTAGGTGTAATCGTCAGCATCTACCGGAATTGAAATGTGGCTATCATTAATGTCAGAATTATTGGTCATGTCAATCTACGGTTGGTCTCATTCGATTCAGGTGAAGAGTAAAATGCACGATTGACTTACCAGGAGGACCGATTCCTTCGTCGTCCGACGTTTCCGAATTGCTGGAGTGCAGGAAATGTCTGTGAATGTTGTAGCTCTGCTTGACAGAGAAGTCGAGTGGTTGGGGCTGAGGGTCCCTGTAGCTCGGAGTCAGGATCATAGGCATCTTCTCTTCGCCGTTGTTATTGTTCAGCCACAAGGAAGGCCTCGTTTCGTTCCCTTGCACAGCCACTTTGAAGCACGTATGAATACTCTCCACATATACAGGACTCAGACCAGACACTGACTTGACTTCCAACTCAGGGGGTTCGAGCCGAACCTGCACCGCGGGTTCCCCCTCTCCCGGCCTCCCCGGGCGTCCTTCCCCACCGGCTCGCTTCCGAGCGTAGTGGGGGACTCCCATTGGCGGAGTGGGGGAACCGTCTCCGCCAATCAGAGGCCACCTTACATAAATATGCCCCTCTAATAAGGGTCCGATTGAATAAACGGAATTTATTTTCGTTTTCTTGGCCGTCCCGCGCACCCTCCGACTCCTCGCTTCTCTCTCTCTTCTCCTTCTAATTACGCTTCCTCGGCTACCTTGCGTCCCTCCGCCTCCACTTTGCATGGTCCGCTCCTTGTGCTCACATCACTCCTCCACCATCCTCCTTCCGCTCAGAGGGAAACATCAATACCGAACGCCAAAAATATTCAATGTGTTGATATTCCTATAATTTCATGCCTTATCCACGCTACTAGATTGGAGGCCCATGGCAGGGTTTAATCTCTAGAGGGACCACATTTCTCCATGGAAAAACCTAAATCATGTTAAAAAAAATTTCAAAAGTTCGAAATCCTTCTTTACTGGTTAGTTATTACTCATGTTATGGCATTATTTGCTAATTATGGTATTTTCCGCTATATTACTACCTATGTATTCAAATCGGAGACAAATCGAAAGAAATTTATATCAGTAGGTACTAGTTTTCTAAATGGGTATCGGGAAATATTTGAATTTGAAAATTGTCTCAGACAGAATTTGAAAATTGTGATGAATTGGAATATTTCAATAAACTTCAACCCGTTTGAACGAACATTCATTATGATAATGTTCCCAAACCAATCCGTCAACTGCCGGACATGGCAGACAGATTGCCGCCTAGACCATTTGTGTTTATTATTTTCAACAATGAACCTTTGGAATCGACCAAGAAAGAAAATGTTTAACACCCCCTCGAAATTTTTTGGTTTACGTTTCAAGGTACGTAGAATCCAAAAATCGAATAAAAATTTGGCCGTCCGTCCGTCGTACGCCGTGCGCGGCACTTCCCCACAGGTCTGAATGAGAGGATTGGGTTAGAGGTTACAAAGGGTGCACTTTTTCCTATGATTAGTGTCGCCTATCTGTCCGTTGATACAACAGAAGAAAGCCTGAAAATCTACACTATTTTAGGTCTTTGAGGAATGACAAAAGAAGGGAACCAGATTACTTAAACTTAATGAAGTAGAAAAACTAAAATTTAGGGAATAAATGTAACAGTACCTATACAATAACTATGTAAGTGGATACTTATCGTATAACCATACATGGGTATATTGCATACCTATCATATATGGGTGCATTTTATTCTGCTTTTGGTAGGACAGTCCGGTTCTCTTTTTTTTTTCTTGGTTCGAACCTCGTACCACCTATAACGGAAGCCAATAGTGATATTGAATCTTATTGATTATTGTATGCACCTATCATTAAAGGGTTGCCAGCTACCATGATTTTTGATAACGAAATTTATTCATAATTATATCAACTCAATTCAATGGTATTGCACCTGTACTTATCTCACATACTGCTTTAGTGGGTGAGACATGTGTTCTCAATCATCATGACGCCTCCATTTCGCATAGCCCTCCTCGTGCTCACATCTGTGCTCCACCTCCCACGCTCAGCAACAAACACCAATATAATATAACGCCAAAAATAACAATGTTATGGTACACTTACCTGGTTCGTATTTTCCTCCTTATCATCATGTTTAGGGTTTTCATACGATTGGATAGGTCCGGAAGCGTACGGGCGGATTTCTGTATGAAAGAAAAACTCCGCAAATGTTTACATCATGGTTGACTATTTATCTGAATAGTGCCAACCTAGAGTAGTATCAACACGTGAAGAGAGCAAAGTTTGCTCAGCAAACGGTTGGTTCTACAGAGCTCTGGGTGGTCTCAATTGATTCTAAAAACTCAATGGGTGGGCCTGATTTTTATCAATAATTTTAATCGAAAGTAGACCTCATCCTGAGAATTTTGACACCAGCCGTTCTCTTTTTTGATGAGTAGATCTATTTCTATGATTTTCCAAAGTTTCGACCGTTTATGACGTCACGCGCCCCTCCCACGGGGCCACCCAGCCAACTGTGACGTCATAAACATTCGAAACTTCGAAACACCATAGAAAAAGGTCTTCTCACGCTAGAAGGTCGCGGTTGGTGTCAAAGTTCTTAGAATGAGGTCTAGTTTAGATTAAAAATAACAATAAACCATTTTTCCGACACATGCGCACACCCCATTGCATCCGTTTATGAAAAACCCAAAACGCTGCAAATTATTACACAACGGTTTATTATTTTTATATAGATCACTCGTCTACAAAATCACCAACCATCCAATATAAAGAAAAAAATCAAAAAAAAAAAAAAAAATCAAAAAAAAATCAAAAAAAAAAATTTAAATGATCAACTATTGATTGCATTTCGGTCAGTTCTAATTTGAACGGAGATTAGGCCTCTTTTGCGATTCACACTCGTGTTTGGATTTATATATATATATATATATTTCAATATAAACCCTTAAATTTTCGTAGGGAGCGAACGGTTTGTCCTACAGAGCTCCGCGTGGTCTCAAAAATTTTTAAAAATTCTATAGAATCTTAATTTGAAGTAAAAACAATACCTTTATATCGAAATTTTTTGAGTTAGGGCGTTTTCAAAATTTCAAAATTGATTTTGGAACCCTTAGGAGTGACCTACATCAACCAAAAGCTTCGGGGCACAACTAGACCCCAAATGGAGCCTACATACCAAATTTCATCAAAATCGGTCAATGCTAAGTGGCAAAAGTGCCGCGTACGGCGTACGGCGGACGGACGGCCAAATTTTTATTCGATTTTTGGATTCTACGTACCTTGAAACGTAAACCATCAAATTTTGAGGGGTGTTAAAATTTTTTTTTTCTTGGTCGATTCCAAAGGTTCATTATTGAAAATAATAAACCAAAAGCGATAGTTTTGAGAATGTTCTGGAAATGTCCATTCCAATGGTCCACCTCTTAGTAAAAAACCAGTATTACCAATAGGGGGCACAACTAAACCCCAAATAGAGTTCATAATCCAAATCCAATCAAATAAAAAAATATAAAAAAAATTCAAAAATTCAAGAAAAATTGATCAATGGAAACCAAGGAAAGTGCTGCTGACGGAAGAATTACTTATTCGTTTTTGTGATTATGCCTAATTAGTGGGTAGTACCTGCTTTAAACAAAAAACATAAAATGTTGAGGGGGTTTACTTTTAATTTTTTGCACAATTCCAAATGTTCATAATTGAAACTGATAAACCACAAGACGTATACGTCCGGCGTATGGTAGAATTCACACGTATGAAGTAATTGATCTTATCCATCAGACTGTTCCTCAAAAATTCCTTTGTTATGTTGATTTCCTGCTCGCAGTCGGAAGCTCATCTTCATTCAAAGATTCCAAACATGGCAATATTCGATTCAATGATTTCAAGTCCCAGCTGGTTAGTAAAAATACTTCCTTGTGGTAACCTGTAGGGTGAGTGAACCCGAAAAAATAACCCCTTGCAGAAGGCAAAATATGTAAACCAACGGTTGCTGCTCTACAGTTATTCCAGTCTTAGTAGGCTCCAATAGATTTTGCCCCAAAAAGCTTTGCCCCTTTTCAAACGGTCTACCTGCTATACCTGTAGACGACCTGGTAATAGTCCTATTTCGTCTTAATTCTGATGAATGTCAGCGTTGAAAGACCGGTACGGATTTTCTTGTAATTCCATGGATTAACTTTAATCTGAAAGTGATGAATGGCCTTTGGCTCTAATCTTTTACTAAGTACCTACATATTTAGAGCAGAATTTAGCTATTTACTGGTAGGTATTGGGGCTTCACTCGTTCCTTTTACAAATTTCGACTGTAATAGACAATAATTGGCGGCCCAAGTTGATTATTAATAATTAATAATCACATTAAACATTAAATTAACAATAAATTATTTATTGTTGAAAGATGAAATGAAGAAAACTAAATTTTAAATAATATTAGGTATGTGGTGGCATAAACTCGGACCTCGCCAGGGGGCTCCCCCTAGACCCCCGGATGCTTACTGCTTAGAGCCTTTGGCTAAAATTCAAGAACCTTGGAACATGCTTTAGCCGTTCCATATTACATTATATTATAATATATTATAATATTATTAATGTAATATTATATTATATATTATAATATTATATATTATAATATTATATATTATAATATTATTATTATTATATAATATTATTATATTACGTCCGTGTTTCAGGTTCCCTAGATTCCATTTCGTAAATACGTTGCCAACGTACTTAATAAATGACACCTTCCTTCGGAATAAAACCCCGCTAAATCTATGATGGCTCCTACCGCGAATGTTGTTCACAGTACTATTAACTCAAAGGTATATCACAGTTTCTTCCATAATTACCGCGATTTTTATGAATAAATTTAGGGCTTTCCAACCAATGGTGAACGATTTTTCTACGAACACGAATGACCAAGATAAAGTTCCGTAGCAACGACTTGGTTATATGTGGAAATCATTGCGAAATTTCGTGAGACATCGCCGTCTCCCAAAAACGAGACTCTTTTTGCCAGTTAGCTCTAGGCAAAAAAAAAAAATAATAATAAAAAAAAATAATAATAAATAAATAAAAATAAAATAGAAAATTAATTCCCAATCGTGTTTATGTTGGTCAATTCATAATTCTGTGAACATGATAATAGTTATAATGATAATCTGCCTATCGAATAAATGTATCTACTGAAATCTCCATGTGGCAGATTTTTCTAGTTATAAATATTTTAGAACTGACTTTCGCTTATTTATTTTTGGTGACAAGATGATGGGAAACCCTGGGTTACAGATTTTTCCATTTATCGTCTGCAGAAAAACCAGTGAAAGAGTAGTAATTTTGAATTTTGTTAAGGGGACACATACCTATGTCGATTTTCGGTCCGGACGCATGTTTTGTTTTCCAAAATATGAGAATAGACTCAATTCCGAAAATAAAAAAAAACATCTAAATTTGATGAGTAGAAGCGCTCCAAATTTGAGTTGGAACCTAAGGAGTCACTATTGCTGGGGAGCGTAAGAAAGCTCTGTAGAAGGAATGATGCACAGTCTGATATTTATTTATTCAGTATGACACGGGCTAGTCAGCTCAATAAGAAAAACATTAATTGAAAAAAAGAAATTACAACGGTTATGTTGTTTACAAACATGTAGAGAGTACCCACGAAGTCATGAGAAACTTGCATTATTTATAATACCTCTTCACTTGCGCGGGGGAACAGGGAGATCGAACAACGTTTATTTATGATAGAACAACAAGTAATTATTTGACGGTATAAATTATCAACTTCACCTCAACACAAAAGCTAAAACAAGACTAGCTAAAAAGCAAAGTAAACCTTCACACACGCTATCATTCTTTGAGTTTTCGTTGCAAAACGATGTAGTCTATTCGATATAATATCGATGTTGAACTATCGAGACTTGATTCCGCAATTCCATTGGTTGGGAACAGCCAGGAACAGTCATTCAAATTTTGATAAACCTGACCGCCCTAACTCGGCCGTGCGTTTTTTATTCAAACCGCTCTCCTGTAAAATTACGTTTTTGAGCGTATTTGTTCTTTTTATTCAGGAACTACTCATCATATTGGAACCATATTTTTAGAGGATGTTTTTTTAGTATTTAACTTTAATTATGATGGAGGGTTCTGCGGATTAACGCCGAGCTTAAATATGACAGTGTTAAAATTCAAAACATCGCTAAAATTTGAAACCCTCATAACTTTTTTTCTGTGAACTTCGTAAAAACTTTTTTAGTCACATTTGCTTCACTAAGTATACTGATGGTGCTGTCAACATTTCAGATCGATAGCTTGAGTATTCTGAGAGAAAAAGGAACATTTATGTCAAAAATTTAGGGTTAGAACAGCTCACTTCGGGGATGTAACTTTTCTTGGTTGGTCGTACTGAAATTAGATTTTTATCATTCAACCAAAATATTTTGAGCATTAGTCCCTGAAAATTTCATCAAAATCGGACTAACCATTGAAAAAATATCGCAAAAGAACCAAAATTGCTGCCACAGCCTGGAATTGACATAATGTGTGTCCATAATATGTTTTTGAGGTCCTTTTCAAAATTTATTGGGTTTGTCTATCAGGATAGATCAATGAAACAACCATTGTGTTTAATCATTGGAAACCCCTTCGAGGATAGTGAATTTCACGAAGAAGTAAGTAGACGCTTGATATTTATCATAACCAGTTCGGGAACTTAGACCTTCACTACTCCTCATTATGTTTCAGAGGTATTTTAATTTTTTGCAATGAGTTGCAAAAAATTAGAATCTGCTTTAGGAACCTACCTTGAGTCAAGTGTGTTTTATGGGTTTCCCCGTATCTAACTATCTCACTGTGAATCATCGGTTGATTCAGAATCGATCATTGCTATTCTCATTCATTTGTCCTCGAGAATGCCTACAAATAAACCTCGTTTTATTATCGTGCGCTTCAAATCGCCATCCGCTCGCATCCATAGTTATGTGGGAAAACACCTGCACCGTCCTAGCGGCTTTGAAAATTTATCTACATTCAGAGCAGATCGTCCCGGTAAAGTAACGCTAACTTCCTCCATAAGAAAAAAGGACGCCAACGACCGTCGGAATGTGCTCGTAGTATGAAGTCGTTCTTGTTTCGCGGATCGCATTCCGAACCTGAGTTTCTGCCCTTCGCGACAGTTATGCCCGTCCTTTGTTGCTCACCGTCCACCTGCAGAATGAGGATAAGCTATCTAGGTTGGAATCACTATTGATGGGGGAATCTCGACTGTGCGGGGATTATTAAAAAGAGGTGAGCAGGTCTGTTATGCGAGTAGGTACCTTCAGACAGTTTTTGTGGTGGAAATAGGTAGTTGTTTCCCGGATACGTTAACAGAGTGAAGTAGAAGTTCAGAAATTGAGGTTGGAGGCGTGAATATGAGTATACGTGTTCGTATAAGCATAGGGATGGGCACAAAGGGGCCCAATGCGCCTAATAGGACTTTACGGTCACGCAAATGAAGGCGAAAAAATAAATAAAGAGACAGTAAGCAACAATAATAAAAAACAATAAGAAAAGTGCGAATAAAATTAATTTTCCTTTGCTTTTAGGTATACAGGGTGGCCAAAATTTACAGGAACAGCCATTTATCTCCGTAATTTCCGAACCTTAAAAAAAAGCAAATAATGGTACCCCCCGTTAATTTTTCACGGAGAATTCAAATATCATATTTTCGCTTGTGGCGAAACGAGAACCCCCATTTTTTATAGCACATTCGCATTCTACGCAAAACTTCATGAAAATTTGACACCTCAATCGATTTTTTTTTACCGCTCGTAACCCACTCTACGAGCGCACGAAAACGCGCAGCCCTGAAACTACGCGAAAATGTTGTCTACCGTAGATCCCAAGTGTGGCACATGAAATTTCATTGTTTATCAACGCTGATTCACGTGGTGCTATTCATTTACGTCTTTGAGAAGGGAGATTATAGGAAAAATACATTTTAGTGTAGGGTT
This sequence comes from Apolygus lucorum, assembly GCA_009739505.2. NCBI lineage: Eukaryota > Metazoa > Arthropoda > Insecta > Hemiptera > Miridae > Apolygus > Apolygus lucorum. The sequence continues at coordinate 29,302,226 of CM019179.2, read as the reverse complement.
CTTTAGTTCACACTGATGATGTCTCATTTTTCATTTATTGATTTGATTCGTCGAGATAAATTAAACAGCAAAAACTATCGACCTTTGAAGTTTCCATTTTGTGAGAAAATCATGTTCACCTTTGCACGTCTCACCCAAACCCTCATTCGCAGTGGGTTACGTGGGTTACGGGTGGTCAAACAAATCGATTGAAGTGTCAAATTTTCATGAAATTTTGCGTAGAATCCGAATATGCGATAAAAATGGGGGTTCTTATTTGGAGAAAAAAAAAATTTGATGCGCAAATCGCGCATTTGCGCGCATGTGCTCGCAAAACCACACCTACCTTGAAAGCTTGAACTTTTGTGGTACCTTTAAAAAAATATTAACTATTACTACCCCTTCTTTCACCAAACAAAAACTATAAAAATTAAAACAATAAAAATTCAAAAAGATGGATGTTTTCAAAATCTTATTTCTCTCACCTATTTTTGGTTTATTATTTTCAATAATAAGCCTTTGGAATCGAGCAAGAAAAAAAAATGTTTAACCCCCCCTCAAAATTTGATGTTTTACGTTTCAAGGTACGTAGAATACGAAAATCGAATAAAAAAATTTCCGTCCGTCCGCCGTACGCCGTACGCGGCACTTTTCTTAGCAACACTGGACCGATTTGGTTCAAATTTGGTATATGGGCTCCATTTGGGGTCTAGTTGTGCCACGAAGCTTTTGGTTGATGTAGGTCACTTCTAAGGGGTGAAAATTAAGGGTTGAAATTTTCAACAGTGCCCTAGCTCGAAAACTCTTGAAATAAGGGTATCGTTTTTTCACCAATTTTAAATAGTATTGAATTTTTAAAAATTTTTGAGACCACCCGGAGCTCTGTAGGACAAACGGTTCGGTCCCTACGAGTACTTGAAGGTTTTCCTTCGATAAAACAGAATCATGAGTGTGAATCGCAAAAGAGGTCTAATCTCCATTCAAATGTTATCGGACTATAATGCGATCGCTGTTCATTTCATCGATTTGTATACAGTTTTGCCTTCTGCGTAACCAGTAATCAAATTTCTATATGAAGCTTTCTATTTTTCCAATCGAGTGTGAAGCGTTTAGTTCTTTCTAATAAACTTGATTGTGAAGGTGTGAAGCCAGAATGTTGTGGTAGGTAGTACCTAGCTGGTAGGTAAAAAGAAGTTGGTAGGTAAAAAAAATGTTGGTGGGTAAAAAAAAGTTGGTAGGTAAAAAAAATGTTGGTGGGTAAAAAACGCTGCAAATCATTGCTCAAAGGCTTCTTCACTCTTCAGATCACTGATCAGCTGAGTGAGCTCCGAAGCCATTTTCAATTCTATTGAATGGAAGTGCTCTTCCAGGCGTCTCCAGCATTCGAGGAGATCTTCTTCACTTCTCAGATCACTGATCAGCTGAGTGAGCTCCAAAGCCATTTTCAACCCTATTGAATGGAAGTGCTCTTCCAGGCGTCTCCAGCATTCGAGGAGATCTTCTTCACTCTTCAGATCACTGATCAGCTGAGTGAGCTCCAAAGCCATTTTCAATCCTATTGAATGGAAGTGCTCTTCCAGGCGTCTCCAGCATTCGAGGAGATCTTCTTCACACCTCAGATCACTGTTCAGCTGAGTGAGCTCCAATGCCATTTTCAATCCTATTGAATGGAAGTGCTCTTCCAGGCGTCTCCAGCATTCGAGGAGATCTTCTTCACACCTCATATCACTGTTCAGCTGAGTGAGCTCCAAAGCCATTTTCAACCCTATTGAATGGAAGTGCTCTTCCAGGCGTCTCCAGCATTCGAGGAGATCTTCTTCACACCTCAGATCACTGTTCAGCTGAGTGAGCTCCAAAGCCATTTTCAATCCTATTGAATGGAAGTGCTCTTCCAGGCGTCTCCAGCATTCGAGGAGATCTTCTTCACTCCTCAGATCACTGATCAGCTGAGTGAGCTCCGAAGCCATTTTCAATCCTATTGAACGCAGGAAGCTGAAATTTGAGAGGGAAGGTCAAGGGAGAATACAGATGGTGGTAGGTGCTATTGATGGAGAACCAGTGATCTATACAGAAGGGTGATCTATACAGAAAATAATAAACCTTTGAGCAATGATTTGCAGCGTTTTTCCAATAGTTACACATCCAGTAAAAGTAATAAAGAGGTTTTTTTCCAAGTCTGAAGATAATTTGGAAACACAGACAGGGCTAATCAAAACCAAAGAATGCAAAACATATCGCAAATAACCTGCTGATCAGTGTTGTCAAGGGCTTCATGTTTCTTTATTCGTTCATTTGTCAACACTGATTATCATCATTCATTTCGATTGCACGCTCACCTTTCCCTCGTTTTTCAACCGAAGTAGGTTTCATAGTTTTTCTGTGCAACCTGAAGGAGAACGAGGACGCTATCCATTTCTTGGGGACCTGTCCTGTACTTTGGGAATTCAGGGTGCGCTTCCTGGGAGCGATTGTGTTGGACAGTAGGGAGGAGTGGGTGGCGGTAGCACAATTTGCCTATCATTCTTGGAAATACAGAGAATTCCTGGTGAAAGTCCAACTGGTAATAGCCCAAAACCCAAAAAGTTCTATATTTTTAAACATTTGTACTAAAGCTCTCAATTTATTGTATTCAAATTTAATAATACCGTACTATGAACTACTCGTACATTAAACTAATATTAATCTATACTATAATCGATACTAAATGCCTGAAGAAAAGTTTTGCCAACCTAGTTTTTAAAATATTTTTATGACTTTCATTGTTTTTGGACCGGAGGCTTCATTTGCAAACAATCTAGTTGTAATTTTTAGGGCACCATCCAAAGTCTCCAACTATGAGGTCCTAATGAGTGAAAAATATTTTTGAAGTTTTTTTTTCACGTTTGTGTAGATTTGAGAACAATGAAATTTGAAGTTGACCGTCAAGAGCCAAAAGAAACTTTTCTGTAATTAGGTAGTTGGCTGAGGAAAAAAAGCTATTTAATGTAGTTGACTGAGTTCGTTGTGAATCGATCCTGACCGGCGTGGTGACCATTACGTGAAAAACATGTGGATATTTATATATACATGTGGATATTTATATATACATGTGGATGGTTGATACATAATCTTATAAACTTCGGCGTCCCTTCAGTTTCCTCCGTTCCCATGGTGGCGTGAGCCTCTATTCCGATAGAACCACAAAGCGTCGGTAATAACCCGTAATTTTGTGGGTCTGTGGGGGTAACGGCGGTAGCGATCGGGTTCCTAATAGTGATTTCTAACGGTCCCTCTTTGTTGAAGCTGTTTAGATACTCAGTTATATCGTGAACTAATTACCTCGGAAGGCCGGAGTCTGTTCTTCGGGGTGGTTCGGTGGTAAAATCAGGTTAAAAATCACTGACGCTTTGCTCGGTCTTTTGTTCGGATAAATGCTACCGTTCCTATTCTTTCTGTTCACGAAGAATTCATTCATAAACATGGAGACTGCAACACTACGGGATCTTGCGTGGAAAACATCAGTAGACTCATTTCAGTGGACCCATTTTTAGAGTCTCCTCTTCAAAATAAGTAGCATACTGCTACTGAAAATTTCTAGGTACTCAGCAATGAAAGGGATCCATCATCTTCCAGGATGCTGCACGTATTAAAGCGATCAGCCTGCTGCTGGAAAGACCCCTTTCACACAACCATTGTTGGTGCATTTATGGCTCTAAAATTGTGTACAGCCTTATCATATTATAGTAAACGAGACAAAAACATTGCAGAGGGAGTCACAGCCACAAAGTCACTTTTAATATCGGCAGTCACGCGTTACTTCCATTATACGTACATTATGCGTACATTCCAAAATTTCTCCAGTGCCCTCGTGTTCTCCAATTTAGATCAGAACGTGATATTTCATCATAATCTATCCCTAATAGCAATTAGAGAAGTCTAAAAAAAACCTCCAAGAAAACATATAGACCGATTTACCAATCCAAAAGTTGATCATTTATTTTAAAATCGTTTCGTACCTAATTATGTGTACACATTGAAGGAGTTCCTCGTATCTAGTTAGATTGCTCGTTTTGGTGGTTTGCTCTGGTGATGTGTACTTTCGGAGATGAAGCCAGTGTCCGTCTGTTAACGTTGAAGCTACCTCTGAATTCTCGAACTGGAGGAACAAATTTTATAAAGTTTAAATATTAAACAGAGGTGGCGTAGAAGCTGTTTTGCAGGGCGATGCCAAATACTGACAGACATAGGAGCATAATCAGGAAGCTGATGACCTGATGCAAATGAGGTGACCAGTGATGGTGTCGTTTGAATATGACAATTGTATGGCGAGGTTCATACGTTTTATCGGAACATTGAAGAAGAACTGGCAACGGATGATAAAACGCGCCACCTGGATACGCACTACACTGTCTTCACTCTCGCACAAACATAATGTTGAAACAATTATTATCTACGTACCGTATTGGAGAATCCATCGTGACCAGCAAGTCGAGTACAGGAGGCTGGTTACGACGGATTCTCCAATACGGTACATAGATAATAATTGTATACTTATAACTAGCAGAACTAACCTTATTCATTCAATACCATAATGTTGAGAGTTCATGTTTGATTTACCTAGCTCCAGAGCCTGACCAGGCTTTCCAGGTCCTGGTCCAGGTGTCCCGGTCCAGAGCCTGGTCACCTACCACCGTAAGAAGTACAGAAAGTAGTACCATTCACCTCTAAGGTTAAGTAGTCCAGCGCTTATCTGGGAGGCACTCTGGAAGTTACCACAACACGAGCTGTGATAGAAATGAGCAGGAAGACCTTCAATTCCTTCAGACTCACGTATGTTTTGTGTCGACAACTCATGCAACGAATGTGAGTCCAATCAAACTTGCAATGCTATTGATGAAACTCCCCTCGCAATAATTTTCTTTCCAGCCAACCTTTCGCAAATCAGTTTCCCTCATTCTCTATGTCAGAACATTGCGCTTTTATCACAAAACCTTAAATGCTTGAACAAACGTGAGGTACCTCCACAGAAGGCATACCTACTGCTAACCTAACTAGACTGAAGTTTTTTGACTCTCGCTCCTACAGAGGGACCATTTGCAAGCAGGAAGAGTGAACTATGAAGAAAAAGGATAGGTTTGAGTCTTCAGGTCAGCTCAGGTAGATGATATAATAAAATGCAGCATTGTGTTTCAAGGTCGCCTAGTATAATCACTAAAGAATAGGATCGTGATATTGAAAACCTCCAGGTATATCAGATCCCAGAAAATCGGAGGCCTTTAAATTTTTTCAACGTCCCATGTTGTTCAGAAGGAAGATAAACGTGCGGCGAGTTTATGACGTCATCCGTCATTTTGGGACACGCCCTGTTATGTTTGCCAAAATCCAACTGAAGAAACATAACGATGGAAGGAGGGGGAAGTACAGATTATGCATAATAATCACCATAACAATGGAGGCTATTTGTGGGGACCGATGAGCGGAGGGTTGGGGTTGTAAGTCTCATTGAAACGGAGGGTGACACAGTCTGAAGAGATACGACCCTTTTCCACGGCCTCCTCGCGACCTTACAAGGTGCTACATCATCCATTGTGCTGACATAAGATGGTTAGGGATTGAACAATAGACAGGTGGCTTGTTTTGTATTGGCCAGTTAGACCGCAGCGTCGCACTCAAGTTAAATACCAATCGTTTCTTTATTGATGCACTTCATAGAACCCCATGTTTGAAAACAGATCATTCAAGGCTTCTGTTCAGAGACTGTTTATTAGTTGAAAATTATAGACGATTTGGAATCTTAAGTAAAAAATGAAAACGAATATATAAAAAGATAAACATGAGCTAAGTGGGTGTAGTACATTAGTTTTTGCATAACATGATTATGTAGATGTTCTGGTAAAAATGCATTGAACACAATTAATTGGGTCAATACCTCTCTTATAACTCCCAAGTTTGAAAGTTGTAGTTTTGGTAACGGTAGTTTCAGTGTGGGTCGAAAGTAGGTACTTTGGATTCAAAATCGAATTATGTGAATTCTATTATTTGACGTTGTCTCAAATTCGAGGTATAGTCAATCAAAATAAGTACCAAAATATAAAATACCACAATACACTGTAGGTACCTCTTCAAAACAGTCATGGAATCTTCAAGTTTTCTGATAGTGAACAAAGTCCAAAAGAAGTAGCTTACTAAGTAGAAGTAGAAAAGAATATGAAGGCTCTAAAGTTTTGAATTTTCCAGAAATGAAAATTTTTCAAATGCCTAAACTTACAGTCAGTGAAAATATCTGCAAATACCTTAAAATACCTGAAATGGTTAAGTGCCTAATCAAAGTAATCCAGGAATCGTGGTTTTCTTATTGTGGCCATATTTTCCGTAGTTTCAATCATATATATCATAATCATATAGGTGACCAAAGTTCAGGTTTTTGTATTAACCGGTTCCCTTGGTACTTGGTACTTGGATGGGTGACCGCTTGTAGATTTGAGCAACATCATCAGAACAAATTCCGATCTTCCTTTAGCCCTGGCTTAAAACATAAGCTGGAAATGGTTTTAATCCATACTGGCCAACCCAATAAGGTTTGTATTGAGTTTGCGACGGTTTCTGAGTTGTAGAATCATGATGTTTTGGCGCTTTTCCAGCTTTTTGTTTATAAGAAACTGGTTCATTCTACAGAAAATTTCATCAGCATAAAATTCTGCTTCGAGCGATTCCACCAACAGTTAAATCAGTTCAGCCGTTCAAACACTATAAAGGGTCAACGATTGTCAATTACCCCAAATTTGGCTGAAAAGTGGGTTGATGTCATGTTTAAACACCAGTACCTCATAAACCGCTACTTCAAGTGAGAAATTTCAAAATTCCGTAGGTATTTTTTGGCTCCCAAAAGTTAAGCACAACTCAGAAATCGTTGCAAACGTATTGGTTATGTACACATTGCACACCTAATTTGCCCAGGATGGATTAAAACTATTTCCACCTTGTGCTTATTTAGGCACCACGGCTTTTTTTTGTGTCCAATTGGGAAAACAGGTCCAAGACATCATCTTTTACTTTGATAGTACTAGTAGTTGGACAAAAATAACAAACGGGTTCACCCTAAAAGGAAAGGATACATCCGAACCTAAAGCATCAAAGATTTTTATTTTATTCTGAATCTTCTCGAAGCTTCGGAATCATTCTTTCTCAACCTAGATCAAATACAACAGGATGTCTCGTAATATGAAGACGTCTTACAAACGGAAGGTGGGTACTGAAGTAGGCGTCTTTCGGTCAATATAGTTACCGGGCAATTAAGTCGTCGACTGGCTCTAATTTCCGAAAACACCGCTGGCGCCACCGTGTCAACATCGGGCACTACTTGTTGTTTCTAGGACTTTATGATGGGGAGCAATTTTCTAATGTCTTTCATAACAAAATTTCGTTGATTAATATTGCCTTTTATCTAGTGTAAATAAGGCATCGAGAGTTTTATTATACATATTATTGGACAGTTTATTATCTCTGGATATGGGAGAAACACCGATAAGAATACCAGCGTCACAAAATCAACAAGAGTTAACTGTGTAATGTTTAAATTCATCCCTTCTGTACACTTTCGAGGTTTAAAAACATCTAATTCACCTTTCAAATTTTGTACACCATATTGCAACATTAGTAAACTAATAATAAGTATTTCATTGGGTTCAATTGATATAAATTGTTATTTTTCAAATCAAATTGAACAACATTACTGTCGGATAATATTACAGCTTAAACATGAAGGTATTTCTACAATTTTTCTCAATTTTTGGACGCAGTAACACAAATTTTTAAAATCTGTATAATTAACGGTTTATTTTGTTTTCAGAAAATCGTAAAACGTTCCAACATTCGCAAATAGAGCTCAGTGACTAAATATGAGCAATTCATTGTAAGTTCCGTTGGGGGAGATAAACGGAACAAAAACACCATTTATCAAGGTTTTGGCAACTTTGCTTGAAGATGAGGTACAGCTTTTTCAACAATCTTCTCCTTCACTCAGTCGAACATTTGATAACCAAATCAACCCAGTGCCTGCGCGGGATGGTCATGCGGATTTCTAGGTGGTAATTCTCAAATTTCGAGTAGTTTACTTATGGCCCCTGCCATACAGTTGCGAAATAAAATTTGTTCAAAAAGCTGTAAAACGAATTATTTCAGAGGATCTCTTGATCGTTGATCTCTTTACGATATAAAACTCATCAGAAGTCAAAAAACTTCTGCCAATTGGGTGTGGCACATAGCTTCCTCGTATCCATAACCCGATTGTACAGGTGATCCGATGCATAGTAGTTATTCTCAAAACATCAATCTCTAAGTACCTTTCACTACCCTCATAGGGGACCATCTACACATAAATTTGAATAATCCTGAGAAATTTCGTCGAAATAGGATGGAAAATGTAGAAGTTAAGGCTGTTACAAGGAATTCACTGGAATTCAAGGAAATGGGAATTCATTCATTGCGCATGCGCAGCAACTTCTACTAGTCTGGGGGAGATTATTTTCATAGGGGACCATCTACAGGCCAATCTGAACAATCCTAGAAAATTTCATCAAATTCGGATGAAAACTGTTAGTGTTGTGGATGTGTTATGGACGCAAAGACTTCTGTCAATTTTAAGGCCTTCATTTGCATTGGGGACCATCCAACCATCTAACCATTGGGAACCATGTGTAGCGGCCACTATCAGTCCGGGGGTAAAGATTTTCATAGGGGACCATCCACACACCAACCCGCACAATCCCTGAAAATTTCATCGAAATCGAATGAGAATTGTAGATGTTATGGCTGTGGCAAGGATGTCATGACAAACAGACCGATACACAGACAGACAGACACGGAACCAAAATCAGGAAGGTATAAAACGTACAACGCGAGTGAACATTTTGATTTTGGAGAACTTTTCTTTTCAATCTTGAAAAGTGAAAACAAAGCTTCTGCTACCTTGGTAGACTCGGAAGCAAAAATAATGCAAATTAGAGAAGAAAAGAAGCGTGTGATATTCGAATACAAAACTTTCCTATCAAAAGGTGGTGTTGATCCAATATGAGTTTCACAAAAACCGTGTGTGACCCTGACGGTCAATCATCGATCTCTTCTCTCGAATATCTGGTTGAAAGGGCGACTCAAATGAATGCTGCGTACGGCAAACAGGGGGTGCCGGGTACTGGGGCCCTCCCTTCTCCTCTTCCCGTCACCGGGACTTTTGTCAGGTTGTCTGAGCAGTTTATTTAGTGCCCCGGTGTGCGGGGGCGAATCCCCCTCAGGTAGATCGCGCCCCATTGTCGACGGCCGGGGAGCTCTCGATGCAAATGGGCGAAAACACCAACTTTCAACCCCCGCACGATCTGGGCTTTACCGGCCTTATCCGAGTTCCAGCTATTTCCATTGTTCCCTCTGCAGGCGCGTGACTGTTGTCGACCCCAGTTTTCGACCCTAGCGGTCGTAATTCCGGCCACTCCTACCAACTCAGCTCGAGTTGGTATCGTTTGATTCAAACTATCGTACTCGTTCCATACAACGTCAAACCATAGAAAAAATACTATAACAAAATTTGGGCCCAAGTTTTCCAAAACCTATTGAATGGATATTTTTGTCATTCTGGTTAATTATTTTCAATAATGAACCCTCGGAATCGACCAAGAAAAAAAAAGTCTGCCAAGTGAGTGTGGCACATAGTTTTCTCGTATTCATAACCCGATTGTATAGAAGATCCGATGCACAGTAGTTTATCTCAAAACATCAATAATTGGACTACCGTATTAGGGAACCGCCTACTCGTCGACCCAGGCCATCTATGAACATTTCGTCGAAATCGGATGGAAAATGTAGAAGTTACGGATTTTACGAGGAAATTCACGTTTGCGCATGCGCAATAGCTACTATCAGTCCGGGAGCAATGGTTTCCATACAGGACCACAATTACACTTCACTCCGCATAACCCCTGAAAATTACAACGAAATCAGATGGAGAATGTAGAAATTATGGCTGTTGCAAGGAAATTTATGTTAGCGCATGCGCAGTGGCTACCATCAGTCAGGAGATGACGATTTTCAAAGGGAATAATTTATATCCCAATCCCCACAAATCCAGAAAATTTCATCGAAATCGGATGACAAATGTAAAAGTTATGGCTGGTACAAGAGTTTCATGGCAGCCACATAGACACGAAACCAAAACCTTCGGAATCGACCAAGAAAAAAAAAAATTTATTCGTAGCACTGAACATAGATTTTTTTAAATCTTCCAAGTTGAGTTGCTGCAATATAGCTTCCACACAGATTGTGAATGGCCCATATTTTCTGAGATCTCGATTGTATTGCGGCGAAGTCAAATGGAAACAAAACTGAAATTGTCGAGTCCTATCAAGAAAGGTAGAGGAAGAATCATCAATAAAACAACCCAAGGTGAACTAACGTTTTTCATTGCCCCCCTGGGAAGATTTCCAGAAGAATCGGAACTCTCTGGAGAACTTAAAGAGAGTGTGACCATTATCAGTTGTTGAGTGGTTTGATTCTGACGGCTGAACTCTCAAACAAACAACATACATACTTACCTCTATTTTTTAGCTTCCCGAATTTACTAATGTATGTGTTGGGTTCTGCGTGTTGTCGAGTGAGGGCGATGGTCCTCTTGATGCGCTGATTAGTTCCTAGCCTGAATCCTACTCAACGGAGAGATTGATCCCTAAAAGCCTATTGCTTCAGCACTCCATCTGCGGCGCCTTGCGGCCGACCGTACTGACGAGTGCGTCAAGATCTATCCGACAACCTCGGCGTCTGATAACAGACTCACCGGCGGGAGGCGGAACATTTACCTAGTCAGGCCTACTGTTCTGAAGAGGTCCCTAAGGGGAGTTAGAGGTTCGACGCCTCTATGGGGCAAACCGTTCCCTCGGAAGAACTGGGGCTGTACGTAAGACAAGAAATGATCAGTCGGATAGGAGGTATAAATCAATGTAGGAAGACCCTTGAGTGAGGCTTATATACTCAAGTTAGTATGGTGAGGGGAGAGTGGAAAAAAGGTGACGTCAAGTGACGTGTTCTTTCCCTTCCTCACCTCACCTATGTTGGTGATGACTCATGCCTGCTCGGGGTTTTCCTACACGTCACTTTATTGAACTACTGACTAGAAATGTATGACATTACATTATGAAAACTTGGAAAAATCTCCTGTGCGTTACTATCCTTCATTCATTTTTGGTCATCATGAATTTTTTCTGAGTTATCTGGAGTTTTCAACTTGCAGGCTTTAGAAAAATAGCAGGTGCGGAATTTTTGGACAGCCTGTTACGTTGTGACGTCATCCTAATAGCTTGTCCACAACTTTCCGTTCTGAAGTGATCTCATTATATCGGCAATATGTGTGTAACAACATAATATGTTGTCTGTACATATTATGTACAGTCTACAGGTCTTAGATGAGATGCGTCGTGGAAATGTCTTGTTTCTTGCCTATGCATTGCGTGCTCTGTTATGTTATTCAATTAATGAAACAGAATGATTTCAATGCAACTTACGTGCCTCTCATGATCCCATTTAAATGGATGTTGAACCTAACGTGAAGAGGGATTGGCGAGGAAAGTAATTTCAATCAATGCGATTGGAAAAACCAAGGGAATCGGACGGAAAGGGGACAGATAAATGTCGGAACCCCTGAGAAGTCCACCCCGTCGGACGTTGGGAGTCAGATAAGAGGACGACCGCCCCAACAGAGATAAGTCCGGCCAGCTTCGACAGATGGTCGGCGGACCCGTGCTCGGGTCTTCTGCTTTTATCGGAACTCGAAAACTCCATTGTGACCTTCGAGTTGGGCGGTATAATGGCCGTAGTAATTGGGGAGGACAGCATCAAATTTCATTTCACTTCCTTCTTCTAGCCCTGATGGTGATGAACATGAACACCGTTCTTGGTGGAAAACCTGAAAATTCATTTCTCTGCAACCGATCTGTCTCCCCGTCTTCCGTGGAGTGACTGTCTGTTCTTGATTTCTAAGATGAACCAGTAGTACAGGATCCACTTATTGGCAATTCCTTCACTCAAACATGCCTTTTCCTCCTTAATTTCAAGCTCCTTGCCTTTGAAAAGGAGGAGGTTCATTAAGTTGGATCAACGGACTGTACTTCTTGAAAACACTATTCATTTTGAAATGACTAAATTTGTGGAATAGTTTCCTACTATTGGTAACTTTATCGGCCAATAATCCAAAAATATATTATTTTTTGCAACTGAACTGTGTCTGTCAGTCCAACGTGGATTGACTGTCTATTTTGGTAGCTTGAGTAGTAGACATGAAAATGTCTCAAAACTGCCCTTTTCTATTTCATTTCCAGTAACTACAAATACAAAGTCCATTCCTGAAAGGTCTCAATTGTACTACTTGAATGAAATACTCACTTAAGAAGACTCAATTTGTGGCTACTATTCATGACAGCCTGTCTTCATGGAGCTATAATTAAGTTAGTGTTGGATTTTTTTGTCCCAATCTCTGGTTCATTATATCGGACATCCTTCAAGGGAGGATCCAATTTTCATCAGTTGGTTTCTCCTGAAGCTAATCTCAGTCTCTTCTCGTCTATTGCCACCTGACCAAGCATGCCAGCCTAACTAATGTTTCTGAGCTCCCGATGACTTTTGCTGAAAAGCTAGGATGCACAATACACGGCTGATAAAAGTTTCACTTCTTGAAGGGAGGTGATCTCGTCGATACTTGGTGATTTGTGAGAGATCTGATTCAATAGCAGCGATCGGCGTCAAAATTTCATCAGGATCTGAAAAAAGACCCAAAAGATCCAACGTGTTTTGGTGGCGGTAGCCACTAACTGGACTGGATATGAAATCAGTCACTGTGATTTTCGCTTTCCTGACAAGTGTTGAGTGGGCTATCATGTTTGCTGCTCCTCAGTACGTTGTAAGGTGGGCTGCTCAAAAGATGCTTCTAGAAGAAAGAAATTTGAAGTATTTCTATCAGATGTGTACCTGCGAGCCAGAATTCTCCAAACAGTCTTTGAGTTGAATAGTCTGAATCTAAAATTCAATTTCAGGAAACATTGATGATCAACTATGAAAACAGAAGCAGTCCTGAGACGGTACCCTACGAATTTCATAGGACCAAATAGTGATTTCTGTGCGTGCGCAATCGTACTTTTCCTCAAACAACAATTTTTCACCATCTGGTTGTTCAATTTGCTAAAATTTGGAGAATGTTATGAGTATGTCCAGGTTTATCGCATTTTATCCTTGTTCAATCATTATGAACTACATTACACGAGAAAAAACAAAAATCATCAACATAATCCTGAACCTTTTTTACTTTTTTTTTAACACCGACGAATTCTGTTGTGTCCATGTTATTTTTTGGTAGGAAATATACTGCTTTCCGACTTGGTAAACTATTTTGTCAATAAATTTTGATTTTCTCGTATGATTTACTCATGTGTACGACTGTCTATGAATGTTTGTAGATCTTTGCTCCCAGTCTATTTTATTCATTTCAATACTATTTTTTGTCGATAATCGTAAACTTTGATTTTGATGTACTAATAGTATATAATTGTCTATGGACGTTATCGCATTCAAAATATATCTTCCTTTTCAATAGGGAGAGCTGAATCATGGGTCAAGGATGACCCCATCACCTATTATGAGGGTCGTCCACATCCGAGTCAACTTGAACGGAAAATAGGGTGGGCAGAGGACTCTCGGTGAAAGGAGGAAGGAAGAACCTTTTACATCTCCGTTGAAATCTTGAAGGAAGGTAAATCAAGGGAAAAGAAAAACTGCGTGGGAGGACAATACAAGGGGCAGCGAGGGTCAGCCTGAATACTGATCGAGGAATTAGGGAAGGCACTGGACCCAACATAATGGTCCCGTAGCGTATTTATGCGAGGGGTCTGAGTGCGGGCGTTGAAGCTGTTGGAACCTGCGAAGTGGAGCAGTTTGTGAAGGAAGCTGAGGATGCCAGCCGTTGGTTGCTCACCACATCTGCTATTCTTATTGTCCTGGAGGTCAAATCGCGTCAGCAGGAACCGAATTAGGGACGGAGAATTTTGGAGAGGACTTGTGTTGACTAATGAAGTAGAGCGAAATCTACTCACTCAGGATCTGACTTTGTGAGTGTTTAAATATACACGTATTAGATCAATTGAAGTTCCGATGGAAATCCCAGGATGTTAGGTGAAAATATTCGTCAGGAAAACGGCTTGGCCAGTCTTCCAACGTCACCCAAGAAGGCCAACTTCACTACAAAGGAGGGCGATATCGATTTTAGGACCCCTTGTATAGATTTTAAAATCTTCCTAAGTACTTTCAATTTTCTAACGGTTCGTTGAAATTGGTGAAGCATTTTGAGCGTGATTGAGTAACGAAAGAAAGATACGACACAAAATCGACTTATACACATAGTAACTGTAATGTCCCAATCTAAAAACCTGTAATGAAAACGGAGATTTGGTTCTCACATGGTTCCAATTTCTTATAACCAGTCATCGTAAGTTACGGAGTGGGGCAAAGAAAAAACCGATACTCGTGCAATATTATTTTAAATTAATATTTATGAACATTAAAACGACAAATCAACTTAAGTAATCAGCATGTGTAATGGAAGAGTCGGAAGTCGAAAAACAAATAATTACCCACCGTTTACAAAGGTTAAACGATTCCTTCAAGGTGATACTAAAAGACGCGATTGAATATACCTACTAAAAACACAAGGTTGGTGCCTTGAGCCACGGAAAGGGAAATAATATTGTAAGATCGATGTAGGATGTGGAGTGTGGAAGAAGTGGAGGGAATAAGGGGAAGAACAGGGGGAGGGGGGTTCTATTACGCCAAACAAGCTCAAGAAAAGACGAAAGAGGTATCCCGTGAAGGAAAAAAGGAGAAAACTCCCGTATCCTGAGCGGACCAATAAGGTGTGTTTTATGGGCGGCGCATGTCCCGTGGAAGCGAGCCGTAGGCAAATAGCGTCGAAGAAGGGGTGTGGTTGAAAAAAGACTCCCCTTTTTTTATGTATCAGCCCTTGAAAAAAAAGAGACATGCAGATGAAGAGAAGGGGTGAGTTGGTTGCTCAACCCTCTGACGGCTTGAGGTCTCCATAGCACCAGCCCTCCACGGAAGGGTTCGATTCAAATGTATTCAGGGGAACGTCACGCATGCGTGCTGCCCATTGTTCATCAGCTACTGTAACTGTAACCGTGTTGTCCTTTTCTGTGCTCTAAACTCATCAGTTCTACAGGATCTCAATATTTCATACTCAGCAGCTATGGATCTAGGAGCTGAATTTTCTATCAGGCAGGTGTAGGAGCATCAGTTTTGAATCGGTTGTGTGGGTTGCAACTTTTTACTAACAAAATCGAACTGTACCGAAAGATTATATCTTAGGCTGATATGATAAGTTTTTCCCGGCTCAACAAGTTTTATACTCAACACACCTATAGGAGGTCAAATTTCTACTCACTAGCAGTAGATCTGGTAGCTGAAATTTCGAATCAGCTGAGTGGGTTGCACAATTATTTTGGTCCCAAACTGTACTGAATGAACTTTTATTTGTCTTATTTTGAGGTAAAATTACTGTTTTTCTATGCTCGATTCATAAGATTTACAGAAGTTGAAGTTTCAACTCAACAGCAGTGGATCATAGAACTGAATTTTGGATCAGGCTAAAGTAGGTGTTGCATTATTTAACGAATTTAAGGTCTTATGATGAAGTCAAGCTCACTAGACCTAAGGGAATTCAAATTTTGACTCAGTGACGGAGGTTCAAAGGGGCGAATTTTCGAGCCAGCTTCACAGGTACCTACCTACTTATATATATTGTGCTCCTAAATTGTACTGAAAGCATTTGAGGTCTTATATATTGCGAAGCGTTCATAACATAGTCGGTTCAGTAGGTTGCAAAATTACTGTATACCTACTGGGTGGTCACAAACTTTACTGCGAAAACTATTAGATCTCTTGATTATTTATTTATTTTTCAGTGCTCTCGACTCATCAGATCCACAAAAGATAAGCTCGTTGTCGGAGTGGTCCCAAACTGAACTGAACAAACTTACAATGAGGTCATGCTCAAGGCTCGTAAAATCTACAGAAGCTCAAATTCCTACTCAGCTACTGTAAATCTGGAAGCTGAATTTTGATTTTATTGATTCCATTCCATTATGATTAAATTGACTGAGTTTGACTAACAAAAAAGGATGGTTACCAACTGTAACGAACGAATTTTGAAAGACCTTCAGGAGCTTCTAATTTTGACTCAGCGGCAGCGGATACGGGGGCTGAATTTTCGAATTAACTAAATAGAGAGGCGTGCGCATGATTTTTTTTCTAAAATTTTAAATCGAAGGTAGACCTCATCCTGAGAATTTTGACACCTTTTTTTTAATGAGTTCTTCTTTTTCTATGATTTTTCAGATTTTCGAATGTTTATGACCCCCCCTTGGCGGGACCCCCCAGCCAACTGTGACATCATAAACACTAGAAACTTTGAAAAATTATAGAAAAAGGTCTCTATCACGCTAGAAGGTCGCGGTTGGTGTCAAAATTCTCAGAATGAGGTCTAGTTTAGATTAAGAATAACAATAAACAGTTTGTCTGACCCATGCGCACACCCCATTGTTGAATAGGTACATGGTGGTTCTAAACGAATTCTAACATTCACTTTCTGTTTACTGTGTTGTGCATCGCTGATGGAAGTCCAGCCGCATGAGCAATAAAACTAACCTCTTTTATGTAAGTACATCCAGGAACGCTGCAATTTAGTACTGTCATACTTCGATCAAAGGAGCTGGATAGTCAAAGCAACCTTTTATCCTGTTTAAAAAAATTTGGTACGGTTGTTTTATGTCTGCTTAATTTACGAAGCCTTTACAAGGCAATAGAGATTCCAAGTTGTCCAATTATAACATAATTGCTAGGTTTGTTATACCATTGACAGTGTCTTCGTGTGTTTTGAAAGGATGTTGAAAGATCGTGTTGATGAGCGGAGTGTAGTTAGAGGTCGACTAGTTTTAGGGTGCATAAGGCACCCAAGGGGCTGTGGGGGTCGCCATTTGAATACCTCGGCCAACTGCCCCAAAATCAATACCCGTCTATTTAAATAGGATCTCTGTATACATTGAGCCCTCCGGCGCAGCGTGAGTCATTTCACTACAACACGTTCCTAGGGGCTCTCGTTTCCGAAAACGGGAGAACAATAAATGGGGGTTTCACAAAAGTTTCTCATTATCCAGAATGCCTCCCCTTTCGCTTCGTAAGGGCAGAGTTTCCGCCACAAACGTTATTCTTATTTCCAATGTGCCTACATACGAAATAATTGAATAAACCTAATTTGGAAATTTGTAGAACATCCCCTAGAACATTGATTAAGAAGAAAATGTACATCAAAAATTAGCTTTCATGAGTGAACGTAATTGAATTATAATTCTCCTTTCTCCTAAAATGCCACATTTTTCCGATTATCAGTCTCCTATCCAGTTACCCGTGCATTCCATCTGCTCGTATGAAGATATTTAATGTATTAGTTGATGCTGGAATAATCATTATCAAATTCATTATTCGCGTTACTGAACAAATCAGCTGTACCACGCTCGCTTTCAGCATTCAGCGGAAAACTTAAGGACTTTCATCGAAGGACTGTGAAAATTTAGTTTTGGTATATTATTTTCAATAAACAACCATTGGAATCAAGCAAGAAACAAATTCCATCCCCCCCCCTCTCCAAATTCAATGGTTTTCGTTTCAAAGTATGTAGAATAAAAAAAACTCGAAAAATCAAATTTAAAAAAAAAAAACTCGGCGCTTTGCGCCTCGGCGGGGGGCTCCGCCCCCCTGCACCCCCCGGTTTATTTCTTTTTCCATACTCTGTATGAAATCATAGGAACACAGAATGTGTTTTTGCGATGCTAGTCATCCGTTAAATAAAAAACAACAATAATAAATGTGGAGTCTTTGGCAATAATAAAATAAATAATTGTTAGACATTGAATTTGGTCTAAAACCCTATAAATGTTTTAAAACCCTATGCTTTTCAATTGATATGAACCTCCAGTTTATGCTGTATGAACAGATGACACCTCGTCCAAAAAGGAGAATCTCTCTTCCTTCTTTCAAGAGAAGAGCTCCATCTAACCAAGAAGATGAAAATGAAGAGTTATAATAAAAGGGATTTTATAATAAAAGTTATTATAAAAGGGATATCCTGCTTTGTGGATGCGCACATTTATAGGGTTTTAGACCAAATAAAATGTCTAACAATTATTTATTTTATTTTCAATCCACTCAGGCGCCTTCAGCATTCTCCTTTGACCCTGCCTCTCAAATTTCAGGTTCCTGCGTTCAACAGGAGAGGAAATGGCCTTGGAGCTCACTCAGCTGATCAGTGACCACTCAGGCGCCTTCAGCATTCTCCATTGACCCGCCCTCTCAAATTTCAGGTTCCTGCGTTCAACAGGAGAGGAAATGGCCTTGGAGCACACTCAGCTGACCAGTGACCACTCAGGCGCCTTCAGCATTCTCCACTGACCCGCCCTCTCAAATTTCAGGTTCCTGCGTTCAACAGGAGAGGAAATGGCCTTGGAACACACTCAGCTGATCAGTGACCACTCAGGCACCTTCAGCATTCTCCATTGACCCTGCCTCTCAAATTTCAGCTTCCTGCGTTCAACAGGAGAGAAAATGGCCTTGGAGCTCACTCAGCTGATCAGTGACCACTCAGGCGCCTTCAGCATTCTCCATTGACCCGCCCTCTAAAATTTCAGGTTCCTGCGTTCAACAGGAGAGGAAATGGCCTTGGAGCTCACTCAGCTGATCAGTGACCACTCAGGCGCCTTCAGCATTCTCCATTGACCCGCCCTCTAAAATTTCAGCTTCCTGCGTTCAACAGGAGAGAAAATGGCCTTGGAGCTCACTCAGCTGACTAGTGACCACTCAGGCGCCTTCAGCATTCTCCATTGACCCGCCCTCTAAAATTTCAGCTTCCTGCGTTCAACAGGAGAGAAAATGGCCTTGGAGCTCACTCAGCTGATCAGTGACCACTCAGGCGCCTTCAGCATTCTCCATTGACCCGCCCTCTCAAATTTCACTGCGGGAGTTCTATTTCCTTACCAACGGCTTGGTTGCACGTGAAAATCATTATAAAAGGCGCGTAACGGTTTTTTCTGTCGCTTTTTCGTGACGATTTTTTTCGGTAGGTCATCGCAAAAACACATTCTGTGTTAAAAAAAAATTGTCCGTCCGCCTGCGCGGCACTTTCTTAGTTACCTTGGGCATATATTATGAACTCCATTTGGGGTCTAGTTGTGTCGCAAAGCTACTGGTTGATGTCAGTCACATCTGAGGGGTGAACAATTTGAGTTGAAATTTTCAAAAGTACACTAGCTCGAAACTCTCAAAATGATAGTATTGTTTTTTCACCAATTTGAAATAGTATTGAATATTTAGACAGACCAAAATGCGATTTGCTGTTCGTTTCTCTGTTGTATTAAAATATTTTCGCTGTTGTATTCAAATTTCCAATGAAGGCACCCCAATTCCCTGTTTCTTCTAACTGAATTGTGAATTAAGAAATACTTATGGTTGGTAAAAAAAGTGGCATTGGCAAAGTTGTGTTCTTTGCAGACGAGTGATCTATGCAGAAAAATAATAAACCTTTATGAAATAATTTTCAGCGTTTTTGTTTGATCTTCACACTTATTTCATCCACGACGTAGGTAACTTGTTTTACAGAACACATTTTTCTTACTATATCTGTTGTTTATGAATGTTTTATGGTAGTAAATGTACCATTATGAATTATTGATTTTATTAAATTGGGTACCCTGAAGAGTGGGTGCCATACCGCAGCGTTTATTGATTATTGATTTATCTTGTTAATTGTTTGATTGTTTATTTATCTTGTTTATTGATTGATTTTTTATTGATCACTCCACAAATGTTACTTCCACCAGACTTGTGATTCTTCTTGAGAAAAATTAGAAATGCTTGGGCCGAATTATATATATTATTATATAATTCGGCCCAAGCATTTCTAATTTTTCTCAAGAAGAATCACAAGTCTGGTGGAAGTAACATTTGTGGCCTTATTAGTGCATATTATGCACTTCTAAGATGAGAAGTGTGGTATTATACCACTTCTTATAAGTATTAACTTATTATTATTATTATTATTATTATTATTATTATTATTATTATTATTATTATTATTATTATTATTATTATTATTATTATTATTATTATTATTATAAGTTAATACTTATAAGAATTAATAAGACGTTGAGTCAGAACTCAATGCAACTAACTTTTTTTTTGTATCACCTTTTTCATGGTAACTTATGGAGCATTGTGGGTAGTCGTAGTAATGACTGAAGTAGTGTTGTAATGTGTTGATGGCTGTTGTTGAGAATATAGAATCTCGATGGTCTTGTGATCGTTCTGCCACTTCTCCGAATCGGGCGATGCGTAGGTGTTGTGTTGGAATCATCGGCAGCTGGTGATGTGTCTTCTTCGTGGAGTGCAATTTCTGGCAGTTTGTTGGGTTTTACTATGAGGTGCCATCTATTTCTTCTCACGGTAGCTCCATCAGTGCATCTTTCAATGTACGATCTTGGATACTGAGCCTGGAGATCACCACACCATCTATGACCCATATTTGATTACTTATCGCTAATTCGGAAAGAGCTCTTGGTCCTCTTCTGGCGTCATAATTCCTCTTCATTCTCTGTTTCACTTTTCCATCATTCCCGATGAATTCTTCCAATTTCTTTCTCTCGATTCTCTGAAAATTGTTCAAAGAAGGGAGCGTGGGTCTTATTTGTCTGCGATACAGTTACTCAGCAGGGGAGAGACCAGATTCCAATTTTGTTGTTCTGTAACCAAGTGAACCGAGGTTGAGATTTTCATTCTTCAACAGTATTCTCTTGGCTATCTTGACTGCGTTCTCGGACCCCTCCCCCCCCTTCTTCCGATAGAGGGAAGTGAGGACTTCTTGTTGACGTTTCAAAGCCGTATTGGTGCAATGCAGGAATTAAGCTGAAGTGAGGATTTGTTGGAACATATTATGTTCTTCTAGTACTTACATTGGATAGTAGCTGCTTCGAAATAGTTTAGTGTAGGAAAGAGCAGAATAGAAATAAGCTTAGCAGTTCCGTCTTTCTCCTAATCACTCCAAGTTGTCGAGTCTCAGCGATCTACAAAAATTTGAAAGTATTTAGCTTTGTCGCTAATACAGCTCTATTAACTTCCTCTCTATCACTTCCAATGGTCACTGAGGCTGTGAACCAAATCTAAGAGGATGATCAGGCGAGAAGCTGGCCCTGACTTCCCATTGATTGTGGCTTCGTTCTCTCCAAGAGGCAGCGTACTAAATTTCAGAAAACAGGATGAACTGGAGATAAGTTAGCTTCATCGCTTCCATCCGACTTCCAAAATTTACTTAAAATAACTTTCTAGAACAGATGGCCTTTAAAATCAAACTGGTATGTATTCAATCGTTCTCAGCAATTTAACCAGTATCTAACTGAATTTCATATAATAATTGTAACAGGAAAACGTGTTCATGATAATGTAACAGTCTTGGAATTGTAACTTGTTGTTATTTGTTAATTGTGGTTGAAATATATGTTCAGTGCTTAAGAACTTAAAAGATATATTTTTTTTACCCCGATTGAGTTAAGGTACATGACGATTTAACCCTTAATTTGTAGACAATGAGATAACTTTGTTTTGGTTTTGCTGAGAAAATGTTAAATGTACAATAAATTATAGGCAATAAACACCTGTGTTTGGGGCATGATCCTAAGTTATGTCTATCCTGGAGCTATGTCTTAAAGACCAGAAGAGTTTTTCTAGAATGGCCGCTCATAATTGGGCTAATCAATAATGACTACTAAGGAGGAAGTGGGGGGGAGCTATTAAAGTGAGTGTGACAGAAGCGTCAGGGCGAGGGTGGTGGTGGAGTTTGGTACCTTGGAGATCAATAGCTGGTGGACAGGCGCTGTACCTACCTTCCTCCACTTCCCCCCACGTCGGCCTCTCAGACCTCCCACCTCACCGAGGAAAATTTCCCTCTTTTGCAAAGGGGTATAGCTTTTTAGGTCGTTATTCGACCACTTTCATACATTCTTACCTACTACATCGGAATGATACGAATAATAGTTTTAAAAATAACGTAATTGTTCATCGTTTAAGCTTCTTGTGTCAAATCTGATACTACAAAGCCAATATTGAAGTATGCATGCAATATTTAAAGCTGTTATACAAGAGTGGTACTAAATGAAAATGTTCTTGGGAAAACTCTGAAAACTGAGAACACTCCATAGGAACTTTACTGAAAGTCGTTCTATTTAGTTACTTTGGCAAAACAATACATTTTCGACGGTTTTTGTGAAGAAGGAGAGAGTAATGCTTAAATCTAAATCTTATACTTATCCAATTCATTACACACAATAATATGGATGAGGTCTTTGTTTTCTAAATCATTCACAAGTTTTTAATATCGCTAAGGAAGAACCCACTGAAACCGAAAAGAAAGCGTTTTCGACCATATTATCATAAAAATTAATAATTTATAAACTTAACTTATTCATAATAATTAGTAATTTTTTAAAAATTAATAATTTATGAACTTAATTTATTCTAGGTAACACGATGATCGTAAACTCTCATCCAGTTCATGTGTTTTGAGTTTGAATGATTGTCACGGATTCTTCGATTTGCAAAATAGTTGGCAGTTTAGCGATGAATGAAACGAATCATTAATTTTAATGGTCAAAATTGATCAAATGTTTTTCCTGTCTATTTCTTGATAACATTGAGAAAACAGAGAGATTTTTGGTCATTCAAGGTGGCATATTTTTCAGATCGATGTACCTTGCTTTTCTCTTAAAGATTTAGTGCATACTTCTGGCTTTCTCTCCGCAAGTGTCAATGTGACCCAATATACTTTGTATATGAATTAAGCTCTGAAAAGAAATGAGTAAATAGTCAACTTACTGGAATTAATGTGTAGAGTTGATTATTATAGCTAGTGCGGGTTATCGCGATGCAAGAACGAAGACTGCAAGGGGACACTAAATTTGGAGAACGTACTACCTATAATAGTTCTTCAGCCAAAATATTCATCTGTTGTGAAGGAAAATGGTGTGTAGCGGGACCCCAGTAATCCATCTCTTCTCATGAATAGGCCCACTAAAAACTTCCCTTTCAGAGTAAAAACGCTCGTTTTTTATTTTTTAGTACACAAAAGAATTTTTTCCTTCCTCGTTCCAACTTCGAAAAAACTGCTCAAGATATCCCCGACTGATTTGAACGGCTCCTCGCAGGGGGGTTCCCATGCAGATCAGCTTCGGCGCCTTTTCTTCGCCATGAGGTTCTACTAGCCCTCCCCCTTGGACCTTTTTTTTTGGGCAAACTTTTTTTTTCAGAGTCGGCAGGGTAAGTAGGCAAAAATCGTGGGAAACGCCGCGATGCCAAATGCACCGTTAGATCTCAAATAAGACTACCAAGTTGGATGGCAGTATAAGATATAATATAGTTAGTTTATGTAAAAATGCATAGGAGTACTATTGAGTACTATTGAGGAGTACCACTGACAAATTCCTCGATAAGAAACACGATTTTCATAATCATGATGCTGCTTTTTGGTCAACAAACAGCAACGCTTAAAATTTTCATCAAAATTGGATCAAGTTTTTAAGTACTCAAGCCCAAAACAAGGGTTGACTAGTGGCAGACAAGGCGAGAGGAAATTTTGATTTTGGAGAACCCAAATCTTCTTGACCCGCTGCACAATATTGTGAACGCAATATTTCGTAATCTTACTCACATTTAGCAGAGGAAAATAATCTTTAAAATTTTGAATAATAAAATGTTTCTTTATTTTTGGTATTGAGAGTTGTTGGTTTCATTCAATTGGAAGGTAGATTCAAAAACCTCCGTGACCTCTGGGATCATTTAAACCCCTGAAACACGAAATTACTTCTTGAGAACCCGCAGATCCAGTCCCCAACTACCATCTGACTGTGAACAAAATTGGTGGTCCATTAAATGGATCAAATTTTGATCGTGAAAAATCGGGGTTTCCAGAAAATCACCTTTACACCTGATGAAATTCCCTAAAAATAATTTACACAAATCCTGAAAATTTCATCAAAGTTGGAAATAATTTTGTGCAGTTATGCCGAAGGTTAGAGTTGAACACTGACAGATAGGAAAGGAACAAAAATTGTTTAAAAATTCTAAAACACGAAATGCAAGTGAACATTATTTTTTTAAGGGGCTCTCATTTTGGTTAATTATTTTCAATAATGAACCTTCGGAATCGACCAAGAAAAAATTTTTATAACCCCCTCAAAATTTTTTGGTTTACGTTTCAAGGTATCAGTGCATTAGGAAGTCAGCTTAAGCTGAATCCGAACATTTTTTAAAAATAACATTTTTGAATTTTAGTAGCCTAGGGAACCTTCTTTTTTCAAGCCCCTGGTACAACGGTACCATCATCAGCATATGGATGGGTATCGATACCCGATATTTCAAAACATCGATACTTTGGTACCGATTCTCGATATTTTAGTATCGTTACTACACTATCTGATATTTCTGTATATCGACTCTTTGGATCTATTCTTTCTAAATATCGAATATCGATACAGTTCTCGCGGAAAATTCAACGTAATAGCTAAAAAATGAAGAAGGTAGGTAGGCTGTTGGGTCATTACTTTAGGGTGAAGCTCTACCCACCAAGAAATAAGCCCGGATTCCATCGTACACTTACCTACAAATAAAATTAATTTATATTATGGAAACAATGTTCAACCAATATTCACCGTTATTATTAATCAACGGTATGTTGAGTAAATACACTCAGCTTGGACACTTGATAGTAAGAAATGAATAAACATCGTTCGAAAAAAAATTTTTTTTGATAACATTGGAAATGATAATATTTTTTACACTGAAGTATCGATACTCAAGCCAAACGATACTTGGAATATAGATATTCAAATACGATACAGTATCGATACAAAATATCGATACACTTGTAAGGATACCCATCCCTACATCAGCAGAGCTCACCTTTTATTTCGAGATCCAACATTCATTAATGCAGGTAATAATAAAAACAAAATGGGACCTAGCACTGCCCCCGGGAGTAAAATACTTCATTGCTGAACACTCCATTTAACCTACCTACTCATCTACCGTTGGTCGTTTCTCTGAACCTTCGCAGGAGTACGAGTAACCGTCATGAAAGTGAAAACATAAACAAACGACGTTTCGACAGCTCGTTTTTCATCCAGTTTATTATTGATTGATTTTACGTCGATACCTACAGTCCGAACCCGAACAACTTTGGTAGCTAGTTAAGAAACCGATTGTCCCAAACGGGAAAAAAACATTCTTGGGCACCTACTCCGTACATCGCCCTTGTCAGAATGACAAAAAGGTCCCCGGGCCAACGATCGAATTGAAACGCATTCTCGTATTTATTGCCAATACCTCCTCCCGAAAGGGGGAAAAAACGAAAATATCGAGTCGCCCTTCTCAGAAAAAATGCTACCCCCAGACGAACAAAATCGCGAGAAAAAAATCTAACCCTACACCCTACATCTTATTTACCACGTACCTGCCAAACTGCACTTTTACAAATTTTTTTCGACTATGTACCCTTAGAGTTGCCTTTTCACTTTTTACACTCCCATTTTTTGCTTATTTATGGGCCTTGTGTAGTTTTTGCCTGCGAAAATGACTCGGGAGGGACGACAGAAGAATTGTGCCTAGTTTGACCCGGTCCTGACCTCATTGTAACGGGTTACTTTTAGGGTCGATATTGTCAACCCATTCGGGAATATGGAACCCCCTTCAGGTTTCGCAGATAAATGCGACCTTTTTTCCTAGTAAAAATGCGAATCCACTTGCTGGCACCAGCACTTTTTTTGGCGTTTGGGGGCCGTAACGGTTGGGTATTGTTTTCGGTCGTCACTCCCTGCAAATTGTTTAGTAAAATCGTTTTAGGGGGTTCTACGTCCTACAGAGGGCAAAGTACATCAAGGTTTAGATGTCCTTATCAGGAGATAAAAGAACGCGCGGATCTGACTCTGGAATTTGGAACACATTATTTTTGAAGCTACCAACCTCCGAGGTTGAGTATGAAACTTTGACAACTTCAAGGCTTCAGACCACAGAGGTAGGACACAATCCTGGAATGTCCCGCTCATGAACGAGAACGCGAAACCTTCCTCTACACAATCCATCCGAAGATTTCCAGTCCATTCAATCTCGACTCCATATAGGCAGAAAACATCACAAAAATGTATGTTCTATGATTTCATACAAAAATCTATCATCCCAGTTTAGTAGTATAAATATAGGTACTTAAATTTAAGTGACATTATTTTCCATTTTATATACATTTTTTTACTAATGTGATCCCAGTACTTTGGTCTTGTATTATTTTATAATTATTTCGGTTTTATAAACTTCTTTCAAAGCCAATAAATACAAAAAGAAAACTTTGAGATCCGTAAGAGCCACAGCTCCAGTGAAATATTGAAAATTCATCAACATAATTGGACCTGATTCTCTGAAAACAAATCAGATTCGATTTATTTACATGTTATTTCATGTCACAAAGCTACACTACCCGCCTTAGTAGGTAGGTATTTTAAAGATTTTATCTTTGTATAATGCAATGCAGTTATGCTCCAATTCCCACAACAAAACCTTATTAAACAAATAATATTTGTTATTCTGATGAGATTTTATAAAACCCTAAACATTTGCCATCAACTTTTCCAAATTTTTTTTTTCAAATAAACTGATTGAGTCATACTTAACTTTTTTTTAATCTTTTACCTATTTTGTTTTTGGTTAGTTCAATTTCTTTGAGTTCCTATCATACGATTTTTTTCGGTACATCATTATCATCATGTTAAACACCCGGGACCAAAATCACTTTTATTTCAAAGTTTATTGAATGATTTTTAATGATGAAATTAATGGAAAATATTCTAAGCAATCGTTCACCGTCGACGTAGGAAAGAAGTTCGAAAATTCTTCAACGAGCCATTAAAGTTGAAAAGGGGGCTATAAAATCAAAGCGTTGCATTGGAAAACAGTAAAATATTTCAGCGGAGTTTTGACGTGAGAGGAACGTGTTTTATGGGACCTTCCCTCATGAATTTGTTGGCATCCACATCGCCTATGCAGCACAGGTGTACGTCTGTACGTTGATGGGAGGCGGGGCAAAAAATGCCATTAAACGTTTGATGGGTATTTACTACCTTGAAAGGAGTTAGTTGTTAGTGCCTTTCGTTAATATTCATCTTGAAGGTACAAATTTCATCGATAGTCCCCTTCAATCATCGAGTATAAGTTGCCTTCTATAAAGCCCGCATTTAAGTCTGGTCAGGAAGAGTGGGATGAGTTTACTTATTCCAGCAGTTGGGATTCATTGCAGAAGTGTGAATTGTGATTCCTCACATGTCTGGCAAAAGCAGCATAGGGGTGAGTCGGAGTTACCGGTTGCGAATTGGAACACATTGATGTTCCAGTGGCCCGTTTGAAGTCTGCAGATGGTTTTATAAAATTTTCCGGTTTTACTTCCGTTTTCTGATCAAACCAGGATGTTTTCTTTGGAGGATAGGGATAGGCTACATGATAACTACAATATTGCGAAACCAATATAAAGAAACAAAAAAAAAGTACAGTTTGCCATCATTCGGGCGGTGTCACTTCGGCTACGCGGAGCAAAGAGAAAAATACGCTCACTAGGATTAGAGGATGGGGCGGCTTTGTCTTCCATGGTGGACCATTGAAACCATAAATTGACGTACACTCCACACATATCACACTCTTGTTTTCATCGCCATATTACCCAGAAGCTACAATATTGTTAACAGTCTACCTTCAAACTTTTTTAATAATAAAAATGATTAAAAACAAAAAAAAAATAAATATTGTCTATCTATTCTATACAATAGAAAGTCAAATTTTCAAGAAACGCCTTGAAATTTCTCCCTTAGACGGAAAAAACAATAGATCATGGATATGTCCATTGTTACTATGAATAAACATAATTTTTTTCTCAAAAAAAAAAAAAAAAAAAAAAACTCTCCGATCGCACGTAATATTGCGGTATTCTAACCTTGCTTCATACCTACCGATATATAGCTATGATTTTGTTTACTGGTATCGCGTTGCATTTTTTTGTGGCCAAAAAAAGTGTCGCGAAAAATTCCTTGATCCCCAAACAAAAGACATATCCATGTCAAAATAAATTCAATTACGTACAATATGCTCAAACTAGTGCTTGAAACAAAAACGTACCTAGCCCGCCGTTATAGTCGCTCTCAATTTACAGTATGAAAATGCGCAAGTGTCTATGAACGTAATGAAGAGCACTAAGTAACCCCTATTTCAGAATATGCACCCTGAGAATTATTGTTGTCACTTTTTTCTTCATTCCCTGATTGGATAAGATCTCTCTCTTCCTCGGCCAATGGCGTTCAAGTTACCTTTCTCTTGTAATAGTCGTCATAATATTGTACCATTATTAGCTTTGCTTCCAAAGACAAAGCACATTATTTTCGTGGAAATACACAACCTTTTGATTCACTCTGTTCCTCATTGAAATGGACTTTTACAAATTATTTCGTGGTTTCAAATATGGCTTCCGAAGAATATTGTACTTCCAGTAAACTTGTTTTGAGCTGCCTATAATAAATTTCAATTTACTCGGTTAGTGTAGAGTGAATTATTGGTTAATACTGTCAGTCTGACTCCTGTAATTTCTTTGTGGTGATCGGTCATCAATCGAGTGCTCTTCCCTCGTATTTCTTCTTGCTGGCATAAGATGAGCCCGTCTGTTATAACCCATTACTTCTCAATGATGATTAATACCTCATTCGAGACGTCCTCAGCAATTTACTTAATTCTTCTTCTTCCTTTTCTTTCATTGTTTTCCTTGAACTTTCAAGGCAGTGGGACGTTAAACTTCCACAGCGTTCGTCTCGTCCTTCCAGTTGGGGGGATCCTTGAGATGGATATGAAGTTCCTGTCAATCATCGCAGTATTGTTGTGACTGATCCGCTAATAACATAGGTTGAAAAAAACGCTGCAAATTATTACACAATGGTATATTATTTTTCTATATAGATCACTCGTCTACAAAATCACC
Source organism: Apolygus lucorum (assembly GCA_009739505.2). Classification (NCBI taxonomy): domain Eukaryota; kingdom Metazoa; phylum Arthropoda; class Insecta; order Hemiptera; family Miridae; genus Apolygus; species Apolygus lucorum. Next base: position 29,273,074 of record CM019179.2, on the reverse strand, counting down.
AACCATCCAATATGAAGAAAAAAAAAAAAAAAAAAAAAAAAAAAAAAAAAAAAACAAAAAAAATCAAAAAAAAAAAAAAAAAATCAAAATCACCAACCATCGATTGCATTTCGATCAGCTCTAATTTGAACGGAGATTAGGCCTCTTTTGCGATTCACACTCGTGTTTTGATTTATATATATATATTTCAAAATAAACACTTAAATTTTCGTAGGAAGCGAACGGTTTGTCCTACAGAACTCCGCGTGGTCTCAAAAAATTCTAAAAATTCTATGAAATCTTAAATTGAAGGAAAAACAATACCTTTATATCAAAATTTTTTGAGTTAGGGCGTTTTCAAAATTTTAAAATTGATTTTGGAACCCTTAGAAGTGACCTACTTCAACCAAAAGCTTCGGGGCACAACTAGACCCCAAATGGAGCCTACATACCAAATTTCATCAAAATCGGTCAATGCTAAGTGGCAAAAGTGCCGCGTACGGCGTACGGCGGACGGACGGCCAAATTTTTATTCGATTTTTGGATTCTACGTACCTTGAAACGTAAACCATCAAATTTTGAGGGGGTGTTGAAATTTTTTTTTTCTTGGTCGATTCCAAAGGTTCATTATTGAAAATAATAAACCAAAATGCAAGTGAGGTTTGGAAGAAGGTTCTGGGAGTCAAATTGATAATGAAGAAAATTACAACCATTTACTTCCTCACTACCTACTAAACAAAAGAAAGCTCTGTGCAAATCAAAAAAGCTGCAAATTATTACACAAAAGTTTATTATTTTTCTATATTGATCACTCGTCTGCAAAGCCACCAACCATCCAACATGAAGAAAAACATCGATCTTATTTCGGTCAGCTTTAATTTGAACGGAGATTAGGCCTCTTTAGCGATTCACATTCGTGTTTCTGATTTATCGTACGTCCAAATTTTAAATTCTCGTAGGGAGCGAGTGGTTTGTCCTACAGAGCTCCGCATGGTCTCAAAAAATTCTAAAAATTCTATAGAATCTTCAATTGAAGGAAAAACAATACCTTCATATTAAAATGTTTTGAGTTAGGGCGTTTTCAAAATTTCAAAATTCATTTTTCGACCCTTGGAAGTGACCTACATCAACCAAAATCTTCAGGGCACAACTAGACCCCAAATGGAGCCTACTTACCAAATTTCATCAAAATCGGTCAATGCTAAGTGGGGAAAGTGCTGCGTACGGCGTAGTGCGGACGGCCAAATTTTTATTAGATTTTTGGATTCTACGTACCTTGAAACGTAAACCAACAAATTTTGAGGGGGAGGGGGAGGGTTAAAACATTTTTTTCTTGGTCGATTCCAAAGGTTCATTATTGAAAATAATAAACCAAAAGGGAGAACAAGAGATTGCGCCAACTGCTTCCTCTCCTGAGCTGGGAAATCAACGGCCACTCTTCTTATTGGTATAAACTTATGAAGACCTGGTCGGTTACACATATTGGTAACTTGTGAGTCCCAGGAAAGAGAGTTTTGGGCAACGATGCTCAGGTTTTTCATTTCCCCTACGTACTCTAATTCAGAGGAATCGTACTCTAGCTTAGAAGTCTGGGAGAGATCAATCTTGTTTAGTATTTTAGAGTACCCATGTACCATTACTTTTGTTTTAGTACTAGTATTCACTTTCATACAATGATCAACACACTATCCCTTTAGCTTACTTAGATCTTCATTCATGAGGTCTATGATTCGATCAATTTGTTGGATATCACACGACCCGTAGAGTTGAAAGTGATCTGAGTACATCATGTACGTGGTGTAGAGAATATTGAAGGTAATGTTTTGATATCAATTATGAACATTAGTGAAGAAAGAACTGACCCCTGGGGACTTCCCAGCTCAACATCTCTCCAGGTGGAAAAGGAGTTATTAGGACCTTTGACACATTGCATTCGTCCTGACAAACAGGACTCAAACCAGGCCAGAAAATTACCACGTACCTCGATAGAGCTGAGTATGGCCAGAATTATGTCCCTTCTGATCAGATTGAATGCCGAGGAAAGGTCGACCAGGACCATAATGGTAACCTTCCTGTCATCCATGTTCCATGTTTAGTGAACACCAGGACAATGAGTTCACGTCAATGAACGAAGCCAAAATGAAGTTTGCCATTTTGGGGGAACAAAAATTATTTTTACCCGTAGAAGTTATCAGTAGAAAGAGAACGGGCTCATTGGGCCCTGGATGGTTCTCTACAAACTTACGTGCAATGTCAAATGCAAAATGTCAATGCAATCAAACGTCTAATTCTCCAAAACAGTTGTGCTGACGTTCCTGATTATCCGATTCATGTCAAATTTGGAGAGGGGACTCTCATGGATTTGTTGGTAGTCACTACGCATGCGCAAACGTAAAATTCTCCAAATCTCAACTATTGAGGTAAGTTCTTACCGGTAAGTTCTCAGAAACTCCCGAAAAACTCCTTCACTTTCTGAAAGACGAGGTTTTCAAACCGGCACTTAAAGTGAAAAGGGAATTTTGTCACAAACATTTTTTTTTTTTTTAAGTTCCTACCGACTTCACTAAAGCTTGAAGGTTACTTATGGATAATGATGTTTTGGTAATCAACTGCAATAAATCATTATATATTATTGAGTACATATAACAGTGCTTAGTATATAGCTATAGTATATAGCTATGTGCTTTGTGCTTAGTGCTTAGTATAGTCTAATCACCATAATTTCCACGCTTGTTAAAAAGCCTCAGTTAAACTCTACAGAGAAAAAATGCAATTTGAGGGTCAGACGATGAGCGGGAATGGGTCTTTGATTTTGAGGTTCCAATGCCACCACGATCACATTTTAATCATGCTAAATACTGCATGATTATCCGGAGTTAAGATACTCTTTTTCGTAACTATGAGGATGCTGGGTGCATAAAACAATTATTGAACCTATTAGAATAGTGATTGGATACCTGTTTACCAACTTCACGTATGAACGTGAAGAATATGAATCCAGCAATGGTGCCTCGCATGCGTTGAGTCAACGTCCCCTTGATTAGCTGCTTATCAACTTATTATGCGCTTCACGTCACATATCGCTTTGTAGGCAAATTTCGTTGGTAGCCCAAACACTCACAATCAAACGGAGAACTGGATGCTAATGAGTCGATGGGACCGAGGTGGAAAGAGAATGAGTGCCAACAAGTTGGCACAAGACCATCCCACGCAACTCAGCTCTCCTTAGTATGCCGATCGATTCAATTATCACCTTTAGGATTCGTTTTAATTGTGGACAAGTCTGGTAAGAACGAGACAAGAAAAATACGTATGTTTGAGAGATTTCGAGATGGAAGATTATAATTTATTTATGTGGTGATGTAAAGAAAACTAAGGATCTGTGGCACGGCAGGGACTGAATGCTAGTCGTATTCAACAGGAAACAATTCCATACACCTTCACATAGAGCAGTCATTCTAATTCAAGATTTACTCACTTCTTTTATTATCACCTATCGATCGCTTGCAGTTTTAATTGTGTCTCTTTTTCTAGCTCCACATCCCAGTTTCTAATACACATCAAATCTGGTTCTGGCGACCCCAAACTGTAACGGTCACACTGGTTTCTTTATTTTTGAGCATCTCTATCTATGTTATAAGGATTCTTCATGAAATGAAGTGACCTATGGATAGATAAGTTGGCCATTATAGAACCAGTTTTGTAGGAGGAGGGAGCCAGGATGTGAAGCTGGAGTAAGAGGATAATTTGGGTTGATAAAGGAGACAGACCCTTGGACCTTCCGTCCACAAGCCTAAAAAAGGTGGCGTCAAGAAAACCAACCTTAGTCAACTGAAACAATAAATCCCAACTCAAATCCCAGACGTAAATTCCAGTTCTGTTCAACTTCTTATAGTTTAAAAGTGTTTTCGAGTTTGGTGTCACCCCTCTGCCTTAACCTGCTTCCCGTACTCTTTTCTGAGAAGAATGCTGCGTCTATCGCACTTAGGTCCTGCGCATGGTATGTTCTTGGAAACTGGGCTCTTCATGAACCTACACAACGGGAGTGCAAGCAGACACATCACGAATGACGATCCTTCACCAATGAAATCTGGGAAATTCGTTGGCCCGCTGGCCATTTGGAAGTAATAATGATTAGGTATTACTAATAGTAATTATTACTGGTATTGGATAGTAAGTTGGACGGAGCTGAACAAAAACTACAGAACAGGGGATGTGATATAAGCATTATTTTGAAGTCATACCGCATCCATCAGACCAATCGACTAACATAAACATTCTTCAGTGCGAGCCAAGTTTATGTTCCTTGAACAATATATCAGAAGAGAAGGATTTCATGTACTTTCTGGTTGTGTGCCTCATCCAGGCAAAAATCCGTTTCATTCGGTTTGGTCGTGAAGTACTGGAATGAATGCTAAGCCAGGTACCGCTGGATACTGCAGAGAGAACTGGAAGTTCATGTAGATATTGATAAAAGAGTTCAGTTTTGAACTAATAAAGTACTACATTATGTGAGCTGATTAATTCCCAACCGTTGTGCTTTACTCGATCTAACAGACATCTCCTCAATCATATAAACAATATTATTCAGTACTCAGATGTCACGACCTACTCAATCCGCCCTTCTCTACATTTTCTCACACGAATTTGCGGGTCATTTGATACCCCCCGGTGGGTCGCAGGTTGGAGTACACAGAGGGGAATTATCGGATGCTTGGCACCACCGGGCTAAAAAGACCGCCTTGGGGTGAACCCTACTCGATTTTTTCCCAAGAACCTGGAAAAAAATTCGGGCTTCCGTAGAAGAAATGACCCAGTTTTTTCCCCGCCCTCCCCTTCAGTCCCACGCCGGTAGTTTCTGACTAAATGGAAAGGAACGGGGGAAGTCTGTGCGTGGAACCGGAGACTGAATTTTTCCCCCTTTTACATAGAAAATAGAAATCTAGTATTATTGAGGGAGAATAAAAGGTTTTTTTCGGATTATGTGTACAGGTGGAAGTTTTTTTTCCAGAGGCGAAAACAGACTCCAAGGCTCATTTGGATTGAAACCTCATAAGATTCACGGGAACCAGTACAACAAGACACCTAGAAGAGACATCATCATCATCATCGTCATTACCATCAATCTAATATTGATTATATTATTGATTCATTATTAAACACAAAAGGTGTGTAGCTGGATGAACAAATGAATATTCCCGAATAACTGGGGGATGGAAGAGTTATGGGTAAGTTATTAGTTAGTTCCAACACCAACCACCAGATAGCAAATCATGCATGGTGAAGAAATAGCATGACTGGAAGATGATCACCAGTACGATTCTCCGTGTTTTATGACTGAAGGAATCTCGAAATCATAATGTTGATGTTTTATAATTATGGCTTCAACACTGGTGGGCTCTGATTTTCCCCAAAGACAACCATCAACGGTCCTCAAACTACTCCCTAATGTTGGACAGAATCTATTCTTACAGAATGGGTTTTGAACCATGGATGCTGTTTATGACGTTGATCGTCCATAATAGAACATCCCTTTCATAAAATAAGCATCATAATTTCATTCCATCATACTTAAAAATCTAGCAAACTTCAATATTTTCAGCATATTACATTAAAGTTACCGAACAGAAAAGTAGGTACATCAACTCATCAAACCGCAATTCGTCGTTTTCAACTCTCTTCATGAGCCGTAAAACTGCGGTATCTCTACGTCCTTTCAGGCCGCAAATATCAAGCTCTCCCAATCCCATGCAATGCAATCATGCAATCCCATGCTTGACATGGTGGCGGACATTATGCCTAGAACTTTGGCCGAGAAACACCCTTTCAAATCAATCATTAGATCGGAGGGACGGCGACTCTCTCAATGCTGTTCCAACGGCCTACTCTGGTATACAGGTGGATCCAAAATGGGGAATGTTACAGGGATTGGAATTTACCCGGCTGACCCCTGATGGAGCCACTCATCTCCTCTGGGAGTGTATTTCAGGCTGAACTTGCAATTTTCATAGCATTTACTTATTCTTGATTCATTTCTTGTAACGTGGTTTGTCAAAATTGACGACAGGACACATGGACGCAGTGGACCCCTCAAAATAATTAAAAAAAATAAAAAAATAAATTAGGGTCTTTGCTGGGGAAAGTCTGCGGAGGGAACACCAAGGGGTACACGTTCGCCTTCTCTCGGACAGCCAGGCTGCGATAAAGGCTTTAGCCGCTTCCTCCATTAACTCAAAGTTAGTGCGGGACTGCTTCCGAACTCTCTGCCTCCTGTGGCAACACAACAGAGTCTCTCTGGAGTGGGTGGCAGGACACAGCGGAATAATGGGTAATGAGAAAACAGACGCGCTGGTCAGAAGGGGCTCACTAACCCCGTTCATTGGTCCAGAGCCAGCCATCGGCATTCCCAAATCTTCCTTTAGGGCGACCATAAACCGATGGATCACGAATGAAACCACTAGTAGATGGTCAAGCCTTAGAGGGCATGCTCTAAGTAAGTGCATGGTGTCCAAACCTAACCCCAGCGCCACTGAAGAGCTGATGCGGCTAAGCCGCAAGGATGTCAGGTTAGTGGTTGGCCAGGTAACAGGCTTTACTCCACACTGATTCCATCTCAACCGCATTAGGGTAAACCAGAACACAACCCTCTGCAGGCTGTTTGGAGAGGACGAAGAAAAAGCCTCCCTCATAATATTCGTTTGCGAACTGTATCAAATCGCAGGTTTCACCTCCTTGGGTCAGCTACACCCATGGAGGCTTTTCCCCAGCCAAACCGCTACTGGGCCTAGGCTAGGACAAAGGGCTAGGACTCTTTGACTAGGAACAGAATCCGCGGAGTAGCACAATAAGCCACTAGGCTTCAGCACTTTGGGCTCCCATCACCCTGACCCGCGGATTCAGCTACAATTTACAATCTACCATCAACGGTCCTCAAACTACTCCTTAATGTTGGAAAGAATCTATTCTTACTGAATGGGTTTTGAACCAAAGATGCTGTTTATGATGTTGGTCGTCCATAATAGAACGTCCCTTTCACAAAATAAGCATAATAATTTCATTCCATCATACTTGCAATCTAGCAATCTTCAATGTTTTGACATTTTCAGCATATTACATTAAAGTTACCGAACAGAAGAGTAGGTACATCATCTCATCAACCCGCAATTCGTCGTTTCCAACTCTCTTCACGAGCAGTGCAACTGCGGTATCTCTACGCCCTTTCAGACCGCAATTATCAACCGCTTCCATAGTAATTTACTTTGGAAATAGCATTGACTTGGAATGGCGATTCTTCTGATGGCTTTGCAAGTTTCCATCATCCCAGGTTTTATGGTGATTCGGACGAAGGGAAAGGACTGAAATGCACCAGTAAGTACCTCCTTGATGAAATATCTGTATTTGTTGGAAAAGTTGTAGGTTCCAACTTCTTTTCCGTTATTAGGGACGGTAGTTTTAGTAATGAGTTTAAGAGTAGAAAAACCCCTCAATAGGTAGGAATGTAGAAGTTCCATTACGAACAGTTAGAAATTTGTTTGTACTGTGGAATATATTGATTTATGGGGTGATAAAAATAGGCATACAAATTCTGGATGTCGTTGATAACTATTTTGGTACCCAAATTCTCGTCTGTATCAGGTTTTACAAAAAAACGCTGCAAATTATTACACAAAGGTTTATTATTTTCCTGTATAGATCACTCGTCTTCAAAGAACACTGCTTTGCCATTGCCATTACCATATTTTCGGTTCAATCAAGTTTATTTTGAACACAATTCACACTTCACACTCAATTAAAAAATTTGAATACCGGTTGCCAAGGACGCAAAACTGAGTACAACTCGAAGAATCAAACAACGATTGCATTTTGGTCAGCTGAAATTTGAATGTAGATTAGGCCTCTTTTGCGATTTACAATTGTGTTTCTGACAAGTAAGTCCAACTCGTAAGTTTTCATATGGAGCGAACGATTGTTCTACAGAGCTCTCTACAAAGCTGAGAGGTGGTCTCATTCGATTTTAAAAATTCAATACTATTCTGAATTTATGAAAAAACAATAACTTTAAATCGAAAGTTGGTAATAGGTCTGAATACAAACTTAATGTAGAATATTTATGAAATAGTATTAACTGTGTGGTCTCGTGTGAACGTTGCTGTGTTGTTCGCTTTCAGCTGTTCATTTGTACTCAATAAAAGTTATTCTAAGAAGTAAGGAGTAGTGAAGGCGACTTAGGACTAACCCTACGAGAATTTAAGGGTTGGACGTACGATAAATCAGAAACAGGAGTGTGAATCGCAAAAGAGGCATAATCTCCGTTCAAATTCTAGCTGACCGAAATGCGATCGATGTATTTCTTCATGTTGGATGGTTGGTGGCTTTGCAGACGAGTGATCAATAATATTATAGAGAAATAATAAACCATTGTGTAATAATTTGCAGCGTTTTGATTATGCCCCGGTTGCCATCTGTGACATTGATCGCCTGCAGAAAGCGCAAAATGCAATCGTGAGGTTCCTTCTAAGACTAAAATTTGTTGAGCATATTACTCCACACTTCAAAACGTTAGGATGACTGAAAATAGTGGAAAGAAAGAAATAGCAGATCGCCGTACTAATGTTCAAAATAAAAAAAAATTCCGAAGACCTGCATATTTATTCAATGAATTCACAGAGAAGTCTGTCCGAAGTACCTACGAGTACATACCAGAGGAACCAAAAACGCTGAAAGAACCACGCATATTCCCATACACGAGACACAATATTATTTTAATCGTTTATTTCTCGTTCAAGGCACCAAAATTTCCAATGAGATAGTGGACATGTTTCTACTGGTGGTTAAATAAACTATTAAATCAATCAATCATGTCCCGATTTGGATGATATTTTGGTTGGTGTAAAACGCGATTGGAAATTTTGATTTTGGAGAACTTTTTTTTAACCTCGAAAGATTAAAACAATCCTTCGTACTTTCCTTACAGTGCTAGTGGGAGACAAGTGCTTCAGCTACAGCTACTGTTTATTGTTATTTTTAATCGAAACTGGACCTCATTCTCAATTCTGAGAATTTTGACACCAACCGCGATCTTCTAGCGTGAGAAGACCTTTTGACATTTTATGTCTTTACTATGGCACATAAATGAAAAATCTTCACGCGGGGATCGTTTTTCTATGATTTTTCAAAGTTTCGAATGTTTATGACGTCACAACTGGCGGGGGGGGGGGGGGTCCCGCTCAGGCGGGAGGGGCGCGTGACGTCATGAACATTCGGAACTTTGAAAAATCACAGAAAATAGAAAAAACACAAACGGTGGATACAGCTTTCGTACAAGTACGCAACCACGAGAGACATTTTATGTCTTATGTTTAATAAATTGAGAGCTTTCCAATGAGTGGTGAACGATTTTTGTGGGGTGGAAAATGAGGAAGTTAGTTTTCCCTAGGAACGATTGGTTGTACGTGAAAATCATCAGAAATTTCCGCGTAACGCTCCCCTCGTAACGCTCCCCTCATAACGCTCCCCGCGTGACGATCCCCGCGTGACGATTTTTCATTTATGTGCCATAGTAAAGACATAAAATGTCAAAAGATCTACTCCTCCAAAAATAGAATGGCTGGTGTCAAATTTCTCAGGATGAGGTCTACTTTCGATTAAAAATTTTTAAAAAATGAGGCGCACCCTCCATTTGTGGGAGAAAGTACTCTCTCTGAAGGGGAGAAACAGCTTCACCACTTTTCTTATTAGGAGGAAGTACTTTTTTTGAAGAGGTAAAACTGCTGCATGTGTGCTAAAGAGACAAATACTTTCTGGACGGGAAAACAGCTACTCTCATGCAAGCAAGATTTTTCATAGGTTTTGAAAGCAGAAAGCAGATTTAGAGATAGAAGGATCGTGACAGAAGGTCAAGAGAAGATGAGTGCTTAGCTAGGCCGTAGCTGGGCTTGTAAGGAGGTTTTTGGCAAAAACCTTGGTTCGTTTACCTTATGTCTCGGCAAAAACATAGTATGTTTCCGTATAAATGCTGTGTAAATTTTGTATAATAATTGCTGTATATATTATTCTACAATTTGTAGAATTTTTCCATGTTTTTGGGAGAGGTTGAATAACATTTGGTGTGGTAGATCATGGATTCTAGAATGCTGTTCAAATGCTGTTGAGTCGATGATTTTCGATTTCTAAATATTGTCCCGTTTCGGGCTCACATGGTGGTAAATAATATGATATAATATGGGACTTCCTTAACATACATTGGGTGAAACTATTTTGTTAATAAAAATGTATGCTTTATTGCTTACTTCTTGGACTGAACGTTCCAATCCTCATCCAATGGGATGTCCTTTCTAATGCATGCACTACTAAACAACAACGTCGTTAACGAAGTTAATCATCAAATAAAATAATAAAGATAATAGTTGTTAGATATCGTTTGTGGTACCTATTACACACCTATTATTTTTAGAAGAATCCGTCATGTAAAACGCCATTTGGATATTATTGTTTCTCAATGACCATTTTGTTTTGGTAGGCGTAATGAAAAAGATATTAATTTTTCTTTTTTTAAATTTAAGTACCTTACTAAACTTTTGTTTTATTTAGTACGTCACGGTCAGTTTAATTGTGACTATTCCTGACTACTATTAATTCCAAAGGAAATCAAAACGGAATATTATGGTTTTTCTTTCGTTCGTGACTGAGGAAGTTGTGAAATGACGTTTAATATCGACATTTATGAAAAAAAATTACGGTTTATATTACGTTTCCCGTCTCCTAGGTTTTTTGAGAATATTACCAGCGTAGTGGGAGTATTTTACGCCTCGCGATAAACTCACATTATATTCGTGTCAGGAGAATAAATCGTAATATCGGAGGATAGTGACGTTTTCAACGTTCACAGGTCACATTGACGTTTTAAAAAACGCTGCAAATCATTGCTCAAAGGTTTATTATTTTCTGTATAGATCACCCTTCTGTATAGATCACTGGTTCTCCATCAATAGCACCTACCACCATCTGTATTCTCCCTTGACCTTCCCTCTCAAATTTCAGCTTCCTGCGTTCAATAGGATTGAAAATGGCTTCGGAGCTCACTCAGCTGATCAGTGATCTGAAGAGTGAAAAAGATCTCCTCGAATGCTGGAGACGCCTGGAAGAGCACTTCCATTCAATAGGAGTAAAAATGGCTTTGAAGCTCACTCAGCTGATCAGTGATCTGAAGAGTGAAGAAGATCTCCTCGAATGCTGGAGACGCCTGGAAGAGCACTTCCGTTCAATAGGAGTAAAAATGGTTTTGGAGCTCACTCAGCTGATCAGTGATCTGAAGAGTGAAGAAGATCTTCTCGAATGCTGGAGAAGCCTGGAAGAGCACTTCCATTCAATAGGAGTAAAAATTGGCTTTGGAGCTCACTCAGCTGATCAGTGATCTGAAGAGTGAAGAAGATCTCCTCGAATGCTGGAGACGCCTGGAAGAGCACTTCCATTCAAAAGGATTGAAAATGGCTTCGGAGCTCACTCAGCTGATCAGTAATCTGAAGAGCCTTTGAGCAATAATTTGCAGCGGTTTTTACCCACCAACATTTTTTTTACCTACCAACTTTTTTGCTTCCTCACTAGGTACCGAAGGTAGCTTTGTATTCGCTTAGTATAGCTTTGTATAGCTTAGGGAAGCTTTGTATTCGTGAAAGAAGTGAAAAAAAAAACGCTGCAAATCATTGCTCAAAGGTTTATTATTTTCTGTATAGATCACCCTTCTGTATAGATCATTGGTTCTCCATCAATAGCACCTACCACCATCTGTATTCTCCCTTGACCTTCCCTCTAAAATTTCAGCTTCCTGCGTTCAACAGGAGAGAAAATGGCCTTGGAGCTCACTCAGCTGATCGGTGACGACTCATGCGCCTTCAGCAATCTCCATTGACCCGCCCTCTCAAATTTCAGGTTCCTGCGTTCAACAGGAGAGGAAATGGCCTTGGAGCTCACTCAGCTGATCAGTGACCATTCAGGCACCTTCAGCATTCTCCATTGACCCGCCCTCTCAAATTTCAGGTTCCTGCGTTCAACAGGAGAGGGAATGGCCTTGGAGCTCACTCAGCTGATCAGTGACCACTCAGGCACCTTCAGCATTCTCCATTGACCCGCCCTCTACAATTTCAGCTTCCTGCGTTCAACAGGAGAGGAAATGGCCTTGGAGCTCACTCAGCTGATCAGTGACCACTCAGGCACCTTCAGCATTCTCCATTGACCCGCCCTCTCAAATTTCAGGTTCCTGCGTTCAACAGGAGAGGAAATGGCCTTGGAGCTCACTCAGCTGATCAGTGACCACTCAGGCGCCTTCAGCATTCTCCCTTGGCCTTCCCTCTCAAATGTCAGGTTCCTGCGTTCAACAGGAGAGGAAATGGCCTTGGAGCTCACTCAGCTGATCAGTGACCACTCAGGCGCCTTCAGTATTCTCCATTGACTTTTGATTATGGAAGTTTGATTACTGGTTGGTTACGCAGAAGGCCAAACTGTATACAAATCGAAGAAATGAACAGCGATCGCATTTTAGTCAGAAAAAATTTCAACGGAGATTAGACCTCTTTTGCGATTCACACTCATGATTCTGTTTTATCGAAGGAAAACCTTCAAGTACTCGTAGGGACCGAACGGTTTGCCCTACAGAGCTCCGGGTGGTCTCAAAAATTTTTAAAAATTCAATACTATTTAAAATTAGTGAAAAAACGATACCTTTATTTCGAGAGTTTTCGAGCTAGGGCAATCTTGAAAATTTCAACCCTTAATTTTCACCCCTTAGAAGTGACCTACATCAACCAAAAGCTTCGCGGCACAACTAGACCCCAAATGGAGCCCATATACCAAATTTCATCGAAATCGGTCCATGGTAACTAAGAAAAGTGCCGCGTACGGCGTACGGCGTACGGCGTACGGCGTACGGCGGACGGACGGAAATTTTTTTATTCGATTTTCGTATTCTACGTACCTTGAAACGTAAAACATCAAATTTTGAGGGGGGGTTAAAATTTTTTTTTTCTTGCTCGATTCCAAAGGCTTATTATTGAAAATAATAAACCAAAAAAAATGTCCTCCAAAATCAAAATTTCCGCTTGCTTTTTGCGTTTTAGAGCTTCCCGAACAATTTTGGTTCCGTGTCTGTCTGTCTGTCTGTCTGTCGGTCTGTCGGTCTGTCTGTCTGTCGGTCAATCCTTGTCCCGGGCAAAACTATACTAACCTGTGGTCCGATTTTGATGAAATTTTCAGGGATTGTGCGGGTTAGGTCCTAGACGGTCCCCTATAAATTTCAGCACCTTCGGACCAATAGGAGCGAGTGCGCATGCGCAAACGTGAATTTCCTGGGACCTCGGTTTCTCGATTTCTAATGAACCGATTTTGCTCAAATTTGGAGCTTAGTTAGGGACTAACTTCTAAGAGACACCCTAAAAGTTTCAATCAAATTGGTCAAGCAATAGCCGCTGCGCATGCGCGAACTTTAAATGTATTGTTACAACCAAAACTCCGCAACTATTCAACCGATTTCGATGAAATTTTCAGGGATTGTGTGGGTTAGGTCCTAGACGGTGGACCGCTAATATTTTGGTATTCAATAACTCTTTGAATCATAATTTTTTCGCCAACTGATTCTATACGTCCATGTTACAATGAGTGAGGAAGCTATACTGCCCACCCAACTTGGCAGACGTTTTTTACCTACCAGCTAGGTACTACCTACCACACCATACTGGCTTCACACCTTCACAATCAAGTTTATTAGAAAGAACTAAACGCTTCACACTCGATTGGAAAAATAGAAAGCTTCATATGGAAATTTGATTACTGGTTACGCAGAAGGCAAAACTGTATACAAATCGAAGAAATGAACAGCGATCGCATTTTAGTCCGATAAAATTTGAATGGAGATTAGACCTCTTTTGCGATTCACACTCATGATTCTGTTTTATCGAAGGAAAACCTTCAAGTACTCGTAGAGACCGAACGGTTTGTCCTACAAAGCTCCGGGTGGTCTCAAAAATTTTTAAAAATTCAATACTATTTAAAATTGGTGAAAAAACTATACCTTTATTTCGAGAGTTTTCAAGCTAGGGCACTCTTGAAAATTTCAACCCTTAATTTTCACCCCTTAGAAGTGACCTACATCAACCAAAAGCTTCGCGGCACAACTAGACCCCAAATGGAGCCCATATACCAAATTTGAACCAAATCGGTCCAGTGTTGCTAAGAAAAGTGCCGCGTACGGCGTACGGCGTACGGCGGACGGACGGAAATTTTTTTATTCGATTTTCGTATTCTACGTACCTTGAAACGTAAAACATCAAATTTTGAGGGGGGGTTAAAATTTTTTTTTTCTTGCTCGATTCCAAAGGCTTATTATTGAAAATAATAAACCAAAAATTGTTCGGTAATTTAACGAGTTATGACTAATTCAAAAGAAATGGTGATAATGAATTTTGACATGATATATTTCGAAGAGTTAAATTGTAAATAGTGTATTGAAGTCAGGAAGGCTTGGACACAGTAGCAAGGGAAACGGCAAGGGCAAAGCACGGCAGCCCTGACAGCCTGATAGGTCTTGCATTATCCTGGATGTCCAAGTTGTCAATGCCAGCATGGACATGGAGCAGACCTGGCGGGCTAAGATAAGAAAGTACGAGAGATGATTTATGGCCAGCGGTGTCAGAGCTAAAAGGAGTGGAACGCAACAACATCAGGGTGATGGCTGCAACCTTGTCGTGGCGCGGGAAAATTGCCATGGAGTTGCGCGAGTTGGGCATCTCAGTAGGTGTACCCCATGGTGTCACCAGACAAGTACCGCTCGGCTCATATTTGAACTAGTGGTCATTTTATAGAGGCACTTCCCTTCATCTCTCTCTCTCCCACCCCCACCTTCCTCATCTTCACTCATCCCGGGCCGGGTGAGTCCTGGGCGTCCTCCCCCATAATATTTGATTTATAGTTTTATTTTTACTTATGGCGTGCCCCCTCCGTCAGATAGACCTTTTGTCTTTGAGGGAAGATTAAAAAAAAAACCTATGTCACAGCTGCTGAAGACCTCTATGGCTCGTTTTCGCCACTTAGTACTTCTTGCGAATGAGTTCTTCGCCAGGGAAGATGGTGTGTGTATCCACGGTATGATGAAGGGGATGGAGTCAACCAAAAATACGCTGTTACTGCGCAGCTTTCGAAATAAGTATTTTCATCGTCAGGGCTCAAGGGCAGTCATTTATGAGGAGAGGGCGACAACCAACCCATACTCCTCATTCGGTTCCCACCCAAGCAAAAATGGACCAAAAACGCTGCAAATTATTACACAAAGGTTTATTAGTTTTCTGTCTAGATCACTCCCCTGCAAAGAACACAACTTTGCCATTGTCACCATCTACCAACCATATTTTCGCTTCACAATCAAGATTAGTCAGAAGAAATAAACACTTCGAACTCAATTCTACGAAATAGGGAGTTGGGGTTCCTTCATATGGAAATGTGAGTACTGATTGCTAAGGACGCAAAACAGAGTAAGTACAACTCGAAGAAACGAACATCGGTAGCATTTTGGTCAGCTAAAATTTGGACGCAAATTATACCTCTTTTGCTATTCACAGTCGTGTTTCTGATTAAGGAAGTCCAACTCTTGAGTTCTCGAACGGTTGGTCCAATAGAGCTCGGGGTGGTCTCATTCGATTCTAAAATTTCAATACTATTTTGAATTTATGAAAAAACAATACCTTTCTATCGAAAGATTTTGAGCTGGTGCGTTTTGAAAATTTGAACCCTTACAAGTGACAGACTCCAATCAAAAGCTTCACGTCACAACTAGACCCCAAAAGAGCCCATCTACCTGTTTGATATGCACATAAGTGAGGGTATCATTGAAGTCCCAGATACCTAAGGTACCAAAATGTTAATTAGGAGGACGAACAGTGTTACAAATAAATGAATTCGTTACAAATGTAGCCAACGTGGAGATGCGTCTGGAAGATCCTTGGTAGGTACCTAATGGTTTTTGATTCTTCCGGAAGATGAGACAGTTTCGCACCTGGAGAGCACTTCGAGCTTGATGAGATGTTGGCAGCAGCAATTGTTTCAGGATGGTAGGTAGCTTCCTGGCAGATTCCAACGGGAAAAGAGAGGAGGATGATCGTTCTCACGAGGTGGCTTTTGGCAGAGGTGAACTGAAGACTGGCCACCCAAGCGAATTCTTGTACGCTTTGTAGGGTTAACCTTGAACCCTAGGTACGCCACTCCCGTCGACACTTTTATCGCACTCCACTTTGGTGCTATTTACAATACTGAATAACTAATCCCCCTATCTAAAATATTAAAATAAAACACTCCTGGGCGCTAACAATACCAAATTTCATCAACATTTTCCATGGTAACTAAGGAAAGTGCCTCGTACGGTGGACAGAGTGCCAAAATTTTCTACACACTTTGAAACCATCAAATATTGAGGTGGGGTTAACTTTTTTTTCTTACTCGATTCCAATGGTTCATTGTTGAAAATAATAAACAAAAAAAAAAAAATAATAATAATAAACCTTTGAGTAATAATTTGCATAGTTTTCAGTTTATTTTGACTATGTATCATTATCATTTCAAAAATATTTCCAAAAATTTAATTTAATTTCCAGTTATTGTATTGTGTATATTGTGCTGCTGAACAACATCCTCTGTAAATTGACCAAAGCCGTAATTAAATAAATAAATAAACATCCTTGAATTTTGTGCAAAAGCTCGAATTTGAAATAGGAAAGTAATGTGGAAAGTGGCTTATGTGAGACGTGAAGGTTGGGAGGTGAAATGGGACGTCCGGTGGCGACTCGTGTAATGGAACAAACATCCTCAGCCTGTTCGGTGGAAAGAGGTAACACGAGCCTCGATCCGATAAAAAAAAGAGGGGAATATAATAGAAGTGAAGTCGGTCCACAGTTAAATTGATATGACTTCCTGGTTGAGAAGGGATTTTTTTTTTTCGTAGGGGACCGCCGATAGGCGATTGTAAGGAACAAAAAACCGTCGCGCGCCCTTCACCCCTTTTACGAACCCTAGAGAGATCGCGCACCGTGACAAAATGGTGGATCTGCGGTCTCTGATCGGTTTTCATTAGGGGCTGATGAAGGCGGAAGGTGTTTCGATCACTTAGCAGCGTGTCGTGTTCTCGTGAGGGGGGAAACAGAGCAAACATGAGGTGCATTTACTTCGGATATACGATAACATCGTGTTAATATAGTAGGATGAAGGTGTAGGTGTCTCCGACCTCAGTAAAACTGCTCCTGTCTTGCACCTCGATACTTTTCTCTCGCATATTTGGGTGGGGAAGAGTTTTGGTAACAAAATTGATGGAACATTTTGCTATGAATGAATGGATGAGTGTATGATTAATTTTTAGTATAACCTTTGGAATCGACAAAGAAATTTTTTTTTGTTGACCCCATAAAATTTATTGGTTTACGTTTCAAAGTACGTAGAATCCAAAAATCGAATAAAAATTTTGCCATCCGTCTGCCGTACGCAGTAAGTACTTTCCTTAGTTGCCTCGGATCGATTTTGATGAATTTGGTATGTGGGCTCCATTTGTGATCTTGTTGTGCCGTGAAGCTTTTAATTGATGTAGGTCACTTCTGAGGGATGAAAAATGAGGGCAAACATTTTGAAAACGCCCCAGCTCAAAAAAATTCGATATGAAAGTGTTGTTTTTTGTAATTTTTGGAATTTTTAGAGACCACCCGGAGCTCTGTAGAACAAACCGTTCGCTCCCTACGACAACTTAAGGGTTGGACTTACGAGAAATCAGACACACGAGTGTGAATCGTAGAAGAGGTCTAATCTCCGTTCAAATTTTAGCTGACAAAAATGCGATCGTTGTTCTTATCTTTGAGTTGTACTCAGTTTTGCATCCTTAGCAACCAGAATTCAAATTTCCATATTCCACAACTCATTATTCCTCCTAATTGTGTGTGAAGTGTATTCATAATAACTTTGATTGTGAAGCACAAATATTGTTGGTAAATAGTGTTCTGTAAGTTCTTTGGAGGCGCGTTATCTATACAGACAAAGAATAAACCTTAGTGTAATAATTGGCAGCGTTTTAAAATTTGTCATGTAATGGTCTCTTAATAGAACAAGTTATAAAAGGACAGGTAACGGTGGAGAATGGAGAATGCTGAAGGCGCCTGAGTGGTCACTGATCAGCTGAGTGAGCTCATCATTTAAATTGCCATCATAAGACATATCCATGTACAGACGTATCTGCATGCAGTGTAGATACTCTGGGTCTACTTTTTTTCTAATTTCTATTATTGATTGTGATTTATGGTAATGTTTGATTTATGAAATACCCTAGGGCGGAATGTATTCCATTATACGATGCCAATAAAAAAATTAATGAAAAAAAAAACTCGAAGAAACGAGATCGATCGCATTTTGAACAGCTGAAATTTCAAGGGAGATTAGGCCTCTTTTGTGATTCACACTCGCGATTCCGATTTATCGTAAGTCCGACTTTCCGACTACGAAGTTCTCGTGGGAGCGAACGGTTTGTCCTCCGCGTGGTCTCTAAAAATTCAGTACTATTTCAAATTGGTGAAAAAACCTTTATACCTTTATTTCGAGATTTTTAGAGATGGGGCACTCTTGAATATTTCCATCCTTAATTTTTACCCCTTAGAAGTGACTGACATCAACCAAGAGCTTCGCGGCGCAACTAGATCCCAAATGAAGCCCATATACCAAATTTCATCAAAATTCGACGAAAAAACTTATTCGATTTTCGGATTCTACGTACCTTGAAACGTAAACCAACAAATTTTGAGGGAAATTGACATTTTTTATTCTTGGTCGATTCCAAAGGTTCTTTAATGAAAATAATGAACTAAAAACAAGACAATTAGGTGTCGTCTTATTTTTATTTTTCTTCTGTTTGATGTGTCCTGATCTCAATTTCAAGGCTGTTACACCATGGCATCCAACGATTTACAAAATTTCGTCAATCAGGCGGTTTTTTGACGTTTAGAAGATACTAATAATAACATAATTTGATAAGAACAGCTGTGTGAGAATGAAAACTGCGTCCTCGGATGAGTAGATCCACGTTTCTTGTTTACTTTCCTTTATAACCGAAAGACCTCCAACCATTTCTCACATCTTCTGCCATGAGCTTCCCTACCTGCCATCTGCCATTCATCCGTGGATTTCAATTTTTTTCCTTCGAAAATTAACAACCATCAGCCTCCTACGCAGAGAATCCTTTCACGGGAGTTTTTTGAAATAGGTAAAAATCGCTTATGAAAATGTAAGGGGTAGGTCCTTTCATCGGAGTAGGTAGAGGGCGAGGAATGTCGGATTTCGCAATTGAGGTCAGGAGAATGAGATGGAACGAAAAAAAATCGAAGCTTATTGTTGAAGGGGGATCGATAATGGATCTTTTGCAGTGTGGAGAGGAGTTCCTGTGGATTTTTGGGTATTCGAGAAGGGTAAGGTTGATGGCAAGGTGGGGCCATGGAAAAAAGGTTGAAGTTTCGGCGCAAAAAATTTGGTAGTGGAATATTTTTCGCACGATGGTGAGATGTCGAGGAGAAACAACTGCGACAGCCACTGGTGAACAGGATTATGATTTGAAAGCACGGAGCAACATTTAACCCTGGATTAAAAGCCTCTTATCGAAGGACAACAATGACAAGGCAGGGTCACCAATTACTCCATTTGAATGGCATTATTATTTAGGATGATAAAATATAACATTTCAGTAAGAAAACATTGTTTTTTTGACATTTTTCACATATTTAAAGTATAATAATTAAAGAAATTAACTCAAAAAAAAATTGCTACTACAACATGGGGTATTACAGCATCTTCTCCTTCACTCTCCACATCACTTGATAAATAAATTCTATAGAATTCACAGAGCTGAGAAAGGAGAGCTAGGAGTCGCTCTATTAGACATACAGTTGCTGAGAGTTTCTTTGTTAGAGCCAGGCGTCGCTTACTTAGTTGTTAAGTTACTGGGTGTTTTGACATTTTATAGGGGTATTCATGGTCTGATTTGATCGTCGAATCGTCGTATATCGAATCGTGGTAAACTCGAGGGTCTCATGAGGCTCCCACATTTTCTCCCGTCGAATCGTCGAAAATCGAATTGTGAGTAGCGCTCCTTGCGGCATCAGATGATAAATGTCAGTGTCAAAAGAACCGCATGTTCATTAATTTCCTTTTAGTTAAAAAGTGAGAATACCCCAGAGGTTCCTAATAAAATCATTAACAAAGTTCCTAGTACACGAACGAAAAAATCTACGGCTAGAATTAAAAAAGGATCATGCTTCAGACTTCTGAATAGGTACCAACCGATGAGGAGTCTTGTCTCAAAGAAAAACCCTTGCTACTTCCGTCACACAATTTTGAATGCATTTTGGTACATATCTCATGGCTGAAACATGTTCGATGCTAGAAAGGAGAATGTGCTAAGCTCGTTTTAATGCCAGCAAGCAACATTTTTCCACTTCTCCAGCAGACCATCAGATGGTCGCGTTTTTTCCTTAGCCGCCTGGGTGGCTCAGCTCCACTCATTTAATCGAGAAAAATCCCACTTCGAACAGAATAAAAAAGAAATAAACGAACGGAAAAATAGAATAAAAATTAAAAAAAGGTGTTGTTAAAATAAAAACTCAAAATGAAAGGACGAGAAGATCAGATCAGATTCTGTTTGTTGTTGTTATGATAGTTGCTTCGCACAACGGCCGCTAGCGCTAGGGTTTGTAATTCGACGTCGAATCTCGTAATTCGACGTCTTCAGCCCGTCGTAAATCGAATCGTCGTATTTGCCGGTGCGCATGCGCATTGACTCCCGTCGAATCTCCAAATTCGAAGATTCGACGTCGAATCTCCCGGACCATGAATACCCCTTATGTCTTTACTTTGGCACATAATTAAACGAAAAAAGTATAAGAAAATTGGTCACAAAATCCGTCACGAAAAAGCGTTACAGTTTTGGTTTGTTAATTTCAATAATGAAAATCGGAAAAAAAGAAGACGCTGCAAATTATTTCACAAAGGTTTATTATTTTCCTGTAGATCACTCGTATGCAAAGATCACAGCTTTGCCGTAGTCACTATTTATTTACTTTTTTACCTACCAACCAGAGGAACCTACTACCTACCACAAGTTTATCAGAAAGAACTAAACGCTTCACACTCGATTCGAAAAATAGGGACGTTCATATGGAAATTTGATTAGATCCACCATTTGTTGGAATGCCCTAAATGTATGCATAAATAATATAAAATACATAAAATGACCCAATGTGTTGTAGACTCGTAAGCAAGCGTTTTATTAATTTATAAGCAATTTTCCAACTATATTGAGTTGTTTTACAATGATCCCAAAGTAGTCGAAACCATGAATTGTATTCGTTTTTGTGATATCTATTTTTAGCAGACTGCAATAGGTGAGATGCGGCCACCGGGGTGAGATGAGTCCAACTCAGCTTTTTCACATCATAATGCTACCTAGCAGCCAATGTAGTAATTAGAGGATTCCACCTATTTTTCCCAGATGGGAAGATTGTGCCAGTAGCGCGCGGTGCCGAAGAAACCTTCTTGAACGGTTTTGTTTACGTTTTGTGGTGATTTCCGTTTTTCATACTTTTGTTGACCTCTCGGAAAAGTGGCAAAACCTTCGGAGGAAATCCAATTTCGAGTTGTCGTGTATGCTTGGTAAGTTGATGTTTGTGTTCTTATATCATCTGAGTAAGTGCAGGAGAAAGATCGTCTTTGTGGGACGACTCGTTCCCACGTAATTGAAATAAAACAAAAAGTTGGCAATCGCAAATCAAGGGCAAAATAGGGTATGCGCCTGGGTAGGAAAACCTGTTTATTGTTATTTTTAATCTAAGGTAGACCTCATTCTGAGAATTTTGGTACCAACCGCGACCTTCTAGCGTATGTAAATCTTTTCCTATGAATTTTTAAAGTTTCGACCGTTTATGACGTCACAGTGGGCTGGGGGGTCCCGCCCAGGCGAGAGGGGCGCGTGACGTCATAAACGGTCGAAACTTTGAAAAATCATAGAAACAGATCTACTCACGCTAGAAGGTCGCGGTTGGTGCCAAAATTCTCAGGATGTAGTCTATTTTCGATTAATAATCTTTAAAAAATCAAGGCGCACCCCCCATTCCTCCGCCTCGCAAAGTGGGAGACAACAAGTTCGCCGTCTCTTTGAAAAAATGAGTTTTTTCTTCATTATTTTCAATTTTTTATTGGAGAAGAGTCGAAGTTTAATGAAGTTTTATTGTAAAGTCGATGTTTCTGTCAAAATAATGAATCTAAAGTGAAAATAATAATTTTAATACAGTGTTATTGAAAAGTTGATGTTTTACATTTGTTAACACCTATTAACTAAACAAAAAAATTTTTTTTGCAAATCTAATGTGCTCTAGTCCATAGGAGATGGTGTTAGAAGGATCCACAAGCTGTTATAATGCGTAGATAGGCGAAAAAAGTCGGTGGCCCTTTCTCACCACGATGGCGGTGTGAGATGGTACCACAAAAAAAATTTTTGCTCCCACCCCCCTCGGGTGAATGAAAATTTTTTTTCGACGGAAATGGAAAGGTGAGATGTGTAGCTATGTGATTAAAAAAAATTAGCCCTGTGCGATTGGTTTTGAGGTAGTTATGATGAAAAAACCTCAAAAGTGGCCTCAACTCACCCCGTTTTACTACTATAGGTACTAGGTAGAAGTGTAGTTCCTATGGAATGGGCATACGATCAACCTAATATGAAGTTTTCTCAAGTTCTTTCATCCCCCTCATTCAATCCAAGACATACAGTGTTGTGACCATGTTCATAACCATTCCTACCCAAAATACCTTGTATGCTTCATTCGATTTAATTATGATTGCATTTCTCCAGAAGTTATGAGATGAGAATGGAATATTCTCGCGTTTACTGTAGTTTTTCTTTTGTGTTTCAGATTTCGTCGATTATCAAAAGGAAGATGTCGATAGCTGAGGTAAGTCGACTTAACCATTTTAATTTCATGACTAACTAGCTTTTAAAATTATACAAAAATTCTATCTCTGAAAAATCGGTGGACTTTTCCACGTTATCAATATATTTACGTGATAATTAAGAGAATGATAACGTTTTTGTCACAAAGCTGAGGACGAATGCTAGGAGTCGCTCTATAAGGCATACAGTTGCTGAGCATAAATTTGCTACGTTTAGACTAAAAATATACACCTAGGAGACGCTATCTTAGCCTTCCAGTTGCTGAGAGTTTCTTTGTTAGACGTCATAATGCTAAGCATCGTGTGTTAGGCGTCGCTTACTTAGATGTTTTGATGCTGAGGGTCGAGTTGCTGGGAGTCGCTCTCATGTACATAAAGTTGCTGAGCGTCGTGTTGCTAGGGGTCGCTCTCTTATAAATAAAGTTGCTGAGCGTCGTGTTGCTGGGAGTCGCTCTCTTATACATAAAGTTGCTAAGCGTCGAGTTGCTACGTTTTGACTAAAAATATACACCTAGACGAGGCTCTATTAACCTTACAGTTGCTGAGAGTTTCTTAGTTAGACGGCATAATTATGAGATGTTTTGTTGCTGAGCGTTGACTGCTAAGAGTGGCTCAATTAGAAACACAGTTGCTGATTGTTTCTTTGTTAGACGTCATAATGCTATACATCGCTTACTTAGATGTTTTGTTGCTGAGCATCGTGTTGCTAGAGGTCACTTTATTAGACATAAAGTTGCTGAGCGTCGTGTTGCTAGGAGTCGCTCTACTAGGCTTACAGTTGCTGAGAGTTTCTTAGTTATACGTCATAATTCTGAGATGTTAAGTTGCTGAGCGTTGACTGCTAAGAGTGGCTCTATTAGAAACACAGTTGCTGATAGTTTCTTTGTTAGACGTCATAATGCTAAACATCGCTTACTTAGATGTTTTGTTGCTGAGCATCGTGTTGCTAGAGGTCAGTTTATTGGACATAAAGTTGCTGAGCGTCGTGTTGCTAGGAGTCGCTCTATTAGGCTTACGGTTGCTGAGAGTTTCTTAGTTAGACGTCATAATTCTGAGATGTTAAGTTGCTGAGCGTTGACTGCTAAGAGTCGCTGTATTAGAAACACAGTTGCTGATAGTTTCTTTGTTAGACGTCATAATGCTAAACATCGCTTACTTAGCTGTTAAGTTGCTGAGAGTCGACTGCTAGGAGTCGCTCTATTAGGCTTACAGTTGCAAAGTTTTGACTAAAATATACTTTCTGAACCTCTCACCTTGTATTTATGGGAAGAACCCAATTATCGGAAACAATAATGAAATAAAGAAGTTTCGAAGGTTTTTATTACTTATTATTTCATCTCAAGCGTCATTAATAAATCGAAGCATCATTTTTCCGGAAAAGATGGAAGGGAGGAAATAAAAAGAGAAAATGCTGGTCATCACCATCGAGTTCTTTTTTCTGTTATGAACGTGCAGGTCGACAGATGATAATAAAATGGAAACACATTTTTTATTGAGCACAGTAACCTTTTGATGGGGTTGTCAGAGGAAAATAGAAGAGGGGGTCATACGGGGAGGTGGAGGGGTCTTACGGGGGTGGAGGGTACTAAGGAGTGGTCGCCCCCTCCTTCAACCTTATGTTATCAGAGTCGAACAGGTGGGGGGTCAAGCATATTGAACCCTCTGCAAAGTGGGGTCCCTGCGAGGACGACGGTCGAGAGGTTTTTTTTCGGGGGTCCGTCCCGCCCCCCGGGTTTTCCTTCTTCGACAACCGCCTTCACTGCCCGCCCGGTTTTATCAGTTTATAACCAGCGAAGGGGGGGCGATAGGGTGATGCGAAGGAAGGGGGCGATACGGAGGCTCCCCTTCGACGAAAAACTCGCTCCATTTGCTTATGACCCCCCCCCCTCTCCAGCCTCCTTTTCGCGCTATTTTCTCGCCGGGGTTTCTTTGCCGGTCCAGAAGACCTTTATTGCCTGGTGATTTTTATCAGGCGTGAATGAAGGGTCCCCTGCACCTCCTCACTCACCGCCTCCTCACTCTCCACCTCACATCACCCTTTTTTAGGACGTCCCACAGTAAGACTTGGGCGTCCTTATGCGATCGATCTGGGGTGAAGCTGGACAACACTCAACAGAAAAAAAAAATAACCACACAGTAATCCGTTTTAGACCATTCTGAATCCAAATCCGCGAAAAAAAACCATAGGTGTATGTCTGTGTGTGTGTGTGTGTGTATGTGTGTGTGTGTGTGTGTAACAAAATCTTGTGTACTCTGCCCAGGCCTTAGTTCTCAACCGATTTTCCTGGTTCTTTTTTTGTTCGTCGCGGAAAACTATCTAGTTGTGCACTACGTCGCCGGAATTTCGAATTTTGCCTTTTAAGGGGGGGGAAAAGGGGGGGTTAATGCTCGAAAAACGTGCGTTTTTGGGCATAATCTTGTGTACTCTGCCCAGGCCTTAGTTCTCAAACGATTTTCGTGGTTCTTTTTTCGTTTGACGCGAAATACTATCTAGTTGTGCACTACGGCGCCGGAATTTTGGATTTTGCTTTTTAAGAGTGGGAAAGGGGGGTTAATGCTTAAAAAACGTGCGTTTGCGTGCATAATCTTGTAAACTCTGCCCAGGCCTAAATTTCCAACCGATTTGCGTGTTTCTTTTTTTGTTTGACTCAAATAACTTCCGAGTTGTACATGATTTTACCAGAGTACCAAAATTCGCAAGGGGAGGGGGCGAGTGGGGGGATAATATTCACAAAATATCCGATTTTTCAATATTTTGGTTCCTTTACTGTATACTAATTGTACCCAAGCTTTGAAATTGAGGAAAAATTCTCATTATACCTCCGAATTTTCATGAATTATTCTCTGTACCACCATGGAACTAATAGTGGTGCCACCATGGTGCCAGGACATGGTGCCATGATGCCATAAACCGCTTATTTCGTGTTTTTTTTGTGTTTCACCTTGAATACGGATGTGAACTTCGACGGACTGTTTACCAAAACTAACAGATGAAAGTTCAATGTTACGACGTATTTCCGCTTTGGTGCCAGAGTGGCACCATTGTTGAAGTTGGGGTGGTGGTGGGGGGGGGGGGGGGTGACTCGAATTCGCATGTTGGGTATCGTAGATCATGGATTTTAAAATGCTCTTCAGATTCGAGGCTCCCATGCCGCTAGAAATGTTAAGATGGATAATGGTGGGGGGGTCAGTATTTCTTGCCTAAAGTAATAGATAAATTACATCGAGTGAAACAGTTTTATCGCTTACCAATGGTTAAACTGATCTAATGCTTATCCAATGGGACGTCCCTGGAATGCATGCATTACTAAACAATATGTTTCTCCACTCTGTATGACCTCCCACAGAAAACACCTCCAGCTAATCAATGGCGCTCAGAGCGGAAAATTAGCGAAAAGAGTTAAATCGAGTATTTATTTATAATTCATACAGAAACATTCAGAGTCGTTATGAAGAAGAAAAAGTCCATTCATGCAGCATGAGTTAATGAGCGAATTTTCAAAGAAATCTTCAAAACTATGGTTAGGAAAATCAAAATATTAGCCATACGACAGTGTTGGGGAAAGAAAGGGGTTGTGTTAAGAACCAATTAATCTTTCCGAAATACAAGTATTTATTCGAAAGAAAACGAATTTTGGTATTTTCTTCCAATAAGTAGAAAAAGTATGATATAATTATATTATGTAGCTATAAGAACGAAAATGAGGAGCTCCTCCTAATATTGTTTTCAAAATAATAATTCGAAAATCATCTACCTACTCGAATTTGAGAATAATAAACCTTCTAGGTTTATACAAGAGAAATAGAAAATAACACACTTTATCGCCTCCTGCGCATGCGCAGTAGTTACCACCGAACAGATACCACTGGTGGCAGGAGATGCCACAAATTTATCTGTGGGAAAGATACCACTCCTTATCTCAATAGGGATGAATCGTATCTTTTGGTGGTATCGTGAAGTACCCTTCCAAGATTATAACACTATTGTAACCAGAGGAAACATTTTTCTTTTGTGAGTTGGAGACTAGGTACTTATCAAAATCTACTGGATGTTTAATTGATTCTCCACACTGAAATTAAGTTAAGTTGACTGAAAGTTAAGTTGGATTTATTTAAGTTGCATACATTACTATTTCAGTGACGATAGTTTGTAAATGCAAATCCTTGATACATTTTTAGACGTGGATTAACGAGGGTGATGAAGTTCTTTTACTGTTTGCTCTGAGTCAATGCACATTGTTAACTCGTTAATTATGTTAATTTAATATCAAGTAAAATGTTTTATATTTATTCAGCGTTCTTCACTAACCACCAGTTTTCTCCTACATTGTCGGTTTGGGGGATAAACCTACCTTTCCGACACAGACTAGCTAAATCCACCTTGCACTTTTCCAGTTTTGGTTTATTATTTTCAATAATGAACCTTTGGAATCGACCAAGAAAAAAAAATTGTAACACCCCCTCAAAATTTGATGGTTTACGTTTCAAGGTACGTAGAATCCAAAAATCGAATAAAAATTCGGCCGTCCGTCCGCCGTACGCGGCACTTTTGCCACTTAGCCGATTTTTATGAAATTTGGTATGTAGGCTCCATTTGGGGTCTAGTTGTGCCCCGATGCTTTTGGTTTATGTAGGTCACTTCTAAGGGTTCCAAAATCAATTTTGAAATTTTGAAAACGCCCTAACTCAAAAAATTTCGATATAAAGGTATTGTTTTTCCTTCAATTTAGGATTCTATAGAATTTTTAGAATTTTTTGAGACCACGCGGAGCTCTATAGGACAAACCGTTCGCTCCCTACGAAAATTTAAGGGTTTAAATTGAAATATATATATATATAAATCAAAACACGAGTGTGAATCGCAAAAGAGGCCTAATCTCCGTTCAAATTAGAGCTAACCGAAATGCGATCGATGGTTGGTGTTTTGGATTTTTTTTGATATATTTTTTTTTTTTTTGTTTTTTTTTGCATATTGGATGGTTGGTGATTTTGTAGACGAGTGATCTATATAGAAAAATAATAAACCATTGTGTAATAATTTGCAGCGTTTTAACTGTAACATCTAAAATGTGATGATTTCAATAGTTTATGCCCAGTATCTATTTAAAGCAGGTTAAATTTGTTACTGGTTTAGACCAACTGGAGCTTTACAGTTTAATTACGGAAATTCAGCAATTAAAAAATAGGTAATTTTTCCTTGAAAGTGAAAATTTAGAGTCGCGTTTATTGAAAGTCGTGTTTTTAGAGTTCGACTAGATAAACTACTATATTTAGGGAACATTACCTTTAAGGATCCTAACAATATACAAAAAATTCTTAGAAATGCTCATCATGGCCATTAAAAACGAATGTCTGCCAAAGGCTCAGGTAAGAAAACTGCATCTTTGGCTTAGAAATGAAAAAAAAAGCAAATATATTTCTGGTAATATCTTGAGTAGTCAACTAACTAATATTGTAGAGGCGCATATAGGTATACTTCATACGACTAACTTTCATAAGAAGAGTAACAGCTCTCAAAAACTAAATACTCAGAAACTGTTGTCAAAAGGCCACTGGAGTGTAGTCAGAAAATATTTTCCACTTGAGACATTCTAGAGAAATTATCACAATCAGCACTTCTTTTTTGAGAGTAAACCAAACAGCAGCAGAGAGAGTAAACAAGAAATAGGAAATTCTTAAAATTTTCGGAAAAGAACTTTTTTCGAGAGTAGGTAAACTAAACAGTTGAAATCACGTTAATGTGACTTGCAGGTGCAGATGAAAAACGAGCTGATAAGAATTTTGATAAGCTAGAGTCTGTATCGCCGCCATTTTTGGTTAGCCTCCACTTCGGTCGCTCTAGACACAGTAGATACCACAATTTGTATCTTTAGGGTCGCTATCTCCTAGGAACTCTCTAATATGGACAGTTCTGACCAGTTTTATAAGATGAGACCCAACTCCCGACACCCTTGACGCTGTCGACGGCGTGGCGAATGTGGCCTTGATCCCAAACGGCTGAACAGCACCAGTCAGTCAGGATACGGCGATTTCGTGCAACTCCGTTCGAAGCAGGTGGTGGTAGTGACACGGAATAGTGTCCTGGAAAAGATCGTTACCCAGAAATTAGATGGGAGTTCGATTTGGAGTGCACGTGGCACCTATGGGGCTTTTGGAGATCAGTAGGTAGGTACTGACTCTCTATCCACTGATGAACTGCAAACAAGAAATGGCACCCACAGGCTCCTGCGGTCCTTGAGGAAGAATGGAATAGGCAGGCAGTCAATGAGGAAGTTTCCACGGATGCTGATGACCTGGTAGAAGACAAGATTGCTGGATATTGAAATATCGTTTTCCAACATGCGAAAGAGGCAGGTCGCTGAAGACTGGTGAAGTGATGGCAGGTCGATTCCCACCCCGGAACATCCCCACTAACGCGATTCCCTTGATACACAAGGGTTCACCGGGTCACCTTCGCATCAATCTTACTTAACATAAAAATAAACAGAGATAAGCTTCTAGATGTTACGGCAACAGACAGAATTAACCCTTGAGGGTGTGGCACGTAGCACACCTGCTTCGTTTTTAGGACGTCCCACAGTAAGACTTGGGCGTCCTTATGCGATCGATCTGGGGTGAAGGACAACACTCAACAGAAAAAAAATAACCACACAGTAATCCGTTTTAGAACATTCTGAATCCTAATTCGCGAAAAAAAAACCATAGGTGTATGTCTGTGTGTGTGTGTACCCAAGCTTTTGAAATTGAGGAAATATTCTCATTATACCTCTAGATTTTCATGAATTATTCTCTGTGCCACCATGGTGCCAGGACACCATAAACCGCATATATCGTGGGTTTTTTTTTTCGTGTTTCACCTTGAATACGGATGTGAACTTCGACGGACTGTCCACCAAAACTAATAGATGGAAGTTCAACGTTATGACGTATTTCCGCTTTGGTGCCAGAAGTTCGCATGTTGGGTGTCGTAGATCATGGATTTTAAAATGCTCTTCAAATTCGAGGCTCCTTCGCCGCTAGAAATGTTGTGGTGGATAATGGTGAGGGAAGGGGGGAGACCACAATTTCCTACTCAAAATACTAACTAAATTACATCGAGTGAAACGTGAAACGCATAACTTCCACATTTCCCATCTAAATTCGATGAAATTTTCAGGAATTACGCGAATCGGGATGAAGATAGTTCCCTATGAGGGTAGTGAAAGGTACTTAGAGATTGATGTTTTGAGATAAACTACTATGCTTCATCTATAAGTCGGCGGCATCGCCAGTATTCAAATTAGGCGCTACCGAAATATAATAAGATATCTGAATCGGCTTCTCGATGGATCGAAAGAACGAGAAGCCTTTTGAATCAGCTATCGATACTGGACGGGTGTATCGATGTATCGAGAGGGAGACAGGCAGTTCGAGAGAACCCTGCGAAGGGAGGTCGGCCTAGTAGTGTTTGATAAGTTAAATTCAATCGTAATGCTATTGTAGAGCAATGCAAGTGGTGTGATAATGTCGAGTTATAATTAGTGAATACGCTCTCTCCGTCATCAGAAGTGATAAATTTCATAACAGATTTCAAGTAGAGAGGTTAGGTACCTATGTTTTGTCTCTTATACGACAATTTTTTCAATGATGGATGAATATTTGCAATGCAATGTAATCATGTGTAAGGCAAAGCAAAACTCGTTCGAATTTCAATTAAATTTGTCAGGATTCTGAGCATAAAATTGGATTGTTTCACCTGTTGATTTCGAATGGCCATTGGAGACTCCATGGTTTTGTTGTCTTCAATCTTCTTATACTAAATAAAGTATAGCTTATTCACTATGCACAGCAAGGACACACTATACGATTTTGTAGCATGAAATCTTCACGCAAGCATTTTAAGCCTAGCCCCAATCTACTCGAAAAGCTCAGTAGATATTTCTTCTATTAGTGGATATATCTACTAATGGACAGAAGAATAATTCTTCTTGTATCCACCGTTTGTGTTTTCTTAAAAATTTCAAAGTGAACAAAGTTGCTTTTTCAATTATTGAAAAAGCAACTTTGTTCACTTTGAAATTTTTAAGAAAACACAAACGGTGGATACAGCTTTCGTACAAGTACGCAACCACGAGAGACATTTTATGTCTTATGTTTAATAAATTGAGAGCTTTCCAATGAGTGGTGAACGATTTTTGTGAGGTGGAAAATGAGGAAGTTAGTTTTCCCTAGGAACGATTGGTTGTACGTGAAAATCATCAGAAATTTCCGCGTAACGCTCCCCTCGTAACGCTCCCCGCATGACGATTTTTCATTTATGTGCCATAGTAAAGACATAAAATGTCTAAAACTCACACCTGGTTCTCCGTCATATACAACCGGGTTATGGATAGGAGAAAGCTATGTGCCACACCCTCTTGGCAGCCTTTTGGTTTATTATTTTCAATAATGAACCTTTCGTATGAGACCACGCGGAGCTCTGTAGGACAAACCGTTTGCTCCCAACGAGAATTTAAGGGTTGGACGTACGATAAGTCAGAAACACGAGTGTGAATCGCAAAAGAGGCCTAAACTCCGTTCAAATTATAGCTTACCGAAATGCGATCGATGTTGCTTCCTCACTACCGAAGGTAGGGAAGCTTTGTATTCGTGAAAGAAGTGAAAAAAAAAAATGTCCTCCAAAATCAAAATTTCCACTTGCTTTTTGCGTTTTAGAGCTTCCCGAACAATTTTGGTTCCGTGTCTGTCTGTCTGTCTGTCTGTCTGTCTGTCGGTCTGTCGGTCTGTCGGTCTGTCTGTGGTCAATCCTTGTCCCGGGCAAAACTATACTAACCTGTGGTCCGATTTTGATGAAATTTTCAGGGATTGTGCGGGTTAGGTCCTAGACGGTCCCCTATAAATTTTAGCACCTTCGGATCAGCTGAGTGAGCTCCAAGGCCATTTTCTCTCCTGTTGAACGCAGGAAGCTGAAATTTGAGAGGCAGGGTCAATGGAGAATGCTGAAGGTGCCTGAGTGGTCACTGATCAGCTGAGTGAGCTCCAAGGCCATTTCCTCTCCTGTTGAACGCAGGAACCTGAAA
Source organism: Apolygus lucorum (assembly GCA_009739505.2). Classification (NCBI taxonomy): domain Eukaryota; kingdom Metazoa; phylum Arthropoda; class Insecta; order Hemiptera; family Miridae; genus Apolygus; species Apolygus lucorum. Next base: position 29,241,032 of record CM019179.2, on the reverse strand, counting down.
TTTGAGAGGGCGGGTCAATGGAGAATGCTGAAGGTGCCTGAGTGGTCACTGATCAGCTGAGTGAGCTTAAATATTACAGTGGAAGAAAGATAAAGAGGGAGAGGGAGCAAAAACCTTTTCAAGGTATGTCACATTTTAGCCATTAGGCTCTAAGCGGAAATCATCCGGGGGTGCAGGGGGCGAAGCCCCCGCCGAGGCGCGCAGCGCCGAGTTTTCGCCAACTGATTCTATACGTCCATGTTACAATGAGTGAGGAAGCTATACTGCCCACCCAACTTGGCAGACGTTTTTTTCTTCATGTTGGATTGTTGGTGGCTTTGCAGACGAGTGATCTATATAGAAAAATAATAAACCATTGTGTAATAATTTGCAGCCTTTTTAACTTCAAATAGTTAATTTCAACTTAACACTTTATTGAAATTTGGAACAAAAGTTTCAGAAGAATAGGGATGAGTAGGGTTTCCATAGCGAGGTGTCCGTTATGGAGAAACGTCCGGAGTTGAGGGGTTCCACGTGAAATTCACGCGGGAAACGCCGACGATCCGAAAATCGAATTCGATTGCCTTCGAAAGGAGGGAAGAAACCCAATTTGTATTCAAGAAAAGGAGGCGGGACGGATCAAAGGCCGCCGCAGATTTTCATAATGAAGTCAACAGACGGCGGTTAGCCGAGCCGAGGCAGCCTCCAGGCAAAAACTAGGCAAAACCTGAATCCCCCTCTGGTGAGGTGATGGGGGGGGGGTGCCGGTGAAGCGGGGGAGGCATTTCAATAATTAAAGGTTGTCCGGTTCGCTGATCAGGGATTCCGGGGGTGAAGAGAGCGGCGCTGTTTGAGTGGCGCGGGCGTCTTTGAATACCAAAGCGCCTGCAGCCCATCAGTGGCGGCTCTGGGATCCGAGTCTCGTCTAGCCCTCGGGAACTCGCAATCACCTGTGAGGTTTTTAGTGTGCAGTGGGATTGCACCTTTCACCAGGTACGGGAGATATGCTCAAATATGTAGATAAAAACGCTGCAAATTATTACACAATGGTTTATTATTTTTCTATATACATCACTCGTCTGCAAAGCCACCAACCATCCAACATGAAGAAAAACATCGATCGCATTTCGGTCAGCTTTAATTTGAACGGAGATAAGGCCTCTTTTGCGATTCACACTCGTGTTTCTGATTTATCGTACGTAAAACCCTTAAGTTCTTGTAGCGAGCGAACGGTTTGTCCTACAGGGCTCCGCGTGGTCTCAAAAAATTCTAAAAATTCTATAGAATCTTAAATTGAAGGAAAAACGATACCTTGATATCAAAACTTTTTGAGTTAGGGCGTTTTCCAAATTTCGAAATTCATTTTTGAACCCTTAGAAGTGACCTACATCAACCTAATGCTTCGAGGCACAACTAGACCCCAAATGTCTTGTACTGTCATTCAATGTCTCAATGTCTTGCAGACTCGTATACAAGTGATTCTGTTTTGGTTTATTATTTTGAATAATAAACCTTTGGAATCGACCAAGAAAATTTTATTGCCCCCTCTCCCCTCCACCACCCCTAAAAATTTGTTGGTTTACTTTTCAAGGTACGTAGAATCCAAAAATCGAATAAAAATGTGGCCGTCCGTCCGCCGTAAGCGGTACGCAGCACTTTCCCCACTTAGCATGGACCGATTTTGATTAAAATTACTATGTAGGCTCCATTTGGGGTCTAGTTGTGCCCCGAAGCTTTTGGTTGATGTAGGTCAGTTCTAAGGGTGGAAAAATGAATTTTAAAATTTTGAAAACTCCCTAACTCAAAAAATGTTGATATAAAGGTATTTTTTTCCTTCAATTTAAGATAGTATAGAATTTTTAGATTTTTCTGAGACCACGTGGAGCTCTGTAGGACAAACCGTTCGCTTTCTACGAGAATTTAAGGGTTGGACGTACGATAAATCAGAAACACGAGTGTGAATCGCAAAAGAGACCTAATCCTCATTCAAATTTTATCTGACCGAAATGCGATCGATGTTTTTCTTCAAGTTGGTTGGTGGTAACAATGGCAAAGCCGTGTTCTTTGCAGACGAGTGATCTATATAGAAAAATAATAAACCTTCGTGAAATAATTTGCAGTGTTTTGTAATAAGCCTCCTTTTAAAAATAAAAGTAACTAAACCGTTGGAAAGCTGAGATTTTGGCGCATCCTTTAGGCCTACAGGGAAAACACGCCACGCGATAACGTGCCGGATTGTACCTATGAGATTTTGAAAAAAGTTGAGATTTCCAAGTTTTACCAATTGCTTCTGAGTCTACCAAGGTGGCAATTGTTTCACTTTTCAAGGTTGAAACAAAAATTCTCCAACATCAAAATTTCCACTCGCGTTTTACGTTTCAGACCTTCCTGAACAATTTTGGTTCCGTGTCTGTCTGTATGTCATTAAATCCTTGCCAAACCCATAACTTCCACATTTCGCACCGGATTTCGATGAAATTTTCAGGAATTATACGAGTTAGGGTGGGATGGTCCCCTATGAAAATCATGGCCCCCCAAATTGAAAGTATCTTGTGTAGATGCGCAAACGTGAATTCCATCTAACAACCATAACTTCCAAATTTTCCATCCAATTTCGATGAAATTTTTCTGGGATTATGGGGTTACGGTTGTAGATGGCCCTCCATGAAAAACATTCCATCAAGACTGATAGTAGCCACTGCGCATGCGCAAACGTGAATTTTTTTTGGGTTGTTGGGGTAGGGTAATAGAGGGTGTTTTTATCTCTTCGGAGCCCTTCTTATCCCTACCCAAGTCAAGGTCATGCGTCCCCGTCGCACAACCCGGGCCCCCTGGGATGGACAGAGGTGGTCCCATTAGGTTTCCCTGGTGGACCCCTCTTGAACTTCCAGGGGTGGCTGAATGACCCTCTGGCGACTAGGGAGGGGACCCCTGTTAACGGGTTCCCTGACCCTTCAATATTAGCGCCCCCCGTTATGATTGACGAAGCAGACGAGCCTCATAACCCCCGCCAGCCCATTGGCTCGCGGGGTATTAGGGGAGGCGCTCAGAGGCGCCCCAGGCAGGGGCGTCGGCCATCCTCTCCCTCCTCCTCTTCCTCATCATCCCTACCCTCTTCCTCTTCCACAGCCTCTTTAGACCACCAGTGTGCCCATTGTGAGCGGGCATTCACCTCCAGGTCTGGCCTTGGTGTCCACGTCAGACGGAAGCATCCTGTTGCTGCTAATGCTGCAATTGAAATAGAAAGAGTACAGCCTAGGTATGCTTCCGAGGATTTGCGCAGGATGGCGGCAGATGAGGTGGTGGCTGTGCGCAATGGGGTACGTAATATAAATGTTTATTTAAGCGAACGTTTTCCCACGCGCACAGTCATTGCCATCAAGAACCTCCGCCTGAGGCCCCACTATAAGCAGCTTGTCCAGGAAGCTATCCTGGCAAATAGCGGTGGGGCTTCTCCCGCATCTCCTATTGCTGGCGTGGACCAGCAGTCTGCCATTCAGTATCCCTCCCCCGGGACCTCCGGTCTTCTTGCCGATTTGAAGACCGAAGTCTTGAGGCTTGGGGGGCAGGTAGGTCATATTGAAGGCTACGAAAGCACCTACCTGCAGGATCTGGCGAGGCGGGCTGCTGAAGGGCTGGACAACCTGGAGGACATGGTTGCGGCCTATCTAGGGAGAATCTTCCCGCGGGTTGGGGATGCGACCGTGACGCGGCACCAGGGGAGACCTCCTCCCAGAGTGGTGTTGCGTGGAGGTCGCAGAGCAGCTAAGCAAGCAAGACGGCAGGAGTACCACCGGGTTCAGAGTTTGTGGAGGAAGCATCCGGCACGTGTAGCTGCGGAGGTACTGGAGGAGCCTGTGGAAGATCAAGTTCAGCCCCCTCTTCAGGAGTTTGTGGATTTCTGGGAGCCACTTTTGAGTGCTCCCAGCCACAACCCTGGGGAGCGAGTGGTTCCCCCAGTCTCCACCAGGGATTCCTTACGTAGCATCTTGTGTTCGCCGGTGCTACTTGACGAGGCACACAAGTGCCGTGTCAAGAACTCCACATCCGCTGGACCGGATGGTGTTTCTGCCCGTCGCTGGAATAAAGCACCGAATACGATTAAGCTGCTCATCCTCAACCTGCTCATGCTTGCGGGAAGACCCCCGAAAGCGTTAACCCGTACCCGAACCGTTTTTATTCCCAAGAAAGGGGGAAGTGGGCCTGGAGGCTATCGACCGATCTCAGTGTCCTCGGTAGTCTTCCGCCACTTCCAAAAAGTACTGGCATCTCGCCTCCAGGTGGCTGGTGTCATTGGTGATGTCCAGAGAGCGTTTCGGCCAGCAGATGGCACGGCGGAGAACCTTACAGTTCTCCAAACTGTCATCTCGCTGGCCCGTATTAAACGCCGGCAACTCCACCTCGCCGCTCTGGACGTCGCTAAGGCCTTTGACACAGTCAGTCACTTTGCCCTGACCGATTGCCTTCGTGGTGTCGGGGCCCCATCTCGATTAATTGAGTATGTGGCCTGTCTGTACCATGAAGGCGTGACGGTCCTCGAGGCAGGGGGCGAGGTTTCAGGGGATGTACGGATCGGGCGTGGGGTACGCCAGGGGGATCCCCTATCGCCACTCCTCTTCAACCTGGTCGTGGATACGGCCTTGGGTAAGCTGCCCACTGAAGTAGGGTTTGATCTCGCCCCTGGGGTGCGAGTAGGAGCATTGGCTTTTGCCGATGATGTTATCCTACTCGCAGAAACCCGTGAGGGCTTGCAGATCGCCCTCAATGCATTTGCTAAGCAGCTAGCCAGGTGTGGACTCGTGGTTAACCCCGATAAGTGTGGGTCGGTCTCCTTGGTCCCGTCGGGTCGCCAGCACAAGGTGAAAGTTGTGGATGGGGGTTTTGTCGTAGGACAGTCCCCCATCCCATCTCGATCCGTGTTGGAGGTTTGGCGGTACCTTGGAGTCGACTTCATGGGGGTGGCCACCATTACCACCAGCCGTGTGGACCTTGGTAGAGCGCTAGCTCGCGTTACCAAGGCTCCATTGAAGCCATAGCAGAAGCTGCGCCTCCTCCGCACGTACTTACTGCCAAAGCTGACCTATGGGTTAGTCTTTGGCAGGCTTACGGCGGGGAGGCTGCAAGAGTTAGATCGACAAGTTCGCTCTGCTGTGCGCTCTTGGCTGAAGTTCCCACCTGGTGTCCCAAGTGCCTATTTCCACGCACCGGTCAAATCCGGTGGGCTTGGCATTGTGTCTCTCTCGGCATGTATCCCTTCCCTGCGCCGCCAGCGCCTGCTAGCCCTTCAAGGGTCGAGCTGGGAGGTCGCCTGTGCGGCTGCTGATCTTGATTTTGTCAGGCAGCAGTTAGCATGGTGCGACCGAGCAACACCATCTGCTCCAAAACCCAGTTCGTCTGCTGAGTTTGCTGCTGCCCTGCATGAGTCAGTAGATGGTAAAGAACTCCGACAGTGCTCCGAAAGCCTTGTCTCATCCCAATGGGTAGATTGGGCTTCGGAGGGCATTGGGGCCCGTGACTACCGACACTTTCACGCCGTCCGCATGGCAACTCTGCCAACTGCGGTACGGTGTTCGAGAGGTAGTCGCGGGACAACCCTACCCCTTTGCCGTGCCTGTCGGAGTGGAAATGAACATCTTTATCATGTAGTGCAGCAGTGTCCTCGGACTCATGGGGGCCGCATTCTACGTCATGATGCGGTCGCCAAGCAGATAGCAGGTGCTTTGTCATCTAGCAGCTGGGATGTTGAGAGGGAGAGATTGTATCACATGCCAAGTGACCAGGGTAAGAAGCCCGACATTGTTGCCGTCAAGCCCGACCAGTCTTGCATTATCCTGGATGTCCAAGTTGTCAATGGCAGCTTGGACATGGAGCAGACTTGGCGGGCTAAGATAAGAAAGTATGACAGAGATGATTTACGGCAAGCAGTGTCGGAGCTAAAAGGAGTGGTACCCAACAACATCAGGGTGATGGCTGCAACCTTGTCATGGCGCGGGGTGTGGTGCGGGAAAAGTGCCACGGAGTTGCGCGAGTTGGGCATCTCGGTAGGCGTACTCCGTGGTATCACCACCCGCGTCCTGCTCGGCTCGTATTTGAACTGGTGGTCGTTTTATAGAGGCACTTCCCTTCATCCCTCTCTCCCACCCCCACCTTCCTCATCTTCCCTCATCCCCAGGGCCGGCGTCGGGTGAGTCCTGGGCGTCCTCCCCATTATATTTGATTTATTTATTTATTTTCATTTATGGCGTGCCCCCTCCGTCACAAAAGACATTTTGTCTTTGAGGGGAGTTTATAAAAAAAAAAAAAAAAAAAAAAAAAAAAAAAAAAAATAACAGCCATAACTTCTACATTTTCCATCTGATTTCGAAGAAAGATTCCGAGATTTTCCTGATTAACGTGTAGATGATCCCCTAATACGGTAGTGCAAGGTACTTAGAGATTGATGTTTTGAGCTACTATGCATCGGATCATCTATACTAATCGGGTAATGGAAGCTATGTGCCACGTTCACTTGGCAGACTTTTAGCGAATTTTCAAGGAAAGTGGAGCTATTACAATGGCCTCATATTTTTTTAGAATGGCCTTTTTCGAAAAATGTTTACACTGAAATCCGTTTTGGAACATTCTGAAACGATCCCCGAAGTTTTTCCAAAAATTATATACATGTATATATATATAGGTATATCATTCCGCACAATAACTTGAGTAATTGTTAAAAATTTTTTTTTTCAAGTTTTTGCCAAAATGTTTGTAACAACAAACAATAGGTCAAGTTCGTTAGCCAGCAATTTTGGACAATCCAAAGTGGTGCAAAATTCAAAAAAAGTCCAAAAAATGGGGTTTTCCGTTGTTTGTGGTTATTAGGTACTTTCAAAATCATGGTAATTTATGGTATATTCGGATTCAGCACAACATTTCTGATAGGTATCAATGCGTTTTTCAAAAACGAAAATTGTCCAAATGAAGAAAAGTGTTTATCTATTTATATATATAATGAATACGTACGTATATTCGTTGTACCCTGAAATTCAGTAGCCGTGTGGATACTCTATGAGTTTGTAGAGACGAGTAGAACATGAATATGGACTCCTAACATCTTCAAAGCATACCCAGTGCATACAGTATGTTGGTATGGTATACTGAAAATCGAAAAAAACCAACAATAGCCGTGTGGGTACTCTATGAGTTTGTGGAGACGAGTAGAACATGAATATGGACTCCTAACATCTTCAAAGCATACCCAGTGCATACAGTATGTTGGTATGGTATACTGAAAATCGAAAAAAACCAACAATAGCCGTGTGGGTACTCTATGAGTTTGTGGAGACGAGTAGAACATGAATATGGACTCCTAACATCTTCAAAGCATACCCAGTGCATACAGTATGTTGGTATGGTATACTGAAAATCGAAAAAACCACGAATCGTGTAAAAAAACTTTTTAAAAGAAACACCATTGTTCCTTTTCTTAACCATACCTTCAACTGAAAGATTTCTTTGAAAATTCGCTCATTAATTCATGCTGCATGAACGGACTTTTTCTATAATTTCAGAAAAACTCAAATTCAACAAAACCATTTTTGAAAGTTTCTCGAAAAAATTAAAGAGTTTCATGTAATAAGCCTTTGTTTCAGGAGTTGTGCGCTGTTGAAAATTTCTTTTGCGTTTTTTCAAAACTCCGTTTTTGGACATAGTGCCTTCGCGCTTGAAGGGTATTTATATGGTCTTGGTATCTATAAGGTATCTATATGGGGGGTGTAGTAAGCGTACACAACGTAAAATTACTATAATTCTCCTGAGGTCGAGATGACTATTCTCCTCCAACATGAAAGCATTTTGCTACCGGTCAATAAAATCGAGTATTCCCGGTGTATCACACCTTCGAGACCCCTCATGCCTCGATAGGCACAAAGTTGCTCAAGAGAAATCTTGCAGAAGACCCCATCAATTACCCCTTGATTGGGGCATCAGCAATTTACCAGGAGCCGTAACTGCCTTATCTAGCTTTTATGGTTATTATGCTTCTGACTCACTGACAGCGCGGCGACCATAATTTCTCCTATCGGCCCGCTCCATGGTGCCCCAACTTCAACTCTTTAGCTACGTAATTCTCTCCATTGACTCGAAAATAACCTTTAGGTAACGCAGTCAGGATATTACATATTATCTTATATGGTTACCCGTGCGATGCACAGGTTCACATTTATGTAGGTGTACTGGTTACCACACTCGATACTAGCAAACAAACAAGTGTGCATAAAAAGTCTGCCCAGTGGGTGTGGCACGTAGCTCCTCTTCACCATAACCACTGCATACACCATTAAAATTATTCACAAATAGGCAAAAAAAAACCATAACAGATTGTCTGTAAGCAGGGGCGTTGGGGGACCTCCGAAAGTGGTGGGGCAACAAACCATAAAACATGAACTTGACCCTCGGATCTCACATACATAACTAATTTTGCATCAAACAGTACCCATTGGGGAACAATCACACCTCAACTTCATTCCAGTTAACGACGAAAAAAACATTTTTTTCATTTTTGGAACTTGAAAAGATTAAAAACTTTATTTTTTTATTTTAAGTTTATTTAACCTTCGGTCGGGTGTACCTGAGCTCACACCGATGGGTGCAGGGCGGCATTATGGCCGCCTTCGAATACCTAATATAATGATATTATATTATATATATAGTATTGAATAATAATAATATTATGAAGAACCATGAGCTGAGATCTGGTTGAGAACACTTTCCCCTGCTTCCCCCTTCGAGTTAGATGGTGGTGCTCTAATTTTGAGCAGGAGTATATAATAATAATATTATTATTATACAAGACATAATTGCATACATTATTGGTCGTTCGAAAATTTCTCATGAGCAGACTATGACGGAAGCAGTTGGGAAAAACAACTACTGACATTAAATGTCAGACGAAATTTTCGTCTCAGAACTTTTGATGATGAAACACTGATGATGAGGAGTACAATTTTTGCTGTTATGAACTTTTCTTTATTCTTCTCTCCATTAGAAAATTATTGTTTTAAATCTGAACTCACCATCACATTTATAGCTGCAGGAAACTTACATTCACTAGACATTGATATTTTCTTTTAATTAAGTAAGTACACAGGTAACTTGACCAAAAAGTCGGAATTAGTAGGTACCTGCCGTTAAAGTAGGATGGTACTTTGGTAGTTAAATATATCAATTAATCGTTTTATTTGTACAAAAACACAAAATGCAAAATAAAATTGTCATTTCTATCCTTAACTTGAAATAATTAGGAGGTAAAATAGACTCGGAAGCAAAAGTTTCATTACAAAACGTCATTATCTACATAGACTTACCTGAGTACTCATTAGAAGCTTAGAAAAAGCTGGCTGGTGTGTTTCAACTACGCGTGCGAATGACGTTTGATAGAATTGACGATGATAACAGCCATCTCGTGGTGAGCAATAGTTCTTTATTGTCGTAAGAGGCGCGGCAGTAGCGCGTCCGACAGGTCGAGGGCAAACGCTTTTATTTTTTCATTTTCTTATTATTTTTAATATTGTTAATAGCACCAAGAATAACTTATTGACAATATTATTTTGAAAATATGGAGAAGTATTCAAAACTAAGATACATCACTGAGTTTTGTCAACCCTCGGATAAGCGCGGCCTAAAAAAAACAGTGATAGGTGTAATTAGCGTTTAAGCGTAAAAAGCGTTCCATTCTACTTATCGTTTTTTTTACCAACTTTAGATTGTGTCTGTCTGTCTTTGGTCAATTTCTTGTTCATGGCACAATAATCATGCGAAACATCGGTCAAATTTTCGTGATATGTCCAGGGTTTAGTAGTTTCCAGGAGTCAGCCTCAAGTTGGTTCCATATAAGTTTCATCCCCGTCCAACCAAGGGAGTTTGGAGTTGGTCCCAAGGTAATTTTATTGTTTTCTTCTCTTCCCATTTAAATAAATACTAAGGTACACACAAAAAAACTCGATTGATTTGGTTATTTTCGATGTGGAAAATCAAGGGCTGCTCAGGGATCTGTACTCGGTCCTCAACTGTGGAATGCATCATACGACGGGGTCCTAAGATTGGAAATGCCTGAGGAATGTTTCCTTGTTGGATATGCTGATGATTTGGCAGCAGTAGTACTAGCAAGGACAATGGATTCAGCCCAAATTCAAATGACCAAATGGGCGGCTGAAAGAAGCCAGCTGCTAGCAGAGCTGGGGTTAACTCCTCAAGTTTCAACACCAGAAGCTGTCGTCAGCAGGATGCTGGAAGGTGAGAGGAGCTGGAGTCTTGTGGCAGCGTACGCAGATAGTATCCTGACAAGGAAGACATTGTTAGAATGAGAGAGAGAGAGAGAAGGGAACACCTGGTCCGTCCCGTCATCCAGAACTGATGAAGTGCCCCAGGACTCAGCCTGAAGTAATGTGTTAAACAGTTCCAGGCTGATCATCCAACGTGGGAGAAAAGGAGGTGTTTTATTAGTGGGTTTAAATCCCACATAACCTTGAAGTCGCGGACCCTTCTAGGTATCTTACGAGATCCAACTCCACCTGTGGATCTTAAAGATTTTATCACCTGCCTGCCGAAAAAAAAGTGGAAAATCTTAAAGATCCTGGTGAAGTTTTTGATATTGAATGTTTATCAGTAGCAAGGACTGCTCGATAATAAAACCAATAGTTTTCACACCAACGAATTCCGATGTCCATATTTTATCCATGATATACTCGTAGTAACCTAGTTTTTTCAAAAAGTGGATTGTCTACTTATTGATTCCAGCTGAATTGCTCTGAGATGATGTGATGTGAGAAGTTTCTAAGACATCAAACTGTTAAGTATTTTGTCACTTCTTTGGAAAAACGTAGTTAGGTACTATTATTTCAGATGTTTGTGCAGATTCAGGTTGGCACCAATTTCACTCATTCTTCTCATTTCTATGGTCCATAGACCAACTGGGGGTACCCTAGACTTCCAAAAAAAGCGAAAAAAACGGTATTTTTGTTCTCCTCAAACCAAAGCTAGGAGCACTGCGTCGGTGCGGTGAATCATTTTGATAAAATGGTTTTTAAGAGAGGGAAAGGGTTTTGTGAAACAGAAGAGAGTTAATGTTATGTCTATAACAATTTTTATTGTATAAGGGAAACTAACTTGTATGAATAGGAACTGTGAAAAGTACAGTCATTGAACAAAACTATGAAGTAGAAAAAATACAGAAACATATTGTTTAGTAATGCATGCATTCCAGGGGACGTCCCATTGGATAAGCATTAGATCAGTTTAACCAGCTGGTAAGCGACAAAACTGTTTCACTCGATGTAATTTATTTATTATTTTAGATAAGAAATAGTGACCCCCCCTCCCCTCTCACCATTATCCACTAAAACATTTCTAGCGGCATGGGAGCCTCGAATCTGAAGAGCATTTTGAAATCAATGATCTACGATACCCAACATGCGAATTCGAGTTCACCCCCCCCCCCTTCCACTCACCAATGGTGCCAGTCTGGCACCAAAGCGAAAATACGTCTTAACATTCAAGTTTCATCTGTTAGTTTTAATAGGCAGTCCGTCGAGATTAACGTCCGTATTCAAGGTGAAACACAAAAAAAAAAAAACCCACGAAATATGCGGTTTATGGTGTCCTGGCACCATGGTGGCACCACTATTAGTTCCATGGTGGCACAGAGAATAATTCATGAAAATCCAGAGGTATAATGAGAATTTTTCCTCAATTTCAAAGGTTGGGTACAATTAGTAAGCAGTAAAGGAACCGAAATATTGAAAAATCGGATATTTTCTGATTATTATACCCCCACCCATCCCCTCCCCTTGCAAATTTTGGTACTCTGGTAAAATCATGTACTACTCGGAAGTTATTTGAGTCAAACAAGAAAAGAAACACGCAAAACGGTTGGAAATTGAGGCCTGGGCAGAGTTTACAAGATTACCCCCGCAAACGCACGTTTTTTAAGCATTCACCCCCCCTTTCCCCCCCTTAAAAAGCAAAATTCAAAACTCCGACGCCGTAGTGCACAACTAGATAGTTTTTCGTGTCGAAGAAGAAAAGAACCACGAAAATCGTTTGAGAACTAAGGCCTGGGCAGAGTACACAAGATTATGCCCAAAAACGCACGTTTTTCGAGCATTAACCCCCCCTTTCCCCCCCTTAAAAGGCAAAATTCGAAATTCCGGCGACGTAGTGCACAACTAGATAGTTTTCCGCGTCGAACAAAAAAAGAACCAGGAAAATCGGTTGAGAACTAAGGGCTGTGCAGACGACACAAGATTTTGTCACACACACACACACACACACCTACACACACACATACACACACACACACACACACAGACATACACCTATGGTTTTTTTTCGCGGATTTGGATTCAGAATGGTCTAAAACGGATTACTGTGTGGTTATTTTTTTTTCTGTTGAGTGTTGTCCAACTTCACCCCAGATCGATCGCATAAGGACGCCCAAGTCTTACTGTGGGACGTCCTAAAAACTCGGCGCTCCGCGCCTCGCCAGGGTGCAAGCCCCCTGGACCCCCAATTACCTCTATTTACATACTTCGGACGAAATTATTGAAACACAGAATGTGTTTTAGCTCACGCGTTTCACATAATTTTGTTACTTGCGTCCCACTAAATCAGAATCTTATATAATCACCGCGTCATAACAAAATATCGCATAGGTTACACCAGGTTACACGCTCCTTATCCTTAGTTCCGTATCATCGGTATCTATGTTGTCGTCCCAAATTTTGTTAGCTTTTTTGGCAAGTTAGTCCGTGGCTAAAACACATTCTGTGTTAAAATTGACTAGACCCAGTTGGCAACATTACTCACAGAAAAATTTCAATTTTTCTGAACATTGATAAATTGACGAGAAAACCCCACTTTACGAAGAAAATTCCGGAAGTTACATGGACGCGCGCGGTGTATTGATTAAATCAATACAAATTTTGATAAAAATCAGCTGCAGGCACTACAGGTGGCTCCTCTGACAGGCCAACCTATTATAATAGGTATTATAATAGGTATAATAATAATTATTATTATGAAGAGGATTCGAAGTTAGGAAGGTATCGAGAAGGGTACTTTCAAATCCACACGAGGGGGGGGGGGGGGCATAGCAAGTATCAACTCAATTCGACGAATCTGGGGACACAAGGTCTACAATCGAAGTATCGAAAAACTGAGCTCGGTGTTATTCAACATCATAAAAATCCGGTACGAACACATTTTTGAATTTGGATTTTATGAACATTTGAACAGTCATTTGTCGAAAGTATAATCGTTGGTTCAATCGTGGGGAATTGATCTAAAAGTGAAGACCCCTTAAGAAGCAAGAATAATCTCCTCACCCTTCGTTAGTCCCAAAATTGTCTAAAGAACCGAACAACTACAAAAGACGACACATCGGGGAGGGTTCGGCGGACTTAACCATGCGAACTCCGAATATTCAATTACTCCACAAAAAAAGTCCCTTTCGTTTCAACGGAGAAAAAATCCGTTTCTTCCTCAAAACTTCATTCACACGGATTTTCGGAAACTGCGCTGTAAAGGGGAGAAAAAAAAATATTCGTTTTGAAAGACCTTTCCACCCTTTTTATACGTCAAAATACGTTTTTTTTTCCTACTTGTTGAAAAGAGGAATAATGATGACTCTTTGTGGAGGTTCAACCCCAAAAGTACGAGGGTACGTCCCTCCCGCTGCTTTAATTAAATCCTTCCTCTTTCTCCACGGGAGGAGACCAATTTTATTTCAAACGGAGCTACAAGGGAGGGAAGTTCAACCCTCTCGAAAAACGAAGATCGAATATTTTCTCAGAGATTTCATTGTTGTTTACTTCTGTCGTTTTCTGGAATTACTCGGTTTCGATAGAATTTTTTTCGTCACGTTCGGAAGTTGCGGACCCCACGTCGCGGCTTTGTCGACTGTTCGCGGTTGTCGCCGTTTCTTGGATGGGACAGGCCACGTGGAGGGGGTTTTTGAGTATTTTTCCGTTGTCAATCGATGGGAAATGGAGAGAACTTCTCAACGGTGATAGCCGTGATATTTCAATTGCTTTTTTTTACTGCGGCGGACTCCCGCGGACACGTAGGGCGATCTGTTTGGGTCGGTTGTCTCTCTTGAAGAGAGGAGAAAAAGAATTGAAAAGACAAGGATTCAACCCACTATCGGTCGGTATTAAAGGTAACAATTGCTGTGAATTTGAACTGTGAGAAACCCCTATGTGACGGAGCCTGGCGGTAGAAAGCGGTTCTTCATCCTTCAACTGGAATTCTTGAGCTTTCCGCTGTGGGATCGGAATCAAGTTGTACACGTTTCTTACGTCTGAAACATCCAATTGAATTCGAAAATAATGTAATTACACCACACTAATTTAAAAAATAATAAATTAGGTAAGCAAAAATAATAAATTACGAGAGACATCCAGAAAAAAAGTTCCCCAGCCTCAAAATATAAAACTTATTTATTTAAAAAATTGGTAATTCAGGATTCTCGACAAATATACTATTTTACTGCAAAGTTTCCTTGACGATCGATGCACTTACTTATAGTACTTGGGTGCTTATAGCAAGTCATTGTACGAATAGGTTGGTTAAGTTGCCTACATTACTCTGTGCTTGGACGAATATGAGCCAGAAACACGATTGTGAATTGCTCATGAACGTTCACGTTCTTCACGAACGTTCTCGATCTTCCATTTTTCGAACAGAATTATATGTTACCCAACAAAAAACCAAATTTCGTATTGAAGCCACTAACAACCCAGAGATAACGATGTTTTGCTTGAAGGTACTTTCTGTAGAGGTGTGTTGGTACCTACAGCTGTACCGGGAGTTTGGAACCAAGTATCAACTTGTAACTGTTCCATGCAGTGACAAAAACAGCCTGCAGTTCCTTTACCAGTCCAATTCCACAGACCAATAACGCAGGGAAGCGATTTGGACCGGTGAGCATGGATAATATCTCCAGTTCAGTTCCATGTGGCTGGAAGTGCCCTTATCGTTTCCATGCACTGAGAAGATATAGTATCATGGAATGGCTCTTGACCTGGAAGGGATTTGGACCGGTGAGCATGGATAATATCTCCAGTTCAGTTCCATGGGGCTGGAAGTGCCCTTACCATTTCCATGGACTGTGAAGATATAGTATCATGGAATGTCTCTGGAATGGGAAGGGATTTGGAACGGTGAGCATGGATAATATCTCCAGTTCAGTTCCATGGGGCTGGAAGTGCCCTTACCATTTCCATGGACTGAGAAGATATAGTAACATGGAATGGCTCTGGAACGGGAAAGGATTTGGACCAGTGAGCATAGATATTGTCTCCAGTTCAGTTCCATGTAGCTGGAAGTGCCCTTACCATTTCCATGGAGTGAGAAGATAATATCTTCTGTACTATATCTTATGTAATTTATACTTATATCTTCAGTAATATCTTATGTTACTATATTATAGTAACATGGAATGGCTTTGGACTGGGAAGGGATCTTCTGGACTGGTTAGAATGGAAGTTGTCTTCAGTATTATTCTTTTTATGTTATGTTCTTAAACGAAAAAAGATTCTTTCCTTGAATTGTTTGTACCCTGTTAGGTACTTGTCTCTTTTGTAACACTTGTTCGAATTACTTCCTTTTGTATTGCAAGTTGAGATCATAAACATGGAAGAAGGAAGATAGTTGAGATACCGCCCTCGGTTGGCAGCACTGGTAATGGAACTGTACCGGTACCTTTGTCACTGTAACCGTTGGAACCGTTCCAGAGAAATACCTGGACCGACACACCCCTAACTTTCTGTCAAAATAAACTTGATTGTTAACCTTACTCTAAATGAAGTAATAAAATCCATCAACCACGCGTAACTTTTGACTGAACATAAAAAGTTCCACTCGTGCAACATTGGTGCATGAGCAAATTTTCGAGGTTATTTTAATATTCGGTTTTTGGACATTCCGGTGCCATGGTAAATTCTAATTTTGGTTCATTATTTGCAATAATGAACCTTCGGAATCGACCAAGAAAAACACATTTTAACACCCCCTCAAAATACGTTGATTTTCCGTCCGTCCGCCGTACGCGGCACTCTCCTTAGTAACCATTGACCGATTTTGATGAAATTTGGTACATGGGCTCCATTGGGGGTCTAGTTGTGCCCCGAAGCGTTTCGTGGATCTCAGTCACTTCTAAGGGTTGAAAAGTAAGAGCTGATATTTTCAAAACGCCCTAGCTCAAAAAATTTCAATAAAAGTATCGTTTTTTCATCAATTGGAAATACCTAGTATTGAATTTTTAGAATTTGTTGAGACTCTGTAGGACCAACAGTTCGCTCCCCATAAGAACTCAAGGGTTGGACTTACGATAAATCAGAAACACGAGTGTGAATCGCTAAAGAGACCTAATCTCCGTTCAAATTTTAGCTAACCAAAATCCGATCATTGTTCGTTTCTTCGAGTCTTACTCAGTTTTGTGTCCTTAGCAACCAGTAATCACATTTCCTAATAATTAAGGCAACCTCGACTCACTATTTCAACGAATTGAATGTCAAGCGTTTATTTCTTCAAAATAAACTTGATTGTGAAGAGAAAATATGGTAGGCAGTGGGAATGGCAAAGCTGTGATCTTAGCAGGCGAATGATTAATATAGAAAAATAATAAACCTTTGTTGCTTGAAGATGGCCAGAAATATAGGAAATTGTACATTGAATCTTAATATTCCCAATATTAAACACGTTAATTTTCACTAAAATCTGAAAACCTTATTGTTTTTGACCATGATTTGAAGATTTTGACATTTCCAAATTGGCCAAAAATGATGGACAACGAGTGTGGTCCATTTAGAATTGGCTACTTTTTTAGTTCAATCCATGTGTTAGCTACTAACTCGGCTCAGGTTGTAGTGACACACGTAAAGTCTTACATACCTACCTATATTTGGAGTTTGGATGGATATTGAACTTGAGAAAGCCAACATTCAGTCGATTATACATTTACCTACATTCGTTATGATGTTTTTCACTGGATAATAGAGAAAAGAATGACGCTAATATATAAGAAAGGTTGGAATTAGCTTCGATATATGCAGCAAATAATACTTCTGATGTCTAGCTGTATGAGCCAAAACCCGAGAAGAAACAAACACCACAGGTCGGTCCAGTTTATGTAAACAAAACAAAGCTTCAGGACGAACAGTTCAGTGGTTCGATCGTTGTCTATAAACATTTGAATTCTTAAGTTGGTCAAGGTATGCTTCTGAGTTCTGGTGCTGATGTTTGTGCCAGAATTTGTAAACATGAAAGCTCCTCGAATGGCTTCCGCTCAGTTCAGCTCAATTGAGATGACTTCCACTTGACCACGTCGATGGTGTTCTTATGGCACAGGAACACCAAAATCAGAAAGGAGAATGTTTAAAACCCCCAACGAGTTCCCGAGCGTGAAGTTTATGAACTATCGAAGATAGCCGACTTCGTGAAAGACTCGCAAGCCGGCCTCGTCTTCAACCACGGTAATTACAAAGTAAATGAAAATCGAGAGGGGTCATCAGATCTGTCCCGAAGAAGCGTGCAACGCCTCTCTCTCTTTATTGGAAGAGAAAGTGAACTAACAATGAGCCCTCGATCTAGAAGGAAAAAATCAGACTGTAGTTTTGTAGAGAAATCGATTGGAACAAAACGCAAACCGCAAAGTTTCAACCAGCCACGATCTTGGACTCTGAAATCAGTCAACGCAATTTTCCAGTCTGCCGATCTAATTGATTAGTGAGCCTTGTCCATTGTCTTGAATCACAGTAGTGTTTTTGAAACTACAAAATCAACTACTTATTTGTAACATCCAATCCATCAATCGGCAATTTACAGTTATAGTTTTATCTACAGTTGCAGTTACATTAATTCTGTCAAAAAACAAACAGGGTGGCTCAAAAGAAACAGAGACTCTCTTTCTATTCTTTTCTGGCTTTTCTGAGTGTTTTTTAGTTTTTTTTTTTTTTTTCAAAATTCTTAGCCGAATGGGATAAAAAATAGTTTTTAAAGATATTTTTGAATACTTTTTAGAATGTAGGATTGATGTGGAGCAGTTGGAAGGCTGCAAAAATGCTGGACGAAAGTATTGTTTGTGATAAGGGTGCAAACTTTGTACCTTTCCTTGTGAAATTTGGGTATGTTGAAATACTCGTAAGGGGATGAGCCGAATATTGAGACACTTAGTGATGGACGAACAAGTAAAACTGTTATTCCAATAAGTGAATTGCTTAAAAACTGACAGTGTTTTGGTGTTTCCTGGTTGAACTGGTTCAAAACAGCGTACTAACCTGTCTGCCTGCTACTAGGTCAAAAAGAGCAGATGGTAGCATCCAGGAACCCTTACTGCATTCAAGAATAGCAACTATGTAACGATTCTTTAAGAACTCGCTGTTTACTCCTGTCTGAACTCTCCACTACACAGAGATGCCGGATATACCCCGGATGGAGTTTACTTGTATCTTACTGTTAGTTATGCATTCTACCAAGTGGGTATAGCACATAGCTTCCTCGTCATCCATAATATAGTTGGGTAGGTAATGGTATGGGAGATTGTCGGAACTGAATAGTGCCGTACCAAATATGAGGTATATAGTACAGTAAGGTGATGAGAGAGTATTCTACCAAGTGGGTGTAGCACATAGCTTCCTCGTCATCCATAATATAGTTGGGTAGGTAATGGTATGAGAGATTGTCGGAACTGTATAGTGCCATACCAAATGTGAGCTATATGAGTACCAAATATGAGCAGTGACATACGACCCAATAGTTTTGGAACACTTATATCTACTCGTATTCATGTTTTGTATTGCACGATCGACGCATGTTGTAATACTCACCAGATCATGTGAGTAGTACTTAATAACTACAGCGTATCCAAATAGGTAGGTAGGTAGGTACGCTTTGAAGTCGCTGCCATGCCCATCTGTAGACAAAAACGTCTTCTAGATCTTCTAGTTACCAACATATTATTCTTTTTCGCAAATATACATACCTCCCATACTACAAACATGCTTCCACACCGAGTATGAAAGTGAAAATCTGTTCGTTTAAAATTGTAGAAGGTTTTGAACGTTAATTAGGTAACAACGTTTAATAAGGTATGTAACTACATTGTAATATGTCTACCAATATAATAAACAGTCTCATCTAATAATAAAATCTCAAAATACCCGTCACAACCATCCCTAGGGTGGTTCACACGGATTATCATATCCAATGATGGCAGAAGAGACGTACTAGGTACCTGATGGTTTGGGAACACATTTCAACTCAATGGTAGGTACTTACTATTGTAATGCTAACCAGATCATCGAGTAGGGAGGTGGTTAGTTTGTGTCTACAGATGGGCACGGCGGCGACTTCAATGCGTACCTACCCACCTATCTGGATACGCAGTGATTATTAAGAACTACTCCCATGATCTGGTGAGTATTACAACATGCGTCGATCGTGCAATACAAAACATGAATACGAGTAGATATAAGTGTTCCAAAACTATTGGGTAGGATGTCACTGCTATCGAATGATGGAGGATATGAGTGTGACAATAAAAGTGAATCACATTTCAAATAATTGTTGGTATTCCAACATACCATCTGTTGACTACATATTTATGTCCGACAACCTACTACATCAAGTATGTTTTCGCTGAGATTATTATTTTTCCCTTTTTGGTGTTTACGGACATCATTTTTGAGGTCGGTCCATTTTTTTGTTAAAAAGGTTTTTATTTTATTATTTTTGGTAAATGTAATTAAATTCTGCTACCGGGAATTGCCTGTATCTCCATGCATTTCGTACGAATTGGCAGAGTGGAGACCAATCAGGTCCATTTAACCGGTCAAGGAATTCTCCCCTGGTCAATGACAGGCGCCCAAAACATTCCAGCCGAGCGTAAGCTAGAATATTGTACATTTAGCCACGAAATGGTCCACAGTCTCATTAATCGCCAGGTTACACAGCGAGCTAAGGAAGGTACTGTGGTTCCTTAACCATTGAACGAACCCGTCGGCGATGATATCTAGGACTCAAGAAGCGTCAACAATATGGACGACTGTTCTCCATCCCCAGTAGAGCAAGCATTACACCAAAGCAGGAATCGAATCGCGGAGATGCACAGCATTGCCTCCTCTAAGCCCTAACCATATGAATAAATCGTTGTATTATATTCTAAGGCTTGAGGTTCCAAATGGGTAGCTCTACCTGCAGTACAAAACCAATGACAGTTGTTTGAAATCAGTATAATTCGTTGTCACCGTAATTTTCGAAGAGGGTCGCACAACTCGATCAGGGAGAGGAAGCGGCCGAAATGCGAACTCTCTACAGGACTGGCCGGAAAAAGATACAAAACGGACGTACAAAAAAATTGAGAGTTCCCACCTGACTATGGAACGAGAAGGTGGTCCCAGGTAGTGCAATTACAAGGTCGAAACAACTGAAGGTTTTTGATGTTTCCGGAACCCCTTCAAAAACTCGGTCCCTCTCTTCCTCCCCCTTTCATATAATCATATTTTTGGCGAAGACCGAGAAGGGAAAAGAAGGTGCGTACATAATAACTGGGGAGGAAATACCTGTGAGAAATAAGGTATACGGGTCGCTGTCCTGTCACAACTCATAAAGCGAAAACCTCCTGTATAACATAAAGAAACAGGCTTCCATTACTTTGCTGGGGTTTTGGGCCCAAAATGTGAAGAAAAATGGATCCTCTGACAAATTTATCTGCTTATGAGGTCTAGGTTACTTGGTTTCTATTGAACAATCTTTGGAAACGTGAGAAACAGACTGGAGTTCTAACGTAAAGCAAAAGTGAGCACGTAAGTTTTATGGCTAAACTAACTTCTCGTGTTCTCGGAAGATTGTTGAATTTGAGTAGCCTGATCTGGTCAAATATGTTCTCCAATAACTCTACATTTTCAATTTTATTTCTTTACTTGGGCACATAGAATCGAAAAGCGTTAACGAAGTGCCTCACTTCGCGGGCCTTTCCGTGATCAGCTTCTTCTTCTCCTTCAAGTGCCCTGTCCGCGACGGCATCCCTGCAATCATTACCTTATATACATCCTTCCGAAATAATGAAGATGAGGACTCCCCGAACCACTCACGAAGGTTATTTGACCAAGAAATTCGTCGCCGTCCAGGTTCACGTCTCCCATCAATTATACAGAAGAGAGTACTTCTTATTTCGCATCAAATGGTCATAGTATTGCAACGTGCGCCTTTTTACTGTGCTCATCAACTCCATCTCCGTATCCATGCGCCTGAGGATTTCAATATTGGTTCCTCTCACCTTCCACATTTCAGAGCTTTCGAGGCTCATTTGTTTGGTGAGCGTCACGATTCTACTCCATGCAAGAGGACTGAAACAATATAACACCGGAGGATCCTGACCCGTAACGACAATGAGAGCTGCCTGCTTGTCAACACCTGCATTTTTCTGAACACTGGCCTGGCTTGTTCAATATGGGCGCGGACCTCTGCCTTATTGGATCTTTCTTCGCTTACTACGTGATCTGCTGTGTGAGCTAAATTCCCTCCTGGTGGCCTACAAAGCTGAAATTTCACTGGAAGAGTTCAAACTGCAGAGTTTGAATGACCGCGCTGATCAGAAAGATATACATATACTCTCAACGGGAATAGGATTCAAGAGAGGGTAAAGTTTTTTTTCCAAGTCGATATATTTTATTAAAAATCAATATCATAACAACTGAGCATTTGTGCCCATCAAGCTAATTTCTATGCATACAATGTTTACACTTTTTAGAGTTAGCAGCCCAATGACTGTGCTCTAGAAGAGAACACCCCACGCACTACACTGTGTCATGTCACAAGTTCATAGGTTTTTTTCTATCCAGTCGCCGGACGGTATTTGTATTGTCTAGGACAGCGATTCCCAACTAAATTTTTCCAAGGACCCCTTCATCAAGGTACTACAATGACGAGGACCCCCACTATCTAAAGTTACCTGAAAAGAACCAAAATATGTGAAAAAATAAATCAAACTAAAGCTATACTAGGTACTTAGGATTCATTTGTGAAAATAAAGAGTACCTACAAGTACAAAGTACATTATTATTTTCAATTTTCACTCCTCAATTAATGAGATACGTTGAATTTAACCTTAGAATTCATTATTTCAGTAATGTTGGGTTCCAAACAAAGCTTTTCAATCACTAAATTGTTGCACAAGATCACACATGCAAACAACACGGTCAGGGACCGCACAAATTGTGCGGCACAATCAATAAAAATAACTTACAATAGCCGACTGACATCTCTGAAATGCATAAAGCCTAACTAGAGTGTGCTAGCGTTAGTTGTCTAATGAAGCCAGCCGCAGAGGTCAACGTTCAGAAGCTGCAAATATATAACTTATTTTGTATATCTTGCGGACCCCTCAGCCATACCTCGCGGACCCCCAGGGGTCCGCGGACCACCAGTTGGGAACCGCTGGTCTAGGAGACGGAGAACTTCGGGGTTTGTATGACAATGAAGCCGATGTTCGTGTTTAATTGCATGTTGATTGATCGCTTCGCTGACGGTTTCCATTAAATGGAATTTCCATTAAATCTTAAAATTTTTAAGATCACGATGGAGGTCGTCGTTGCGCACATACCAGGGGGCATTTACAATTCTCCTTAATACCTTATTTTGGAAAGTTTGTATGACCTTGATGTTAGATTTTTTCGTGCAGCCCCAAAGCTGGATGCCATAATATGGCACATGTAGTATGAAAGGGGCACTTTTCAAAATAGCTACTTTTGGGAAATCAACATTGAAGTGAAATCACTCGCTACCCCCCCTCCGTAGTGGGTAGAGTAATAAAGGCATCACACGATCTCTAGCGGCGAGTATTTGCACTAGGAATGCGAGGACCAGCTCAACGTGTAGAATTTTATCTGAGACGTTTGATAAGGGCACTTCCAAAAAACGCGATTATTGAAAAGTGCCCCTTTCATACTACATGTGCTTTCATGACATGTCATACTACATGTAAGTGGACCACTTACTACATATTATGTCCACACAGGTTTCAGGATTTGCTTGTATATCAGCAGTTTGTTGTGAACGGAAAGCTCGGAGTGCCTACCGAGTAACCAATACAGTTTTCTAAACTTTATCTTCAGTTCTTCGTTTTTCTTTTTAACGTGCTCTTTCCATTTCAGTTTCGTGTCAAGTGTCATCCCCATAGGGTAAAGTAAAAACATAAAAATAAATGTGTTTCAGACACATATGCAAGTTTGATTTGCTCTAATACTGCTATATCATAATTAATTGCATTAATTTTGACTTCCTTGAAGAGTAGACCTAAGTAGAGTGTATATACCTGCCAGGTTAGAAGTAGACACAGAGTTTAACATATTTCTAGGTTCGGAAGAACAGATTAAAGTATCGTAAATAGTAGGGGGGTATGGGAAACAGAAACCTCGAACCTAATTACCAGAATCACCAGGGTTAGATTCTTTGTCACCATTTGGGGTCTTAGCTGCAGCTCGACCCACCAAACCTTGATGATTGGTGATTCACCTACATCCTTCTACCGTTTCTCTACTGTCGGTGTCAGCTAGGCCACTGAGTACCAGCTGAGATGTGTATGACATGCGCGCGAGTAGGGATGGGATATCGAACGGAATATATCGATCAAATGGTATATCGTCAATGAGTTATCAATACCGTCAATATATCGGAGAAAATGTGTATCGGGATTTCGATACATCGGAAGATCTACTTTAAAAAACGTGTTAAGTAGGTAGGTGAATTTAACCGTTTTAAAACAATACAAACATCATTTAGGAAGACATTTATCGACATATCGGAAGATCTACTAGAAAAATCCGGTTTAAGTCAGTATTTAACCTAGGCACTTGGAAAGTTTTACTGGGTATGAATTATCGAAATTATCTTAGTTAAAAAACTGAAAAAGTTCGAAAATGTCATGGTTTTAGAGCACTATGTCAGTAGCATAGAGTTTTCTGTGCAGGGTTGCAAATTTTGGGGAAAACTACCCTCAGGGGTTCTAACAACATAAATAAAATATCGTAAATACCCTCACAATTGCAGTGTTAGATTTATAAACTGATTATATTCAAAATTGATTCATTGAACCATGTAGGCATGGTCCTTAAAAATTGTAAATAATTGTTGTGAAAACCTGCTTCACTTCGTACAGTAGGTAGTTTTAATCTAGACGCGCCTCCATTACTTTTGGCTCAAGTCAAATAATTGAGCCCTGAACACCACTGTAGTAGGTAGGACTTAAACCTGTACTCATGTTTGAGCTGAAGTCAACAGTCTGAAATTAGGCCACCACTTGATACACACAGGTACTACAGGCGACCCTCCTTATCCATCCATTTTAATATTAATGTTTACTTGTTGGAAACAAGTAACGATATTATCGGTTACTATATCGATATTAACAGATGGTTAATCTCAGATAAGGATAGTAGGATGTTAGCAGTGGTACCCCTCTCTCCCCTCTCTCTACTCCTACCTACCTGATTTTTTCTCCCAGTTTCAGTTGTTCTTCTTCATCCGCCATTAGAACAGCCAAGTCCTCGCGACGCCCCAATTCCTTTACAAATTCTAATTCAAATTAATATTCAGTTCAGAGAAGTTTCATGTCGGGATACCTCCCTCAGAATTTCCCTTTTGGTACAATCGTCAGTCTTCGACCATACTACAGGAAATCAGCACTGGGGCCCCAGTCAACTTGCAGAGAGGCGCCTCTACACGTGAGTCACGATCCTTTTTTCCTAGAAAAATCCATATACCATTGTGCTACTATTTTCTTGATTAAATTTTAATAATTGCGGGTACTTTCCCCACCAACCAATTATATCGGTTCTCTATAAAGATATAAATATATCGATATATCAACCGTAATCTATCGATGTATTTCATAAATCGATACATCGTTGCCGTCCCTACGCGCGAGCTGGCTTCCTTGTTTTAGTACGCTCTAACGTATCCTTGCTATCACTGTTCACCTAGCAGGGAAATCGCTGATTTTGGGTAAATATCAATCGCTTGATTCAATATTACTATTATAACAATATTTGTTCAATATCATCATCTCTCTACCGTTGTAGGAATTTTTGTTTTCCAACGAATGACATTTTTGAATTCAACTTCAATTTTTAGGCCGATTTGTGGCACGAGTGACTGCCCAAAATTGCTGGAAGCCATTTTTTGGTCAAAATACAAATTTAATTCCAGCATTAAAAACTTAAATTAATTTTTATTGCAGTTATTAGATGTATATAATACGACCTATAATACAGCAATACAAACTGTGGTTGATAAAAAAATTCTGAACCTACCTCAAAACTCGAAAGCTCAGACTGTTTTGACTGAAAAATGGAATAAAAGTTTCACCATAAAAGTTTCGTTCTCGAATTGTCTCATATTCACCACACTTCTAGTTTTTTTAAACTTAATTGTTTATTTCATAAACATCACAATTTTGAACGCTATTGCAATATAGTAAGAACAATGCCTAATTGACATGTAACATGTTGCAGGAACAGCTCACCAGCTGACCTAACTAAGGATAAACAAACAGTGCAGTACACAACACATTGACTTTACATATATGTATAGAACGAAACTAGTTTAAATAAGGATAACAACGACACTTCTAGTAGATTTAAGCTACTCACGGTCCATTATTCATTATGGATTCATTCCCACATCCACTTGGGAGAGGAGCCACCACGTGGGTGAGGCTAAATTTTTGAAATTGCCAGAATTTAGTTTGTGACAGAAAAACAGTTCCTCTGACACCTGATTGGTGATTTGATGGAACGGTTTCTTTGTTTCTCCCAAATCAACACTCAGGGATTGCTCCCCAGTCTAATTCCAGACATCGATCTTTAAGTAGGTACCTACTTTCATACAAGATCACTTCCCTTACCCTCGTGGTTCAAATCCGAAGATCTAATAGGTAAAATCCGTTGATACTTCTCCCCTCCTCATAAAAATATAGATACAAGCCTCATTGATTATAGGACAATATATTTATTTATCTTTCCTAATTCAATTTGTATATTTCATTCATCATCCCTAGTCTTAGGTTGATCTGCACCAAGAAATAGGTATTCTAACGAAACACAAAGTTCTACGTTTTTCTGTTTCAAGTTGATCAGCAGAAATGAAAAAAACCTACAGAATTGTTGATTAGTTGAACATCAACCAACTAGAATAAGTTTACAATGCAATTTGCACCACTCGAATCCTCCTTCTGGTGGATTGAATGATTTACCGAACCAAGGAAAACAAGGGACGGCCCAAAACACAGGGGGTAGATCTCCGACCTGTACAGGGCCTTCGGGATCCTATTGTTCATAACCACTTTTTAATTATTTCCTCCGCCCTCCACCGATGACAGGTAGAAAATGAAAGCGCCATATGACAGGGGAGGCTGCACTCGAAACATCTGCCGTTTTTTCGCGTTGCACCTTCCACACCCCCGATTTTCCTATATTCGTATACCTACTCGAAATATCCCTGGAAACCGCTCCTTTTCATCCTGGAGAAATTCATCAACCAGCTGCCCTCCTTATGAAGAAGAACGGGCTATTATTGGTCATAACTTGCGATAATTTCTGATAGGTTGTAGTTATGACTATTATGAGCGAAGTTTCGTTGTGGCTCGTAAATTCCTAAGTCATGCTTTTCGCACGCGCCTGTCAGGTCGACTGAACCTGTCATTATCAAACTCTAAATACACGGAGTGAAACCATTTAGCTAGGAGGAATTCCTGATAGGGCCTGACAGGTAAGCATTACATTTGAGTTGCACACTTCTCCAGTAGGGGAAAAAATACAATAATTGGACGATTAAGGATTTCGCGCATTTCGGCGTACCGATATAACTATTGCTTATCCATTCTAATTAACCGAGGTAGTCATCTGGCTTCCAGTTTGGTAGTTTGAAATAACATTAATCAAAATTAATGTTGAATAATTTCTATATCCACTGAAAATTTGATGACCAGGATTCTAGTGGAAAGTCAGCTTATTCCCACATGCCTAAGCCTTCACTGCCGCCACAACATTTGAGATGCGTCCCCAAGTGCCGCCACATCGACTTTCATGAAATCCTTTAATTTTTTCACGACAGAATAGCAAATAAAGTTCTAAAATTTACGTGTTTTTTCTTTTTTCAAAATTTCGAAATTTTGCTACCTCCGATACTGTGAAGGAATTAGGTACATTGCGCGTTAGTATCATCTCTTCCCACTGCTGTATGTCAGGTCCGTCACAGTTACGAGTAGTATACAAATTGGGGCTTCTGGCCCGATCCTCAAAAAAGGTGCCCCTTGCCAGGGGGTGTTCTAGCCCAACTCGCGATCGGAAAAACAATTTTGGTAACAACTGGCTAACATGATTATTTCACGAGAATCAATGTCTGTTCTGAAACTAAAAAAAAAAAAGGTGCCCCTTGCTGCGGAGGCACGTCTCGAAGAGTTTATCACTCTGTTCCATTGACCTTGGCTGCTTCCTCCCGAGCCTCGTGCTTCAGTTTCGGTTCGTCTGTGGGACAGTGCGGGTGTGACATGACGTCATCCAATTGACTCACCTGATCTGCTAGCAGCCAATAGAAATCGTTGATTAATACCTGATTCCGCTCAACCAATCAAATCCTAGTAAAGTGACGTCATGGTAGTGACCTAGATTCATCATTCAGTGACCGTCGAGTTTGAGGACCATTAAGGAAGCTGATATCTCGAGCTGTGGACCGTCGAGTTTGGGGACCATTAAGGAAGCTGATATCTCGAGCTGTAGACCGTCGAGTTTGGTGGATATTAAGAAAGACTGAGCTGAGCTTTTCACGATGAGTCCTCAACATAATCAACCTTCCAAACGTCTTAATCGTTCTTCTCAGAACGCTACAGGATCTTCGGACTACAAATTTTGTGAAATCTGTGATGTGTTCCGTTCTAGGAGTCAGTTTGCACGTCATTTGAGGAGTAAGTCTCATAAAACCAACATCCCCATTCAGTTGACTAAATTTCCTTTGAACAAACATGTTAATTATGATCCTCGAGCAGAAGCTACAATACCTACTCGACGTGAAGAAAAACTTCCTGCTTTTGTACCCACGGAACCGGATAGGATGACCGACTACAGTAAGGTAATCCCGATAGATTCCGATATTTCTGAATATATTAAACGAAAACCGACGCGACCTCAGCAGTGTGATCAGTCCGCCATGTCGGTGGTTCCTCCCTCGGTTCGGGAATATTACGAAATGCCCTCCGTTTTAAGTCCATTACCATCATCTCCTGTTGATGTTGTTGACGAAGCCTTATCTAGAGAGTTTGACCCGAAAGCTGTAGCAGAAGTTATTGAGGAATTAAACTCATTATTATTATTCACACCCCCTATAAGAAAAGTTCACCCAGACAATAATCGAATTGTTGGTTTGTTGGGCGAAAATCCATGTATCTCTAACAATCCACCTAAAACCTTTGAGCAATTTAGGGGTTGTATGAAAAATTTATCTGGCAGTACCACTATTAAATCAAATCCTGAGGAAAAAATTAATTCCCATGAATCGAGAGAGGAATCTCTGAAACGTATTTCTAAATCGATATTTGATGCAGATTCTCAAGAGGAACTTTCCACACCTCACTCTCCGCCAAAAGAAATCCTATCAGATAATGATAGAATCGTAATCAAATTAGTTAAAGACCCTATTACTAATCAATATAAGGTTAGTCAAAACTCCACTGACATACCCCCTAATTCTCACATTGATGGTCCCTCTCTAATGAGTGTGAACTCTAAAAAACATTGTTCTACTTGTTATATTCTGGTGACAAAATCAAATTGGGCTCGGCATATCAAATCTGCAAAACATGTAGGCTCCCAGAACTCATCAATTTCAAAAACTTCCGTACCTCAGAGCTTAGATAAAAAATATTGTTCTTCTTGTGATGTTTCTATAACAAAAACCAACTGGACCCGCCATGTTAAGTCTAAAAAACACCAAAAATCCGCCCTATTGGAACAGCAAGCATTGATTCATAAAAATAATAATATCAACGAGGAGTTCTCAACTGAAGAAGAAATAACAAAAAACTCAAATTTTAAAAAAATAATATGGAATTACATAAGAGGTTCGGGTGATATATCTGTGTTCTTGGAGTCCTTAGAGGGTAAAATAATAGATAAGCTATTGGAATACTTTATTTTAAATCCTTCTATTAAACTACAGGTAAGCTTAGAATGCACATATTTTCGAGAAAAAATCGATGGGGAAATACAATACACAGACATGTATTTCCACACAAAAACGGATATTATTTCGACAAATAATGATATGAATGAATGTTTATCAAACAAGTTTGAGGATTTGAAAAATCGTGAATCACAATACCAACCCTCGGCTGGTTCTGGCTGGTCATTGCATAGACCTAAGAGGTTTATCCTGAGTTTAATTAAATATAACCCACTGAGTGCAAGTTCTTACATAAAATTACCCAAATGGATTTCAGATAAAAAAGCTTGTATAAACGTTCAGAATACTTCAGATAATTTATGTTTTGTTTATTCAGTTTGTTGTGCTGTTAATGACCAGAGAAATAAAAACCCTCAGAATGTGAGCCATTATAAGCATCAAATAAATGATGAAATATTTAGGGGGTTTCAGTATCCTTTGACCTTTGATAATATTTCAAAGTTTGAGAAGAAGAGCCAGAATAATTACCCGGGCTACCCTACAATGGCAATTAATGTGTATGAAGTCTCAGGAAATGAAATCAAACCGATATTGATATCAAAACAGAGAGGTGCTGAAAAAGATGTAGACTTGCTGTACTTGGCTAATGAGAACAAGGGGCATTATGTTTACATTAAAAATCTGTCTCGTTTGGTTCGTTCTCAAATAAGCAAGCATAAGGAAAAAATATTCTTGTGTCGAAGATGTTTGACATCTTTCCGACATCAAGGTCAACTCTCTGATCACTCAGAATACTGTGGTGAACATCAACCCGTGAAACCGGTTATGCCTACAGAGGGGAGCACCTTAGAATTTCAAAACTTTATCAACAAATTCGAACACCCATACGTTATTTATCTTGATTTTGAATGTTTGTTGTATGATCAGAAAAATAATACTAAAATTGATCAAAAAGAATCATATACACTGAAGACTAAAAAGCATATTCCTTACGGATTCACAACATATTTAGTATCCAGGGTGGATGGTAAAATTCACAAACCTTCTTGTTACAGAGCAAAAAACCAAACAGAACTCGAAAACTTACCCCTCAAGCTCATTCAAAAACTTCATAAAATACTGAAATCTATTGCAAACAGATATGAAAATTCAAAACCATTGATGTTAACTGATGAAGAGGAAAGGAGTTTTCAGTTATCAAATGTATGTCATATTTGTGATAAACCAATAGAACTCGGAACGCAAAAAGACAGAGATCATTGCCATCTACAGGGAAGATATATCGGAGCATCACACCCAGAATGCAACCGGCGTAGGCAGTTAGTCACACATATACCGGTTTTCTGCCACAATTTATCTGGTTACGACTCACATCTGTTCATAAAAGAATTATTCAAATATGGTGACGAAACGAATAAAACTACTGTACTAGCTAATACAGAAGAGAAATATATAACCTTCTCAAAAAACATGGTTAAGTTGAGGAAGGGATACTTGAAATTGTGTTTCATTGATACTTTCAGATTCATGCCAAGCTCTCTCGAGAAACTAGCGCAGAATTTGAAACCGGAAGAATTCACACATCTTAATGAATTTATTAGGGATAATTCTATTTGTGGGAAATATTTTCATAGGGAGAAAAATGATGAAAATGAACTGTTTAGTATACTACGGGGAAAAGGTATATTCCCTTACGAGTTCTTGAACAGCCTTGAAAAACTTAATCACGATAAGACCCTTGCTCCTGAAAATTTCTACGATTCATTAAATGAATCAAATATAAGCTCCGAAGATTTTAATCACTACCTCCACGTATGGAATAAACTTAAAGTCAAAACTTTAGGAACTTATTCGGATTTATATAATACTCAAGACGTTTTGTTGCTAGCAGACGTATTCGAGAACTTTCGGTACGTTTGTTTGAATAATTATCAACTGGATCCTGCACACTACACCACAGCTCCGTCACTGGCTTGGGATGCGATGTTGAAATCAACGAAAATAAAACTCGATCTGATTACAGACTATGATATGTATTTAATGATTGAAAAAGGTATTAGAGGAGGTATTTCTCAATGCACCACAAGGTACGTGAAAGCCAATAACCGATACCTCAAAGATTACGATGATACAAAACCGGATAATTATCTAAGTTACATAGATGCAAACAACTTGTACGGTTGGGCTCTATCTCGTTCACTCCCATACAGAAAATTCGAGTGGATCCCGTCAACGCTTCATGATATTGAATCTTGGAAACATATAATTGCAGGATACCAAGAAAGCCAACAACAAGGTTATATATTCGAAGTTGATTTACATTATCCTCAAAGGCTTCATGATGCTCACAGAGATCTCCCATTGGCTCCAGAACACTTCAACCAGAAGTTGTGTACGACTCTCTATGATAAAAAGCGATACGTTGTACATATTGATAATTTGAAATTGTATTTGAATCAGGGTTTAGAGATTACAACCATTCACCGCGTTATAAAATTCGAACAAAAACCGTTTATGAAATCCTACATAGATTTTAACACTTCTAAACGGGCTAACTGCTCGAACGATTTCGAAAAAGATTTTTATAAACTTATGAATAAATCTGTCTTTGGTCGTACGATGATGAATTTACGTAAACGTCAAGATATTAGGCTATGCAACGAAAAAGGAGCATCCAAATTAGCGAAAAAACCAACGTTTTCTAGATTTACAACATTCGATGAAGATTTCGTAGCGTGTCACATGACTCGAAATAAAATAAAATTTAATCAACCCTTATATTTAGGATTTTCGGTTCTCGATTTATCAAAACATCTGATGTATGATTTCTTCTACAATAAACTAAAACGCTACGATCCTAATTTAAACCTTTGTTATATGGACACAGATTCGTATTTCGTAGAAACAACGATAGATCCCTATCAAATAATTAAGGAGAACTTGGATGAATTTGACACGAGTGATTATGGTAAAACACATCCCTGTTATAGTTCAAGCAACAAAAAGGTGATTGGGAAATTTAAAGATGAGCTGAACGGTGCTCCTCTCTCCGAATTTTGTGGTTTGCGATCCAAATTGTACAGTTATTCTTATGTTAAAAAAGATGATGAGCATTCTAATCATGTAAAATGTAAAGGGATAAAAAAGAATATTGTGAAACAAACTATAAATATGGATGATCTAAAATCGTGTCTCTTTGATGGAAAAGAACAGCATCGTAAGCAAAATTTGATCAGAAGTTATAAACATACGCTATATTCAATCTCTCAGAATAAATTAGCTCTCAATTCGAATGACACCAAACGATTTACCGAGGAAAATAAAATTAGTACTTTACCTTGGGGTCATTACAAAGTCCTAAAATGAATTATATTATAAATCTATTAGGTATATTATTTATATAGGTATGTATATGTATAGAAATTATAAAATGTATAGTATATACCTACCCTCTTAGTTCCTCATCTAGCATTCTGCTAGGAATACACCTAATAAGAGGAGAACAGCTTGTGATATCTGAGAAACAATCCCATCAAGGAAAAATGTCTTTACCTCTGTACAGAATCAACATGCTCGGGAAGGTAGATATAGGAGACTTTAGAGAACAGAAAAAATTTTCTGAACTAGAAGTTGACAAATTCTACAGCGTTACCAAGTTGAAAAAGATCAATACAAAATTTGGTGAGCGGCTTATGGTATTCAGTGAAGGATTCCGATGTTATTTACCATCTAGACTATCCAAGGTTGATAACGAAACCCTTCACGAACTGAACCAACTCGTTCACCTAGGTTTCAGAAGAAATAATTACGGGGAAGTAATATTTGAAGAAGCCTTAGACTGTGTGGGGGTCCGCATTATATAATTATTCAGAAGCTCAGAATAATATGAAGGAGAAAAACTTCATGATGTCTTGTGATTCTGCCAAGCGTGTTACTCGTTCTTCTCAGAACGCAAACTCGCGTCTGTGTTGGTAGATTTTTTTGTTGTAAATACCTGCTTATAAGAAGACAGAACATAAAACAAGAATGACACTCTTCAAGATTTCTGGTACAGGCTCAAAGCTGAGCTTACGGTTAGAGCATCCTATTCATTTAGATGAGCATAAAGATTATTCCCTAGGTCTTTTGGGATTTTATGGTAGAAATTGTGCTGCAAATATTTCTGAACCTATACAAGTGGTGTTTACAGGAAGTGATGATGATCAGCAAACATTGTATATAGGTAGTGGGAATTACTCGATAGAAAAAATTGAAAATATGCTCATAGGTTTTATTAAATCGAATTATACGAATCTTGCAGTGCTTGTTAGTAATAAAGATATGTATTATCTTCGTGTAAACGAAACAACTGCTAGAGTTGAAATGAAGATGCCTGTTGATGTTGACTTGTTCCCTCCATCGTCTGAATATCGTAAAAAATTAGGTTATTTGCTAGGGTTCTCACAAACAAAAACGAATGTTTCGTTTTATTTTAAATCAAATACTCACTATGAAGCAAAATCATACCCGAGGTTAGAACCTTTCAAAGTTATTGAAATTCATTGCAACTTGATCAAACCTGCTGTAACTAACCATCAGACTGATCCACATTCCCATCAGGAAGCAGATATCCTACATATGTTCTATCCTAAAACTGAGCAGGTTAAATTTGGTTCCCTTATTGCAGAACAACCTGCTCAAATTAACTACCTCCATATCAATAAGAGCGTGAAGTCAATTCAGAGAATAGAATTGGTACTTAAGAACGAATCTGACACCGAAATCGATTTTTTGGGAACTGATTTGAATGTATACCTGAAATTAATCGAAAATGAGCGAATGTAATGTTACGCCACAAATTTTTTGTTTCAAATGTAGGAAAAAAACTGATAATGTAAATACTTCAACAGTTCAAGCAGCAAATGGCTCCTGGAAGAATATAGCAAAATGTAAAGTATGTAATACTCAGAAGAGTAAATTTTTGAAGCGAGGATGGAAAATTGAGCAGAATTGTATGAGCACGAATGATAGACAAATTGAAGCAGTTGAGGTGCATAGACCAGTCATAAAAAAATTTCAAAAGCGTAAAATAGTGACCTTAGGGATCGATGATTTATGGGCAGCAGATTTGATCGTGATGACTAGTTATAGTCATGATAACGATGGGTATAAGTATTTGCTTAATGTTATAGATACATTTTCAAAGTATGTATGGAGTGAACCTCTGAAAAGGAAGGATGGCCCGACGGTTGCTGCTGCATTTCAAAATATCATAGTCAGAGCAAAGAGCATTGGGCATTCATCTCCCAATCTCCTTCACACCGATAAAGGACTGGAATTCAAAAACAGACATTTCAAAGCAATTTTAGATAAAAACTCGATTAAACTATACCACACGGAGAATTTGGAGAAATCTAGCATTATAGAACGTTTCAATAGAACGCTGAATGGTAAGATGAAAATTCGTTTTTACATTAATCAAAATTTCAGATGGATCGGTATATTGCAAGATTTAATTGCTGAGTATAATCATAGCTATCACAGAACTATTCGGATGAAGCCTGCAGATGTTTGTAAGGATAATGAAAATACCATATTAGAGTTGGTGGGCTCTAAAAATTCCACAAAGATTCGGTCAGACATTGAAGTGGGTGATCGTGTAAGAATAACCAAAGATAAGAAAACGTTTAGCAGTAAGTACGGAAGTAGTTGGACGAAAGAAATTTTTGTTGTGGATAAAATCGTTTACACAGAACCTATAACTTTCAAATTAAAAGCACTGGACGGTGAAGAGATTGTAGGATCATTTTACCGAAAAGAGCTTCTAAAAACAGCGTTATAACTATTTAAGATAAGATGGAACACCTCGCTATAATGAGCAATTCACCAAAGAGAAAAAACAAATATATTGTTACTCCCTACGACTCTGTGTTGCAGGAGAACAGACAAAAATTTCCAGATGTCATGAGAGCGATAATTGTTGGTTCGAGCAATTGCGGTAAAACAACATTACTTATGAATTTCATATACAAAAATTGGATTGATTTTTCTTATTTGTATATATTTAGTAAGTCCCTCAACCAACCTCTCTATCAGAAACTATTGGATCGTTATCATGCTGCTGAAACTAAACTCGGACAGGAAATTTGTTTCTCTTCTGATAATTGTGAAGATATGATTTCTGTTGATGACTGTAAGCCTGATTCGTTAGTCGTTTTTGATGACTGTCTTCTAGAGAAACAAAAGGAAATAAAGAATTATTTCACAAGAGGACGTCACAAGCGTATATCCTGCATTTATTTAGCACAATGCTACAACTTGGTTGATAGACAGGTAATCCGTAATAATGTCAATCTTGTTTTTGTATTTTCACAGAATAAACATTATTTGAAAAACATATATGATGACTTCGTTGCTGGTGATATGTCAATTCAGGAATTTTCTGATCTTTGTAAGCACTGCTGGGAAAAGAAACATGGGTTTATAACTATTGATTTAACCAAGAAAAGAGATTGTGGAAAGTATCAGTGCCAGTTGAACGAAATCCTATCTCCACTCAAGAAGAGAACTATTGTGTAAAATAATAACTCATCGATTCTTGACTGATGTCTGAACGAACGATCCTTGAACGACATTTATCGATGTCTGAACGATCCTTGAACGACGTTTATCGTTTGTTTGTCGTTTTTTTTTATCGATGTCTGAACGATCCCTGAACGACGTTTATCGTTCGTTTAACGATCCTTGAACGACGTTTAACGTTTGTTTGTCGTTTTTTAACGTTTTTTTATCGATGTCTGAACGATCCCTGAACGACGTTTATCGTTTGTTTGTCGTTTTTTAACGTTTTTTTAACGTTTGTTTATAGTTTTTTAACGTTTTTTATCGATGTCTGAACGATCCTTGAACGACGTTTATCGTTTGTTTGTCGTTTTTTTTATCGATGTCTGAACGATCCCTGAACGACGTTTATCGTTCGTTTAACGATCCTTGAACGACGTTTAACGTTTGTTTGTCGTTTTTTAACGTTTTTTTTTTTTTTTTATTTTTTTATTTTTTTTTTTTATTTATCGATGTCTGAACGATCCCTGAACGACGTTTAACGTTTTTTATCGTTTTTTTTTTTGCGTTCGTTTAACGTTCGTTCAACGGTTTTTTTTATCGTTCGTTCAACGTTCGTTTAACTTTTTTTTTTTAAATCGATCGTTGTTTGAGCGTTACCTGACCGATTAGCGTTCAGCTAGTGATTCACGAACGAGTATAGATTCCCTCAATAGTAAATAAGAACGTTAAGATGGATATGCAAAAATTAAATGCTGAAGCCAAAAAAGCTCGTGAGCTGTCCCGTATTGAAAAAGAGCTAGTAGCAAAATTCAGACGGGCACAGACGAAAATACAAGATCGTAATAGGTTTAGACGCGAGGAATATAAACCTATAACATCTGCTATTCAAAATCTAATTGAAAAAGGAGAAGCTAATGATTATAAACCTATTACAGAAGCAATTGAAAATCTACAAAAAAAGGTTGAAAATCAGTTAGTACCTTTTCAAAAAACGATAACTTATCTCCCTCAAAGTGAAGAAAGCTATGAGGAACAAAGTTCTGAAGAGGGAACGGATCCTTATAGTTCTTCTGATGGAAGTATGGAGACTTTGAAATTTTCCCCAAATGCTCTTCAGAGTACACCCACGAAATCAAATGAACCAGATCCTGAAGCTGAAGACAGTAACCTATACAGTACACCTTCAAAAAATTCACCCAAAGATATACATGTTATGGTGGGCTCCTCCCGAAGCTGACCTTCCTATTTGTCGGAAGACACGGTATTTGCAAAGGAACAACACTTCCGAATTGTAAACTAATTTTATTACCTGAAGAGACTGTACTATTTCAGAAACGGAACTCGAGTTAGCGATACTCCCCCTCGGACAGTATTTACTACAAATTTGATATCAAAATGATCACATGACACCTCAAAGGTTCACACTCAAGCGAGATACAACGATAACTGTTCGGGCAGAACTGAAGGAGGGCTTAACAGGTGCCCCCTCTCTTCTCTCAATAGTTTCAAAACCTGTCACGAGGGGATTTACGAGCAGCTTGTGGCGACACTACTGTGTTTTCGAGTTTCAAATAATAAAAATTGTTTAAAGTACAATGTCAGTAAATCTGATGATAATGCAAGTGAAATGGAAAACGTTCAATCTGGTTCAATCAGGGTTTCAGTCTTCGTTTTCATCAATCCATCACACGGCGATCCTGACGTTGCTTCCGTCCTCGGGAGCTCAGTTCACCTAGGGGACCAGACACAGCCCATTAGTGAAGAGAATATCAGCCTACTCCCGTCTCCATAAGTGAAGGGTTTCCCCTTCAGGCAAACAATTCAAAATAACAGCTTAGAACTGGCAAGTAAATTAATGCACATGCACAGTGGAGGTTGGAGGCACGAGGAAAATTTCAATGAACAAACAATTCCAAGTAACAAACAAATTGTGCAAGGAGGTACAGGAATTATCCTTTGATCAATATATTCGAGCCAGGTGAATCCAGTCGTTAGGAATCATTAAAAGCAACTCGTT
The DNA here is from genome assembly GCA_009739505.2 of Apolygus lucorum. Lineage (NCBI taxonomy): Eukaryota > Metazoa > Arthropoda > Insecta > Hemiptera > Miridae > Apolygus > Apolygus lucorum. Next base: position 29,203,282 of record CM019179.2, on the reverse strand, counting down.
CAAAAGGAACTCATTCAAAAGAACTGCTTGGGAAGGTTGTCTATCTCACTTGGGCTTGACAGTCACACTATCAGAAAAGTAATGACTGTAAGACGTAGACCACGTAAAGGGAAGGACATAGAACAAGGGTCCAACTATGACGCAGCCAACGTAAGGGTGCCAAGCAAGGTAGACTCCAGCCCACATTCCAAAATTAGACTCATACTTGACTGAGAAAATGATTATGATGATCACTGAGAAGACTTGGGGATCCAAAGTCAACATAGGTGGGATAGTCCACATTCAACATGATGATCACTGAGAAGACTTGGGGATCCAAAGTCAACATAGGTGGAATAATCCACATTCAACAAAATAACAAGACTGGGCGAATCCACAGTCACCTTGGAAGAGCAGTGGGTAGTCCACTATGAACAAAAACAGTCAAGAAAGTCAAAATTACTTCGATAAATCCCTGCTATCATCAGGGATAGTGCTAGAGCCATCAAAATTAGGAGCCTTGCGCAACTGTTCGTGAGGGTATTTCAAGTACTTCCTTGATCCTCCAGGAACATACTGCAATAAGTAGCGGTCATTTGGTAAAACTTTAACAATTTAAACGGTACTCGATAAGCGTTATCCAATATGATTAGATTCCTCACCTCCATCTGTGCAAAAACCAAATCGTTTTCCTCAAGCTTTATGCTGTCAAATCGACTTATGCATCAATCGAGTAGCAGTATCTCGAAATTCATGTGTGCTAGTGAATAGAATGCTTCTAAGGTTTTTTCATATCCAAAATGGAAAAGAGACTCTTGTACATTGTTGACAACAGCATAACGTAGTGAATGTTGTACAATGTGAAGATATCTTGGGCGTGTATGTCTTTGTACTTTCCTACACAAAATTCTTCCATGAATTTCATAAGTGTTTTGAATATCAGGATCAATATACGATGTTTTCCATGAGGTCTTAGTTTTTGGTGTTGCTGCTCTATGAGGGTGCTGATTAACAAAGAATTTGCATTTGGATTTTCAATAATTGGTTCCGAAGTTACAGTACTATCATTATTGTCATCAATGGGTTTTCAAACCTTGCAAAAAGGACCACCTTCTTTGGACTCGTGGTATTAGTTCTTGTTTATTCTGTGTTGCACGAAGCGAAGCACAGTCAGTTACTACAATGAATTGGTAGCTTTGTAAATAGTTATGAGAATGAATTGCGGCATAAACCACAACAAGGGTCTTCAGCTCTTAAGAGTGGTAACTGTTGTTCGGGTGAATAAACATTTGAAAGTGAACAAGAAGAAGTTTCCCCCACTCTAATTACTAGTTTTGTTGTCCGTTATCTGCCTAGTCATACTTACCGCTCTCGTACCTTTCGTTATTTGAATAAATAGTTTTTCTACAAGTTCTTGTTCCCATTAATTCAATAAAAACCCTTCAGTAACGTGATTCTGATAGAGTGGTTCTTTTGCTATTGTCAGACGCACATGCTGACAAAGTTTCGTATGGGACAAATCTCTAAAGATTATCTGGACCCAAGAGGATCGCCAGGTCAGTCATACGTCTTTAAACTTCAGCTTACCCAATCCCCGGCTAGGATAGTTAGGAAACTTAGCGCCTAGGCAGGACATTTACTGGCAGGATTTACTGCAAATAATTCTGATTCGCAAGTAGGCGCAAAAATAAGTCAGGCCTAACCACTGAAACAGCGGAGGAGACAACACTAACAGCTGTAGTATGCAACAGGTCTTGGCTTTTCATCAATGATGTTAATCAGTATTGATCCAAAACCTAAAGAACTTTCATCAATATGCAATTCAATTGGGTAAGAAGGGTTGAAAATGGTTAACATTGGCTCTGCGGTTAGGAGGCCAATAAAATGTTGTCTAATCCTTTTCATGATCTTCCATCCTTTGTTGTCATCAATTGGAACAAAGGGGTTGCTAACTGTGCAAAATTATGCACAAATTGTCTAAAATTTGAAGCTAGACCAAGAAATTGGCGAAGTGTACAAAGAGTTGTGGGAGGTCGCAATTTGTGAGAGCTTCGACTTAAGTTTTATTGGGTCGCAACTCTCCGTTCTCTATCTCATAACCTACATATTTGATTTTAGTTACAACAAATGAGCATTTAGAGAAATTGGATGAGAAACCAGCAGCTGTTAATATTCCCAGAGCATAATCTAAGCGTTCTAATGCCTCACTCGGAGTGCTAGCAGAAATCAACATAATTATCGTACATGTAGCATGTGACATAATCATGTGCTAAGTCTCCTAAAGCTTTCATGATAGCTCGTTGATAGACACTTGGTCCGTTACGTACCCCAAAAGGTAAAACCAAAAATTCCCACTGTCCATCTGGTGTTACAAAAGACAGTTTTTCAATGGAGTCTTCCTGAACAGGAATTTAATAAAATCCACAGGCAGCATCCAAGATGGTGAAATACTTAGCTCCACTAAATCGAGCAATTTGATCAGTAATCAACGGCAAAGGAAAATGTTCTGGGACTGTGTTCAAATCCAAGGAACGAAAATCAACAGTCATCCGAAAACCTCCAGTCTTTTTCTGAACAAGAAGTACCTATTGGACTAAAAAGGGGATGAGCTAGGACAAATTACTTTTGCATCTTCAAGTTCTTTTATGTGCTCTCGAACTAATTCACATTGTACAGGAACAGGACTGAGTCTGTAAGGACGTTGTTGTACTGTTTTAGTTGGATCAATGAGAAGAATTTTAAATGTTCCAGTGGTAATGCGTGTGGTTAGAACTCCTGTGATGAAGAATTTTGAATATTTTTGTAAAAGATTAACGAGTTTTGATTTTTGACTAATAGGAATATCTGTGTGTAATTCGTTGAAATTCACATCATTTACTGGTGAAACTTGACGACTTTCTGATAATGAGTCTTATGTGTGGGTAAATCAAAGAATGGAACGGTTATGGTGTGACAGCCTGGGATCTCACTGAACAACACAACCACATACTTTGTAAACCGATCCAGAGAACATCGATCTATCAAAAATCAGAAAATTCATAATTAGATTTGCAAGTGTTATCAGTTCCAGAATGCTTATCTCTCTTAATATCATTATCCAATAAAACTTTTGACTCAATTCCAAGAATTGTGTCCTCGATTTAACACGAATTTCATTCATAAAAAGTCCAGTAGAGTCCAGTAAAATATTCTCAGTAGTAGAAGACATGATAGGAGGATCGTCCTTCCTCAATTTGCACGCATTTGGGATAATCACCATATAATAATCTGTCACAAGAATTTCTCGCCCCAAAATTATGGGCACTGGAAGACAGCTCTATCTGCCACTATGTGAAACAAAACATGGTATCACGACCATTGATGGTAATTAAAACTCGTTTTTGGCATTTAGAAATGGTTACTGCAGATCCTATTCCATGCAAATGAACTATATTGTTAAAGGAAGTGCCTTGTAATTTAGAACTAATGGACATACGAAGGAGAGAGCAGTCTGATCCTGAGACGAAAAACGCTGAATATGATTACATAAAGGTTTATAAATTTTCTACATAGATCACTCGTGTTTCTGATTCATCTTAAGTCCAACTCTTAAGTTCTCATAGGGAATGAACGGTTTGTCCTACAGAGCTCCGCGTGGTCTCGAAAATTCTAAAAATTCTATACTATCTTAAATTGAAGGAAAAACAATACCTTTATACCAAAATTTTTTTTGAGCTAGGGCGTTTTCAAAATTTTAACTCTTAGAAGTGACCGACATCAACCAAAATCTCAGGGGCACAACTAGACCCCAAATTGAGTCCATATACTAAATTTCATCAAAATCAGTCAATGGGAACTAAAAAAAGTGCCGCGGACGGCCAAATTTTTATTCAATTTTTGGATTCTACATACCTTGAAATGTAAACCAACAAATTTTGAGGAGGGGGTTAGAAATTGTTTTAATCTTGGTCGATTCCAGAGGTTCATTATTGAAAATGATAAACCAAAAATAGTGGAATACATCACCTCGGTAAGTAAAAGTGCCTTCTGGATTAGCAACGCATAGGCCAACGTGCTTCTCTGCTGGCTTGGACATCAGACTTCTGTATTCTCCCGGGCCTGGTCTTGATGACTGCTTCTTCTTGGGACAGTTCGGTGAGATGTATCCTCCTTGGTTGCAGGCAAAGCAAGTAATAATTGTACTGGTGATGGGTTGCTTTGATAGGTGAATTGCTGAGGTAGTCTCAGACACTGATGTGTGACGCTCAAAAACTTTGTGTTCAGTTCGTTGACAATGCCCACAGCGAAGATTGAAGTTTTGAGGAGATGAGAAAAAAGAGGTTTAATCATTTGGGCAGCGTTTTGAAGAGGTGATTCTTGATTCTAAGAGATTTTGTCAGCCATTGCTTTCATAACTCTCGCTTGTCCAAATAATAAATTGTGTAGTTCATTCCTGAAATCATACCTGTCCGATCGTATGGTGAGGGGGGTGGAGGAACAGGAGGTCTCCGACGATCTCCACTCGTGTCTCGTTAGCACTCGTAAAAATTCGGCAACATCGCGTTCGGAAGTGCGTAGGTACGTGACCTTGGAAGGGTGTACCCCCCCTCGCCTCGTCCATCCTCTCTGGTCCGGTGGAGGGTTTTCCCCTCGAGGTATTTTCGGCTCGTCCTGAAAATGGCGGACGTAGACTTGAATGACCGACGTTTTTCACAAACATCCCGGGCGTTTCCGACGTTTTCACGAAATAATTGTTCACAGAGTCACTATTGAATTCACGATTTTCACTAAATCCGGCACGTAAGTTGTTTATCCCACTTCTGATGTTATGGTGGGCTCCTCCCGAAGCTGACCTTCCTATTTGTCGGAAGACACGGTATTTGCAAAGGAACAACACTTCCGAATTGTAAACTAATTTTATTACCTGAAGAGACTGTACTATTTCAGAAACGGAACTCGAGTTAGCGATACTCCCCCTCGGACAGTATTTACTACAAATTTGATATCAAAATGATCACATGACACCTCAAAGGTTCACACTCAAGCGAGATACAACGATAACTGTTCGGGCAGAACTGAAGGAGGGCTTAACAGGTGCCCCCTCTCTTCTCTCAATAGTTTCAAAACCTGTCACGAGGGGATTTACGAGCAGCTTGTGGCGACACTACTGTGTTTTCGAGTTTCAAATAATAAAAATTGTTTAAAGTACAATGTCAGTAAATCTGATGATAATGCAAGTGAAATGGAAAACGTTCAATCTGGTTCAATCAGGGTTTCAGTCTTCGTTTTCATCAATCCATCACATACAGTTAGGAAAAATCGCCTACAAGTTTCTACCAAGAGCGAACGATAAAACATTTGGACTTTACTATGAGGCACCAAAACAAACGTTCATGATTGGTAATACAGCTGTTGATTTTGATAAAAATGATATTATATTAGGGTTTGAACGGTACGAAGGAACTCCTGGACTTTGGAGGTTGATAACCTATGATAAAGCACCAAACGAAAATTTATACACGTCTCGGGATTTAGAAAATTATGAAAAAATTCTCACTGATACGGATTCTATGTTCCAGGGAAATAACCATGAATCCAAAAAACCGAAATCTAGTAGAGGAGATAAATGGTCAAAACTAGTTAAGAATATATGGAAAAAATATAATGATGACAGAAGGACTGAACAAGTAGGATCTGGAATCGTAGAATATAATAATAAAGATATTGAGTATAAGTATATTGATAATTTGAATGAGCTAGTGGCAAGAATTCATTACATATACAGTCAGGAGCAGGCAGGAAACAATAACTTTCATAACGAAAAAGTAGCTATCCTACAGTTTTTCAACGATAGGCTTGAAGAGATTATAGACACTCCGAAGGGTACAGAATATTTGATTCGGTTCGTTTCCAACATGCCATCAAAGCTTTTAAAAGGTGACAAGGTAGGGTCTGGTTTATTCAATTCAATACTGAAAAAAGTTCCTTTTGAAATGCATGCACGAGGTTATAATTTCCTAGGACCCGGAACGAATTTGGAGAAACGTTTAGAAAGAGGAGATGTGGGAGTGAACAAACTTGATGAAGCTGCAAAGGAACATGATATTTTTTATAGAGATCACCCTAAAACCTCAGACAGACATACCGCAGACAAAGTTTTGGAAGATAAGGCCTGGAGTAGATTGAAATCCAAAGACGCTGACCTGAACGAGAGATTTTGGGCGTTAGCAACAGGTGCAGCGATGAACGTGAAACAAACGTTTGGGATGGGAATTGAACCTCAACTAAAGTTTTAATAATAAGGTTTTCACAACTTCACCGCGCAAGATTTTATTCGTAATACTAAGAGGATTAACAAACACCATGAATATCTCGTCGGCTTTGCCATTAACGACCGGTCAGCGGACCAAAATCCGAGCTGCATACAAGCAGGGGAATGGAGCAACCATACAATTAAGTAAAGATCAATTGTTACAAAACAATGGTAAAGACAAAATTTTTATAACACACAAACAGCATAATGAAATAGCTAAATCTCGGGTGAAAAAGAAAGGATATCGATTGAAATTGTCATATGACCAGTTGAAAGAAAATTATAGAGGTGGGTTTCTTCCCCTCATATTTGCTGGGATAGGCGCACTGAGTGCATTGGTGGGAGGTGGTGCTGCTGTTGCTAATTCAGTAATTGATTATAAAGATCGGCAGAAACGGTTGGAGGAAACGATAAGACATAATAAAGCGTTGGAAAACCAGAAAACGGGTGGTCGGGTGAAAAAAAAAAAAAAGTTTTGAAGCGTTGAGCAATTTTGATATTACTTATTATGCTTTGGATAAACTTGGAATAAAAAATTTTAGAGGGGTATTTATGAGAGATGCTTTACCTAAAACTCCAAACATAATTGAATGTGGAATTCTGAATCTTGGTGATTCGAAAACAGACGGTTCACACTGGACTGCTTACTACAAAAACAAGATGGACAAATATTATTTTGATTCGTACGGAAACGCCAACCCTCCGAGGGAATTAATTTCTTACTTGGGTGGAAAGCGTTTGTTCTACAATAGAGACAGGATTCAAGATTACAGCGACCCTCCAATATGCGGGTACTTGTGTCTAATAGTTTTGTACTTGCTAGTGAATAAACATATGTCTCTTAACTCGATATTAGAAAAACTGAAACAAGATAAATACTTCTGGGAAAGTTTGCTTTAATTTTTTTTCAGACTATTATATAAGAAGGAGAAAGATGGCGAACGTATTTTCGAAATACATGAAGGACATCGTCCGCTCAGAGTACAAACATTACTATCCTAATAGCACTCAAAACTTTAACTCTCCCAACAAAAGAACAGAGTTCAATATCGATTATGGAGATGGATTTTCTATGTCAAAGTTTCAATATTTCATTTCTGGGACGTTGAAGAAGCGAGATGGAACTGTTTACGCTGCAAAATCAAATGTGAAATTGGTTGATAACTTTTTTCCGTATTTGTTCTCTAGAATCGAGGTGAAAAAACACAATTATTTAATTGACGAAGTTGAATACCCTGGTGTTACTAGTACCGTGAAGAGCACTGTCTCGTACAGTGGCTCAGAAAGTAGGGCGCTTGCAAACAATGGCTTTGTATCACAGTGCAACGCAGATAGAAATACATTCTACGTATGCGGGAATCTTTCACATTTAGGGTTGGGATTTTTCGAGGATGTTAAAATACCGCTTTATAAAGGAGGATTCGTAATTACCTTTATCAGAGATGGTGACGCTAACACCATTTACAGATGGAAAACAAAAAAAGCTGATGGGAGTTACGACGATGCCACCCTACCAGAAGAAGGACAGGTGCTTATCACAGAGTTTATGATTCGGGTCCCTATGATTGAATTCAAACCTATGGCTAAAATAGAGTTGGTGAAAGAATTGTCCGACCTGCAAAATATACAGTTCCATTTCAGGAGCTGGCAGTGCATACAAAAACCTGAAATCAACGGAAATACGTTTACATTTGATGTAACCAATATCTTTAGAAACATCCGAAATCCTACGTTTGTGATGGTAGCTTTCCAATCTGAAACTGGCTCACAGTTGCAGGATGCTTCGCTGTTTGATTCAGCCAATGTTAAAAATATTAAGGTGAAGATCAATGAGAACGTTTACCCTGAAGAAATGGAAAACTTGGATATCGCGGCAGGTAACTACGCTCTTGTCTACGAAATGTATAAGGATTTTAAAAATGTCTATCAAAATAATAATGATGTGCTTTACAACCCGCATAATTTTGTAACCGGAAAATGCGTTTACGTGATTGACACAAGTAAACAAACGGAAAATATTTCGAATTCGAAATCTAATATTATAATTACCGCGGATTTTGCACCCTCAGCAGGAACAAATCTATATGTAGTTCTCGTATCTCACACTACCTTAGATTATGATCTCTTCAATAACATAATCAAGGAAAATAATATGTAAGTCTGTTGTTACCAAAAATAGTTTTTCCGATCGCGAGTTGGGCTAGAACACCCCCTGGCAAGGGGCACCTTTTTTTTTTTTTTTGTTAGTTTCAGAACAGACATTGATTCTCGTGAAATAATCATGTTAGCCAGTTGTTACCAAAATTGTTTTTCCGATCGCGAGTTGGGCTAGAACACCCCCTGGCAAGGGGCACCTTTTTTGAGGATCGGGCCAGAAGCCCCAATTTGTATACTACTGTTACGGACCTAAAGTAATGGACTGGGAATGTCACAAAATCATTGTTGAAAACAAGAAAACGTTTATTGTATCATTAATTCATTGACAAGAACATACTATGTTCTGTATATGTTATATACATACATTTCCCCTTCTTATAATGAACCGCTTTCCTTTGGGTGGTAATCAAGTTTACCAATCTAACTTACGTAAATATTTCATAGCTACACACTAAATCAATAAGAAAATATCACAATTGCAAAGGAACTGGATTCCTCTGAGTATGTGATGCAAATATCCGAGTCGATCTCATCAAATTCTCCGACCGATTCCCAAGGTTCCGCCAGCAGTTGTCTTAGATCGTCGCTGCTTAGCCGCTTCCTCTCAATTTGTACTAATTTTCTCCTTGCAGAAGGTACATTCGTCCATATTTTCACTTTTGAAGGTGTCGGCTCGATTTCTAGCACAAAAACAAGATTGATAGAACGTTGGAAAGTTGACAATTTTTTCATGGTTTTTTGGTTTATTATTCTAAAAAATAAACCTTTGGAATCGACCAAGAACAAAATTCTTCAACCCCCCCCCCCCCTCAAAATTTGTTGGTTTACGTTTCAAGGTACGTAGAATCCAAAAATCGAATAAAAATTTGGCCATCCGTCCGCCGTACTCCGTACGCAGCACTTTCCCCACTTAGCTTGACCGATTTTGATGGAATTTGGTATGTAGGCTCCATTTGGGGTCTAGTTGTGCCCCGAAGATTTTGGTTGATGTAGGTCACTTCTATGGGTTACAAAATGAATTTTGAAAACGCCCTAACTCAAAAAATGTTGATATAAAGGTATTGTTTTTCCATCAATTTATGATATTACAGAATTTTTAGAATTTTTTGAGACCATGCGGAGCCCTGTTGGACAAACCGCTCGCTCCCTACGAGAATTTAAGGGTTGGACTTACGATAAATCAGAAACACGAGTGTGAATCGCGAAAGAGGCCTAATATCCGTTCAAATGTTAGCTGAACGAAAAGCAATCGATGTTTTTCTTCAAGTTGGTTGGTGGTGACAATGGAAATTCCTTGTTATTTGTAGACCTTTGTGTAATAATTTGCAGCGTTTTTGAAAAGCGCTCATCGGAATGGGGAGGGATGCAGAGTAACTTCGATTAAAAAAAGTCAAATTTCGAAAAGAAATGTTGAAGTTTGCCTTTTGATTTGATAACATGGAGCATGTTTTTGCCCTAGGGTAACTACCCGATAAACGTCACTCCGGTTTTCGGCCGAGTTTTTCCTAATTTTTTCATGATAAACATGATAATATAACTTTTGTACTATTCCTACCTATGACTGAAGGTTCTGCACTAAATTTGGCAAAAACATGTTCCAAGTTGTTATAATTAACGCCGTAGGCTTCGAGCACATAGCATCTGGGGGTCCAGGGGGGCTTGCCCCCCTGGCGAGACGCTAAGCGCCGAGTTTTAAATGTTTTATTGCTAAAATATTTTGGTTTTGCATTAGGTAGATTGGAAATTTACCGCTCTTCTCAATGATATCCTCAAATTTGAGTTTACTTGATAAACGTTACGAGTTATGGCAGTTTTAATGACGTAAGGTCGAAAATACGAAAGAAATAAATTAATAGAAAAAAATTGAAAAACAATGGGTTTAAATAAAATTACTAAGAGATTTTTTGTTATTGGAAATGCCAAGTAAAATCGAACTATCAAGTTATGCCCAACTTAAGTGTAGACACCCTGTGTAGTTGCATTGCGGAGGACATAGATGGTTGTACTATTATACAACGTTCATTTTCATTCAACTACTGATATACCTAAGTCACCACGTACCAACTATAACTTAGAATCTATAATCACAAAAATGGGATAAACAAAGCATTTATATCATAGTAACGTATCTATGATTTTAAAGTTCTTGAACTGGGACGATCACATTAATACCATTCCCGACAATACTAGTGCTCTTAAAGGAGTGGCCACAACTAGTGAGGCACGTAGATAGAAACGTATTTCACATGATCTGTAATCAAGTAAACCATAAAGAGGTGTTCAGTATCGAATAGAAATCTCGTCTAATAACCAACCAGGACGTTAATGTGAAAGGGTAATAAGAAAAAGGAAGTGGCTCGTAATGCCGTACTTGACCTCGTTTCTCTCAACAGGGTGCAGATGTCTCGATTAATCTCGATTGTTTAATATAACAACATTTACGGAATTGAAAGAGAATAAAAATAAGGGAGCGGTTTCGAACGAAAGAGGCAGAGAAACTAAAGGTTGCGTGCCGGTTAACAAAAGGAAGGTTAATTCGACAATGCACTTGTTCGAAACCGGCAAGTTACAAAGATTTTTTTTCTTTAAACCCGAAGTGGTTTAGCTGACGTTATCTAATTTCCGAACTTAATTGCTGGTTTTTACCCCCACCTTCTTCCGAGATGAACTGTTATCCTTCTATGCTTCTTCTTTTCGTCCTGTAAAAAGAGCGCCGTTTCTTTGATAAAAGCCAAGAAATTACGGTCAATTATACAGGAGGAAGTCCATTGAAAAGGTATTCAGTGGATGCTCATTCTCTTATTCTCACCCCTTCTGATGGCTACCGCTTTGACCTAGTTTTCCGTATCGAAGTAACTGTTATGGTTTTGCGGTCTTTCCATTGAAAAGAAATCCGAAAAAGACAGTGTTATTCTTCCTCGGTCGTTTATCCCTTTTCTGGGCACCGATGTGGTTTCAATGAAGGTAAATAACGCTTCATCCCGGTGCCTACCTCTTCAGAATTACAACAATTTAATCGAACTTATTTCGAAACTCCCTTAAAAAAATTCAATGATGAAAATATTACTTATAAACGCACTTTTGTCGCAAATTTCGAGTCGGCAATTCCTTTCAATTATACATTGACACGGTGTGATGATTATTTCACGACTTGTGCCTCATGTTGTAGCAGATGTCGGTTACCCAATATCTCTTCTGTTGTACTTTTATGCTCGCGTGTTCACAGCGAAATGTTGATCATAATTTTAAGGGGGAGTGCAGGTAAAGATATTATAGAGAATAATTGGCAATTTCCGCGTCCTATAAGTTACCTACGTATGGGCACATTTTGGTTCATTATTTTCAATAACTAATAATCCTTTGGATTCGACCAAGAAAATTTTGTTTTATTATTTTCAGTAATGAACCATTGAAATTGACCAAGGAAAACAAATTTTAACCCCACCTCAAAATTTGTTGGTTTACGTTTCAAGGTACGTAGAATCCGAAAATCGAATAAAAAAATTTTCCGCACCCGGGACTTTCCTTAGTTCCCATGGATTTTGATAGGAACCCGGTACAGATTGGATGGTAATATCAAATACGATTAAGAATTGCAAAAAAGTATCGATTCTTCAAAAAATCGATTCTTTTGAAAAAAACTATCTATGCTATAAATATCTAAACTATATATATTTTTAGATTATTTTTTTATCCCTGAAGAATCGGTGAATTGATTCAAAAAGTCGAGAATCGATCCGATTCTTTACATTAGCTGTTCGAAGGAAATAAATAAAATTATCATCAATAACAATCACTACAACCAATAGCCATCACAACCACAATGGGGAAGGAAAGTTTATGAAGATCACGGCGTTTCATAACCTAATGACCACAAAATTAGAAACACCACCACCATTTCCAGCTATCATTGGTATTTATGATTCATGACGTCATTATATTATCCCAATTTTTATAATTGATGGAAGGTTCATGAGGAAAAATTAGTTGGTTGTCATTTAGGCTGTAGGTATACAGCTTTTTAGTGACATAAATTGTCGAGAAAAAATACACCAATATGAAAGATACAGGTAGGTAGGTGGTAATTTGGAACTTAAGCAGTGGAATTTAAGTAAATTTTTCTATAGATAAGCATTACAATTTAGCTCCAGCTTATAGCTAGGATACTTTTGCTTTTAAAAGTATCGATTCTTGAAAAAATCGATACTTTTGAAAGAATCGATGTGGTTTTTTTAGATTCATTTTTAAAAGATCGATTCGATTTTAATCGATTCATTTTGAAGAATCTGACATCCTTAAATACGATCTCGTTGATGAGGTTGGAAGCATCTTAGGGGACGTTATAGTCTCTGGACTGAAGATAGGGTTCTGACCAGTGTACAATAAAAATAATTTTTAATTAGCAGAGGAGCCTCAACAATTTTTTTTTTTTTTTAGAAAACTTTTTTTTTTAATCGAATGAAACCATTCTCAAAACAATACACAATACAATACAATCACAATACAACATGCAATCATTCTTGGTTCAAAGATAATGATTTTTCTCCGATGTTTGGCCATTTGGCTCCTTCGTGCGGCGTATGGATGGATAATTATTATTCGATTTTCGGATTTTACGCAAATCATCAAATTTTGAGTAAAACTTGTTTTTCGTAGCTCGATTCCAAAGGTCTCAAAAATTATGTGACTAACGCAAAATGAAGTTCTTGAGAAAAATAAAACAAGAAATTTACAATGTTTAGAAATTGATTTTGTGGTTACAAGATGTGAAAAGAAATTTTGGAAAGTTGATGCTTCCTGGAGGAAATTTAATGAACTTTTCAATGGTTTTTTGAATTTGCTGTAGCACTAGAAGATATGGTTAGTGTTAGACGGAAAATAACATTTTTCCCAAAAAATACAAATTTTTCAATTTCTCTCTTCCACTAGAGACTCGGACTTTGGTCAAGATGAACTTTCTTGTTTCATTTGAGGTGCACCAACACTTCCTAGCGTTAAGACATGTTATCACCAATCACTTGTATATTCCATTGCCACCTTATATCCCTAGGATTTGGGCTGAATCTGTAATACAGAGGAAAATAGCTGTTGTTTGTTGACGTTTTTTTTTTCGTTTTTTGGGATCACCTTGAAAAACTCGTTTAACGAAGACGTTTCTCGGCTATCAAGAGGTTTTTTTTTCGTTAAGAAGGTGGGACGTCGTCTGTTGAAAGGAATTAATCGTGCGTACGTTCGCCATCTCCACGACGTCTCCACACCCAGCGATCACAATGATCCAACGACTCGAGCAGGACAGGTGTGTCCTCGTCGCGGCCTCAAGACGGAGGTATAAAGCACCCAGAGAAGACTCTTTAATGTCCCTTTTTTTTCGAGAAAGAGGTTTTTTAAGAAGGGGTTCGTTCGGTGGCGAAGAAGGGAGTTCGGGAGTCGGCGCGAGGGTGTTCCGAGTGATTACCTCTGAGATTTGAAGCAGATGTCGAGCGGGTTCACCATGAAATCTGGAAGCCTTCGTCGGCGAGTATCTGACGCCTGGAGAGGAATGATGGAAACGTAGACCGAGTTTCCTCTCATTCGACTTAAACCCAAAAATCCTGAATATTCAGGTGATTGGAATCCACTGAGGAAGTCGGTTTCAGTAGCCTATAAACCGCAGTTAAACCATCTTCCAGCTAAAGTTCCTCTGCTCAAAGCAGAAGAAAATTGATCTGCAACAAACTTCCATATTACCACGTGTTGGACATTCTTGAGAAATGAAATTGCTCCATTCAGCTAGAAGGGAAGAGTATCTATCCTAGAGTGCATCTGGGAATCCTTCAGCTTTTGGTTTCTTTGAACGGAGGATTCTCTCACAGGACTTTTATGAGCTATGAAGACCCCAAGTATGGCAACGTGCCTATGAACCTATTGTTAGTTTCCTTACCAATCTCAAGTCTCATTTGTTCTTGTTGCGCCTACTTACATTGGAGTATTTGTTTCCTTCCAAAAGGGCTATCCTATCTTGCATCTTATTACAAGCTTTTATTTATCTTTCTCTAAACTAAGATCCATTCTTTTTCTATTCAATCTTTTAAAATGTGTAACGTATTTATTTCCAAAAAAATGCACATATTACAGACATTGAACATAACAGCAATCTTCTCATGCTACAGTACTCTTTAAGAATAATTCTTGTGTTGAGAACTGGAGCGCCTCAAATAAAATACATTTCAACGGACTTAATAGTAATAATAATAATAATATTTTTTCTCCATTTATTTCGAAACAGATGCAAAACATTGTGCAATTCGTACAGTTTTACTCAATTTTCAATAAAAATCGAAAAGAACCAAATTAATTTTAACATATTTTTCGAAAAAGAAATAAATAAGAAATGAACTCAATGATAGGTAAAATATTATACAGAGTAACTTCTCTATACAGGAACATTCGCTGGGCTGCTGCTGTTTTTTTCTTTTTTAGGTTTTATATTAACCTTATCAGCGCTTCTAGTGTGCACCGATGACCGTTCAATTCGGCCTTTCTTAGGAATTTCTTTATTTTCTTTTCTTTATTTCTTTCCTCAATTGGAATTTCTTATAGGTGTGAATGAGCGTGGTTTTGTAGAAAAGGTTGAAGATGTCCAAGACTTGAAAGTCCTTGAATAGTTGATCGATCGAGAATGTAATTCGCTTTTTAAGAAGAATTTTAATAAGCAGTTTTTGAATCATATGAACGGGTTGAAGTTTAGTTTTACTCCGAATGGGAAAGGCGCATGCTAACAGGGATTGTAGTAAAGCGTAAAAAATTTTGTTTTTTGTTTTGTAATTAATAATAATATTCTTACATACATATTATGTTCTAAGAATAATATTATAATACATATTATGTTCTATTGAGAATACAAGAGAGCCTGCTAGAATTAGAGAACTCCTAGTAACACGTATGCATAATATGCTATAAGAGACTTCTCTAGTAATAGTTATATTTCCTCCCTTAGATTAAATGGCATCAGTAGCTTAGTACCGCATTTTCAGTAAGTTAATAATCTCCTCCCACCTCTAAGATTAGACACCCTTCGATACAGTTTTTTTAAATCAATAAACCTTTGAATACCTGCGTAAAAACGCGTTCGTGTGATTATTTCTACCTTTGAACCTCGAGTAGCTAGTACGTAGATAACTAAGTTATCTAAGTTATCTAGTATAAGTCTAATACTCCCTCTTCATTTACCCCCAACTTCCCTCGGTAGGCTAGATCCCAACTATTCTCAGTACGCAAGCCCTTAATAACTTCCTTCTATCTGATATAATCAACTATCCACGGTGTGCTACGCCTCAACTTCCCTAGAAGTCCAACACCCCATAAATCCTCTCATTTTGATTGACCTAAGCTTCACTTGTTGGGCTAGACCACTACTTCCATGAGAATGTCAAACCCCATAATTCTCCTGTTTGCTTGACTCAAGCTTCTTTGAGGTTATACTCCAACTACTCTCAGTGATTGATCTCAACATTCCTAGGTAGCTTAGACCCCAACTTCCATCAGTATGGTAGACTTCTATTTTCCATGGTGGCCTAGTACCCAACATACTTCACACGAACTAGAACACATAACTCTCTTGAGTTTACTTGCAAACTTCCCTAGGGACTATACTCCAACTACCCTGAGTGATAGACCTAGAGATTCGTTGATGGGCTAGACTCCAACTTCCCTTAGTATGCTAGACCCCATAATTCCCCGGTTTGCTTGACTCAAGCTTCTTTGAGGTTATACTCCAAATACTCTCAGTGATTGATCTCAACATTCCTAGGTAGCTTAGACCCCAACTTCCATCAGTATGGTAGACTTCTATTTTCCATGGTGGCCTAGTACCCAACATACTTCACACGAACTAGAACACATAACTCCCTTGAGTTTACTTGCAAACTTCCCTAGGGACTATACTCCAACTACCCTGTGTGATAGACCTTGAGATTCGTTGATGGGCAAGACTCCAACTTCCCTTAGTATGCTAGACCGCATAATTCCCCTCAGTTTGCTTACCCAAGCTCCCCTTGGGGCTTTGAACAAACAAGCCTCAGTGTAATAGACTTTTCTAGGTGAGCTAGACCCCAACTTCCCTTAGTTTGCTAGAACCCACAAATCCACTGTTTGCTTTTCTTTGCTTCCCTCGGTGGGCTACACTTCAGCTACCCTCAGTGTGACCTCAAATTTCCTTGGTGGGCTATACAACTACCTTCATTGGGTAGACACCAACTTCCCTTAGTGGATTCGAAATGTGTTAATGACAAGAGAATATGCTATTGTTCCTAGCAACTCCCAACGGTAAACGTCACTTACACCTATTGAATATATTGACTTTCAGAATTTTATTTTCTTAATCGACATACCCACTCTATCTAAAACTGAGATGAAACATAAAATTTTGGAAGTATTAATTATTTTGATGAATTAAAAATCGTCATTAACAATGTAAAACCGCTTAAGTTGAATAAACGAAATTTTTCAGACGTAAAAATTTCTATTTTTAAGTCTTTTGAAAGCGTTTTACGCCTCCTGTAAAATTTCGGTTTTTTCATTGTTACTGTCGAAATGTGAATTATTGGGAATTACAATAAAATTTTGAATGCCCTCACAAGATGAGAACGAGTTGATAGATGGTTGAGGTTCAGTCCTACGAGTAGTTTTCCGGTTCACAATCCCGCTCGCCGTGACACCGAAGTACCGTGCGAACCTCTCGCTGTACCCTTCAAGAACCCGAGAAACAACCGATCGTACGTACGTTTTCCTTCGGAATTCGAAGTTAATTCGCTTCCAACCGCCCCATTTCTGTGGGAAAAAGGTAGATCAGACGACTCGACTTAGTTAGCGCAGGCGGAAAGAATGAGGAGGTTTTAATCGGTTTCTTTGAGCCTCCTAGGAAGTTCCGAGTTAATCAGCGTGCGTCCGTGTGTGTTACCGGTCCTGGGCTTATCTGGCGGTTAAGATGGCAATCAAGGCAGGTCGTGAGGCGCCCGGCTTTCCAAGGCGCTGCGATCGTGATTACACTCAGAACAGGCATTCTTAAGACGAACTAATGAAAACAACGGTGATCCAATCAATCCGATGAATAACTAAGTAGTGTTACTATGGATTTCGAGACATTTTTGGTTTATTATTTTCAATAATGAACCTTTGGAATCGACCAAGAAAAAAAAAATTTTAACACCCCCTCAAAATTTGATGGTTTACTTTTCAAGGTACGTAGAATCCAAAAACGCTGCAAATTATTACACAATGGTTTATTATTTTCTATATAGATCACTCGTCTACAAAATCACCAACCATCCAATATGAAAAGAAAAAGAAAAAAAAAAAAAAAAAAATCAAAAAAAAAAACCAAAAAAAATCAACATCACCAACCATCGATTGCATTTCGGTCTGCTCTAATTTGAACGGAGATTAGGCCTCTTTTGCGATTCACACTCGAGTTTTGATTTATATATATATATATTTCAATATAAACACTTAAATTTTCGTAGTGAGCGAACGGTTTGTCCTACAGAGCTCCGCGTGGTCTCAAAAAATTCTAAAAATTTTATAGAATCTTAAATTGAAGGAAAAACAATACCTTTATGTCGAAATTTTTTGAGTTAGGGCGTTTTCAAAATTTCAAAATTGATTTTGGAACCCTTAGGAGTGACCTACATCAACCAAAAGCTTCGGGGCACAACTAGACCCCAAATGGAGCCTACATACCAAATTTCATCAAAATCGGTCAGTGCTAAGTGGCAAAAGTGCCGCGTACGGCGTACGGCGGACGGACGGCCAAATTTTTATTCGATTTTTGGATTCTACGTACCTTGAAACGTAAACCATCAAATTTTGAGGGGGTGTTAAAATTTTTTTTTTTCTTGGTCGATTCCAAAGGTTCATTATTGAAAATAATAAACCAAAATCGAATAAAAATTTGGCCGTCCGTACGCCGTACGCGGCACTTTTGCCACTTAGCATTGACCGATTTTGATGAAATTTGGTATGTAGGCTCCATTTGGGGTCTAGTTGTGCCCCGAAGCTTTTGGTTGATGTAGGTCAGTTCTAAGGGTCCCAAAATCAATTTTGAAATTTTGAAAACGCCCTAACTCAAAAAATTTCGATATAAAGGTATTGTTTTTCCTTCAATTTAGGATTCTATAGAATTTTTAGAATTTTTTGAGACCACGCGGAGCTCTGTAGGACAAACCGTTCGCTACCTACGAAAATTTAAGGGTTTAAATTGAAATATATATATATATATATAAATCAAAACACGAGTGTGAATCGCAAAAGAGGCCTAATCTCCGTTCAAATTAGAGCTGACCGAAATGCGATCGATGGTTGGTGATTTGGATTTTTTTGATTTTTTTTTTTTTTGATTTTTTTCTTTGATTTTTAGGACGTCCCACAGTAAGACTTGGGCGTCCTTATGCGATCGATCTGGGGTGAAGTTGGACAACACTCAACAGAAAAAAAAAATAACCACACAGTAATCCGTTTTAGACCATTCTGAATCCAAATCCGCGAAAAAAACCATAGGTGTATGTCTGTGTGTGTGTGTGTGTGTGTGTGTATGTGTGTATGTGTGTATGTGTGTGTGTGTGTGACAAAATCTTGTGTCGTCTGCACAGGCCTTAGTTCTCAACCGATTTTCCTGGTTCTTTTTTTGTTCGACGCGGAAAACTATCTAGTTGTGCACTACGTCGCCGGAATTTCGAATTTTGCCTTTTAAGGGGGGGAAAGGGGGGGTTAATGCTCAAAAAACGTGCATTTTTGGGCATAATCTTGTGTCGTCTGCCCAGGCCTTAGTTCTCAACCGATTTTTGTGGTTCTTTTTTTGTTCGACGCGGAAAACTATCTAGTTGTGCACTACGGCGCCGGAATTTCGAATTTTGCCTTTTAAGGGGGAGAAAGGGGGGGTTAATGCTTAAAAAACGTGCGTTTGCGGGCATAATCCTTTAAAATTTGCCCAGGCCTCAATTTCCAACCGATTAGTGAGTTTCTTTTTTTGTTTGACTCAAATAACTTCCGAGTTGTACATAATTTCACCCGAGTACCAAAATTCGCAAGGGGGGGGGGTGTAGTGGGGGGATAATATTCACAAAATATCCGATTTTTCAAAATTTCGGTTCCTTTACTGCTTACTAATTGTACCCAAGCTTTGAAATTGAGGAAAAATTCTCATTATACCTCCGGGTTTTCATGAATTATTCTCTGTAGCACCAAGGAAATAATAGTGGTGCCACCATGGTGCCAGGACACCATAAACCGCATATTTCGTGCTTTTTTTTTTGTGTTTCACCTTGAATACGGATGTGAACCTCGACGGACCGCCTACTAAAACTAATAGATGAAAGTGCAATGTTACGACGTATTCCCCCTTTGGTGCCAGACTGGCACCATTGGTGGTGGTTGGGGGGGGGGGGGGTGTGAACTCGAATTCGCATGTTGGGTATCGTAGATCATGGATTTTAAAATGCTCTTCAGATTCGAGGCTCCCATGCCGCTAGAAATGTTTTGGTAGATAATGGTGAGGGGGGGGGGGGTCACTATTTCTTGCCTAAAGTAATAAACCAAATTACATCGAGTGAAACAGTTTTATCGCTTACCAACTGGTTAACTGATCTAATGCTTATCCAATGGGACGTCCCCTGGAATGCATGCATTACTAAACAATATGTTTTTTAAAAATATTGGATGGTTGGTGATTTTGTAGACGAGTGATCTATATAGAAAAAATAATAAACCATTTTGTAATAATTTGCAGCGTTTTTCGTCTATGCGCCAAAATAAAGACATGAAATGTAAAAATGATGTAAAACGTCCACATGTCAACAAACAGGCCTTGATCAGAGTTATTATTTTTTCTTTTTTTTAAGAGCGTTTATTTGTCAATATATCAACTAGTTACATTTGAGGTATTGTACATCAGGTTTACTTGACATATATATTACGCATTTCTCATGCAAGTGTTAGTCCAATGACTTTCACTACATTCAAGTTGCACTTCGGCATCCAAGGTCCAGTGGTTTGGTCCTTTTTAGACGTCAGATTTCTTGAGTGTTGTCCAGAAGCTGAATGGCTTCTGGGTTTGTGTGTGCGTGAAGCCTCTTTTCGTAGTTTCTCGCGTATCTTTTTGCTACCTCGCTAATAGTCTCAGTTTTGAGGTCCTTGTGGAGGTCATCATTACGAATGTACCACGGAGCATTCACAATACTCCTCAGTTCTTATTTTGGAACGTTCGAATAATTTTCATGTTACTTTTAGCTGTGCATCCCCATAGCGGTATACCATAGGTCCAAGCCATTTTCGAGTCCAATCTCCAATAGCATTCGTAGCTTCCTGTAGCTTTTCTGTATAGGTTTCAACTGTGTCTGCAACTGCCAAAACTGCTGTATCGTCTGTGAATGTGGCTATAGTTGTTTCCAATTTGGGAGGAACATCATGTGTATATAGCTAGTAAAGGAGGGGTACAAGAACACTTCCCTGCGGGACACCTGCTCTAATTTTGTTGAGATTTGAGTATTCATCTTCATTTTTAATTCTGAAGTATCTATTGTTGAGGTAAGATTCCAGAATTTGGCAATATTGATTAGGCAACATCCCTTGTAGTTTATTGTTTAGTCCATCGAGCCACACTTTATCGAAAGCTTGTGACACATCAAGAAATACAGCACTACACACGTAGAGTTATTTTTGAAGTGAAAAAATTGGTAGCAAAATAGTAGAAAAATAGGACATAGCATTTCCAAATGGACCTTGCAGAGACACTCCAAAAATACGTCACCGTCGAAAGAATTCAGGTATCAAAACAAATGTGCCCATGAGAAGGTACAAGAAAATGTTCACAACAAAAAAATTATTCTTAATTTGTGCGTAGAAATTAACCACCTTTTTAGAAAAGGTATTTCAATATTTTTAAGACTTAATAATCATGATTTTAAGTCTGATTAAGCTGGATAACCGGGTGGGATGTGCGTTCTACGACGCCTCCAACAATTTTACCGTCTTTGGAATCGTGCACCAATTTACTCGGTGGAAGCTTTCTCTCTATTGCAGGCGCTAAATTATGCTAATGAGATGGGGGAGTGATAGGGTGGTTTCATTGACAGACTCCCAAAGCATAGTAACAAAAATGAGCAATCTTATACCTACCTCCCGTCTACGTTCCTTGAAGCCGAAATAATAGATAATGCAGCAATACTACGCAACAAGGGAAAACCAACTTGCCTAGTCTGAATTCGAGGACACCGAGGAATTCGGGAAAATTCAGTTGCCGACGAAAATGCAAAGGAGGCTACTATGATACCGCAAAGGCTGACAGTTCCACCATGTTTCCCTCCCACAGATTTGAACTTTACGTTCGCCCAACACCTTAAATGCAAGTGGGAGAAGTACCATGCTAATTACCCAGCAGGACATAGGTACATTTCATTATTTCCCCGTCCATCGAAGAAAAGTTGGTATAGAACAGCACCTCCTACAGCAAGCACTAATTTCTTGAGATCCATGATGAGACTAAGAACAGGCTACGCGATATGCAAAGCATACCTACTTATTCAAACTGAACGTGGTGGAAAGCAATAACTGTGACGAGTGCGGCGACGGCGAAGGGTCTATGGAACATGTATTTCTCATATGCCCTTCATACGAATACCTAAGACAGGAGATGATGCACAAAATCCCACCCCAAGTTCAAGCCCCCTTCAACGTGGACACCCTACTGCTATCAGAAAACTGGACAGTTTATCTAGCTCTCTACAGTTATCTCCACGACATCAACCACAAAGTGTGAAGTTACTATTTTTATTTTCCTGTAGATGAACATTATTTCATTGATCACCTAATTTAATTATGATTTATCATAAAACCGAATGTATCAATATACGACACCAATAAAAATTATTAAAAAAAAAAAATCATGATTTAAGACTATTGAAACTCAAAAGATTCAATACTTTGTTTATTTGTTTACAACCATATTTGTAAAGATGCTCAATAATGAAAGGGTTTACTACCCAAGTCCTAATCATCAGTCAACCGTATGTTTCTGAAAAAAGTTCTAATCTAAACTGAAATTCTGTATTTAATTTTTTGTAAGTTCAGTGAACAATCAGGTTTGCACTGTCTTGCTCATTCTCCTAGTAGGTTCCTGATAACTATACTGGAAGTATAAGATGCGGTGAAGGTGACTCCAGGAACACTCTAGGTGGCCACATGTTTGCACTAGGAGTCAGTTTAGAAGGGTTTAGGGAAATTGACGTTGCAAATAGTGAAACGAGATTAAAATATTTTCAATGACGGAGTATTGTGGCCAACTAGATTCCCAATGGAATTAGACCAAAACCATTAAAATCTAATCATAATTGAGGAGCTTGGTTCCGAAAGGTACTATATCCATTTTGGTCAAACGTGAGAAAAACGCGAAAACCCATAGCTACCTGAAATACAAACACAATACAAACGAAGTGGATAAAGTACTTTTTGAAACAAAACGGATAAGAGACCGCCATTGTGCTGGATATAGTACCTTTAGAATATTACCGGAATATACACCATTTCCATCATTTTTCAAGGGATTAGATTATCTTTTGCTCCAAAACGATCGCATTTTGTGAAGAACTTCCCCCCGAAGAGAGTGCTAACTCAATTTCGATAAAAATGGTCTTTAGTACCTTTTTGAATCAAACTCCTCAATTGCCTTTACGGAAAATCATAATCCAAAACGCTGCAAATTATTACACAATGGTTCAATATTTCTCTCAATAGATAATTCGTCTGCAAAGAACCAACACGAAGAAAAACATCGATCGCATTTCGGTCGGCTAAAATTAGAACGGAGATTAGGCCTCTTTTGCGATTCACACTCGTGTTTCTGATTTATCGTGAATCCAACCCTTAAGTTCTGGTAGCGAGCAAACGGTTTGTCCTACAGAGCTCCGCGTGGTCTCTAAAAATTCTAAAAATTCAATACTATCTTAAATTGATAGAAAAACAATACCTTTATATCTAAATGTTTTGAGTTAGGGCGTTTACAAAATTTCAAACCTTATTTTTCAACCCTTATAAGTGACCGACATCAATCAAAATCTTCGGGGCACAACTAGATTTTTTCCTCAGTTAGCATTGACCGATTTTGATTAAATTTGGTATGTAGGCTCCGTTTGGGGTCTAGTTGTGCCCCGAAGATTTTGGTTGATGTAGGTCACTTCTAAGGGTTCAAAAATGAATTTCGAAATTTTGAAAACGCCCTAACTTTTCCTTAAATTTAAGATTCTATAGAATTTTTTGAATTTTTTGAGACCACGCGGAGCTCTGTAGGACTGTTCTCTCCCTACGAGAATTTAAGGGTTGGACATACGATAAATCAGAAACACGAGTGTGAATCGCAAAAGAGGCCTAATCTCCCTTCAAATTATAGCCGACCGAAATGGGATCGATGTTTTTCTTCATGTTGGCTGGTTGGTGGCTTTCAGACGAGTGATCTATATAGAAAAATAATAAACCATTGTATAATAATTTGCAGCGTTTTATTCGATTTTCGGATTCTACGTACCTTTAGACGTAAACCAACAAATTTTGAGGGGGGTTAAAATTTTTTTTCTTCTAAAATTCTTTTTCATTACCTATTGAAAATAATAAACCAAAAGTGGCTCAAAGTACAGCACCTTACCCTGAAGTTATTAGAAATAATTTTTCGAGAAAGGTTATTAATTTTCGACTTGACGATTCCTGTTTATCTGAGACGATCAGAACTATCAATTTGATGGAGAAAGATTTGCTTTGACTGGGAAGAGGAGAGATAATGACGAACCTGGTGATGGGGGTGTAATGAGGGGGTGAAGCAGTCTCCCGCGAAAGGTGGGCTGCTATAGCAGTTAAAAGTAGCCTCTCATCGCAGTCGACAAGGAGGGGACACGTGCGTGCAGACGCACAGCTGTCACCCCTCAGGAGACGATCGAGGGACACCTTCAGCGCCCGGAGATCGACCATCAGACTCCGCCTGCGTGCGTGGGAGAGCAGTTTGGACGTAACTGCAGACGAGAATTCCGTGCGGCACGACGCTACCGCCGCAGTTTCCTGCTTTACCTGCGACATTCGAACCGCTCCGACTTCCGAACGGAAGCGACGACCCTCCGATCAACTAATTTTCACTACAATTTGTGAATAAACGCGACAAACGACAACTTTCCGACCTCCAGTTTTCCCACAATCATCACAAATTATCGGGGAAAGCTGTGACACGCACCCCCCGAAATCATCACAAACCTCAGTTTGTCATTTAAAAAAAAACTCAGGATTTCCTCCCAAAGTCACCTGCAATGTTGAACAGATCATGTACTTAACCGAATTTATCCTTTTCCCTACTTTTGATGATCTGGTAAAAATGCAATCAGTAATGAAATTTTAAAAAGTCTGTTTTGGTTTATTATTTTCAATAATAAGCCTTTGGAATCGAGCAAGAAAAAAATTTTTAACCCCCCTCAAAATTTGATATTTTACGTTTCAACGTACGTAGAATCCGAAAATCGAATAAATCGAAGAAACGAGTATCTACACTGCATGCAGATACATCTGTACATGGACATGTCTTATGATGGCACTTTAAATTATGAGCTCACACAGCTGATCAGTGACCACTCAGGCGCTTTCAGCATTCTCCATTGACCCACCCTCTCAAATTTCAGGTTCCTGCGTTCAACAGGAGAGGAAATGGCCTTGGAGCTCACTCAGCTGATCAGTGATCATCAACTTTGATGATGTATAGAAGTATGTATCGATTGACCCTGCCTCTCAAATTTCAGCTTCCTGCGTTCAACAGCATCAGAAAACTTCAGAAATGCTTGCATACTAGTCTGCAACACATTGGGACATTTTCATGTCAACCACTACACAACAAGGTAGTGAAGTAAGGTTGTTAGTTCAACCCAAGCATCAAAGTTTTCGTGACGATTTTTCAGTTGATGTGCCAAAGCAAAGACATGAAAATGTCAAAAATACGTTGCATTGTTTTGTGTCTCAAAAATTTTGGAATGACCCCCAGAACTAAGACATATCCATGTCAAAAAATTTCCGTCCGTCCGCCGTACGCGGCACATTTCTTAGCAACACTGGACCGATTTGGTTCAAATTTGGTGTATGGGCTCCATTAAATGGATTTAATTAGACCCCAATTTATTTATTTAACTAGACCCCAAATTTTGGGGTCTAGTTGTGCCGCGAAGCTTTTGGTTGATGTCAGTCACTTCTAAGGGGTGAAAATTGAGGGTTGACATTTTCAATTGTGCCCTAGCTCGAAAACTCTCGAAATAAAGGTATTGTTTTTTCACCAATTTTAAATAGTATTGAATTTTTAAAATTTTTGAGACCACCCAGAGCTCTGCAGGACAAACCGTTCGCTCCCTACGAGTACTTAAGGGTTTTCCTTCGATAAAACAGAATTACGAGTGTGAATCACTAAAGAGGTCTAATCTCCGTTCAAATTTTATCTGACTAAAATGCGATCGCTGTTCATTTCTTCGATTTGTATTCAGTTTTGCTTTCTGAGCAACCAGTAATCAAATTTCCATATGAAGCTTTCCATTTTTCGAATCGAGTGTGAAGCGTTTAGTTCTTTGTAATAAACTTGATTGTGAAGGTATTAAGGCAGTATGGTGTGGTAGGTAGTACCTACCAATATTTGGTAGGTAAAAAAAAAGTTGGTAGGTAAAAAAAATTGATAAAAAAAAGTTGGTATGTAAGAAAAAAACCCTGCAAATCATTGCCCAAAGGTTCTTTAATTTCTGTATAGATCACCCTTCTGTATAGATACCTCCCTACCAACCATAAGTACCTACTACCTACTAGGGCATTTTTGCAAATTTCAATCCTTTTTTCCATTAGGTTGGTGGTTGGAGTTGAAATTTGCAAAAATGCCCTAGTAGGTAGTAGGTACCTACTAAAGAAGTGTGATCTATACAGAAAATAATAAACCTTTGGGCAATGATTTGCAGCGTTTCTTACTTACTTACAGTCACCCAGGTTTGTAGTCTCTCTGGATTAACTAGAACATTTTAAAATCCATGGATTGCGGTCTCTTGGGTTTGTAATCTCGCTGGATTATTCTCGCTAGAATGAGGTCTCCCGGGTTTGTAATCTCGCTGAATTGTAGTGTCCTTAGATTGTGAAACAATAAAAAAGTATACAAACATTCATTTTTTAATAAAAAAAAAATAATAAAATAAATCTACTGAAATGACTTTGAAAAAAAAGAACTAGTAATACCTGAAATCGTGCTTCCAGTTTCAGGGATAATACGAAGAATCATCTAAAACAGAAATTCCTCTCGCATTTTTAGACCTTCCTAAACAATTTTGGCACCGTTTGTGTTTCTGTCTGTCAATCTTTGAGTCCTCACTCGTAACGAACAATACTTTACGAAGTTACAGTCCATTTTCGAATAAATTCCCAGGGATAATGCTAGATGGTTAAAGTTAGAGGGTTCCTCAAAAATATAAAGATAGAACCAAGCCAGCGAATCGGGCAAGCGTAGAATCCAAGTTTCTCAATCAAAGGATTTTGAGCTTTGGGTGGTTCCCAATAGGGATGTTTCATTGTCATTCCATCTTCAAATTTGGACGATAGCTGTAAGTTCTTGGAGATAAAAGTGTTGATTATGAAAATATGCATCGGATTGTGATGAAGCTATGTGCCACTACGCTGGCAGACTTTGTTGTTTTTCCATGTAGAGCAGCATCACCATTTCCCGGGCATAACAACCGATGCGATCGTTGATACGACCCTCCCGAGCAAAGTTCGCCCTCTCAGGGCCACGATAGGAGTGTTTACAACGGATAATTTCTTCTCTAAACGTTTTGCCTCGTTATGATGGATTCCTCGGGAGAAAATCGACCCTCCCTTCAGACATCAAGAGCCGGGGAGAGATGTCCAGCCCACAACAGCCTCCCTTCCCGTCATTCTCTCCTGTCGACAACTCTGGTGCCATCTATCACTGGTCAGGCGAACTTTTCAGGGGGTGAGTCGAAGGAGTCATCTACAATTCTGAAACGAGTGTAGAACCCTACTGGGACGTGTCTCGGTCACGAACGATTCTGATTACAGGGTTTTGGAACAGCTCGAGGGTCATTGTCTGAAAAACGAGGAATTCAGAGCCCAAAATATTATATAACACGTTAATAAGTATTAATAATTTTTTTAAAATAAAAGAGCCCTAACTCAGCAACAAAATTAAAGGTCGACCAATCGCTCTAACATTTTTTTTTTATTGGTGTCAAATACTCTAACAGATAAGGGGAAAATGCTTTCAAAAAAATCATGGTCTTACGCCATCGCCAATTTTATAGATGTAGCTTTAGAGCCATCATCTATGGATATTGTTCTAAAGATACAGTGCAAAGATACAGATGCTCATGTTGCATTGAACGAAAACCTTCTCACACTTGATATTACAAATTATAGAAATTAGGTCAAGAAAACCATTCCCACCTAATTTAACAAAATATTAAGGTAATTTCGCGAGTTTTGTTCCTAAATATCCGAAGTTGAGACATCATAACAATCTCATTCGAAAATTTTCCTCCCAAATGAACAATAATTCGTAATTTTGCCAGATTTTTCTCGAAATATCCAAAATTGAATCATCATAACGTTTTGGAATATTTTGATCGACGTGGGAAGACTGATGTTGCCTTGAACCTACATTGTCAAGTTAAGATTAACTAAAAACTTCGTTACAAATGAATACTTTTTGACCCTCTAAAATGCAGCAATGACCACACTAACGAACGAAAACTCGGTGCCCTCCCTAGAAGCCGCTGTAACTCTATTCATGAATTATTTCATTATTCATGAATATATTAACCCTAATTGGACTATGGTGTCACTAGTGTCACCGAAAACATCTTATTTAACAAGCAAGCAATTTAAGCAAGCAGCAATTTAAAAACTAATGGATGGAGCTGAATTTTTTAACCACTTTTTTTAAAGTTATTCAAAGTCAAAAAATAATAAACCAAAATGATTTAAGACGAAAATTTTGAAAACTGTACCATCGATTTCATTGGAAATTGTTTTCATCAACTCAATTCTGAGACTTTCAATAGCCTAGTAAAAATTCTGCTGTTCATTAAATTTAAAATTGCAATTTAATTTTGTCTACTCCGGTGACACCTTGGGACAGCTTGTGGAGTCCCTGAGATGTTTTCGGTTACACTAGTGACACCATGACCCAATTAGGGTTAAGGATAAGTACTCTTCTGAACCTACTCTATTGCAAGTTGGATCCAAAATTTTGAATCCATTTTTATATAATACGTATTAAAATAATATTAAACTTTCAAAACTGAATACAAATCAAAGAAATGAACAGCGATCGCATTTTAGTCAGATAAAATTTTATCGGAGATTAGACCTCTTTTGTGATTCGCACTCGTGATTCTGTTTTATCGAAGGAAAACCCTTAAGTACTCGTAGGGAGCGAACGGTTTGTCCTGCAGAGCTCCGGGTGGTCTCAAACATTTTTTTAAAATTCAATACCATTTAAAATTGATGAAAAAACTATACCTTTATTTCGAGAGTTTTCGAGCTAGGGCAGTCTTGAAAATGTCAACCCTCAATTTTCACCCCTTAGAAGTGACTGACATCAACCAAAAGCTTTGCGGCACAACTAGACCCCAAAAGGAGCCAGCATGCCAAATTTCATCAAAATCGGTCAATGCTAAGTGGCAAAAGTGCCGCGTACGGCGTACGGCGGACGGACGGACAATTTTTTATTCGATTTTCGGAATCTACGTACCTTGAAACGTAAAACATCAAATTTTGAGGGGGGGGTTAAATTTTTTTTTCTTGCTCGATTCCAAAGGCTTATTATTGAAAATAATAAACCAAAATGTGGAAGATGGATGGACATAGCGCCTTTGTTCTTTAAGATATCGATATAATGTGAATACATATCATCTGGGGTCGGCTGTGGCCGAGCGAGCTACGGCATGTGCCTCTGGAGACGAGACTCGGACCGGTTGCAGGGGCCGTGAGTTCGGGGCTCGCCTCGGGAGCATATTTTCGGGCAAGTCGGTCGCAGTTCCCCCTCGTCACAACCCAGGGCGGTGAGGAAGCCATGAGCAAAATCATCAGAACAAATTCTGATCTTCCCTTAGGAAGACAGCTGATGACTTCTGCGACGCCAGGGAAGGCGGTCGGACGAAAATTCAACCTGAAATGGTTGTTTACATGGTTTTTTTTTTTTTTTTTTTTTTTTTTTTTACTTATCATCACAACTATTTGATGTAATTTTATTTATCCTGAATGACACTTCAAACATCAATCTGTTGGACCCATGTGGGCTTCATTCCTTTATTTAGAGCTGAATTACTCCGTAAATCACTATCAGTATGTGAGTGTTTCTTTCTAAGCGATGGAATTCTGACATCAGGGAACAGAAAGTAATTTGTTTTAATTATTTGATTTTTACAAAGCCTTACCTGGTCTAGGTTTAGGTTTTCTTACCATACGCCAACTGTAGGAAGGAGAAGTGTTCTCAAAGTCTGTTGCTATCAAATTAGGAAATGATCTGATTCATGAGCAGAGTAAATACACATAAACACACACAGATAATAAACATGGACATAATCGGTGTAGGGCGCTCTCGAGTTAATGATAAAATATTATTTGTTATTATTAATATTAACTTTATTAGGTAGGTATATCTTCAGCCCACCAGCAATATTAAAGGTAATCTACTAGAAGTTTAACCCGGATGTTTTCTTCCACTTTAACAGGCTGTTTCTTCAGTTGAAGCGTTGATGCATTTTATGCTCACATATTATATAATCTACTACTTTACTATATTACATCTATACCATCGTATGACGAATGAAATAATAACTGTGTATCGAGTTAATGACGCCGTCATTTTAACGATATTAAAGTATTAAATGGGGCATCCATCCCACAAAGCCCACCTCTCATTCTATGAGAATTCGATCATTTGCGGCACACATTAGAATCATTATCTCTTTTTATCGCGTCCTTTGAAACCATGGATGAGGGAACGTTTTTTTTTTTTTCGGCGAAGTAGATACCTTCTGAATGGGCCTTCGAGGCTAATGGTTCCAGAGAGAAGGGACTGCAGGGAGTACACTAGCGGTGTCTGTCGAGGTCCCCCGATGTTGCACAATTTGTCTAATAATCGCTCATTATGTGCGGGAGGGCGGTAGGAGCCAGTCAGTAGTGAGACCAACTCAAATCGGACACCCTCCTAGTTTTTTACGGGTTTTTCTCCTCCCCTCGCCTCTCGGAGCTTGCAGATGCCGTTTTTTTCCTGTTCCGAGAGGTCGTGTCTGTGACATCTCCCAGCTGCCATCTTCCGATTCTTTCTGGCGTCTATTTCCCTCTACTTATGACGAGTTGACGGTTCAAGATTATATAACTATAAACCCTTCGGCGACGGTTTAGAATGTCGTATTATTTAGTGAGCATCTGGGCCAGATTACAGCAGCACAGTTGCCTTTCTCAATATAAATCCCATGATTTTGAGATGACACAGCACACTAATCAACAACGTACTCCTCCACCAATAACCAAGGACCAATAACCCATCAACGAGTAGAACCACTTACATACATACACACAGTATACATGTGACCAAATCACTGGTGCGCGTCTCGAAGGCAATACAAGCCAGCATGTCCACTGACACGCCTCAAAGCTGTAAGCTGGTTTAATTAACTGACACCAGAGAAACCACTAAAGTTAAAACCAGTCGGCTTGGAAATTATCTGGATTGGTGATTGTTCGTGTCGCGATCGCAGGTCCTTATAATTCGTCGAGTTGGGCCGATGGTGAAACCCCCTCCACTTCAGAACTTGCGAGGAGTGAGGCAATGAGTAGCCATGAGCGAAATTATCAGAACCAATTCTAATCTTCCCTTTGGAGTTTAACATAAAATGGTTACTTACTTATCTTAATTTACTTGTTTGACGTCTCAAAAACTAAAAATTAATAAATAAATTGACATGAAACAACCACGAGAAAAAGAAAAAAGTGACAAATATGTGTAGCTTTTTATACCCGTAGAGCAATTTTAACCCTTATTTGCTCGTGTGAATTTCTATACGGTCATTGTTAGTGTTACGCCTCTCGGGCGTAACGTGGATTGGGAGTCAGAAAGTGGGCAAATTTTCTTTTTATATCATTGCATTTTGAAGAAGTGACCTATTGATGACCCAGGATGATAATGCTGCGTTGGTTAGCGCGAATGATGGGGGGGGGGGGAAGGGGAGAGATGAAATTCAATATCAGCAACTCTCAGTAGCCTTTTTTTTAGGACGTCCCACAGTAAGACTTGGGCGTCCTTATGCGATCGATCTGGGGTGAAGTTGGACAACACTCAACAGAAAAAAAAAATAACCACACAGTAATCCGTTTTAGACCATTCTGAATCCAAATCCGCGAAAAAAACCATAGGTGTATGTCTGTGTGTGTGTGTGTGTGTATGTGTGTGTGTATGTGTGTATGTGTGTGTGTAACAAAATCTTGTGTACTCTGCCCAGGCCTTAGTTCTCAACCGATTTTCCTGGTTCTTTTTTTGTTCGTCGCGGAAAACTATCTAGTTGTGCACTACGTCACCGGAATTTCGAATTTTGCCTTTTAAGGGGAGGAAAGGGGGGGTTAATGCTCGAAAAACGTGCGTTTTTGGGCATAATCTTGTGTACTCTGCACAGCCCTTAGTTCTCAAACGATTTTCCTGGTTCTTTTTTCGTTTGACGCGGAATACTATCTAGTTGTGCACTACGGCGCCGGAATTTTGGATTTTGCTTTTTAAGAGGGGGAAAGGGGGGGTTAATGCTTAAAAAACGTGCGTTTGCGTGCATAATCTTGTAAACTCTGCCCAGGCCTCAATTTCCAACCGATTTGCGTGTTTCTTTTTTTGTTTGACTCAAATAACTTCCGAGTTGTACATGATTTTACCAGAGTACCAAAATTCGCAAGGGGAGGGGGTGAGTGGGGGGATAATATTCACAAAATATCCGATTTTTCAATATTTCGGTTCCTTTACTGCTTACTAATGGTACCCAAGCTTTGAAATTGAGGAAAAATTCTCATTATACCTCCGGATTTTCACGAATTATTCTCTGTACCACCATGGAACTAATAGTGGTGCCACCATGGTGCCAGGACTTTGTGCCATGATGCCATAAACCGCTTATTTCGTGTTTTTTTTTTTTTTTTTTTTTGTGTTTCACCTTGAATACGGATGTGAACTTCGACGGTCTGCCAACCAAAACTAACAGATGAAAGTTCAATGTTAAGACGTATTTCCGAATTGGTGCCAGACCGGCACCATTGGTGGAGGGGGGGGGGGTAAACTCGAATTCGCATGTTGGGTATCGTAGATCATGGATTTTAAAATGCTCTTCAGATTCGAGGCTCTCATGATGCTAGAAATGTTATGGTGGATAATGGTGGGGGGGGGGGTTTAGTATTTCTTGCCTAAAGTAATAAATAAATTACATCGAGTGAAACAGTTTTATCACTTAACAACTGATTAAACTGATCTAATGCTTATCCAATGGGACGTCCCCTGGAATGCATGCATTACTAAACAATATGTTTTTACCTACCAACTTTTTAATTTTTTTTGTTAAATTTCAGAAAACTCAAATTCAACAAAATTATTATTAACCTTCTTGACGATAATAGGTTGAACATTTCTTGAAGAAATTAACCCTGTTTAGTTTAGTTTAACGTAATAAGCCATTATTTTAGGGATTGAGCACTGGTGAAAACTTTTTTGCCTGTGTGGTTTAAGGTATCGATGTATTTGGTAGTCACACGAGATCAAATGATGTAAAATGCAACTTTTCTCTTAGTTTTACTTTGCTAAGATTTATTCAAAAATAGCAAGGATCAAAAGGCGATTTGATGAGTGTTAAGGCGGAATCACGTACTTAGTATAGTTTTAAAAAACCGAAAGACATCGTAATTAGTTTTTTTTATGTATAATGTTAGAGGCGGGCCTACAGTCCGCACGCGGGGTAAAGTTCCCGTTTCTCAGCCGCGGGTGCCCCAGGGTTGAAAAGAAATTAGAATTTAAAACGGATTTCGGTGGAAAATTGGCAGATATCGAGTACAACATAGATTCAAAGCAGTTTCGATTATCTTTCAAATGGTGCTGTCGCCATATAAACTCTGATAAATAAGATGTAATAAGAATGAATAAAATTTCTCAAAAGTCAACGAACAACTACACATCCAAAACAAAAGTGTGTGTGAGTGTGGTTCCTTGAATTCTGCCGCTGGCAAGGTGCGGTGGCGTTTAAATATAAGCACCCATTATTCATACTGGGAATTCGTCAGAGGTAGGTGCTGTTCAATAATAACAAATTCTATAAATCTAAGTTACTTCGGGTGAGGAAGCAATACAGCCCACCCAATTTGGAACCTTACCGGTTCAAAATGTCCGTGTCATGAAAGGGAAGAAAATTCATTGAATCCACTCATAAGGGAACGCTACGTGCCACGCCCGTAACCTTTCCACCACGACCCATATAGGCATCAGCTGGACTGAAATATACGACACGCGGATATAATACGAAGTAAAATATTTCCGTGCGTGCATATTCCCTCGAACTCCTGGGAACCTCGGGTGACGGCGAAATCCCAACCAACACCGCTTAATCAACTATAAATGTCTCCAATTAGGTATCGCTCGACTTAAAAACTGGATTCCTTTTTTCCTCCACGAGCCTTTTATGAATATCTGAATGTCAAACGGCTAATTATTCCATTCTAATGAGACTCCCGTGCGGTCTTTTTCCGATGGGAGCGAAATGGAATTTATCGACAGGGCTCCTCGTGCATAGCTAATGGCATTTGAGCAATAACTTTGCGTCCGCAAAAACCTTTGCATAGGCGATGCCACCTAATAAGGTTAAAATATCGTACGACCGTTCTCTCTCAGCCAAGTAATTGGTTTAACCTGCTTAATCGGTAATGGCGTGTTTGATTTATTCAAATGTTTTCCAATACTTTTTTGCTCGTCTGGAATGAGAAAAATAAGGGGGAAATCACCAAGAATGTGGATTTCTAGGTTAACCCTCCAGTGGTAGACCTAATCTCATCTCGCAAAAGGTAGACCCAGGAGCGCGGCGCTCTTTTGGTATTTCCTCCCGAAAAAATCAATATTTATCATATTTTTTTAATGTTTTTGGTCAGAGTGTGATACTCAACTCATCTACTGGTGTATCTAAAAGTGTTCAATGAAAAACATATTGGTAAAAAAAAGTTTTTTTAAAAATTGAACTCAGGAATACGTATTGGTAAAAATAGGTTCCTTTTGCTCAACTCTGAAATACAAATAACTGAGCAAATAAAATGTGACTAATCAAAGCCTTTTCAGTCAGATGCACGTTCTGCCTTTTCGACAGAATCTTCCTGCAGCCACTTCTTGGGGTCAGAAGAGCGCTCAGACTTAAGAGCGATCTGACACATTCACGTTTTAGTGCAAGAAACCAATCCATAATAACCCTGAGGGGGTTTGGGGACTGAGAGGAGGGTACGGTCCTGCGTAGAGGTGGTTTCTAGGAGGGAACTGTGAATCATAGCCCTCAGGATAGCCACTGTGGACCACAGTATTCGAAAAATGGGCTGAAGGAGCGCCGCGCTCCGGGGTCTACCACTGAAGGGTTAATTTGAAATTTAAGTTATTGATTTGCATTGTGGACGATCAGTAGAACGATATACACGGTCATTAATAGGGATACCAAAGGAGTAATCAATCATCCGCAAGGGCATTGCATTTTTCTGATTAGTTTTTTTTTTATGAGGCTTCATTATGGAGCATGAGAGCCTGTTTGATGAAGCATTTGGAACTTATGGTACTCATGGATACCACACAAGCCCTCTTTCTAGTTTCACTAGAAAAAGCTTGTTTTACCACACACTCCTTTGTTTTATTCATTCTCTCTCCAACAGTGTGGAAGTTCCCTGAACCCTGCTTTAAGGGGCACTTGAGTAAACTCTACTGCCAATACCAATGCGAAAATCCCAACCAAAACTTAACATCGATGTTGGTAGGTACCTATCTCTGGTTTTCGTTAAAAATTGGTTCACACTGCGTAGTAATCTGGCTACTTTTTTATATTGTCAGGAATCAATTATGAAATGATTGAATAAGGCAAATCAAGAATGAAATTTTTATTCAACACATGAAGTTGTGACGGGATACTAAGGTGAGTTTGGAAACAATAAAAACTGGACTATAAATTTTAAGAATACCGATAGTACTGACTGATAGCCATGATAAACTCATGACATAATATTTATGTTAGATGTCATGGTTATATGCGTGCCTTGACATATGGGTATACGAGGGATACAACTGCTGCCAAAACATAAAAAATGCATTTATTTCAATAAAATTTTCAGGATATGTTCCATATTATGTTTACTTTTCTATATAACCATCTTGCTCTACACTTTTCCAGCCTCGACCATTGAAACCCACTTCTACACTGTCTCCTTTACCTCCTCATCATTGGAAAAACGTTATTCACCCAAGGATTCCTTCAATTTGGTGGATAGATGATCATTGAAGGACGCTGAGTCCGGAGAATGTGGAGGGTGGGCCAGAATATCCCATCCAAAGATGTCCTTTGGTCACTAGGTCACACGAGCGGAGTGGGGCCTGGCGTTGTCATGAAGAAGGAACAAGACACGAGTCAGCATCCTTCCGTATAATCAGCTTTATCAATTTTCTAAGTCCTCCAATATGCAGAAGCATCTTTGGTGGTCCCTATTACCATGAAATCAACCATACAACACCCCTTGTCTATCCCAAAACACAGATGGCTTGATCTTTCGCTCTGACTCTTGAAATTTGAATTTTCCGTTGATGAGGAGTGAGTATGGCGTCATTGATGGTGCAGCCTATTTGCCACTAAAGCCGCAGCCATGTGGTGTTCGGCAAACACCAAAATTTGCCAAACACCGAACATTTAGGATGAAAAAGCACCCTGGCCACACATTTGGTATTTTTCAAACCAAGAACATTTGTCGAGCACTCACTAATATTTGCCAAAAGTTTTTGTCAGTTCAGTTTTAAGCGTCATAGTGATTAGGATTGTGATGGATAGTGCTCAGGAAGTTGTTGTGGCGGCGGCCGCATTTGTGATATTGGGAGGGAAGTACACTAGAGTAAGTGAAAGAATATAATCACGGAGCAGTTCGGAGTCAAAGTTGTTTTTCCAGTAGACACAAATGAAAGTGGTATCAAAAACAATATTTACATATTAAAAAATATTTACATATTTACATGTTTTTGGTAGGTATCGAATACTAGTTCGATATTCTGTCGATATCAGTAGGTATCTAGCTTCCGATACTGATTTGATACCATTTATCGAATAAACGGAAATAAAGAAGCGTCACTAGGTAGGAACAGTAAATGTGAATCACAGAATTCATCCGCGTTCTCGTTCAACTCCGGCACTACGAAGGAAATACAACCCTGCAATACTTCCCAGAATCGGCAAACATTCGCCCTGCATGAATGGCCGGGGAAATGCTCGGTGTTTGGCGAACATTCGTCTCCTTTGGTGTGTGAAAGAAACCGCCTCCGAGGCAAGCACCCGTTTGGCGAATACCGAATCGCCCGGCCACACATTCAGGGTTTGGTGAATTTTTGCTCGGTGTTCGCCGAACACCGCGTGTGTGGCTGCGGCTCAAGGTATAGTGAAGTGCATAAGTTTTCTCCCCAGCCACAATCGACCTATCGTTTATAAATATCGCTGGAAAAATTCACGTGCAGCAAAACTGCGATTTTGGCAATGTTCCAGAGTCGATATTTTTGGTGCCCATCTTGCACAAAATTTTCTGTAATTTACTTTTTCCGAGATAAGCTCACCCGTAAGACTTAGAGATAAGTAGGAAAATATTTCATGAAGAGTGTCATTGATCACCCGATGACGACTGCCAATTTTTTCATTTATCTGCTGTAGAAGCTCTTCTGAAATAAGATATGGTCTCCCACTCCTTCTATTCTTATGGCTGGAAGAAGCCGTGTTCTTCGCTGACGGGTGATCTTTACAGAAAAATAATCAATCTTCAAGTTTGTAGTCGAAAGACACCCCTGGTGTTTTGTTTTTCTGAACTGATCAAGAGCTAATATTGTAAGAAATTTAATGCTCTTCCCGGTGTGATCAGATTTGAATTTGCAAGGAAAATGAGAGAGTTGTGACTATTGATCTGATTGATTTCCGAACACCCTGTAGGTATAAAACTTTCATAATGACAATATATATCGATAATTCAGACGTGAGCCTCTGCATGAGGTTACGCGGACCAGACGATCACTTCCTTTTTGAAAGGATAGGCCGATGGAGATTGAAAGGAGACGAGACGGGTTCGAGATGCCGATCTCCCGAAGAACATCACCCGTCGAGACCGCCATCATCCCAAGTATTTACTGACCCTTGATAAACTGCCTACTGAAAGGCCGTACCCCCTAAATAATATCCTTTTCTTTTTCACTTCCATTCGCTACAAATTAATTGCTCTTTCCTTCCAGTACCTTTCTGCTCCTTCTGTTTCTCGCACAACCCTTTACCGTCAGCGCACTCCCGTACCCCATACCCTTCTGAGAAAGCCGACTTCGAAGTATATTAATACAATTATCATTGTCACAATAATTCCTTCCCTCCGCAGAGAGACCTTTCAAGTTTCGAATAGCCTTCAGCAGTTCACACGGTCGTAAAAATAAAATGAAAGGCTTGCAAGAAGAGGCCTTCTGGTCTTGCTCCGAGTTTTTGCCTCTTCTGGGGTGGAGTAGGGGAATTTTTATGCGAAAATCCATTAGCGGGGTCCGGTAGAGATTGAAACGAACCCTCGACTCGTCTGCATAGTTGGAGTCGTAGGTAGTCCACTGTAATGACGAGATTCCCTTCTGGGAAGCAATAAACATAAAGTAGCTAATGCTCCCGCGAGTTGGTCGTCAGCATTGTCGAGTGTTGCCCAACATTTCAGAGGATAGTTACATCCGAGAAATATGATTGTCATATTTCTCCTGCAAGTAGTTCTGCCTGGAATACTCTTATAGTAGACGTGAGGTATAAAACTTTATTGAGGAAGCCAAAATAAACATTATAGGATGTGCACTCAAATAACACTACCTGTTGGAAGGTCTTCGCATTCTTATCCTGGATTAGTGAATGAATGGATGAAAATGGACTTTCATTTCACAAAATTCATTTCGAATAATTCTTACACATGATATTGATAACAATAATTACAATTGTTTAATCAAAATCTAAACACGGAGTGGCTCAATTGGCCGTCTTCCGGGTTGGCAGGCGTGGTTAAGGGCTGTCAGTACTTGGTAGTAATTCAGGGTAGGTATTTTCGGTACATTTTTCTCAGCCTCTAATGGACCGATCTTCATCATTTTTTTAAATATTTTGATCAGTCACTCTTTATCTTTCGCTGGAACCAAAAATATCAATAGAAACAAAGCGGATACCCGTGCGTCGCACAGTTGCCCCACACCCCTTTTTCGGAACTTACAATCAGGGCTCTCCTGAATTCGGGGATATATAATTTACTAATATTATCGGTTCCACGGATAGATCTTGTTGTCTCAAACAACGGAAAAAAACGGAACTTCGGTAGCTCTCTCATTTTTGGAGAAAAGTGTACTTACATGTCGAAAAACGTTGTTCTGAGAAAAACGGGTTTTTGTGTCAGGATACGATTTTTTACGTTGCCATTCGTCAAATGTCTTTGGGTTTCCTTTTCTATCATTTCTACTTTGTGGTATCACATGGTTGATAAGAAAAGAAGGTAATTTCCAGGTTACACACGTTTTCTAGATTTTTCCCGGCTTTTTATATCGACGTCAAAACATAAATTCAATTTTTTGTAGCTTCTGTTCTCCGAAGATCTGTTATGTTTTCCGTCTTTTTACTCGTATTCCGATTATTTTGCGTGAAGAGCAATAATTATATTTTTTGTACTTTCTGCTGCATGCCAGTACTCAAATAATTATAAAGTACGTTCAGTGAAAATTTTGAGCATGACTTTGTTTTATTTTTCTAGATATAAGTAATACCTACTAGTAACAAGGTGAGACTAACTTGTGTTGCATGGTAACAAGTAAACTTTCAGATTATCTTGTACATGTGTACCGCAGTGGCATCCAGCATGGTAGATAATTGCTAGTACTGAAGCAAAGATTCATTAGAGGTCACTGATAGGTGTCATAGTCGTCGAGAGCGAGCGTCTTGGTGCAGACTGACCAACTGAGTGGGATGCCGGAGGTTGCGCACTTCGGACGTAATTTACGACTGTTTATATTGATGCAATAATTGAATGCAATATACCAAAATCTTCAGAATTGAGTGGAGATTTATAAAATATAAAAACGAAAAACTGATTTCTTCTCAATTTTTCGGTACCTACTGACTCTCCGTGGTTAACCTAATCAAATAAACTTATTCGATCATAGCTGTAGCACAATAGAAACAAAACACATTTACCCAAACCTTAGGTACTTACTAGGAATGTACCTACGTTTGGCTAGGGTGCTATTTTTACTTTAATATTTATGTATATTTTCCGTACAAATTTATGTTATTCACATATAATAGTTGACTTGCTGGACGAGTTCAAATCGATGCCTACATACGACAAAACCAGGCTGAGCGAGTTTCCTAATGAAGTCCTCACGTGACATTAGTCCCACACCAGTCAATTTCTTCGGATTTCATTCAATATTGGGCATCTTGCCAAAAAGTAGACGATGTATGTGGGACGCGCTCAGTGGGTCACTCACCTGGACGGGAATTCCCCAGGAAAGGGTTAACACCTCCCTCGCCGGATAGCCCTTGGGTTAAGGGAATGCTCGGGAGTAGGAGAACCCCTCTTAAATAGCTGGCTTGAGCCTGCGGTAGATAGTCAGGTTAGGGATCTACTGAGAAGCTATTGCTCTAAAGTAAAAACCTTGTCTTATTCAAGAAACCATCTACCCTTTAAAAACCTCACCTCCACAAATTTCTTCAAAATTTATACAACAGTCAGTTTAGGGTTGTATAAATTCTTCAAAATTTATACAACGGCCAGTTTAGGGATACAACAGTCAGTCCCTAAACTGACTGTTGTACTTGAAGATTTGAGATCTAATTTTAGATCTCAAATATTCAAGTACTTATGTGGTGAGGGCGGATAACTATCCGGGAACAACCTCTTACCTAATTGAAAATTTTTGCCAGTCAATTATTGTTCTGTAAGGATAGCCTTGCTGGGAACGACAGAACAATGTTTGCTAACCTCTTCTTCTCATCCCCTCTTCGGCAAGGCGGGCAGATCAACGATCTGGGAACACTTGCCGACGAGTCCTTATCCTACGACTTGAAGGGCTGAGGGTAACACCTAAGGTAACACAGGTCTTTCCTTCCATCACCTACAAATTTAGAACATCACAGCTAGTACCTACACAAGTAGGAAAAGTAAAAATTAGTGAAGTAACGTCCTTTACAATGTATTCAGCCTCGTTCGAATCGCAGAGTGGACAGCGTTGTGCAATTGGTGCACGCCAGGGCTGAACATTCAAATATCCAATAAAAACGGAGTTGAGTTGAACGTTGTCTATTTCCACGAAAACAATGAGTTACAAGTTAAATCGATTTCGACGGTTAGGTCATCATCAGTAACACACAATAACAGTTACACAATAAGTTATTGTGTGTTACTGATGATGATCTAACCGTCGAAATCGATTTAACTTGTAACTCATTGTTTTCGTGGAAATAGACAACGTTCAACTCTACTCTGTTTTTATTAAAATGGTTTTCCACAATTTCATCGCAAGTGATTTTATTCGTTTCAAATATCCCCTTTTTCGCCTTGAACACCCATCTGACTCTGAACTGGTTTCGATATCCATTATAGTCTGGAAGGGAAGTTAGCGTGATTAATTGAGTACTAAAATATTGGTATTTAATCAATCTCATTGAAAAACAACAACTTTTGTAGGCCCTTGACATTCCGATACTTGTTGTCTGACTCCAAATGATTTCAATGATTTTAACAGTAATTAAGTGGGGCTATGGAATATTTTCAAGATTGCTTCGCATTTAAACCCAATTTCTCTTCTATAATGTAGGAAATAATTAGTAAAAAGTGTTGCGTATTCCCAATAAAATTCAAATCTTTGATCAAACCACTCGGTGGAAAGCTCTCGATTTATGCCGAAATTTTATGCTGGCTACTCAGCCATAATAACAAAGAAACCATGTGAAACATGGTAACGCTTGTTTGCAGAAATTTGGATTGACTTTGAAATGGAATAACTACTGGAATAAATTGATACTCTCCACGTAGAAATGTAATGTAATCGAGGAGTTTTTCAAGACAATCCGACAGTTTTAAAATGCAAAAGATTCTCATTAGTGGAGTTTTCTCCCAACTACTAATGAAATATTAATTTGATGAAATATGGACTACGTAAGACATTTTTGGTCTAGTTGTTACAGCAGGCATGAATAATAGGAATGTACACGTACATCTCAACGATATGAATGAATGTCTTAACTCACGCAGTCCTTCGACTATGGGTCGGTAGTATTTTACTCGGAGGTTCGGCTCGTGTGAATGAGGATTAATTCATCTAGTTGGATATGTTCTAATTGCCAATGAAGCTATGGAAAAAAACGTTTCTACAAAGCTACACGCTATTCTGGGAAATTCCGGTGAGAAGAAATATTTAAACTTTTGATAACCAATTTGGATTCAGAACCCTTCCCTACAACTCTCTTTTGCGAGTTTTTAAACACAAAAATCCGTTTAGTTTGGATGTTAAAGGAAGCAGATTCCGAGTGACGTCATAAATGTGTAGGAGAGACGGGGTAGGTGACGTCATCAGTTTTTAGGCAGTAACATCGAAGAACGAGAAAGAAGAAAACATCCCCCAGGATCGGATACGATTACACCTTACGAAAGTCCTTGGAGAACTCCCTCCTGAAGGTAATGTATGTTCCAATTGAGAATGGACATTGTCTGCGTAAAGTGGATACCTACTATAAAGGAGTGATAGGATCTCAGTACTCCTGTAAAGAATTGGCTGTAATCCAATGCAAGAGAAGTAAATCAGCATAAGGATGACAGACTTGGTGGAATTACCTTACATATCTTGGCATCCAATAGGTAATAAGCTCCGCAAATATTTAAGGTCATGATACTTTTTCTTTATTCCTAAAGCACACAAATTCAAGAGAACCCGCAAGGCAGCCACTATATTGTAGGCCAGGATGTTAATTATAAAATGATTGCAAAAGACGCAGATTGTTTGGGCTGAAATATTCTGTTAGGTTTGATGCATTGATGAATTTCAGGACTCTGCCTCGGGCTAAGATGGAGAGTTGGTGTCCCTCAAATAATATGGATTTTTTTCCACCAGAATTACGACTGGAAAATCGTGGAGTCCTTCTTTAGATGATCTAAAAATGCCGGACAAATCTTATCAGACTGATTTTTTAATGAAATCATAATATTAATACTTTTGGGTTCTCAAACTACTGGCAGCTTTGGCCACCTCAACCAAGATAGCCCAGGATAGATGGTCCCAGGAATAGGTAGTATACCAGGTTCTGTTTACTAAAGCAGGGTTGCCACAAAGTCATCCTTACAATATCATAAGATGAAATTTTGCTAATTTCTTATCCTGTGGCCTTCAAATCGGCCTCTGATGTTAAAATGCAAGTCTGGGACGACGTTTCTCTTGGTACTGTGATTATTTTGGTATCAAGTTATTTTGAACGATTTCATACAGCACCCTGATCGCCAATTACATGTTTTTCTGAATCGAGGGGTCACTGGTTGTTGCTGCCAACTGGAAAGATTAATGTATTTTGTAATGTGAAAATAATTGTTGTAAACTCCAACTTTTTTTCAAAATATTCTGGTAATGATGGAATCGGTGTGAAACAAATGATGAGGGGGATCGATATACGTTCTTAAACACCACAATTCTCCGTAGTTTGAGAATCACTCTAGTAAACATGTATATTATGTTATCACAACAGCACCATGATCTGTGTTGCTCTTTCTCGTAATCAACCATATGCTAGACGAAGTAAATGGATTTTTTAGTACCAATATTCCAATTGGGAAACTCACTGTACTAGGAATGATTAGCATTGATGGATACCTCATTCGGTGGAATACTGCAAGAAAGGGCTCCACTCAGTCCAGCCATCCATTTCATGAGGCAGAAGACATGAGTAGATCCACTTGGACGCAATAGTTCCCGGTTTTAGCTTGGAAGGAGGTTTCAACCTTTACCTCATCGCTGTTTCAACTATTTACCTTACTTGTTCTTTCATACAGTGTTTACCAAACGTTTGGATCCTCCTAAGTAGCATCAAAACAAAGTACTTCTAAGGCTGCACGAACTTGAACAGCTACCAAAGAACTAGCAAATGCAGACAACAATTATTATGATCGTATAGTCTTTTGAAAGAACGTTTATTCCTGTCGTTGTCTAAATGTAAAGAGGATAATTTAAAAAAAGTTAAATGCTACATTTCTCTTAGTTTCCTACAAACATTTATATGTGAACAAAGGGGTGACAATAACTTCACAAAATTTGTGATCATTTAATGATCCAAGATTATGAAAAACCAATATAATGATGATAAACTTGATAAAAACAACTGTACAACTCCTGTACTTTCCTAAAAACAAGATGGCGGGGTACTGCACTATTCAAGTACTGCCCGACTC
The DNA here is from genome assembly GCA_009739505.2 of Apolygus lucorum. Classification (NCBI taxonomy): domain Eukaryota; kingdom Metazoa; phylum Arthropoda; class Insecta; order Hemiptera; family Miridae; genus Apolygus; species Apolygus lucorum. The sequence continues at coordinate 29,159,088 of CM019179.2, read as the reverse complement.
AAAATAGCAAAACACCTTCCCTCAATAATATGAATTTCGTAGACAGGGTGAACCGCTTTTATTATTTTTTTTAAAATATATTTTCTCTGGTAACTTTTGTATACAATGCTTTTTGTTTAGTTTATAAGTGTTATTTTAACAGTACATGAGTACAATGGAACTTGAGTGAGGGTGGCTGTCCTTTGACAGACCCGCTCAACATAAATGTTACATTAATATATAGAATATAGAATAGTACAATAATTTAGATATTTGGTGAGTTAGCTTAATTTTATAATACTTATTTCATTTATTATAACTTAGGGGTTAAGTGGCACGGATGTCTCTTCGATGTTGTCCAATAGGTCAACCGTACTCTTCCTTTTGAGGCGTCCCATGAATTGAGGAGGTGTCCGAAAGCCGAGGTTTGGTGATTAATCATGCTTGCGTGCATTCTGTTCATTGTGGTTTTAATAACCTCCTCCACCAGCGGTACATCTAGATCTGAGTGGATGATTGAGTTTCTCACGAAACATGGAGCATCAGTGATCATTCGAAGAGCTCTATTTTGCTGAGTTTAGACTTTCTTGATCTGGGTCTTGCTTGCCAACCCCAATATGGAACAACCATACTGCCAGATTGGGCGAATCATAGTTAAGTAGAAGAGACGTTTGTTGTCAAGGGATAAAGGGGAGACATGGCTGAGCAGTGGTTTGAGGAGGTGGATGCGGGAGCGGAGTCTTTTCACTAATTCTTTGATGTGTACATCGTATGTTAGTCTTTGTTGAAGATGGTAGCGTACTAGGTAGCGTACTACATCGGTTTCGGGTATAGTTTGGTCATTCATGACAATTTGGCTGGTCTGATAATTTCTTCTCAGGGTGAATATAGCCGTACATGACTTTTCTGCATTCATTACGATTCGCCACTGATCAGTCCATTGTTGAATGTCGTTAAGGTGGAGTTGGAGTTTATTGGATGCTTCTATGCCAGATGTATCACGGGAAAGTATCATGCACCGCTAGCAGACCAGACTTGGTAGGCCCATTGAGAATATTATCCTCACGTATAAATATGGTAACAGTGCTAGTAATAATGCCAATAGAACGACCGCTACGCTCCACGCAAATCCAAGTGAAGTTGGAAATTGCAGTGCCCATCACACCGCAACATGAATTTTAGAACTCATATTTCATGCATTTCGAACGAGTGAGTCAGCAACATGATCAAGGTGTCACGAAATGGCAAATTTTGCGTATTCTCAACTTGAGTACATGATGAAACCTTGACACGGAAATTGGAGCCTTGAGAAATTTGATGTTCGTATTGGGGGTTCAGCTGTGGCCGAGCGAGCTGCGGCATGTGTCTCTGGAGACGAGACTCTGACCGGTTGCAGGGGCCGTGAGTTCGGGGCTCACTTCCGGAGCATGTTTTCGGGCAAGTTGGTCACAGTTCCCCCTAGTCCCAACCCAGGGAGGTGAGGCCAACGGGAAGCCATGAGCGAAATCATCAGAACAAATTCTGATCTTCCCTTAGGAAGACAGCTGACGACGTCCGCGACGCCAGGAATGGCAGTCGGACTAAAATCCAACCGGAAATGGTTGTTTACTTTACTTTACTTACTCTACTGTGAAAAATTGTAGAAACTCACCAAAGCCACCAGTGAAGCTCTGGACCAATGCACTTGTCTGAAGGGTAAGGAGGATAACTCGTAATGTGTAAACAGAAAAGTACCTACGTCACGGACGACTTTTTTCCAGACGCCATGACTTCAGAAAAGCATGATGAGGTGGTAACATTCAAGAGAACGGGGGATTCATAAACGTGAGACTAGACCGATCCTCGCCAGCGTAACGGCTCTGGATATTTACTTCTCACCCGAGATAATCTAACTGGACCCCATTTCACCTTCTAAGTAGCGGCCACACGGGGCGGGCTTTTTATCGCAATAACAATTTGAAGGGGCTTGCAGTTCATTAAGTTCGTGTGGCCAATATTCATTTGAAAAGGCGGCGTCCGATATAGAAGTGGAAAGAAGAGGGTAGAAGGTGAGGAGCGTGACTCTGGTTTTTCTTTTCAGATAAAAACCCTGTGCCGGGGAGATCCTGACTTCACAGATAGAACCGACCTTTGAGCTTTTTTTCTCCCTAACCGGTGTGTTTAACCCCTGTAAAATACTTCACCGGAGGAAAACATAATGTTCAGAGGCTAATGTATGCATTATTCCACTGATCGACACCATACCATCGTGAACAAAATACTTTAATTCTGCAATTGAGTCTCGAAGATAAAATGACATCTTCAAGGCCTGTAGTTACTTATTTGAAGGCCTGAACTTAAAGGGCTGAAGTTACTGCAGAAAATATACCTTGTATTATTGTATTGAATTCTACTGCATGAAATGTATTGTACTGTATCGTGTTGTACTGCAGAAAATATACATTGCTGAAAAAATGTATTGCAGAATAATATTGCTGCATCAATCATATTAATTAGAACCCTTGAGAAAGTAGAAAATAAAAATCTTCCATTTAGGGGCTTTGGTTTCGAAGGAATCCCAAAATTAAACTTCAAGTACATACATTTGGCAACATTGAAGTACCTACCAACAGATCAAGACCCACCTGAAACGATGTCTTCATGCACAACTTAATTGAATGTTACATAGTAGATTTTTTTGGAAAGTCTTGAAAAGCTCCTATTACGTTATTAGGGACTTCACGATCTCATTTACCATGGCTATACTTTTTATCAAGTATTTACTTTTACTTACTTTCTCTAGTTCTTGTTATACCTATATCGTTATTTCTATTTAAAATCCAAATAATTTGCAGTAGTAAACTAGTAATACATAGATAAATTTGAAAATGTTGAGATTGAACTATCTGTCTTCGTATTTTTGTATTTTATGAATATTCTGTGAATTACATTTTTATAACATGCTGTTAAAACAATAAAGATTCAATTTTTGACGTTGTAATTCCTTCTCCACCCCGAAACAACAAAAAATTAATGAAAACAAACTGAAAAACGCTGCAAATCATTGCTCAAAGGTTTATTATTTTCTGTATAGATCACCCTTCTGTAAAGATCACTGGTTCTCCATCAATAGCACCTACCACCATCTGTATTCTCCATTGACCCGCCCTCTCAAATTTCAGCTTCCTGCGTTCAACAGGAGAGGAAATGGCCTTGGAGCTCACTCAACTGATCAGTGACCACTCAGGCGCCTTCAGCATTCTCCATTGACCCGCCCTCTCAAATTTCAGGTTCCTGCGTCCAACAGGAGAGGAAATGGCCTTGGAGCTCACTCAGCTGATCAGTTACCACTCAGGCGCCTTCAGAAATCTCCATTGACCCTGCCTCTCAAATTTCAGGTTCCTGCGTTCAACAGGAGAGAAAATGGCCTTGGAGCTCACTCAGCTGATCAGTGACCACTCAGGCACCTTCAGCAATCTCCATTGACCCGCCCTCTAAAATTTCAGCTTCCTGCGTTCAACAGGAGAGGAAATGGCCTTGGAGCTCACTCAGCTGATCAGTGACCACTCAGGCGCCTTCAGCATTCTCAATTGACCCGCCCTCTCAAATTTCAGGTTCTCGCGTTCAACAGGAGAGGAAATGGCCTTGGAGCTCACTCAGCTGATCAGTTACCACTCAGGCGCCTTCAGCATTCTCCTTTGACCCTGCCTCTAAAATTTCAGCTTCCTGCGTTCAACAGGAGAGGAAATGGCCTTGGAGCTCACTCAACTGATCAGTGACCACTCAGGCGCCTTCAGCATTCTCCATTGACCCGCCCTCTCAAATTTCAGGTTCCTGCGTCCAACAGGAGAGGAAATGGCCTTGGAGCTCACTCAGCTGATCAGTTACCACTCAGGCGCCTTCAGCAATCTCCATTGACCCTGCCTCTCAAATTTCAGGTTCCTGCGTTCAACAGGAGAGAAAATGGCCTTGGAGCTCACTCAGCTGATCAGTGACCACTCAGGCACCTTCAGCAATCTCCATTGACCCGCCCTCTAAAATTTCAGCTTCCTGCGTTCAACAGGAGAGGAAATGGCCTTGGAGCTCACTCAGCTGATCAGTGACCACTCAGGCGCCTTCAGCATTCTCAATTGACCCGCCCTCTCAAATTTCAGGTTCCTGCGTTCAACAGGAGAGGAAATGGCCTTGGAGCTCAATCAGCTGATCAGTGACCACTCAGACGCCTTCAGTATTCTCCATTGACTTTTGATTATGGAAATTTGATTACTGGTTACGCAGAAGGCAAAACTGTATACAAATCGAAGAAATGAACAGCGATCGCATTTTAGTCAGAAAACGCTGCAAATCATTGCTCAAAGGTTTATTATTTTCTGTATAGATCACCCTTCTGTATAGATCACTGGTTCTCCATCAATAGCACCTACCACCATCTGTATTCTCCCTTGACCTTCCCTCTCAAATTTCAGCTTCCTGCGTTCAATAGAATATTGAAAATGGCTTCGGAGCCCACTCAGCTGATCAGTGATCTGAGGAGTGAAAAAGATCTCCTCGAATGCTGGAGACGCCTGGAAGAGCATTTCCATTCAATAGGATTGAAAATGGCTTTGGAGCTCACTCAGCTGATCAGTGATCTGAGGAGTGAAGAAGATCTTCTCGAATGCTGGAGACGCCTGGAAGAGCACTTCCATTCAATAGGATTGAAAATGGCTTAGGAGCTCACTCAGCTGATCAGTGATCTGCGGAGTGAAGAAGATCTCCTCGAATGCTGGAGACGCCTGGAAGAGCATTTCCATTCAATAGGAGTAAAAATGGCTTTGGAGCTCACTCAGCTGATCAGTGATCTGAGGAGTGAAGAAGATCTCCTCGAATGCTGGAGACGCCCGGAAGAGCATTTCCATTCAATAGGAGTAAAAATGGCTTTGGAGCTCACTCAGCTGATCAGTGACCACTCATGCGCCTTCAGCATTCTCCATTGACCCGTCCTCTCAAATTTCAGGTTCCTGCGTTCAACAGGAGAGGAAATGGCCTTGGAGCTCACTCAGCTGATCAGTGACCACTCAGGTGCCTTCAGCATTCTCCTTTGACCCTGCCTCTCAAATTTCAGGTTCCTGCGTTCAACAGGAGAGGAAATGGCCTTGGAGCTCACTCAGCTGATCAGTGACCACTCAGGCACCTCCAGCATTCTCCATTGACCCGCCCTCTAAAATTTCAGCTTCCTGCGTTCAACAGGAGAGAAAATGGCCTTGGAGCTCACTCAGCTGATCAGTGACCACTCATGCGCCTTCAGCATTCTCCATTGACCCGCCCTCTCAAATTTCAGGTTCCTGCGTTCAACAGGAGAGGATATGGCTTTGGAGCTCACTCAGCTGATCAGTGACCACTCATGCGCCTTCAGCATTCTCCATTGACCCGCCCTCTCAAATTTCAGGTTCCTGCGTTCAACAGGAGAGGAAATGGCCTTGGAGCTAACTCAGCTGATCAGTGACCACTCAGGCGCCTTCAGCATTCTCAATTGACCCGCCCTCTCAAATTTCAGGTTCCTGCGTTCAACAGGAGAGGAAATGGCCTTGGAGCTCACTCAGCTGATCAGTGACCACTCAGGCTCCTTCAGCATTCTCAATTGACCCGCCCTCTCAAATTTCAGGTTCCTGCGTTGAACAGGAGAGGAAATGGCCTTGGAGCTCACTCAGCTGATCAGTGACCACTCAGGCGCCTTCAGTATTCTCCATTGACTTTTGATTATGGAAATTTGATTACTGGTTGGTTACGCAGAAGGCAAAACTGTATACAAATCGAAGAAATGAACAGCGATCGCATTTTAATCAGAAAAAATTTCAACGGAGATTAGACCTCTTTTGCGATTCACACTCATGATTCTGTTTTATCGAAGGAAAAGCTTCAAGTACTCGTAGGGACCGAACGGTTTGCCCTACAGAGCTCCGGGTGGTCTCAAAATTTTTTAAAAATTCAGTACTATTTAAAATTAGTGAAAAAACGATACCTTTATTTCGAGAGTTTTCGAGCTAGGGCACTCTTGAAAATTTCAACCCTTAATTTTCACCCCTTAGAAGTGACCTACATCAACCAAAAGCTTCGGCGCACAACTAGACCCCAAATGGAGCCCATATACCAAATTTCATCGAAATCGGTCCATGGTAACTAAGAAAAGTGCCGCGTACGGCGTACGGCGGACGGACGGAAATTTTTTTATTCGATTTTCGTATTCTACGTACCTTGAAACGTAAAACATCAAATTTTGAGGGGGGGTTAAAATTTTTTTTTTCTTGCTCGATTCCAAAGGCTTATTATTGAAAATAATAAACCAAAAATTTCAACGGAGATTAGACCTCTTTTGCGATTCACACTCATGATTCTGTTTTATCGAAGGAAAACCTTCAAGTACTCGTAGGGACTGAACGGTTTGCCCTACAGAGCTCCGGGTGGTCTCAAAAATTTTTTAAAATTCAGTACTATTTAAAATTAGTGAAAAAACGATACCTTTATTTCGAAAGTTTTCGAGCTAGGGCACTCTTGAAAATTTCAACCCTTAATTTTCACCCCTTAGAAGTGACCTACATCAACCAAAAGCTTCGCGGCACAACTAGACCCCAAATGGAGCCCATATACCAAATTTCATCGAAATCGGTCCATGGTAACTAAGAAAAGTGCCGCGTACGGCGTACGGCGGACGGACGGAAATTTTTTTATTCGATTTTCGGATTCTACGTACCTTGAAACGTAAAACATCAAATTTTGAGGGGGGGTTAAAATTTTTCTTTTTCTTGCTCGATTCCAAAGGCTTATAATTGAAAATAATAAACCAAAATTGATTAAAATGAGATATAACACAGGAACCGACTGTGAGTCGGTGCATGGCCTCAAGGAAAAACGCTGCATATTATAACACAAAGGTTTATCATTTTTCTATATAGATCGGTCGTCTGCAAAGAACACGGCTTTGCAATTGTTACCACCAACCAACATGAAGAAAAACATCGATTGCATTTCGGTCAGCTATAATTTGAACGGAGATTAGGCCTCTTTTGCGATTCACACTCGTGTTTCTGATTTATCGTAAGTCCAACCCTTAAGTTCGCGTAGGGAGCGAACGGTTTGTCCTACAGGGCTCCGCGTGGTCTCAAAAAAATCTAAAAATTCTATACTATCTTAAATTGATGAAAAAACAATACCTTTAAATCTAAATTTTTCGAGTTAGGGCGTTTTCAAATTTTCAAACATTATTTTTCAAGCCTTTGAATTGACCGAAATCAACCGAAAGCTTCGGGGCACAACTAGACCCCAAATGGAGCCTACATACCAGATTTCATCAAAATCGGTCAATGCTAACTGAGGAAAGTGCCGCGTACGGCAGACGGATGGCCAAATTTGTATTAGATTTTTGGTTTATTATTTTCAATAATGAACCTTTGGAATCGACCAAGAAAAAAAAAATTTTAACTTCCCCTCAAAATTTGATGGTTTACGTTTCAAGGTACGTAGAATCCAAAAATCGAATAAAACGCTGCAAATTATTACACAATGGTTTATTATTTTTTATTTTTCTATATAGATCACTCGTCTGCAAAGCCACCAACCATCCAACATGAAGAAAAACATCGATCGAATTTCGTCAGCTTTAATTTGAACGGAGATTAGGCCTCTTTTGCGATTCACGCTCGTGTTTCTGATTTATCGTACGTCCAAACTTTAAATTCTCGTAGTGAGCGAGTGGTTTGTCTTACAGAGCTCCGCGTGGTCTCAAAAAATTCTGAAAATTCTATAGAATCTTAAATTGAAGGAAAAACAATACCTTTATATCAAAATTTTTTGAGTTAGGGCGTTTTCAAAATTTCAAAATTGATTTTGGAACCCTTAGAAGTGATCTACAGCAACCAAAATCTTCGGGGCACAACTAGACCCCAATTGGAGCCTACATACCAAATTTCATCAAAATCGGTCAATGCTAAGTGGCAAAAGTGCCGCGTACGGCGTACGGCGGACGGCGGACGGCGTACGGCGGACGGCGGACGGCGGACGGACGGCCAAATTTTTATTCGATTTTTGGATTCTACGTACCTTGAAACGTAAACCATCAAATTTTGAGGGGGTGTTAAAATTTTTTTTTTCTTGGTCGATTCCAAAGGTTCATTATTGAAAATAATAAACCAAAATTTGGCCGTCCGTCCGCCGTCCGCCGTACGCCGTACGCGGCACTTTTGCCACTTAGCATTGACCGATTTTGATGAAATTTGGTATGTAGGCTCCATTTGGGGTCTAGTTGTGCCCCGAAGCTTTCGGTTGATTTCGGTCAATTCAAAGGCTTGAAAAATTTTTTAGATATAAAGATTTAGATATAAAGGTATTGTTTTTCCTTCAATTTAAGATTCTATAGAATTTTTAGAATTTTTTGAGACCACCCGGAGCTCTGTAGGACAAACCGTTGGCTCACTACGATAATTTAAAGTTTGGACGTGCGATAAATCAGAAATATGAGTGTGAATCGCAAAAGAGGCCGAATCTCCGTTCAAATTAAAGCTGACCGAAATGCGATCGATGTTTTTCTTCATGTTGGATGGTCAGTGGCTTTGCAGACGAGTGATCTATATAGAAAAATAAAAAATAATAAACCATTGTGTAATAATTTGCAGCGTTTTTGGTTTTACGTACCTTGAAGCGTAAACCAACAAATTATGAGGGGGGCTTACATTTTTTTTTCTTCTTGGTCGATTCCAAAGGTTCTATATTGAAAATAATAAACCAAAAATGAGCATGCCCGCAATAGGTTAAAACGAGCCAGCTTAAAAATAGCACATACTAAAATTAAAAATAGCTTATACTGAGGTTCCAGTGAAAACACTAGACAAAGCGAAAGTAGATGTGGAGGCATTTGGACGAATGCTATATTTACCATTGGTGGTAGTAAGGGGGAATGACGATCCTCACATTGGGCTGGACTTGTTTTTGAAATTGAAGGCTCATGTGCAATTGGGTAAAAGTTCACAGAAGAGGTATCGAAAAGAATGGGGCAGAAAAAATTGAGCTGCTCAGTACACTTCTCCACTTCTCATCGTAGAGCGCTGAAATTTGGCGTTCAGCCTCTTGAGAACCGCAGTAAGTGATCATGAGAAAGTTAGAGTCAGCTTGACCCTTGCAAAACATAACAAAAGGGTGAGATATCTCATCAAACGCGCAGAAAAAGTGACTCGAGATCGGATGAGTGGTATCCATGTTATGCCAACCAAACCCTCCTCTGTTTGCTTCCAGTCAAGGGTATTTGGGATTTTTTTAAAGGGATATTTTGTTGATTTGAACTAAAACTCGGCCCTTCGAGCAAGCTCCCTGGAACCCCGGATGGTTACTACTTAGAGCCTTCGGCTAAAATTCAAGAAACATGGAACATGCTTTAGCCGTTCCCTTAGCTATGTTTTTAGCGGTCGAAGCTTCTCGAATGTTCTTGGTGTAATACAAGTTTGCAAATGAGCTTCCTTACTCGCTCTCTCGTGGAAGTAGACGATGACTCACTAGTTTCGAAAGCCACCTCAATCACAACATCATTCTTACTATTAAGAAATTGAAAACACCTAAAGCGTCGAAAAGCACATCACAACTAAAAGCCCGCGTTCACAACAAAATCTCGCTTAGGTTTCAAGATCCTTTCATTGGATTCATAAAAACCAAGCCAACCTTATAACATCAATATAATACACTAAATCGATGTTGGTTTTTACTGCGAATGTTGTGTACAGTTCTTTTAAACCAGAGGTATATCTCAGCTTCGTCCATATTTACAGCTGTTTTGGCAGCTAATTTACGCATAAATTAAGGGCTTTTCAACGAGCGGCGAACGATTTTCGTGGGATTGAAACTAACGGCGATACATTTCCCTAGAAACGGGTCGGTTGTAAGTGAAAATCATTAGAAAATCCGGCGCTACTTTCGTTCCACGGGTTTGTCACGTTTTACCCAGTTAGGTGATGGCTAAAGCATGTTCCATGCTAAAACCCCTGATACTTGGAGGAAATATTCACAAATCTGGACCTCCAATTACAATCTATTAAAACGACTTATAATAACAAGTAATATATAATTTATGAATAATTTATGAATATTATAATTTATAATATTGTAAATTATGAATAATTTATAATTATATATTATAATAATTATTATAATTATTATTATATATTATAATATATTATAATTATTATTATAATTATAATTATACTTATAATTTATGAATATTATCGAAAATATTATTAACCTTCGGTGGTTTTCACAAAACGTCTGTTTTGAGGTCAACAATCTTAGTTTCCTCATTTTTAGATCTGTCTTGTTTGTTCCATCCTCTTAAACATATTATGGTACTCCAAATACAACAAAGACTGGTCTTTATCTTGGAATCAAAACGAGGAATTTTTGTGACTCATTTTATTTATCCAAATCGTAGTTCAAACATAGTGCTTCACAGTGAGGTGCAACATGATGGGTTGGGAATGAAAAAACGGTGAGGAAGAATCTAGTAAACATGAATGATGTCAGAGCTGAACAATCTCTATATCGATGGCTCACGTGAGTAACGAGTGAGAGGTTGTTGTTATGCGCTTTTACTCTCAGTTGTTTTACTATTCTCAAATTTTGGAGCTTGAAATTTAGAAACGATGGTTTTTCAGGGCGTAAATACAATTCATAGGTCAAAACTAGACCTTTATGAGTTGGACCCATTTTCCATCCACATCATAACAACGAATAAACCCAAATGTTTCGTATTATTCTTCGATACGCAGATAAACTCTCACGTCGATCATGATCATACCGGTTTTGGATATTCCAATTTCTCAAGTAATTAACCCCTAGAAAGACCAGCTCTCTACACCCGTTTATAAAAAACAGCGGATATTATCATAATGGCTTCGAAAATAAAGGCCGAATCACGATCCCGATACCCGGACGCCTCGAGGAAAGAATTTGTACCCACTTTCCACCTTTCAAGCCGAGCTCAAATTATAAACTGCCCTGCTCCCCATCCCGAAACCTTATAATTTGCCATTATTATAGTTTCATCAAGGTGGGACGAACTCCGTGATCATCATACAATATTGTGAAAACGGAGATGAGCTCAAGTGTAAACAACCTTTACCGTTTGAGAGGAAAAAAAGGCGTAAATTGGGGCGGGAGAGTTTTTGCCACGCTTCGTAGGAATAAGTACATAGTAAAATCGGATTAAGCGGAGAGATTGAGAAGTGTTTGTGAAAATTGGCTATGCGATCAATACGGTCCACTTAGAAGGAGTTTGTACTGACCATAAGGTGGATTGAAGAAATATAATGATGTGATAGTTGAGAGGAGAGCATGATAATCGAGCCGAAACAAACAAAATTGTGAAGTTTTTGAGTACACTTTCGACAAATTATCCGCATACCTTCCATCTTGAAAGTTCTCTGTATAAGAGTAAATGTGACGGAGACTTAACTGGCCCAACATGAATTTTGACTAGTTTCCACTGGAATATATCGATGTTTTGTTCCTGCTTCTTCCATCAATCTGTCACGATGATGACATCCTGGGATTGAAAGAAAATACCTCAAGATAAAATTTCCATGACCTCCAGTTTTTGATCTGAAACCAGTCTGGGATGGATTGCCTTGTTCCAGATATTAGGAAGTGCTCTTATAAAACGATCGCCAGTTGAGCTAAGAGCCGAGCTGAACGCGGGTAGTTACCGTCAAACCGTCAAACTTTACCCCAAGATTTACTCCAAAACATTTCCAAGTACAATTTCTCGTACTCGAAATGGGTTAAATTGATTTTTTTAAATAAGTGAATTGATCTTCAGGGCTTCCTGAACATTTTGAGTGGTCGAGCTCATTTGATCAGATAATTGTAACCCCCTATTTAATTGTTTGAATGTTGGAGTAAATTTACCTACAAGTGCGTCTATCTTTACTCCACTCTGAAAAACTCACGGTTATCGCTACAGAAACGGGCAGTGGTGCAATGTTACTAGTCGGGATTGAATTCATTACCCCAGAAATACTTGATAATATCGAGTATTTATAATATTATTATAAAATACATTCTGAAAAATTGAACTTTTTAGCTTGAAAAATACAAGTTATACCTAAGAAAAATATAAATTCCAATGATAATTTATTTCAACGAATTTGCTTGAAATGCAATATTTCTGGTTAAGAGATCACAATTTCAGTCTTCCAGTATAGACAGACTTATGTAGGTAATCGAGCAAAACTTTCTACAAGTAAAGAAATATTAAAGGACAATAAACAATAAACGAATGACTTAACAAAATCACAGAAAAAGTCTGTTTCACATTCGATAACTTTCAAATGAATTGCATTGGTAAATTTCGAAGTTAACCCACGAGTAAATAATATTGTAAATCACAACTTATGAGACCAAAGCACGTTTATGTTCATATCATTGTTGTAAAGTTTCGGTAGGGGCGCGTACCAAGCTTTTTCTCATTTCTTCTCCCCATCTCTTACTTCTGCAACATGAGATACACTAGAAACCTTACATTCAACACTGCGAAAATTATAAAACTCAAATATTTTTCGAGATTAAATAAGAAAAATATGAGTGAGGCTACCTTTATCCCAACCTTTATAGTGGAGTAAAGATACCTGGTTTTTGGAGTAAAGTTACTATCAAATTTTTGGTAAACAAAGGCATAACTAAGAAAACTCTTTTTTGAGAATTTGATTAGTGCATTTTGTTCAAAATAAGATATTGAAAGTGATATGATTAGGGCTTGCCTGGTAAATCCACTCCAAAAACCTGATATGGAAGAAATTTTGGAGCACGAGAAACAGGACAAAAACAGCTGAACAGGAAACTATGACTGATAACAGCCGATAACATGGATAAAGGCGCCATCGCAAGCCGCATCGATTCTCAGGGATGTGGAGTATAACGAAAACACAATAGCTAACTTTTATCTAAGTTCTACCACGCTTACGCCACAATTGAAGATTCTCACTTTTTGGGGTAGAGTTACCTCTGGTGGGGTAAAGTTTGACGGTTTTACGGTATGCCACGGAATACGCCTGTCGCGAGGCACAACTGAAGTAACAATCTGGCACTTTTTCCACTCTACGCCACGGTTGCAGCCATGTTCCTGATGTTTTGTGTATATTTATGGTAGCTACCTTCGTAGTTCGTACTAAATGGTCGAAGGAATCCAAATTATATAGTCATGAAATAGTTTATCTCTTGGTTCCATAATATCAGGTCCAAGAACAGGAGTCCTAATGTATTCGCTCCAATAACTATCGTGAAACTAGTACTTCTTGCCCGAAACGGCAACTACTTGGATTTGACGAATATCTCCACCATGCTCATTTGATCAGGTTGATACACATAACACCGAGTAGAAAAACTCCCTTTCAAGTGATGGAACTGATATAATCCGGATGATGGACTTTTTCGAACCTAGGTATTGCAAAACTTGATTCTAGGAGTATCTGAAGTGAAATGAGTATGAGGGGAAAACTGGTCCAAACATTCCATAAAATCTTTTCCATCTTCAGGGGAGAAACTGGTCCTCGAGTGGCCACCATTTTGGTTTATTATTTTCAATAATGAACCATTGGAATCGACCAAGAAAAATAAATGTTTAACCCCCCCTCAAAAATTGGTAATTTACGTTTCAAGGTACGTAGAATCCGAAAATCGAATAAAAATTTTTCGAATAGAAATTTGGTATACGAGCTAAATGCGGGGTCTAGTTATGCCCAGAAGCTATTGGTTGATGTCAGTCACTCCTAAGGGGTGAAAATTAGGAGTTGAAATTTTCAAAAGTGCCCTAGTTCGAAAACTCTTGAAATAAAGGTATTATTTTGTCACCAATTTTCAATAGTATTGAATTTTTAGAGACCAGCCAGAGCTCTGTAGAACAAACCGTTTGCTCCCCACGAGAACTTAATGGTTGGACTTACGATAAATCAGATACACGAGTGCGAATCGCAAAAGAGGCCGTTCAAATTTTAGCTGACCAAAATCGCGATCGCTGTTCGTTCTTCGAGTTCTACTCAGTTTTGCGTCCTTAGCAACCAGTAATCAAATTTCCTAATAATTTGGCTAACCTCGAATCCCTGTTTTTTCGAACTGAGTGTGAAGTGTTTATTTCTTCCAAATAAACTCGATTGTGAAATAGGTATGTGGTAGGCAGGTAGTATCTATGGTTGGTAGATGGTTACAATGGCAAAAGCGTGTTCTTTGCAGACTAGTGAATCTACATATATAGAAAAATAATATACCTTTGTGTAATAATTTGCAGCTTTTTAATTTAATTCCCTTCAGTTCACCCACCCCTGGGCCCGATAATAATATAACGCACATTCTGTCAAGAGATTCTCTAACCGATTTTCGATTATATTCGGCTAACCTTAATTTTGCTCGAATTCGGAAAGTAGTCAGGAGACGGGTCCAGTAAGATTTGTGGAGACCCCGCACAATTATTATAAAAAACCTACGAACTTATATTCGAAAAAATTCAGAACCTTGTCGGTGTTTCTGAGTTCACTAACCTTTCAACGTGATTGTGAAAATGATGTTTATCGTGATTCTGATCATTTCAACCATTTTGACACTAACAAATTCTTTACTTGACAAAGCTATAATACCCCACTAACATGGTAGATGTTTTCTTGTTTAATTCCAAAGGTTCAAAGCTATAGAAATTAATATACTTATTCATTAACTTGAACTTTTGGCATACCAATTTGAAATTTTGGCTAATTATTTTGAACTTTTCGCAAATCAATTTATACTTTTTGCTAATCCCCCACGCTTTGACAACTACTTGATTCCTTGTCCGACTTTTCACTTTTATAAAGTTCAATAAATGCTTTTCTCTTTCTGTCAGAAAAATATACCAAAATTGATAGGTGGCGTATTGCAAACCTTTTTATGAGACACCTTGAATAAGTATATGAGTGAGGAACTCCAATGAACTCCATGGGAACGGTGGTTAACCCACGCTCAACACCTTATCGGAAACCGAACCAATAAACCCTATCCCAGCGAAATCTTAATCGCTCCGACCACAAATCACCTTATTATTGGCCCTCCTGGGGTGATTAATCTTCCTTGATTACATGAATAACAACCACCTTCATACGTGACACAATTATTTTTATGGCCAAAGCCTCCTCTATATTGGATTGGAAAGGCCTGGCTGGGGGTTTCTCGGACACGTTTAGATCCGACCTGAGATATCGCGTCTGAAATGTATTCAAGAATCCGTAACTTCTCGACGGCATAGTTTTAACCCTTCAACCTTCACGCCCGTGTCGTGTCTTGAAACACTTGTAATCTTAATTAATACGTTGAATCATAACAACAACCTTTCTCCTCGTGTCCAGTCGGAACTGATGATCGACCAAAACCGTCTTCAGAAAATAACAAGAAATCGTACAAATCCAGATTCTTCCAAGTTTTGGACCTTCCTGAAAAATTTTGGTTTCGTGTCTGTCATGAAATCCTTGCAACAGGCAAAAATAACCAAAGTTATCATTCCATTTAAATGGATTTTCAGAGATAACTCTTTCTCTCTCTCAAAAACCGTATTATCAAAATGAGCAAATTTTTGAGCAACACCTGAGCACCCCCCTCAAAATTTGTTGGTTTACGTTTCAAGGTACGTAGAATCCAAAAATCGAATAAAAATTTGGCCTTCCGTCCGCCGTACGCGGCATTTTCCCCACTTAGTATTGACCGATTTTGATGAAATTTGGTATGTAGGCTCCATTTGGGGTCTAGTTGTGCCCCGAAGATTTTGGTTGATATAGGTCACTTCTATGGGTTCAAAAATGAATTTTGAAATTTTGAAAACGCCCTAACTCAAAAAATTTTGATATAAAGGTATTGTTTTTCCTTCAATTTAAGATTCTATAGAATTTTTTGAGACCAGGTGGAGCTCTGTAGGACAAACCGTTTGCTCTCTACGAGAATTCAAGGGTTGGACGTACGATAAATCAGAGTGTGAATCGCAAAAGAGGCCTAATCTTCGTTCAAATTTTAGCTGACCGAAATGCGATCGATGTTTTTCTTCATGTTGCATGGTTGGTGGCTTTGCAGACGAGTGATCAATATAGAAAAATAATAAACCATTGTGTAATAATTTGCAGCGTTTTATTCGATTTTCGGATTCTACGTACCTTGAAACGTAAACCAACAAATTTTGAGGGGGCGTTAAAAATTTATTTTTCTTGGTCGACTCCAAAGGTACATTATTGAAAATAATAAACCAATAAATAGTTTTGTTGTATCATTCATACTCCTAGCTTTAATCTAGATAAGCTGGTACTAAACGAATAAAATATTACGTTTCCTATAAAAATAAATAAATTCTCACGAGAGCAATGGGAATTGTTGAGAATGAAGAAAAATACTTCCAAGTTTATTACATCGGTGGTGAAAGGCACGACCCTAGATGTAGCTCTGTTCTAGTGGTTCGAAGAAATCCCGATAGTCTCCCTAGAAATCACATGTAAAGATTGGTTACAATCGAAAAAGTGGAAGCAAGTTCTGCCTAAAAATGGAGGCAAAATTACTTTTATAGAGTGGGTAAGTGCTTTTGAGCTAAATTTATTTCAAATACTAAAATACAATTTTCTCCATAGAAAGTAACCTCTTTTCATGGTTGTCCCTGCCTCAACCACAGACTCCAAAAAATGCTTTTCGGGTAACATCACTCACGAATGGGAAAATGATCATCCATACCTCACTTCAAGCAATCCCTGTCTCTGGATCTTTTGAATTCAAATTATTGAGATACTGGCTTTGAATATTCCTATCCAGTAGTCACCCACCGAAGTTGAAAGAAGAGGCCTGTAGGTAAACGAGGATTTCGGGAAAAAGTTGGACGCCTCCTGAAAACCCAGTTGGAGGAAGGGAACAATTGGACAATCGGACGAGAACGTGACTTCGACAACGAATCGCCTCCATGGCTAATGGTGAATCAATTGTCTACCCTTTGACCGGAGTAGTTCCCTCACCGCCATCTCCTTTCAGCTGGAGGATAATTCATTCCTTAACAGTCATTAACTGTTCACTGATCGTAACGAAGAGCTGGACCTGGAGGGAGGCGGAATTCCTAAACGAAACGAGACGATCTCATGCGAGTTAACTAGGAGCATCCTTGATTTCTCGGGTTTTGACCATATTTCCTTGAACGGACACTATAATCAGTGTACAATATGTACCTACATGTTACCGTATCAATGCGAAATTAAAATCTCTTGAAAGTACAAAGTTTATTGACAAACCATCCAACCTAACACCGTCCACCATAAGCTGAGTTGGATCTACAAGATATAATTCCATAACGTAAGATCCTAGATTACTTGGATACTAACACACCTCGAAATATACGAATCTGTACCAATTACTTTGAATTATCATAAGGTGATTTCATTATTATAATTAGTTGTGTGTGTCACCAAGCCAATTTGGATTTTGAATTTCTTCTAGTTCAACTAGGAAGTTAGTTAGATACATTTATGTTTATTTGACGCTATTTTGAACACTTTTACTATAAGATGAATGCATGAAGGGATGCAATTTGCTCAGATTTCTATTTTCTGAGGTCGAACGCACTATATGAATGGAGGTTTATAAATTCAGAAGATTATTAACACTAAATTTGATGATACGTTTCAAAGTTCATAGAAAGTTCATACTCATTAGGTGGTTTCAATATTGTAATCAGTTGTGTGTGTCGTAATGCCAATTTGGGTTTTGAATTTCTCCTAGTTCAACAACTATTATTATAGGAAGTTAGTTAGATATATAGGAATTTGATGATACATTTCAAAGTTCATAGAATCTGAAAATCGAATACAAATTTTTCCGACACTTTGCCCAGTTCCCAAGGAGCGATTTTGATGAAATTTAGTATATGAGCTTCATTAGGGGTTCTAGTTGTTCCCCAAAGATTTTGAATAATGTCAGTCACTTCGAAAGTAGGGAATACATTTTTAAAAACAACCAATATGTTAAGGTATTGGTTTGGTTTATTACTTTCAATAATGAACATTGGAGTCGACCAAAAAAAATTACCCCCACCCCCTCCCACCAAATGTTTTTTGTTGATTTACATTTCAAGGTACGAAGAATCCGGAAAACGAATAAAAATTTGGCCGTCCAACCACTAAAAAATTTTAAACGCCCTAAGCTCAAAACATTTTGGTATAAAGGTATTGTTTTGGTTTATTATTTTCAATAATGAACCTTTGGAATCGACCAAGAAAAAAAAAATTCTAACACCCCCTCAAAATTTGATGGTTTACGTTTCAAGGTACGTAGAATCCAAAAATCGAATAAAAATTTGGCCGTCCGTCCGCTGTCCGCTGTCCGCCGTACGCCGTACGCCGTACGCGGCACTTTTGCCACTTAGCATTGACCGATTTCGATGAAATTTGGTATGTGGGCTCCATTTAGGGTCTAGTTGTGCCCCGAAGATTTTGGTTGATGTAGGTCACTTCTAAGGGTTCCAAAATCAAATTTGAAAATTTGAAAACGCCCTAACTCAAAATATTTCGATATAAAGGTATTTTTTCCTTCAATTTAAGATTTTATAGAACTTTTAGAATTTTTTGAGACCACCCGGAGCTCTGTAGGACAAACCGTTCGCTCACTACGAGAATTTAAATTTTGGACGTACGATAAATCAGAAACACGAGTGTGAATCGCAAAAGAGGCCTAATCTCCGTTCAAATTAAAGCTGACCGAAATGCGATCGATGTTTTTCTTCTTATTGGATGGTTGGTGGTTTTGTAGACGAGTTATCTATATAGAAAAATAATGAACCATTGTGTAATAATTTGCAGCGTTTTAGAGTTGTACTCAGTTTGGCGTCCTTGGCAACCAGTAATACAATGTCCTAATGTTTTCGAATTTAGTGTGAAGCGTTTATTGCTTCTGAATAAGCTTGATTGTGAAGCGAAAGTATGGTTGGTAGGTAGTGACAATGGCAAAGCCGTGTCCTTTGCAGGCGAGTGATCTACAGGGTGTCCTATATGTTATCCACCAAACTTTGGGAGTCGATTCTACAACTAATTTGCAACAAAAAATGTGTCATAGCAATTTTTTTAATCCCCTTAAAATCCGACTTTTTTGACTTTTAAGACTTTTAAGTCATAGTCATAACTCCCTTAAATTGCACTCAAAAATTAAAAATAAGGATACCGTTGGAAAGAGCGTGAAATTTCTCAATAGATGAGCTGTTGACAACTTGAGCAAAACTGAACGCTAGAGTAGTTCTGGGGGTCATTCCAAAATTTTCGATACACAAAACAATGCAACGTGTTTTTTCTGATGCTGTTGAACGCAGGAAGCTGAAATTTGAGAGGCAGGCTCAATCGATACATACTTCTATTCATCATCAAAGTTGATGATCACTGATCAGCTGAGTGAGCTCCAAGGCCATTTCCTCTCCTGTTGAACGCAGGAACCTGAAATTTGAGAGGGTGGGTCAATGGAGAATGCTGAAGGCGCCTGAGTGGTCACTGATCAGCTGAGTGAGCTCATCATTTAAATTGCCATCATAAGACATATCCATGTACAGATGTATCTGCGTGCAGTGTAGATACTTTTTGTTCATATACCTCGTATAACTGATGTTTTACCTCAAATTTGAAAATTTGTCCATTTCTGTTTTTTTCAACAATTTTGATGATTTTTCCCCATGGAAACAAGGTATTTGCCAGAGAGGCTCAAAAGCTTAAAAACTTCTCCATTTCATCAGATTTTCAACGGTCACCCAATTATTAGTTTCACTGTGGAATTAGAGGGAGAAAATGGTCTTTCAATGAGAAAAAACGTGCATTTTTTCAAAAAAATTGACGGTTGGACGGGAGGAATCCGGGGTCTGCTCCGCCGCCCCTCATCCCAAGCTCCACGTCAAACCGTCGATTTCGTTGAAAAAAAAATACACGTTTTTTCGCATTGAAACACCATTTTCTCCCTCAAATTCCACAGTAAAACTAAAAATTGGGTGACCGTTGGAAAGCTGATAAAATGGAGCAGTTTTTAAGCTTTTGAACCCTTCTGGCAAATACCTAGTTTCAATTAGGAAAAATCATCAACATTTTCACCAAAAACAGAAATTGACTATTTTTCAAGTTTGAGGTAAAAATACTACTCTAGCGTCTTGTTTTTCTCAACTGATCAACGGCTCATGTATTGAGAAATTTAACGTTCTTTCCAACGATATCCCTATTTTTGATTTTTGAGTCTAGTTTAAGAGAGTTACGACCGTTTGAATGGTGTAAGGTCGAAAACACGAAAAAATCTTAAAAGTCAAAAAAGTCGGATTTTAAGGGGGTTGAAAGAAAATCGCTAGGAGACATTTTTTGTTGCAAATTAGTTGTAGAAACTACTCCCGAAGTGGTGGATAACATATGGGACACCCTGTATAGGTACAGGAAAAAAATAAACTTCTGTTTAATAATTTGCGTTTTTTTTAATTTAAAATAGCGACGATTTCAAAGCATTCTTTGACACCATCCAGAGCGTTTGCCTTATCTTCAATTTAAGTTGGGTTCAACTTGTAGATAACGCAGACGCAGGACATGAAATGATAGACCCATTTTTCCGCTGCGATGCGGCCTGACCCGCCCTTTGTGTGCGCAGCAACAATAGCTTAATGGTGATTATGCATTATTGTCCATTACATCCATTACTGACTGCGTTTTGGGACACCGATGAAGAATCTTCAGCAGCCGAAAGTCAATGAAAAAGACTTCCCACCTCCAAGCGGGAACTCCATTCTATTCTAATGTCGGAATGAGGAGCTGACAGAGAGCGATGAAGACGAAGAAAGGACGGAGGAGGTGGTTGATATAAATCCGTCATTTAATCCCGGTAGCTTCTGAAGAAGTGCAATTGTTCCCTTCAAAGCCCTGAGGGGCCCAAAGCAGAGGTCGGCGGCGAGAGGGGGGCAAGGTCGGCTGAAAAAAGCTCAGCTCTCCTTCGGCTTCCTTTGTTTCGAGCCGCCTCGCCGAGGTTCCATTATTTGTGAAACTGTCCACCGGCCGCGCTCCTCTTGAGGTCCTCCGCGGACAAATTACATTAACTTCGCCTCTTTGGTTTGCCATCCTCATTTGCTATTCCCGTTTCGAGCGGAAGCTGCCGAGTCAAAAAGAGGCCGGCAAAAAAAGTCGAATGAGCCCCGTCATTCACAAAAGGGGAGTAGCCTACCTACCTGCTCTTCGATTTTCCGATGTTGAGGTGGATTATTGGCGACTTACATCAATATGTAAGAAGGCGCGATATAACTAGACTAGGGTAAAGGCACCAATCATTGGCCACCCCCCAGTCATTGGCCACCTAGTTTTTCAAGTTAGTTTTTTACCACACAATTCTCTCTTGGATCATTTTGAATGTTTTCCTCATTTTAGGTGGTTATTCTAGAAGGCAGTCGGATTTTGAAAGTTACAGTGAAGCCCTATATAAACCTCTCAAACTCATTTTTAATGGCAAAGGTCCAACAATTATGATCATCACACCTGTTTCTTATGAAAACGATAAGCAGACCTCAACTCGTTCTTAAGAGTTTTGTGTGGTTATTTTCAAATTTGATGTAGTTTTTCTTGTGTTTGCATGGTCTCTCGTAAATTATTAGTTTATTTCTGCCACTAGGACATGGAATTTTCACAAATTGTAGAAAATATATGGCCGGCTAATAACTGGATGATGACAAGGGTGATTTTTCCAGTCATTGGCCGGGTGGCTAATGACTGAAATGATGCGAATTTTTCCTACCCCAATCATTGGCCAGGTGGTTTTAACTACAAATAATGCTCATATAAATGGTTCATTTAATCATTCAGAACTATCATGGATAATTTTCAGTCAAGAAGCTATTATTTCTGGCACTAAAATGATTCCAGGGACTCCAGTGATACCTTACTTTCTGTAAGAAAATACGTTTGATTGGTTCCATTTGAATGGTAAATAAATTTGAGTGAATTCATTTCCCTTTAAATGGTAAATGAATTCTCTCCAGTGAATAGCCTTAGCCAAAAAGTGCCTTCGTACTATACATAGTTTGTCGTTCTGAGCTTTTCAGTTCTCAATTGAGTTTGTAAGCAGTTCTTCGTTTCATTACGTATAAATTCCACGTTTAGTTCTGGTCAGCCGACCTTTTAGTTCATTAAATAAGTGAAAACATTTGAGCACAGACATAGGTGACGGTCTAGGACACAGCCTGAAGTAATGAGTTAAACGGTTCCAGGCTGAGCTTTCAACGTGGGAGAAAAGGAGGTGTTTTTTTAGTGTGGGGATCCCACATAAGCTTGAAAACGCGGACCCTTCAAGGTATCTTACGAGATCCAACTCCATCTGTGGATCTTTAAGGCTTTCTCACCTGCCTGCCGGAAAAAAATTGTAAATTTTTCCGTCACAGTGGAGCAGAAAACCATGAATATAAGGTGGCCAACGACTGGTGACAAGGTGGACAATATTAGGAACTCCCGGCCAGTGACTGGTGGAAAACGGATTTTACTAAACTAATTGAAGAAAGTATTTACTAGATCTTTTATTTGTTTGAAATTGTTATTGTATCGTAATATTTGGATGTTAAGCTTCCTAAAACACAAATACAGTGGGTATAAAGATAAACGTTCTTAAGTGGCCAATAACTGGTGCCCTTACCCTATGCCCAGAATCCGTGGATATTTAGATCTCGGAAAGATCCTGATGATGATGACCTGGCCTGTAAATGTGAGGAAGCAGGTGTTTCATGTTCGCTGATGACGTAACTGCACTGTCGATAGGATCACTTATCGCTGATTCAATTGAGAAGTTTGATTCCAAAAGGTACTATATCCATTTTGGTCAAATGTGAGAAAAACGCGAAACACCATAGCGAGCTGAAATACGTGCTGTAAACCAATGACGTTGTTTATACGTAAGTTTGTTTATAATTATGTTTATACCAATGATGATGTTTATATAATTGTGGAGTTGCGCTGTATATGCAGGGTGTTTCACGAAGAGGTTACACCCCCCTTCATTTTCGCAAAATACAGCGTAAAAAATTCCGACCAACGCAATTCTTCATGATTTTTTTTGAGGATCTCAGGAAAAATACTTTTGCGCAAAAACGTTGCGCGCAATCGTTCGCAATTGACACTAACTTCATTTTTTTCAAATGGAACCCCCCTTTTTTATTACAACTTCTGAATCTACGTCAAAATTCATGAAAAATTCATACCCGAACCGATTTTTTTATTGCGCGCAACCTGGCGCAACTCCACAATTGCACAAAAATTAGGTTTTGGAGAACCCTAAGTGTTTGCTTCCCTATGTTTTGCTTCCTCACTACCGAAGGTAGAGAAGCTTTGTATTCGTGAAAGAAGTGAAAAAAAAATGTCCTCCAAAATCAAAATTTCCACTTGCTTTTTGCGTTTTAGAGCTTCCCGAACAATTTTGGTTCCGTGTCTGTCTGTCTGTCTGTCTGTCGGTCTGTCTGTCTGTCGGTCTGTCTGTCTGTCGGTCTGTCTGTGGTCAATCCTTGTCCCGGGCAAAACTATACTAACCTGTGGTCCGATTTTGATGAAATTTTCAGGGATTGTGCGGGTTAGGTCCTAGACGGTCCCCTATAAATTTCAGCACCTTCGGACCAATAGGAGCGAGTGCGCATGCGCAAACGTGAATTTCCTGGAACCTCGGTTTCTCGGTTTCTAATGAACCGATTTTGCTCAAATTTGGAGGTTAGTTAGGGACTAACTTCTAAGAGACACCCTATAAGTGTCAATCAAATTGGTCAAGCAATAGCCGCTGCGCATGCAATGGAGAATGCTGAAGGCGCCTGAGTGATCACTGATCAGCTGAGTGAACTCCAAGGCCATTTTCTCTCCTGTTGAACGCAGGAAGCTGAAATTTGAGAGGCAGGGTCAATGGAGAATGCTGAAGGTGCCTGAGTGGTCACTGATCAGCTGAGTGAGCTCCAAGGCCATTTCCTCTCCTGTTGAACGCAGGAACCTGAAATTTGAGAGGGCGGGTCAATGGAGAATGCTGAAGGCGCCTGAGTGATCACTGATCAGCTGAGTGAGCTCCAAGGCCATTTCCTCTCCTGTTGAACGCAGGAACCTGAAATTTGAGAGGGCGGGTCAATGGAGAATGCTGAAGGTGCCTGAGTGGTCACTGATCAGCTGAGTGAGCTTAAATATTACAGTGGAAGAAAGATAAAGAGGGAGAGGGAGCAAAAACCTTTTCAAGGTATGTCACATTTCAGCCATTAGGCTCTAAGCGGAAATCATCCGGGGGTGCAGGGGGCGAAGCCCCCGCCGAGGCGCGCAGCGCCGAGTTTTCGCCAACTGATTCTATACGTCCATGTTACAATGAGTGAGGAAGCTATACTGCCCACCCAACTTGGCAGACGTTTTTTTCACTTCTTTCACGAATACAAAGCTTCCCTACCTTCGGTAGTGAGGAAGCAGAGGTTTATTTTATTTAATTTCAGGTTCCTGCGTTCAACAGGAGAGGAAATGGCCTTGGAGCTCACTCAGCTGATCAGTGACCACTCAGGCGCCTTCAGCATTCTCCATTGACCCGCCCTCTAAAATTTCAGCTTCCTGCGTTCAACAGGAGAGAAAATGGCCTTGGAGCTCACTCAGCTGATCAGTGATCACTCAGGCGCCTTCAGCATTCTCCATTGCATGCGCAGCGGCTATTGCTTGACCAATTTGATTGAAACTTATAGGGTGTCTCTTAGAAGTTAGTCCCTAACTAACCTCCAAATTTGAGCAAAATCGGTTCATTAGAAACCGAGAAACCGAGGTTCCAGGAAATTCACGTTTGCACATGCGCACTCGCTCCTATTGGTCCGAAGGTGCTGAAATTTATAGGGGACCGTCTAGGACCTAACCCGCACAATCCCTGAAAATTTCATCAAAATCGGACTACAGGTTAGTATAGTTTTGCCCGGGACAAGGATTGACCACAGACAGACCGACAGACAGACAGACACGGAACCAAAATTGTTCGGGAAGCTCTAAAACGCAAAAAGCAAGTGGAAATTTTGATTTTGGAGGACATTTTTTTTTTCACTTCTTTCACGAATACAAAGCTTCCCTACCTTCGGTAGTGAGGAAGCAAAAATGAAGTTAGTGTCAATTGCGCGCAACTTTTAACACAGAATGTGTTTTTGCGATGACCTACCGAAAAAAAATCGTCACGAAAAAGCGACAGAAAAAACCGTTACGCGCCTTTTATAATGATTTTCACGTGCAACCAAGCCGTTGGTAAGGAAATCACTGATCAGCTGAGTGAGCTCCAAGGCCATTTTCTCTCCTGTTGAACGCAGGAAGCTGAAATTTTAGAGGGCGGGTCAATGGAGAATGCTGAAGGCGCCTGAGTGGTCACTGATCAGTTGAGTGAGCTCCAAGGCCATTTTCTCTCCTGTTGAACGCAGGAAGCTGAAATTTTAGAGGGCGGGTCAATGGAGAATGCTGAAGGCGCCTGAGTGGTCACTGATCAGTTGAGTGAGCTCCAAGGCCATTTTCTCTCCTGTTGAACGCAGGAAGCTGAAATTTTAGAGGGCGGGTCAATGGAGAATGCTGAAGGCGCCTGAGTGGTCACTGATCAGTTGAGTGAGCTCCAAGGCCATTTCCTCTCCTGTTGAACGCAGATACCTGAAATTGGAGAGGCTGGGTCAATGGAGAATGCTGAAGGCGCCTGAGTGATCACTGATCAGCTGAGTGAGCTCCAAGGCCATTTTATCTCCTGTTGAACGCAGGAAGCTGAAATTTTAGAGGGCGGGTCAATGGAGAATGCTGAAGGCGCCTGAGTGGTCACTGATCAGCTGAGTGAGCTCCAAGGCCATTTCCTCTCCTGTTGAACGCAAGAAGCTGAAATTTGAGAGGCAGGGTCAAAGGAGAATGCTGAAGGCGCCTGAGTGGTCACTGATCAGCTGAGTGAGCTCCAAGGCCATTTTCTCTCCTGTTGAACGCAGGAAGCTGAAATTTTAGAGGGCGGGTCAATGGAGAATGCTGAAGGCGCCTGAGTGGTCACTGATCAGCTGAGTGAGCTCCAAGGCCATTTCCTCTCCTGTTGAACGCAGGAGCCTGAAATTTGAGAGGCAGGGTCAAAGGAGAATGCTGAAGGCGCCTGAGTGGTCACTGATCAGCTGAGTGTGCTCCAAGGCCATTTCCTCTCCTGTTGAACGCAGGAACCTGAATTTGAGAGGGCGGGTCAATGGAGAATGCTGAAGGCGCCTGAGTGGTCACTGATCAGCTGAGTGAGCTCCAAGGCCTTTATGTAGTATTTTTCTTGTAGTTACATATTTATTTATATTACATTTATAGGGTTTTAGACCAAATTAAATGTCTAACAATTATTTATTTTATTTGTTGAGAGAGAGAAAAAACACTTTATTGAATATTGTAGAGGGAATGAAGGTGGACAAGGACTCCAGTAGTTGTCGAAACGTAATGGATTTACCGAAAGTTCAAAATGAGTTGCCAAAAGTTCAATTTGGTATACCAAAAGTTTGCCGAAAATTGAAATTGATTTATGCCAAAGGGTTTTTTGTTTTTTGTTTTTATTATTGCCAAAGACTCCACATTTATTATTGTTGTTTTTTTATTTAACGGATGACTAGCATCGCAAAAACACATTCTGTGTTCCTATGATTTCATACAGAGTATGGAAAAAGAAATAAACCGGGGGGTGCAGGGGGGCGGAGCCCCCTGCCGAGGCGCGAAGCGCCGAGTTTTGTGCAAAAGTATTCTTCCTGAGATCCTCACAAAAAAATCAAGAAAAATTGCGTTCATCGGAATTTTTTACGCTGTATTTTGCGGAAATGAAGGGGGGTGTAACCTTTTCGTGAAACACCCTGTATAGATATATGTTTCTATATGATAATAAAATTTATTATCATAAAGAAACAAATATCTATACAGGGTGTTTCACGAAAAGGTTACACCCCCTAATAATAAAAACATTTAATATAATAATAATAATAATATTTAATATAATAATAATAATAATATTTAATATTATTGGAAAAAAAATTAAAGAAAAAAACCAACCTTTTTTTACCAACAAGCTTTTATATTTTGTTAATTAAATGAACTAAAAAGGTATAAATAAATCACCTCTAATAAGGAATATAACACTTTATAGAGATAACACTTTATCACAGTCCCAATTTTATTAATAAAAGCGTGTTAAATTTAGCATCTTCTTTTTTATATTGCTATCACAATGTAACCTTGAAACGTAAACCAACAAATTTTGATGGGGTGTTAAAAAATTTTCTTCTAGGTCGTTTCCAAAGGTTCATTATTGAAAATAATAAACCAAAATCATTGACTTTTGACTGATGATGCAAAGTAGGTATCAAAAATTGTCAAAGGAGTAAAATATTTTATTGCAAATAATATTTTGTATTTTATCAATGAAGTTGAGGGTTAGAGACAGATTTTGGATGTCTCTCTGGGGTCAAAATTCAACTTCTGACCGACATCTAAGATTCCCTCCAGTTGATGATAGGATTTGAAAATGTGAAACACAGTGAGGTATTTTGCAAGTTCGAAAGCAGTAAGAATTTAGAATCAGAAGGAAAGCAAATGAAGTGAAGAAGAGTCATTGCGAGGAGCAGTGTTGGTAACACACATAAGGATCACTCCGAGTTACTCCTGGGTGATAGTTATTTATATGGATGTTGAAGGTTTCTTTCAGGAGGAATTCCCGCCGAAGCCGAGAAGAAGTTTTCGACATGCTTGTTCGGGCGTTATTGCAGGTGGAAGGAATAAACCGAAGAGGAGCCGAGGTTCGCGAGGACCATCGGGTAGAGATGGTCGGTAACACAACGGAGGAACACTCCGAGTTTTAATTACTACAAGGTGATTATTATTAATATGGAAGCTGAAGGTTGCTATTAGGAGGCGCCAGAGAACGTTCCGTTTTATACCTGCTACTGTTTTATTCCTTTACTTTTTCGTTCGCAAGTTTTATCCTTTCATTACCGAAATTATTTGGCGTCTATACCTAACCATAATTAACAATTTTTTTTCGTCTATCACCTTTGAAAATCAGTTTTCGTCATTTCCAAGAGTTCTTTGAATTATTTTTGTGTACTAAAATAAAATGGGCTCTGATTTATTGGTATCTTCGCCGCTTGCTGTAAGGAACGCCAATAAAAGGAGTCACTTGCTCTGAGTCCTCTATCATTTTTGAAAGTACCAGAAATATTTTCTACTTTTTTGAATGACATTATAAATAACTAAATCCTGGTATAGACATATCAATAGCTAAAAAATTGAAAAATTTAACCAATATCAGTATATTTCCTTTTATCACTCACAAGAAAGTATGAAAGCTGGGTTGAAGGACGTTTTTTGATGAAATGTTTCGGGATTGTGTGGGTTGACGTGTAGTATGGTTCCCTCTGACATTTCTACGCATCAGGTTCTTGTGACAAGAATAATGCCACATTTTCTTCCTATTAATTCCACTGTGCTGGTTAATGTAAAATGAGAATTTAAAAACTAAAATGAAATGACTGCAAACATAAATTTCTCCTAATTGTCCAATTTTGCTCAAGTTTGGAGGGTTATATCCTCCTATCCACCCAAGCATGTTAGGTGTAATAAAAAGCTGTATGCCAAACCCGCTTGGTCGATTTTTTCGTTTTTAATTTTCAAACCTTTGGAATCGACCATGAAAAAATTTTAACCCCTCCCCCCCTCAAAATTCGGTTTACGTTTCAAGGTCCGCAGAATCCGAAAGTTGAATACAAATTTGGCCGTCCGTCCGCCGTCTGCCGTACGCGGCACTTTCCTTAGTTCCCATGGACCGATTTTGATGAAATTGGATAGGTACGAGTGTATATACTCATATACTCGTATATGAGCTCCATTTGGGGGTCTAGTTGAGCCCCGAGCTCTTGGTTGCAAGGGTTGGAAAATAAGGGTAGAAATTCTCAAAACATTTCGATATTAAGGTATTGCTTTTTCTTCAATTTACAATGGGGGAACCGCCTTGATTTTTTTTTACATTTTTAATCGAACGTAGACTACATCCTGAGAATTTTGGCACCAACCGCGACCTTCAAGCGTGAGTAGATCTGTTTCTATGATTTTTCAGTTTCGACCGTTTATGACGTCACGCGCCCCTCTCGCCTGGGCGGGACCCCCTAGCCCACAGTGACGTCATAAACGGTCGAAACTTTAAAAATTCATAGGAAAAGATTTTTACACGCTAGAAGGTCGCGGTTAGTACCAAAATCAGAAACACGAGTGTGGATCGCAAAAGAGGCCTGATCTCCGTTCAAATTTTATTTGACCAAAATGCGATCGTTGTTCGTTCTTCGAGCTCTACTCAGTTTTGCGTTTTGCGTGACCCATTTGAAACCGTATCTTTTTTTGATCGAATTTTTACACAAAACTTTGTAGGTTCACTAATTTTGACCTCAGGAACACGGGAAAAATATTGAAAAAATTCTGCCAATAGCCAATTTACTGAAATTGGTGGGTACCATACGGCACCGCTGGTAAGATATGACACGTGCGATGGAGTGCATGTGAAGACCAAGGATATAAGTTTTTCAAAAAAAATAAACTGTTACCTGGTAGTAAATAGGAGGAATAACAATATTCACATGAACATAATAACATAATTTAGTCAATTCTGAATTTTTTACCACAAAACGATACATTTGAAAATCCTATGAGAGAAATATTGTTATGGAACATTCAAATTTTCGATAAAATAACATAGAACAAACCACTTATAAGCCCACATAGGACTTGTGGCACATTGTTCTAGTCTGGGACTTACAGTTGAAGCCAGCCCACTTCTTTTCTTCTTTTCATTATGAAAAAACGAAAAGACACCTATGATAGTGTTCACGACATAATGGTCCCTGCGTCCAACACTCAAGAAGACGGTATTTGTAGGTACCTCACAAACGATTCTGAATGTCTCCTTGACGTTGTATAATAAAAAAAAACTTTCGTCCCCTAGCATTGCTAAAAATTTCGCAATTCTTGTCAGATTTCAGATCCCAGTATCAGCGATTGTCAAAAATCTGAATAATTTTGCTGTGGCCAGCAACTACACCTTGTTTAATCGCCTGACTCTTCATCAGTCAGTACATTTGGCTCAGGTGGTTCAACATTCCATCGGGTGTATTGGTTAATTCCATCAGGGATATCACCAATTGGTACCTACATCAAGGGCTTCTTGAACAGAAAATTCAGGCCTGCAATGAAAAAAAGTCTGCCAAGTGGGTGAGGCACATAGGTTCCTCGTATCCATAACCCGATTGAATAGATGATCCGATGCATAGTAGTTGATATCGAAACATCAATTACCCACACAATCTCTGAATATTTCTTCGAAATCGGATAACAAATGTAGAGGCTATGAGACAGCAACTATGAGCCTCTGAGAGACCAGCGGTGCCATATGGCATCGCTGATGTAAAACCACTTCTTGTGAAGTTATAACTTGAACAAATTCCAACAAAACAATTTTATCCCATAAATAAACATTCTGGTAAAAAGAAAATGAAAAACTCGGCGCTTTGCGCCTCGGCGGGGGGCTCCGCCCCCCTGCACCCCCCGGTTTATTTCTTTTTCCATACTCTGTACCTATGAAATCATAGGAACACAGAATGTGTTTTTGCGATGCTAGTCATCCGTTAAATAAAAAACAACAATAATAAATGTGGAGTCTTTGGCAATAATAAAATAAATAATTGTTAGACATTTAATTTGGTCTAAAACCCTATAAATGTTATATAAATAAATATGTAACTACAAGAAAAATACTATATAAATTGAGAGCTTTCCAACGAATGGTGAACAATTTCTGTGCAATGAACACTGCGGGAGTTCTATTTCCTTACCAACGGCTTGGTTGCACGTGAAAATCATTATAAAAGGCGCGTAACGGTTTTTTCTGTCGCTTTTTCGTGACGATTTTTTTTCGGTAGGTCATCGCAAAAACACATTCTGTGTTAAAATACTGACAAAAATATATATTTTGATTATTTACACCAAGTTATTCAGCAGCGATTCAACACCAACAGATTGGTCCATTTTCAAATGAGAAACAATTTCATTTGAATTACTGAATTCACTGAATCACGTTCTGAACTAAACTAACGCTGGTAGAGTTTGAGGTGAATATTCTAGATCAAGAAAATAAGCAGAAGTAAACAATTACGTCAAAAGTTTTCTTCTAAATGATGTTCAAAGGAGGTTTCCTCCAGCGGTGCCGCATGGCACCGCTGGTTCCAAATGGGTTAATCGAGTTGTACTCAGATTTGCGTAGTTAACAACCAGTATCGTCGAGTGTGAAGCATTTATTACTTCCAAATGAAGTTTATTGTGAAGTAGGTAGGGAGTGCCTTTGTTTAGAATTTATTTTATTTCATTTTGTTATTATTTTTTTCTTATGGTGTGCCCCCTCCGTCAGTTAGATCTTTTGTCTATGAGGGGATTTTAGAGAATAAAAAAAGTGACAATGGCAAAGCTGTGTACTTTGCAGGCGAGTGATCTATACAGAAAAATAATAAACCTTTGTGTAATCATTTGCAGCGTTTTTTTGTATTCCAGTGGATGAAGGTAGGGTTTTATGAACAATGATTTCCCTCATTCGGGATAGGGGTTTTCGGTTCACAATGATATTTTAGCCCAATTAAATCTGACCTTCAACGTTATTTTGAGAATCATTTTAGATGGTTTGAGGAAAAAATTTATTTACGAATAAAGTCAAAAAGGCTAGGTTTGTATTTTTGGTATTCCACATTATGAATCCAAGTACGATCCTTGTATACCAAGTTAGACAATAATATTCCCATAAATCACAAAACCCCGTTTTTTCTATTTTTTTTAAATACCATATTATCCTTCAGATATTAAGCATTTATGCTTTTTTCCATCAATTTTTAAACACCTAGATTTATTTAGAATATAAATAGGTTTTAAATAAAAGAAAACTGATTAATTTGGAAAACAACAAAAAATTGTTTTGCTATAAACGCTGGAATAGATTTCTGGAGTTTTTTCTGCCCGTTTACTCTGCGCGCTTGAAGCGTCCCGTTAAACAGTGAATTTACCGCTATCGATTCTGGCAGTCTAACCGTACGCTCCCGGAATATCTTCATCATCAGGATTTAAAAAAAAAACTTAAAATTAGCCTCATGCTTGAAAGTAATTTTTGTTGCCTACCACGCGATATCGCGACAGGTGGTTCGAAAAGGGTGGGCCTCAATTACCCGGTCCTTCAATTGGTGCAACCCCACTCGTGCTCTTTATTCCCTATTGTCCCCGAAAAACACGACGTAAAATAAAACTTCGATTAAAACGACCGATTAACTCGAATTAACCCACTTAAGGGGACATAGGGCACTTGGAAATTGATGCATCAATTCCCAGTCAAAACAAAATTGAGCGGGCGCGGGCCGAAATTACGTTGTGGGAGGTCTTCTCATTTAATTGGTGACATTCATTTAACCGTTTTCCCTTCATTAAAACAATACGGACCGAAATAATTGACAGAATTGGAGACGAAGTCCAAGACAAATGAAACCAATTCCGAGTTTAGGGAGAGCATTAAAACAATGAGAGGGATATTGGTTGGGGAGCTTCCAACGGGAAGGGGTGAGGGTGGCACATGTCCAGCAGTAGGAATATAGGGGTAATAAGTTAGGAGAACCTAATTTCACGAGGAAGGACCGAAATTATCTTCGATTATCCAAAATGCTCTTCTGGTCGTGAAAGGGCCAAATTGGAATAGCTCAGTGGAGAACTCACGAAAAGAACTCCAAAAGTTTCTGTCGGTGAGCTGAGAAGTAGTCTGTGAGAGTGGTTTAAGTAGCTCGCCAAAAGTTGTAATTTCACGCGTTTCCGATGATTTAAACACTCGGCTGATGAATGTGGTTTCTACTTCTTGATTTGTTGAGGGTGCTTCTGGAGGAAAATATTGAAACTCTACAATGAGTTGCTTGCGTCTAGAGTCACAATGTTGAGTTCTTCTGGAGATAAATTAGAAATCGCTTCAACGATTCCCTTGCAAATTCCTCAAAACAAATCGCTCTTATTGGGCCTGAGGGTTCGACTATGACTTGTTTCCAGCAGTTGCTGGATCAGCCAGAGTAATGAGAGATTTTGCTGAATATTATGAACTGCATACTGTAAGGGAAATGCTAGAGTAGAGTATCCAATATGCTTCTCCGTGGAAGTCCCTAGTGGAAAATTCATAAACTAGTTCACATATTTGTACAAACATGAATATCACTTGTTTTTTGACTTTTCAGAGGATATCCTATTGCTGAAGAATGTTATAAAAATATTCTCCTTTTTGAGAAAACTGCAAATTGAAATAGCGCATTGAAGATATTCAACTTCGTGTGCTTGAGATCTATGTTAGATCTCCCACACGTTAGCTGAGTAGCTGAAGTTCTATAGGAATGAGTAGTCTTCAAGGAGTTGACAGTCATGTGCGGTTTCTTCTATTAAAGCGTTAAAGTATATTTTTGAAGCAGCGCTTTGCCATCACAGATGGTCGAAGAGTGACAGTGTGATTTCAGATACAAAACTCGCAGCCGCATATCTCTTGCTGGGATTGCAAGCAGTCATTGGAACTACCAAATGTTCAATCATCGTTGGAATCAACATGGATTGCTACTGGTTTCCAGCAACGACGCCAAAGAGAGAAAAGCGATGGACAAGATGATGGACAAGATCTGCGGCAGGGGATATCTGAGCGAAAAGTGGTGGAAGATAACATCCGTGAACTGGGCTTAGACGTACCGTGGCGCGACTTATGAATCTCAGCAGGAATACTCCTTAGAGTCACCACCTGCACCTTCTCGGAACTTACTCGCATTCAGGGTCATTCTAATTAGGCACTTCTCACATCCCTGATCAGTGTTGCCAACATGTGGCCACCAAAACCCCATGAGCCAACCTCGAAAAAACCCCAAATCCCCCAAAAAAGAAAAACCCCTAAAGTTAAGGACGAAATGAAAATATCAATGAATACAATGCAATTATTTTATAAGCAATACGTGGTTTCAGGCCGTACAGGTCAAAAAAACACTAAAAACATTTTAAAAAATAAACTAGTTTCTTTAGTATAGGTAGGGTACTTTTTGGCACAAAATAATATTTTGATATTATCAAACAGTGTGGTCGCATTCGACTCCCATCTCCAAAACCTCCTCAATTTCTTCAAAACAAGTTCGCTAATAGTAACGAGCACGGACTGAGAATAAACTTCAAGAAATTATCAAAGTGTGTGCTCGCGAAAGATCAGGGATGTCCCAAAAGTATCGATACTTCTTGAAAAAGTATCGATACATATCGATACTTTTTTCCTTGATATATATCGTAGTATCGATACTTTTTTTCCAGTATCGGAGGCGATACTTTTTTATATCTCACATTCTATCTGTTTCAACACCAACGACATGAAGGTACCTACTTGACAGTACCTCTATCTCTACGTAGATTGTTGGGAGACCATCAAAGATTATGACAACTAAACAAAGATGATGTACCACCACCTCCAGCTCTCTATGATAACCTGCTGTCCTCCATAATCGAGGAAGGACCACCAAAATGTTAACCCAAACAAGTGCCTATACAAAAACAAGTTTTAAATAACAAAATGAGTGATTTATTGTTTTGTTCATTCTATATTAATTATTATCCTCGTGATGGAGAGATGTCACACTGATGGAGAGAAACATGAACGACAATTTCACCCATTTTTGTAAAAGTATCAAAAAGTATCGATACTTCAAAATATCGATACTTTTTGGTACTTTCTAGATGTATCGATACGATAATATATCGATACTTTTGAAGTATCGGACATCCCTACGAAAGATCAAAGATCAAAGAAAGGCTGAGACAAACGACAGGCTGCCCGCCTTGCCGACAGGCTTGCCCAGCTTGGCTGACAACAAATGATAAGACTCAATCAAGGTGGTGGTAGTGATTCCAAAATTATAGTCCCATTTAGCCCACGATAGACACTGGTTTATTCGGTGAAGTTTTTCACTCCATTGATTATACATTACCTGCTGCTATTTTAATTGCTGATTCATTTTCATTCCCCCCTAATAGACTCGACGGTAAAACCCCCCAAAAAGCCCAGAAGTTTTCCCCCCAAAATCCCCCTGTCATGAAAAAAAAATCCCAAATTTGTGGTGGGGGGGACCCCCAACTTGGCAACAGTGTCCCTGATATTATCTTCGTACTGGATAGTGAACTGATGGAGTCGAACGTCAACATCGTCATGATTCTAAAAGCGGATTGACATTGAAGATAATATAGTTATACTGAAACTGAAGTAGATAGAAAGGATTCTAATATGGAGGATATTCATGATATCATCCTACTCTTTGAAGGTGCACTGAGTAGGTAGATGAGCTCCAACAGTGAGCTATGCCAATTTGAAGCTTCCACAAAGGGAATTACGACATTTAAAAGGTACTTTTCATAATCTACGCTGAATCCTGTTGAAACCCCTCGACAAGAACGAAAATTGTTGGGAACTGAATATCGAAGTTATCTTTTAGAACCAGATGTAAGGTAGTAGATGGGATGAATACAGCCGAAACGAAGGTTTGATTCCCACAACGCCAACGGTGTGATATAGTGAGAAATCTCCATCAGCACTCCGGTTCGTTTGCCTTTGTGAGAAGCACCGATACGGGAATGGTAATGTAGATGTAATGCTAGTGGGGAGGCAACGCCTAGGAAAACCATATCGAGTTATAGAGGCGTGCAACAAGGCTCTGGCGAGAGGATTGAGACGCACAGAATATTCTATTGTGCTCGCTTGAAAGAAGTTAGATGAGCAATCCCGAAAGCTTTTGAAGGCAAGTTGGAAAAAGGTAACGGTTGAAACGAGGGATGTTTTTTTACATATCAATCCGATTGGTTTCGCTTCCTGGTTTTCTTTCTGTGGTTCCTCTTTCTGAGGCTGATCTGGTTGATTAGTCATAATAAGAGCGGGAGAAGGACCTCACAGAGCGGTGCCACCTCCTACCGACCTCGCCACAATGCGACAGCAGTATTGAGCTATCATTTCTTCATCTCAGAGAAAATTCTACCTACAACAAAGAACCGGGCGTTTCCGTCTGGTCTGTTTTTCATTTTCCTAACTAGAAAGGAGAAAGAGGCACAAACATCTAGGAGTCGAAATGAGTTTTTTAATTATGTGAAGACTTTTTTTTTCAGTGAAATGAATAAAATACATGAGGAACAGATTTTGGGCTCTAATCAGCATTTCAAATTTCCGGGTTCGCACTGAAATATTTTGGAAATATAACAAAAATTAAAAGCTTCTTCTTTCACTTCTTCTTCACGAAGTGGGTTATTTGTTGATTGGAACTGACGAGAATGGGTATGAGGATTATTAGAGTGCTAGAAATTATCCATATTTTTCATTCGCTTTTTGGCTACATTACATGGAACTTGAATGGTGGAATGTATTTATTTTCTAGAGGTTAACATACGAACACTAAGGAAAGATCTTTCAGTATCTATACAGGTAGAATAAATTATAAGAAAGTTGCACTTCTTCTGTTTACTGATGTCTTGCATAATGAATGTGAGGTCAACTGAATTTCTCTTCTATACAACAATTTAGGCGATGATACTGCAGATTCCACTGGCCCATGTTTTATTTTATCAGTCTGAAGTTTCTATTCTTGTTCATGGTGAAAATCATTATCGACGTTTGCACAGCTTATTTCGCGGCATTGTTTAGGAAGTTAAATTGGCTCACTCTTGAAGGTTTTCAATTTCTTCTGAAAATCATAGAGTACTGATGGAGAATTCTGCAGTGTAAAAAAATCAAACCTTTTTCACAGTAGTAGTAGGTAATCAATAAAGTCTGCACCTAATCATCAGTTCATTCCTCTGTTACAAAGAAATCGTGTGATAATGGTTGGTAGATCGAAAATCTGTTCTGAATAACAGTTCAGCCACGTATATCCCACATTCAAGATGGGTTGTTGATTCGTTGTGACTCTCAGTCGAAATCTAGTGAGTAGTTTGTACAGCCGTTGGAATGCACAACGTAGAGGCAGCTAATGGATACATCATAGACTCCAAATTCAATTGATCAAGAACAGTTCTTTTGCAGACATGATTTAAAGAAGATATAAGCAATGCTATTAGTTCTGGAAATCAGAAGATTATCTGTTCCTGTATCCGAATCTAGATGGTGTTTTACTTTACTGTGCGGTATAGTGAGGAATCCCACCATTACATCATAATCTTCACAAAATATCGAGAGAGGGCTAGTTAAGGAGCTCAGCTCACTTGAATCCATCATTTGCTGCATAGCGAGTCTTTTTTTCCGAAGTCCAAGAAGAACGATATGTGAACCTTAATCTGCTGGCAGAGAACAAAGAGATAGAAATTAGGAGACTCGCCGGTTTAACTGTTGTTATAAAAAAAAAACCCGACCCATCTCACCATTATTATAAAATTTCGAGAAAATAAAGTATTATAAGAAATAGCTTTGTAAAAAAATAGTTTTAGCTTTCATACTCTCAGTAATAGTAGTCTCCTCAACCAAAGATCCAATTGTCAGCCCTTGTAAGGAACGGAATCGGTTGATCCGACTCGTGGAAAAAGACCAGGATATCTCGAACCATCATCAGCCAAAGTTATAAATTTCATCTCATCCCATCCAAGAAAAGGAGTAGGTAGCGCGAAGCTGATCGCCTATGTATTTATTATCGAAGGAGAAAAAAATCACCTCGAACCGTAGAAGTGTACGCAAGTCGATACGCGGATCCATAATTCAGCATTGACTTTCTTAGGCCGGGATGGTGGGAGCTTGCAAAGGTCGGTACCCCCGCAGCCATCGCTAAAGAAACGACAGTTTTTATTTTCAAATCCCTTCCTTTTTTCATTCGACCAACCACGAAGAAGGTTTCAGAAGCTTCAACCCTCCCACTTGTAAAGCTTCTCACTGGTAATGTATGCAACCGCAGGAGCAAGTTGAATTATATGAAAGGCTCTAATATTTTATGCATTCAGGACTCTCAGAGTCCTTCAGCAAGGACTTATAATATACCATTTTTTTAAAGAAAGGATAATCAAAGCCGTACTTGAAGAAAAAAAGGGTCTGGTTCTCCCGTCTGGGAAACTAATATCCCCCTCTCTTTTCGAGGTAAAACGTGGAATAAAATGGGAATGAATGGCGAACTGGTTACACGGCAAATGAGAATGTTAATAGTCGTAAAAGAAAGATATACTGTTAAGCTCTCTCTACATGTCTTGTTTTTCAAGTCTGACCGTTCAACACTCCACGTTGAGATTTCAAGATGCACGAGGGATTCTTGTCGCAATACTGTCGTTGAACTCGTGGTTTCATGTAAAGAAAAAAAATGCGATCTAATAAATAGTCTATCAAGAGGGTTTGGCACATAGCTTCCTCTTCCAATAATAAGATTGTACGAGTAACATGTCAGATGCATGGGGAAAACGACAACCACCGAGTAACCTCCAAATCGTTAAGTAACAACACAAGTTGTTCTTGGTGCAAGTATTTAGCGTTTGCGTATGCGCAGTGCGTACTAATGACCCTATCAAAATTCAACTCAAAATGAATCACGTTGAGGATCGCGTAATCCCAACAAATATTATTGAAATCGGCTGGAAACTGGAGTTATGCGTGTCACAAGGATTTCTTGTTTGCACTTGTGAGCAGTCATGTCATTAAATCGAAAGGAAATCAAATTAGACCCTAACTCACATAAATCACTCACGAAATTTTGACGTAATTAGACATAATAGCCTCGAACAGTTCTGGCCTTCACGATTAACTGCCCTTACATAGATACTGAAGGGTGAGAGAGTCATGGAAGGAATCTGTTGATGTAAGCACCTTGGATCACGTGGGTGGTGACGCCACGGAGCCCACTTGCCGAAAAAACCAACTCTTGTAGTTCCGTGGGAATTTCCATCGACCATAAATCGGTAATAGGTGGGAGCCATGACTGATGTTGAGAGCCACTCCTAAGAATTCCATGAATCAATCAGTTATGTACGTTTAAATTACTATTATTGTTATTATCTTTCAGTAGATAGGTGAGGATATCTTCAGGATCTAGTCGTGAGTGGTATCTGTAAGATATCAGAAGTGTACCTGATTATGTGGGATTCAAACCGCACTGAAACCTCACCTCCTTCCTCGCTTTGGAACTCAGCCTGGGACTGATTTCACATTACATTGGGCTGACTTCGATTGGCTGCTCTAGGTCTTGTTGTTCCCGTCATTGCTGTTCGCTAAAAAGCGCTCTCATGTACCATCTTATCATACAGGATCCTTTCCGTGTTTATTGCTTTGAAGTATTTCTATCTAAACCCAATGCTGTATCTAATAAAACATGTTAGGCAGTTAATTATGTAACAATCAATCCCACACAGAACCAATAATTACTTTCACAGAACAGGCTTTTACATTCCTTCAACATAATAACATAATAACTGCTGGGAACGAGCGGACAATCGTTTCACTCAAGAAACGAACCTGAGTAAATTGAAAACATCCCCTGAGAATCAATCTACTAGGCGCTTTGTAGACGGCTGCCTCGAGGGGGTGTGCCCAGAGATGTTCAGTAGAAGACTTGATCCCGGTTCGTAGCGATGTTTGTTGAATTGTTCCTCTGATTGGTGCAATGTTTCCGCTCGGACGGACAGTTCCGACCGATTTGTCAATTAGCGTTTATCCCCACCCCATTCCTTTCATTCCTCGACCAGTCTTACTTCCCAGCAGCTCCACCACCCTCAGGTCGAGTTAAAAGGTTTACCAAAGGGAAATCCCCCTTTTTCTTCAAGTTTACACGCAGAACTTCCCTTCGCATGTTTGCAACTCTCGAGGCCGCTCGATTCGAAGGGAAACCTCCTTTGCAGGCTTGCTTGTAAAAACAATTCGAAATAAGTTTCCCACCCACAAATCTTGTAGGCATTAATCTTTACAAGCAAGGGACTCGGGAGGATTAACTCCATCTGATGGGAGATGCTCCTTCCAGCTGTTCGAAGATCAGTAAGGAGGGAGGTCCAGTAGATAATTAGGGGTCATCGTGTGGATATTAATTCTGCATTGAGATTTTGGGCAATTTGCAGTAAGTCACAGGCGAACGAGCGGTTTTGGCGCTCCTGGTCTATGTTTTCTGAGTCTTGTTGGGCCACTAGAAGTGTTTGGATGATAGGTAGAGTTGTTAGGTGAATTATAGGTGATGATTGAACGAGATGAACCAAAATTGCCCAGGTAACCTATTAACTCCTGGAACCATAAGTTGTCTCGCAGGGCTTTGCGGTTCAGTTTCAAATTCTCTGTCATCAAGTGCAAGTTGAATAGGCGGCCCCCTAGGCACCAAGAGCGTGTTGGAGGAGACCAAGTTCTGCGGATGAGAAGGTCTGAGCTGTCCAATAGGCAAAAAGGTTGGTCCGAACCATTTATCATCCATATTACAGGCACCAGCGTTTACACCTTGCCCCTTCATCGCATCAGTTCCTTAAGACATACTAGTTATTAGGGAATTATATATTGGGGATCCGCAAAAAATAGCTTACATAAATCTCAACTTTTTTTCTTTTAATTACGAGTATTTTGTCTGCTTTATTGGGCTGGTGTTGCTAAAAAGAAAAAAAATAACACCAAAAATTACTTTTCGGTCGACAATTTAGCTCTATCAAAATTAGACGGGATCTCGCCCGCCTCCACGGTAGGGAAGGGGTACCTCAAGAAGGGACAAGAGCCCAATGACGCGTCCTCGATTTGCATACCACTTGGTGGGGACCCAATGACAGCGGCAGCTCCGCCTCCATGGCTCTTCGCAGCATCCTTTCTCCTCCCTCGCACATTGAAACCCTCACTTCATACTCTGGAAGTGAGTCCAACCTTCAGTTTCCATCATATTAAATGTGAATATCAAACATCTTCCTCATCCTCTGGGAAAAGAGTTGTTGCTTCCTTACTACCAGAGGTGGGTAGCTGGGGATTCGTGTAATACGCCAAAATGTGATGGGTGTCTCAGAATCAATTGGTCGACTGTTTTCTGATTTCTTCACGATCCAATAGAACAATTTCTTGATCGTGTTGTTGATTGACAATCCAATAAACTAGCAACACGATCGTGAAAATAATGATTCAAGTGGATTGTATTCCAAAACCGACAACCCCGGCTATGTAGGGGGGGGGGGGGGAGGTTAATACTGCCCAACTAACTTGGTGGACAGGTTTTTCGCTTTTGCATTGGTCTTTCTGGATTGAAAACATAATTTTGGGTCGAAAACGCTGCAAATTATTACACAAAGGTTTATTATTTTTCTATATAGATCACTCGTCTGCAAAGAACACTGCTTTGCCATTGTTACCACCAACCAACTTGAATAAGAAAAACATCGATCGGAGATTAGACCTCTTTTGCGATCCACCTCGTGTTTGTGATTTATCCTCCAACCCTAAAGTTCTCGTAGGGAGCGAACGGTTTGCCCTACAGGGCTCCGCGAGGTCTCTAAAAATTCAATACTATCTTAAATTGATGTAAAAACAATACCTTTATATCAAAATTGTTTGAGTGAGGGCGTTTTCAAAATTTCAACCCTTAGAAGTGACCTACATCAACCAAAAGCTTCGGGGCATAACTAGAAGCCTAACTAGGTAGCCCAAATGGAGCCTACATACCAAATTTCGTCAAAATCGGTCCATGCTAAGTGGGGAAAGTGCCGCGTACGGCGAACGGACGGACATTTTTTTATTTGATTTTCGGATTCTACGTACCTTGAAACGTAGGTAAACAAATTTTAAGGGGGGGGGGGGTTAAAGTTTTGCTTCCGAGTCTACCAAGTTAGCGGAAGCTTTGTTTTCACTTTTCAAGGACGAAAAAAAAAGTTCTCCAAAATCAAAATTTTCACTCGCGTTTTGCGTTTTAGACCTTCCTGAACAATTTTGGTTCCGTGTCTGTCTGTCTGTCTGTGTGTCTGTCTGTCTGTCCGTCTGTCATCAATTCCTTGTAACGCGCATAACTATACGAAGTTATTGTCCGATTTCGATGAAATTTTCAAAGATTGTGCGGGTTGGTGTGTAGACGGTCCCTTATGAAAATCATCATCCTCGGACTGATACAAGCGACTGCGCATGCGCAAACGTGAATTCCTTGTAACGGCCATAACTTCTACATTTTCAATCCGATTTCAATGAAATTTTCAGGGATGTTACAGATCAGTATTTAAATGGTCCCCTATGAAAATCACCACCTTCGGACTGATAGTAGCCACTGCGCATGCGCAAACGTGAATTTCCTTGTAACGTCCATAACTTTTACATTTTCCATCCGATTTCACTGAAATTTTCATAGATGTTACAGAGTAGTGTTTAGATGGTCCCCTATGAAAATCATAGAGAATTATTTTTCATAGAGGGATTCATTCATAGAGGGATGGTCTCCTGTGAGAATCTCAAATCTTATACATGACAAGGCTTCAATAGCTCAGCGGACAGAGTCTTGATTTGTGCTTCAGTGATCGCGGGTTCGAATCCCAGCCGAGGCTAACAATTTTTTTGATCCAATCACATACATCTACTCACTTAATTTTTCATCCGAATTTGATGAAATTTTCTAGGATTGTCCAGATTAGCGTGTAGATGGTTCCCTATGAGGGTAGTGAAAGGTACTTAGAGATTGGTGTTTTGAGATTAACTACTATGCATCAGATCATCTATACAATCGGGTTATGGACACGAGGAAGCTATGTGCCACACCCACTTGGCAGACGTTTTTTTCTTGGTCGATTCCAAAGGTTCATTATTGAAAACAGTAAACCAAAATGAATCGCCAAAGTCGATATTTGTCAAAAATCCTGCATAAGCTACTGTTCTAGGGTCTGGAAAATAATTGTATAATATCAATGAGGATGCTTTTAATCTAACACAGTTGGTATGAGTTAGCTTTTCCTAGCTAAGAAGAATTTGTGTTGTGTGGTTATGGCATTGTGGCTGATTCAGGATAAAACACGACTTTTCTAGGTGGGTTGAATTTTATTTTCGTCGTTGGGCTAGTCCCAAACTCCTCCGGCATGAGCAATACCTTAACATTCATTGGTTTCTGCGCTAAATTCCAAGCTTCTCTCGTTTTTTCTTCTCAGTTGGTGTCTCAATACAAGGTTCAATTACCAGAATTACTGAGAAAATTAAGGAAATTGGGCTTAGCCGAAACAAAATTTGTCTGAGATATTGTGAGTCGATTAATCCGATAATTTGTGATAGATACAACGAAGCTATGTTCCGCACTCACTCATTAAACCATTTTGATTTATTATTCAGCTCTGGGGCTGCACGAAGAAATCGAACGTCAAGATTATCCAAACCATCCAAAATAAGGTACTAAGGAGCATTGTTAATGCTCCCTGGTACGTCCGAAATGACGATCTCCATTGTAACCTGAGACGCTGCAAATCATTGCCGAAATGGTTTATTGTTTTCTGTATAGATCACCCTTCTGTATAGATCCCTCGCTACCAACCATAGGTACCTACTACCTACTAGGGCATTTTTGAAAATTTCAACTCGAACCATAAACCAAATAGAAATGAAGGGTTGAAATTTTCAAAATAGAAAAATTTTCTCGAAAAATAGAGAGCTTAATATGGAAATTTGATTACTGGTTGCTAAGGAAGCAAAACTGAATACAACTCGAAGAAACGAACAGCAATCGCGTTTTGGTTAGCTAAAAATTCAATGGAGATTAGACCTCTTTTGTGACTCACACTCGTGTTTCTGTTTTATTGAAAGAAAACCCTTAAGTGCTCGTAGGGACCCAACGGTTTGTCCTAAAGAGCTCCGGGTGGTCTCGAAATTTTTTTTAAATTCAATACTATTTAAAATTGGTGAAAAAACTTTGATTTCGAGAGTTTTCGGAAAATTTTTTATTCGATTTTCGGATTCTACGTACCTTGAAAAGTAAAACATCAAATTTTGAGGAGGAGTTAAATTTTTTATTCTTACTCGATTCCAAAGGCTTAGTATTGAAAATAATAAACCAAAATGGAAACTGTCAGTGAAGTGATCAATCTACATGAGAATAAACAAGAACCTCGGCTTCGTGGACATATAAATCCCGAAGTCCTCCGTCTTCTAGACCACTCCAACGTCGTTCGGCGGCTTGATAGGACCAAACCCGAGTGAACCTAGTGATAAATTGAGACAGTGTTGTGTTACCTGTACTTTAGAGCATAGCCACAGGGCTGTTGACTCTACAAATTGTTTAGTTGAATTTTTAAAGTAAATTAACTAGATGGGCTCCTTATGTGCTCAGTTGTTATGTTATTGGTATTTAATAAATAAAAATTTCATTTAAAAAAACAGTGATGTGGGTAAGGGAGCAGAAAACTGAACTCACTCGTTTCCTTATAGAGTTCGAGTACCTTTCCTGGCAACTGACTATTCAGCTTAGAAGAAAAGTTGACTTGGAGGAAGAAAGTGAAACTGAGGTGAGGGGGAGGGGGCGCTCTGGGAAATTAAGGCAGCGAAA
The DNA here is from genome assembly GCA_009739505.2 of Apolygus lucorum. Lineage (NCBI taxonomy): Eukaryota > Metazoa > Arthropoda > Insecta > Hemiptera > Miridae > Apolygus > Apolygus lucorum. The sequence continues at coordinate 29,114,582 of CM019179.2, read as the reverse complement.
ACTTCCTGAAGAACAGAACTAATAAGATGGTGGATGAGTCCCACTCCACCACCTCGGAGGGGTAATTTAAAAGTTGTATGCTCTCTCCCCCTTCCCTCCAACATTTCTCTCCATTTCATCCCGTTTTCTCATTAATAGGGTCGAAAAAGGAGAGAAAAGTGGGGAAAACCTGAAATGAGGGAACGGCGGAGGAGGAGGAGAGTTAGGCCGGGAGAAAAGGATATTTCTCGTGAGAGCTCCCTTGGAAAGTACCGCGGAAGGGGTGAAAGGGAGAGGTGGGAAAAGTGAAGGGGAAGGAGAAAAGTGAAGGGGGGGGGGGAGAAAACTGAAGGGAAAAGGGGATGCAGCTCACGGGGGCCTGGCTAATGAAACATGTTCTAGCTCCCTCCCCGCCCTCCGCCATCACTTCCCAACATATTGCCAAGTAAGAAATGAGCTTTTCCGACTTTAGTCCCTTCATAACCCGCCATCTATCTGCCGCCTCCTTCTCATTTGAGCCGGACACTCGCCGCATACTAATTTCCCATTCAGACATTTCTCAATGAACGTATAAATAAGATTTTTTTCCTCACTCTTCTTCCTTGAGGAAAGAGAAATTATTTCTTCCACTTGTGTGTTAATCATGGACCCATCTTATGGGACGGAAAGAATTGTTAAACATGTAATTACCTACTAGTATCCATAATCAACATGATATAATACAAGTTGATGTAGTGAGAACTTTCAGATGCTATGAAAGTAACGAACTTGCGAGGAAACACCAAACCAAAATGAAAATGTTGAATCTGAATAACCCTTATTGTATATTATGATAATAACAGGGTGTCCAGCGATTCCCCGAAAAAAATTCCCCGAGTTTTTCAGGTTTTCCAGGATCAATATTCGTCTTTTTCCAGGGTTATAAATTAAATTAAATATAAATAAATGTGATAATAATTTCTCAAAACTCAGGGTTTTTAAGGACATTTTGAAATGAAAGAGCATAGGAAAACGTCTGCCAAGTGGGTGTGGCACATAGCTTCCTCGTATCCATAACCCGATTCCATACTGATGATCCGATGCATTCTCAAAACATCAATCTCTAAGTACCTTGCACTACCCTCTTAGGGGACCATTTACCCATCAACCCGCACAATGCCTGAAAATTTCATCAAATTCGGATGAAAAAATTTTTCATTAATGTAGAAATTCTACATTAAATTTTACATTTAATGTAGAAATTTCAAGTCAAATTAATTAACCCTTTCTCAAACCAAATGAATCCTTTCCCAAACTAAATTAATCCTCTTTCAAACCAAAAGAATCTTTTCCCAAACCAAATTAAACATTTTCAAAACGGAAAGAATCTTTTTCCAAACCAAATTATTCCTTTCGCGAAAATTAGCACAGTGAAAATGTTTGCGAATTCAGGCGTTCTGGAAAAACGTGAGAAGTTTTTAAGGTGTAGAATGTGAAGAATTTACGATTCTTCTGTCCGATAACTTCGGAGGCCCCCGAAGGTGGGGCTCATGAGGCTATTGAGTATTCCTACCAGATGCAATTTCTTTCTAATTTTCGCTACCTACTGCTTATTCCTTGAAAATTTACACGAATTTTGATTGAATTTCCAAGATGATGTATTATGGTTTTCCAGAATAGTATTTAAAATACAACAAACATTCAGCAAGAAACCATTGATCGTGTAACTCGGTAACATATAACAATTCTCTGGAGTTGTCACATGATGTTTTGATGATATACTTATTTTGTGAGATTAATTATTAATCAAGCATAATCTCTTAAAATGTCTTCTGATTGAAAATGAAGAAGTTAATAATTTTGTACAGTTTTGCCCGTTACAAGGACACCACGGAACCAAAACAATTGTTCAGGGAAAATTATTTTGGAGAACTTTTTTTTTTTTTACTTTGGAACGTGAAAACAAGGCTTTTGTAACCTTGGTAGACTCGGAAAAATCTCATGAAAATTAATAAGGTAACCAGTATCAGATTAGTGAGTTGAAAAGCAAAGGTACGCGGTGCGGGTTAGCATTCATTAGCTGCAAGTGAGCCCTCATTATGAACACTTTTAGCAAATTTACGAGAAAATAGCAAGTTACGAGAAAAATGTAAAAAATTAAATAGAAATCTAAAATTGAGAAAAATGTCTTCATTTGGAACATCTATAATTGAAAAATACTACTAAAACCGTGCTTAAACTTTTCTCTCTCAGACTGCCGGAACTTCCCACAAAAACCTTAGGCGCTCAGGCTTTTTCCAGGTTTTTTCGGGAGAAAAATGAAATTCCATGAGTATTTCTTGAGTTTTCCAGTAGAATAAAATTCCCTGAGTATTCCAGGTTTTCCCGATTTTTCAGGTCGTTGGAAACCCAGAATAATAATAATAATTTATCTGTATAACGCCTCTGTTGAGGATATAGTGGAGTCGCGAGAAACTTACTGAACTCTTTGTTGTTGCAGGGTCTTCAATTTTCCCAAGGATAATACAATGAAGTAGAAACAACCAAAATAGTTATTCACAGAGAAAAAATTGCGTGTTTTTATATTTTTATTGAGATGGCAATTTTTTGCCATATTAAATTTTTTTGAGCTCATTCCTTGGGCTAAATGAAAAGAATGGCTGAAAACATGGAAGACCCGTTTCATCCGACATAATATGTCGGATTACATTTCTATTACATATTATCGTCGGCAAATTGACAAAGGGACGTATCTGCAAATTTTGACATTTTGAGATAACTTCATTTCAGATACCAGAACACTCGTCTCTATCAAGTTATGATAACCTCCAGGCGTTTAATCACTTCGAAACCCAAGAAAATAGCCGTAACCAAGGGACGTATCTGCCACAGTCGCAATTTCCGCAATGACAAAGGGGCGTATCTGAATCCCCGATCTGACAAAAAGGCGTAAGCGGCAGATACGCCCCTCTGTCATGTTCCTGTGACGGCGCATGTTCCAATTGCGTCCTTTTTCAACGAACTCGTGAGAGGCCTCTTGATGAGTTATAGGGTTATTATACACTCTTTAGTCACCTTGGCGGAAGGTCTGCATGGTTGTGTACTCAAAATCTGACGCAGGCTCAGTGGAAATAAAATACAAAGAGGACTACGAGGGAGAATTCAAGACGGTAAATTACCAGTCTCCCAAAGGTCTACGCCGGACTTGCAACGACTCTCTGCCAAGAGCGTATCGACAAAAACTGCAAATTTCCGCCGTCAAGTTCAGAGACCTCAAGAAAATGTGTTTGGATGGTATAATTGCGGCAGAATACCACCCTTACTACCTAAGCCTTCAACCTTCTGCTGAAGTTGAGGACAGGTTGCCTGAACCTGACTAGGATGAAGACTCAGAGTACGAAGAGGAAGAAGAGTGAAAGTGCAGTGGCCTGATCAGCTTTTGTGGTTGAAAATGAGAGTTTCAAACAAAGATTATTGGCAATGATTTCAATAGTTCCTATCTTCATTAATTTTTCCGTGATCCTTTCAACTACTTGGTACTTAGTTTTAGTTAGTTTCTCGAATAAAACAATTATTCATTATATTTTCTCTTCGGTTTCTTCGCTTTTCAACAATAATTGTTGAAAAATTATTATTATTCTGTATAGAATAATTATTGTATAAAATAATTTATTGTATAAAAATTTATTGTATAAAATAATTTATTGTATAAAAATTTATTGTATAAAAATTTATTGTATAAAATAATTATTATTCTGTATAGCAGCTCAGTAATTTAACGGTCGCTAAAGAAACCAAAAAAAAAAGCATTCAAATGAATAAAAGGTAAGGGAGTAGGTATAATCTTTACAAAGGAATATTTTTATGACACGAATGTAGTGGATGAGCGATTGCTTTCTCAACACAGTCATAAAACTTTCTAGTTTCATCAATACAGCAACGGCTTATGGCGTTTTTCCAGTTGTTTCTCAAATTACCACAGTTCTTAATAATTAGTCAGTGAGCCAGTAATCATGAAATACGATGAATAAAATTGTTGCAATGAAATTAATTACTCATTGGATGCAATAGAACAGTGAAATAACCAGGGGTCGTAACTGTAATGATAGCAAAAGGCGCTCTGACAGAAAGACGTAAGTGTTTTTGAAGCACCCTTGAAGGGTCCTAGGTGTCAAATTACACGTCAAGGCCTAAAATGAAGCAACCCGAGTTGAACTAGTCGATGAGCGGTTTAAAATTACCGTCAGGTGATTTTTAGGACAGCTGAGAACCTTTTATCGATAATATTTCGGAACTAAAAATTTGCAGATACGTCCCTTTGTCAATTTGCCGACGTTATGTAATAGAAGTACCTGTGATTAGTATCAGACTTATCGAAAATTACTGTGAGTAACCTATGTAATACTTCTGTCAAACGATATTTTTCTCAAAAACCATACTCAAACTCACTACACAAGGTTCAAGGCCAAACAGAGGGTACCAGAGTACTCGGGATTAGAAAGAGGGAAGCTACTATTGTTCCCAAACCGTGCGATTGAAGAACCGGTGTCTGTTAGACGATGTTCACACACTGGGGGTTAATATAAAAAATCCAACAAGCGTTCGATGTATGATATAAATATTTTTCGTTCACTTCCCATTTATTTACACTTGTCTCGAAAGAAAAATGTATTTCTCCTTCCAACTCCACACGTTAGACCTGCCTCGCCATCTTTTCTCCTAAAAGGCTCCTCATAAAAACTGTAAATACTCTAATTTTATTGGCGAAACCCTTCAAACCTGTCACTTGCGTCACACCTGAGCCCTGAGTGCCACATCCTTTCAGCTCTGTTTGGACAGTTCTCCAAATCCATATAAACTGTTGGCACACACCTCCTTTCGTCTCTGCCCTTCAATCCGTATTGTTTCTCGCCTTGTTAACTCTATTATTATGTTTGCTCGAAGGGTAACAGTAAAATCTTATTTACCAACGATTCGCCCAAAGAGTCTTCTATAGCGACTCGGCATTTTCCCACCCTTCCAATCTTCTTATAAATAATAGATTAAATCTATATTATTCGCACTGTAGAGATGAAATTAGCTCCACTTAATTGTATTACAGTGCTTCTTATGATAGACCGCGGAATTGCTAATTGCTGTTTCACTCCTGCACGAGCTAACAAGGCTTTGTTGAAATGAAATGTAAGTCATTCCTACGCCTGAAGATTGAAAATGACAAATGGGAAACATTTCCTCAGTCTCTCGTTTTTGAAGTAGGTATTTCAACACTTGAATGGGTGACTTTCTGTGGCCTCAAGGAAAACTTGATTTATTTTTCAATCCATGAAGAAAGGACAAATCCACTCTTTTCATGGACAATCGAACTCTTCTCGCTCGTGAACCACAAATTATTGTAATGTTTGAGGGTCATCCAACTAGTTATTCATTCAATGAAATGATCGTAATTCTATATTTTTTAAGGTCGTGGTGAGGATTCTCGTCGATGTTGTGTCAAAAAATGGCAGTCGCAATTTTTTGAAAGTATGAGCATGGAAATGGAATTCGTCGTGAGATTTAGAATATCAAATGGTAATAGCCAGAGAAATGGCTAAAAATGAACCTTGGGCATAAAACAGAAAATTTTGAACGTACCTGCGCTACTCGAAAGTTCTCAGGAACTTGGGTAGGTACGTCTTATTAAATGAATTAGTATCCTTATATGGATACCATCCTTTATATTTTAGAGACCGAATTTCATCGGACCCTACAAGCTTATACTGGAAGAGAGAAAGGGGAAGGGTGGACCGGCCATCTCGACGTTTATTAGGTAGCAGTTACTCGTGTGAGGTGACCACTGCCTCGTCACGCCGCCTCCAACTGAAATTGATTGAAATAGAGCTCCCGAAATAGTACCTGTCTACCTTTTTTGGTTATTGTGAAGAGCCTCCAGTGAGAAGTCTCCAGGGAAATGCTGGATTAAGGATCTTTTGACGTACAATCATCATTTTGGAGTTCACGTTAGTGAACTCCCCAAAAGTAAGTGTGGGCCACTTGTCAATCTTATGTTTTGAAATTGGTCCCATTCCTGCAATACTTACATTAATTGCTTTAGTTGTTTAAAAAATAGCAATAAAAGAGAAGAAAAAACAGCCAGCGTCTCGTTAAATTGAATTTTTCTTCTGAAACAACAAACCCCTAGCTACCATATTTTCTAAATTTCAAATACTCACTAGGCAATTTATTGCCCCTACGCCTGAGAAAAAGGGTCTTTACAATGAATAAATGTAAGACTCATTGAACCTTCATCTTAGTTAAAGATTATCATTAGATTAGAATTAGATTAGATTATAATACAAAGTACGAACTGTAGGGAGAGGTCCAGCAGTCAAAGCTGGGACACCTCCAAGGAACCACATCTTCCTTTGTGAATATTATTAAAAGTTGCATTTCATGTAGTTTGAATTAATTTGTCTGTATGAAGTGTATTTCGTTTGAAGTGCCTTCGGAGGAGTCACTTTCGTTGTAGATTCAGGTGAGATTTAAAACCCAGTAATATAACATGTACGTAATTATTAGGTTAAGATTAATTTCATTTTTGTAATTTTGTCTATTATTTGTAATTCTAGTAAAAAACAATAAAAAGACTGCATCTAACGAAGAATTGATTTGTTTGGATAGAAGAAGAGACCTATCTTACAAATATACGAATTTACTATCCTATCCTCGAATGTGTGTTCTATAGTACAACCAGATTGGAAGTGGAAGTCAAAAGAACATGAAGGGAAGTTGGAGATATTTGTACGAGTTGATATACTCGTACAAAACTTAAAATGCGCTCCACATAACCAGACCATCAGTCCAAGGAGATCTTGTATAGTGCCCATCTTGTGCAGTATCCAAAACACACAGTATTATTTTGTTAGAATATAAATAAAAATATTATTCGAGAAGATTTCTGCAATAAAACCCGCATCTGAAGTTCATCGTATTCAAATGGAAAATATTTTAAGCAGCGATACTTTTCCACACTAGTACATCGACCTTTGTAAAGAACCTCGTACCTTAAACTTACCTTCCTACTAGGCAGATCCTAGTTATGAATTTATTTCCAATTTTGGAGGCCTCTCTTTGTACGTACCGCTACCTCGTTGCGACAAACATATTATTATTTAACGCGGCATTTCCGAAAGGTTTATGCTATAATCATCAAGTAATTGAATGGGGGAAAGCTGTGTTACACTCACAGACGACTTTTTATGAAGGTTCCTCCCAATAAGACTCGGGATAATCACCTTTCCGTTGAAAGTCAGCGGTTCTCAAATCCGAAACCAACGAAGCGCTTTGCAGTTTAACACGCTAGTTCTATTCCGACCGCACTCGAGGGGAGAAAATTGTAGAAAATTCGCGGCACTGATCCCTCAGAACGGTAGGTAGCTTGATAAAAAAAATACAGAAAAAAAGAAGGCAGACACAGAGGACTAAAGTGTTGGGAGTGAAAACCCGCGAAAAAGCCTCCAAGCTCCTTAAAAATGATGGAAGTGAACGTTTGTGACAGACAGGGGAAAAAACCTCGGTGGTCGAAGACAGAGAAATGAAGGCCGATGTAACGATTGAGGGAGCGGCAAGAGTAGGAACAGAAGAACAACTGAAGAAAGAATGCGATATACTCGTATACGGAGCAGGATATAAAAAAGTCTGACAATGATGGGGAAGGAGGCGTTGATAATGTATGATTTACTGAATAATCGGAAGGGAGGCGCGGTAGAAGGGTTGTACGTGGAACACAATGGAGGTTTGTCGGTGGGAGGAAAATAACTTAATCATCAAGGGCATTCGGAAGAGAAAAGGAGGATGTCTAGTTATTACCATTGTTGGTCATGGGTTATCAAATTTCGAGGTGATTTTTTCGAGACATTGATCGAGAGAGTCATGGATTGTAAGAAGTAGATTTTTGGGGATGTTCAGTTTTGGCAATCCGGATTTGGACCGGTTGTGGACTATCAACTGTGATGTAGCCAGTCGTAGAATCAGTATGGGAGGGAGCCTTGTGGAATTTTATTTTTGTAGGTAATGAATATACATATTTCAGGAAACTGTAGATAAAGTACATGGAGGGCAGAGTGAAGGAAGGATTATTGATGATCGCGCGACGATGAGTGAAAGGGGGAATGGTTAAGAGAGGGATCATTTAAGGGAGCATTTAAGAGAAAACATGACGGAGGATGTATTAAAAGGATCATGGGTGAGCTGGAGAACAGTGCTTAAAGGAAAGCACTAACATTAGCCCAATATAGATAATATATGTCCTGGAGACCATTGGAGGTGGAACTATACTCGGAGGACAATAATTGTCCTCCGAGTATAGTTCAAGCAATTATTGCTTGGAGGAGAGGACTCACTGCAACATACAAGATGGATAATAAGCGTGCTGGATACCATTCTAGCTGGATACCAGACTAGAACATACATGCTTAGAGTAGAGTTCTCACTACAAAAGTATGTATTAAAAGGATCATGGGGAAGCTGAAGAAGATTGCTTGAAGGAAAGCACTCACATCAATCCAAGATAGATGATATGTTTGCTGGAGACCATTCGAGGTGGAATTATGCCCGAAGGATATTTGATAGGAGGAGAGTGCAAACTACATGTACAAGATAGAAAATGTGCGTTCAGGAAACTGGTAAGAAGTAAAGTAAACAACCATTTCAGGTTGGATTTTCGTCCGACTGCTATTCCTGGCGTCGCGGACGTCATCAGCTGTCTTCCAAAGGGAAGATTGGAATTTGTTCAGATGATTTCGCATTGCCTCACGGCCCTGGGTTGGGACGAGGGGGGCGTTGAACGCACAAACTTTGGCGGCGAGACTCAAACCCACGACCCCCGCAGAAGTCCAAAGAACGCGCGCCTCAGCACCCACTGCCACACTGGACCCCACGTTCTGGAGACCATTTCAGACACTTGCTTTGAGGAGAGTGCTCACTACAGTGTACAAGATGGAAAATATGCGTGCTGGAGACCTTTCAACGTGGTCAAGACAAGAAGGAGGAGAGCACTCACTACAGTACACAAGATGGATAATGGTGGAACAACACTGGAAACCATTCAAGGTGATTACTATTGAGAATCTTCCCACACTGATATCGCCTGTGCATCTTGAGGTTTGTGATGTTGCTGCAGGCTTTTCCTCACGTTTCACAATTCGGACCTGTTTTTTTATATTTTTTGTGATTTATTAATGCAACTGAATATTAAAGTAGAATCCATCTAGCAATATTACATATCATTTTTGTACGCTCCTTGAGAGCCTGTTTACAGTATAACCCAGGCCCTTCTCATAACAGTATCTACAACACTGAGTTATAACATGATTGTGAAGGATTGTTCGTGCCTCCTTGAGTACCTTGCGATAATTTCGTGGACTGTTTCCATCCCCAAGTCTCGATGAATATCATCGTTCCACATGTACCAAGGTGCACGCACTATACTTCTCAGTATTTTATTTTTGGAGGTTTGGATTTTGATTTTTGTTTTTTCGGCACAGCCCTTTAACTGAATTCCATAGGTCCATATAGGGCGAAGGGTCTGCATATAAATAAGCAGTTTATTGTGAAGAGAGAGACGAAAATTTCTTCCTATCAGCTAATACATCTTTCTGAATTTAATTTCAATTTCCGGTTATCGGACCTAATGGATTGAGAATTTAGGATATTGAGTACAAATTAATAATAAAGACAAAGGAAAAATTAACTCTAAAATCAAAATGTTCACTTTTTACTAACAAAAAATAATGGAAACAGGGCTATAAGATACTTTTGAAACTAGAAAGAAACACTGTAAAAAGTCGAAAATGTTTGAGTTTTGAGCGAAAATACTAATTTTGGCACCATTGTGCGGCTTCCGTTGGTTCTTCTAATCGAGATTGTCCTCATCTTCCCCTAATAACTCCTGACTCATCTTACCTAGCTATACCTTCCTACACCCTAGATGCATTGTGTACAGTTTCTTGTTTTCTTTTCTCACCGCCTGTTGTAATGGATGGGAAAGAAAACGAATTATCGTAAAGAACGAGCTCCTGAAAACCATGATCGCTTCAACCCTTCAAATGAGATCCGAACTGGACCGCGGTTGTGCTCTCATTATCACCGCATTGTTGCCGACTTTTCTTCCAGCTCTCCAATGTTCTGTTCTTCTTGCAGGACGGACAATGTATCCCGGATGAGAGAGGAGGTAGGAAAAATGGGACGTTCCCCGCTCTAGAGTCGGGGGCTAACTATGGAGACGAGGAGTCGATACGTGGTGCCAGTTCATGTCACATTCGGAGGTTTACATCGCGGGAATGTTTCTACTCAAGAGTTTTATGCTGACAATGGAGGCGGGAGACGTGATCCAGCTCGAGTGAATGTCTTCCGCGTCTGCGGCGTCAACCCGTGGGAAACTACAGTACGAACTCTGGATATAACAAACTACTGAATGTAACGAGTCAAATCTCCAGTCAAATTTCCAGTATAAGAATCCATCTCGTTATCATTATCATCAGCTTCAAGAAAATATATGTAAAGAAAGGACAAAAGCTTTGAAAATCATTACAAAACGGTGTACAATTAATTTGTAACGTTGATTACCAGTTGAAGCACAGTTTTTCCTATGGCCAACGCCACAGAGTATCGGCATCTCATTCATTGAGTGTGTTCCATCGATGTCCTCCTGCAGCACTTCCTCAGCCAATTCATTTCCTGTTAATATACAGTCATCCTCTACATGCATCAGATGAATAGTGTGAGATGATACTCATTATTTTGTCAATATCATGTGAAGAATAGAATAACGAGATTGCTACCCAGAGGTACTCCTCTCGATCACTATCTGTAAGAGCGTATCCAGCTCCCATGTTTGAATTAGTTCTTGCCTGTCAGACAGGTTGGTAGTCACAGAATCAATCACGTATTGCTGGTATTTGGGGAACTCGTAACTTTTGTATGTCTAATAGAATTCGGTCACCTGATCCGCTCGATACTCACGCTTCAAATACAAATCTAGCCAACACCAATCATCGATCCTGCTCCAACAACAAGGATACACATTCTAAATAAACAGAACATACTTCTAGGGAATACCATAGGTAATTATTCTCTCATACGTTCTCTAATTACTCTCAAGTTGCAAAATTGATCCAGAAGATGCTGGTGTAATGGAGCCATGAGGATCTAAAAATGTTTTGTTCTGAGAGGTTTGAGAGGACTCTGTGACCATGGCCAGAGATGGGCGAATTCGTAAATTCATAAATACGAATTCATAAATACGATTGTGAATACAAATCATATCTGCGACTTTATGATTGTGAATACGAATACAGGTATAAATATGAATACGAATACGAATACAATCGTATTCACACTTTGAATACGATTGTCCCTCGTATTCGTATTTTGAATACGATTTTATGAATTTTCCTATGATTTCCCCAAAAATCGATTTTTAAAACGATTTTCCCTGAAAATCATATTTTTTAAATGATTTTCTCCCGAACTCTGGACATATTTATGACCTAACATTATCAAAATCATCAATCGAAAATCGAAAAGCTCACAAATTCTTATAGGTTTTTTTTTACTCAGAATCGAATGAGACCAATACCAGGTCGCTACGACCAACTGATTAGAAAGTACGACGAAATTTCCTTGTAATCATCATAATTTTTTAATGATTTCCAGTGCTAATCGTTTAAAAAAATACGATTTTCTGCGAAAATTTCGTCGTACTTTCTATTCGGTTAGTCGGAGCGACCTGAAGTTGGTCTCATTCGATTCTACGTGAAAAATCCTATAAGAATTGGTGAGCGTTTCGAATTTCGATTGATTATTTTCACAATGTTAGGTTATAAATATATCCAGAGTTCGGGAGAAAATCATAAAAAAAAGTATAATTTTCAGGGAAAATCGTTTAAAAAATTCGATTTTTAGGGAAATCATAGAAAAAATCATAAAATTGTATTAAAAGTCATACATGTATTCGTATTCATAATCATAAAGTCGCAGATGTGATTTGTATTCATAATCGTATTTATGAATAAGAATTCGCCCATCTCTGACCATGGCTACTTTGTGGCGGCGCCATGGGAACCCAACCCCCTACTACCTACCTCGTCTACCTTTTACGTTTTTCTGTGGTGAGAAGTACGAAGGAACATCTGCAATTCGTCATATTATGAATCACATTGGGTAGGGTAATCAGATCTGGAGATTTCTTGAAATAGAGGGGGCCAAGAGCGCATTACAGTTGCAGTTCTGGAAAAGAAATAGGAACATTTATGTAAACATGGGAGTGAGAATTCCAGAACAATCCATGATGATGGAAGCCACAAAACGCCATGAATAACTTTTTATTTAATGTTGAAAAGGTAGTCTCTATTGGATTGAACTAAAATCCAAGGAGACCGCCGTAACCAGAAAAATAACAGTAACTTGAGAACTCTCAGTTAGATTGCGTGAGCTCACTTGGAAACGCTGCCACAGAAAATCTCGATTTCCCAACATTTGTCTTTTAACATATTGGCTCTTTTCCCTTCCAAGCGTCGATACTATGATTCGAACCCTTTTTGATTCTGAGAGTATCCGGACAAATGAGTCTAAAAGAATCTGTTCCATAACACTAGTTTGGACTATTTTTTTCATTTTTGTTTTTGCCCAATTTCGTCTGAGTTAGTTAAGCCCCCTCCTGAGAGACACCTATTTAATTGTCATGGTGGCGTTGTTACTTCGGGACCATAACCAATCCCAAAGACAAGGATATATCCTCATCCCGATGTATTTTCCCTCGCGTTTCATACTGTTAGGCTGAAAAAAGGGTCTTCGTGGGGGCGGTTATGTATTTAAAGTAGGTTCAGCCGGTCGGATCGATGAAGAGGGGGCGGGAAGGAACTCAGGTGAGCGCATGCCTCATCGCCTCCTAGGATTTGAATACGAGAGGGGGAAGCCTTGAATATCCAATGGCACACCGGCGCCTGAGGGCGCCACCCTTAAAAAACAACCCCTATCCTTTTCACCCCTTTTTACCATACGATTTACATGCGCTTTACATCACTTTTCACAATGGCGTCTTCTCTTTCCAATACAAATACACTTTTTGATGCTTTATACTTAACTCACCTCCTAAAAACTTATCTTTTTTTATACTGAGAGCAGTAGCATAACTTCCTTTATTCAAAACTGAATTAAACGCATCTTATGAATCAGAAAGTTTGTAAAATGGTTTTAACAATGTAGGTAGGAACCACTAAAGTTTTGTTTTGCATAGTTTTGAAGATAAAATCAGTTAGGTGACGTCCTCTATTCTTAATTCATTGAATATACCGATTTCTGGCGTTTGCCATGATGTAGGAAATTTCTTCCTGATGTCGTTCTTCAAATCTTACAAGATCCTTGGACGGTTCACATAAACACTGGATTTCAAAAAACCCCATAGAAAAAATCGAAAGGGAACAAACTGGGAGATCCGGCTACTGCAAATCGCCCTTGGTAGTGACGAGGCGTGCAAGAAAGTGTTCCCTCAAAACTGCCATCGATGCTCTTGCGATGTGTCCTTTAGCACTGTGTTGTTAGAACCAAATTTCAAAAAAAAAAAAAACTCCGCGCATCGCGTATTGCCAGGGGGCAAGCCCCCCTAGACCAACCAGATGCTATCTACATAGAACATGTTTCAGCCATATTTAATTTAGAACTTTAGTCATAGGTAGGAATAATACAAAAGTTATGTTATCCCTAGCAACATATAAACCGGAGTGTTCAAAAGGCGCGTGACCGTCCTGCATTTCCCTCCAGCGTAACGTTTTTCTGGTAGTTACCCTTTGGCTAATACATGTTCCATGTGAAATCCTGTAACAGCCAATAATAGCATGGTGGCTGTTTTGAGGGAACGCTTTCCAGAACGCCTCATCACAATCAAGGACAATTTGCAGTAGCCGAATCTCCTAATTTATCTCCGTGTGTGTATTTCTATGGGGTTTTTGAAATACCGTGTTTACGTGAACACTATACAACTAATAGCTGCTTGATTGTCAGTTCGAATTTTGATGGTGGTTTGGTTAATTTTGATGAGATTGATCAGGCGTTTTAGGTGTATATTTGGCAGTTCGTTGTTTTCTAGCTTCCCAACTGATAACTGTGCCTTTGAAATTGAAGCAATAACCAGTGTTTGAACGCCCGTCTATACAGCTGCCCCAATTCGCATCTGCCAGGCCTGCAAATTCTTGGATTCCAGTTTCCTTCCAAGGGTCCTCCTAGACATCAGGAAGGAACGACATCTGGAAGGAATTTTCAACATAACGCCTGCTATGCTTGAATAAGTCATGACAAACGCCTAAAATCGGTATATTCAATGAAACGAGAATGGGGGTCGTCACCTAGGAAACTTTATCTTCAAAACTATGTAAAACAAAACTTTGGTAGTGTACCTAGATTGTTAAATTCAAATTACAAACTTTTTGATTCACACAATGCGTTTAATTTAGTTTTGAAAAAAGGAAGTTAAGCTGCTGCACCCTGAATGCAAGTTGTCCTATGTTAAGGACCGAAAAACTTCGGGAGTCGATTCCACAACTAATTCAAGTGAGAAAATATCTCCAAGAAATTTCACTATAACCCCTTGTTTTTCCAAGTTTTTCCCATTTTAAGACATGTATCTTCTAAAATTACAAAAACTACCTTAATTTACCGTAAACGTGTAAAAATAAGGGTACTGTTGAAAGAGGCGTCAAATTTCCCGTCTTGAAGTGCCAACAAAAAAACTATTTTCGGGTCCTGAAGGGTGAAAAATCGAGTCGTAGAGTTATATTGGTAAAATTGGCAAAATTTCTTATTTTTTCTTTTGGTTGTTAGGGTTTACCTTCCCCACGGGTTTTCACGTACCCCTTGACCAAAAACTGTGCGAAGATCTCAGATTTTCAATGATATAATCAAAAAATATTTCACAATCGCGTTCAAGGGAGAAATTTGTGTTTGGACGCGGAAAAACGTGTATTTTTTCAACAAAATCGACGGTTTGACGGGTGGAATCCGAGGTTTACTCCGCCGCTCTCCTCCCAAGCATCGAAGCCACCCGTCGAACTGTCGATTAAATAAAATGCAGGTTTTTCCGCGTTCAAACACAAATTTCTCCCTTAAACTCGATCGTAAAATATTTTTTGATTATATCATTCGAAAGCTAAGATTTTTGCGCAGTTTTTGGTGATGAGGTACGTGAAAACCCATGAGAAACCCTAACAACCTAGAGAAAAAATAATAAAGTATGTCAATTTGACAAAAATTACTCTTCGACTTGATTTTTCGTTGGCACTCAAAAGATGGAAAATTCGACGCCCTTTCCAACGTTGCCCTTATTTTTACATGTTCACGGTAAATTAAGGTAGTTATGATAATTTTAGAAGATATAAGACGAACACACGAAATCAATCTTAAAATGGGAAACATTTGAAAAAACAAGGGGTTAAAAGAAAATTTCTAAGAGACATTTTCTCACTTTAATTAGTTGCAGAATCGACTCCCAAAGCTTTTCGGTCCTTAATATGGGAAAACCTGTATCTGTACAGTGGAATAATTTGGAGCAAGAAATGAATAATCTAAATCTGTTTCTATCCACCAGAATCACCGTTATGGTATCAGAGGACCACTGTTTCTACTCACCAGAATCACCGTTATTGTGTAAGATGACCAGTGTTTCTGTTACTGTTTCTGTTCACTATTTATCTTTATTAGAATCAGTGTTTCCATTCATCCAAATTACCGTTTCTATTCACCAGAATTACTGTTTCTGTTCACGAGTACCTAACTATTTCTATTTACCAAAATGTCTGATTTGGTTAATCGGAATCGCTGTTTGTGATTATTAAAATCACCATTTCTATTCACCAGATCTCTGTTACTGTTTATCAAAATCACGTTTATTACGTTTAAAAGAATCACTAAGTAGTACTTCACCAGAATAACTGTTTCCAAGCAAATACTTTTACTTAGCAAATTCACAGTTTCTGTCATGCATAATTATAGTTTCTATTCACCCGAAAAATAGACAAAAATTAATAGGAAATATAACTAAAATCTTCGATGCAATATGTGTAATAATGATCAATATTGTCAAAGCTTGTATTGTCTACTTTCACCATAGTTATTAAAGATATTTCATGCCAATATTGCGTGAAATAAAAATGCATGATTTCTTCAAATTGTTCAGGGACGCCTAAAACTCTAGATTAAAAGATCTGAGTCATGGATTCCATTTTTATTAGGTACTTTCAGAAAGCAATTCACGATAATTTCCCATTTCATGGTAGAAATGCGAAGGAGGACACCCGAAGAGGTAACATTCCTAACTAAATCCACTGGTCCACCCATCAAAATGGACCGAATCGTGAATCAGCTGTCTGCATCTCTTTAACGTGGACCGTTATTGCTACCTTTCAATTTTTGACTCGATTATTTGTATGAAAACCTGATTGTTCGTACATGTGGTAGACTAGGTACGGCGTGCAGAAAAATGCAGCATAAAGGATTTTCAAATAATTTAGTATTTTTAGTAACAAAAGTGTGTGAAAATAGCGAAATAACGCGAAGAACATTCGGCTTGAGAATGGAGGTATAAGGAAAGTTGGGTAAAAGGAATATTACGATGGAAAAGGTGGGTGTAGGTGGGCCCGAGGGCAGGCTATCGAGCGGCGGAAGATGATTTAGGAGGCGGTAATGCAATGCAACCTGACCATCGATCCACGCATGCCCACTATAACCATTTGAATACACGGGCTACGGCCGACCCCGATATATAACCTGGAGGAGTATCAACGTCCTTTACGGTACAATTGGAACGTTACTCGACAGTTAGACTATCAGTAATGTTATCGAATTGATTCAATGTAATAATTGACATATGAGATACTTAGCACAAAAAACATAAAAAAAAGTTTGTGCTCGACCCAAATGATCGGCCGAATTTCAAGAGAAACTTTACACCCAACAAATTTTGAGAAAAATTTGAACTTCAACATTTTTCTATTCTCGTGAAGTATTTCTATTGTGAAGTTTACAGTGATTCTGAATATCGAATATTCACCTTTATTATCTTCATAACCTTCATTTCTTTGGTTTTTATCCTAACAAATTTTTAGCGGTCTTTGTATTGAATACCTCACCAAAATAGAAAATTGTCAAAAATTGTCAAAGTACAAAGTCTACTTCACAGTAGAAATTTTCTACTGTGAAGTTTTCTGTGGTCCCGAACATAAAATAAAATTAATGTTTACCTATTATTTTCATTATCTCAGTTTTCGCTTTTTATTCATTTTTGAGAAAGTTATTTTGGCTACGGATTTGATTAAGATTACTAATAGAAGCCGATTATATTTCCTTCAAATTCGTCACTCTCTACTTCTTTCAAATTGATAGTTTTGCGAGTGAAAGGCTCAAAACACGACCTTAATACTTTTTGGAAACTACCAATTTTCAAAATGCTGTATTTCCGCAGTTATTCAACAAACAGAGATCAAAATGGTCTCAAATTGCAGCAAATTCAACCTGCTTTAAACATTTACTGGGAATAAATAAATAATTGAAATTCTCATGATTTAGAAGTTATGGTTAGAATTGTTCATTCCAGGGGACGTCCCATTGGATGAGGATTATTTCAATATCAACCAGTGAGCGATAAAACATACATTCTTATTTACATTAAATGGAGAAATTTTCTACCTACTGCACAAAATAGTTTCTAACAATGTAATTAGTTAGTATGTTGAGGATGCACCGTATTATTTTTAGCATTATGAGAGCCCGAAACTTGAAATTTTGATATCGGTAAAGTTGACACCACCCTCACCCTTAGCGACCATAAACCAGGATTTCAAAACCGAAGGTCTACGATACCCAATAAGCGAATTAGAGTCCACCAACCCCCCCCCCACCCCTTCCAATGGTGCCAGTTTGACACCACAGTGTAATACGTCATAACGTTGGACTTGTTTCTGATGGTTTTGGTAGTGCGTGGAAGAATAACCTTTATATTTTCAAGATGGAACACCCATTTTTTTTTTTTTTTATAATCTGTTTATTATTACAACTGTGTAGGTACGATGCATCTAGTAATTTCTCTTTAGTATGTACTAGACTCTGTTCTGTGGTTCATAGATCACTACCTACTTCCACGTCACACTACACACTTCTCTTCTAGTGGTTGGTGACAAGGTCCAAGGGCTTGGTTCTCTTCAATCGTCGTACGTCCGTGCTATTGTCCAGCAGACACTTGGATGCTTGTGGAGCCAAGTTTCGTGGTCCACGGATATTCTTTTTATGACTTCATTCACCATCTCAACCCAAAAAATGAAATGAACTTTGACGACATTTTCAGGGATTGTTAATATTGACACGCAAATGGTCCCCTATGAAAATCGTGGCCCCCGGATTGATAGTATCCTCTGCGATTGCGAAAACGTAAAATCCTTCTAAGAGCACTCCCGAATTCGATGAAGTTTACAGGGATTGTCCCGGTTGACGTGGAGATGTTCCCCTACGAGGGATGTACGAGGTACTTAGAGATTGATGTTTTGTGATAAGTTACAATGCTTCGGATCATCTATACAATCAGGTTATGGATACGAGGAAGCTATGTTCCACACCCACTTGGCAGACGCTTTTTATTTTGATGAAGTAGGTAGTCTCATAGAAAATATTGCCCTGAATCCGAATACCAAATACAATAATAAATATCAAACTTTATTCTTCAAGATTTATTATCTCTACAATATAAATTTGTATGAGGGTATAATTGATAATTGACTTTATTTTCAGAATAATACAGAAATACAATCGTAGGTATTCGTAACAATTAGAAATCTGCTGATAATTTTGTGAACAAAATTTTGACCTTTCAAGAACCAAATTGTTGAAAAATAAGTAATTATTAACTAATTACTTATTGTATTATTAATAATATTATTATAATTATAATTATAATAATAATATTAATTACAATATTATTAATAATAATTAATTTTATTACTTCTTCCTCGGAGTACCACGTTGAGGAAATTCTTCGCTGGCCTTCCTCGCCCTTTTCACTTCCTCGCACATTAATAGCATCATAGGAAAATCATATTTTTAAAAATTCATCTGCTAATAATTGCTTCCGAGTCTACCAAGGTAGCAGGAGAATTCCTTGAAACAGCCATAACTTCCACATTTTCTATCCGATTTCGATGAAATTTAGGAATTATGCGGGTTAGGTTGTAGATGGTCCCCCATGAAAATCAAGGCCTCAAAATTGACAGTAGTTTCTGTGCATACGCAAACGAAAAATCCTTGAAACAGCCATCACTTCTACATATCCCATCCGATTTCGATTTTCAGGGAATATGCGAATTCGGTTGTAGATGGTCTCCTATGAAAATCATCGTCCCCAGACCGATGGTAGCCACTGCGCATGCGCAAACGTCAATTCCTTGTAACATCCATAACTTCTACATTTTCCATCCGATTTCGACGAAATTTCTCAGGATTGTTCAGATTAGCGTTTAGATGGTCCCCTGTGAGGGTAGTGGAAGGTACTTAGAGATTGATGTTTTGAGATTAACTACTGTACATCGGATCATCTATACAATCGGGATATGAATACGAGGAAGCTATGTGCCACACCCACTTGGCAGACGTTTTTGAACTCCTATAAGACTCAAAGTATTAAATAATCGTTAATTCTTCCTTAACCTCTCCTCTAAGTGCTACATTATACAATTTTTTCTCGGCCAGCCTTAATTTCGTCTATTTCAACTGAAAGTTCTTAAATCATCAGTATGTTTATATTGAATTTGACCAAACACTCGAAAACAAGTAAAGTCTCTTTGGTGTAGTACGAGAAGAACTTCCAGAGAAACTTCCTTATAGATTCTTAGTCATTTTTGACTATTTTTCATTTTGATGAGGCACTCTTATGAGTAATTATACGCTGATTACTCCGAGCTCTCTGAATGATTTTCGTTCCACGTATGTCTACAAAAACTTCTTTATGATTTAATTACTAATAGAATTGTTTATATCGTGGAGTAACAATTATATATACCGGTTGAGAATACACTAAAGTTCCTTTTTACATAAAATACAGTAATTTTAGTTTTTATTCTTTTTTCAAAAGGCTCTCTGTCTCGAGTGTGCTCGCCCAAACGTAATTGTACAGAAATATTAATTTCTCGCGATTGTTACTCAGACTCTCTTCCACCCTGATTGGCACTGTTGACTTTATTTTATTTTATTATTATCACAACCCTACAATTACATTTATTTTACAATGAGATGCCCCTCTCAGTTATGAGTCAGGTTCACACCTTGGGATTAACTACATCTACCGTAGCCATGGTGAGAAGAGATAATACATAAACAGAAACACGCATTCCGAACTTTTCTTCTTACTACCGCATTTACGAGTGCCCTGCACTCCTCTCGCGTCTGTACCGATTTGATTCGTGGTGCACCTTCAGAAATTCTTCTTCGGGCTCGCACATGGAACGCTTGAGCTCCACAAGAAACCCGCTCTATAAAGGCAATCAACGACATTATTAAACCCACCTGAGTTACGCTCCAGGCGTCTGTTACATTTTAAAACCCCATTTCGCGTTGCAAAACGCGGTTTGTAGTATATGGGGAGAACCGAGTGAATCGAGCTATAGAAAATAATTGCTCGGGACGGGCAGGGCCATATTCTCGTTCTTCATCAAGTCCCACCTAACAAGCACCATGTCACTATGCAGACAATGCCTGCTATGGGCAACTTTTTTTTTTATCATCAAACCACATGTAGAACAAACTCCTCATCAAACTTGTCTTCACATTGAGGATGGTGTTGACCAGACACTGTCCAGTATTTCTAGCTTCTTTCAAGGTTTTTGAAGAGACAGACTGAAGCAATAAACTTTTAACTGCTTTTTGCCAAGCGATTCAATTTTGGTTTATTATTTTCAATAGTAAACCTTTTGAATCGACCGAGAAATTTTTTTTTAACACCCCCTCAAAATTTGTTGGTTTACGTTTCAAGGTATGTAATCTTTCAAGGTAATGTAAATGTAAAAAGTCCGCGGCACTTTCCTTAGTTACCATGGACTGATTTTGATGAAAATTTGGGCCTAGTTGTGCCCCAAAGCTTTCGGTTGATGTAGGTCACTTCTAAGGGTTGAAAAACTAGGGCTGGAATTTTCAAAACGCCCCAGCTGAAAAAATTTGGTATTAAGGTATTGTTTTTTTCTTCAATTTAAAATATTATTAAATTTTTAGAATCTAATGAGACCAACAAGAGCTCTGTAGAACCAACCATCGCTCTCCATGTGAACTTACAGTTCGTCTTACGATAAATCATGAACACGAGTGTGAATTGTAAAAGAGACCTAATTTCCGTTGAAATTTTAGCTGACAAAATTCTATTGTTGTTCGTTTCTTTGAGTTGTACTCAGTTTTGCGTCCTTAACAACCACTAGGTACCTAATCAAATTCCCTATTGAAGGAACCCACAACTTTCATTTCTTCTAATTGAGTGTGATGCATCCATTTCTTCAAAATAAATTTGATTGTGAAACGAAAATACGGTTTTTAGGAAGTGGCAATGGCAAACCTTTGTTCTTTGCAGGCGAGTGATCTACACAGAAAAATAATAAACCTTTGTGTAATATGTATTTCGAATCAGCAAAATTTTTTGAGTGATTTTTAGAATCTATGTCCCTTGATACTTGGGACTACAGTATATTTTGAGGTAGAACATTCTTCTATTTTGGTCACTTCCGAAGATTTCTTATTGCCAATAATGAACCAAAAGAAAGTTCTCAAATGGTAATTTTATTGGACCATTCGGTATTTTCAAAAATTTAATAATGTACTGTTGGTGAGACTATTTCAGTGGTTGATATAACCTATCAATAGGTTTTGTAGGATAGGTATAATTATTGTAGAGCTCCTTTCAGGGCAAAAAGGTTATCATTTTGTAAAGACCCTCGAACGAGGCCTAAGGTTTTCCAATTCTAGGTACCTTTTCATTATTTTGGAAGCAAAATTAAAAATTTTCTTCGATATGTATCAATAATTGCACGAATTATCGATAATTTCTTCTGCGATGTATAAATGGTAGCAATATTTACCCATCGATTTATCGAGAAAACGATTCATTTATGTGAGCATTTTTTCATCATCCCTACATGTAAAATTTCGGGTGCGGTAAGTATTGAAATGACACGAGTCAATCGAAATTATAGGAGCATGGAGAGATAAGTGTTTCCCACAAAGTTCAATTGCGTCCATCGCATCGTTTTATAGACTAAACAGTGATCTGTGCTAACTGCTAATAACTGGTGCTAATCATGCAAATCGGAATCACAAAGCGATTGATGAGATGGCGATGTTCGTGGCTCTTCAAAAAATCATTGTTCCGTGAACTTTATAAAGTGATTGCGATGAGAGAACGATATTGTGGTTGAACTTAGGAAAGGATCAAGTTGTGGCTCGGGGCGGGCATGACTAATTATAAATATGATATCGCTCTGGTTGCAAATAGCCTCGTGAGTGGATCTCTATCTTGAGGTTAATTAACCCCGGGTTAGGAAGAGAGATTATTTATATTGGGCACTCCGGGACCCCTTAGAGACCCCTCGTCCTGCCTTCTCCTTCCTTCGCCTTATTCCCTCGCCGGCTTTGAAAAACCTCTGAGGAGTCGGGACCTTATTCAAATTATCAAGATCGTGTCCCACTATCTCATAACTATAAACAACCCCGGCCGAGCCAATAGATCTGCGCTGACAGCAATTATATATCTTAAGGTTTTTATTAAATAGTTCCTGATCATTCCACAAATCATTCGGTTGTTCTTCGGGCCGCGAGTCTTCGGGTGGCCCTGGCGGTTTTTTCGAGGCTCGCGAATCCTGAACAGATCCGGCGGCGCTTAGTCTAATCACGCGAGTGCACAACCTGAGTAGCTCCTTCTCAGCCTGTGAATAATTGGCTGGAGGACTCCACTGGATCATGGGATTTTTCTCATGTACTGCCACCTTGAAAAGTCTCGTAACAGCATCTATTCTTCCGTCCTAACACGAAAAGGCCTATTATCGGTTTACATGCCGAATTATGACACAGCTAAAAAAAATTGGTTTTTTTTTTATTTCTTTCACCTTGGGCTCTAACTAAGACATAGAAAATTTGCCATCTCCATATCTCGCCTGCAAGTACAAAATTTTAAATGTTCCCAATTGGGAACATTGGCCGCTTTGCCTGAAGCTACTTGACTCGCATTTGTCTATTTGACAACTAGGTAATTTGCGAAAATCTTCAAGTAAAACACTCTTTTGGTTTATTATTTTCAATAATGAACCTTTGGAATCGAACCAAGAATTTTTTTTTTTTTTAACACCCCCTCAAAACTTGATGGTTTACGTTTCCAAGTCCCGTACGCGGCACTTTTGCCACTTAGCATTGACCGATTTTGATGAAATTTGGTATGTAGGCTCCATTTGGGGTCTAGTTATGCCCCGAAGATTTTGGTTGATGTAGGTCACTTCTAAGGGTTGAAAAATAAACTTTGAAATTTTGAAAACGCCCTAACTCAAAAAATTCTGATATAAAGGTATTGTTTTTCCATCAATTTAAGATAGTATAAAATTTTTAGAATTTTTTGAGACCACGCGGAGCCCTGTAGGACAAACCGTTCGTTCCCTACGAGAATTAAAGGGTTGGACTTACGATAAATCAGAAACACGAGTGTGAATCGCAAAAGAGGCCTAATCAACGTTCAAATTTTAGCTGACCGAAATGCGATCTAGGTTTTTCTTCAAGTTGGTTGGTGGTAACAATGGCAAAGCCGTGTTTTTTTACAGACGAGTGATCTATATAGAAAAACAATAAACCTTTGTGTAATAATCTACAGCGTTTTGTTTCGGGTCCCCTACTTTACTGCCTTCACTACTGTGGCAAACTTTTATCCAAATTATTCGAAGAAAAAGGATTATAGTTGTACACATTTTTGATAAACGTGATTTATTATTGCAACTGAAAATTTCAAAAATACAGTCCATTTAGCAATATTACATTTCATGTTTACACTCCTTGAGAGCCCGCTTGCAGTAAAACCCAGCCTCTGTCTTATAACTGAGATAAGATTTTAGCTGAGTCTGATAACTTGGATTTTATTTATATTTGATTTCTTGGCACAGCCTCTTAGCTGAATCCCATAGGTCCAAGTAGGGCTGCATAAATATTAGCAGTTTATAGTGAAGAGAAAGACAAGAATTCCTTCCCATCAACCAATACATTCGTCGGAATTTGATTTTCAGTTTCTCTTTCTTCTTCTCTATGTGTTTAATCCAGTTTAATTTGGAGTCGAGGGACCCAAGTATCACCCAAGTATTTTACTGCATTGGAATGGGTATTTTATTTGAATTGATCTCAACATCCATGACTCTAGTTTTTCAGTTTGTAAATGTGAAGTGAACTGATTTTGATTCGTTTGAATTTAATCTCCACACCTTGGTTCACTTACAAACCTCAATAATTGACGTCTGTAGTTTGCTAAATGGAGCTTCTACGTCATCACCGACTTTATCATCTGCAAAGGTGTAAACAGTAGTAACTTCTTGTTGGGATAAGTCCCGTGAGTACAGAAGGTAAAGGACTGGTCCCAAGACACCCTTGCGCGACCCTTGCTTTTATTGACTTCAAGCCAGAGTGTTGGTCATCTTGTTTCGCCCTGATCCAAAATTTGTGTTTAACTAATTTATCTAATAGATTTTCATTATAAACATTTTATTACACACAAAGATAGCTCAAGTTATTGTTCGGAGTGACACATATAATTATGTTCATATAAAAAAGTGGAAAACGTTTTTTAAAAAAACCGTAAACTTCAAAAAATTGTTTTAGGATGTTCCAAAATAGATTTCAGTTGAGAAAAAATTTTTAAATTTTTCCATGGTTAAAATATAAAATCCTTTGTATTGCAATTGCTTCAATTTTTACGAAAAAAGTTAAAATCACTGGTTTTTCCAAGATTGACCCACATTCGTTCTTAATAAGAAGCTTCAGTTCCTGCAGGCCAACCCTGACTCTCCAGTACCGATTTGTATCACGACATTACCTCTAATGTACTCAGTGCCGCCGCTGCAGGTACTATCGAGCGAAAGTATGCCCCTTTTTGTCGACATCCAACGAGGCAGCTCTGCGCGAAGGGTAAGGATGTGACAGAATGTAGATTGCCCGCTAAAAATGCCGATAGGGCGTATAAGCGATCGCTTTACAAGATGTTGCAATGACGGGCTTGCCGCTGGAGATGATACACCCATTTCCAACATCGCTAACTGCGTGCTTGGCTCTTTCTTCACAGCTTGTTTCCCTGTAGTCCTCAGGCCCCTCCCTTCAGCTATTTTAATGTACCGCATTCTTCGTCCGATGCCACGTCGAGGTTTTAAATTGAAAAAGCGAAAACCTTTAGAAAATGAAGGGTCGGTTACTGTTCCATGTTTGAGAGGGACTTATCAGTTATCTGCGCTGCATTTCTCTGCGGACACCTCGTCAGAACATGGTGACCATTAAATACGTAATCTCCAGCGATGTCGTGTTATTTTAAAATTCCAGAAAGTGAGATTTAGGGCTAGATACGTCCGTGTGAAGGGTACGGACATATTATTGGCATAACTCGATGGAACAAAAACTATTTTTGTACCATCTGCCGTTATTCAATTCTCACGCAACATACGGAGAACCTTGTATTCGTGCAAGAAGAAAAAACATCTTGTCAGCCAAGTTGAGATTTACACTTTGCCTTTTAGAGGTTCTCGAACAAATTTGGCAGCAGGTAAATGTTGTTTTCATTTTATACTCTTCTCTCGTCTAAGACAAGATCGTTATTTAAATAAAAGATTTGATTGAACGAATATTCAAAACTATTATTTTGTATTTTGCAAATTGTGTTTAGGCACAGGCCATTAGACAGGATTGAGAACTAGGAGGGGCGAGCCTAAAAACAAAAAATTCTAATGCTGCATCACAATAAATTGGTGAGCTTAATTTGTAACATTGAACTGAATATTAAAATAGTATCTATTGAATTGAACAAATGTGTGTGTGTGTGTGTGTTTGTGTGTGTCGGGGGGGGGGGGGGTACCCAGGTCAATCTCCAGACTCTTCTATAGTTTAGCCATAGACTCTCTATTAATATATTGTGCCTGGAAATGAATTTTTTAACTGAGTAACAACTATAAACAGTTATTAGTAATTGTAAAATAAAATTTTAAATCTACTAATGTTGTAAATTTGATATTATATACCATACAAATTGATTAATAATTATAGTTATAAAATCAATTATTATTAAAACTCACTCAATGATCATTCAAAAAGTTTTCTTCCTCCAAATTTTGTTTTCTTCTACCATTTCGTAATTCAAAAAACATTTATCAAATTGATTTGATCAGGTAGATCCTTGCAAATCTCCCTCTATCCATCAGTCCGGATGACAGTCCTGCACCATCTTCTAGACCCAGATCCTGTTCTTGTGCCCTTCAGAAGCAGCGAAAAGACCCGTCTATTCCTTAGCCTGGTACTATACTGAAAGCAATACCGAGACACGCTATGGAATGACACCATGGTGCCAGAGATCGGAAGCCTCGTTTTTCGTGGGTTTTTGGAAGTTTCAACTTGGATGCAGATGTGATCCTCTATGGACTACCTTTAAATCAACAAATAATATGCACAAAGTTGTGATGTATTACCGATGTGGTGACAGGATGGAATCATATTATCGCGCAGGGTTAATTTTTTTTTTTAAAGTAAAAGAGTAAAGTAAAACAAGGTTGGATTTTCGTCCGACTGCCATTCCTGGCGTCGCGGATGTCATCAGCTGTCCTCCAAAAGGAATATCAGAATTTGATCTAATGACACAAGGCTTTGCTCAAGGCTTCCCATTACCTCACCGCCATGGGTTTGGACGAGGGGGGGCTGAGCCCGGGACGCACGAAAACACCCCCCGTGGCGAGACTCGAACACACGACTTCCTCGCAGTAGCCAGTCTGATACTCGTCGCTAAAAGACGCGCGCTGTAGCTATGCGCGGCCACAGCTTACGCCATTGTAAGCAATGACCAAGCATATGAATTCAGTAATTGATACAAGTAACTCAGCTATGAATATAGCTTAGGTTTAATGAATACAATACCTACTTTCACACCCATCTAATCCTCCACCTACACCAAATAGACGCAGATTGAAAGAAAACTATTGTTTATTGTGCTAAAAACTGGTACAGGGCAACCACAGGGTTGTACCTGAAATTCATGTTCCATGTTAATTGGATACTAATTCTACTATAATGCTGTTATCAAATCTGTAATGTAGACTTTTCTTACAATAGAGTTTACTTTTGGGAAAAAAATGTATAAACATTAGAACAGAAAACACGATTTGAAAAATCATTCAACCAATTTTCTGGCCCTGAACACAGGTTAAAAAATATGCTTTTTGTGTTCCTAAATTCCATACAATCTTCAACAGGTCGTACATACTCCTCGGGCAATGTGTCTCGTACTTTCTTTGCAAAAAAAAAAGCTAGGGTCGGGATCGTCGTGATTATGCTAACAGGAAAGCGCTAAAAATGAAGCTGAATCACGACAAAGGTGTTTTAGAACGGCACTCTGAGAAGGGGCTCGTATGGTTCGAGAGGAAGAATGATCAAGAGTGGACACCAGCAGTAGGGTGTCCCTAATATGGCCTTTTTAAAAAAAATCGAAAACTGTTTGAGAAGGTTTGATGAAGCACAGTAAAAATTTGAACTCGAACGGATGGAGATTGCTCGCCGAAGAAACGTTTAAATCCACTGAAACTGGGGTTTCCTGGTAAATAACGGCCCTCAGGGCTCGAGCCACGCGACCTGTTCATGTAATCG
The DNA here is from genome assembly GCA_009739505.2 of Apolygus lucorum. Lineage (NCBI taxonomy): Eukaryota > Metazoa > Arthropoda > Insecta > Hemiptera > Miridae > Apolygus > Apolygus lucorum. The sequence goes on along the minus strand of CM019179.2, from coordinate 29,086,712 downwards.
CCCAACGATCGACTTAAAATTCTTTCTACGGTATTAAAAAAGTATAACGAAAAATTAAGGCTGCTGGTCCAGCAGTGACCCAGGAGACAATAGGCGATCTTTCATGTCGAACTTCTACCCCAAGATCGAGAGGATATTCGTCTTCGAGCTGTCCTGCTACGTCCTCGCAGAAGAGGAAGAACCCGTAATCTGCCAGATCATATTGGAGACTACGTGTAGCGAAATTAACAAGAGTGTAGGTAGGGGGGGGGGGTGTAAATGTGGTAACCCGAAGAAGTTAACACCTTGTGAAGCTGCCTCGATTTCGATGCTCCTTCTGTTGGAATCGTGCATCATGATTCTATGCTCAGTGTTTCAATGTTTTTGTCATTATGACAATTTTCTATAGGTATGTATGCATTCATTTATTCATGTAGTGTAAGGATGTTATAGTCCGCAAACTCATGATGGCTGTATCCTACGAGAAGGTGGATTTGCTGAGAGGACTTTTGTCATCCAGCGTCTGGGATGTTCAAATGGCTTGTTTCACAAGCCGAGCGACCAGGGCAAGTGGATGGTGGTAGTAACCGTGAAACCCGTCGGGTTTGCAATAATTCTTGACGTTCAGGACGTCAAAGACTGAACATGGAGCAGAACTGGAAGGATAAAATAATCAAATATGACAGACAAGATCTAAGCCAAGCGATATCCGAGCTTAGAGAAGTGGCAGCCAAAAACATCGAGTTCATGTCCGCATCCTTGTCATGGCGCGGTGTATGGTGTGGAAGAAGTGTCACGGAGTGAGGTATTTGGGTTGGGAGGTCTCGGCGGGAGTGCTCCGTAGTGTCACCACCCGCATTCCTCGGGCTCATACATGAACTGATGGTGATTGCACTGCGGCTCTTTCTTTCATCCATCTCTTTTTTCTAGTTCCTGAAGTAGGGGGCTTCAATTTCTAAATCCAACAAAACAAAAATTTTGATTTTTTAAAAAATTGACTCAATTGGTTATTTCCCTGGACCCTTCACATTTGTAAGCATTATTTTTATTTATTCCTAATAACAATTACTTCATTTTTATGTCATGTTTTCTCGAATATGCATAACAACTGATACCAATATGAATTTATTCACCAAACTACCTACAAATTTAATGATGTTCCTCTTGTCCGTTACTCCCATCACGTTGGCAATTACAGGTAGCTCCGGAATACGTATTCTCCAAACAACCTTTTTCGTACCTATTATATCTAATAGTCGTATCTTGTGCAGAAACGGATTGGTTATGATTTTCCAATCTTGTTCATAGAGCACAAGCAATAATGGGAGATGACGGTCAAGGTGACTTCAAGGTTTACGACGTCGTCAAATGGCTTTCACGTAATTACTATAGGAAGGAGCTATTATGCTTTACTAGGAGCTTTTGGATGCTGACAGCTACCTCTTTGTACATAAAATGTTGGACGAATCCACCAATCAAGCCGCTCATCTTTGAGGAACCTCATTTCCTCCGAAAAATTCATTTCATTATGGGAAATCAAGTGAAACTGAAAACGCTGCAAATCATTGCTCAAAGGTTTATTATTTTCTGTATAGATCACCCTTCTGTATAGATCACTGGTTCTCCATCAATAGCACCTACCACCATCTGTATTCTCCCTTGACCTTCCCTCTCAAATTTCAGCTTCCTGCGTTCAATAGGATTGAAAATGACTTCGGAGCTCACTCAGCTGATCTGTGATCTGAAGAGTGAAGAAGATCTCCTCGAATGCTGGAGACGCCTGGAAGAGCACTTCCATTCAATAGGATTAAAAATGGCTTCGGAGCTCACTCAGCTGATCAGTGATCTGAAGAGTGAAGAAGATCACCTCGAATGCTGGAGACGCCTGGAAGAGCACTTCCATTCAATAGGATTGAAAATGGCTTCGGAGCTCACTCAGCTGATCAGTGATCTGAGGAGTGAAGAAGATCTCCTCGAATGCTGAAGACGCCTGGAAGAGCACTTCCATTCAATAGGATTGAAAATGGCTTCGGAGCTCACTCAGCTGATCAGTGATCTGAGGAGTGAAGAAGATCTCCTCGAATGCTGGAGACGCATGAAAGAGCACTTCCATTCAATAGGATTGAAAATGGCTTTGGAGCTCACTCAGCTGATTAGTGATCTGAGGAGTGAAGAAGATTTCCTCGAATGCTGGAGACGCCTGGAAGAGCACATCCATTCAAAAGGATTGAAAATAGCTTCGGAGCTCACTCAGCTGATCAGTGATCTGAGGAGTGAAGAAGATCTCCTCGAATGCTGGAGACGCATGGAAGAGCACTTCCATTCAATAGGATTGAAAATGGCTTCGGAGCTCACTCAGCTGATCAGTGATCTGAAGAGTGAAGAAGCCTTTGAGCAATGATTTGCAGCGTCTTTTACCCACCAACATTTTTTTTACCTACCAGCTAGGTACTACCTACCACACCATACTGGCTTCACACCTTCACAATCAAGTTTATTAGAAAGAACTAAACGCTTCACACTCGATTCGAAAAATAGAAAGCTTCATATGGAAATTTGATTACTGGTTACGCAGAATGCAAAACTGTATACAAATCGAAGAAATGAACAGCGATCGCATTTTAGTCCGATAAAATTTGAATGGAGATTAGACCTCTTTTGCGATTCACAGTCATGATTCTGTTTTATCGAAGGAAAACCTTCAAGTACTCGTAGGGACCGAACGGTTTGTCCTACAGAGCTCCGGGTGGTCTCAAAAATTTTTAAAAATTCAATACTATTTAAAATTGGTGAAAAAACGATACCTTTATTTCGAGAGTTTTCGAGCTAGGGCACTCTTGAAAATTTCAACCCTTAATTTGCACCCCTTAGAAGTGACCTACTTCAACCAAAAGCTTCGCGGCACAACTAGACCCCAAATGGAGCCCATATACCAAATTTGAACCAAATCGGTCCAGTGTTGCTATATAAGCCGCACTCGAAGGTCTTCCTGCATGCATTCGTACCTCGTCTATCCGACTTATCATTTCTTGTCTTACCTACAGCCCAGTTCTTCCGAGGGAACGATTTGCCCCTTAAAGGCACCGAACCTCTAGCTCCCCTTAGGGACCTCTTTAGAACAGTAGGCCTCACTAGGTAAATGTTCTGCCTCCCGCCGGTAGGTCTGTCAACAGACGCCGAGGTTGACGACAAGATTCTACGAGCACTTATCCGTACGGTAGGCCGCGAGGCGCTGTGGATGGAGTGCTAAAGCCCTAGGCTTTAGGGATCAGTCTCTCCGTTGAGTAGGATTCAGGCTAGGAACAATTCAGCGCATTGAGAGGACCATCGCCTTCACTCGACAACACGCAGAACACAACACACCCCAAAAGGTGATACACAAAGAGTAAGCAAAAACTGATTACTCAATTGCCCAACCATTGACGACACCCACCAGGTCCAAACCATGGTCTCATGATTGTGGTTCGTTTGTACGGTGGCTAACAACAAGTCAGGTTACAGCACAACTCCAGTGGCAGGCATATTATGGAATAACAGATGCTATGGATAACCTGCAGCAGATTAGGTGGTCGACCTACAAGAGACAGCCTACCTCAGTGCTTCCAATATGCTATTAGTGACAAGAGTCATATCCATAATTATCAAGAAACGGTTGGGTTCTACATCAATACTTGAGACGTAGAAGCCTATAACAGCTGCTTTTAAGAAACACACCCACTCTATTCTCTCTCTGAGATTCGAAATCCTTCAAAATTGACAAAAATTATTTTGACTTTTATTCTTTTATGCTTCTAATCTAACTTTATCGCAAACTACTTTAAAGACATTTACCAAATAACCACAATTACTAATTTAATTTGAATTTTTGGCAAAATTTTGACATACGAATTTGAACTTTTGGCATCTCAATTTGAACTTTCGGCAAATCCATTACGTTTCGACAACTACTAGAGTCCTTGTCCGAAAAAAAATTAAAGGTCATAGTAACCCTCGAGAGGGCTGGCAAAGAATTATTGTTTTTTCTTCGAGTCACTTTAATGGTAATTTGCTGAGATTGTCAGATGAATCGAAACGAGGTTACTTGGTACATCGTTGGTATAATCAAGTTTTATTGTCGACGGAGTTACGATTTCCCAAAGAAATTTCAATCTCACTAATGAAAGTGAAAAGTTAGGAAAAACAACTAAAGAGCTCCTGGCCAGGAGAAAAAGAAACTTCCAAGGATAAGGAAGGTTCTATTAATATCAGCTGAGGAACAGTAGCTCTGTGGAGCGAGCCGTGGCAATTATAGCGTGAGATTGTTGTTATTTTACGTCGGTTTGTAATAGGGCTACCGACGGAGGGAATAAACTCAGTTTCCAATTAACATGAGGGGAACCTGCCCCGGACCGTCTCGTCTTCTTCAGGATGTTCCACTTGATTCATACCTCATACTGCTCCTCCCATCCTACCCTCGATATCCAGCAGTAAAACTTTTATGGTTAATGGCTCTCGAAACACCGATGGAAAAGATGAGCATCGTTCGACTTGTTGTTGCACGTCATCAGTTTAACCTTCCGCCGTTTAGTGGATAGCAGGGTTTCAAGGAGTACCCAGAAGTTGCCGCTTATACCGTTCCTGCCGCCACATATACATAGCTTTTGACCTGTGCTGTTATCTTATTGGCCATACATTTTAGAGTAAATAGCCATCTTATAATTTGCAATGGTTATTATATTTGACAATGTGAAGCCCTTCATAATGGTACAAATTCTTGAAGGTGTAGGTTTGGACTGGTCACTAAATTTTACAGGGAGTAGATCCCCCTAGTCGTAATGGATAGATCTATATCTGAAGGGAAGTGCAGCAGATAAGTACATTGTCTCCGTTGCTGACAGCAGCTTTGAGAAGCGCTGGATTGGTGCAATAGAGGTTTGGGTGAATGGGCTTTTCACATCAAATTTAGGTAAGTCCTCTGAAATTCAGTAACTGCTGTATTGGGGCTGAAATATGCGGAGTGACTGATGATAAGAAGCCCAAACGCTAGGAGGAATTTGAGCATCTCAAATGTAACAGTTCAGAGAAGAAAAATAAATGGTTTGTTCCAAGACAAGATTCAGAAATGTTCAAAGTTTAAAGTTGTGTTTCTCGGGGAAATTATTGAGGTTTCCAATTATTATTATTATTTTTTTTTAATTTGCTGCAGGACCAATAGTTGAGAAGATGCGATTAGTTTTAGGCAAAAAAATGTGTTTTTCGAAGAACGAAAATCACGAATTTTGCAATTGTTTCCTCACACTTCAGAACCGGACATTGTCATGAGGAACTTTTTTGTTGCGTTCAAGGTGCTCAAATACCTCCTAGCTTTTGGATACTTTATCACCAGTCACCCCGTATTAGGATGCTCACTAACCAATACTGATGCCCGACAACCCAAGTCAAAGAGGATGGGTCTAGAAAAATATCAGTTCTTCCAGGAATTGTTGTTCAACCTGTTTGCGACTGTATTGATGGGTGCAGTGTAGGAATTCAGGTGAATAGGGTTCTCATATCCAATTGACCAAAGCAGACCCCGCTGAGTTTCTGTAATTTCTGGGTTGGACATTCGCTTAAAGAAGGAAACGTTACAAGGCTGGGCTCAACTGGAATTATTTTTTGAAAAGGTATCCATTTAGGAGGAAATGCGACGTGGATATGTATTAAACACGGTGCTGGTCAACCTGTTTGGATAGAACTGGGTGTAATGTAAGATTTCTAGTGGGTGGGATGCTTACATTCTATTTCACGTTTCCAGACGGTAGTGCTGCTTCCAAACTCTCCTACGCGCTCCAGTTGCTGCTAAATCGGGCTGACTGCAATAAATTGAGTGCGTCACCAAAGTCTTTTGCTGGATCTAGTTAGACAACGGTCAAACTTAGTCAACAAAGTTGATATGAACTGGTTCAAAGCTTATCAAATTTAGTTACTTATTACGTAGAAATGTGAAAACTCCGATGATTCGATCTCTTCTTTGGTTCTCGTTCCATGGTATTTGGAGCTTATGAAGTTATAATAAATAATGGAGCAGTACAACCTATTCAGGGTACTGTTTGCTCAAGATGTGAAAACTCTTAATTAGGTCACGTTACGTGCGATCTCTAGCAAATCATAATCAGTTACTACAAGCATTGTCCCTAAGAACCGCCCTATTTCAGATCTCTCTCGCTTTTAGACTCTTTTCAAAAATTCAGAGAGAAGGGTGTTAGTTCAATAATGATACAATTGGTTCATTCACACATCTTTATTAGAATGATTGCACTGTGGTTACGCTCACTTGTTTTGGCAGGTGGCGGCTCCAGGAACGGTTTCTGAAACAAAAATGTTCACACATTACATTCAAGTTACAAAGAAGGTATCATGCTGCTCTGGCTTTGTCCATTCAACCCGAGCACACTCAACCCCCAGACCACGAATATCGTCAACAACAAATGGTGGGATTTTTTTTTCTTCTGAAGCTATTTCTTTGCTAGTAAATGTTGTAATTTTTGGAGGATGAATTTTTGAGAATTTACCGGACCGTGCGGATGATTCTGGTTATTCAAAACCTGCAAAGTTCGCTGCCGGCCTGATGACTTCATAAGAATGAGTACAACTCATTTACTGACCTATTGATACTAAATAGAAACTAAGAAGACTAAAAGAAAGTAAGTGTCCACCAGGAGAAAAATATACAAAGTTATCAGTTACCACTTCACTAAGTACTTCAAACACGACCGTTTCCTTTTAAATTGGCCCACAGCAACAAACAAAATGGCGATATTCGCAAATCAACTTGCTTCCAAGGTCAATAGAAGGGTGGGGAATCACACTGAACCAAAAGGCCACTGGGCTGCCCTCAGTCTGTTCCAAAGTTTTGACTGGGGTGTGATACTGACTTCAGCCATGAACTCATCAGTAGATAGTCACCGAATTGGTCGGAAATCCGACATGATTACTGGGATAGAATGGGTTGAGGTTGAGTTCTTTCACTTTGGAAGAATTCAGTAACAACATTGTAGACAAGATTGAGCTATTGAAATTTTGGTTATCGAAAGTGCTGAATTTGAACTGATTCAAAATCAACAAAGACCAACCCACAACAGTTCCTTGTTATGTTGGATTTGACAGGACCTACAGTAGGTACCTAAATTTTAAAAATCTTAAGGTTGACTTACGTTGGATTTTCTGGAGGATCCAATCGCGGTAAGCAGAGACCTTGGTGTTGACACCAGGAGCTCCAACTTGAGCGCATCCGTATCCGTAAGAGACGATTCCAACAACGGTGTAGCGGTTGGTACCAGGGTCACGCCAGATGACTGGGCCACCAGAGTCTCCCTAGAATGACAAACATTTCATCAGAAAAAAGTATAATATAGTTCATAACATATTTCAGAGATCCGAGCTTGACTAAGTTGATTATGCCTGTATTAATTTATATCTATGTCAGATTGAAAGATTCCTAAAATCCTTGATCCTAACGAATGTTTCAAGTTAACACCTTCAATGCGGGTCCCAAAGTCGTGCAACCCTGCCGTACTGAAAATTTTTCGAGCTTGAAATTCGATATTGGTTAATTTGAACGCAAAATTCGTATTAAAGTTCGGCATCAAAAACGAAACAATGTTTTAGACAGTTGAACTCATACTGAAGACGAAAAAAAAGGAAAAAAATGGAATATATCAAAAAGGGGAGGTACCAGGCCCCCTCCCCCAAAGAGAGTTGAAATGCTAGGTATGACCGGTCGACCGGTCGTCCGTATGGCAGGTATGCAGGGATGACCGGTCGGCCGGTCATCCGCACTGAAGGTGTTAACTGAAAATGTAATCTGAAAATTGGAATAAAACGACGTTGGAACAACGTTTTTTCCTGTATTGGAATATTTAATAGTATGTAATTCTCTTGCTGTGGAAAGACATGAGTTCGTCTTGGAGGGAAACAAAGTCTGGTTGTATCCAGAGCTAAAGCTCTGAGCCAAGCTACTACGGGGGCCCGTTTGTGCAGTCCAGTTTTGGTTAACTCGTTTGAAAATCATCGCAAAGATGAAAAAGATATGCAGAAATCACTGATTTTTCAAGGAAATCTAAGGGCTCCAATTGTGGCAGAGAGGATCATAGTCACAAAAGGTGGATCATCATTGACATTCCGCAGAGTTGTACTAGTGGATTTATCTATAGAACGATATTTACTACTGAAATAAGTGGGTCTCGCAGTGGAAGGGAGAAGAATCAAATTAGAGGGTAAGAAAATCTGATTTTAGCCCGAGCAAAGATTCAGAATCTCATCTTGTTTGAATTACATTCAGAGTCCCGTTGCTCATCCATCAAAATGGAAAATAGAAACAGTACAGGGACTTCCAGTATAGTCACACTTTCTCCAAGCTTGAACAAGAGATGATCTAGTTAGCTTCGGTATTTTCTTACTTGGCAAGCATCCTTCTTCAGAGTGTAGGTGCAGAGTTGGCCTTCGGTGATTCCTTTGTAGACCTTGGAGCAGGCAGAAGTGGGCTGAACATCGAGGTCGACCTTCTGGAGGATATCGGGTTGTGGGCCGTCAGAGTAGAGAGCACCCCATCCTGAAGAGAATTAAATTTAAACGTTAAGCCTATTCGCTCAAATAACAATGACAATCACAGATCCTCTGGTTCATGGAATAACTATCACTCACCGACAACGCGAACTTTCTGTCCAACAACGTTGAGATTGGCCTTGGGGAAGCAGGCGGGTCCGATGGTCTTTCCTACAGGGACTTTGCTGGCAAGGACCAACAGAGCGACGTCATTTTCAGTGTTCCTCTGGAGGTTGTATCTCTCGTGGGTGATGAACTGGGTAACATCGATGATGGTGGTTTTGCTCTCGGTCTCTGAAATTGCACACAACGATTAAAAATCAACTTGAGAACCTCAGGACTCAAGCGAACGGTTGGTTTATACGGTTCAATATTAGAAAGTCCTCAGCAACAAAGGCCAAAAAATTCGTGCCTATGGTCATGAAATAATATTGTATTCTGCGAGCTAGAATTATGAGTAAAAAAGCTGAACATGAAACGAGTTTCTTTGAAAATTGTTTATTTCGTGCCCTGTTTTATATATATTCTATGTTCGAAAAGCAATTCTCTGAACTTATGCAAATGCCTTTATGCTGCTGTGACACATAAAGGAGATTCCAATGGCATTGTGGGGTTCATTACTCTTGGAATATTCATATTTGCAGGAATTTTAGCCATTTCATGATATAATAATAGTTAGGATGTAGTTTTTTTGATTTTGCGCAACTTACTGGAGCTGACTTTGTGCTCAGCGAGGACAACGGACAGAAGCTGGCTTGCGCGATCAGGTTTGCAGTGAGAGGCAGTGAGCACGTGACGCTCGGTGATGATGGTACCAGCGCAGAAGATGAAGTTGGGCCTTCCTCTGTTGACGATACCGGCAATCAAAGGGTATTCGTTGACCAACGTGTTACGTCCTCCAACAATTCTTCCCTGGAAAATACAATCATTATCAGTCCAAAGTAGATCGATATACTAAACTTTGAGCCCGTTAAAGCATCCATTTACGCGTTTTTTAAGGCCAATATTCTTTTCAAGAGTCACAATTTTTCCGTAATTATCGCATTGAAAATAAAAGTTAACGTTTTTACCAAGAATTTTTATTGTTTTGCTGACTCGTGAGGACCACTGGGGGCCGAAAAATTTATATATTTTATGAGATGTATATATTTTATGATGTTACAGGATAAATAAGTCAAGGCAAGTCACAGTTTCATTTCTTATTTGAGTTTTAAAACAATAAAAATGATATATGAAATATGACGAGAAGTACATTTTTACCTTCTACTGCAATCTTTTCTACCTTCTACAATTGTATTAACAAAACTTTGTCCAGGTTTTCCAATGTTAAGTTCCGTTTTATATCGTAAAATACAAAAACGCTGCAAATTATTATACAAAGGTTTATTATTTTTTTATATAGATCACTCGTCTGCAAAGCCACCAACCATCCAACATGAAGAAAAACATCGATCGCAATTCGGTCAGCTGAAATTTGAACGGAGATTAGATCTCTTTTGCAATTCACACTCGTGTTTCTGATTTATCGCACGTCTAAACTTTAAATTCTCGTAGTGAGCGGACAGTTTGTCCTACAGAGCTCCAGGTGGTCCCAAAAAATTCTAAAAATTCGATAGAATCTTAAATTGAAGGAAAAACAATACCTTTATATCAAATTTTTTTGAATTAGGGCGTTTTCAAATTTTCAAAATTTATTTTCTAACCCTTAGAAGTGACCTACATAGACCAAAATCTTCGGGGCACAACTAGATCCCAAATGAAGCCTACATACGTACGGTCAAAGGTTCATTATTGAAAATAATCAACCAAAAAAATGGAAGAGGATGGAAACCAATATTTATTAAGAAAAATGACTATCGAAAAAAAAATATCGAAATATTTTAAAACTATCCAGATAATCTAAAAACATTCAAAACCACAAAAATATGAAATTCAATTGCGTTTGAATTGTTTCAGACAGCTCATAGCCTCTCAAAACGGGTTCCCATGAACAATCAGAACCTAAAAACTGAATAATCTCGTCTCTAATTAATAATCACAAAAGTAAGATTGTCTGATGTTAATGGTACAAGAAAAAATGTCTGCTACTTTGGCTGGGCAGTATTAAGGATTTTTGACATAGATAGGTGTACATATGTCTCAATGCTGGAGGCTATTAGCAAAAATCCTCCAGAGACTATTATGTAGCTATCGGGTAAAAAGTGCAGTATAATGGATGTCAAGAACACGGACTGTATAAGAGCTGCCAGGGGAGGTGGGCATTATAGAGGCTAACAAAGAAAGAGAACAGTTAAAGGAGCGTTGCTATTTAGTGATACCGAAGTGTTGGGCGATATAAAGGCCATTATGGAGGTTTGACCAGGGAAGGCGGGAATGGGTATTTCAGTCAATTAAAAAAATATTCAAAAGAGTATTGCTCAGAAATAACGATAATCGGGTCTGTTCGTCGAGAAAATATTTAGAAGAAATTAGGGAAGCTAATAAAAGTTTAAGATTTGAACAATGGCAGCAGGGTGTGACGTAGCAAGTTGTGTGGCGTATTAAGTTGCTCGCCTTCAGGTGCTCAGGGAGGCCCGCCTTTTTTCAAACGTGTGATCTCTTTAATTAATTTTTCAACCACATGTTATTGTAACATTGGGCAAAAAGTTAGAGTATATAGGTTTTCAATGGTGCTGAATATAAATTTGAGGTCAAATACCTGAATTTTCGACTCACCAAAATACCCCATCATAAAGACTAACAGGGAAGGTAGGCATTGAAAAGACTGTCAAGGAGCGTTGATGCAACTATAGTGGTGGGCAGCATGTAGCTATCATTTGAGTTCGATCAAACAACAATCAAAATACGTTACCCCCTGCTTGTTGGTCCATCCGCAAGTACAGTTGGTTTGTACTTTGCCACCACCAAGACCCCATTCGGAAGAGTCTTGGGCGTAAGCCAGGGCTGCGCCCAGAAGAAGAACCGCTGCTGCTAGTTGCATGGTGCTCTATGATTTTCACATCCTACGACCAGCTTATAAATTGGTCGAAAACCGATCCCAGACTATTGTTTATCCAACCTGTTTGTTGTTGGTGTTTGACAAACTTTCGACTCCAGATTGGCTCTATTGGGAATTAATTACTGCAAGGCCATGAAGGTTTCAGTCTATTTTTCATGCGAATAGTCGTGGAAATAACAATGAACGATTTACATATCAATACTGAGAAATAACTGGATAACTTGCTGTAAACATGTTTATTAAATAAATCACTGACGCCACATTATGGCTATATTATACCACTACATTATAGTGGTCCAATGTGCAATTTTGGCTTACTAAATTTCACTGTAGGTATAGATCAGGTATAGAACAGATCTTATAATTTTCAATGGACAAATATAACCATCATATTAACCTATATGATACAATAAATATAAACAAGTCATGATGCTATGTTTATTGTGCTATTTTCATTTTTTTCTTTCGGAATTCGAAAGTAATGATTTTTAATTTTTGAGATGAATTTTCTCCTCCTTAATAAAATGTTTAAAACCTCCTCATATTCAATCATTGTTACAACAGTTAATTCTATTTGTCATGTGATGTTTCCGTTCTCTGAATACTTCTTTTTCGCTTTTGTCCTCGTACTGTCGCAGGCACACAGGTAAATCATGTAGGTAACCATAGATGTCCACGCTGATAGGTACTTTTTTAGTCAAACTAGATGTTTTTTATCCATATGAATGGGATTTGATTCAAAGATGATTCAAACGTTTCGGATGAGGGAGATGACAAGTGCAGGTAAATGAAGTAGGTACTTGTTGGGAAGATAGTACGTTTGCCGATAGCAGAAAGATAGCGTTTATTCAGGCTGATTGCCGTAAGAAGCAGAAGCATGCGTTTTCCAAGATGGTGGCAAGTTCTTCCAGACTCCTCAACTAAAATTGGTGAGAACTTTGTGATTTCCGTACTCAAGATACATAAAAGACGTAATGTTCGAGGCGTAGTGCTTGTCGTGAAGGACAGCTCGTTCAAAGCGGGTATTCTGAAGATTGGTGACATACGGACCAAATAACTCAAGTTGGTAGTGAGTTAACGGAAGGAAAAGGTCGTGTTTAGGACGTCTCACGGTAAGACTTTGACGTCCTTGTGCGATTAATCTGTAGTGAAGTAGGACGAGAATCAACAGAAAGAAAAAAAACCTCGTACTAATCCATTTTAGACCATTCTGAATCCAAATCCGCGAAAAAACTATAGGTGCATGTCTGTGTGTGTGTGTATGTGACAAAATCTAACTACTCTGCCCAGGCCTCAATTTCCAACCGATTCCCATGGTTCTTTTTTTTTTATTCGTCGCGAGAATCTATCAAGTTGTGCACTACGTCGTCGGAATTTCGAATTTTGCCTTTGAAGGAGGAAAGGGGGGGTTAATGGAGGGAGTTAATGCTTAAAAAACATGCGTTTTCGGGCTTCATCTTGTTCAGTCAGCCCAGACCCCAATTTCCTCAATTAACTTCTGAGTTGCACAATATTTCACCAGAGTATCAAAATTAAATGGTGAGGGGGCTAGTGGTGGGGGGGGGACAATATACACGAAACATCTGATTTTTCAAGATTTTGGTTCCTTCATTGTTTACTAATAGTACAGAAGCTTTGAAATTGAGGAAAGATCATCAATATACCTCCGGATGTTCATGAATTATTCTCTGTACCACCATGGAACTAATAGTGGTGCTACCATGGTGCCAGGACACCATAAACCGCATATTTTGTGGGTTTTTGTGTGTTTCACCTTGAATACGGATGTGAACTCGCCTACCAAAACTAAGAAATTAAATTTCAACGTAACGACGTATTACCGCTTTGGTGCCAGTCTGGCACCATCGGTGGAGGGGGGTCGACTCGAATTCGAATGTTGAGTATCGTAGTTCATGGATTGTAACCCTCAACGGGCACTGAATCTTATCGTAGGAAAAAGTGCAATGATCTTGAGATATGTGGTATGTAAACCCCCTACACCCCTTCAACCTCTAACCCAATCCTCCCATCCACACCTATGGTCTCACACAACCCTTCCGACTAATTATTGTCCGTCACGTGATGGTTTAAGTGCGAAAAAATGGTCTATGCGGCACTCTAGGCACCAATCTGTCTGCTATGTCTCGCCAGTTGACTTGTTGATTTGGGGACATCATCATAATGAATGGTCGTTCAAATGGGTTGAAGTTTATTTAAATCATACCAATTAATCACAATTGTTCGAGACAATTTTCAAATTCAAATATTTCCCGGTGCCAATATAGAAAACTAGTACCTCCTACTGATATAAATTTCTTTCGATTTGTCACCAATTTGAATACATAAATAGCAATATAGCGGAAAATACCATAATGAGTAAATAATCCCATAATATGAGAAGGTAATAACTAACCTGTAGAGAAGGATTTCCGACTTCTAATCTCGAAAAAAGTTCTAACGTCGAGATAATTCAAAGTTTTTGGAATTTATTTTGAAGAAATGGAGTTCTTGCAGTAATTCAAGTATGTTTGAATCCTTGAAAAGAGTAAAGAAGTACTGAGAATGCATTAAAGTTCGAAAAGAATTGTGGGAATCGCGAAAAAGGCATACGGTACTAAGTGCGCCAATCTGTTCGTTCTGGGGGTTAAAATGCTGTTCAAATTCGAGGCTCCCATGCCGCTAGAAATCTTATGGTGGATAAATGGTTGGTGTGGTGGGGGGGAGGAGACCACTACTTATTGCTTCAAATGCTAAATTAATTCCATTAAGGGAAACAGTTTTATCGCTCACTTACTGGTTTCAATCGACCTAACGCTGATCCAATGGAACGTCCCCTGGAATGCATTCATTACTAAACAATATGTTTTTAAATTAATGACAGTGATTCTCATTGATTCATAATTTATTTTCCTAATTCGTAAATCCGTGGGCAAAAAGTAATTTTTTCGACAAATTTAATGTTTTTGTATCTCCTTGCGTTCGCGTAAATGCCTGATTTACTTATGTGCTTGCGACTTATCGATATGTATGCGACGTTTTCGTTGATATGTCCATTAAAGAGACACTTCTACGTTCTTTTTTGAACTCTGTTGATTCCCAAACCGGCGCAGGCTCGAACAAAATTTCAAAAGGAACAATCGCGAAGTGAAGAGAACCATCGCGAAGAAAATTACTCTTGAAGAACTGTTACGAAGACCCGGTGAGACTAAAGGCGGTGACAGTTGCACGCTGCCTTGGACTATCTTGAATCGCGCTCAATTAGTCTCGAATTATACATTACAGCCACCCCCTTCCACGGGGTACTTTTCTCCCCTAACGGGTTTCTATTATGCTTCAGCAATACAAGTGACTTCCAGAGCGACTACGTGCGTAACTGCTGGACTATTCGTCACAGCACGTTGACGACGCGCCGAGACGAACAATCACGTTTCGCCACTGAAATCAGAGGGTAATGTAATTTCTCATGTCAAAAACATTTTTTGTATGCCCGCCGGATCCTTTTTATTTTTCGTTTGGAGGAGACTATGCATTCCTTTCTTGCTCGGAGCTGTATAGAAGACCACACCATCTGAGACCGACTACAGGCAGAGAGAAAATTTCAATTCTGATGGTTCCAGTTTTACTTCCAAGGCTGCCAGGGTAGCGGAAGCATTGTTTTCACTTTTCATGGACGAAAAAGAAAACCTCTAAAACCAGATTTTTCAAAACGTTTAAGACCTTCCTGAATAATTTTGGTTTCGTGTCTATGTGACTATCTGTCTGTGTGTCCGCAAATCCTTACTGGCAATACTATACGCAAATACTGCCCAATTTGATGATACAATATATCATTATATAATATATTATATTATATTATATTGCATATTATATTATAATACTTTTCTGTAATAATCTTATTAATAATAAATTAATAGTAGCAAAATTCTGTTTAATGGGTAATTATAACGATTTTTATTATTCAACATTACTTCAAGAGTTGGCAGTGGGCCTGACAATCCACTCAGGGTAAAAATAGTGCTCAAGTCTTCCCTCTAGGACATCTTTCAATGTTTCTTTGTACGAACGATGTCTAGTATGATTCCGAGATAACAGATGGCACTAGCGACGAACCAAACTTTCCCCCAGCCAATCAAAACTTGACTCAAATTCAACAAATCGGTTTTTTCAAATTCAACTAGGTATACAATAATTATCATAACAATCCAAATTTTAAAAAGAAATCAACAGAATATAATTTTTAGCGTGGAACATGCTTTAGCCATCACCTAACTGGGTAAAAACGTGACGAAACCGTGGAACGAAAGTAGCGCGGGATTTTGTAATGATTTTCACTTACAACCAACCCGTTTTAAGGGAAATTTATCGCCGTTAGTTTTTCATTCCACGAAAATCGTTCGCCTCTCGTTAAAAAACCCTCAATTAAAACGTAAATTATATACTGCCAAAACAGCTGTAAATATGGACGAAGCTGAGTTATACCTCTGATTTAAAAGAACTGTAAATAACATTCGCGGTAAAACCAACATCGATGGATTTATTGGTGTTGTTTGTGGGTTATTACGAATGTAATCAAAGGATCTTGAAACCTAAGCAATATTGTGTTATGTACGCTTGCTCTCAGTTGCGATGTGTTCTTCGACGCTTTATATGTCGATGTTTAGAAGCTTTAGTTGTTTAGAAAGCTCAAAAATGTCCACACTTGAATTACATCATGAGGAGCTAAATTAAAACAACATACAAAAAAATTCCTAGTAAAAGTAAACAGCAAACAAACAAAACACGGCTAAAGCATGTTTCATGTTTTTTGAATTTTGGCCGAAGGCTCTAAGCAGTAACTATCCGGGGGTCCAGGTGGCTTGCTTTTTTAGATTTTTTAATATTTTTTTTTTTGTTTTTAAATATTAAGTTATAACTTTTAATATTACTGTTTTACTCCAACCACCAGTTCGTAACTTCGCACCGTTCTGTTTTGCCAACTAATTTTCTGGGGTGGTGAGATTCGTTTATTATCTGAACTCTCCAAAACAAGCTGAATTCCAACTTCAAATTATGTACGATATATCGTGTAATACGAGTAATTAATTATCCGTCACTTTGTACAATCAACAAGTACAATTAATCGGGTTTTCCTTGTATATACATTTTTAATGTAACTAAAAGTAATATTACATTGTAGTCCTTTGAAATTAAGTATTGTCAACTACCTACCTACCATTAGTATCGTTGTCTTTGTGCTGTCAAGAGCGTATTGTATAGTCTCATTGTATACGGCAATGAACACAATTATTTATGTTCCTTCCATCTCACATTGGAATTGGCCACCGACAAAGGAGTACAAAAGAGTTCTTCTTTTAGAGTAATCAACTACATTTGGGAGTAAAAGCTTGCTTCACTTAGGTGAGTAAAGTCCGTAATGCGTAATACGCTAAAAGAAAAGTGGGGGTGTTCCGTCAAGCAGAAAGTGCGTAATGCACAAAAGAGCGTTCACATGGCGGAATGATTACGCAGAAGCGCGCAATTTACGTTATGCGCAGAATTGTTTCCAAACCAAAACAATGATTATGGTTGTTATGTCCATAAACGAGACCATGTCAATAAACTTTCTGTGAACAAATTATGGTAATTTGATACAAAGTTTACCGAAGTTTGTCGAAGTTCATCCGTAATGCGTAAAATATCCAATTTTTCAAAACGATACACTCTGCTCCAAAAGTCGACATCCGTAAAGATCAGTCCCGCCCTCTCAATTGGCTCCAGCCAATAGCAACCAATTACGCACTACGGATTACTGACATTACGCACCTATGTGAACCAAGCTCGAGAAACGTTTGTGGTAACTAGGTAATTTGATAGTTTCCATGGCAACCAACTAGCTTGCGAAGGGAGAGTGAAGACAACAAAAGACGATGAGAGTAAGGGGGTGTTTTAGAGAAATAAAGGCTTCAGTGCGGGGGCTGTTGTCAAAATGAAAGCCTTATGCTGCACCCTCCTGATACCACCTCTACTTATCTTTAGCGTGGGACGGGGTGAAGAGGCTACACAGCGCTGCCCCGGGGAAAAACACTGTTTACAGAGTTTGATACGCAGTCCAATGCAATTAGACGGGAAAAGTGTTGTGAGGGAGTGAGAGAGACAGCAGAGGGTGATTCCCAGCACAAAGGTACAGCCGAACAATGAGAGCGAGAGAGAGGGGTTGATCGAGTGGTGACGGAGCGGGGACTTTTCCCGTTGTACATTCCAATTCTCAGCTTTCGACAATGAGAGTTTCAATTAGCGGTAATGGTGTTACTCCTCCACCTCTTTTCTGTTTTCTCGTCGTTTCCTTCTTCCGGCTTCCTTCAGTCGTTCTTTTATCCAATAGTCCCTCAGTATCATCCTTCATTCGCAATCCTCAGATCCTCAAAGGATTCCCCTTCTATTCCACAGATCAAAGTACTCACCACCTTACTTTGTTTAAGGACAAATAAACTCAATATTTTTCTCTAATAATTATTGATAGATCATCGATGAAGGAACTACTGCATGAAGCAGTGATAGATCAATATTGCCATAATAATCAATATCATCATGATAATAAGACTCACACAACTGTATCATAAGATACCAAATACCAAGATGCCAAATGCGCACAACATGCATTAACTTCTTTATTTCAAATGAAAACCCCATTCTTATTGCAAATTCGGATTTTTCATAAAATTTCATGAATTTTAAACCCCACAATCGATTATTTTGGTTGTGCAGAACCCGTCCAGTGAGCGCGCAAACATGAACAACCCCTGGATTGTGCCAAAATTGAGATGAAGGTAGACCCCAAGTGTGATACTATCAATTTTTGACGTTGAATCACATGGTGGAATCCATTTTCGGATTTAACTGGAATTTTTCAGAACTGCGGCCGAAAATTTAGTGGTTTCTAATATAAAAGCGCTCTTTTTTCATCCTTATGAGTTACGACGCAATTTTAATTAGTTTGGGTGGCTAACTCTACCCCCAAATTTAGTGGTAGAGATAGCCACCCGAAGTAATTAAAATTGCATCGTAACTCATAAGGATGAAAAAAAGCGCTTTTCTATTAAAAACCACCTAATTTTCTAAAAGTTTCAAAAAATTTCAGTTAAATCCGAAGATGGATACCCCCACGTGATTCAGCGTCGAAAATTAATGAAAAACGTCTGCCAAGTGGGTGTGGCACATAGCTTCCTCGTATCCATAACCCGATTGTATAGATGATCTGATGCAAAGTAGTTAATCTCAAAACACCAATCTCTAAGTACCTTTCACTACCCTCATAGGGGACCATCGACACGCTAATCTGGACAATCCTAGAAAATTTCATCAAATTCGGATGAAAAATTTAAGCGAGTAGTAAGAATCTACGGGTTTGAGCACAGTGTCAAAGGTTAAAGATGTGATTGGATCAAAACATTTCTTGCTTTGGCTGGGAGTCAAACACTGGACTCCAGGGTGAAAGTCCAATGCGCTACCTCTGAGCCATTGGGCCCTGGTGATGGGACGAATAGGATTTAAGATTCTCACGTCACACATGTGGAATTACGCGGGGAAAGAATTGGGAGGGCGACAAATGCACGGCTGTTACAAGGATTTTACGTTTGCGCATGCGCAGAGGCTACTGTGAATTTTAAGGCCTCGATTTTCATAGGGGACCATCTAATTACTAATCTGTAACATCCCTGAGAATTTCAATGAAATCGGATGGAAAATGTAGAAGTTATGGCCGTTACAAGGAAATTCACGTTTGCGCATGCGCAGTCGCTTCTATCAGTCCGGGGATGATGATTTTCATAGGGGACCGTCTACAAACCAACCCGCACAATCCCTGAAAATTTTCATAGAAATCGGACAATAACTTCGTATAGTTATGCCCGTTTCAAGGACTTCATGACAGACACACAGACAGACAGGCACGGTACCAAAATTGTTCAGAAAGGTCTAAAACTGTAACAATATAGGTTGAATTTCAATTTGTACAACAAATTTGAAATACACCTAATTGCCCATATATGAGACAGAGGAGGGTGTGACGACCCTACCCCTTCAAACCAGTGATTAGATTTATCAGCCGGTCTGAAGAGAATATCGATTGATATCTCTATGAATCGGATATCTCTAAAGGCGTAGCTCCAACAAATTGGGAACAAACCAATTGGTTTGTCCCGTATAAAATGTAGGGTCGTCACACTCCTCTCCCTAAAACATACTTCTGGGTTTCAAACAGAAGTATGTTTGAAAAAAGTCAAAGGGACTGAAAAATAGTATGAAGTCCAGGAAAGGACGTCTGGAAGCTTCAAGGGAATTCCTCCATCGTAATGGTACTATTCAAAAAGAAGAAGAAGAAGAAGAATGCCACGAATGGGTCATTTATGCCACGAATGGGCCATTTATACATAAAAGAATAAATCAATGGAACTGAGGAGAAAGCAAACTAAATAAAGAATACGAACGGCGAAACATTCAAGTGTAATGATTGAAAAGGCAAACTTAGAAAAGGCTTATATAAAAGAAAAACGAAATTGAAATTAATATAATGCCAGATTGGCAAAGCCTACTAAGAGACTGAATTTAATTGCCGGATTGGCGAAGTTTAATAAGGGATTGAATTTAATAATATGATTTAATAATACAGAGATTCCTTCTGGAAATCTCTTTGAGTGATTCCTTCTGGAATACCCAAGGAAAAGTCGAGGGGAAATGATGAAATATATTCAGTGCATTTCCACCAAACCACGCTCTGCTACCATGTAACAATATAGGTTGAATTTCAATTTGTACAACAAATTTGAAATACACCTAATTGCCCATATATGAGACAGAGGAGGGTGTGACGACCCTACCCCTTCAAACCAGTGATTAGATTAATCAGCCGGCCTGAAGAAAATATCGATTCATATCTCTATGAATCGGATATCTCTAAAGGCGTAGCTCCAACAAATCGGGAACAAACCAATTGGTTTGTCCCGTATAAAATGTAGGGTCGTCACAAAACGCAAAACGCGAGTGAAAATTTTGATTTTGGAGAACTTATTTTCATCCTTGAAAAGTGAAAACAACGCTTCCGCTACCTTGGTAGACTCAGAAGCAAAACATATTTTGATACATGTATGTATCACACTTGGGGTCCACCTTCATCTCAGTTTTGGCACAATCCAGGGGTTGCGCATGTTTGCGCGTTCACTGGACGGGTTGTGTGCAACCAAAAAAAATCGATTAAGGGGTCCAAAATTCATGAAATTTTGAGTAGAATCCTAATTTTCAATAAAAAATGGGGTTCTCATTTGAAATAAAGAAGATAGTGAGCGTTGCGCGGGTTTTCTCCCGAAAACCCCTAGAAAAAGCCCTAGCGCCTAACCTTTTGGTGGGAAGTTCCGGCAGTCTGAGGGGAACAACTTTTAGTACGGAAAAATACTCACACTTGAAAATTTGACTTAGTAGGTAGTAATTTTATTCCGTGAAACTTGCCAAAATAGATTAGATGTGTCCTCCTACGCAAAATGTAGGATGATTTCAAAACGCGGGGAAGCGCCCAATATGAGGGTTTTATGCAACCCCACCCGAATGACTGTTTTTATGTGAATTTCTTTGAATATACCTTATTTTGTTGTTTATAATCCTATTTTTATGTTTCACGGTTCAAGTTAGCATACAGGGTGGCCATGATAAAAATCATTATTAACGTTTCAGAAGTCATAAGAACCCGTTGAAATATCAATAATGATTTTTATACGATTTTTTGAAATCGTTATTAATTTTTCAACGAGTTTTATTACTTTTATGAGGACTTCTGTTTGGGTGAATGCTGGTTGGGAAAATTTTCCCAATAGAAGGTATTTCATAAAAATACTTCCTACTCATTAAAATTTAAAATGTTATTATTTAATTGTAAACTATTATTTAATAATAATAATTGTTGTTGGTATCAAAGACTCGTTTTTGACAAATTTTAATAGGAATTTAAATTATGTTTAGTAACTTAGTTTTTTTACTTGAGTTTGTTATTTGGTGTTATTACTGGGATCAATCAATTGTATCGATGATGTTTTTATATGTACATTAGGAGCCTCTCACTGATCTTGTTTTTAAAAAATCAATGAGCTACCCTGGTGGCCTGTTATGAGGATTCTGCACAACTCACAAAATACCCAACGTTTCCTATAATTTTTTTTTTTTTTTTTTTTTGTTGTCACATCTTTATTCAGGTTCTGAGTTCATATTCGCAAGTAGCAGACATTTAAAGATAAAGTACTGTAAGTTACGGTAAGGTAGTCACTGACTGATCCTGGAGTGAATTTATTAAAAGATCGTTTAATTATTTTCCTTTTGTTGAACAAACTCTTTTCTCCGGTAGACCACGAGTTGATTAGTCAATTACCCGAGTAGGCAGTGGGACTGATCATTAAGAAGCCGCCACAATTAGATTAGTGGAGTGACCATTAAGACCGTGACATCAAATAAGTAATTAGTAGCGCACTGAAGGCCTTGTGCTCGCCGAAGGCCGGAGAGGAGCTGTCGATAGACTATCGTTCTCATTCCGATCGACTCGTGGACGGATTCATCCTCTGCCAGGCGATACCCAAAACCTGCAAATTATTACACAATGGTTTATTATTTTTCATGATTGATTACCCGTCTGTAGAACTCGGCTTTTCCATTAATGCTACCAACTAGCGATAATATCGATATACAAGAGCTCTGGTGCCTTATTTACGAAATTTACTTAGTCCTTAGTTGCTGAGGACTGAGTGACTTAAAACTCTATTGAGGGAAACGAACTGGTTCTAATCCGCTAACTCTATACAAAGAATTCGATCAGATG
This sequence comes from Apolygus lucorum, assembly GCA_009739505.2. NCBI lineage: Eukaryota > Metazoa > Arthropoda > Insecta > Hemiptera > Miridae > Apolygus > Apolygus lucorum. Next base: position 29,064,339 of record CM019179.2, on the reverse strand, counting down.
AAATTTCAACGGTTATTAGGCCTATTCCCGTCAGTGAAATGTCTTTTCACACTCGTGTTTCTGATTCATTTCTAGTTCAATCCTTAAATCCTCAAAGGGACTGAAAAGTTGGTCCTACAGAGTTCTGGGTGGTCTCATTAAATTCTAAAACTCTAATTCTATTTTAAATTCGCGGAAAAACAATACCTTTATATCCGTAGTATTTTAGCCATGGTATTTGAAAATCACAACATATTTTTAACCCTTAGTGATGGCTGACGCTAACCAAAAGCTTCGAAGAACAACTGAACCCTAAATTGGGCCCATATACCAAATTCCATCAAAGTCGGGCCATGGTAAAGTAACGCGACGCGTAAAGTAAAGTGAAGTAAAGTGACGCGTACGGCGGACGGATCTAAAATTTTTCATTCGATTTATTGATTTCCACATACTTTGAATAAAATAAAAGTAAATCATCAAGTCCAACCGTTAAGTTCTCATAAGGAGTGAACGGTTTGCCTATAGAGCTCTGGGTGGTCACAATCGGGTCAAAATATTCAATACTATTAAATTGGGGAAAAAACATTACCTTCACAATGAAAGTGTTTGAACTAGGGCCTTTTTAGCATTACAACCCTTGTTTTTCACCCCTTAGAAGTAATTGACATCAATCAAAAGCTTCATGGCACAACTGCACCCCGAACGAAGCCCATATACCAAATTTCATCAAAATTGGTCCATGGTAACTAAGTACAGTGACGCGTACGGCGGACGGATCTAAAATTTCTCATTCGATTTATTGATTTCCTACTTTGGAAGGTAAACCATCAAAATTTGAGGAGGGCTAAACACTTTTTTTTGGCATTTTCATGTCTTTGCTTTGGCACATGAACTGAAAAATCGTCACGAAAACTAAGCAAATCTTGCTCACGCGACCAATAAATAAAATAGACTCACTGTGTTGCGTAGAGAACAATCAACTGTTTTCTTATTTTGATGCTTGGGTACATGAACTAACAACCTTACTTCACTACCTTGTTGTGTAGTGGTTGACATGAAATAGTCCCAATGTGTTGCAGACTCGTATGCAAGCATTTCCGTTTATAACCAACGATTTCTTTCGATATCGATATCACTTTAAATTTTCCCTTAGAGAGGGAAAACAATAGACCATCGATATGTCCATACATTGTTTCTATGAATAAACAAATTTTTTTTTCTAAAAAAAAAAACTCTCCGATTGCACGTAATATTTCGCAGTAGGTATTCTAGAGAACCTTGCTTCATAGCTACCGATTTGTTGCTATGATTTTTTTTGCTGGTTGCAATCAATGGAATCAATAATCGATTCCATTCGTGTTCACTCCAGTAACACAATTAATTATTAATTGTGTTACTGGAGTAAACATAAATGGAAATTAGATGCATCTAATTCTTACTGCATGCATTCTTAATGCATCTTCTGCATGCAGTTTACTCAGGTGGAGATTTCATGAAAGATAATCTCACCTGTACAAAGAAGAACTTACGTAGGCTGGTACTCTCGAAAGTACAGGAAGAAATTTCTCCCTTAGAGGGAAAAACAAGATCACGGATATGTCCATTGTTGCAGGTGTAATTTGAAAATTAAAATGATGAAATAAAATAAACACAAGATATGTACCTACCTAATACTTATTCAATAAATAAACAGAATTTTTTTGGTTTATGATGTACAAAACCAAAAAAGCTTTTGGAATTGAGCAAGAAAAAAAATTTTTAACCCCCCCTCAAAATTTGATGTTTTACGTTTAAAGGTATGTAGAATCCGAAAATCGAATAAAAAAATTTCCGTCCGTCCGCCGTACGCCGTACGCGGCACTTTTCGTAGCAACACTGGACCGATTTGGTTCAAATTTGGTATATGAGCTCCATTTGGGGTCTAGTTGTGCCGCGAAGCTTATGGTTGATGTCAGTCACTTCTAAGGGGTGAAAATTAAGGATTGAAATTTTCAGTAGTGCCCTAGCTCGAAAACTCTCGAAATAAAGGTATCGTTGTTTCACTAATTTTAAATAGTATAGAATTTTTAAAAATTTTTGAGACCACCCGGAGCTCTGTAGGACAACCGTTCGGTCCCTACGAGTACTTAAAGGTTTTCCTTCGATCATGAGTGTGAATCGCAAAAGAGGTCTAATCTCCGTTCAAATTTTATGTGACTAAAATGCGATCGCTGTTCATTTCTTACAGTTCTGCCTGCATTTGTATACAGTTTTGCCTTCTGCGTAACCAGTAATCAAATTTCCATATGAAGCTTTCTATTTTTCGAATCGATAATGAAGCGTTTAGTTCTTTCTAATAAACTTGATTGTGAAGGTGTGAAGTCAGTATGGTGTGGTAGGTAGTACCTACCAATAGTTGGTAGGTAAAAAACGCTGCAAATTATCGCCCAAAGGTTTATTATTTTCTGTATAGATCACCCTTCTGTATTCTCCCTTGACCCTCTCAAATTTCAGCTTCCTGCGTTCAATAGGATTGAAAATGGCTTCGGAGCTCACTCAGCTGATCAGTGCTCTTCCAGGCGTCTCGAGCATTGGAGAAGATCTTCTTCACTCTTCAGACCACTGATCAGCTGAGTATTTTCACCACAAGCAGTACCAAATAAGTTTGGTTTATTATTTTCAATACTGAACCTATGGAATCTAACAAGAAAAACATTTTTTTAGCCCCCCCCCCCCCCCTCAAAATTTGTTGGTTTACGTTTCAAGATACGTAGAATCTGAAAATCGAATAAAATTTTTTGCTAATGTCAGTCACTTCATTATAGATTATAATATATTTATACCTTGGAGTTAAGGAAAGAATTAGGCTTGCTGTTTGTCGATAGGTAAACCAGCAACCAGCCTCTGCTTCCTGAATAAGCAAACAGGTTCCACAGCGGCACAAGTACTACGAGTTCCGTAGCCTCTGTTTCGTTCAAATCCGTGTCCAATATTTCGAGTTCGGCGATCCCACCAAAGAACGTGAGGGGTCGACCTTATGGTCGCTGTACCTTGACCAGATCCTATTGTACACTGGTGTCATTTCTGACCTCTTGACACGAAAGATCGGACGACCGGTCGTGTGAAAACTATTTTTCCATCGAGATCATTACTCACGGAGCGAACGAGAAACTTCGTTTTTCTGTTCGCACAGCTGTGATAACGATGGTAAAAAAATGTATCTTTGGAATTCCTCGGTAGCTCTTTGTACTTTCCAGCTTTACGAATGAAACGGATAACCATCTAGTAAGAGGGTTCTCAAAATGTTAAAACCCACCAGAAATTGAATTGTTTAAAGGTTGTTTCTGATTCTTGCCTTTGGGTTATTATTTGAAAATTCTCTTAGAATCTCTCTCTTCTCCTAAATTCTTTCTCTTCTCTTCTCTTTATTCTCTTAGGTTGTTTAAACCTATATAACTCTAGAATGGAAGACATATCTCGTAATCGTGAAATCGGAGATATGAGTGAATTTTACTCACCATTATTATGAAGCTACAAATCTTTTTGTACTTTCCGTTAGGGCCTTTAGGATGGATATCAGTTTTCAGAAACCGCAAATAACCATTTATTGAAGCAAATAAACTTGGTTTCATTCATTATGTAAAATATTTTTTAATGTTTTGACTGTACGAAGATTTTTTTTTTTTGTTTTCAAGCAATTTGAGCAAAATTGGAGGTCTTACTCGCCTCCTTTTTAAAAAAACTAATAATACAAGTACCTATTATGGCAAACTCCATCACAGCTCTATATGTTTATTCACATCGCATTAGTCTTGGAACACTGCGACCCGACCAGACCAGACTTGAGTACCGGACCGGACCCCTCCTGTGTATTTAAATGGGGGCGGCGACACTGGGACGGGAGCGGAGCAGAGCGGACGGGACTCCGCTTCCTGACTCCGTTCAGAACCCGTCTTGGTCGGGTCGGGGCCGGAGTCAGGTCCCCTTCTCACCAGATATCGAGCACCTCGCATCTACTTCAGTACGCTCTACAGGCACAACACAACTAAAAACCACCATGTTTTGACTTTTGACACGTTTTTCTTGTGTTCTAGTCAGCGATACGTTTCATTATTTCTCTGTACGTTGTTCACTCAATAGGTAGGTAATACTATTCAGAAATCTCCTAAATTCACCAAATTGTGATCAATCACTAGTTTATGGAGACAACCACGAACTTTTTGTTTACTATTTTCATTAGAAATCTTTTGGAATCGAGCAAGAAAAAAATTATAACCCCCTCGAAATTTGATGGTTTACGATTCAATGTAGCTTTGTAAAATCCCAAAATTCAATAAAGAAACGCTGCAAACTATTACACAAAGGTTTATTATTTTTCTGTCATTCACCCTCAAAGAACACAGCTTTGCCTCTGTCATTACGGTACCAACCAAATTTTCTCTTCACACTCAATTGGAAAACATAAAGAGATGTGGATGCCTTCATTACAATATTTAGTTACTGTTTGCTAAGCACACAAAACTGAGTACGCCACACAAAGACGAACTGAGAACGAACAACGATCGCAATTTTTTTTAGATGAAATTTTGAACGGAGGCCTCTTTTGCGGTTCACACTCGTGTTTCTGATGTATCAAATTACAATCCGGGGAGCGAACTTTTGTTTCTACAGAGTCTGGGTGGCCTCACTCTGTTCTAAAAATTACTCATAGGTACTACAAACCCGCATCGTGATCTCGATTGTCGTACAAGCGACGTGAGTGCAATTCATGATACAGTAGATAGTTGGAGATTCCTAGGGAGATTCATTCTATCGTTAAACTCATTTCCTCCATCATACTTAGCGCAGTGTCATACTAGATAATACCTAGTTTTCGAACACATCTTAATATTATCCCATGACAACATAACATGTTGTAATATTATATTATAATACTAACCAAATCATATAAGTATGGTAATAGTTGATGCGTATTTTGTGTCTGCAGGTGCGCACAGCAAAATTTGTGAAGGAATTGTAAATAATACGTTTTTGATGAACGCAATTGAATATTATTATTTTGATGCCAGATTATTTATTCAGTGAAACCACCATTGCGCAGATGATGTAAACCCGTATCAAATTCATTACTTAGTTATTGACTAATCAACTTTTGGAAGACCAATGTAGAGAATAACGACGTACAACGAAACACCGACCTTTCAATAAATTGACGTCGGGCACAGAGGATAACTACTGTTATTGTGAGCTCCCGTCGAGGAAGGGACCTTTCGCGAGAATTAAGTCCGTCCGAAGTTTCAAAGGAGCAATTAACGGGCTGAACAATGGGATGGCTTTCTCGGAAAAAGACGTAGCTAGTGAAAAAAGAGGAGTATTTTGGTGTCTGCTTGGAAATTGTTGGTTTTGCATACCTACCGAGTTTTTTTTTTTTTTTTTTTTGCTCGTTGAAGCCCCCGGGTGCGTAAGTCATTTGCATACAACGGACGTTTATTGAAGATCTTTCCAAAGACTTTTCGAAATAGGGATTTTTTCTGGAAGGAGGAAGCTCACGAACCAGTTATTAAGGTGAAATTTTCGTAAGGTAATGAGGTTTCGGACAAAGCAGTCGCATACTACTCGGTCGTAAAATCATCTTCATGTTTTGAGAACGTAGGTACCTGATGTTTATGTGGAGCACCTCTTGCTGGAGCACCGAGGATATTTATTTAACGAGTTTAAAATACGGCCTAATCTTAACGTGCATGTTTTGGTTAAATTTATAATTCTGTCGAATGAAAACTGAACTAGCACTAGTTGTTCCTCCCGACTCCCTCTATTACCTACTCCGTGGCGTTCACCCAAATTTGACCATGGTGTCACCGAAAATTTCTTCGAAATTCCACAGCTGTCCCAAGGTGTGTTACAAGTAGATTTGAAATACGATTTGAAAATTAATGGACAGAGCTGAACCTCAAACCAAATGAGAATATGAGGGCACGGACAACTCCCAAATAACGTTGTTTAGCTGTCAGAATAATGTTTTGAGTGAACCAACGCTGATAATATGGTAGGTTGGTACTAATAATGGAAAAGCAGTGTTATTCGCAGGAGGGTGATCTATACAGAGGAATAATAAACAGTTACGCCAAAATGTGCAGGGTTTTTTCAATCCTCTCCTACATTTTGAATTGGTGTTTGGCAATATCCATTTTCAGTCGATTTCAATTCTTCACTCATGGCCACTTCGACGGGTCGAATCTTGGAAAAACTAGATTTAATTATTAGAAGGGTGTCGACCTGTAGAATCGCATAGCCAATGCTGCCTGCCTACTTTACATAATTATGTGAAATCGTCTACTATCGAATGGATCAGAAAACTCCTTCAGGGGTACGGAAATCAGAATTGGCCATCCGGTCGATTCGGTTCGGCCAATCGAACGCCCTCAACAGGTACCGGAGCAATCCCTTCCCAGGATTTCGAAGCAAAAGCAATTGAAACGAGATTGAATGGTGGAAAAGGAGAAAAAATGAAGGGAAGTTAGTTGGAGACCGCTCCCCCGCGGAGTCGTCCCACGGGCGCATCGTTCTCTTGCCCAGTTGGTGCTAACAACCTGCATTGTCCACGCTATCTTAAACTACTTACTCTGTTACCCTCTCATCTTCAGATCCGGAACTCGGAGAAGAAAAACCATCTAGTTTTCTGGAGCGGTGTGAAAATGTCATGCGAATCTCGTCCGCGTCGAGCTCCTTTCGCTTTGACGGTTTATAACGGTGTGTGGGCGATTTCCTGTTCAATCTGAAACATGAAAATAACTGCAATTGATGCTTTCACTCACAGCCATGCAACCACCTATGTATTCAAAGGGGTTTGTTAACTCAATCTTATACTTCTAAGTAAAAGCGTAAGTACTCTAAGAATGAAAGCTATATAAGTTGGAGGAATCACCTCAACCTTTGTGGATTTCCTAATAGGTACTTTGTTACTTGGTGAGCCATCCATAATATGGATAGCTCATTATGCTTTCCTCAGCTAACTCACCAGCACGTTCTTCCCTTAAAAGCCAAAATATAAGGGAATTTGTTTTAAAGCCCCAGAGACACACAAAGCCATCTTTCTTATGTAGCTTGTCCCTGGAAAGTAGTACAATTCTGTAATTGATCAGTGAAGTTGTGCTTAGTGCTTAGACTGCTATAAATTCCTTGTAATGGATAGATTCCGTTGTTGTTCTCTTTGTTAGTCATACTCACAACCAGCGCATTTTTGTTTAATTACGTAGGGGAGATTTCTAGATCAATCAGAAACATGAAATTATCTGCAATATTGATGCTTTCACTTATAGTTTTGTAACTCACTAAGCATTCACAGGTGTTTAAAGTTGATACTATCGGTCCTAAGCAAAATCATAGGTAAAAATCTTAAGAATATAAGCTGTGGCTCATCACCTTGTTTGTTCTCTGAAAAGCCACAATGTATTGCGACTTACTCTGTTACTGTCTGGTCTTCAGATCAGGAAACCAGAAGTGAAAATACCATCGTTGAGCTCCTTTGGATTCGAAGGTTTTCGACGAAGAGATAACGATTTCCATTTCAATCTGAAACATGAAAGCATTTTTGGTTGTGACCAAAGCTCGATCACAATGAACTTCAATACAAGCCACTCTCGGTGATTTAGTACAAGATATGAACCATAAAAAGATATCCGAGGAACAAATTCGAACCAATCACCTTCAAGGATCCGTGAAATATAATTTTTATGGAGATTGGAGAGTAATGAAATAGGCCCTATCATGGAATTTTCGATTCTGCATAAACATATTAGCAATAAACTCGGTTACACGTAATTCAATCCACGACACCAAGAGCTACTCGTTACAATTACCAGACCAACACCATGAAAGACCATCTAAGGCATAAAGTAAAGAGGTTATGGCGATCTTTCGATCTATCGAAATAAGCCATTAATTTGATGGTAACTAATAAATTTTCAAGGCTTCCTTGCAACAAAATTCTGAAATGAAGTCGTTGGCTGTGCACTGGTAATTGTGTGGAAGATTGAAGTGAAAAATGACACCTCATTAACACGTTTCTGACTACCAAATGGTCATAAATTCTCTTCTAACATAATGGTAGAGACATTTCTCAGTACTTAGTAACTAATATATATAAATGACCTCCTGAATCGTTCTTTAAACATAAAGAAAACTTGGTTAACGCGACATTTACAGCTATTGTATCTTTATCTACTGAGCTGACAGAGATAATGAGGTTTTCTCACCTACTATAAAGTGCGACTATAATTATTGCGATTTTCGAGCCGATGAGATGATGAGTTTAGTGTGAGGTACTCGGAAATGCACCAATCGAAACTTGAAATTCCAGGGATAGGCAGAGCTCTCTTAACTTCTTTACCCCTAAATGGTCGATCAACCGGAGCATGCAATAATAATTGTTGAAACTGCAATAATGAAGTCTTCGCGAGCCATAAAGCGAATGAGAAATATAACTAGCAAGAAAGAAACGTAGAGCTGATAGATAGTAACGGGTACAAGAGACTAAGGAAAGAAGCTCAGACGTAAATTATTTGTTCTGGTCCTGGAGGTCGTAAATTTTCTGGTGCAAGTCCGTGTAATATATCGATATACATACATTACAGTAGGGAAGAGAGAAATCTATTTATCTCGGAAAGGTCCGTAAACGATTCATCATTTCAGAGTATTTATTTTTTTGGAGAAATGGATAAATTCAAAGACAGAATCCAGATTTTGTAATTATCAGATACTGCAGTTCTTGACTAAGGGCATTACACATCATATCTCTAGATTGCATTCTCATTACACTCTTAGTTGAATTGATAGTTGGAATAGATGGTTGGGATCTGATCTTAAACCATTTTCAGATGAAAGCTGACAGCAGGATGTCGAAGAATTCAAGAAGGCCAGGCAGATCACAACAGAAACCAGTCGAAAAGATGGACCTAATCTATAGTGGAAAACAATAATGTCAAAAAACAATCTGAACCCAATAAATCTGCATCACTATGCACCAACAACATTGTACAATATATGGAGTAGCACAACCATAGTAGAACAAGCAAATTAGAGCATTTGACCAGAATCCAGACTTTTTAAAAATATTTTATTCCATTTTGGTTTATTATTTCCAATAATGAACCTTTGGAATCGACCAAGAAAAAAAAAATTTTAACACCCCCTCAAAATTTGTTAGTTTACGTTTCAAGATACGGAGAATCCAAAAATCGAATAAAAATTTGGCCGTCCGTCCGCCGTACGCGGCACTTTCCCCACTTAGCATTGACCGATTTTGATGAAATTTAGTATGTAGGCTCCGTTTGGGGTCTTGTTGTGCCCCCAAGATTTTGGTTGATGTAGGTCACTTCTAAGGGTCAAAAAATAAATTTTGAAAATTTGAAAACGCCCTAACTCAAAAAAGTTTGATATAAAGGTATTGTTTTTTCATGAATTTAAGATAGTATATAATTTTTAGCATTGATTGAGACCACGCGGAGCTTTGTAGCTTTGTACCTTTCGCTCCCTACGAGAATTTAAGGGTTGGACGTACGATACAACAGAAACACGAGTGTGAATCGCAAAAGAGGCCTAATCTCCGTTCAAATTTTAGTTGACCGAAATGCGATCGATCTTTTTCTTCATGTTGGATGGTTGGTGACTTTGAAGACGAGTGATCTGTATAGAAAAATAATAAACCATTGTGTAATAATTTTCAGCGTTTTTACTTTTTTACATCGCTCTTCTAGATAATTTTTCACCCAAATAGCAAAAGGATCTCCTACCATCTTACGGATGCTGCTAACCAGTTCAAACGTGAAACACAATCAAAAAGCTTTCCTCAAATCAAGAAATATAGCGGATGGTTTATTCCCTTGATCAAGCTCAGAAACAACTTTTTCGATCGCATCTTGTGTGCTCAAGCCTGATCGAAAACCAAACTGCTTATTACTTAGTAAATTTTTCTCTGCTATAATTTTAACTAGATACTGTTTTACCGCCTTTTCTACAGTTTTAGAAATATTGGAGACCAAAGAAATAGGCCTATAATTATCTATATCTTGAGGATCACCAGACTTGTAAAGAAGTGTTACGATTGGCATTTTATAAATTTCTGGGAAAACACCTCTGGAAAAACTCAAGTTAATCAAATAAACCAATGGCTTGGAAATATAGCTATGTATCCTGCTGTAATACTACTCACATATGGAGCTACAAAACGATAAATCAAGAGATCCACCAAAGCTGTGAAAGTGCCTCTAATGGAAAGCAGTCCAAAACAGAAAAATGGTTTTCCATTGTTTGTCTTTTCCCTAAAAACAAGCAAGTAATGTGAAGGATCCTAAAACTGCAGCTATCGAGATAATAAATATATTTTCCCCTGCTAATCTAACCAATTCGACCATTCGAAGTAGGAATCCATCTGCAGCTCCTAGTCCTCCGTTTTCACGATGAATAGCGGTCTGGAAAGCTTCAACATCCTTGGATGTGACCGAGCAAGATACTGAAGGCTGACGACGTACTTTTTCGAACACGGATGTCAATGGGAAATTCGAGGGTCGTCACCCCGACTTCCTATCTTCTCATACAAATACTATTATACTCTCAGCGACATTAAAATAGGAACTAAACTGCAGTGAGACTGATAGCCATTATTTGTTATTAGGAAAAAGATCTCTTCAAATTCAAGAGGCAAATGATGCAAAACTGGCATGAGTTGTGGATTATGAGTGATGTGATGATTAAAAGTTGAGACTAAATATCAGTATCTTTGTGTAATGGCGTCAATATAAGGTTCAGGTTTCGTTGTAATACTCGACGAAACGACTTAACACTACTTGAATCATCGTACATTTAATAAGCGAGCTCCAAACAAGTGTTTTTTGTTCGTTTTACACGTACGTCAATATTTTCAGACACCGATTGTCTGCATGATTTACAGAAAACAATGTGGAGATGTCGACGGCCCCATCGCGATACAAGAGATTACATCCTATCCTTCATCTTCCACGAAAAACAGGGAGAAAATCGCAGCGACGTGGGTCAAAATGTGGGAGGGAAAATGATAGGAAAAAACATCTCCGAAGGAAAGTAGATATAACATAAAAGAGAAAAAGCAGATAATATATCAATCACGATTTTCTTTTCTATCTTCCTTGAAAGAGGAAGGGAAGAGAGTTATTGGAAAAAGGGTCGAAACTGATAGGGCCTTAATAAATGGAAGTATTAGAGCCTCAAGTAAACAAAACGAATGAAGCCATTGAACCGTTTAAAGCAATAGCCGAAGGCAGCGGTGGGCGACAAAGAGATATCTATTGGTGGGAGGAGAGATTTAATTAAAGAAGAGGACCTATCTCTTGGCCTTTTTATCTGGTCTCTTTCCTCCGTCATTCTCTTTCTCGGGGCCTTTTGGAGGTTGCCAATATAAGGACCTGCGTGGTTTGAAGGATGGGCCTTGGAAGGCATCCTGAGTTTTCCGCCCCCTTTTCCATCCAAAGGACTGCGTTTCCCTCCTGGAAAGACAAGGAGGGAATGCAATTTGGAAGCTTCAAAGGAGCCTGTTTTCCCGGGGGCAGTAGCCCCCCCTTCTTCCCTTTTACCAAAAACCTTTTCTCTTTAAGCATCGATCCTGTAGAGGGGGTACGTCTTTTTTTCTTTCTATCGTCATGTCGGGAATGGCAACTACTCCGGCGCACATACACATACGGACACACGCGGGAGGTTTTTCCATCGTCCTTATAGCGGGAGGGATGCCGCTTTACTTTCAGAAAAACCAATAAAAAGGAGGGAAAAAAGTTCAACCTTAACCACAAAACTGTGATGGGCTACGTCTTCCCACACTTACCAATTTACTTCTTATTTTCCTCCCTGCTCAACTCAGCATTAAGTCGGAATCAGAACTGCCTCCAACATCGAACCTTGAAGGGGAGGAGCACTTATGACCTGTGAGGCAGTTATGACCACTCTGAGATTTCAGTTATTTTTGTGCGTAGTTGTCGAATATCATTGTGCTTTTGGTAATGCAGTTTCAAAGAACTGGTTGGTTGGTACGGAAGGACCGTTTCCATGGTTTTGAGTGACTATTTGGAGTCTTGTTTTTGTAGTTTGTTTAATTTTTAATCCTGTACATGTTTCGACTCTTCTGTGGAGTCTTTCTCAGCCTTTATGTCAGTGGTCCAGAACTCATCCATTTTTGTAAGAACCTTTTTCTGTAGTAACTATAGTAATTATAGTTGATCATTCATTGCTCATTCAATTTAGTATAAATTTGGACGAGGATGGCATTATTTTAGAGTTAATCTGTTCAAATTGAGTACTAGCAAGCATGGGTTTTTTTTAAATGAATTAATATAAACTAAGTTACTATAGTATCCATTCTGTTATCTTTATATGCGTGATAACAGATGTAAAAACCAGATGAAAAAATCATCTATAGTATAATCAGCTCTAGCAGTACACCATAACACTGTACCTGGTACTGATAGGATTGCTGATGCTTAAACTGCTCTAGTATTATTTTTATATAAACATTAGAGCATATTATTATACCTATATTATGCTTAAACTGCACAATGATTTATTATTTTTCTGTATTCATCACATGTCTATAATAGAACGGCTTTTCCCTTAGTTCCTACCAACCAGGCTATCGTGTAAGGTTAGCAATTTATTATGTTCATTTTGACAAAAAATACCAACCAGTAAAACATCGTTATCCGAGAGTTGTGGGTGCCTTCATGACGAATATGATTCTATTTTACGAATTACCTTTTTTCTTTGTATTTTTATGGTGTTTTCAACTCCACAGGATCTTAGAAGCCAAAATTTTAAGTATAGTAGAAAAAACAATCATAACACACTTGTTTTTAAATGTTCGTAATGTTAGATTTGTTCACCAGTAGAGCTTCTAAATTCGTTTGCTATCTCATCGATTTGCTACTTTCTTGAGCTTTGGTACTTCTGGTGACAGATTACAAAAGCTGGAGGATTGTCAGTACACAGGCACATTAGAATGGTTCCGGAGAAGGAGGAATGGGTCCTTGTTTCGGTAGGACTTCACAAGTCATGGATTTTTCATTTGACTGGACGCAGCAAAAGACGAAAAATCACTTTTTTATGAAGCTTTTGATGTTGCATGAGTTGTCATTTGGCTCATTCAACATCTATAGCGAGCAGCACATAAGCAGAACGAATGTAGATAGGAGACTACTCAGATCCGGAACGAAAAAATAATAAGCCTTTCTTGTAAAAATTTGCAGCGTTTTTACAATGGCTTTTTGTGTTGCTATTTTACCAAAATGTACTTACTTTGCTGGATTCTTACCTTTGATTTCTAATCTTGAAGCTTCTTGTTGGATCTGATCGGAATTTCCGACCATCCATTTTTGCATCGTTATATTTGGTTGCATCGGGGATCATTTCGTACATTTTGATGATTCAAACGGCTTGATGGAAGATCTTAGATCCCTTGATGTCGATGTTGGTAGTGTCGATCACTGATGCGAAGTTTGAAGCTGACGATACGATGGTTTGAAACAAATGAGGGCTCATCAAGCTCTGCAACAATCAATTTGCCAATAAACAAAACGTTTCACCCGATGAGTACAGAGTAATTCCTCCCAAAAATTACCGTAGTTGTGCATCACATTAACCATGTCAATACCCACCTAAAACTGTGATATAAAGTACCGTCAACAGGTTTTAAAGTGGAATTGGATTCCTTCCCGAGGGTATCAAAGATGACAAAAAGAAGGGTCCGGATTATGAGACCGGTGTCGAAGGTTATTGGTAACCACTTGTAAAGAAATCAGAGGTCTAAGCCAGAGGGTGGTTCACCAGCTATAAAACGATATCAAAAAGCTTCAGGGAAAAAATTGGGGTGGAGACCTCGGAAACGTGGAACATAGTGGGAAAAGTTATTCAAGTAAGGAAAGTTCACTGAGTTTCATACCCTTAAAAAATCGGGGTGCGAGGGTGAAATATCATCCGAGGGTCGGGATTTTTCAAACGGTTTAAGAAACTCATCCCCGAGGGTGTATTGATACATAAAAGGATTTCTGTCCCCACTTGAACTGTTGTTGTCAACTTGTGAGAAGACTCCCCCGATTTTTTCGTCATTTTTCAATCTTATGGGGTTTTTTTCTGTGCGTAAGCATTATATGGGAGTTTAAGGCTTATCCAAACATCCTCTTTCCTATGGGAATGAAGATTATTTCACTTACAAAGAACCCCTTTATTGTAGATAAAATTGCTGCCAAGTTTATTGGACAGAATTTTACATGGTGCAGGATTGGAGACTTATTTCTTCAACCGGTGGATAACAAATTTTGAGGTTTGGAATGGCAAGCTACGCCACTCAATTCAATGATCATCAGATGGAACACAACTGTATTTTTGGAATCTTGAATCGCAAGGAAAAGAACATTTGGAGTATCAAGGGGTAAGTCATCAGTTGGTTTGTTGAGCTAGGGACCCGATATATATAGTGGAGCCTTTATACGAGTAGGAAAAGAGGGTTGACGTAGGAATACTCGCCTGGTGACCAACAGCCACAGCAACTTATCCAGTAGGCTTGAGAGGTCTTATCGTCACCAATACGGCAAACTATCGCATTTTCTACAATCCAGAAAAGTATCGTACTAACTACCTTCAAAAATCGTTATCGAATGATGTCGAAATTTTATGCTGACTAATCGGCCATAAACAAGACGAAACCATGTCAACCATGGTAACTTTATTTTGCGGAAATGATGTTTGCGGACAACATTCTAGATTGATCCTATGTCCTGGTTAACGTTAGATACAGTATACGTAAGACCAGTGAACAAACGTAATCTAATTTTATTAACCCTAAAATGGAAAGGCGAAGTAAATCTTACTCCTCAGTGTGTTGAGTAGGTTGTAAGGACAGAGTGGGCATAGGTAGGACCACTAAACTCATGATATGCCTCAGAAAGGATGTCTAGATAGTGTTGCAAGTGCAGTGGTCGTGAATGGACGCTCCCCTTCCAAGTGGCGCGGTTTCATCTAAAAGTCAGGAAGTAAAAATTACACCATCTTTCCGAAAACGTAAGTCTAATGGAGTAAATAGAACTATTTATTTCCGTTTAGGGTATTCAAATAAGAACGGGTTTGTGATTTAGAAATATGATTTCTACCGGACAGAATCACAAAGAAAATCAAGTGAACCGTCTACTTAAAAGAAAAAAGAGGTATCACATCGTCAGAGGAACGATACACTACCACATTCTGCAAAGGCTGCTAGAAACCCATTTGTGGTAATCAAAGTCAAATCTTGCCCCAACTGTTACCAGTTTGATATGTTGGAAATTAATGTTAATAATTTTGTTCCTTTTTAGTACCTTTGTATTTTTCTAGCTTCTCATTGTTACTAAGTCATAGTGTGATATTTTGAATTTTGATATTTACATCAAAACTAGTTACCTACTTACATCGTTGTTCGTTGCTATTTCATCCGAATCCATCTCTTTTAAACGAAAAAATGAAAACAAAATGGAGTATTTGAATAGTTGGGAGTAAAAATTACTCCATCTTTCCTTTGTAAGCCCTCAAGCTGACCTTTTCATTCTAGGGTTAAGGCGGTAAGGAAAATCTGATTTTTGGTGTATTTTACCTCAACTTTGCGGAACGCTATCTCCGGAACTACTCGTCCGATTTTCATGCAACTTCGAAATCCTCCTCATTAAACTGTACAGAATCAACCGTGCATATAATTTTGTGACAGTGTTATCAGAAGATTGGTAATCCATTAATGAAAATGTTAAAAATCGATCTTTTTGTGCAACTTTGAAAAATTTCCAGAGACTCCTCATCAATTTTTTCGAAATTTACTAAGTTCAGAGTTTCATCAGAGTTTCATTATGATGGAAGGAACACGCAATGATAGCTCGAATGGTTTAGGAAAAAACGTTCCTTTTACGTCGAAAATAGTAATTTTTCAGGAGAGCGGTTTTTCTAAAACTGACATGTATCGACCTAGGAATCGATTGATTTATCCCCAAATCGATCTTACATCTTCTTTTTCTTCAGTTTGTGTTGTGGTTGAAAAAGACGATTACAGAAGACGAAGAACTATATCAAATTCAAGGAATACATGCCATCGTAGATGTATATCAAAACAAATTATTCCATAAAGATGCTGAAAAGTATTATACAACAGTCAAAATTCAAGGAAAAAATCAAAAATTTGAAATCGACTCAGGAGCAGGTTTTACACTCTTACCGAAAAAACGAATTCAAAAAACTCAATCTTAACAAGAAACTCGAAAAATCATCCTCATTCCAGAAGGTAAAATCAAAGTTAAAGTTCAATCCAAGAATTAAAAATCTGTGGAGGAACTATACGTTGTACCTGATGGTCACACACCTCTGTTAGGTCGTGTGTGGATACGTCATTTGAAAATTAATCTAGAAGACATAGATTCAAATCAAATTTTTTCTAAAATTTCTATGGTCGATGAAAATGAAGACTTTTTTAAAACCTTCCATTCAATTTTTGAAGAGCGCATAGGTTGTGTTCCAAATTTTGAAGTCAAACTTCAATTACGACCAAATGCCAAGCCTATCTTCACAAAGGAACGTAAAGTTCCATACGCACTCCGTGAAAAAGTTGAAAAAGAACTCGATGAACTTGAAGCAGCCGGTATAATTTCAAAAGTAGCAAACAGCGATTGGGGTTCACCACTAGTTGTCATCCCAAAACCAGATGGAACGGTACGTCTATGTGTAGACTATAAGGTAGGTGTAAATGAACGTTAAGTTCAAGCTGACTATCCAATCAAAAAAATTGATGAAGTTCTAAATAGTCTACGCAATTCCCGATTTTTCTGTCGACTAGATTTGTGCAAAGCCTACTTACATCTGAAAGTAGCAGCCAAATTCAAACCATGTCAACACACTGGGGAACTTACAATGTAAACCGGTTAAGCTTTGGCGTAAAAACAGCACCATCAGAATTCAACCGCATCATTGATCAAATTCTATCCGGACTCCCAAAAACAGTGTCACATTTTGACGATATTGTGATTCATGGAGAAACCAAAGAAGAATGTAAGCAAAATCCCATCCTCGTCGCCAAAACTGTTGTGGTTGAAAAAGACGAGATGTTATGATTGAGGTTTCGATATTCATGTATTTTAGAAGATATATTTTGTAGCTACAAAATATCACTTCAACAATTATATTATAACTGTTTGGATCTCAGAGAGCTTCTTCCATGTAGACAGCGCTCCTTGGGCTGTTGAAAAAGAAGTGGAAGATGAATATTGCTGTCATCTGATATTGTTTTGATCTTGAATTTTCACTGTTATCAGCAGTTTGTCGTATCTGTTTTGAGTCTTGCGCGGATTTTGGTTTATTACTTTCAATGCAATTTATCTTTGAAGCGACCAAGAAAAAATTTTTTAACCCTTCCCCCACCCTCACAATTTGTTGGTTTACGTTTCAAGGTACGTAGAATTCAAAAATCAAATTTGGCCGTCCTCGGCACTTGTCTTAGTTACCATGGACCGATTTTGATGAATTTGGTATTATATGACGTCACGCCGAAATGTAGACTTCATCTCACGAGAGGTCACGTGACGTGAGGACAGTGTATTTGCAGCTTGAGTTGTCAACTTGCACTTTAATTCTGAACACGTAAGAGTTTATAAAATATTCTAATATTCTGGATTCTGATACCTAATATACCTAGTCTATTATTGTAAAATGTATTTATCTCGAAACTGATTTTTTTGATCCAAAAAGTTTTCCTTACCCCCTGAAATGACGGACCGACAGAATTCAAGAATGACAGGAAGTAAAAGAACATTGAGACGTAAACATTGGACTGGTATTCCAGTATAGTAGACTCTAGATCTGAAAACTTCTAACCATGAAGGCCATGGTGGTGTCGTCATTTCGTATAATTAAGATCGTAAAGATTGGTGAAATATTCATATGCAGTGCAGATGGTGGATTCGTTAGTTTTCGGGAGCAAAAAAATCTATAGTCCGGCGTTTGAGTGACGATATTTTGGACTAGAAATCCTAAACATTGGACTAGTATTTCTGTCTAATAGATTAGGATTGAAAACTTCCAACCATAAAGGCCATGGTGATGACGTCATTTCGTATAAATTGATCGTGAACAATGCTGAAATATTCATATCCAGTTCAAATGGTCCATTCTAAAGGCTCGTTTTGTCGTTCGTTGAATCGAAACATTGAGCAATCTTTGAAACATTTGTAGAAGGCTCGAGGTCGTAAAACGTTCCACCCACGTAGAAATTCTGACGCAATTTCATTTACGTCAAATTTACACACCTAATTAAACTTACAGTCGTGTTTTGTACGCCTACCAAACGAATTTTTCCCATTCTATTCATAACTTCGTGTTGACAAACGGTCTACTGAATCGTAAAATATTTTCCTGTTGTTCTTGGTAAGGAAGCTACATATACCTACTTCTAATTTTTCCGGACAAGCCTCATTTTTTTTTTCGAAGAATAATGATTCTAACCGCACATTGGATGGATAGTAACCAGCCTGTCGAGTACAGGAGGCAAGAGCTTTCGATGTATGGACATCATCATCAGGCAGTCGAGATGATGTACTCTGATCTAGTATGTTGTACTCTATCGACGGCCTGATGATGACGTCGGATTTTTTTTTTTTTTTTACACCGAAACGGTCGTCGTGGAAAATCCGCAATAACTACTCGATGGAGGAGGAGTTCGCGCAGACCGGTCTCGAAGCGTGGAGGAAGGGGTCGACACAGGCGATACATCAAGTTTCCGGACCTTCCGAAGAAAAACGGGCAACTTCTCAGAAACAACCGCTCGTTACGTGGTCATTACTTAGGAGCAATTAGAGGGAGAGTGTGTTCAGCAACTTATTCGCTGAGCCGTGCAATATTGCGCGATTTCGGCAGCACCTTCGAGTCGTCCTTAGAGAAACGCCTCTCGCCTTGTACCCTCACTTTGAAAACACAATCTTTTTTTTTTCATTTGTAACAATCTATTTTGTAATGATTACGAATTAATGTAGTTCACTCATGTTCCGTAGTACAAGCAGCATTGTATTTTGTATACCTCCCACAAAGCCATGTACAAAAAATAAATTACAATAAACATGCCATAAAGCAACCTCTTTGCACTTTTGTCCTTTTACTTCCTTTGCTCGACCCAGGCATGTAAATACATACAGTTTGGTCGGAAATATTGGTGATCGATCCCCGGTCGAGGGAAGTTAATTTTTAATGACACAATAGGTAGATTACTTCTTGTAAATACCTATATGAGTAAATGCCTCCATTATACCTCCCTCTTCCCAAAATAACGCTCCCCGAGATAAATATAAAATCTCTCTTCTCATTGCTAATTACTGTGTTTTTATTAAATTTATCGTGGACATTATTTATAAGATTCATCTATTTTTAAGCATCCTCAAGTATAACTAATTTTTAAGTATCCTTTCATTTTTATTGATAGCAACTTACTGAATTTGAACTGATTTGGTTGATTGAATTTATTTTTTATTTAGGGCAACTTAGTATAAGATGTATTAGTGTTTAATAAATTACTCCACTTCACTAAAAAAAATCCTCATTTTCAATAATCATGTTAAACATTGTGGTTTGAAAATGATTAACCCCCCCCCCCTCCTTCCAAAATTTGTTGGTTTACGTTTCAAAATAATACATAGCTAATTTTGATTAAATTTGGTTTATGGGCCCCATTCGGGCTAGTTGTGCCCTGATGCTTTTGGTTGATTTCAGTCTTTTCTAAGGGTTGAAAAATAAAGGCATAAAATTTTAAAAACGCCCTAGCTCAAAAAATTTTGATATAAAGGTATTGTTTTTTATCAATTCAAAATAGCATTCAATTTTTAGAATCGAATGAGACCACCCAATGCTCTGTAGGACCAACCTTACGGTCCCTATAAGAATTCAAGGGTTGGTCTTAACATACATCAGAAACACGAGTGTGAATCGCAAAAGAGGTCTAATCTCCGTTCGAATTTTAGCTGACAAAATGCGATCGTTGTTCATTTTCTCGAGTTGTATTCACTTTTGCGTCCTTATCAACTAGTAATCGAATTTCCTAATGAAGGCACCCACAACTCTTTATATTTCGAACAGAGCGTGAAGCGTTTATTTCTTCCAAATAAACTTGATTGTAGGTAATTAGTACATAAATATGGTTGGTAGGTAGTGGCAATGGCAAAGCTGTGTTCTTTGCAAATTAGTATACATACAAATAACAATCCTTTGTGTAATAATTTGCTGCGTTTTTATTCTATAACGCCCAGTTCACAGAGTATATACCAGATCAACAGTGCGAGAATATAACTTCTATTACGTTTCTTTCAAAACTCGTCTCGATTATCGAATGATTATAGTGATGACGGATGTTTGAAACTTTTCAGAAATATCGATTGTAACAATAATTGAATTTTTCAATAATAACATCTCCACATTAGATACAATTTGAATGTTCGTTCCTCGTTCCGAGTTAGTAGGTATGTCCCTAAATTACAGGCGATAAAACATAAAAAGTTTTAGCGCCCGTAATTTAGGGAAATACTAACCCGGAACATTGAACCGGCGACAGATTAGACCCCTAAAAGCTATTTAATGCATGTTCAAGCAAATTATGTTCATAAATAAAATGATTTTATCGTACAAATTCTCACCATTTTATTGTGGCACCAACTCATAGGTCCCAAAATTACTACCTAGTAAATGGTTTGCAGGCGATATTTTTCAGCTTCGCTTTAGATTTGATCACAGTGGAGTACGTGTCCTCAGCCCATCTGAAAAAAATATTCACAAAAACCTGTATTGCCATGTTTAAAAGCTATAATTAAACGCTGCCAGAATCGATATGCGAATTCAATAAGAAGTTTCATTGGTTATTCAAGAAGAGCAAATATTTTATCAACCACTACACAGCAGATAATGACCTTGAGACATGTTGAGCGTTCATCTATAGTTATATTTTTCACTTTACTCACAGATCCAATCGTACAACCTCTCCCAATATTGAGCCGCATGATTCGTATACCTTCATATTTTCCCTGGCAAGCACAATATTGATATATGCCATCCAATATCTGAAAGCCGTGCGAATAGGTAGAGCTCAAGGCTACATTTCAGGGAGTTCACTTCGGGGAATATTTCTCCTGGGCGCTTCCCAACGAACTTTGCTACGTTCAGTCTGGATTCTCTGCAACAAAGTAAATGAAATATAGATGAGCCACAAGTGAAATTTGATTCCAGCAGTTACTGAATTACGTCACTAACTTTTAATAATTAAAAGTTAGTGACGTAATTAATTTATTTATAATTATTATAAAGCATTTCCGAGTCAAATTCAAGGTTTTCCGAGTCAAAATCAAGACTTTTTTAATCAAATTCAAGGTTTTGCGAAACAAATTCAAGGTTTTTTAATCAAATTTTGGATTTTCCTCGTCAAAATCATGATTTTACTAATAAAATTCAAGGTATATTGAATCAAATGTAAGGTTTTCCTAATCAAATTCAAGGTTTTACTAATCAAATTTAAGATTTTTCTAATCAAATTCAAGGTTTCCTAATCAAATTTAAGGTTTTCTTAGTCAAATTTAAGGGTTATTTTAAGTCAAACACGAGATTTGTGTTATCAATTTCAAGGTTTTCTTAATCAAATATAAGGTTTTTTAATCAAATTCAAGGTTTCTTAATCCAATTTAAGGTTTTCCTAGACAAATTTAATGGTTTTTAAAAGTCAAATTCAATATTTATCTTATCAAATTCAAGGTTTTCTTAATCAAATTCAAGGTTTTCCTAGTCAAATTTAAAGTTTAAAAAAATTAAATTCAAGGTTTTTTAATCAAATTCAAGGTTTTTTAAATCAAATTAAGGTTTTTTTTTAGTCAAATTTAACACGTTGGCAGCCCATGACGCACTCGTCGTGTTTCAATGAGAGTTTACAATGAAGGGCATGGCAGGTAGGTTTTTCTAACGAATGCATCGTGGTTGGGGACAATCTCTGGTATGGAGAAGAAGCGTTGGTTCAAACTTCACCTGTTTCTAGCTCCAGCTTCGGAGTCCTTTTTGTCTCAATGTCGTGTTGAGGTTAAGGCCCTCTGAGTAATCCCACGATTGGGCAAGAGCAACCAACGTGTTAAGGGTTTTTTTTTCCAGTCAAATTCAAGAATTTTCTTATCAAATTCGAGGTTTTCAAAATAAAATTTAACGTTTTTAATCAAATTCAAGGTTTTTTTTTCAATCAAATTCAAGATTTTTCCAATCAAATTCAAGGTTTACCTGATAGAATTCATGATTTTGGTTTATTATTTTCAATAATGAACCTTTGGAATCGACCAAGAAAAAAAAAATTTTAACACCCCCTCAAAATTTGATGGTTTACGTTTCAAGGTACGTAGAATCCAAAAATCGAATAAAAATTTTGCCGTCCGTCCGCCGTACGCCGTCCGCCGTACGCGGCACTTTTGCCACTTAGCATTGACCGATTTTGATGAAATTTGGTATGTAGGCTCCATTTGGGGTCTAGTTGTGCCCCGAAGCTTTTGGTTGATGTAGGTCACTTCTAAGGGTTCCAAAATCAATTTTGAAATTTTGAAAACGCCCTAACTCAAAAATTTTGGTATAAAGGTATTGTTTTTCCTTCGATTTAAGATTCTATAGAATTTTTAGAATTTTTTGAGACCACGCGGAGCTCTGTAGGACTAACCGTTCGCTCCCTACGAAAATTTAAGGGTTTATATTGAAATATATATATATATAAATCAAAACACGAGTGTGAATCGCAAAAGAGGCCTAATCTCCGTTCAAATTAGAGCTGACCGAAATGCGATCGATGGTTCGTGATTTTGATTTCTTTTTTTTTTTTTTGATTTTTTTTTTTGATTTTTTTTTTTTTTTCTTTTCTTTTCATATTGGATGGTTTGTGATTTTGTAGACGAGTGATCTATATAGAAAAATAATAAACCATTGTGTAATAATTTGCAGCGTTTTCCAACCAAATTCAATATTTTTCGGATCACATCCAAAATTTTCCAATCAAATTCAAGACTTTCCTGATCATATTCAAGATTTTTCTGATCAAATTCAGGGTTTTCTTGATCAAATTCAACCCATTTTTGCTCAGCGTGCCCATAGGTAGAATAACCACAGGTTTCTATCCTGTGGAATCGACCAAGAAAAACAATTTAGCTTCCCCTCGAAATTAGTTGGTTTACATTTAGTGGCCTTTACAAAGAAATAATAGACCTTATGTAATAATTTTCAGCGGTTTTAAAAATATGATTCATATTGAAGGATTTTATTTTCAAGCAAATCTGAACAACATAGTATTTTGACAAAATTTGTCAAAGAAATGAGACAAAAGTTGTCTCATTTAATGAAAAGACGTGAATGAATTCATTAGTTATTCAAACAGTTCAATCCAAGTCAATACCATCTGCGGCGTCGAGAAGTTGTATCATCATAACCATCGCGTAAACAATCTGTGCTGGTGGATGTTGATACACTGCGAGCTATGAAATCACACAAATTGTGCTCCTTTCGCGGTTCTCTGAGAAGGTTTCTTAAAGGAGCTTCATTATTGAAAAATTCCTTCTCTGCTAGATTCAGTTCAGAAATTCTAGAAATTCTATATTTTTCTTAAATTGATGGGAAAACTATACTTTTATGTCAAGTTTTTTTAGTTAAAGAATTTTCATAATTTCAAACCTTATTTTTCAACCCTTAGAAGTGACCTACATCAACCAAAATCTTCGGGGCACAACCAGACCCCAAATGGAGCCTACATACCAAATTTCATCAAAATCGGTCAGTGCTAAGTGGGGAAAGTGCCGTGTACGGCGGACGGCCACATTTTTATTCAATTTTCGGATTCTACGTACCTTGAAACCTAAAACAACAGATTTGGGGGGAGGGGGGGGGGGGGAGTTGAACAATATTTTTTCTTGGTCGATTCCAAAGGGTGATTATTGAAAATAATAAACCAAAATTTGGCTGTCCGTCCGCCGTACACGGCCCTTTCCTCAGTTTGATGAAATTTGGTATATGGTATTTGGTATATTTTGGTTGATTTAGGTCACTTCTAAGGTGTGAAAATTAAGGGTTGAAATTTTGAAAACGCCCTAACTCAAAAATTTTTGAGATACACGTATTGTTTTTCCATCAGTTTAAGTTAGTATTGAATTTTTAAATTGTTTTAGAGACCACGCGGAGCCCTTTAGGACAAACCGTTCGCTCGCTACAAGAATTTAATTGTTGGACTTACGATGAATCAGAAACACGAGTGTGAATCGCAAAAGAGGCCTAATCTCCGTTCAAATGTTAGCTGAACGAAAAGCGATCGATGTTTTTCTTCAAGTTGGTTGGTGGTAACAATGGCAAAGCTGTGTTCTTTGCAGATGAGTGATGTATTGAAAAAAAAAAATAATAATAAACCATTGTGTAAAAATTTGCAGCGTTTTCGATTTTCGGATTCTACGTACCTTGAAACGTAAAACAACACAAATTTTGAGGTGGCGTTAAACTTTTTTTTTTTCTTGGTCGATTCCATCGGTTCATTATTGAAAATAATGAACCAAAATTGCATCACACCATTTTCCTCACTTCAAGTTGATTTGAAAATGAATTACAATTAATAGTTCCAAAAGTAATTAGTTCTACTTCAAGTAAGGAAATTCATGTTAACATTGAACAACCAAGTTTGGGATGGCGTCCGCTCCGGATAATTGCGCAGTTTTCCAAAGAGAGGAACCAGAACGGTGAATATGCCGGCACCCCCGCTCTAGGAGAGAAAAACGATTTCCTCGAGGGATGAATTCCGAGACGCGGAAAAGAAAAGAGCTTGAGAAACAGGGAATAACCGCTCGTGATTGTGGTCTAGATGTCAGGACCCAAGCAAGGCTCGAGACGAAAGACGAAGGTGTTTTGTGGACAAGTGATAAATGAAAGAGGGATGAAGGCACCCCTCATAAATCAACGGCCGTGAACGGGAGCTTTGGGGCGCGGGTTATGCCCGAGTAACGATAGTGTCAAGCTACTTGGAGGAAGGATCGTCTTTTCTAAACAACGGGTATTCCACCTCCTCTCGGACTTTTGTTTCTATGGACGAACAAAATGTATTATGTATGATGTCAGACAGGCTAAGAGGGATCAGCTCATGGAAATACGAAACGATATTGCCCTTCCACTTACAACGTCAGAAAAAGTCCATTCATGCAGCATGAACTAATGAGCAAATTTTCAAAGAAATCTTTCAGTTGAAGGTATGGTTAACAAAAGGAACAATGGTGTTGCAGTTTCTTTTAGAAAGTTTTTTTTTTTACACGATTCTTGGTTTTTCAATCTTCAGTATGCCACACCAACATACTGTATCCACAGGGTATGCTTTGAAGATGGAAGGAGTCCATATTCACGTTCCACTCGTCTCCACAAACTCATAGAATACCCACTAGCTATTCTTGTTTTTGTTTTTTTTTTTTTTTTTCGTTTTAGTGGGTATGCAGTGGTTTGAAGATGTTAGGAGAACGTAAAACGGGTCAACTATGTGCCAATTTTTAAGGTTTTTGTTTAATAACTCCGGGGAAAAAATGCTTACCTCTTGCGGATTTTAGCCATCATACTTACCTACACATCTCAGCTTTCAAATTCTGCTTTGAAAAAAAGTCTATGTTGAATTGGTGAGGTGGGTGATTTTTTTCTTCGTGGCACATTGTTGTACCCATGGGAGGTACAACTATGGTGCACCCAATCTCCTGGCTCTAAAACTCATTAAAAATTCAATCATGAACATTGTTGTACCTAGGCATCTCATCTTTGGGCCTTAACCTTCTTTAAACTGTAAAAAAAATGTTCTATCCTAATTTTCATTTATTTAGAAGTTGGTTTCGATTGAAAACATTAATCCATACTAATTCTAACAAAAGCTTTTATTTGGACCAAATGAAATTAACATGGATAAAGGCACTTTGGCAATTTGACACTTACAGTTCCTAATGACTTAAAACGAGGAGCTCAAGTTTGGCCCATAGAACATTAAATGTTCAATTCAATTTGAACATCAAATGTGTCCAAATTTTGGACATAGAATGACGAACGTACCGTAAAAAAATATAAAAAACAGGTATAAAACGGTACCTATCTAAAAAATATGCATTAAAATTAAGTTACTTGAGAATCAGAGTAGTCATTTTACCATGAATCATGAAATAAATTTTCGGAAAATTTCTTCGGAGGATTTATTATTTTTTATCTGATCCTGGCGATACCAGACGATGTCTGCAGCAGCTGGCCACGTCCAATACACAGATGATGCATCAATTAACAATGAAAAAACACATAGGTAGCTATTTCTGGCAAAAACTGACTAAAATCATGTGGCACATAGATGTACCCCAAAGTTCCGAGTTTTTGATAACATCGAACATCTACCCAACATAACATATTATTTAGAAATGGTAATGGGCTTAATTTGTTGCTAGGGATATGTACTACATAATGTATCCTTACCGAGATCAGGAGTCAATGTGTTCAGGTCTCACCAGATGAGACAAATATGGTCACACTTCAGATCACTGGAAACCAACTTTCCGAAGAGAATTTCTTATTACGGGGGATGAAGAGACACTAGGTTATTCCACTTCGATTTTATATTCTACAACCCCCCACGACCCCCGTGAATATTTACAGAACATGAAACTTTCCCTTTCGGCCGCTAGAGGCCATTTGTGGTCACAAAACACAAGTGGCACATATTTACACCACCTGGCACATAGTTGGTGCCCTGGTACATATTCACGTTCTACTCGTCTCCACGAACTCATAGAGTACCCACACGGCTACTGGGTACAACAAATGAATCGGTTTCTTTTAAAAATGCTGCAAATCATTGCTCAAAGGTTTATTATTTTCTGTATAGATCACCCTTCTGTATACGAGTAGATCAATGGTTCCCCATCAATAGCACCTACCACCATCTGTATTCTCCCTTGACCTTCCCTCTCAAATTTCAGCTTCCTGCGTTCAATAGGATTGAAAATGACTTCGGAGCTCACTCAGCTGATCAGTGATCTGAAGAGTGAAGAAGATCTCCTCGAATGCTGAAGACGCCTGGAAGAGCACTTCCATTCAATAGGATTGAAAATGGCTTCGGAGCTCACTCAGCTGATCAGTGATCTGAAGAGTGAAGAAGCCTTTGAGCAATGATTTGCAGCGTTTTTTATCCCACCAACATTTTTTTTACCTACCAACTTTTTTTTACCTACCAGCTAGGTACTACCTACCACACCATACTGGCTTCACACCTTTACAATCAAGTTTATTAGAAAGAATAAACGCTTCACACTCGATTGGAAAAATAGAAAGCTTCATATGGAAATTTGATTACTGGTTACGCAGAAGGCAAAACTGTATACAAATCGAAGAAATGAACAGCGATCGCATTTTAGTCCGATAAAATTCGAATGGAGATTAGACCTCTTTTGCAATTCACACTCATGCTTCTGTTTTATCGAAGGAAAACCTTCAAGTATTCGTAGGGACCGAACGGTTTGTCCTACAGAGCTCCGGGTGGTCTCAAAAATTTTTAAAAATTCAATGCTATTTAAAATTGGTGAAAAACAATATCTTTATTTCGAGAGTTTTCGAGCTAGGGCACTCTTGAAAATTTCAACCCTTAATTTTCACCCCTTAGAAGTGACCTACATCAACCAAAAGCTTTGCGGCACAACTAGACCCCAAATGGAGCCCATATACAAAATTTGAACCAAATCTATCCAGTGTTGCTAAGAAAAGTGCCGCGTACGGCGGACGGACGGAAATTTTTTAATTCGATTTTCGTATTCTAGGTACGTACCTTGAAACGTAAAACATCAAATTTTGAGAGGGGGTTGAAATTTTTTTTCTTGCTCGATTCCAAAGGCTTATTATTGAAAATAATAAACCAAAAGCGTAGGTAAATCCACAAAAATGCCATTTCAATTTTTTTTTTCTGTTCTAATCCATTTTTGCCCGTGTTTTTTCTTTTCTGTATTCCTCGAAAAAAGCTGAATAAAATGGTTCCCAATGTTCTTTTATGATTAGTTGGGTGGAAAAATGAAGATTTTCATGATCAGAATCTATATAGTAGCCTGCTCCCAAATGGAAACACTGGGCGTGAATGGGTACTGTGCGTTCATCCTTAATTTCATACCATCCTGAAGGTATTTCCCCCTAGTTTACTCCCTTTTCGATGGGAGTAACACTGAAATGCATTTTGCTCTTTGTTACCTACTAACCCCCCCCCCCCCCCATCTCTCTCATCGATCACACTACACTTCTTTTTGACCTCTTTACCAGTAGACCTGTAGGTATCCTCCTCGAACGGTTCCTTACTAAATTTTTGTACAACACTCTCAGGGAGCTGCTGCGATCGGTAAAAAGTGTATGAATTGAAAATCTCGGAAGCGTTTAGTTATGAAAACAAATGGGTGTTCCGATTAGTTTTGGATCGTAGGAAAAGTAGAGATAAGAAGGCCGATAATTCTACACTTCTACACTGGAATGACGTATTTCTACGCTTGCTTCCATAATGACTGCTGGGATCGGGTAAAATATTATATAATACACGTTCACTGGAAGGCCGGGAACATAATGAGGGGGTTGTTAGGATCTGGCGAAGGAAGAATGGACGTACCTTCACCATCTCTCTCTTTTTACCTCGAAGTCATAGGTGATAGGTACTTACATATCTTTTGGTTTATTATTTTCAATAATAGGCCTTTGGAATTGAGCAAGAAAAAAAAATTTAACCCCCCCTCAAAATTGGATGTACTCAAGGTCATACGTGATAGGTACTTAAGTAGGTACATATCTTTTGGTTTATTATTTTCTACAATAAGCCTTTGGAATCGAGCAAGAAAAAAAAATGTAACCCCCCCCCCCCCTCAAAATTTGATGTTTTACGTTTCAAGGTACGTAGAATGAGAAAATCGAATGAAACATTTTCCGTCCGTCCGCCGTACGCCGTACGCGGCACTTTTCTTAGCAACACTGGAACAAATTTGGTATATGGGCTCCATTTGGGGTCTAGTTGTGCCGCGAAGCTTTTGGTTGATGTACGTCACTTCTAAGGGGTGAAAATTAAGGGTTGAAATTTTCAAGAGTGCCCTAGCTTGAAAACTATCGAAATAAAGGTATCGTTTTTTCACCAATTTTAAATAGTATTGAATTTTTAACATTTTTTGAGACCACCCGGAGCTCTGTAGGACAAACCGTTCGGTTTGGTCCACGGCGCACGTGTCCAATCAAAATTAAATTTATAAGGAACCATTACACTCATTTTATCAGGAACCGTCCAAAATTCCAACCTCCTTCCTAATATCTAAAATTATCATCTTAATCTGAAAAAAAAACTGATGAAGTTGTGCTAGTTACAAGGACTGTACGTTGTGCAGAGTCTGCAATCAATTTAGCTCTGATAGAATCCATCAGGACTATCTAAAATCCTACCCGCTCAACTCCTAAAAATGTCATCAACTGTACCTTCGAATCGGTTCGCCCTTTACAAGGAAATGCACAAACACAGACAGACAGATAAGAAACACATATCATTCAGGAAGATCTTAAACGGGAAATACATCTCGCAATTGTATGGAATTTCCCTTACTCCACGGCTCAAACTACAACTGAGAATCAAACTCGCACGAAAACAGACGGAGTAAAAACGAAAGCGGAGGAAAATACGAGGGCGAAAGGTCCCACATTTCCATTTATTCGAGCCCCATAGCCGTTAACTTAGTAGCCCTTTTCGGAGAGACGGGAATCCATGATTTTTTATGTTCGGCAGTAAAAACTCTCCGGAGGAAGCAACCAAACGTTATCCGGAAGCCCTCGAGGGAGTTTGGGTGAAGAAGCACGCTGGAGCGAGGGGTAACGAAACTGCGGATGATCTCGCGAAGGATCCCGCTCGAATTCAGCCTTTTTTCCCCTCTCTCTCCGCAGTTTTCCCGTGTGCGTTGGCGACGATGTTCCCTCACACATACGCATTCACCGGGACTGTCGTGGACATCACAAAAGCTGGGTCCACATCCCCTTTCTGACGATCCCTCTGATTGAGTGAATGCATTAGACCGACGCCCTCGTATGTCCGCATTCCCTCTCTATCTCAGGACGCTGTTTTTTTGTTTTTTTTTTTTTCTTCTTTTTTTCGTGGCGAAAAGAGGGATGTTCTCACGTCCTGGGGTCACCAGATAGGAGACGCAGAGGGAAATGCGTTATCACGGGTGACCTCGTAATGGAAGAAGAGTTTTGAAGGAGGAGGTTTCACCAACTTGAACTAGCAACATAGGGAAGCCTACGTAGGGGTCTCAGTCGGTCGCCGTTCTTTCGTCGTTGCGGGTTTGTGTAATCTCTTAAAAACCGGCGCTGGGATTCCCCTTCCCACCCACTCACTCCTCCTGTAGGAGTAACATTGCCACCCACCACCCCCAGTGCCCCCCCCCCCCCCCTTTCACCAGCCATCTCATAACTGGTCAGTTTTCATCAACAGTTTTTCCAACCCAAGTCAAATCCTTAATTTCTCGTAGGGAACGAACGGTTTGTCCTACTGGGCTCCGCGTAGTCTCAAAAAATTCTAGAAATTCTAAATTTTTCTTAAATTGATGGAAAAACAATACCTTTACATCAAAATTTTCTGAGTTAGGGCGTTTTCAAAATTCATTTTCCTATCCTTAGAAGTGACCTACATCACTCAAAACTTTCGCGGCACAACTAGACCCCAAATGGATGCCTCTACATACCAAATTTCATCAAAATCGGTCAGTGCTAAGTGGGAAAAGTGCCACGTTCGGCGGACGGACGGCCAAATTTTGTTTTATTATTTTCAATAATGAACCTTTGGAATCGACCAAGAAAAAAAATTAAACACCCTCTCAAAATTTGTTGGTTTACGTTTCAAGGTACGTAGAAGCCTACTTGCCCTACTGCAGCAATGGAGGTGCTTTTGGACCTCTCGCCGCTACATATTCATGTACAGAGAGTGGCCTTCCTGGGGGCTGCAAGGCTGCTGCGGCTGGGATGCATAAGACCAGGATCCAGCGTCAACCACCACAAAATTCTTGAGAGAGATGAAGGTGGAATGGCTCTGACAATCAGTGATCTTATGACAGAAAAACTAAACTTCGAAATACCCTCAACGATAGAGACTACCGGAAAAAGGGGATGCCCAACCTTGTACCGGGCTCTCTTGTATGGTATACAGATGGATCGGTCATGTGTGGAAGATCTGGCATAGGCATTAAAGGCCCTTCGTCGAGCCTTGTAAAGTCCCTTGGAACGAATGCCACAATCTTTCAGGCAGAGGTCCATGCAATCCAACTGTGTGCTGAAGAAATGCTGAACAAGCACCTCAACAAAGAAAAGTAATATATCTTGTCAGACAGTCAGGCTGCCCTGAAGGCCATTGCTTCATACACTATAAGTTCGAAGCTGGTCTGGGAATGCTTGAATACCCTCAAAACAGTGGCCCAGAAAAATCGGGTCACCCTTCTCTGGATTCCCAGACATGAAGGTCATGAGAGTAATGAAACTGCTGATCTTCTTGCCAAAAGAGGATCAGAGTCCCTGCCAATAGGGCCAGAACCGATCCTGGGAATCACCAAAAGCTGTTTACAGAACGTGGCTATCGACTGGGAAAGTAATGAGCGAGTAAGATACTGGCAGAACCTCCCAGGTCTGACACAGGCAAAACTATTTGTGACGTTCTCAAAGAGACGGGCTGACGAACTCATCGCTATGCCTAAGAAGGACGTCAGAATACTTGCGGGTCTGTTAACAGGCCACGGCCCACTTCGACATCACCTAAAGAAGATAGGCAAACTAACAACGGACATCTGCCGCTTCTGCTATATGGGAACGGAGAATGCCGAACATAATATGATATCATATTATGATATACTACTGTGAAGCACTGGGTCGAGCTAGATTCACAACACTTGGAAGTGATGTCCCAGCTCCTGACACCATCTCTAGGTGGCCTACACCGACCTTCTCCACTTCGCTAAAAAGTGGGGAGAAGGGGTGTTTAGTAAACCCTTCTTTGTAGGCTAATATAGCCTGGAGGCACTCCACAATGAACCTCATTAGGTCGCAGTGGAAGGAGTTTGTGAATCACCTCACTAAAGACCTCCTACCTACTTAATTAAAAAAAAACCGTAGAATCCAAAAATCTAATAAAAACGCTGCAAATGATAACACAATGGTTTCTTATTTTTCTATATTGATCGCTCGTCTTCAAAGCCACCAACCATCCAACATGAAGAAGAATATCGATCGCATTTCGGTCAGCTAACATTTGAACGGAGATTAGGCCTCTTTTGAGATTCACACTCGTGTTTCTGATTTATCCTACCAAACTCTAAATTCTCGTTGTGAGCGAACGGTTTGTCCTACAGAGCTCCGGGTGGTCTCAAAAATTTTTAAAAATTCTATAGAATCTTAAATTGAAGGAAAAACAATACCTTTATATCAAAATTTTTTGAGTTAGGGTGTTTTCAAAATTTCAAAATTGATTTTGGAACCCTTAGAAGTGACCTACATCAACCAAAATCTTCGGGGCACAACTAGACCCCAAATGGAGCCTACATACCAAATTTCATCAAAATCGGTCAATGCTAAGTGGGGAAAGTGCCGCGTATGGCGGACGGACGGCCAAATTTGTATTCGATTTTTGGATTCTACGTACCTTGAAATGTAAACCATCAAATTTTGATGGGGTGTTAAAAATATTTTTTTCCTGGTCGATTCCAAAGATTCATTACTGAAAATAATAAACCAAAATTTGGCCATCCTCCAGTACTCTGTGATCGAGACCCTTGAGCCTTCATTCTTATTCATTCTGCTTCAATCAGGGCAGAACAAAAATACGGTAATCGCTGCGATGTGCATTTTCGTTTTGCAAAAACTCCAAAATTTGAAGTCAATAAGGCATTCTTTTTGGTTTATTATTTTCAATAATGAACCTTTGGAATCGACCAAGAAAAAAAATTTTAACACCCCCTCAAAATTTGATGGTTTACGTTTCAAGGTACGTAGAATCCAAAAATCGAATAAAAATTTGGCCGTCCGTCCGCCGTCCGCCATACGCGGCACTTTTGCCACTTAGCATTGACCGATTTTTGGTTTATTATTTTCAATAATGAACCTTTGGAATCGACCAAGAAAAAAAATTTTAACACCCCCTCAAAATTTGATGGTTTACGTTTCAAGGTACGTAGAATCCAAAAATCGAATAAAAATTTGGCCGTCCGTCCGCCGTACGCCGTACGCGGCACTTTTGCTACTTAGCATCGACCGATTTTGATGAAATTTGGTATGTAGGCTCCATTTGGGGTCTAGTTGTGCCCCGAAGCTTTTGGTTGATGTAGGTCACTCCTAAGGGTTCCAAAATCAATTTTGAAATTTTGAAAACGCCCTAATTAAAAAAATTTTGATATAAAGGTATTGTTTTTCCTTCAATTTAAGATTCTATGGAATTTTTAAAAATTTTTGAGACCACGCGGAGCTCTGTAGGACAAACCGTTCGCTCACTACGAAAATTTAAGGGTTTATATTGAAATATATATATATAAATCAAAACACGAGTGTGAATCGCAAAAGAGGCCTAATCTCCTGACCCTTAGCTTCTCTAGCTTCTTCTCCTTAGCTGACCAAAATGCGATCGATGGTTGGTGATTTTGATTTTTTTTTTTGATTTAAAAAAAAAATTTTTTTGATTTTTTTTCGATTTTTTTTTTTTTTTCCTCATATTGGATGGTTGGTGATTTTGTAGACGAGTGATCTATATAAAAATAATAAACCGTTGTGTAATAATTTGCAGCGTTTTTGAACCAGGGCACAGTGAGATGGAGTGCGATTCTATCCACGCTAAAATAGAAAAAAAATCCAAACACGTCCCTGTTTACGTAGGTACCTGAAGGGTGGGCCCAAATTATAAGAGGTGCCAGAATTAACCCTCAACCATTCAACGTCAATAAAATGACCTTTCAAGATTTTATGGATTTTAAACCTCTCGCAGAAACCCGCAAAAACATGTTCCCTTGGAGGCAGATCTGTTCGATCGAATTCAGTAAAGCCGATTCAAATGATGGACCCCTGATCACCGGACGTTACGAGACCAACTATCGTGGCGACTACATTGAAGTGGCACTGACGTCACCAACTTCAGAGCCCAGAGCAAAGAGATCAACCACGAAGACCCTTCCAGCCCGGCAGCGCCAGACCAACTCACCTCAACATGCTTACAAGCAGGAGCTTCCTATTCCGTCAAACAAATACAGAGACCTCATAAAAATGTGTACAGATCTGACCATCCCCCAACAGTACCACGATTTTGGTTTATTATTTTCAATAATGAACCTTTGGAATCGACCAAGAAAAAAAAAATTTTAACACCCCCTCAAAATTTGATGGTTTACGTTTCAAGGTACGTAGAATCCAAAAATCGAATAAAAATTTGGCCGTCCGTCCGCCGTCAGCCGTCCGCCGTACGCGGCACTTTTGCCACTTAGCATCGACCGATTTTGATGGAATTTGGTATGTAGGCTCCATTTGGGGTCTAGTTGTGCCCCGAAGCTTTTGGTTGATGTAGGTCACTCCTAAGGGTTCCAAAATCAATTTTGAAATTTTGAAAACGCCCTAACTCAAAAAATTGTGATATAAAGGTATGGTTTTTCCTTCAATTTAAGATTCTATAGAATTTTTAGAATTTTTTGAGACCACGCGGAGCTCTGTAGGACAAACCGTTCGCTCCCTACGAAAATTTAAGGGTTTATATTGAAATATATATATATATATATATATATATATATATATATATATATATATTGATTTATATATATATATAAATCAAAACACGAGTGTGAATCGCAAAAGAGGCCTAGTCTCCGTTCAAATTAGAGCTGACCAAAATGCAATCAATGGTTGGTGATTTTGATTTTTTTTTTTTTTTTCCTTCATATTGGATGGTTGGTGATTTTGTAGACGAGTGATCTATATAGAAAAATAATAAACCATTGTGTAATAATTTGCAGCGTTTTTATAGGAACTTGAAACATACGTCGACGACCAGAGATGCGCTCCCACAGCCCGACGAGGAAGAGTGATGGCTCACACTGATGGCTAATTTCTACGATTTTATCATTTTCAACCACTTCGACCATGATGTATTTCATTTTTTCTGTGTTCTCTGTTTCTATGGTTCCTTTGCTTATTGAAAAAATTTAAATGAGCAATTTTAATTGTGAGTGTGGCTCTCTGATACCGATTAACTCATTTAGGAACTTACTACGCCGAAATCACGAATCTGACTTTCTGTACTAAGAGGTCCCATAAGTAGATCGTACTTGTTTTCATACCAATCCACCTATTTCTCAGTTAATCTGCACTACCATTAGGTCGTGGAAACACCACAATAACAGAAAATTCATCAACCAGGGACCACAAAATTTTATCGTGAACTTTGAAAAGCTTCTAGCCCAAAACTAGGTTTTTTTACGATTCGCGGTAAAGGCGGAGGATGGTTCTGAAGATTCGTGGTTTTGGCGGAGGAGCGATCAATATTATTTTCTCCGATATATCGAAGGTATCGTTATCTCATTGACGATATATCATTTGATCGATATATTTCATTCGATATGCCATCCCTAGCAATCAGTAATCAAATTTGGTATTTAAGACAACCATAACTCTTTATTTCTTCGAATTGAATGTGAAACGTGTACCTATTTCTTTAAAATAAACTTGATTGAAGCGAAAATATGCTTGGTAGGTGGTGACAATGGCAAAGCCGTGTTCTAAGCAGACGAGTGATCTAGACAGAAAACTAATAAACCTTTGTGTAATAATTTGCAGCGTTTTTCAACCTTGAATAGTCAAAACAACGCTTCCGCCACCTTCGTACACTCGGAAGCAAAATGGATGAAAATCGGTCAAAATTGACTCAAGCAGGAGTGAGAGTTGTACTTGAAAATTTGATAATAGTTGAGAAACCATGGAAATTTGTTGCAAAGTACCTTGAAGGGGAAAGTGTGGGGTTGAGGGGTGGGAGGAGTGAGTTAGTGTGGAGGGGCGGGAGGGAGGGTGTGTGGGGGCGGTGGTGATTTTCCCTCCCTCCCCCTCGTGAAGGGAAGGGCCGTGGTTGGTTTATTTAAATGAAGGGTTGGTAAGGGAAGAGGGTTGGTGCGCAGTCACTGCTATATTGATCACCGGAGCCTCCCGCCTCGCCGCCTCCTCCCTTTCCCTCGGAGGCGGGAGGAGGAGGCGGGTTCTATGAGGCATTGGACTCAGAGATGGTAGGGGTAGTAATATCGATTCTCGTGCCGCCTTCATTAGGCACTCCGCCCCCTCCCCGAGGTGGTTTCTCCCTCTTCATCCCTCCGCCGAAATCTCCCTCCCTCCCACCATTCCGAGATAATTGGCCACCCCTCGCTTTCACCCTCACTACCACACACGACGTCTCTTTCCACACACGTTCTTCCCCACACCTCCCCCTTTTCCGTGACGCAGAGAGCACGCGAATATGTAACTTATTTCTCCTAAATCATCTTCAGAGCCGCTTCACATTCATCTTTCTCTTTCTCTCAGTTCCTCGTCCCCTTTTGCATCTCACCCACACGCACGATCCGCCCCCATTTAATTATTCTGTTGATGACCACCGGCTGGGACGGAGGGTTGGATAAAGCGAGGTTGGATGAAAGAGGACGAGAGTCGCCCAGCATCCCCGACCCGATGACTCAGCAAACAGCTTTTGTGCAGCTTCTCTCTCCCAGTCATTCATTATTCAAATTTCTCCCCCTCGAAATTCGTCCTCACCAGCTGATTTCCGATGTCAAAATCCAAATTGGAAAGGTCTTATGTTGCTGCAGCTGCTGACCTCAACTGAAGGTTTCTCCCCCTCGAAAATCATCCTCACCAGCTTATTTCTGATGTCAAAATCCAAATTGGAAAGGTCTTAAGTTGCTGCACCTGCTGCTGCTGACCTCAACTGAAAGTTTCTCCCCTCGAAAGTCATCCTCACCAGCTAATTTCTGATCGATATCGAAATTGGAAAGGTCTTAAGTTGCTGCAGCTGCTGCTGCTGACCTCAACTGAAAGTTTCTCCCCCTCGAAATTCATCCTCACCAGATTTCTGATGTCGAAATCCAAATTGGTAAGGTCTTAAGTTGTTGCGGCTGCTGCTGCTGATCTGAGGAATTGTGCATTGGTGAATCACCAATGGTGATCATTTCTTTGCGTTTTTCTCAAAATCCATTTTTGGACATAGCACCTTTGTGCTTCAAGGTATCAATATACGACTCCATGGTGCTGGTCATGGGGACAGCCTCTGCTGACCAACTTCCATCCTAGTTCTTCTTTTTACTTCCACCATGGATACTTGACTTAATAACAAACAATACATACCTGTACATATTTGTACATAATACAAACCTGTCATTCGAAAAATATTTTACACTAAGTGTAAAAAAGAAAGCAAGTCTTGTAAAAGATCCATGCTTTCATGGATCAGAGAGTTTTTAGGAAAAAAAACTTTCTCCTGGGGTTTTTGCTTCCGAGTCTACCAAGGTAGCGGAAGCTTTGTTTTCACTTTTCAAGGATGAAAAAAAAAGTTCTCCAAAATCAAAATTTTCACTCGCGTTTTGCGTTTTAGACCTTTCTGAACAATTTTGGTTCAGTGTGTGTGTGTCTGTGTGTCTGTCTGTCTGTGTGTCTGTCCGTCTGTCATCAATTCCTTGTAACGCGCATAACTATACGAAGTTATTTTCCGATTTCGATGAAATTTTCAGGGATTGGGAGGGTTGGTGTGTAGACGGTCCCCTATGAAAATCATCATCCTCAGACTGATAGAAGCGACTGCGCATGCGCAAACGTGAATTCCTTGTAACGGCCATAACTTCTACATTTTCCATCCGATTTCGATGAAACTTTCAGGGATTGTGCGGGTTGGTGTGTAGACGGTCCCCTATGAAAATCATCATCCTCGGACTGATAGAAGCGACTGCGCATGCGCAAATGTGAATTCCTTGTAACGGCCATAACTTCTACATTTTCCATCCGATTTCGATGAAATTTTCAGGGATTGGGAGGGTTGGTGTGTAGACGGTCCCCTATGAAAATCATCATCCTCGGACTGATAGAAGCGACTGCGCATGCGCAAAAGTGAATTTCCTTGTAACGGCCGTAACTTCCACATTTTCCATCCGATTTCAATGAAATTTTCAGGGATGTTACAAATTAGAGTTTAGATGGTCCCCTATGAAAATCATCACCCCCGGATTGATAGTAGCCGATGCGCATGCGCGAACGTGAATTGCTTGTAACAGACATAACTTCCACAATTTCTACCCGATTTCGATGACATTTTCAGGGATTACGCGGATTAGGTTCTAGATGGTCCTCAATGAAAATCAAGGCCTTAAAATTTACAGTAGCCTCTGCGCATGCGCAAACGTAAAATCCTTGTAACAGCCGTAACAGTGGCGTGTGAGGTGAGGATCTCAAACCCCATTCAACTGTGCCCTTGATAGGTCAGTCAGCAATGCTCTGGAATACCTCTCAGGAGTCCCAGGTTCGAATCCTAGTCAAGCTAAAAATTTTTTGATCCAATCACTACCACACTTACATTTTTTGTCCGAATTTGATGAAATTTTCTAGGATTGTCCAGATTAGCGTGTAGATGGTCCCCTATGAGGGTAGTGAAAGGTACTTAGAGATTGGTGTTTTCAGATTAACTACTATGCATCGGATAATCTATATAATCGGGTTATGGATACGAGGAAGCTATGTGCCACACCCACTTGTTTTTTTATATTTTAATCAAAATCTCCTTCTTAAAGCTCCCTAAATCACCAAAATCATCGGGGTTAATTTTACAGGCATAAAGGAAGCGCAATACCTTACAATAAGAATTATTCTTTGCACGCTCAGTATTAAGTTTTGGGAGCTGTATGTTCGAAGACATTGCAGTACGTGAGTTAGAGATACGGCTTCTATGATCGGGATGGATACCCGTCTTATAGACGTATAGACAAGCTTGTTAGAAGAATGAAGAAGA
Organism: Apolygus lucorum; assembly: GCA_009739505.2. Classification (NCBI taxonomy): domain Eukaryota; kingdom Metazoa; phylum Arthropoda; class Insecta; order Hemiptera; family Miridae; genus Apolygus; species Apolygus lucorum. The sequence continues at coordinate 29,025,266 of CM019179.2, read as the reverse complement.
AGAAGTTATGGCTGTGGCAACGAAATATACTTTTGCGCATGCGCAGTGGCTACTATCAATCTGGGGCGGTTATTTTCATAGGGGACCATCCACAACCTAACCCGCACAATCCCTCAAATTGTCGTCGAAATCTGATGAGAATTTTAGGAGTTATGGCTGTGGCAAGAATTTCATGACAGACAGACACGGGACCAAAATTTTTCAGGAAGGTCTGCAACGTAAAACGCGAGTGAAAATTCTGATTTTGGAATTTTTTTTTTCAACCTTGAAAAGTGAAAACAGAGCTTCTGCTACTTTGGTAGACTCGGAAGCAAAATCCTAAAATTTAAAAAACTTGGAAATCAAAACTGCTATGAGACATTTTGTTACTAAAATGAGTAGTAGAGTCGACTTCCGAAGTTTTCCAGTCCTTCACACGGGACTCCCTGTAAAATAGCCGAGGAAACGATCTCCATCTCCCATCATTCATTTTGTGGGTCTCAGCGACTCCTCGTTCGCAAGTCGGTGGTGAATGAAACGCAACAACTCGTGAACTAAACATGGAAACTTCATTCCACGAGATTGAAACGTATCGAATGGAAACATCGGAGGGAAAACTCCGCTCACAACCGTTTCGAAGAGCGCAAATCAACTTAAGAAAGGGGGAACCGAAGAAAGGGGGAATCGCGGGAGTGTTTACAGAATATATTTGCCTGCTCGATGGGGGAGAAGTTTCGGAACAACTTTCTTCCCTTCGGCGTTCTGTCCCTTCACGATGGAAAAACGTCCGAAACGTCGAGGGGGCCGCTGCCCCCCTGAAGGGACAATGCGCCCGAATTATGCTCAATCTATACAGAGCTCGAGGGACTAGTCGGTTTTCGACCCTTCGCATTTCTGACCGCCGTTTCCATTAGGCATTCTCCCTCCGTACCTCGTCGATAATCTTTTTCTTCTTTTCTTGTTTCTTTTGCCCTTTTCTCCCCGAAGTTTTTTTTTCCGAAGGAAATTTGTCGGTCGTTAGGGCGGTCGCGATGATTGCTCCGAGATGGTATCATGATGGAACGGTCGTTCTCATAAATTATCGATCCCTTTTTGCGTCATAACGCGATGGAGAGAGGGAAAATATCAATTTGTGAGTTTCGCCAAACTTCCCTCGCAACTTCTAGTTCGGTTATTCCTTCATGATGAGACGTCGGGGTGACCAATCTTGGTGGAGGGGTAGTTAGGAAACAGGTGGACCCCGTGGAGAATCTCCGCTGCCAAGTGGTAGCAAATCCAAGTGATGGAGGAACCCCAACCCCTCAAAAAAATTGGAGATTGTTCGGTAGGTAGTCGACTAAGGTACTCAAGCGCAGTTTTACCCAGCAGGTCGGTGATCGTCGTAGCAACTAAATTATACGGACCAATTTCGGTTTATTAATTTCTATAATAAACCTTTGGAAAAAGTCAACTCGAAATTTGATGGTTTGTGTTTCAACTAGCCGAAAAGCCTGCAAAAACAGACAAAAAACGCTGCAAATTATTACACAACGGTTTATTATTTTTATATAGATCACTCGTCTACAAAATCACCAACCATCCAATATGAAGAGAAAAAGAAAAAAAAAATAAATAAAAAAAATTAAAATTACACAATGGTTTATATTTAAGTTACTAGTTTAGTAAGTTTAGTTTAAGTTATTATTTAAGTTACATAATGGTTTATTATTTTAGAAATTACACAATGGTTTATTATTTTTCTATATAGATCACTCGTCTACAAAATCACCAACCATCCAATATGAAGAAAAAAGAAAAAAAAATAACAAAAAAAAAATTAAAAAAAAATCAAAAAAAAAATCAAAATCACTAACCATTGATCGCATTTTGGTCAGCTCTAATTTGAACGGAGATTAGGCCTCTTTTGCGATTCACACTCGTGTTTTGATTTATTTATATATATATATTTCAATATAAACCCTTAAATTTTCGTAGGGAGCGAACGGTTTGTCCTACAGAGCTCCGGGTGGTCTCAAAAAATTCTAAAAATTCTGTAGAATCTTAAATTGAAGGAAAAACAATACCTTTATATCAAAATTTTTTGAGTTAGGGCGTTTTCAAAATTTCAAAATTGATTTTGGAACCCTTAGAAGTGACTTACATCAACCAAAAGCTTCGGGGCACAACTAGACCCCAAATGGAGCCTACATACCAAATTTCATCAAAATCGGTCAATGCTAAGTGGCAAAAGTGCCGCGTACGGCGGACGGCGGACGGCGGACGGCGTACGGCGTACGGCGTACGGCGTACGGCGGACGGACGGCCAAATTTTTATTTGATTTTTGGATTCTACCTACCTTGAAACGTAAACCATAAAATTTTGAGGGGGTGTTAAAATTTTTTTTTTCTTGGTCGATTCCAAAGGTTCATTATTGAAAATAATAAACCAAAATCAAAGATATGTGAAAAAAATTGATATTGCCACTATGACAAACTAGTGAAACCTTTGGTTTATTATTTTCAATAATAATTACCTTTGGAATCGACCAAGAAAAAACAATTTTTTAACACCCCTTCAAAATTTGATGTTTTACGTTTCAAGGTACGTAGAATCCAAGAATCTAATGCAAATTTGGCCGTCCGTCCACCGTACGCTGCACTTTCCCCACTTAGCACTGATCGATTTTGATGAAATTTGGTATGTAGGCTCCATTTGGAGTCTAGTTGTGCCCACTCCTTAGGGTTGAAAAATGAGGTTTGAAATTTTCAATAAAAAAACGCTGCAAATTATTACTTTCCTATATAGATCACTCGTCTGCAAAGCCACCAACCATCCAACATGAAGAAAAACATCGATCGTATTTCGGTCAGCTATAATTTGAACGGAGATTAGGCCTCTTTTGCAAGTCCAACCCTTAAATTCTCGTAGGGAGCGAACGGTTTGTCCTACAGGGCTCCGCGTTGTCTCAAAAAATTCTAAAAATTCTATACTATCTTAAATTGATGGAAATCCGTTTCAGAATGTTCCAAAACGGATTTCAGTGTAAAAAATTTTCGAAAAAGTCCATTCTAAACATTTTGAGGCCTTTGCAATAGCTTCATTTTCCTCGAAAATTCGCTAATAATAAACCATTGTGTAATAATTTGCAGCGTTTTTATTCGATTTTTTGATTCTACGTACCTTGAAACGTAAACCATCAAATTTTGAGGGGGGTTGAAAAAAAAAAATTTCTTGGTCGATTCCAAAGGTTCGTTATTGAAAATAATAAACCAACATGCATAGTAGGTAGTGCCAATGGGAAAGCTGTGTTCTTTGCAGGCGAATGAATATACAGAAAAATAATAGACCTTCGTGTAATTATTCGCAGCTTTTTCTCTTTTGAATCACTTTTGAAATAGAGTTGGATTTATTTTGATGGAATAATCAACTCGTATTCCTATCCAATGATTAATATATAAAGCTATTAAGTATAAAGGACTTAATAGTTAATGCGCACGGGTCGGAAAAACTGTTTATTGTTATTTTTAATCTTAACTAGACCTCATTCTGAAAATTTGGACACCAACCGCGACCTTCTAGCGTGAGAAGACATTTTTCTATGATTTTTCAAAGTTTCGAATTTGGCTCCCCCAGCCAATTTGGGACCCCCCGTCCCGCCCAGCCGGGAAGGGCGCGTGACGTCAGAATAATTCGAAACTTTGAAAAATCATAGAAAAAGATCTACTCATCCAAAAAGAGAACGGCTGGTGTCGAAATTTTCAGGATGAGGTCTAGTTGAGATTTAAAAAAAAATCATGCGCACACCCAATTAACTAAAATACATTGGGCTCAATGACAAGTCAAAGAGTGGTTTATATAGACTGATTCTTTAATCATATACAGGTCCGAAATGAATTTGAGATGAATTTTAGAAACCAAAGGTAAACCGCAAAAAAGGCACTTACTAGATGATAGAAGGCTGCAAGGTGACGGACTGGTCTCTTCTTCCCTATCCAGGAGAGTTTCCTCGCGTATTGTTCGCGGAGCAGTCCTCAGATCTGTTGCAATTAACACGTTGAACGCGGGGAAAAAAACGCGTTGGTTCCCTGTGGCGGAGAAATTTCTTTTCGCCGAAACGCTATAGCAGCAACATAATATGTTGCTAACATAATATATACTTTAAATATATTATATTAAAAAGTATATTTTTCCAAAAATTTTGACATGGGCAGTGGCAGTGTAAAGTTGCTCCAGTTTGAATGGGAAATCAGCCCTATGTGAGTGGGTTGGCTTAGGCCGCCCGTCCACTGGACGCGAATTCCGGCGGCCTTTGCAAGGGAGATAGGTTGATGGTGCATAGAATGGGTAGGAATCAATCATGTACGACAATGTAATACCTAGTTATTCCATACCTGGAAAGAGAACGAGTCTTCTCTTTTTTGGGAGCTTTGTAGAGTTGTCTGGCAAAGATTCCAAACAGAAAAAACCGAGTCAAACACAAACAAAATCGGAGTCGAACCACTGGGTCTTTTTTTTACGATAACGAACTGAAAGTATGAAACTTATGAGAGGATTGAGCTGATTATTGACACAACCAACAATTAAACAATGTGGATCAACCTTAAAAAGAGTGAATCATTCCGTTAAAATGAATGAAAAATGTGAAAATATAACGAAATTACCGGAGGAGCGCACAAAGATAAAGTGTCACTTTGATAACTGCTCAATTACCTTCAACCTCGACCGATTCAGCTCCGGATTGAACCGTTATGTTCATCTATCACGAAAAAAGCTAGAAAAGAGCGGAAACGGAGAACGAAAGAACAGGAGCAGATATTCTTGAACCTGTTTTGCGAGAGGTGTTTGCGTGACATAGACGCGGCCAGCCACAGAAACCCCGGGATTTGCGTGACGCGATCCGCGTCCAATGTGTTAATGGAAACACGAGGTATCAGGTACGTCACCTGGCATTGTGAGGTGTATATTCCTTCTTGTTGAGGTCTCTCTTTCTTTCGTATTTAGTATATATACGCTGCATGGTAGTGCGTATACTTTGAGTGGAAGAAGACGCATTTTCTCCATCACAATCAGCCCTGATAGACGAGTCTAAGGCTCATTGTTTGAATGTTGTTGAACCTTAAATATATTTTTTTTATGATCTATCTTAATGAACGTGTTTTTAGTTCTTTCATTCATTATTCACAGATGCGTTTCAAGCTGATTCATGGAAATCTACAGCAGACATTGGAAATTCATGGGAAATCGCCCACGTGGAGGCCAGAATTGGGGATTTCACGAACCAAACGACCTGTGACTGACTGACGTGGATGGACAGCCCAACGAGAAGAAATAACAAAAAATGAAGTACGGTGAAAGAAGGATGGAAGAAAAAACTGAAATAAAGCCGCTGACCAGAAAACCATATATATTCATTGTGCTCGAAAGGAAAAAAAACGCAGGAAAATTCCCTCTTTCCCGTTGCTGGGAGCCCCTCTTTCCTGTATATGGAAGAATGGCCTTCGCAGAGCCAAAGCTGGTTCCGGAATACATGAATCACATTGAGAGGCTGATGTTATGAGAGAGGAAACCACAGGGGCGGGGCATAACTTGGAGGATACACAAACCCTCGTTGGGAAAAGGTGGGGGGGGGAAACCGTAGCGTGTTTTCACAATGCTCTTCCCGTACTGGATAAATCAAGAAAAATGTTTTTGTGCTTTTTTATATTATTTTCTCGTGATTAAGAAAAAACAGAAGGTTGAGGGAAGAGGTGCGTGGGAAGCTGAAATGTGGTGTTTCAGGGCGGGATCGTGCAGTTTAATGTAATTTATACTTTTAGGTATCACAAAATACTGTTAATAAGTTGATACAGTAACACGTTTGAGGCTGAACATAATTGCAGCATTTACCAACTGAGCTTGTGGTGGCCGTGCAAAACATTACACCACTCTGAAATTCACTCAGATGACACTAAAAGGCGACATCATGGATTTTTTCCCTTCAAAGACAGAAATGAGAATAAAGAAACAATAAAGAAATTTATTTATTTAATTTTAATGAAAACGCCCAGGACTCACATGATGCCGACTCCTGATGCCGGATAGGGGAAGATGAAAATAAGGGAAGTGATGAAGAGGAGCCCCTACAAAACAACCTCGAGTTCCGGTATGAGCCGAGCGAGACTCGGGTGGTGAGTATTTTTGTTTTTTTTTCGGCAGGCAGGTGAGAAAATCTTTAAGATCCACAGGTGGAGTTGGATCTCGTAAGATACCTTGAAGGATCCGCGACTTCAAGGTTATGTGGGATTCAAACCCAAAAAACGCTGCAAATTATTACACAACGGTTTATTATTTTTATATAGATCACTCGTCTACAAAATCACCAACCATCCAATATGAAGAGGAAAAAAAAAAAAATAAATAAAAAAAAAATAAAAAAAAAATCAAAAAAAAAATCAAAATCACCAACCATCGATCGTATTTCGGTCAGCTCTAATTTGAACGGAGATTAGGCCTCTTTTGAAGTTCACACACGTGTTTTGATTTATATATATATATATTTCAATATAAACCCATAAATTTGCGTAGGGAGCGAACGGTTTGTCCTACAGAGCTCCGCGTGGTCTCAAAAAATTCTAAAAATTCTATAGAATCTTAATTTGAAGGAAAAACAATACCTTTATATCGAAATTTTTTGAGTTAGGGCGTTTTCAAAATTTCAAAATTGATTTTGGAACCCTTAGGATTGACCTACATCAACCAAAAGCTTCGGGGCACAACTAGACCCCAAATGGAGCCTACATACCAAATTTCATCAAAATCGGTCAATGCTAAGTGGCAAAAGTGCCGCGTACGGCGTACGGCGTACGGCGGATGGACGGCCAAATTTTTATTCGATTTTTGGATTCTACGTACCTTGAAACGTAAACCATCAAATTTTGAGGGGGTGTTAAAATTTTTTTTTTCTTGGTCGATTCCAAAGGTTCATTATTGAAAATAATAAACCAAAACACCTCCTTTTCTCCCACGTTGGATGCTCAGCCTGGGACTGTTTAACACATTACTTCAGGCTGAGTCCTGGGGCACTTCATCAGTTCTGGATGGCGGGACGGACCAGGTGTTCCCTTCTCTGTCTCTCTCGTTCTAACAATGTCTTCCTTGTCAGGATACTCTCTGCGTACGCTGCCACAAGACTCCAGCTCCTCTCACCTTCCAGCATCTTGCTGACGACAGCTTCTGGTGTTGCAATTTGGGGAGTTAATCCCAGCTCTGCCAGCAGCTGGCTTCTTTCAGCCGCCCATTTGGTGCATTTGAAAAAGGTGGTGAATATATCACCCGCCGATATGCTCAACTCGAGTAACTCCGTGGAACCGCCATGACAAGGTTGCAGCCATGGATCTGATGTTGTTGGGTGCTACTCTTTTAGCTCTGGCACCACTTGCTGTAAATTAAGTATTCCCATTGTACTTCCTTATCTTAGCCAGCCAGTCTGTTCCTCGTGCATGCTGCCACTGACAACATGGACACTTCAGATAACGCAAGACCAGTTGGGCTTGATGGCAACGATGTCGGGCTTCTTGCGCTGGTCACACTGCATGTGATACAATCTCTCCTATCAACATCACAGCCCAGATGACAGGGCAGTTGCTATCTGGTAGGCGACCGCATCGTGAATAGGATGCTGCTGAGTACACAGTACTTGATACTGTATCTCACCACATAGTACAGAGATGTTCATTTCCATTCCTTCACGAAGGCAATTGTCCTGCGACTTGAAATTCTGGACACTCTCCATGTAAATATATCTTCTACTTTCAATGGTTCAACACACGTACTGTGATCTCACGAGACAACCGTAAATTTGTTTTTTGAAGTATTCACCCTGAATACTATGGACGAACTAGCTTCAGCCACAATATCAACTAGTCTCTGCAGAGCGCTTTGAGAGTCGGCTACAATGACAGTGTCATCAGCGTATCTTATTGTAATGTCATACATTTCTAGTCAGTAGTTCTCCAATAAAGTGACGTGTAGGAAAACCCCGAGCAGGCATGAGTCATCACCAACATAGGTGAGGTGAGGAAGGGAAAGAACACGTCACTTGACGTCACCTTTTTTTCCACTCTCCCCTCACCTTACTAACTTGAGTATATAAGCCACACTCAAGGTTCTTCCTACATGCATTCGTATCTCGTCTATCTGACTTATCATTTCTTGTCTTACCTACAGCACCAGTTCTTCCGAGGGAACGGTTTGTCCCATAAAGGCGCCGAACCTCTAGCTCCCCTTAGCCTCCCGCCGGTGAGTCTGTTATGAGACGCCGAGGATGATGGATAGATTCTGACGCACTTGTCCTTACAGTCGGCCGCGAGGCGCCGCAGATGGAGTGCTGAAGCCCTAGGCTTTTAGGTATCAATCTTTCCGTTGAGTAGGATTCAGGCTAGGAACTAATCAGCGCATTGAGAGGACCATCGCCCTCACTCGACAACACGCAGAACACAACACTTATATTGTTCACCTAAACACCACACACCTTGATGCTAAGCACTACTTCAGGGATTCTTGTTCCAACAACCCTGCCAGACACTTCTCGTCTCATCAAATGGTCTCAGTCATTCATCCAAGGTTCACCAATCATGGAGCTCCACTGCTGTCATCTTCCAGCACAAATTCTTTTCTAGGATTCTTTGAGAATCTGTGACAGCTTTCCTTGGGTCTCGAGTCAAATTTTATATTGTTAGAATAACCGTTACCAAGATGTGTTGCAGCTAAAAACACTGTGAAAAACTCAATCTTCATTCATTATATTTCTTAGCTTCTGAGCAAATACTTGTTTTTCATTTGAGTCTCTTCAACACCGGTCTTAGAAGTGGGATAGCCAAACTGAACGTGTATCAGAGAGGTGACCGAGTATGGTTTTACAATCCAACAAAGAAAGTGACATGGCAGATCATTGTGCCCGAAGCTTGGAGGAAGAAGCTGTTCGAGCAGTATCACAATGTGGGTTATTTTGGTGAGGCTCGGACAGTCAAGGCGATACGAATAGGACACTACTGGGTGGGAATTCACAGAGACATTGTCCTGTGGTGCAATACCTGCAATAAGTGTCGCGAGCGCACTGAGAGTAGACACCTAGCGCCGATGCAAGTGAGAATCTCGGGAGTACCATTTTAGAGGATTGGAATCGACCTCATGGGGCCTCTACCCATTTTGAGACGAGGAAATCGATACATAATGACGCTTCAGGACACTGTTACTAAATGGGCAGAAGCAATCTCACTCCCTAACGCTAAAACATCCACTGTGGCCAACGCTTTGGTTGATCATGTGGTTTCTCAATTTGGATTACCTCAAGAGATTTATTCGGACAAACGACATAGCTTCAAGGAGAAAGTTTTCCAAGAATACTGCTTCTAGGGGGACATAAAACCAGGGCAACGCCGTTACACCCGCCAAGCAATGGCTTAGAAAAACGGTTGAATAGGACCCTATGGTAATTCCTCTCCAGTACGGTTTTGGACAATCACCAACTAGATTGGGATGACGTGTTGCCTATTGCCTATAGAGGGTCTGAACACTCGATTCCAGGATTCACAAATGCCAGAATGATGGTCGGTTGTGACTCTGCCAGTTCATTTGCTGACAGGCGAACGACCACAGGGGAAGTCAGGACCCGAGTACAATGATGATTTGAAGAAGAAGTTGGGAGAAAATCATAGTGTAGCACAAGATTGGCTGAAGATAAGGGTTGAGGATATGAGGAGACGGTATAGCATGCGAGCCAAACTGAACGAGTATCAGAGAGGATCAACAATATAGTGTTTAAAGTTCAAAGGGCACCAAGCACGGATTTCTTGGGAATTTTGTTGCTACACCTGCTGCTTGCAGGTCTAAAAGTAGTTCCATTCGATTCTGCAAGTCAATTATGAATTATAGTGAAGATTTGTTGAGTAGATGTTCAGAAAACAACCGTTCGCAAGACATCACTAGATCAAGATCGTGAATTAGGTGTTGAATTTGTGTGGTTTTACATGTTAGGTCAAAGCCCAAACCAAACCCCCCCCCCCCTCCCCCCTTATATACCGGTAGTCAATTACCTGTGAGCCATTAGACTGATCCAATATATATATAATTTAAATACACCTAATTTTAATATACTTACCTAATATAATATGATTTTAATATACTTATAAACCTAATTTTTAAAGCAATATTATATTAGTGCTCACCTGAATGTCCATCAGATGTTGAAACAGTTTTTAGCCACAAGAACTCAGCGAGGATTATGAACTGCATCGCAGTCTCTGTAATAAAAATATATAATTTAATTAGGCAATTAATAAATAAAGGAAAATCATATTTTATTGACAATAAAAAGCAAGGTGCCCAATAAGAAAAACAAGGTGCCATGGGAACGTTGCCGTAGGTACATATTTTTTGCTATCTTGTGGATTGGTATTTTTCGAATATTTTCAGTATTGTTATTTGAGTAGTGCAACCATAAATTTGTTGCATAAATTATACTTAGTGGAACTTTTAAGCAGTGAATACACGAGTGATAATTTTCCCATGTTCTCCAACTTCCAATTTTGATATACTGGATGCTGACGAAAGCCTTCCCGTAATCTAGGAAACATAACCACACATTCTTATGGAAATCCAGGCAGTTCTGAGTGAGAAGCGGCAGTCAACTTTGGTACCGAGAAAGCAAACTAACTACTTGTTAATGAATCCTATTCATAAACCTGCTGCAGCGCCGATTCACCCTCTCCAACTCGAACAATTTTTGAAATTAATTGAACACAAAATGAAAAATTAGAAAAACAAAAGAAGCTCGGCGGAACAAATTACAGAACACCTCCGGTACTCTAATTTGGATCACAAATCACATTAATTCCTAAAAACGAAAGGAGATAAAGTGCCACAATTTGCGTAGCCGGTTTTTATGGTTCTCTGACTTTTACAATGAGTTGTTAGTGAGGAGAATCGTGATTAATGAATGAATGATTAATTATAATATTCAACCGCCGGAAACAAGAAATTACCCGTACGAGTGAATATTCATTTCATGGTTTCTACCTTGAGGCACGATTTGAATGAGGTAGGTAGTTTTTATATTCTCGCGTACGTCAGGAAGGTAGTATCTTTTGTTCTCGCTTTATCACTGTAATTTTGCCTCACCTTTCAAAGCCTCATCGGTGGGTGGGCAACTGTGGTAATGTGGGGGGTCAGATGTGGTCGTGCTCGTTGCTGTGGGCTTCTTTGTGCGCGTCTCGGTTGCGGGGGGCCGTGAGTTCGAGGATCGCCTCGGGAGCGTATTTTCGTGCAAGCCGGGCTCAGTCCCCCCTCGTCCCAATCCAGGGCGGTGAGGGAAGCCATGAGCGAAATCATCAGAACAAATTCTGTTCTTCCCTTAGGAACACAGCTGACGACGTCCGCGATGCCAGGAATGGCAGTCGGACGAAAATCCAACCTGGAATGTTTACCACTACTGAGGTAATGTGGACGTGACGCTCTAGATGACTATTTGTTCACCAGATGGCTCTGTCATAGGTACCCGAGTTGAACATATCGAATCTCAAGAACTGGACTTTGACAATTGAGAAATAACAACTTTCGAAAAACCTCACTTGGAAAAGGAAAGGAAAACCGCAGTTCGTCTGGACATAAATATGCCTATCAGGCAATGTCCTTCACCTATCTGGGGAGCTTGGTCACGAATAGAAATCAAGTACAGGATGAGATAGGATCACGAATAATGGCAGGCAGCCGAGCATTTTATGCCAATATAAAACTCTTCAAGAGCCGTGTGATCTCCAGATCAACGAAGATGAGGCAATATAGATCCCTGGTGCGGCCTCTGGTTTGTTATGGGTCGGAGGCTTGGACCATGCGGGCTGAGGATGATGCTGGACTGCGAATATTTGAGAGAAGGATTATAAGAAGGTTCTATGGAGCTGTCAGGGAGGGCCAGGGGTGGAGAGCAATACAGAATGCAGTTATTGATGAATTATTAAAACATGAAGACATAGTCCGATTCATCAAAGCTGGGCGCATCCAATGGCCGGGACATGTCGATCTCATGCCGGTGGAGGCCTGCTCGAGAATGATACTGAGAGCTAGGATGGCAACTAGAAGACAAGAGGTCGTCTTCGGAGTCACTGGCTTGATGATGTCTTGAGGGACCTCCGGGTGGTGGGATTGCGGAGGTCTCAGGTGGGTGACCGTGCCCGATGGCGGAAGAAAGTTCGGGAAGTCAAGGGCCACATCGGCCTGTGGTTGCTGTGTAGTTAGTTAGTTAGGAAAGCTTGATTCAAATTATGGCCATTGGAGCGGTTCTACTCCGACGGGCTCTCTCACCTCCTAGGACATCTAGGGATATCTAGTGGGATGGAACGTTTCCAAGACTAGCCAGTCATCCGATAGAGCTGAGCAGCATAACAATTGAACTTGCTGTAAGAGAGTTGAAATATTTCTATTTCCGCGTCCAAATTTCCAATAAATTGTGGAAGAAAACAGCTCTTATGATTAGCGTTGCTTCTAAGTAGTGCTTCTCAAGTTGTTTGCTTTATCTAAGTGTTTCTATGAAGTGCTAAGATGACTGCTGGGCTCGCAAGGAGCCCACGTAATTCCGATTTCGAAATCATTGCTCATTTAAAGATGGTTGATCGTACGGAGATCTAAAAAATAGAACACTATCTTGACTTGCTGAAAAACCGTCAGTTAGGTAACGTACATCAAACTCAACAACTATGCAGGATAAGTAAACTTCATCACAAAGAAGGAACGCTCTGCACTGAATGATTCTGAACAAGTTTGCAGTTTCAAGGGCGCTACGTAAAGTTTGAAAAACCCATAATTTTCCCTTCTAAAGCGTTTATGAGGAATTTTGATTTCAAACTATTCCTGAGCTGAAGCAGCTTCGTAAAATTTAAATTGAAGTAAATTTTACGATTTATTAAATAGTTTAATTTAACAGTTCATAATGAACAAATGTGTGACGCAAGAAAAAATTCATTATCATTGTCATCATTAAGTTGCCATCGAATCGTTCCAAATTGAAACAAAATCGCTGCAAATTATTACACAAAGGTTTTTTGTATAGATCACTCGTCTGCATCATTTCCACAATTTTACCTTCACAATCAAGTTTATTTAGAAGAACTCACATTCAATGCGAACAAATAGGCAGTTCCGGGCGCCTTCATTAGGAAATTTGAATACTGGTACCTTAGCGCAACTCGGAGAATCGAACAGCAATCGCATTTTGGTTAGCTAAAATTTCAACGGAGATTATGCCTCTTCCGCGATTCACACTTGTGTTTCTGATTTTAAATTTTTATAGGGAGCGAACGGTATGTCCTACTGAGCTCTATTTGGTCTCATTCGATTCTAAAAATTTACTGCTACATTAAATTAAATAAAAAACAATACTCTAAATATCGAAATTTTTCGAGCTAGGGCGACTTGAAAATTTCAAACCTTATTTTCCATCTTCTACAAGTGACCTTCATCATCCAAAATCTTCGGGCACAACTAGACACCAAATGAAGTCCATATACAAAATTTCATCAAAATCGGTCCATGGCCAATCGGCCATGGGGGGGGGGGTGTAATTTTTTTACTTGGTCGGTTCTAAAGTTTCGTAATTGAAAATAATAAACCAAAACCATCAGGTAGCTTGAAGGCCTTGTTTATGCCTATGAACGTTTACTAGCAACAAATTTAAACCAAATTCTGAGCTTCAAACACCAACAAGAAATTTGTTCGCTAATAACAGCCATGACAGCCACAAATATCTTGTTATAGAATTTACCACCGCTTTAGCTGCGAGCAAGCAAAATTCATCAGAATGCTGTTAAAAGTGCAGCTGACCGCTGATTGTCTCCTAATGCTTATCGACTTGTGGCTGCAGGGAGGGAAAGAGTTCTGATCTTTGAAGGATGGTTTCCTGAAATAATCTTCGGCCCTCTTCAAACCGCCCGCTGAGGCCACGCGTTGCATTGATCGACCTCAAGGGGTAGTTTTTATGGGACCGCCCATCATTCCGAGGGTGCTCCACAACGGTTGAATGTCTCAAATTATTATTTTATCTCGCCTCCTTTGGGGTGATCGTTTTCGGGTTGAAATATGATATTAATGTCACAAGTAAGTTTGGTTTCTTCCTGAACTTGAGTACGTAGTCATGAGACAAGCTCGCCCAATTGTGTGGGTGATGCGTAAGGCAAAGATTCCAGTTGGGGTGCAAGGACTGCTTGGATACATATTCACCCTCGTTTATCAAGGGAATTGAGATTTTCTTTTGTTCTAAAACGATCGCATTTTTGTGAAGAACTACCTCCCTAAAACCCTTGGAAAGTGTTAACTCAATTTCGATTAAAAAAAATGGTCTTTAGTACCTTTTGGAATCAAACTCCTCAATTTACCGATCAACTCTTTCTGTTGTGTTCGCTCATGCCAGACTGGGAAGTCTTCCGACAAGTCTGCCGACACCTTGGGACACTTGGCAGAAATTTTTGTAAAATCCAAAGCTGCATATTATGCTGTGATGATTGTACGAGCATGTATAAAAGGTCCATAATTGCATTAACAAACAGTTCAACATGTTAAGGACACGTGAAATCGTTGCGTGGGTTTCTGGAAAAATATGGATCCTGGAGTTTGCTTGAAGAATGCAACCCGGTTTAATATTCGAATTTATACAGCTCTTTATCAGTATAGAATGCTAAAACGAGTAAAGTCCACCCCACTGCAAACCAACTCACATCTCACTCTCTGTTGCTGCCTGGTCCACCCTTTCAAACTCGTTGCACCCTCTTTTTAGACCTCGCTTTTTGAAAAATTGAAGAGATCACCCAGACGCCACTTTGCTCTTTCGCTCGGTTTAAAATTTAACACCCGCTCGGCGCCCTTATAGACTGACCCTTATATAGGGAAGCCCACCTTCACTCCCTGATGCCTACGTAAAGCACCACTCTACTTTAATGGCGCCCCACATGCACGGGAGGGAGTCGTTTTTCTACGAGGTTAACTTTCTCATCACAACCGCTGCGAGGGTGAGAAAGTGGATGGTCGAGTGGTGTAAAGAAAACATGTAACATGCTAGAGAAGGTACTGGAAGATACATCGTGCTGAGTGTCCTCTAGAAGCCAACTGTGAACCAAGTAGAAGTTGCTACGTACAAATTTCACCACCCACGTTGGGAATGACTAATGAGAGAAAAGAAAATAAGTAGTCCATTAACAACTTGTTAACACAATCTTGTCGTTCGACACAATCTTGTTGTCTAGTTTTGTTGTTGAACAATTTTTTAGATTTTGGAGATCAGGAACTGCCATTTATTTGAAACTTTTTCTTTATTTCATATGATCATACTCGTAGTATGTAATACTTTAAAAAGGATTTCTTAACATTTAATTATACGTACTATTTTTTCTTGTTCATAAAGGCTTTATTATTACCAAAAAACAAAACAATTAAGATGATACTAGGTATGGTACAAATTTCTACCTACACATGATGCTATACCTTCAAAAGTGCTATACCTCTCAGTGTTTCCTTCTGGCAGCAGCATGCTTTCTCATGCTTTTACTGGTGGCGGTATTGTTACAGAGCTTCTCTCTGAGAGGAGTATGCTTATAGTGCTTATCTCTGGCAGCAACATGCTGGCAGAGCCTCTCTCTGGATGGAGGTATAGCTTTTGCGCTTCAATCATGGAACAGATAAGAGAAGTCATCACTATTTACAAAGCCTAACTCTTTAATGCCTAACCTTTTGGCCACCTTCCTTAGGGCCTTTTTCAGGCACCATCATAGAATCTTTTCATGGCAACATTCAACTCTATGGCCTACCTGCTCTATGATTTCGATACTTCCACAATTTCATACCCGGGCATCCAGCAACTTCGGTTGCAACATCCATTTTGACGCCAAATAACCTCTGCTAGTTCTGCTTAGTCGAAGACAACCTTCACATCCAACAAGAAATTTTTTTTTTTTAAATTCGTTTTATCGGTTTTGTGTTGGTGTACATGTACCAGTATACTGGGAGGATTTTAGGGGTCGAGATGACTAAGGGTCACGGTCTTGTGTCTTGAAATTCCTTTTAAAAATCTTCTTCTTTTCTTGTCCCCAAATATCTAAATCTTTCATCAATCTAAAGGATTCAGTCAGGAATTTGATAACCTTTTTTGTAAGGTTGCTGTTGTTTATGTTAGCGGCAAAGTATGAAATCCAGGTATTGTATAGAATGCCTGGTCAATGTATACAATGCCTGCACTTTTTAGGCTATGTATGAAATTGCTTCGTGTTTAACTCTATTTAGACACAATGCCTAGGCCACGTACACAATGCCTACCATTGATTTAGGCCAAGTATAAATCAATGCAAAAAAAAAACGAATGCAAAAAAATATATCCGTTTATACGCCCGAACACCAAGTCTCTGCTGAGCTCTCCTTCTAGCAGGCGCAGGAACCTTTTACTGATGACGAACTTTCTTCCGCATCAACAGGGCTATTTTCGTTGGTTTCTTGATGTTTACCTTCATGTGGGTGATCTTGAATGTTGGCTCGGTGTCAATGGAGTCCAAAATTTTATTGGGAAGAGAAAATGTTGACAAACCAACCTTGAATCCTGAACAAACCCTTTCAAATCACACTTTGCTGAGTGTACTGTCAGGCATTCCGTACAATGCTTGGTAAAGTATAAAATGGGATTTCTTTTACACATTGCCTATACATTACCTAGGCATAGTACATAATGTAACAGTTTCAATACTGTCGTAATTTAAGGGTCTATGTATTTCTGAAAGTTCGTTGAATATATTTCGTGAATTATATCCGTTTTATGTATAAATATATATTCTGCAATGTGAGACACGCTCCCGAAGCAAACAATAAAACTTATGTATTACACTATGTTGCAATCTGTATTGCAGTATGGCATAATAGCTTGGGCATATAAATAAGTTACATATTCGGCAGAAAATCATCATAAAACGCTGCAAATTATTACATAATGGTTTATTATTTTTCTATATTGATCACTCGTCTGCAAAGCCACCAACCATCCAACATGAAGAAAAATCGATCACATTTCGGTCAGCTAAAATTTTAACGGATATTAGGCCTCTTTTGCGATTTACACTCGTGTTTCTGATTTATCGTACGTAAAACCTTTAAATTCTCGTAGGGAGCGAAGAGTTTGGTTGATGTAGGTCACTTCTAAGGGTTCCAAAATCAATTTTGAAATTTTGAAAACGCCCTAACTCAAAAAATGTAGATATAAAGGTATTGTTTTTTCTTCAATTTAAGATTCTATAGAATTTTTAGAATTTTTTGAGACCACACGGAGCCTTGTAGGACAAACCGTTCGTTCCCTACGAGAATATAAGGGTTGGACGTACGATAAATCAGAAACACGAGTGTGGATCGCAAAAGAGGCCTAATCTCCGTTCAAATTTTAGCTGACCGAAATGCGATCGATGTTTTTCTTCATGTTGGATGGTTGGTGGCTTTGCAGACGAGTGATCTATATAGAAAAATAATAAACCATTGTGTAATAATTTGCAGCGTTTTAAAAATCTGATTTTGTGCGCAATTGTTGGCTCATGCGCACGTGCACCGAAATACGATATTTGAGATCCCCACAAAAAAAACGCTGCAAATTATTACACAATGGTTTATTATTTTTCTACATAGATCACTCGTCTACAAAATCACCAACCATCCAATATGAAGAAAAAAAAATAATAAAAAATAAAAACAAAAATAAAAAAAAATAAAAAAAATAAAAAAAATTCAAAAAAAAAATAAAATCACCAACCATCGATCGCATTTCGGTCAGCTCTAATTTGAACGGAGATTAGGCCTCTTTTGCGATTCACACTAGTGTTTTGATTTATATAAGAAACGGAATTGGCCCAGAGAAAAGTGTTTTTAAAAAGCGATTTTTATTCACAACACAAAAGTTATTAACAACACAAGTTTTGATGTTGCACGGAGCACGAAGTAGACGGGCGTAATGACGGACAAAGACTGACTGCTCGGGTCTTACAGCGAGCTGCTTATATAGCGTCTAGCTGCTGATTCAGCAGCTAGGCATTATTTGAAATGATGGAGGGAAAGGTTATACATAACTCCTCCCCCCTAAGCTAAATTTTGGGGATACAAAATTTTAAACATTCGTGTTCCGTGTTACAGTTTGAGAGTTAACAAATAACACAAATGACAAGTGACATAATGACATAATACAAATGATATAATACAAATGACATGATTCGAATGACAACTGACATAGTACAAATATGACAAATGACATAATACAAATGACATAATACAAATAAGACGAATGACATAATACAAATGCAAAAAATTGCGCGAAAGACACATCGTGTCGGGGGGTAACTTTACGCAAATGTAACCATGTACTTTACGTAAAGCTCCGATAGTAATTATAAAGTGGGCATGGCGGGTAAGATCGTATCGCACTTTGCCTCACTTGGGAGTTTTAGAGTCGGATGATAAATTTTAGGGTTAGGTGGCATCAGTGAAACATGACGTTAAACATTTACGGAGAGGGTCTTTCGGTGTTTACGGTATTGGACGAAAAGGTGGATTATAAAGGATGCTAACATTGCGTACAAAAGGATTGACCAAAGGCTGGGAATTGCTACATCGGAGAGGGATATACTTTCAATTGGCCTCGCATCTTCCAGTCTAACACGTGACAGGTCTAAGTTCCTAAGGTGAATTTCGGTTTTGGGAAGCTGTTGGTATGAAATTTGAGGTTTAATGTTCCTTACTATGAGAGGCGTTCCTGAGACACTCCTATGAGCGGCGAATAGAGTACGATTATGATACGAGACATCCTTATTGCTAGGTTTCAGGAGGTACACTCCTTGTAGGTTGTACAGTTCTCTACCGTGTTCGGAGGTAGCGCTGAGTACGTCCCCGAATGGGAAAACAAGTAAGTACTGGTTTATGGTTGGTAACAGAGTAATATAATTCGATGGGATGGATAATTTTGTGTACTCGCATGATTTCGTCGAGCTCGTTTGTAGGAACTCGGTTTCGCATTTAAGGTCTGTTTCCATAGTGAAGTGACTGGGACACAAATGGTAAGAATGGCTTGCTGGGCATATATCTTGCAGAGCGATTACGTCGTCCTGAGTTTTTAGAAAATAGCGGACTGTGGGGACAATTGTCATGTAATCCGACTCAAGATTGGTTGGCATGGATTCCAAATAGTACAGATCGAAAGATCGGGGGTCAACAATTGGGATATCTAAGAAGTATACTATTTCGTTAGTTCCTACGAAACATTGGACCTTGATGTGGGTTTGAATTTCGAATAGATTTTGGTCGGTGTGGTCTAGAAATCTGGGCCCGTAAAATTCGGTTAGTCGGTTTAATTCTGTTTGCAATGAATCTGAGTCGAGGATGCTAGGGTGGAGTTTACCCAATCCACAAAATGTGAGGGAATTTTCAACATCTTGCACTATGTTTAGCAGGAGACCTAAGCAAATTTGGAAATGTTCGAGCAGGTCATTGGTAGCTCGGATATGTGTGGTTTCTCCGACTTTCATGTCTTTGATGGCCTCTAACTCTTTGGAAAGTTGTAGGTTATTATGATTTATGACTTCCATCGTTTCATTAAAGTTTTGGACAAATGCTTGGTTGATAGAGTACTGGGATTTAATTTGAGTCTGGAGGGTTTCTTGATCTTTTTGTAGGTGGTTGATTATTTTACTATACCTCTCATCATCTTTAGCGTCCAGGTTACCGGTGACGAATTTGATTAGGGAACCTAAACCATCGACAAGTCCTCTCCTCATTCGTTTCGTGTCACTCAACCTAAGGTTTTTGAGTTTACTATTTATGGTTTCAAAAGTATGGTTGATGGTGGTGGAGAGCATATCTGTTCTTTCAAGATAGGATCGTTCCGAACGGATGATGTTAGTCAAGGTTTGTTCATATTGTTCACGAATGTTATGGATCTTTAAGGTCAGTACGTTTAAGTTGTAAAAATGTGTAATAGTGTGGTATCCGTCAACAATCCTGGCGGGTTTCAGTCGGACAAGGAGTAATCCAGGGTTTGAGGTGATGTTGGTCGTATCCTGCCCCATTGATGACGATAGTACAGTCAGGGTCCTGAAACAAGTGTTAAAGTAGAGAACCCTTGAGGATCTCGGAGCACATTTGTTGACGTAAGTGGGGAATATCATCTGATGAGAATGAGAGATTTCCCCCTTGCGCTAAGATCCTCGCGAATTGACACAAATATACCCCACAATCGTCAGAGTTCGTCTGTTGAGGGATGTTTGTTAGATGTATTGTTTCCCAATTTTCCGAATCGAGCAGGGTTCCCTGTTTTTCGAGGTACGCGAAGGCCAAGTAGGATTGTATGTTCTCTAGAATTTCTTTTGCATAGTTTTCCGCCGTCTTGTTTTCTATTCGTTTTTGAGAGAGAGAGTCCAAATAGAAGATCTGTTTTTTCTTTATGTTTATCGCTACTAAACTCCAGTGGTTTACTTTATGAATCGGTACGATAACTAGGTCTTTAAGGAAGATATCGGATCTCTGGGTGAATTTCCTTGCTTTGTCGTAGCCACCAATTTCCAATGCTGGGTATAGGAAAGAATTAAAACAGAAAGTCGAGAGGGACGATTTAACGTTTCTGTTCCTTTCGTCTATCAGTTCCATGTAGAAATTCACTATCATGTCGTCAAGCCAGTTTCCTGGTTGTAAAGTGAGGAGGTTTCCCCTAGTTATTCTGAGACCGAATTTGTGGGCTAGCGTTTCCGTAGAAGGGAGGTTTTTATTCCAAGCATTTTGAATTTTAGTTTCGTAAAATTTCCGAGGAGTTTTAACGTTAGACATATGGGTTTTTTCCTTAGTATTGTGGTGACGGGGTAGTATCTTAATCGTTTTGAGGACGGGGTCAACTTCGGTAACGTCTTCCTTGTTGAATTTTATTTTTGTTTTGCTTTGGCGTTGGACGTTTTTTATGAACACTTCAGAGGGAATATCTGGCGGGTCAATTCTTCCTGTGTTTTTGTTTTCTACTGCCTTTTCTTTTTGTTCTTGAAATTTCGTGGTCATATGTTCGTATAGTGCTTTGACTTTATCTTTATGTTGATTGAGATAATCATGGACGATTATCTTATTCACGTCAATGTCAGATAAAGGTCTATTGTTGATGTGACCGTGGAGTAATTCAAAAGGAGTTAGTTTTGATACAGAGTGGATTGAATTATTGTAGGCAATTATGGCGTAGTTCATTTTCGCTCGGGTGTTAGATCCTTTAAACTCTTTTTGGTTGTTGAGGAGCCTCATATGTTCAATCAATGTGGAATGGAATCTTTCGATTATTCCGTTGGACTCAGGATGTTGCGATGAGATGAAATGGATATGAATTCCATGGAGTGCTAAAAATTCTTTTACCAAAATGCCTTGAAATTCGGCACCGTTGTCGGAAACTATGCTTGTGGGGAGTCCGTGGTGTGCGAAAAATTTTGTTAGGCCATTCACTACTTCAATACTATTAGAAGAGTTTACAGGATATGCTTGCGCATAACGTGAGAAAGCGTCGATTATGGTGAGAAATTTAGAGTTTTCAATCGTGAATTTGTCAATATGAAGAATTTCTAGGGGGCGTGACGGAGTAGGAGTGACGTTGTATTTAATTTTGAGCGGCGTTCGTTCGTACTTACAGGTCAAACATAGTTCACAGTTGTTGATGAATTTTTGTATGCTTGTCTTTAGGTTGGGCCAATAGTATTCTCGTTTTAGTCGTTCGTAAGTTTCTTCTATACCACGATGGTTCGTGTTTCCGTTATGATATTTGGAAATTAGGTTAACCTGTTCTGATTCCGACTGAATGTCAACTAATCGTTTGTCGTACTTAGTAAGATTGATTTCGGAGTGGGTGAAATGGGCGGTGACGACTTTCACCAGTCGTTCGTATACGTCTGTCTCAAAATATATGCCGTATTTTACTTTTGGATGGACATATTCTTTCACGAATTTGATTACTTCAGAATCAAAGGTCAAGTCGTGTAACCTAACCGTTGTTCGTGTTCTGGTGCCGAAAAGTTTCTCGATCTTAGGGGGATCCAAAACAGGGTGGTTTACTACTACTAATATAATTTGATTGATGCAGTGGTTAATGGGTGAGTCGCGGATGGGGATTGTAACAATGGTGTTCCCAAGGAAATTTGAGTGAACTGTTTGTCCGGAGATCGTAAGTTCGGAACAGGTGGAGTTAGTATCCTCTCCCTCCGCAGGATCAACGTTCACGACTACTGAATTGTTGTCATCTTCAGAATGTGCGAGGGTACGGACTGAATGTAGGTTAATAGCCTCATGACGTGGTTCTGGCTGGATTCTGGAGAGAGCATCGGCATTGGTGTTAAGGGCCCCCTTCTTATAAATTATTTCAAAATCATATGCTTGCAACTTGGTTTTCCAGCCAAACAGTCGCGAACTGGGTTCTTTATGAGAGAAGAGCCATTGAAGTGGGCGGTGGTCCGAAAAAATGGTGAACCTACGACCGAAAAGGTATGGTCGGAAATAACCGACAGCCCAAACGATGGCGAGTAGCTCTTTCTCGATAGGGGAGTACTTTTGTTCTGAGTCATTGAGTGTGCGGCTGGCGTAAGCGATGGGTAAGTCCGCGTTATCTGTGACTTGACTAAGAACGGCCCCTAACGCGAAGTTACTAGCATCTGTCGTGAGACGGAAAGGTTTGGAGAAATCGGGATACTGAAGGATTGGGTCGTTGGTTAAAAGATCCTTACATGTCTCGAAACACTGTTGGTACTCAGGATCCCGTGTGTTGATAGCTACACCCTTTTTCAGGCATTTAGTCATGGGTTTAGTTATGTGAGCAAAGTCTTTAATAAACTTGCGATAATAACCTAGTAAACCTAGGAATCCCTTGATTTCTTTAGTGGTAGATGGGATAGGGTAGTTTTTTATAGCAGAAATTTTATCGGGATTTGGTCTGACACCTTGGGGAGTCACGATATGACCGAGATAGGCCACTTCTCGTCTAAGGAAATCCGTTTTATCCATTTGGATCTTTAAGTTAGCATTCCTTAGGCGTTTGAAAACTGCCTCCAACCGGTGGATATGCTCCTGTAAGCTGGTACTGAATACAATAATATCATCCAGGTAAACGCAACACTGTTCGTTGGCGATACCACGGAGGATATTATCCATAACACGTTGGAACGTGCTTGGTGCATTGCGCAACCCAAAGGGAACGCGCGTCCACTCGAGGTGGCGGGTAGGAGTACTGAACGCTGTTTTAGGAATGCTCTCGGGATCCATTTCTATTTGATGGAAGGAACTTTTAAGATCAATCGTGCTGAAATATTGACATCTCCCGAGTTTGTCAAGCAACTCCGAGATCTGTGGGAGTGGATACTTATCCTCTATCGTTTCTGGTTAAGTCCACGAAAATCCACGACAATTCGGAAACTTTGCTTGCCATTGCTATCTTTCTTCTTTGGAACGATCCAGATTGGAGCGTTCCAAGGACTCTGGGAATTTCGCACTATACCTTGTTGGAGTAGCTCCTCCATTTGTCTGTCTAGTTCGTTTAAATGGATTTCTGGAAACCTATAATTTTTTGAATAGACCGGTATTTCGTCTGTTGTGCGTATCACATGCTTAACATTGCTAGTGAAACTCAACGGTGAACCTTCCTGATGGAATATATCGGAGTATTTGGTTACGAGGTTTATGATGGCTGATTTTTCCTCTTCGTTCATGTGACTGAGACGAAGAAGACCGACATCGAATTTAAACTCAGGCCTCTCGAAGTTATTTAAATTTGGATTCTCTATGTTGGGTATTGCGCCTATTTCTTCTACTATCACTGGGGAGGACTGGGTAAATTTGGCAGGGGATTCACCGGTGTTCAGGGCTTGGACGTAAGTTTCGAAGTTTCTGACCCTAACTAGGCTTTGAGGGATTTCTATGGTACCTGATTGGTGGTATGGCACAATAGCGTACCCATTTTCCAGGTTATCAACTGTCAGGCTAATTTGTTGAATACACCTACTATCGATATTGTGTACCTCATTTAGTTCGAGATTCAGAAACTGAAGCGGGATTTGTACTAGCGGGGTTTTTAATAGATTTTGTTGTAAGTCTATTGAGGCTTCTATGATTTTCAGATTTTCTACTCCGAGGAGAAGATCAAATCTGGAGTGGAATTTAAAAACGTTGAATTGTAACTGTAGGTCGTTTACATGAAATAGCTCGCTACATGGTACCGTGGCGCTAGATGCAGCTAGGGATGTTCCATGTACGGTTGTGACCAAAAAGGGGTGTTTTTCGGATTGAACGGAGAAATATTTGTTGGCTATTTCGGGGTTAATGAAACTAGCGGAACTTCCTGTATCTATGAGAATTTTGAGGTTAAATTGTGGCAAAACTATAAAGGGCAGTTCGCTAGTGGGGCGACAGTTTAGCGTCATTAAGTCGTATACGACGGGTTGAGGCTGATTTCCTCTAAAAAATGTTCTTGGGGATCTGGGACCTCATCAGTTTGATATTCAGTTTCTGGATCGTATTCTTGGGTGCCTAAATTCTCAAGCTCCTGTACGTCAGGCTCCTGCAAAGGCATGAGTTGATGCTCCCCTAATTGTTCTGCACCACTGGTGTCTATATTGTGGAAATTTGGATTCGTTGTCTGCCATGACATTGGCGTCCACTGTTTTTGATAATTTTGGTTTGGTTGGGGGTTCTTATTAAATTGGTTAGTTTTACTGAATTGGTTGTTTGGGTTTGGGCCCGATGGTTTTGGAGGA
The DNA here is from genome assembly GCA_009739505.2 of Apolygus lucorum. Classification (NCBI taxonomy): domain Eukaryota; kingdom Metazoa; phylum Arthropoda; class Insecta; order Hemiptera; family Miridae; genus Apolygus; species Apolygus lucorum. The sequence continues at coordinate 29,000,510 of CM019179.2, read as the reverse complement.
TTTCCTTTGTTCATCGGTCCAGAGCCAAAACGGGGATTTTGGAATTGGTTTTGACGTGGGTACCTGAAAGGGTTGTTTTGATAATTCGGGTTGTAACCTTGGAAAGAAGGCCTTGGTGAGTTTTGAAAATAGGGATTCGTTCTATTTTGAGCGTTATTGTGGGACGGCTTTTGAAACGGCCCAGAGCTTGATTTAGGGCGAGTATTTGTGGTTGACAAGAGTTGATAGTCATTGGTCATCCACCCTAAAGCGGTGTTTAAATCAGCCGGTTGTCGGGTTCGAAGGACGCTACCAAGGGGTTCCTTTAAGTGTAAGAGGAAACACCTTAGTGCCAGGGCTTCGTAATGCCGTGACATGATAACCGCGTGACGAGGATCATGGGCATTAAGGTAGGCAATAATTTTGTTCAACGTTTGTCGAACCCTACTGTGGAATTTGAACGGACTCTCTTGATCTGATTGCCGTAAGTTGGTTAGGTCGATGTTGAGGGTAAAAATATCCCTCTTATCTGAGTAGGCGTTAAGCAGCGCTTCTCTCAGTTGGGGGTAACTCGTTATATTTACAGAGTTGAGTGTGGTGGAAGCTGGAGGATGAATTTTGGCTTTAATGCCTGCCAAAAGCATTACATTTTGAAAATCATCAGGGTTCAAATTGTTGAAGAACCTATCCTGTAATTTTTTGGTGATATCCAAGAAATTACTCAGCTCTTCGGGCTCACCCGAAAAAACTGGGATCAGATCTAGGTGTTCTTTCCTCAGAATCGGAGCACCTGGTCGATTTTCGGGGCCATCGCCACCCTGGTTTGCTAAACGCAACAGATTGAGAGCGGCAGTAGCCTCGTTCATCCTAGCTTCCTGTCTGGCAGCTAGTTCGCTCTGACTGGCAATAACTTGTTGGGCGGTTTCCAGTGTTTGTGTGAGGCGGGCAATTTGCGCCTCTGGGGTCTCGAATTGAATGTTACCTCCTTCAGCCATAGTAAAAGGATTATTTACTGTTTCAAAATTCAAGGAATTTACCGGTTCAGATTTTTCTAAGGTTTCGGATTGGACGTCCCGATGGAGGATTCCTAAACGGTGGACAATCCTATCGGTGACGTAACGTTTAAAATCCTTAGGAATTTTGAAAGTTCAACTGGTGCCAAATACACAATTTTGCCAATAATTGAATGTAAAAACGGGACAGACAAAAATATCCTTAATGCTAAGACAAACAGGTGAAATGAATTATCCTTAATGCTAAGACAAAACAAAAATAAAAATTAAAAGTAGTTATCTTGTAATGCGAAGAGGAAGGTCGTGGCGTGTGCTCAGGTCTTGTTCTTAGAATTGAGCTACGGGCGTCTCGGCTTCACAGAAGGAATGTGTTTAGGTTTGCGTTTGCGTTTGCTTGATAAGGCTCACCTGGTTGAGTCCTGGATTGAAAGTAGGTAGGTACTTACTTCGATGTTTAAATTCGAGCGAAAATTGGCTCGTTTTGAAATATAATTATCCTTTTCAGGAAGAAATTTTCTGATTTCTTTATAAAGTTTTGTTTAAAGTTTTTCTTTGATATCTTTGTAATTATTTGGAAGTTAAAGATTCTATCTTAAGAATCGGAGAGAGACAAGTTCCGTTCGATATTTGTTCTTTACGGATACTTGCGATTTTACTTGTGTTGTTGTGTTGTCGTGTCCGTTGAAGTTCGATGGAAACAAGTTCTGTTCAGATGTTCGTTCTTTGCAGAGACTTGGAATCTACGAAGAGTTGAAGTGAAATTACTTACAATAGGACGAAGTACATTCCGATCCGTATTGTAAGGAGTCAGCCTTGAGTCGTTGAAGATGCACTGTTCACTTTTCACTGGTCACTGGTAGAACGTAGGTCTTCGTTTTATTTCCACGTATTCGTCGTCGGAAAAAAACTACGTCGGTACGACTGCGCCAGAAACGGAATTGGCCCAGAGAAAAGTGTTTTTAAAAAGCGATTTTTATTCACAACACAAAAGTTATTAACAACACAAGTTTTGATGTTGCACGGAGCACGAAGTAGACGGGCGTAATGACGGACAAAGACTGACTGCTCGGGTCTTACAGCGAGCTGCTTATATAGCGTCTAGCTGCTGATTCAGCAGCTAGGCATTATTTGAAATGATGGAGGGAAAGGTTATACATAACTTATATATATATATATTTCAATATAAACCATTAAATTTTCATAGGGAGCGAACAGTTTGTCCTACAGAGCTCCGCGTGGTCTCAAAAAATTCCAAAAATTCTATAGAATCTTAAATTGAAGGAAAAACAATACCTTTATGTCGAAATTTTTTGAGTTAGGGCGTTTTCAAAATTTCAAAATTGATTTTGGAACCCTTAGAAGTGACCTACATCAACCAAAAGCTTCGGGGCACAACTAGACCCAAAATGGAGCCTACATACCAAATTTCATCAAAATCGGTCAATGCTAAGTGGCAAAAGTGCCGCGTACGGCGGACGGCGGACGGAGTACGGCGTACGGCGTACGGCGGACGGCGGACGGACGGCCAAATTTTTATTCGATTTTTGGATTCTACGTACCTTGAAACGTAAACCATCAAATTTTGAGGGGGTGTTAAAATTTTTTTTTCTTGGTCGATTCCAAAGGTTCATTATTGAAAATAATAAACCAATATAGAGATTCCTAAAAGAAAGATTTGTTTTCTATGTCACGTAACGATTTTAGACACGCTGTATAGAAACATTGGTTGAATTTATTTGAACATCTGACTCTTGACTATCTCAACCATTTGGTGGAAGGTGGTAAGTAGGAATGTTCTTCAATACCATAACAATGCACGGGACCTTGACATTAACTGGGCCAAGGCCAAAACGCTGCAAATTATTACACAATGGTTTATTATTTTTCTATATAGATCACTCGTCTACAAAATCACCAACCATCCAATATGAAGAGAAGAAAAAAAAACGCTGCAAATTATTACACAATGGTTTATTATTTTTCTTTCACAGATCGCTCGTCTACAAAATCACCAACCATCCAATATGAAGGGGAAAAAAAAAATCAAAATCACCAACCATCGATCGCATTTCGGTCAGCTCTAATTTGAACGGAGATTAGGCCTCTTTTGCGATTCACACTCGTGTTTTGATTTATATATATATATATTTCAATATAAACCCTTAAATTTTCGTAGGGAGCGAACGGTTTGTCCTACAGAGCTCCGCGTGGTCTCAAAAAATTCTAAAAATTCTATAGAATCTTAAATTGAAGGGAAAACAATACCTTTATATCAAAATGTTTTGAGTTAGGGCGTTTTCAAAATTTCAAAATTGATTTTGGAACCCTTAGAAGTGACCTACATCAACCAAAAGCTTCGAGGCACAACTAGACCCCAAATGGAGCCTACATACCAAATTTCATCAAAATCGGTCAATGCTAAGTGGCAAAAGTGCCGCGTACGGCGGACGGCGTACGGCGTACGGCGGACGGACGGCCAAATTTTTATTCGATTTTTGGATTCTACGTACCATGAAACGTAAACCATCAAATTTTGAGGGGGTGTTAAAATTTTTTTTTTTCTTGGTCGATTCCAAAGGTTCATTATTGAAAATAATAAACCAAAAAGAAAAAAATCAAGAAAAAAAATCAAAATCACCAACCTTCGATCGCATTTCGGTCAGCTCTAATTTGAACGGAGATTAGGCCTCTTTTGCGATTCACACTCGTGTTTTGATTTATATATATATATTTCAATATAAACCCTTAAATTCTCGTAGGGAGCGAACGGTTTGTCCTACAGAGCTCTGCGTGGTCTCAAAAAATTCTAAAAATTCTATAGAATCTTAAATTGAAGGAAAAACAATACCTTTATATCAAAATTTTTTGAGTTAGGGCGTTTTCAAAATTTCAAAATTGATTTTGGAACCCTTAGAAGTGACCTACATCAACCAAAAGCTTCGGGGCACAACTAGACCCCAAATAGAGCCTACATACCAAATTTCATCAAAATCGGTCAATGCTAAGTGGCAAAAGTGCCGCGTACGGCGGACGGCGTACGGCGGACGGCGGACGGACGGCCAAATTTTTATTCGATTTTTGGATTCTACCTACCTTGAAACGTAAACCATCAAATTTTGAGGGGGTGTTAAAAATTTTTTTTTCTTGGTCGATTCCAAAGGTTCATTATTGAAAATAATAAACCAAAATTGATAAGGCGCTCGTAAATGAATGCATAACCAGCATCGAGTTTTAGCTTATTGATCTCGTCTCCAATAATAACAGATGCCGTAACAATGCGGATTCTAGAACAAGTATCTGCAGTTTCCAAGCTGTGGTGCTTCTTCTCTCGACACCTGCCATCAATTTGTCCAATTTGCCAGATAAAGGCTTCTGCTTTGAGCACCTCCCTGATCCACAGGGATGGGGAAAAACTAGACATTTTAGGTGTTTTGGATTTGTTTGGTGTCCTGCAAGTGATTGTACAAGTAGACTGCATGTACGGTTGAGACGTCTCATTCGCCTCCTAAATCACGATCAATGGCCTGTGACTCCCCAGCAAACTATGGCTGCTATTGTTCCCACAGTCGATTCCGGCCGCAAGTGCCGCGTCCGGAAGGGCAAAACGAACCTTCGACTCGAGAAATAGAGGGGGAAATAGGGGAGTGGAAAGTACTAATTCCGCCCTACTCGATATTCCCCACCTTCGTCGCCCACCTTCGAAAAAGGGTTGTAAAAGGCCTCGTTTCAACTACCCCAGGAAATGAGACGGTGAAAAGACTCAGAACAGGGGATACTTGCACCGAAAAAAGGACGAAAGTGGGTCCTATCTATTTAGCGCAATAAAAGGTTAAAAAGAACGGACACGAGTTACCAAGGAAAGAATAAAGGAATGGGAAGCCACGGGGGAATGAAGTGCCACAAAGAAGTGCCACTAAATAACCACTCTTGAATGGAAAGGTGTCGGTTGAAGAAGGCTAATTCCCTCCTCAGGAGATGTTAGCTCGGGACACAAATCTGTTGGAAGCGAGATTAGGACTCTTGGGCTGAGGCCAGCTCCAAGCTACTAATTCGGCGGGCAGGCTTGGTGGGCAGAGCCGCCTTAGCTCTTCTCTAGCGACATTCAATTCTCTAACAACCCTTGCCAACTCCGCCACTTCTCTCGCCCCTTCTTCCCCTTTCATTCTTCTCCTTCTTTTCTCTTTTCCCTTTTCTTTACAAGTGCCACCTCTTAATTCTAACCGCGGGATCTACCGACTTCAGTTCGACGCCCGGGGAATTCTCAAGTGGTGATTTTCATGGCCCATTTGGCAAACTCTTCTTGATAATGATTCCAATATTATATTATACTGAACGACTTGATTAATTCAGAGAGTTTCAGTTGAGTTTCTGATTAATTTTGTGTTGTAGGGAAAACGCCTTACAGAACATTAGATGGTCTCATTCGTTCTAAAAAGTCAATATTATTTTAATTCTAATTGTCAGTTTCAAATTGTGAGAGAAAGAAACGATGATGATGATTGTGGTGTGTTGTGTTTGTGATTGTGGGAATTGTTTCGAATTGTGTAATGTGTTTGATTGAGTGATTGTTGTTTCGAATTATGTTTTGTGTTGTTTTGTAAATTGTGTGATAACTTGAGATAGTATCACCCTTACACATCGAAATTGGTGCTAAAAGTTCCATAATTACCACTTTCCTGTAAAAGGATAAATTCAATGCATTTTTGGACAACTCTGAGTGATTCATTGTCCAAAACGCTGCAAATTATTACACAACAGTTTATTATTTTCTATATAGATCACTCGTCTGCCAAGCCACCAACCATCCAACATGAAGAAAAACATCGATCGCAGTTCGGTCAGTTATCATTTGAACGGAGATTAGGCCTCTTTTGCGATCCACTCTCGTGTTTCTGATTTATCGTAAGAAATTTCATCAAAATCGGTCAATGCTAAGTGGGGAAAATGCCGCGTACGACGGACGGCGGGCGGACGGCCAAATTTTGGTTTATTATTTTCAATAATAAACCATTGGAATCGACCAAGAAAAAAAAAGTCTGCCAAGTGGGTGTGGCACATAGCTTCCTCGTATCCATAACCCGATTGTATAGATGATCCGATGCATAGTAGTTAATCTCAAAACATCAAAACAAGTTAATCTGTAACATCCCTGCAAATTTCATTGAAATCGGATGGAAAATGTAGAAGTTATGGCCGTTACAAGGAATTCACGTTTGCGCATGCGCAGTGGCTACTATCAGTCCGAAGGTGGGGATTTTCATAGGGGACCATCTAAATACTAATCTGTAACATCCCTGAAAATTTCATTGAAATCGGATAGAAAATGTAGAAATTATAGACGTTACAAGGAAATTCACGTTTGCGCATGCGCAGTGGCTACTATCAGTCCGAAGGTGGTGATTTTCATGGGGGACCGTCTACACACCAACCTGCACAATCCCTGCAAATTTCATTGAAATCGGATGGAAAATATAGAAGTTATGGCCGTTACAAGGAATTCACGTTTGCGCATGCGCAGTGGCTACTATCAGTCCGAAGGTGGTGATTTTCATAGGGGACCATCTAAATACTAATCTGTAACATCCCTGAAAATTTCATTGAAATCGGACAATAACTTCGTATAGTTATGCACGTTACAAGGAATTCATGACAGACAGACACACAGACACACAGACAGACAGACACTGAACCAAAATTGTTCAGAAAGGTCTAAAACGCAAAACGCGAGTGAAAATTTTGATTTTGGAGAACTTTTTTTTTTCGACCTTGAAAAGTGAAAACAAAGCTTCCGCTACCTTGGTAGACTCGGAAGCAAAATTTTAACCCCCCCCCCCCACCCCCTCAAAATTTGATGGTTTACGTTTCAAGGTACGTAGAATCCAAAAATCGAATAAAAATTCGGCTTTCCCCACTTAGCTTCGACCGATTTTAATGAAATAAAATCGCAAAAGAGTGTGTAAATCGCAAAAGAGGCCTAATCTCCGTTCAAATTATAGCTTACCGAAATGATTATTATGCGATCGATGTTTTTCTTCATGTTGGATGGTTGGTGGCTTTGCAGACGAGTGATCTATAGAAAAATAATAAACCATTGTGTAATAATTTGCAGCGTTTTATTCGATTTTTTAATTCTACGTACCTTTAAACGTAAACCAACAAATTTTGAGGGGGTGTTAAAAAAAATTTCTTGGTCGATTCCAAAGGTTCATTATTGAAAATAATAAACCAAAATAGGCCCCAAACACGTGTTTCTTGAAGTTTTTATTGAAAATTTTTTATATTGAACGTATTTTATAATATAAACGGGAACTTTATAATATTTATTTTTATATTGAATATAATATTTATTTTTATATTATAATATTTATATTATTATTATTTATTATTATTATTATTTATTATATTTATTTATTTATTTATATTTATTATATAAATCGGAATCAACTTAAAATTGTCTTTAAGAATATTTTATGTAGTAGAGAAAGTTGGCACAAACGGTGTAATTGTTTTAATTAAAATTCGAATAGACCTTAAATATTGGGGTGGATGAGTTCATTTTCATTTACCACCCCTACCTATTACCTGAAAACCTTGGCCGACCCCAAGTTTTATTGATTTCCGTTTTACAAGTTATCTCCAACCTCCACTTTTGAGAAGCTCTCAATTCGACGTCTCGAATTACAGCAATCATGTCAACTTTGGAGGGGCTGAAAGTTCCCGTTTAGTAACCCCAGCTATCAAAAAATAATTGCTGAACAAGGACACTCCCTCGAAATGATTTTTCCTCGTTCAAATCCTCTCTTAATCCCCCTACAACTTTAATTCTCCGATAGTCCTAAGGAAGGTTCTCTAAAAATGGTCTCTCGGGGACTCCCTGGACGTGCTGGGGGTGCCTGATAAAGGATCTTTTCGTAACGGGGGCGATAAGTCGGGACTTATAACGACTTGAAAAGCGGAGAATAATATAAATTTTGGGGGGAAGAGACTTCTGAGGATGAAACCTGAAGGGTGAATGCTCGAAGGAAATTGTCGTGAGAGGAGAGGAGGAAAGTGGAAGGTGAGAGGTGAGGAGTGGGGAGATTTCGGAGAGTATTGTGATAGTGAGGTATTGTAAATGAGGACGAGCTTCCCTTTTTCCGTGGATTTGAAAAGGGAAGGTTTTCTTGAGAGTTAATTGTGAAGGTGAGTGTGGTGCAGAGATAAGCAGAAGCGCTTCTGGCTTCTTTTATCATTGATCCGCCAGGTCTTCCACCCCGACCAATTCTCGTCCCTTCGAACCAAACCTTCTTCCCTTCTATGAGAAAAAAAAACCCCGTCCAGTAATATAAACTTCACCACTCGACTTCTTGATTTTGGAAAATAAAACTTTTGACATTTTCATGTCTTTGCTTTGGCACATAAACTGAAAAATCGTCACGAAAACTAAGCAAGTCTTGCTCACGCGACCAATAAATAAAATAGACTCACTGTGTTGCGTAGAGAACAATCAACTGTTTTCTTATTCTGATGTTTGGGTACATGAACTAACAACCTTACTTCACTACCTTGTTGTGTAGTGGTTAACATGAAAATGTCCCAATGTGTTGCAGACTCGTATGCAAGCATTTCTTCAAGTTATTCGTAAACATTCCTTATGAATCACAATTAATTGTCTTATACAGTAAATCATTCATTTCTTTTCGAGACGATTTTTCAGTTTATGTGCCAAAGCAAAGACATGAAAATGTAAAAATTCGTTAAATAAGGGCAAACTAAAGGCAAAATTTCTTGCAGTTGCCATTACTAATTTACTTTAGTCCTAGCCGTGCGACGTCACGAATCGATGTATCGACTTTTTACAATATTCTATGATAATTTACAGGAGTTGTTTCACCAGCTGATGTGAAATTCCCTTCATTATTTTCAATAATAAACATAAGAAACGAGCAAGAAAAAAATTCAACACTCCTCAAAACATTACATGTTTTGAGGAGTGTTGAATTTTTTTCTTGCTCGTTGTTTTACATTGTTGTTTTACAATTCAAGGTACGTAGAATCCGAAAATCGGCGCCGTATTCAGTTCCAAAATTTGTTACCATATGTGCTTCAAAATGAAGGAAAATTCATTACTGCTTTTTTCTGGAACGGATGACCAATTTTCGTTCGGTAAAGCTTTTGTGAATTTTATCATAATATGATTGAGTCAATTTTATCAATATTATTGACTAAGGTAAATAATATTTTTATTTTATCATTTTGTTTCCGAGTCTACCAAGACAGCGGAAGCTTTGTTTTCACTCTTCAAGGTTTGAAAAAAAATGTTCTCCGAAATTTTCACTCGCGTTATGCGTTTTAGATCATCCAGAACAATTTTGGTTCCCTGTCTGTCTGTCTGTGTCTGTCATGCAGTCCTTGTAACTGGCATAACTATACGAGGTTATAGTCCGATTTCGATGGAATTTTCAAGGATTATGCGGGTTGACTTGTAGATGGTGATGTTACTACAGTAGCTGTATCATTGAATTGTAATTTAGAAACTACATAATATGTAGTTTGGATCTAATATTATTAGATCCAAAGTGTTTCATGGACGAAGCATAATTTTCGATTTAGGAAATTAAAAGATTTACAACTATTAAAATCATGAACCAATCTGTTTTACTATTCAATCTGAAACGCTATTTCAGTCAATCTCCTAGTAATGATCGAACTCCAATATCATGAATATGTTGATCCATTGCGTACGCGATGAGTGCAGGAGCTAAGGATGAATGGCTCGAAAAGGATGAGTATTGGAAGAGAGACTTTTACGGCGTAAATTTCCATTTGAATCACAACGATCCAATCATTCAGTTGGCAAATAGGCAATCAAGAACCGGATGTTGTTCAAAAGAAGAAGGATTTCTTTCTTCTTTAGGTCTTTCAATAGGAGTTACTAATTTTCGTAAGTTTGAAAGTTGTGAAAAAATCCATTTGTTGTGATGTATTTATTAACAAACAAAAGATTTTGCATGAATAATAGTATAGTGCCAAGTGAGGTGATCAAAAACGTGATGACTTTACATTTTGATTTCGACGAAAATACAGCTGATGTTGTTGTGGTCCTTGAGTTCTGTATAGCCATGTAGTGCCATCAGAGTGAATTTCACGAGCCAGTTGGTATTTACAAGGCAGTGGTGAGAGAAGTGTTGGAGTACAGCCATCATGCTGCAGGCAGCCTAGGTTACTGTTTTCCTGACATGCGGCGTTTGAGCTGTTTCAAAATCTTCGGGGCACAACTAGACCCCAAATGCCTACATACCAAATTTCATCTAAATCGGTCAATGCTAAGTGGGGAAAAAAATACGGCGTACGGCGTACGGCGGACGGACGGCCAAATTTTTATTCGATTTTTGGATTCTACGTACCTTGAAACGTAAACCATCAAATTTTGAGGGGGTGTTAAAATTTTTTTCTTGGTCGATTCCAAAGCTTCATTATTGCAAATAATGAACCAAAATACAAGACAAGATTAGCAATTTATTTAATGAATAACTCTGCAAATTATTACACAATGGTTTATTATTTTTTCATATAGATCACTCGTCTGCAAAGCCACCAACCATCCAACATGAAGAAAAACATTTCGCATTTCGGTCAGCTATAATTTGAACGGAGATTTGGCCTCTTTTGCGATTCACACTCGTGTTTCTGATTTATCGTACGTCCAACACTCAAATTCTCGTAGGGAGCGAGCGGTTTGACCTACAGGGCTCCGCGTGGTCTCAAAAAATTCCAAAAATTTTATACTATCTTAAATTGATGGAGAAACAATACCTTTGTATCAAAATTTTTTGAGTCAATTTGTGAAAGTTGTGAAACATATATATTAAAATTTATCAATATGTAAAAATGTTAAATATGTTAAAATTTATCAATATGTGTATTTATCAAGGACCTCTTTTGAAAATTTTTGGGAATACTTACAAAATGTTCCAAAACGAATTTCAGTGAAAACATTTTTTCAAAAAGTCCTTGCTAAAAATTGTGAGTCCATTGCAATGACTTGATTTTCTTTGAGAATTCGCTAAAGGTGGAAAGGCAATATAGTTTTCTCCGTAGAACGGACAAGTATTTATTATTTATCTTACAATGATTGAATTTAGTAGAGAACAAGAATAATTGGATAGAATTTTCCCCAGGATAAGGAATAGACACTGACCGAATTCAATCAAAAAGCTCAGAAACGGAAAACTTCCGAGAAAATGTTGACTTGTAGGACCACAATAATAAAACTTCAATTATTCAATTTTTTATTTAATCAAACCTATTATTTACCCGTGAGATCTAAAGTTTAAAAGGAGGGTGCGAAAATATTCTAAAATAACCTAGAACCTTGGCCAATCATTTTGAGAAATGCCTCATGTAAATCGTTGCTGTTGTTAAAGTCACAAATAAACAGAAACCAGACGGCCACTGGACAATATTATTGTGCTGTAGTGAGTGTTATCTTGCACAGTGCACTCGTGCTAAGTTCAGAAGAGCGAGAGTTCACACCAGGCTCTGACAAAGAGCGTATTGACGTTTGCTTGTAGTTTTTCGATTGTGATTGACGACGTTGGTGTGTCGTCTTGAGCTTGCAGTAAACTACTGAGCATGTTTGCAACCATTGAGGAGAGCCAGGAAGACGAATTTGGAATAAAATGGAAATGCGAACCCGTCAGTTTGGCGCTAAAATCACCAAGTCGGCAGCCGTTGACGCCTTGAACAATGAGGACATCGCAGTACACGGGATCCAGATTGATGACCAATTTACCTGGAACTTTATGTAGAAGAAATTGAGACGTCGCGTCGTAGGTCACTTGTAAGTTGTCGTACCTCAAGGGAACCTGGACGGTTTTGATTTGAGATGAGCATCCTGTTGCGGTGCCATTGCGAGTCAGAGAGTCCAAAGGGCGCACCATCCCGTTTGTGGCGTCCATCGACATTTTGAAGGGCAGACCAACTCCAAGAAGAGTTGGAGTCAGCTGTACTGAGAAATCGTCCAACCAGTACGCGCCTGATTGTATGTGCATCAGGTAATCGGAAGATCGAAGAGCGCCGTCGACTTCAGCATTCACAGCTCGGCAGGTGGGCGTCACGTCTTCTTCACCAGCTTGGACTGCTGAACCAAGCAAAGCAACGACCGCCAAGAAGACCAGCATAGTGAGCATCACGCAATGCGACTGATACCCGGGTCTCTCCAAAAAGGTACTACAATCAATTACTACAATCAATCAACCAAGATTACCGATAACGATCCGGATATCTCAGAAGTGGTTTCATTTTGTGATAAAACCTATGTTCCACATCGAGAGAAGTATTAGCATAAAAACCCTTACTAGTAATTAATTCTACCACTCACTCATCGTCTCCCAGAACAGTGTTCTTTTGAATTCCGATTCAATCATTGTGTTTCATTGTTTTAAAAACGATAATTTATCATGATCGATCTATTTTGCCATACAAATTTTTGTGTGAATCATTCTCTTCTTTTTTACATCAAATCTATTACTACCAGGGATGCCAACCGAGCACAAAAAACATTAACTGTTATGATTGAATGAAAACAAAATTGTGCGTTTTTATCAGTTAATCTCGTGAAAGAAACTATAAACTGCTAAAAGCTTCAGTAAGTTCGAGTCCCTCCAAAGCTTATGCCATATTTTTTTCTAGAGTAGGCATATGATTGCATCAATTATTGGCGTTTTGTTCCATGACTTTGATGGGTAGAGTTTCACACTCGTGTTTCCAACACTGCGTTTCATGAAACGTAGTTGGTACGGTTCCCTCTTTGGCCATTATAGAATAAACCATGTATTATCCAAATTTCGGGTGAACACGTATGACCCTTTTTTATTGAAACAACCGTTTCTTTGCATATTTTATGATTTTAAGCGCTGAGTATAAATTTTTGTTTGTTTGATTCCAAAAGTGCTCGACATGTTTCGTACAAAGATGCATATTTTGGGGGGAAAAAGTCGACATCAACTTGTAGAGAAATACCATCAGTTCAGGAATCTACTACTCATCCAAGAGAATTACAAAAACCATCAATATTTCTGAAACCATATATTTAATATTTAGTCTGTACAATTCAATCTGAGAGTTTAATAATACTTTCCATAAGCTTCACGTTCATCTGCATTTGTACAAACACTGAACAAAGTCATTACTAACGAAAGGAGTAGCACCAATACTTGGTGAGATAGTAGTTCACGAGGGCCTGCATCTCATTTCTGGCGTTCTGGGGTAGCGGGGAGGAATTGAAGGCTCGCCGGACGAAGAAACCAACGAAAGAATCAGTCCAAGAATTATTTGGGATCACTAATTCAATATCGGGATCACAGGTGTCTTGCCATTCGAAAAACGTCATACTGCAGTCGGTACCTAAGTATCCAACGTTAGTGAAGGCTGTGCTGATGCAAGGTGCGAAGTTTATAGTCGTCTTTCCCACTATTTCCCAGAGTAAGAATTTGGCAGTCATCGTGTTGAACGTCAAAGTCAAATTGTCGTATTTGATTATGCCGGTGATGCTCGTGGAGAGGCCAGAGGTGCAATTTTCGGCCTCGTTGGTGAGCGAAATTTGGTCCAACGGCCCCAAAACTCCTCCAGACAGTCCCAGTGAGAGTTTTATTGGAAGATTGACTCCCAAGAGAGTCCAGGGATGATCGTATTGCGAGTCAGTGAGATTGACGAATTGAAGATTTGCCACCTGCAGATCAAAGCGGTAGCCTTGAAGCATGTTCTCGAAGGTGCTACTGCCGTTGACGCACGTCACGTCTCCCAGGCCCTGAGCTACGCAGGTAGCAAATACGAAGAGCACCGTTCCGTACAAGGTTGAGAGTAGCATCACGCATGAAATCACACTGAAGAAAATTGTATAGGAATCAATACTCCACGATTACCTTGATCAATCAAACCAGTTTGATAAGAACGACAAATACGGCATTTTAAATCTCAAGACATAGATTAAATCCACATCAATTATCCTATTTTTCGGAATGTACGAAGGACAAATAATGATGGATGGGCGAGAGACAAGAATGAGGAATTTCGTCATGTCGGAATTTCCTATTTTTGACCCCAAAATCAGATTCAGCACCTCGAAAAACCCCCTAAGGCAATCTTTCAGCCCGAACTTCCTAATTTACGAATAAACAAAACAGTGTAGAAAATACGAATGTTCAAAAAAACGGGAAAATGACGTCATCCTGGAATAGTTTATTTATGGCCGCTTGAAGCGCTGAGATCAAGAAATCTATAGTCCCCAGATGCAAAATTTCACGAAACAGTAAAGTTCGAAATCGAAAAACTGAAGAAAAAAATAGAAAAAGCAAGATGGGGAAAATTAGCTTTCCCCTGTTTTTGTTTGATAACTTTTCTCTTAGGAAACACGATTTCGTCGTCCCAATGGGCAGCACTGGGAGGAGACGGCGATCCGAACAGCCCAATCAGCGAGCGTTCCCGCTTCACGTCCGTTTTCCCGGTTAGTTTTGAAATCAAAAATTTTGATTGTCTCCCAAAAATAACAGGAGACTTATTTTCCAAAATCAGCCCGATTTTCATCTATCCCACACCATTAACTATTCAGGAAAAATGCAAACAGAATTCGGTGAAATTCCTCATTTTCGTTGCGTCCTTCAAGCGCCCTTTTCATGAAAGGATCTGCAGTACTCCAAGGCGTTGCGGGTTGGCATGAATTGCGCCGTACACAAGGAATACTGCACCACCTATATTATTGTAATAAAGAGAGTTGAATTAACTTCTCCTTCTTTCATTGATATTCTATTGAATATCCATCTTTGCTGCATGTAATACTGCCCCTTCTCAAACCTATGTTCATGTACGAGAAGAATTTGAGAAAAACACTCAGTGAATGAGACAATAACCACAAGTTTCAGCTCAATGAAATCATTTTGTTGACTGAGTATGTCAAAACATTCTCATGTTTTTATTTCCGCTAATGAATTTGAAATTTAATTTTTGAAAGTTCAATATTTTGAATTCAATAGCGATTTTACTCTCTCTCTCTCCCCCTCCCCCCATCCAAATTAATACAATATTTATTATCAATTTATTTGGTAGGTAACTAGCTAAATGAATGCAAAAGTTAGTAAACACGAGATTTTAATCATTATACTCGTTTATATAAGTATAACAATTTCAAAATTAATTTTTCAACCCTTAGAAGAGAATTACATCAACCAAAATCTTCGGGGCACAACTAGACCCCAAATGGAGCCTACATACCAATTTTCATAAAAATCGGTCGATGCTAAGTGGGGAAAGTGCCGCGTATGGCGTACGGCGGACGGACGGCCAAATTTTTATTCGATTTTTGGCTTCTACGTACCTTGAAACGTAAACCAACAGATTTTGAGGGGGTGTTGGAAAATGTTTCTCCTTGGTCGATTCCAAAGGTTCATTATTGAAAATAATAAACCAAAATTACATCAATACACGATCGTTGAACAATATTCTATGTGTGGTTACTCTGAGTTCGAGGTGACGAGAAGAGTATTTTGAGATGTTTTTAAACGTATTTAACTAAGAGGTTAATTGTATTATGTTAACGCTTCGTGCTATGTGCCACACCCACAAAGCTGACTACTCTGGCATAATATAGCTAATATTTCGACTTTCTTAACCATAGCTTTGATGATTTCGATGAAAATTCGCTCATTAACTCAAACTGCATGAACGGACTTTATTTTAGATCTTTTACTGTGGAGGACGTATAAAACCAGCTTCCCCAAGTATTTCTGCAAATCGAGACCTTTCCTGCCCATTTATTTATCAAGTCGTCGGGCTAATTCTTCATTTAGAAGGTTCCTCCCCCTCATCAGACCACCCCTGCAGGAGGGATGGAAACACAATGACTCATCTCGGAATCGCAGACCGTTTCTCCTTCATGCATAAGGCATCCCAGCATAGGGTTTCCACCTTGTGCGAAAAAGCTTAACTTTTCCGAGAGTATTTGGGAGAATAATGGGATTACTTCGGGCGTTCCTTTACGTCCCGAGTCCCGTACGCCCTATTCTACCCCACACACATACATACACACCCTCCTCTCCTTATATTGATCTGACAAACAATATCCGAGAAACCCCCCTCTCCTTCATCATATTCCCCCTTCTACCAATTACACCGCCTGGAAAAGGGAAAAGACAATCCAAATGAATCATCGCAATTATAACGGTCGCAATTATTTTCTTCGGAGGACCGCCCTAAAACTCTGATTAGTTAGAAGTTAGGCCCGAACGAATTATTATTGTTTTTCTTTTGAGGATTTGTTATGGAACGGTAAATCCGGGTTCATGGAGAGAGGGGAAGGATCGGAGAGACCCTACACCGGTATTAGTAATAGAATCACAAATGAAGCGAACGTATTCTTCAAGTATTGCTACCATTTAATCATACATTTATTGATAATTTTTTTTAAAGATTGTGCGGAATTTTTATTAACGGCTAAAAGGTATTACATAATTTGCTGAATACAAATTTTGATGACAAGGTGTATGGTGAGGGGTGGATAATGTGCGGCAGATCCTCAGTTTTCATGGTGTATAATTTCCATGTCGAGCGAGCTTTCGCCCGTGGGCATCGTCAGGACACTGTTAACGATGAGTGCGGATTACTAAAATAAGGATAAAATAGGGACATATAAGACTCCTAGGTTCAAGTACAGTGTTGATTAAGGATGTGTTTTCATTCCTACTGTAGGTACTAATATGGTTGGTTGATGTAGGTCACTTCTAAGGGTTCCAAAATGAATGTTGAAATTTTGAAAACGCCCTAACTCAAAAAAATTTTATATTAAGGTACTGTTTTTCCTTCAATTTAAGATTCTATAGAATTTTTTGAGACCACGCGGAACTCTGTAGGACAAACCGTTCGCTTCCTACGAGAATTTTTTTAAGGGTTTGACGTAAGATAAATCAGAAACACGATTGTGAATCGCAAAAGAGGCCTAATCTCCGTTCAAATTAAAGCTGACCGAAATGCGATCGATGTTTTTCTTCATGTTGGATGGTTGGTGGCTTTGCAGACGAGTGACCAATATAGAAAAACGCTGCAAATCATTGCTCAAAGGTTTATTATTTTCTGTATAGATCACCCTTCTGTATAGATCACTGGTTCTCCATCAATAGCACCTACCACCATCTGTATTCTCCCTTGACCTTCCCTCTCAAATTTCAGCTTCCTGCGTTCAATAGGATTGAAAATGGCTTCGGAGCTCAATCAGCTGATCAGTGATCTGAAGAGTGAAGAAGATCTCCTCGAATGCTCGAGACGCCTTCCATTCAATAGGATTAAAAATGGCTTCGGAGTTCTCTCAGCTGATCAGTGATCTGAAGAGCGAAGAAGATCTCCTTGAATGCTGGATACGCCTGGAAGAGCACTTCCATTCAATAGCATTGAAAATGGTTTCGGAGCTCACTCAGCTGATCAGTGAGCAATGATTTGCAGCGTTTTTTACCTACAAACATTTTATTACCTACTGTTATGTTTGCGTGTCGGCGAGTGAAGGAGCTGACCTTCTCGCTGCGGCGTTTGTTTCTTCTTTAACTCCTACTCAACTAAGAGAGTGTTCCCTAGCCTAACATGAAGTGCTGTCGCATCGGCGGTTCATAACCACACCGAGGTGCTAAGCACTTGTGGAGGCAGCTAGCCCGTCAGCCTCGGCGGTTCATAACCACACCGACGGGAAGACGGGATATTTACCTATTGAGCCTAGTACTTCGAGGAGATCCTTATTCGAGGAGAAGGTTTTGAGAGCGAAATGATGAAGACGGTAGACTTGACTAGATTGGCATCAGGAAGCATCCCTGAGTGAGCTTATATACTCATTTCGTTAGCTCGGGAGAGAGAGAGGTGGAAGGGTGACGTCATGTCGGCGTATCCCCCGTACCTCGTCTCTCCCTAGTGGGTGGTGACTCACTCAGGGATCCTTCCGGTAGCTTCTTTATTTAAGAACTAATAATTGATGAAATGTGGGTCATTACATAGGTCCCCCTAGTTCTTAACATACAGAAGGTGATGTGGTTTCAAAGTTACAAAGTGAATTCGGAAGGTAAAGCATTGAACATTCGAGTGGTTGATTCGTTAGAAAAATATAAAAAACATATGTACTAGTAAAATGTTCATGTGGTGTTTTCCGCAGGGCTGAGTTTTGTAGATGTAGAACGAGAAGGCGGTTGGTAATTGCATTTGTGCGACCAGGAAGAATTTTGTTTGAGTTTTTCGCGGGGTGTTCCTCGTTCTCGTACGTCGCCCCCTGTTTGCAGGTTGGCTTCGCATTCCCCTTCTGGAGGATGCGGTTGAGATGATTAAAAGTTGCCCAGACCGAAGTTTTGCGAGAAGAGCCCTGGCTTTACGGCCGCGACGACGGCGGGGCTTCGGTCTGGGGCTTAGGGTAGGAATAGGACGAGGCGGGAGAAGAGAGTGAATTGTATGGTCGATGAGTTCTTCGAGCCCGTCCACCTCGCCTATTTCTTCGATGTATTCTTCGAATCTGTTATTATTTTTGGCGTGGTAAAACTCTAGGACCACGTTTGCCCGTTTTCTGCTGCTTGGTATGTCGATCGGCCAGACGTTCCATTTCTGTTTGTTGGTGGGCTCGTGAATAACGGCTTCGTATTCCGCGGAAGTCGCGGCTGATAGGGTTCGCCTCCTCGCAGGTATGGTGAAGCGTGGGCGAAGGGCGGAGAGGTGATGGGGCTGTCTGGCTTCTGGTGACCTCTGCATAGGTCGCGCGTTTGGGTCGATGGTAGCAGGCGGCTTCACCTTTCTCGTGTTCCCTTCTTTTGGAGGCGAAGGTCGTCGTAGCTGATGCGTCGGTCGCTGGGAGTGTGCCGAGGTTGCATTGGTCCCCGGCCTGAATATTTCCTGTAGCTCCTTCTTGGAGAAGAGGAGATACATTGTTGTCTGACGGTTCGGCTGCTATACGGAGGAGGTCCGAATCGAACGGAGTTTGTTGTTGGAGTGTGCCTGCCGAGGCTGCCGCAGTGGGTATATCCATGACGTCTGGAGAGGGGGTAAACCCGTACGCCGGCCGACACCTGTTCATTGTAACTGTTACTTTCGAACCGTCCATCAGGAGCGTAACAGTTTTGTCGGTTCTTTGTATGACGTCATATGGGCCGGAGTATAAGGGTTTTAACCCTTTCTTGAGTGTTTCCTCACGAAGGTACATTTTTGGAGTTGTTTGGAAAGCGTCTGGGAATGGTCGGTTGATTCTTGTAGTTGACTCGGTTTCATTTTCAGATGACAACTCTGTGGGTAGCGGGGTGAATAAGTCGGCGGGTAGTCGAAGCGGAGATCGAAATGTGCGTTCCGCTGCACTATAGCCGTCCGAATATCGCACGGTTGTTCGGAGACCCAGAAGGATTGTTGGTAGGTCTTTCGACCAAGATGAGGAAGTGGCTGCTGTACGTAATGCATTTTTAAGGTCGCGATGCCATCGTTCTACTTTACCATTCGATTCGGGATGATAAGCGGTTGTTCTGTTGCGCTGTATTCCGAATTTGCGTAGAAATTCTGAAAATTCCGCGCTTTCAAATTGTCTCCCCTGGTCCGTTGTAATGAGAAGAGGGCATCCGTATCTGGCGATCCAAGTGTTGATAATGTTGTCGATTATTGCCTTGGATGTTATTGTTCGCATTGGTACACATTCTGGCCAGCTTGTATTCCTGTCGATCATGGTTAGTAGGTACTTATAACCCTCAGAGGGTGCAAGAGGTCCTACGAGATCTAAATGAATGTGATCGAACTGTAAACTGTGTTCGAATTGTTCTGGTGTTGTTTTGGGGTGCCGAAATTCCTTAAATTTGGCGCAGCGGTCGCATGCTTGAACCCATTTGCGCAAGTCGGTATTCATTTTCGGCCAAAACGCACGTGTCCGAATTATATCTCTTGTGGCCCTTATTCCCGGGTGGCTTAGGGAATGGTAATGCTGAAATATAGATTTTCGGAGTTTTATTGGAATGTACGGGCGTGGTTGATTTCCCGATACATCACACCATAGTTTGGTGGAGGATGAGGGAATTGTTGTTTCTTCTAATCTTTCGTTTTCGATTAGTTTTTGTAACTCGAATGATTTATCTTGTTGTTGTTCGAGTGCGATTGTACGTCCCGTGGGGAATTCCGTGAGTTCATTGAGTTCGGGAGTAGACGGTCGAGATAGAGCGTCGGCTACTATATTCGATGTTCCCGGTGTATATCGGATGTCCGTAGTAAATTGGCTGATGAACTCCATTTGGCGTAGGCGTCTTGGTGAGGCTGTTTTTCTGTCTTGGTGCAAGGAAGTCGTGAGGGGTTTGTGGTCCGTAATGACACAAAATTCCCGGCCTTCTATGAAGTCGCGGAAATGTTTGATGCCTTCGAAGATAGCGAGGAGTTCTCTATCGAAGGTTGAGTACTTCATCTGAGCTGAGGTCAAGGTTTTTGAAAAAAATCCTAGAGGACTGGTTTTTCCGTTTACCTCTTGTTGAAGCACCGCCCCTATTCCTACTTCCGATGCGTCTGTTGTGAGAGATAACCTGCCCTTAGGTGAAGGGTGAGCCAAGAGTGCCGCTGTTTGTAGATCCGATTTGCATTGTTTGAATGCTAATCGGCGTTGCTCCGTCCATTCTATAGGTCGTTTGTCCTTTTTCTTCGAAGGTTGTGGAATAGCTTCGACTAAAGGTTGTTGGTGAATGGCGGCGTGTGGAATGTGCCGACGATAAAAGTTCAGCATTCCTAAAAAACGGCGTAAATCCGTTACTGATGTAGGTAGCGGAAATGTGGTTAAATTATCCACTTTTTTGGGAAGTGGTTTAATGCCGTCTTTGTTGACGAGATGGCCGAGGCATACGACCTCGTTTTTGGCCATGACGCATTTTTCTTTATTGACTGTAAGGCCTTCCGCTGCGAAGATGTCCAGTACCTTTTGAACGTGACGTTTGTGTTCGTTGATTGATGTGGAAGCTATTAGAATATCGTCGAGAAAGCAGAACACGAAGTTGAGACCTCTGAGTATTTGGTCCATGTACCTCTGCCATGATTGAGCGGCGTTCTTGAGCCCGAAGTTCATTTTTCGGTATTCATATAGGCCAAACGGTGTTATAATGGCCGTTTTTGGTATGTCCGCTGGGTTGACGTCTATATGGTGGAAAGCTCGAGATATATCTAATGTTGTGAACACAGAACATCCGTGGAGGTGAGATGAGAAATCCCGTTGGTGAGGAACGGCGTATCGGTCACCGATAGTGCGTTCGTTCAGTCTTCTATAATCCCCACAGAAGCGCCATGTCCCGTTAGGTTTCGGAACGGCGTGCAGGGGGCTCGCCCACGGGGATTTCGATGGCTGTATGATTCCGTCTTTAAGGAGTTGATCGAAACTCTCTTTAGTCTGACGAAGTTGTTCTGGATGAAGGCGGCGGCTTTTAGCTGTGACGGGAGGGCCTTTAGTCTCGATGTAATGTTTCACCGATGAGAGAAGTGAGGACGGTCGCTGTGCTGGTTTATATCGCGCCAGCATGTTTGAAAAGGCCGGAGGGGTAGCTTCTGTTGAGACTCCGGTGTTGACCGTGTTTACGTATCCCTGAATTGGGCGTCGTGAATGTGGGTTGTACAATTGTCTGTTTTTGAGATCGACGTGAAGTCCGAAATAACTCAAAAAGTCTGCGCCGATGATTGGCCGTTTTACGTCGGCGACTATGAAAACCCATTCGTATGCCTCGTTCTCTAGAATTACTTTCGTACGATATTGTCCGTACGTTGATATGGCGGTACCATTTGCTGCGAAGAGAAGTTGATCGTGAGTTCTCCTTTTCCAGTTGAGAAGGTTGTTGGGAATGATTGAAATGCTTGCTCCTGTGTCTATGAGGAAGGGGATGTTGTTCTTCCGGCATTTGACGAAAAGTCTGTTGGAAATGTCGGTGTAAGAGGTGCCCGCCTTGTTATCAGGCGGGCCTCCTAGTTTTCCTGCCAGGACACAGTTTTGAAAGAGCATGGTTTTGAACATTTCAACGCCTTCTTTTTAAAGGTGAAATGGTACCAGCAGAGTCCTCCTTTCCGCGCCGGGGATGGTGATCGGCTGCGCGGACGTTGTCTTTCCGGTTTTTTAACACGAGAGGGTGGCTTACGATCGACCGTTTCGGTGTGCGGTGTAGGATCGATCTGATGTACGGATGTTGTGCTCCGTATCTCGTGAGCTGCGTCGGCGATTGGTGCGAGGAACTCCGCATCTTTCGTCATCCACGGAGCGATGGTGGTTTGCACTTCTACTGGAAGGGCCTTTATCCAGAAGGCTTTAGTGAGGTCTTGCGGCATAAGGTCCCCCAGTTGGTGCTTCATCTTCCGAAGGAGTTGGGAAGGTTTTTGGTCCCCCAGGTGTTGTTGTTGGGTGAGGGCCGTGATCCGTTGATGACGAGAGGGCTCGAAGATGTCAATGAGCCTAGCCTTGAGGTCGTCATAAGGCGTGACAAGTTGAGCCGCTGAGAGGTCTGCCGTTTGTACTGCTACATCGTAGGGAAGCAGAGGGAGTGTCCGGGTGAATCTGGCCCTTTGAGTGTTGATGTGTGCGCCGGTGTAAGCTGCATCGAGTTGAAGGAACCAGAGGCGTGGGTCGTCCCTGTAGAACGGTGGTAGTGTCAAGGGGATTGACACTTTGGCGGCTTCTGCGAAGTCAGGCTGCGGCGGTGGCGCGGGAACTCCGTTGTCGTCCATCTCTTGTGCCGAATAGGAAGTTAAAAACGTGCGGGGTCACCACTGTTATGTTTGCGTGTCGGCGAGTGAAGGAGCTGACCTTCTCGCTGCGGCGTTTGTTTCTTCTTTAACTCCTACTCAACTAAGAGAGTGTTCCCTAGCCTAACATGAAGTGCTGTCGCATCGGCGGTTCATAACCACACCGAGGTGCTAAGCACTTGTGGAGGCAGCTAGCCCGTCAGCCTCGGCGGTTCATAACCACACCGACGGGAAGACGGGATATTTACCTATTGAGCCTAGTACTTCGAGGAGATCCTTATTCGAGGAGAAGGTTTTGAGAGCGAAATGATGAAGACGGTAGACTTGACTAGATTGGCATCAGGAAGCATCCCTGAGTGAGCTTATATACTCATTTCGTTAGCTCGGGAGAGAGAGAGGTGGAAGGGTGACGTCATGTCGGCGTATCCCCCGTACCTCGTCTCTCCCTAGTGGGTGGTGACTCACTCAGGGATCCTTCCGGTAGCTTCTTTATTTAAGAACTAATAATTGATGAAATGTGGGTCATTACACCTACCAACTTTTTTTTACCTACCAACTATTGGTAGGTACTACCTACCACACTATAATGGCTTCACACCTTCACAATCAAGTTTATTAGAAAGAACTAAACGCTTCACACTCGATTCGCAAAATAGAAAGCTTCATATGGAAATTTGATTACTGGTTACGCAGAAGGCAAAACTGTATACAAATCGAAGAAATGAACAGCGATCGCATTTTAGTCAGATAAAATTTGAACGGCGATTAGACCTCTTTTGCGATTCACACTCATGATTCTGTTTTATCGAAGGAAAACCTTCAAATACTAGTAGGGACCGAACGGTTTGTCCTACAGAGCTCCGGGTGGTCTGAAAAATTTTTAAAAATTCTGTACTATTTAAATTTGGTAAAAAACGATACCTTTATTTCGAGAGTTTTCGAGCTAGGGCACTCTTGAAAATTTCAACTCTTAATTTTCACCCCTTAATTTTCACCCCTTAGAAGTGACCTACATCAACCAAAAGCTTCGCTGCACAACTAGACCCCAAATGGAGCCCATATACCAAATTTGAACCAAATCGGTCCATTGTTGCTAAGAAAAGTGCCGCGTACGGCGGACGGCGTACGGCGTACGGGGGACGGACGGAAATTTTTTTATTCGATTTTCGGATTCTACGTACCTTGAAACGTAAAACATCAAATTTTGAGGGGAAATTTTTTTCTTGCTCGATTCCAAAGACTTATTATTGAAAATAATAAACCAATATTATTGAAAATAATAAACCAAAATAATAAACCATTATGTAATAATTTGCAGCGTTTTTGACTTTAATAATGAAGTGGTCTCTTAGTCTCTCCCACCCTGTAATACCTAGCTGGTACACCCAGTCCTATAAACGATTAATATTATATATAAATAAATAGGACATACATATTAAAAATACAGAAATCGTTTCA
Source organism: Apolygus lucorum (assembly GCA_009739505.2). Taxonomy (NCBI): domain Eukaryota; kingdom Metazoa; phylum Arthropoda; class Insecta; order Hemiptera; family Miridae; genus Apolygus; species Apolygus lucorum. The sequence goes on along the minus strand of CM019179.2, from coordinate 28,976,331 downwards.
GAATGGCTCAAAACTGTATTTCATACTCGGAATTTTAAAATCAATGTAAATAACGACATTTTTCCAAAAATTTTGCTGATTGAGACAGATTAGAAAGCGCTGCAAATTATTACACAACAGTTTTCTTTTTCTATATAGATCACTCGTCTGCAAAGAACTCGGCTTTACCATTTTCACCATCTACCTACCACGTACCTACAGCTGTCGCATTTTGATCAGCTAAAATTTGAATTGAGATTAGGCCTCTTTGGTGATTCACGCTCGTGTTTCTGATTAATCGTACGTTCAACCCTTCAATTCTCGAAGGGAGCGAACGGTTTGTCCTACAGGGCTCCGCCTGGTCTCTAAAAATTCAATACTATCATAAAATTAAGGACAAACAATACATTTATATCAAAATTTTTTGAGTTAGGGCGTTATCAAAATTTCAACCCTTAGAAGTGACCTACATCAACCAAAAGCTTCGGGGCACAACTAGACCCCAAATGGAGCCCACATACCAAATTTCATCAAAATCGGTCAATGCTAACTAAGAACGGAGGACGGACGGCCATATTTTTATTCGATTTTTGGATTTTACGTACCTTGAAACGTAAACCAACAAATTTTGAGGGGGGTTAAAAAAATGTCTTGGTCGATTCCAAAGGTTCATTATTGAAAATAATAAACGAAAAACATTGAAATTTGAAATTGGTCTAATTCTAGGCCCCTAAGGATGGTGGGTGGATACTAACCCGCACGACTGTCGTAACTTGAATATTGCAGAACTGCGCCGTAACGCCTACCTACGTTTCTCCCTCGAATCTGACATCGTAACTGCTCTTCCAATTCCCCTTATTTTGTGAGTTGTTTTATTATTATTATTATTTTACGTATTTTATACATTTTTATGTTGAACACCTTTCTTGTAGTGACGTCAACTACGGTGGATTCCCCAATGTTACCAACAGATGGTTGGTTGCCACGTTGTTTCACTTTTCATACCGTTTCAGACCAGCTTCCCCCTAGCGTGGAAACTGGTCCACTGTAGAATTGGAGGCCCTATTTTAACCCTTTTTAGGACGTCCCACAGTAAGACTTGGGCGTCCTTATGCGATCGATCTGGGGTGAAGGAGGACAACACTCAACAGAAAAAAAAACACGTCTGCCAAGTGGGTGTGGCACATAGCTTCCTCGTATCCATAACCCGATTGTATAGATGATCCGATGCATAGTAGTTAATCTCAAAACACCAATCTCTTAGTACCTTTCATTACCCTCATAGGGGACCATCTACACGCTAATCTGGACAATCCTAGAAAATTTCATCAAATTCGGATGAAAAATTAAGTGATTAGGTGTATGTGATTGGATCAAAAAAATACATAGCCTTGGCTGGGTTTCGAACCCACGACCTAAGGGGCTCAGATCAAGACTTTATCCTCTGAGCTACCGAAGCCTTGCAATTGATGGGATTTGTGATTCTCACAGGAGTCCATCCCTCCATGAATGAATCCCTCTATGAAAAACAATTCTCTGTGATTTTCATAGGGGACCATCTAAATACTAATCTGTAACATCCCTGAAAATTTCATTGAAATCGGATTGAAAATGTGGAAGTTATGGCCGTTACAAGGAATTCACGTTTGCGCATGCGCAGTCGCTTCTATCAGTCCGGGGACGATGATTTTCATAGGGGACCATCTACAACATGATCCACATAATCCCTGAAAATTTCATCGAAATCGAGCGGAAAATGTTGAAGCTATGGCCGTTACAAGGAAATTCACGTTTGCGCATGCGCAGTAGCTACTATGAGTCAAAAGGTGGGGATTTTCATAGGGGACCATCTAAATACTAATCTGTAACATCCCTGAAAATTTCATTGAAATCGGATGGAAAATGTAGAAGTTATGGCCGTTACAAGGAATTCACGTTTGCGCATGCGCAGTCGCTTCTATCACTCCGAGGATGATGATTTTCATAGGGGACCGTCTACACACCAACCCGCACAATCCCTGAAAATTTCATAGAAATCGGACAATAACTTCGTATAGTTATGCGCGTTACAAGGAATTCATGACAGACGGACAGACACACAGACAGACAGACAGACAGACAGACACACAGACACGGAACCAAAATTGTTCAGACAGGTCTAAAACGCAAAACGCGAGTGGAAATTTCGATTTTGGAGAACTTTTTTTTTCGTCCTTGAAAAGTGAAAACAAAGCTTCCGCTACCTTGGTAGACTCGGAAGCAATAACCACACAGTAATCCGTTTTAGACCATTCTGAATCCAAAACCGCGAAAAAAAAACCATAGGTGTATGTCTGTGTGTGTGTGTATGTGTGTGTGTGTGTGACAAAATCTTGTGTCGTCTGCACAGGCCTTAGTTCTCAACCGATTTTCGTGGTTCTTTTTTTGTTCGAAGCGGAATACTATCTAGTTGTGCACTACGGCGCCGGGATTTAGAATTTTGCTTTTTAAGGAGGGAAAGGAGGGGTTAATGCTTAAAAAACGTGCGTTTGCGGGTATAATCTTGTAAACTCTGCCCAGGCCTCAATTTCCAACCGATTTGCGTGTTTCTTTTTTTGTTTGACTCAAATAGGTAACTTCCGAGTTGTACATGATTTTACCAGAGTACCAAAATTTGCAAGGGGAGTGGGCGAGTGGGGGGATAATATTCACAAAATATCCGATTTTTCAATATTTTGGTTCCGTTACTGCTTACTAATTCTACCCAACCTTTGAAATTGAGGAAAAATTCTCACTATACTTCCGGATTTTCATGAATTATTCTCTGTACCGCCATGGAACTAATCGTGGTGTCAACATGGTGCCAGGACATGGTGCCAGAACACCATGAACCGCATATTTCGTGGGTTTTTTTTTTTTGTGTCTCACCTTGAATACGGATGTGAACTTCGACGGACTGCCTACCAAAATTAATAGATGAAAGTTCAATGTTACGACGTATTTCCGCTTTGGTGCCAGACCGGCACCAATGTGGGGAGGGGGGGTGAACTCGAATTCGCATGTTGGGTATCGTAGATCATGGATTTTAAAATGCTCTTCAGATTCGAGGCTCCCACGCCGCTAGAAATTTTAAGGTGGATAATGGTGGGGGGGTCAGTATTTCTTGCCTAAAGTAATAAATAAATTACATCAAGTGAAACAGTTTTATCGCTTACCAACTGGTTAAACTGATCTAATGCTTATATCATGGAAAAAATCACTCTGCTTGGACTCTTAATAGAGAAAAATGAATATAAGCTGTTGAAAAAATTATTTTTCTTGAGAAAATTGGATGATATTGATAGTTTGTGACACTAAAGTATCGATACTCGATATTTTAAAATATCGATACTCATGCCCAACGATACTTGGGATATCGATACTCGGATACGATACAGTATCGATACAAAATATCGATACTTTTATAACGATACCCATCCCTACATTACAGTAAAACCCAAGCCAACCTCGAACGATGAATTGTTTTGAAGAATCCAAGGAAATCACTTGCATGGAGACATATACGACTGACAAACTGGATGAGCTACATTTGAAAAAAAAATGAATCCACTCGGTAATCAACGAAAAACAAAATGAAAAAAAACTTACTTTTGAGGGGTCCAAACACTCAAACCACCATGAGCTGACTAGATGATTTGTAACCTGCATGGTTTTCACCTGGAATGGTTCTTCTTCTTCTTCTTCACAATACAAAAACACGAAATCGCGGTAAAATTCAAATCTTGTGTGACAAACAGCCATTGTCAAATGTGCCCCTATGTCAAATGTGCCCCCCACTCCCCTACAAAGATTGCTTTTTGGACAATTAAAATTTGAACGGAGAAGTAGCGGAAGCTTTGTTTTCACTTTTCCTGGTTGAAAAAAAAGTTCTCCAAAATCGAAATTTTCACTCGCGTTTAACATTTTAGATATTCCTGATCGATTTTGGTTCCATGTCTGTCTGTCTGTCATGAAATCCTTGTAACAGCACTTATATTTTTCATCCGAATTTGATGAAATTCTCTAGGATTGTTCGGATTGGCGTGTAAACAGTCCCCTATGAAAATCATCATCCCAGACGAATAGTAGTTGCTGCGCATGCGCAAACGTGAATTCCTCGTAACAGCCATAACTTCCACATTTCTCATCCAATTTCGTAGACATTTTCAGGGAATATGCAGTCGGTTGTAGATGGTCCCCTATGAAAATCATTGTCCCCAGACTGATGGTAGCCACTGCGTATGAGCAAATATCAATTCCTTGTAGCAGCCATAACTTCTTCATTTTCCATCCGATTTCGACGAAATTTGATCAGATTGGCGTGTAGATGGTCCCCTATGAGGGTAGTGGAAGGAACTTAGAAATTGATGTTTTGAGATTAACTAATATACATGGGATCATCTATAGCATCGAGTTATGAATACGAGAAAACTACGTGCCACACCCACTTGGCAGAATTTTTTTTTGTTTTGTGTTCTTTGTAACGGGGGTTTTTGGTGATTTTTTTTTAAATTTTTTAAATGTAAAACAATTGTATCGATGCTGTATGGTACTCATACATTCTTAATCAACGTAAAATTAACCTTAAAACATTGTATTTTTTAAAAAATTTTTAAAAAACTCGGCCCTTCGGGCTTCGCCTTACTGTTTAGAGCCTTTGGCTAACATTCAAGAAACATGGAACGTGCTTTAGCATAAAACATGCTCCCGCTTGACGATTTTCGGGTCCTAGGATGAAAGAAAATTAAATTTCCTATTTACTTTATAAACTAAAAGAAAAAACTATCGAAGTTGAAAAGTGGCTAAAAATCAGAAGGTTGCATTGAAAATTCACTCAAGCTGCACGAATGTTACATAATACATAATTATTAAATGTAATAATTGACTTATTAAATAAATAATGATAAATGCACAAATATGAAATGTAATAAACTAAAATTACTTATATGATCAAGTCAGATCTAGGTGGTCATGAATTGTATGACCATCTTGGTTGGTGGAGATGAATCACTCTCTAATGTGCGGTCCTCAAATATACAGCCATAAATTTACAATATCATTCTTCAATTGACCCATCTTTACAACAGAGTCGATCTCGGTTCAATTTTCATGTCCGTGTTTTGATCTCAACGGTAGTTATCGAACGACTTTTATGATCAATTCGAAGAGTGACATTGTGATTTTCCTTCAACTTTCCTCTTAGTTCTTCCACGCCGAAGGAATGAGAAAGAATAGGGAAAGAGAAGTGCGGAGGAAGGGGAGGAGGAGAGAGGAGGACACTAAAGCCAACTTCTCCTGGACTTCTTTGTCGAATGTGTTTGAGTTGGTTCCCCTCTCCAGTAATAAGTAACTGTGTTTGATGTTCGAACAAGGGAACGGCCCAGCATTGACAATTCCGCTAATGTATCTTCCTTGTTTCCTTTTACGCTTCTTTTCCAAAAAAAAGGCAACAAGGGAGCAAAAAAAGGAACCGAAAAAGCGGAAACGAAAAAAAAAACCTTCGAATAGGTCCTTCGAGAGGGAAAAAGACGTTTTTCTCCGGGAAAATCCTCCTCATTCAGCTTTAAACAGGATTAAAGTTCCTAAACCGTGTACACAAAGTTGAGGAAATAGAACGTGGACGGAGGGAAAAGGTTATTTTCCTTGATTGGAGACCTCCGCCTTGAGTCAACATGAGGGATAATCAACTCAAACCTGGTCAACATAATTGTGAAGATTGATTCCCAGATCCTGCCCCCCTCTTTCCCCTTCAGTCGGGGAAAGAGCTTGTGCGGCGGTTTTTCCTCGGGGTTTTTCCCTTCTCTGGTAAACTCCGTAAAAGTTGACGGGGGTTTGGGAAGTGGATCTGGCGAGAGGAACCAATTCTAGCGCAGTCAAGTGTGGGATTTTTATGTTTCCTATTGGAACTTGGGAGTCAGTGCTGGTGAGGAGGCGGTGAGGTGAAAAAAAAAGTCCATTAGGTATTAAAATTTGACACATTTGACTTATTATTTTCAATAATGAACCTTTGGAATCGACCAAGAAATGTTTTTTTAATCCCCCCTCAAAATTTGTTGTTTACGTTTCAAGGTACGTAGAGTCCAAAAATAGAATAAGGGCGGAATTCATAGATAAGGCTTGAATGTGAGGGAGCACTCAATTATCTGAGTTGAGGGTCAGCCTCGACTCAACAGTCCGACCTGAGTGCACACTGAGCCTGAGGGGACGCTCAGGGACTACTCAACTCATTTTCACCTTAAGTTGGCAGCCACCAAGGCTAAGGCCTGTTTCATGGATATTTTGGGTGAAAAGCACGGGGAAATTTCCCTCTCGTATTCTGCACTGATCGTGAGTTACAACCTTGTCACCGGTTCTCTGTGGTTATAACAGTAATGAAAAGTTTCTTATTGCATATTCGTTACTGTGGATGTGCATGCTAATTTCTCTATTTTGTCCGATTTCCTACACTCAACCATTAGTTTTGAGTTATTAGCAGTGGTGAATCAATCAAATTGAAGTCTGTTCAATTACATGAGGGTACGAATAAAATCACTCGCGATGAGATTGTGGAAAACCATTTTAATAAAAATGGAGTTGAGTAGAATGTTGTCTATTTCCAGGAAAATAATGAGTTACAAGTTAAATCGATTTCGACGGTTAGGTCATCATCAGTAACAAACAATAACTGAAGGTACATCACAAAGAGCATAGCTTATATAGTCACAAGTGAAAGGGAGCTTGAATCCCATTGGTCGAGAAAGTGAAAGTCATACCCAATCAGATAAGTGAAAGGAGAATCCTATTGGCTCAGAGAAGTGAAGGGACCTGGGAGGATCACGTGCCAATCAAGGCAGACAAAGTGAAAGGGAGCTCAAACATTGGTGAAGGTAACATCGTGAAGGGGGGACCAAGCTATTGTAGGAAGGAACCTATCAATGATGAAACATGTTGAGGGACCACCTCATTCAGACATTTACCAGACCTATCACTCTTAAGAATCTCGAACTTTTCAAGCACATCCAACATACCTCCCTTCGGGCAAAAATGAGGAAATTCTATGTACCGTCCGTTTGTTAGATCAAAACTAAAGTTATGATTGGATTCTCTCAGGTGATTCGCAAAAGCAGAATCACCTTTGCTATCCCTGAAATCCTTCTCATGCTCTTTTATTCTTTCCCTAAATTTCCTACCAGTTTGACCACAATACTCAAGCCCACAAGAACATTTCAGCTTATAAACCCCACTTTCTATCACTTTTATCTTTTATCTCTTCTCTGAGCCAATAGGATTCTCCTTTCACTTATCTGATTGGGTATGACTTTCACTTTCTCGACCAATGGGATTCAAGCTCCCTTTCACTTGTGACTATATAAGCTATGCTCTTTGTGATGTACCTTCAGTTATTGTTTGTTACTGACGATAACCTAACCGTCGAAATCGATTTAACTTGTAACTCATTATTTTCCTGGAAATAGACAACATTCTACTCAACTCCGTTTTTATTACATGAGGGTGCTGACATTTTTCGGATTTTGTAACTTGATTTTTATCTCCGCAATTTCATCAATGAATTTGCTGCCATCTGACTCGACTATATTGCTCTGAAGAAGTTAAGAAACCATGATTTCTTTAAATTAACAGTAAAAGTATGTATCTACGATTCAAAGTAATAAACACAAAAATACATTTTGGTATCCTATTTATGAGTGTTCTTAGGCATCATTTAACAAAATCAACCCATTGATTGTTTCAGGCAAAATAAACTTCTCCCGGCCGAATGAAGAAGGTTTGGAACGACGTTTGGAACCCATCAAAACCTTTACCTACCTACTAGTTTATTTATCTGTGTGAAACAATATGAAGCCCGAAATAAACTCGTACCTATATGGATGTTTTTTTATTCAACTTGTACTTCATTTACCTACCCATATCATTTTCTACTTTATCATATGACTAGATCGTAAAACAAGAATGAGTATTGAGAAAGAAGGCGAGAATGTTTGAAGTTCAAGAAAGAAACTCACAATCTCGGAAGATTTCACCGAGTTCGGGGAGAAAATATCGAAAAGACTGTTACAAGGAAATTGAAGTTTGAGATGATCTTCATTGACGGAAAAACTTGTCTAATCGCCATATTTTTATTAGACAAACAAGGTTGACTTGCTGTACACTATTTTCAGTAGGAAAATCTGATAATAACTGTGGCTGAGGGGCACTTAAGGTACCTCCGGCCAGCACTCAGGATTTTGCACCATTGAGTCGAGGGTGGGCCTCAACTCAACGCAGAGTTTGGTTTATGAATACCGTTGAGTGCTCCCTCAGGGCGCCCTCAAATCTTGTCTATGAAAACAAATGAGTGCCCGCCAACCCTTATCGATGCATTTGAGGGTGCACTCAGACTTAAGTAATGACTATGAATTCCGCCCTTGGGGCCGTCCGTCGATCCGCCAGACGCGTCACTTTCCTTAATTCCCATTGACCGATTTTGATGAAACATTTGTCCAGTTGTGCCTCGAAGCTTTTGGATGTTGTAGGCGACTTCTGAAGGTTGAAAAATAAGGGTTGAATTTTTGAAAACGCCCTTACTCGAAAAATTTTGATATAAAGATATTGTTTTTCCATCAATTTGAGATAGCATAGAATATTTAGAATCGTTTGAGACCACGCTGAGCCTCGTAGGACAGGAAGAAGAAGAGGAAGAAAACACATTTTATTTAGATATATAACATATAACACGCTACAATAATCATGAGGTAAATAACACCGCTTCATTCAAACAATTAGAATGTGATACAACTTTGGACTGAGTCTGTCTGTCGGGGGTGAAACGAGCCAAAATATTAATACACATTGTCATCAATTATTGATAGTTTTTTTTTTTTTTTTTGCTTCCGAGTCTACCAAGGTAGCGGAAGCTTTGTTTTCACTTTTCAAAGACGAAAAAAAAGTTCTCCAAAATCAAAATTTTCACTCGCGTTTTACGTTTTAGACCTTTCTGAACAATTTTGGTTCCATGTCTGTCTGTCTGTCTGTCTGTCATGAAATCCTTGTAACGCGCATAACTATACGAAGTCATTGTCCGATTTCAATGAAATTTGGTCCTTCGAGCCGGATAAAATGTTAGCTGTAGAAGAAGGGAAAATTATAACACCTTGTCTTCCCACAGCCAAAACCAAAAAGGTTTATTAGAAAAAAGAAAACAAAGTTTATCCTACCTTCCTAAGTACCTACCTAAGTTTATCCTTCTTGATAATAGAAAGTAAGGTTATACAATTACCACAAACAGTGGTTTTGCTTCCTCCTTTAGATTGTGCTGATACGTACAGCGTATTGATTATTATTGTTTGTCACCTATTCGTTATCGCGAATTACGGGAGTGACCGGGTCAACGTTGTGGACTCACATCGCTGGTGCTCCTCTCTCGTCTTCCCCGTATCGGCAGTCGGTCTCCAGGAACTGGACGAAGTCAAACCAATTTACTGTACACCTACGCAGGATTTTATATTGAAACGACGACGCCACGTTGCTCATTTCTTCAGAAGAACTTTAAATTTTCTGATTCAAGCTTGAATGGTATGTACCAATGGTATTTATAGCAACATACTCATGCAGCGGTACTCATATAAATACCTATTTGTACCAAATTCTGACGGTTTTTCATCATTTTACCGACCAGGTGGATCCTACTACACTCACTTTTGCAGTTTACGACATTTTGGACCTCAGATTTGGAGCAGATACGAATTTGGAAAATCCTTTGAGAAAGCCAACCGTAAGTAACCGAAATTTGATCGGGATATTGGGCCACTCTGGTGTTAAACCATAGTTTTTTTTTTAATGGAAGTTATACAACCTTTCTTTTTTTTCTTTTGTCTTCCACAGGGTGGTTGGCTTTTTATTTTGGGTCTACATTCGATCCCACCATACCTTCATCCGCCGAGAGCACTTCTCCAGTTTAGACAATTTAGACCAATTTATGATATAGGAAAGAATATTGTCACTATTATACTTATGATGGCCATCAGATGAATGAGTAGATAGGTACCGACGGGTACCCCTAAGAATTCGTTATTTTCTTTATTACTCGTTAATTTTTTTTTTTCCTGAATTTGAATATTCATAATACACGGCACTGGAGTATCCCAAAGGAATTTATTCTGTTGACTGCTAAACTTATTATACCTTCATTTTTCAAGGAGTAGGCACCTACCCTAGGAACGATGTTTCTGTATTCGACCTACCTAGGAGGTATGAGTTTCCAAAATTAATTTTTTTTTCTATCTTAACTCAAATACAGTGGCGCCCTTTTACACGAAATGTATTCATTCGAAGGGAAAAGTAAGTACCTACCGCTGAGCAACGGGCTGCACTGTAAAAAGGTGTAACAGTGCTTGTGATGAGCTGGAGTTGTGATGTTGATAGGTAGGTGATTTTGATCCACTGGGTAGAACTTCGATCTTGGAACAGACCTCCTTTCTCAAAAGAGACATCAACTTCAAAACTGAGTTGCAGAACTTATTCCTCAAACAGAGAATTAATAATTTTTGAAGCAGACTGTGCAGTAGGAGACTGAATCACAGGAAGGCTGGCTTGTAACTAACTATTAGGCAGAAGCGAGGTGAAGGGCCTGCAGGTTGGCTCTTGCAGGCAGATAAGAGAGGTAGCTGGTGGTCCTGAGATGAAGTTAATCCCCAGGGGAGATTATTGACCTCTGGAGGGCACTGCACTACTCAACACTCTTATTGTTGTCTTTCAGGCCTATTCATCATTCACAGGTAAGTACCCACCTACATTTTATTATTAACATTAACAATTTAAGTAGTTATTAGCATTTTAGTTATAAATTTTAGTTTTACATAGATTAGTTAGTTATAAGTTAGATTTAAGTTTTAGTTTTCAAGTTAATTTAAGTAGGTACTTGTATTAATAATTATTATTAAGTAGCCATCCATTTAGTTTTATAGTTTTGGCTTTAAGTGGCCAAAACATATCATCAATGACGTATTTAGTGGATACGAGGAAGCTATGTGCCACACCCTCTTGGCAGGCTGTTTTTAAATGGAGAATGAGGTTTGAGATGTGGAAGTGAGAAATTCAGGTATGAGGGGGAGGATGAGAGGGCGGGGGTGGAAGGAGGGGGAAGGAGGAGGAGGGGGAGGAGGAGAAAAAGGAAAAAGACTGATAGAAGAAAAAAAGGAAAAGTTGGGAAGCGGCGGAGCCATAAAGTATATTGGGGAGTGGCCCTCCCGAGTTAAATGTGATCTGTGAGTGAGTGTGTGAGTGGACGTATCGATCGGAGCAGGCAAGAGGGAGGAGAAAGGGCTGACCTGCCCCGGAGGCGGAGGTGCCTCTGAGGAGGAGGCGGGAGGAGGCGGCGGGTTCTTGTGTGGCCACCGGGGGAGGCGGCAGATACCAGGGGGTTATGGTAACTATGTGTGATGGTTATGGATGCATTTCCCTCGGGCGCTCCTCATGCAGTATTCAGAGGCATACATAGTCAGTGGCGGCCGCGCCTCGGAGCACCCACCCCCTCCACCTCCTCTTCTTCCTACGTTTTATCAAACCCCTTTTCCCTCGCGTCCCTTTTTCTTTTCTCATTCGTTGGCCTTTTGTGTGAACCCCGCCAACAAGAAAAATGTTTTGGGAGGGCTTTAATGACCAAAATCTTGATGCTCTGCTCAAGGCCGCTTCCTCCACCAACTTCCTCCTCTTACTCCAACCTCCTTCTCTCTACCTTCTCGTCCTCCTCAACCAAACTCCAAATCCACCACCTCCTCCGCCACAACCAACTTCCATATCCACTAACCTTCTCCTCCACCACCGCCCTATCTACCACCAATCTCTGTTTCCTCCAACAACCTTCTTCACAACCAACCTCCTCCACCAAACTCCAAATTCGCCACAACCAACCTCTTCTTCCGCCAATCTCCTCCTTCCACTACCAACTTCCATATCCACTAACCTCCACCACCACCCTATCTTCCACCAATCTCTGTTTCCTCCAACAACCTTCTTCACAACCAACCTCCTCCACCAAACTCCAAATTCACCACAACCAACCTCTTCTTCCGCCAATCTCCTCCTTCCACTACCAACTTCCATATCCACTAACTTTCACCTCCACCACCACCCTATCTTCCTCCAATCTCTTTTTCCTCCAACAACCTTCTTCACAACCAACCTCCTCCACCCAACTCCAAATTCACCACAACCAACTTCTTCTGCCAATCTCCTCCTTCCACTACCAAGTTCCATATCCACTAACCTTCACCTCCACCACCCTATCTTCATGTTCTTGAATCATGATGTTAGGTATCATCATGTTCTTTGCAGACGAGCGATCTATATAGAAAAATAATAAACCTTTGTGTAATAATTTGCGTTTTGAAATGTATCGATTTTTCAAGAATCGAATACTGAAGTAATGACCAAAAGCCGGAGCTAACTTTTGATCCCTATGTATAAAAAGTTTACTGGAGATAGAGGAAAGAGAAAAAGAAATGGAATTCCGACGAAAATTTGGAATGAAGAGATTAGAACGAGAAAGGTAATATTTAGCCTTGGGATGCTTTTCAGCCTCTTCACCAAGTAGTATTTTTTACTCATGTCATAGATCAGGGAAATTCTGGGGAGAGGACAGCGATAAGGTCGTACGAAAGTTACCTGAAGAGAAAATAGCAGATATTGAAGAGGTGAGTCAGAAGAAGAGAGCTGATACGAATAATGAAGAGAATGAAAAAGTAACTAGCATCGATGATGTATCATCGGATGGAGAAGAAGAAGGGGAAAACAGAAAATTCAAACAGAAAGACATCGCAGCTATGCAAGGAGTTCTGGAGATGAAAAAGAAAGAGGAAGATTGAATGAAAGTGGAAGAAGAAGGAAGGCTTAGGAAGGAAGATGAAAATGAGAAAATACTGGTAAAGATCCGAAAAAGGAAAGAAGATAAAAAGCAGAAAGAAAAAGAGAAGAAGGAACACCAGAAAGCTGGAGGGACGACTGAAAAACTCGCAACTAAATTCGATGAGAGATATGCCCAAAGTGACGAAGAACGATTTGGCTGGATATCAAAGGTAAATCTTGAAGAAACAGAAATACAGGAAGGAACGAACGAAAGTGACCAAACCAAACGAGATGCAAGAAAGTCAGAAACAGAAAGGAAAAGCATCCGAAGGGGAACGTCTCGCGCCGATGGCGAAGAGCAGTTAGCCAGTCCTATCAATAGAGTGAGCTACCTCCTAAATAACCAATCGAAATTTAGGAAGAAACAGAAAATTGATCGTGCGAAACTGAAAATGGAGACCAAATCGCACTGTATTCAATCCATTCAAGATAAAGATTGGACGATCCTCTCAACGAGAAAGCTTACCTGCTTGGCTGAGAATATTTACCATTTTAACTATAGACGGATAGGTGAGTGGGGGTACCGAAAATAAAGAAGAAAATAAACATAAAGAACATTGTGGGGGTTGGAGTATGTTGGAGTTTACTCCAATATATTGTTATGATTGTTTTGACTCGTATGATGATGATTTGTTAGTTACTGAATTTAAAACACTTTACTTGAAATTATATGAATAGAAATTGTTCCGAATTGTGGTTTAATTAGTTTTTTTTCGACGATTTGGTGAGTGAGGGTGCCAAATCGCAACAACTCCATTGTTTTACCACGGGGATAAAGAACTATAACACAACTCAGATCTGTTAATTTCACAACTTTGTTGTGAGAACTAACACGGATGTAAACGAATAATAATTAGAGCACAGGTTGACAGTTTGTTGAACAGAATGGTAATGGTGGAAACGGTTGCGAAGGGAAGAAGCCCCAGATAGGGGTGGCAAAAAAGTATCGATCCTTTTGAAAAACTCAATAGATATTTTTAGATTTTTTTCCCCCCTAAAGAATCGGAGAATCGATTAAAAATTTCGAGAATCGGTCCGATTCTTTACATTAGCTGATTAAGGGAAATAAATTATAGTCAACAACCAGCAAAACCACAACGAGGAAGAAAAATTGATTAGCTTGTGATTATCAATAAACAATTCATGACTTTTATTGATAATCAAAATCTAATGATCACTAATGAGAAGCACCACCTCAACCTATCCCGATAATTCGTGACGTCATTGTCTTATCCCCAGTTCATGAAGCATAATTAGTTGGTTATCATTTACGCAGGTAGGTTTACCTATAGGTATACCTTTTTCGTGACATAAATTGTCAAAAAACATGAAGTTTCAAATCCAACTACCTGTATCTTTCATATTAATAGAATTTTTTGTTCCTTGTGGTATTTCTCCTCAATCTTATCAAGTTCTTCATCCAACATTTTCATTCTATTTATTCTTTCTCTATTTCGTTCTCTTCTCTTTTCCATTCTTCGTTTCTCTTCAATTCTAGTTCGTTCGCTCATTTCTTCTTGTTCTCTTTCTTTCCACTGATTCGTCGTTCGAAGGACCACTTGTTGCGATTTAGCACCCTCACTCACCAAATCGTCGAAAAAAACTAATTAAACCACAATTCGGAACAATGTCTATTCATATAATTTCAAGTGAAGTGTTTTAAATTCAGTAACTAACAAATCATCATCATACGACTCACAACAATCATAACAATATATTGGAGTAAACTTCAACAGGAGTAGGTAGTGTAAGGTTCTTCGAGATTTGCTACTATGCATCGGATCATCTATACAATGGGGTTATGGATACGAGGAAGCTATGTGCCACACCCACTTGGCAGACTTTGTTTGTTAATGCTTCCATCTAAACAAATATAAACCCAACTATTTGCAACTATGATGATGATAATTATAATCACTAACACTATTGGTGGGCAATACTACCTTGGAAATGAACCAACAAATTGTCGGAAATACGAGGTGGGAAAACCTGATGACAAATTTTCTCAGTTTTGCTGGAATCTATTAGAGGCAGCAGCTGATCCGGATCTAGGTACTAAATAGATGGTATTGTTGAAGACACTTCGAATAAGAAATTTCCCTTCACAACGTGCGATCCAAAAATGGCAACAAGTTCCAGCAGCAGCGCTACACGTGAGGGCTGGTTTTGTCGGTCCAAACACTCACGTTGTGGAAAACGAGTGGACTCTTCGAGCGATTTTCAACAAAGTTACGACGAAGTTGAGCGAAATCCTACGATTTTCCGACGACTCCGAAGTGCCGGAACTCTCTTCGGACAATTTCCACAGCTACGTCAAATCTTCGAAGAGAACGTTAGTGATGTGGTACGACCCGTTTTGCCCTGTCTGCCGACGATCGTACGTTGAATTTGAAAGATTCTACCAAATGGTAAGCAAAGTATTGCAGTAGATGTAACATTTGCCATCCCAAAGTACCTCTCCTTGTAGCCCCACCTTAGAGGTACTGTGAAACGTTGACTCGCGCCGTCCAGGATGACTTGAGTCTATGACTGGCTTCAGATGGAAGCAGTGTTGCCATCCGACTTCTAATAAAAACCCCTCAACCCCGGGAAAAAACCCCTAAAATTTCCTCAATTACCTCTAACTGGAGAAATAATTTACGGTGAAAGAGGAAAACCTAGGAGTCTACTGATTTTGATACGGAAAGAGGGTTTTTTAAAATAAGAACTTACATGCTGTGTAAATTGTTCAGCCTACCTGGTGGCTTCCTGAACAATTTTCTTGAAAATACGTTTTGATCTAGGTATTTTCTCAGCAAAAACTAACGAAAAACGCTGCAAATTATTACACAATGGTTTATTATTTTTTATTTTTCTATGTAGATCACTCGTCTGCAAATCCACCAACCATCCAACATGAAGAAAAACATCGATCGCATTTCGGTCAGCTAACATTTGAACGGAGATTAGGCATCTTTTGCGATTCACACTCATGTTTCTGATTTATCGTACGTTCAAACTTTAAATTCTCGTAGTGAGCGAACGGTTTGTCCTACAGAGCTCCGGGTGGTCTCAAAAAATGCTAAAAATTCTATAGAATCTTAAATTGAAGGAAAAACAATACCTTTATATCGAAATTTTTTGAGTTAGGGCGTTTTCAAAATTTCAAAATTGATTTTGGAACCTTTAGAAGTGACCTACCTCAACCAAAATCTTCGGGCACAACTAGACCCCAGAAGGAGCCTACATACCAAATTTCATCAAAATCAGTCAATGCTAAGTGGGGAAAGTGCCGCGTACGGCGGACGGACGGCCAAATTTTTAATCGATTTTTGGATTCTACGTACCTTGAAACGTAAACCATCAAATTTTGAGGGGGTGTTAAATTGTTTTTTTCTTGGTCGATTCCAAAGGTTCATTATTGAAAATAATAAACCAAAACGAGTTCACTACAAGACAACAACAATCACACGGGATAATATAAAAAGCAAGGTTATGATAACAAATTCACTCAGAAGGTTTCTTTGAATCACGAAAGTTTAGATAATACAGGGATACTCGAAAACCACAGATTTTAGACACAAACAACGACAAGAACGAGCAAGAAAGCTTGAATTTTGTGATTTGCTTCTCCTGAAAAATTACGTTTTTCATCACAAAAATACCTTTTTCTCTGGCTCTAATCAATAAAATTGAATACTATTTTTTCCATGCGTGTACCAACTATTGACACACATTTAAGTTTGACAACTTTTTGGAATTTGTAGCGGATCTGAAAGAATAATTGTTTGAAGTCAACATTTCACTAGCTTTTTTGAATGTTTGTGTAATATGGCACTAAATTTTGTGTATGCAGTATTTCCAGAAGTTGTCTGTCAAAAAGTTACAAAATACCTGTAAAAACTCCTAAAAATTTCAAATTAATATCTTCAGTACATTTGGAGAAACAGGTACCTACTTGAATATGACCAATTTCTAGGCGTTTTTCGATATGAAAAAAAATTTTCCTTCTACCCTCAAAAACGCTGCAAATTATTGCACCATTCGCGAGGAACATACCTTTTCAACCAGCAAAACATCGTTATAACAAAAATGTGAGTCTTCTATACTAAATTTGATTCTTGAATGTTGGAAAAACACGATTCGTTGACAAGAAATTCTATTTGAAAAGTCTGCCAAGTGGGTGTGGCACATAGCTTCCTCGTATACATAACCCGATTATATAGATGATCCGATGCATAGTAGTTAATCTCAAAACACCAATCTCTAAGTACCTTTCACTACCCTCATAGGGGACCATCTACAAGCTAATCTGGACAATCCTAGAAAATTTCATCAAGGCTATTACAAGGATTTTACGTATGCGCATGCGCAGAGGCTAATATCAGTCCGAAGGTGGTGATTTTCATAGGGGACCATTTAAATACTGATCTGTTACATCCCTGACAATTTCATCAAAATCGGATGGAAAATGTAGAAGTTATGGCCGTTACAAGGAATTCACGTTTGCACATGCGCAGTCGCTTCCATTAGTCCGAGACGGATGACTTTCGTAGGGGACCGTCTACACACCAACCCGCACAATCCCTGAAAATTTCATAGAAATCGAACAATAACTTCGTATAGTTATGCTCGTTACAAGGAATTCATGACAGACACACAGACAGACAGACATTGAACCAAAATTGGAAAGGTCTAAAACGTAAAACACGAGTAAAAATTTTGATTTTGGAGAACTTTTTTTACCCTTGAAAAGTGAAAACAAAGCTTCCGCTACCTTGGTAAACTCGGATAGCATTTCCGAGTCAAAATCATGATTTTCCATAAGAAATTCAAGATTTTTTGAGGAAAGAATTATATTTAATTCAGGAAATTCGGGAGCTATCAGCTACCTAAAATTCAAATTGGAAGAGTAAATCAAGTTTGAATGCCAAAAAGAAATCTTGATAGACCATTGGAAAGCTATCCATTTGAGCATGTTTTTTTCCGAAGAGAACCTGTCGAATTGAGCAGGGATTCACAGTGATAACTTCAATTTGCAAAAAAGTCCAATTTCAAAAAAATTTCAAGTTTGATTTTTGATTTGATTTTTCAAAAATGTTTTATTCTTAAAACGTTTTGGTTTTGCATTAAGTAGCTTGAAATGTTAACGCTCTTTCTAATCATAACCTCAAATTTGAATTTACTTGGTAAAAATCAGGAGTTATGACATTTTAATGACATAAGGTCGAAAATACGAAAAAAAATCTTTAAATTGAAAAACTTGAAAAAACAAGGAGTTAAAACAAAATATAGGTGTGAAGGCTCTTGAGGTTCAGTCAGATGAATAAATACACTGTTAGGCCGACGTTTCGGTATATTTATATTCCATTTTCAGGGCTATAATGAAAAACCAGAGGGGTACAGACACGGCAAAACATCATTCTTGTATGGATCATTGACACTATCATTTTAAGTATAGACTAATGACATTTTTACATACCTTGTAAGCGGTGTAAATATAATTCTTATGGCTACATCAGAACATTTAAACAACAGCACTTTTTAAAGTGGAAACTTGAACTTTTTGTAAGGTAGAAAGGCTGATTTTATTCGAGGCAGTTATTTAACCTGATGTACATCAAATTAGTGTAATGTGAAAATATAATAATGATTGTATATATGCTTAGTTTAAGGTGTAAATTTGTAACGTGAAGATAGTTGTATGTTTAATAATTTTAAGTTGTAAGTCTAGTCGAGGGAAATTATGCATTCCTTGTTTAAGTTACCACACTTGGTTACCACGAGGTGCTACCTACCTACATTATTTTGTTACGCACTTTCTGGTTGTCAACCTGATTTTCAGATAGCAATATTGTGAAAAAAAAAACTGCCTCGAATAAAATCAGCTTTTCTACCTTACAAAAAGTTCAAGTTTCCACTTTAAAAAGTGCTGTTGTTTAAATGTTCTGATGTAGCCATAAGAATTATATTTACACCGCTTACAAGGTATGTAAAAATATCATTAATCTATACTTAAAATGATAGTGTCAATGATCCATACAAGAATGAAGTTTTGCTATGTCTATACCCCTCTGGTTTTTCATTATAGCCCTGAAGATGGAATATAAATATACCGAAACGTCGGCCTAACTTTATTCATCTGACTGAACCTCAAGAGCCTTCACACCTATATTCAGTATCAAGCAGTCGAAAAATTAGAACCATTTATTTTTTTTAACAAAATTGCTATGAGACTTTTCAGTTGGAAATACCTTGAAGAATCGAACCTGAAGTTATGCCCAGTGTAGACACCCTTTGTTATAGCCGAGTGGGTACTGGTGGTTTATTATTTTCAATAATGAAAAATTCTTTCCTAGGTAAAAAAAAACTTCCTTGGTTGTCATTTCTAGGTGAGGGGATCGTTGGCGTGCGGTGCAATCAACGCGTCTGAGAACGAAGACCTGGCAAGAAGTCAAGGCATCGCCGCTTTTCCAACGTTCCGGCTGTACGTTTGCAACGGAAGGTGCAGCTACAAGAGCTACGAAGGAGGACTCACTGCCAGTCAAATGAGCGCTTTCGTCAGAGAGTTTTCCTACTTGGACGCCAATTTGTCGAGTTGTATGACAAAAAGCGCAGCTCAAACAAAAACTGCACAGGTATCTATTGCGATCAAGCATTTCTTTGCTCCATCAAATACACACATCATACATAGATTTGTTACATACGAGCTGGTGGATAACTGTATAAAACAGTTCACGAGACACTTATCATTTTCTTCTGTTTCATCCACCATTTCTCACGTACCTAGAATGGTAAAAATAGGGAAAACTAACTTGGTAATTACTCAAAACGTGATGGAAATTAACGGTGCAAATTTCAAAGAAAAAATCAACTCATTCGAAAACGTATTGGTGCTTTTCTACACCACCTGGTGCAACCAGTGCGGCGAGTCGATGAACCAGTTCATGAAAGCCGCTGAATTGATTGGCGAAGACGTGGGAGTTTTGGCTCTGTGCAACGGCGAAGACAGTTTGGAAATCGTGGATAAATATTACGTGGGGAAGATTCCGACTTTGAAATACTTCCGGAGAGGTCGTTACGTTACTGATTACATCGGGGATGTTACAACTGAATTGATAGTGAAATTTATGAAGGAGCCGCACATTGATGAGGAGTTTTTGTTGATGGTGACAAAACACAAGCCTCACGGCGATTTGCACGTGAGCGAAGTTTTCACTCCGACTCAAAAGAAGATGATGTGGGAGGGCAATAACGGGCTTATCGTGGAGGTGACAACAGATAACGTCGAAACTGTTATCAAAGAGAACGGGTCTTTGCTGTTGCTGTTTTACGCGTGTTGGAACAGGATTTGCGTCGGTTTGAGGCACGATTACCTCACAGTCGCCAAGGCTGTGGAAAAGTCTGATGTGGTTTTGGCCGCTTGTGACTGCGAAGAACATGTTGAAGTTGCTGACAAGTTTCTAATAACGAAGTTCCCTACGATCAAGTACTTGAAGAACGGGGTCGTCGTGAGGGATTTTAATGGGCATTGGCACTCCGAGTCGATTTTGGAGTTCTTGCAGGACCCGTCAAAGTTGCAGGTGATACCTAAAGACGGAAAGAGGCCAAAGCCTCAGCAGATGGAGGACGAAGGCACTCCAGACTACTGGAAAGGGGTCGAAGGAGGTGACAAAATCCTCCACTTCACGGATTTCAATTTCAAAAAACTCATGAACTCCAACCCAGCAGTTCTCATCATGTTTTACGTGACTTGGTGCAAGTCTTGCACACCGTTGAAGAGGGAAATCGGCAAAGCTGCGACT
Organism: Apolygus lucorum; assembly: GCA_009739505.2. Lineage (NCBI taxonomy): Eukaryota > Metazoa > Arthropoda > Insecta > Hemiptera > Miridae > Apolygus > Apolygus lucorum. The sequence goes on along the minus strand of CM019179.2, from coordinate 28,955,668 downwards.
CAACTGAGCAAAGACGTGGGGATGTTGGCGTCGTGCGACGCTGAAAGGAACAACGAAATGGCCGACAGATTTTCCATAATCAAACTCCCAACGATGAAGTACTTCAAAAACGGTGCTCACGTCAGTGACTACACGGGACGTCGGACTGCTGCAGACATCATAGCCTTCATGAATAACCCGAGAGTGGCGAAGGTTTTACCGCCGCTCGCTGATTTCAAGAGAGGACCAGACAAAAATTATGAATAAATTTTCGATGCAAATCCAAATAATTCGTAAACTTTGTAGTTTTAACCCTTGACGAGACACCTTAGGATGGGACAATCACTGAGAATTTGCAGAATGGCAGTTTGTCATCATTGGTGACTTCTTAAATTCGGCCAATAAAATTTCCAACTTGCTCGAGCTGGGCTCTGCGCCTCGTGCCTTGGTAAGACACGATCTCTTAGAACCTGGTTGGGAACAGTTGGATTCATCCAGTTGTTTGCAATTTTTAGGAAACAACTACCAAAATACAACCATAGGGTGGAGGGTAGGTTAAGATTCTAGATTCAAGATTCTAATTCAAGATCACTTTCCCAAAAACGTTGATTCAACTGTAGTATCACGAAGGAAACGAAATTACAAAACATTACATGGAGGCAATTTAGTCTTTGGAATAAATTGTGATTCCGCGTGATAACGATGTAGATGGGTACATTACTAAGCTATGGTAAGATTTTACCACCTACACTTACTTATTGAGTTCCTATCAGCTTTCATCTTCGTCAATTTCGTACTTTTCTTTCCAACACCCATCGAAAAGCAAAATCAACTTTCAAATTTTTGGTGTGATAACTTATCACACGTTCGTGTTTTTCGTGTTAAATCAAAATGAACTGTTTTTTATACTTGTATTAATAATATTATAGGCACTAATTTAATCAAAATTATTTAAGCTATTTTAGTTATTAACTCAACTTTGATGAAATAAGTAAATGATGGAGCAAAAATTGAGTGAAGAGCTTTGTGTTTAATTAACTAACTAATTAACTAACTTTAATTAACTAACCTAAGGTGGAAGTCCCACGTCAAGAATAAAACGCTGCAAATTATTACACAAAGGTTTATTATTTTTCTATATTGATCACTCGTCTGCAAAGCCACCAACTATCCAACATGAAGAAAAAAACGTCTGCCAAGTTGGGTGGGCAGTATAGCTTCCTCACTCATTGTAACATGGACGTATAGAATCAGTTGGCGAAAAAATTATGATTCAAAGAGTTATTGAATACCAAAATATTAGCGGTCCGCCGTCTAGGACCTAACCCACACAATCCCTGAAAATTTCATCGAAATTGGTTGAATAGTTGCGGAGTTTTGGTTGTAACAATAAATTTAAAGTTCGCGCATGCGCAGCGGCTATTGCTTGACCAATTTGATTGAAACTTATAGGGTGTCTCTTAGAAGTTAGTCCCTAACTAACCTCCAAATTTGAGCAAAATCGGTTCTTTAGAAACCGAGAAACCGAGGTTCCAGGAAATTCACGTTTGCGCATGCGCACTCGCTCCTATTGGTCCGAAGGTGCTGAAATTTATAGGGGACAGTCTAGGACCTAACCCGCACAATCCCTGAAAATTTCATCAAAATCGGACCACAGGTTAGTATAGTTTTGCCCGGGACAAGGATTGACCACAGACAGACCGACAGACAGACAGACCGACAGACCGACAGACAGACAGACAGACACGGAACCAAAATTGTTCGGGAAGCTCTAAAACGCAAAAAGCAAGTGGAAATTTTGATTTTGGAGGACATTTTTTTTTTTCACTTCTTTCACGAATACAAAGCTTCCCTACCTTCGGTAGTGAGGAAGCAACATCGATCACATTTCGGTCAGCTAAAATTTGAACGGAGATTAGACCTCTTTTGCGATTCACACTCGTGTTTCTGATTTATCGTACGTAAAACCTTTAAATTCTCGTAGGGAGCGAACGGTTTGTCCTACAGAGCTCCGCGTGGTCTCAAAAAATTCTAAAAATTCTATAGAATCTTAAATTGAAGGAAAAACAATACCTTTCTATCAAAACTTTTTTAGTTAGGGCGTTTTCAAAATTTCAAAATTCATTTTTGAACCCTTAGAAGTGACCTACATCAACCAAAATCTTCGGGGCACAACTAGACCCCAAATGGAGCCTACATACCGAATTTCAAAATTTTTATTCAATTTTTGGATTCTACGTACCTTGAAACGTAAACCATCAAATTTTGAGGGGGTGTTAAATTTTTTTTTTCTTTGTCGATTCCAAAGGTTCATTATTGAAAATAATAAACCAAAAAGCTTTTGATTAAATTCAGGAAAATGTACTGGCTGATGGGCCGACGGTCAAAATTTCTGTCCACAATGAGCTCATACTGTACAAGCAAGTCTAGACTTACGGTGCACAACTGTGGGGGTGCTCGGCCCAGAGCAATCGAGACATAATTCAGCACTTCCAGATACGCTATTCTGCGTTGACTTTAGGAGCTTCACTACGAGCTCAAGATTGAATCTGTCAATGAGGTCATTCGCAGCCAAGCCATGAATCACCTTTTGAGGCTCCAAGATCGTGTAAATGGGGATGTCATCCAGCTTCTCAACACAGATGACCTGCTTAGAAGACAAGAGAACCAAGCCACACGATCTAATTCACTTAGTGTGACCATCATGAAGTGCAAATTTCAGGGCAATAAGAACTAAGTGAAGTACCTTAGTTTTCTTAACGTACACCAACTATGTATCAGAAAAATATTTCTTGTAAGTTGTGATTTGGTGCAATAAAACAAGTAAAAAAAACGCTGCAAATTATTACACAATGGTTTATTATTTTTCTATATAGATCACTCGTCTACAAAATCACCAACCATCCAATATGAAAAAAAAAGAAAAAAAAACGCTGCAAATTATTACACAACGGTTTATTATTTTTATATAGATCACTCGTCTACAAAATCACCAACCATCCAATATGAAGAGAAAAATAAAAAAATTAAAATAAAATCAAAAAATAAAAAAATCCAAAAAAAATCGAAAAAATCAAAAAAAAAAAATCAAAATCACCAACCATCGATTGCATTTCGGTCAGCTCTAATTTGAACGGAGATTAGGCCTCTTTTGCGATTCACACACGTGTTTTGATTTATATATATATATATATATATATATATATATATCAATATAAACCCTTAAATTTTCGTAGGGAGTGAACGGTTTGTCCTACAGAGCTCCGCGTGGTCTCAAAAAATTCTAAAAATTCTATAGAATCCTAATTTGAAGGAAAAACAATACCTTTATATCGAAATTTTTTGAGTTAGGGCGTTTTCAAAATTTCAAAATTGATTTTGGAACCCTTAGGAGTGACCTACATCAACCAAAAGCTTCGGGGCACAACTAGACCCCAAATGGAGCCTACATACCAAATTTCATCAAAATCGGTCAATGCTAAGTGGCAAAAGTGCCGCGTACGGCGTACGGCGTACGGCGGACGGACGGCCAAATTTTTATTCGATTTTTGGATTCTACGTACCTTGAAACGTAAACCATCAAATTTTGAGGGGGTGTTAAAATTTTTTTTCTTGGTCGATTCCAAAGGTTCATTATTGAAAATAATAAACCAAAACTCGGCGCTTTGCGCCTCGGCGGGGGGCTCCGCCCCCCTGCACCCCCCGGTTTATTTCTTTTTCCATACTCTGTATGAAATCATAGGAACACAGAATGTGTTTTTGCGATGCTAGTCATCCGTTAAATAAAAAACAACAATAATAAATGTGGAGTCTTTGGCAATAATAAAATAAATAATTGTTAGACATTTAATTTGGTCTAAAACCCTATAAATGTTATATAAATAAATATGTAACTACAAGAAAAATACTATATAAATTGAGAGCTTTCCAACGAATGGTGAACAATTTCTGTGCAATGAACACTGCGGGAGTTCTATTTCCTTACCAACGGCTTGGTTGCACGTGAAAATCATTATAAAAGGCGCGTAACGGTTTTGGTTTATTATTTTCAATAATGAACCTTTGGAATCGACCAAGAAAAAAAAATTGTAACACCCCCTCAAAATTTGATGGTTTACGTTTCAAGGTACCTAGAATCCAAAAATCGAATAAAAATTTGGCCGTCCGTCCGCCGTCCGCCGTACGCGGCACTTTTGCCACTTAGCATTGACCGATTTTGATGAAATTTGGTATGTAGGCTCCATTTGGGGTCTAGTTGTGCCCCGAAGCTTTTGGTTGATGTAGGTCACTTCTAAGGGTTCCAAAATCAATTTTGAAATTTTCAAAACGTCCTAACTCAAAAAATTTCGATATAAAGGTATTGTTTTTCTTTCAATTTAAGATTCTATAGAATTTTTAGAATTTTTTGAGACTACGCCGAGCTCTGTAAGACAAACCGTTCGCTCCCTACGAAAATTTAAGGGTTTATATTGAAATATATATATATATATATAAATCAAAACACGAGTGTGAATCGCAAGAGGCCTAATCTCCGTTCAAATTAGAGCTGACCGAAATGCGATCGATGGTTGGTGATTTTGATTTTTTTTTAAATTTTTTTTGATTTTTTTTTTTTTTTTTTTTTTTTGCTTCATATTGGATGGTTGGTGATTTTGTAGACGAGTGATCTATATAGAAAAATGATAAACCATTGTGTAATAATTTGCAGCGTTTTTTCTGTCGCTTTTTCATGACGATTTTTTTTCGGTAGGTCATCGCGAAAACACATTCTGTGTTAAAATCAAAATCACCAACCATTGATCGCATTTCGGTCAGCTAACATTTGAACGGAGATTAGGCCTCTTTTGCGATTCACACTCGTGTTTTGTTTTATATATATATATTTCAATATAAACCCTTAAATTTTCGTAGGGAGCAAACGGTTTGTCCTACAGAGCTCCGCGTGGTCTCAAAAAATTCTAAAAATTTTATAGAATCTTAAATTGAAGGAAAAACAATACCTTTATATCGAAATTTTTTGAGTTAGGGCGTTTTCAAAATTTCAAAATTGATTTTGGAACCCTTAGAAGTGACCTACATGAACCAAAAGCTTCGAGGCACAACTAGACCCCAAATGGAGCCTACATACCAAATTTCATCAAAATCGGTCAATGCTAAGTGGCAAAAGTGCCGCGTACGGCGTACGGCGGACGGACGGCCAAATTTTTATTCGATTTTTGGATTCTACGTACCTTGAAACGTAAACCATCAAATTTTGAGGGGGTGTTAAAATTTTTTTTTTTTTCTTGGTCGATTCCAAAGGTTCATTATTGAAAATAATAAACCAAAATGAGCAACATTATGAAAATGTAGATTGTTAATTTCTTCTGTTTGATCATTGATTTTCCTTGAACGAAGGTAAATCCCCACATTACTGTTTGAACTAAGAGCCCCGGGAATTGTTGGTTCTGAGTAAACTTCGGTTGAACAGGTCATTAGTTCGGTTTCATTTCTCATTTTTCATCGTTCATTTGCAACAAGATAATATCATTTCAGCGTCGGTAAAACTTCACAAGGAGCCTTTCTAAACAGTTGAATGACAAACGGAACTCAAACCTGATAAACTTGGTGAGTTTCATTCTTTCCTGTTTGCTCTATGAGGTTGACATTTTTTAGAGAGCCTCTCTTGAATGGCATAGTACAAGTTAGAGGCGTGTATGAGGTACAGAAATCTGTTCAGGCATCGCTCTCGATAGGCATCCTAGCAAGTTGACCTTGTATAGCCAACAACCCATTATTTGACAAACAGTATTTGACCTAATAAAAGATCTAGTAATTGACATTCACCAAAATGTGTAAATAATAAAAAATAGGAGTGTTTTTCGTGCTCGATACATTGAATCATTTAGTGCAGAAATACTGATGAGTCAAACAATGGGTGTCAATCACAGGTACAACTGAAAATTTTGATGCCAAACACTGGGTCAAAAACTTGATTTTGAAAAAACGGATTATGAGACTTGAATTTGTCATTTTCTTCAATACTGATTAGTTTGAGGACATCCTGATGTAGCAGTAGATTAAGAATAAAGTTTGAACAAATGGAAAAACATAACTTAATTGCTTGTCAAAGTCAAAATTTCGTTTATGGTGTCAAACACTGGTCCCTCAATCCTAGAGTCACATCTCCAACCCCTTCTCTTTGCAGTTTCCCACTGGAAATACTACTAAACCAGGGTATATAAAGACCAGATGCATACTACTACTACATCCCCACCGTACCTGCTGAGGCCAATATGTACCGAATACCTATCTCTCAAAAAATGCTCTTAAACTTGGACTTACCAACTACTTAAAGCAAATCCGAGTAAGCTCCTACACAATTATATCTTGATTATTATATAACACTAAGTACGTTAACTTGGAAAAAATCCTTAGAATTATTAACCTTCTTTATTGTTAAGTGTAAGACTATTACTCTTCCACAGAGTTCTGAAGATGCTAAATGTTAAGCGAAAGTACACTCAACTAATAAACACTCATAAGGATCGTCGCTTTGTATCCACCCTCAACCTGCCCACTTCAATCGATATTTTTCGTAACTACTGTTTTGGCCACTTATATTTTTCGTAACTACTGTTTTGGCAACTGGTGATGACGACGTCATCCGCATATAGGATGTCCCATGGCGGCGCTCGCTGCAGCTTTGAGGTGAGATGGTTCATAACAATATTGAATAGCAGAGGACTGAGTGCGGAACCTTGGTGCACACCAACCTTTGCGATGAATTTGATGTAAAGGTTGGTGTGCACCAAGGTTCCGCACTCAGTCCTCTGCTATTCAATATTGTTATGAACCATCTCACCTCAAAGCTGCAGCGAGCGCCGCCATGGGACATCCTATATGCGGATGACGTCGTCATCATCAGTGAAGACGTGAACAACCTACAGCAAATTTTAGAAAAGTGGAGGGAAGCTCTAGAAACATCAGGTCTGCGAATAAGCAGAGAGAAGACCGAGTACATGCAATGCAACTTTAGTGGCGTCAACAGCAAACACACCATCTGTCTGCAGAACACCCAGCTAAAAGAAGTGGACCATTTCAAATACCTAGGGTCAGTCATCAGTAAAGATGGGTCTATAGACACTGATGTCACCCATCGCATAAATACCGGGTGGATGAAATGGAGAGAACTATCCGGCGTGCTATGCGACAGCCGAATGCCCGTGCGCATAAAAGGACGAGTATACAGAGCAGCTGTCCGTCCGGCCATGACATATGGAGCCGAATGCTGGCCACTCAGAAAACAGCACGAAAATCAATTACACTGCGCAGAGATGAAGATGCTCAGGTGGGCGGGTGGTGTAACTAGGCTGGATCATGTCAGAAACACACACATAAGAGGCACCTTCAAAGTAAGACCTATCCCAGATAAACTGCAGGAGAGCCGTCTGCGATGGTACGGACACGTTATGAGGAGACCACCCGACCACATGACTAGAAAAGTGCTAGATATCCAAACTAAACCCCGAGGACGAGGAAGACCCCGAATCACATGGATGTCCGTAGTAAATAAGAACCTTAGAGAAGCTCAAGTCAATGAAGAGACGACCCAGGACCGCGCTGCCTGGAGACGCATGATACGGAGGGCCGACCCCAAATAAAATGGGAAAGGGCCAGGCAAAGAAGAAGACTGTTATGGCCACTTAAAGCCAAAACTATAAAACAAAAATGTATAGCTACTTAATAATAATTATTAATACAAGTACTTAAATTAACTTGAAAACTATAACTTAAATCTAACTTATAACTAACTAATCTGTGTAAAACTAAAATTTATAACTAAAATGCTAATGACTACTTCAATTGTCAATGTTAATAATAAAATATAGGTGGGTACTTACCTGTAAATTATGAAATAGGCCTGAAAGACAACAATAAGAGTGTTGAGTAGTGCAGTGCCCTCCAGAGGTCAATAATCTTCCCTGGGGATTAACTTTATCTCAGGACCACCAGCTGCAGGACCTTCACTCTCCACTTCTGCCTAGTGAACCAGTAACAAGCCAACCTTCTTTGATACACAGTCTCCTGCTCAAATAATTAATCAACAATTCTCTGATAATACCAGTGCTGCTTCTCAGCTAGAAAATTCTATTGAAGTTAAAAATTCTCGGTTTGAGAAATCAGTGCTGACTTCAAATAAGTTTGAACTTTACCTATCTGGATCCATTTCATCTACCCACCAACACCACCACTCCAACTCACCATCTGGAACTACTTAAAGGACATTCTGCAGAAGAAAGTAAACCCTTTGTGGTAAATTTAATAATATTACTTTTCAATTGGTCAGAGCTCAGTAGGTAGGTGATAAACTTTGTTTTTTCTTCTTTTATTTTTTCTAATAAACCTTTTTGGTTTTGGCTGTTGGGAGATAAGGTGTAATCATTTCCCCTTCTCCTACAGCTAACAACTACCTAAATAATTATCTTGTGTTTTAATATTACATTTTCGTCAAAACCCATACCACAAAACTATGATTGTTAATTGTGTGTTTTCAACGATTTCAGCACATCACAGTCAGAAAATGCGCTCATAGGTAGTCATACTGCACAGTAAATATTATCGTCTTCAAAATTTGCTTGTACCTGGTTTTCGAGAATTATTGAGCTCTTTTCTAGTCGCGATTCGATCTCTTATATAAGTGAGATGTGTATGTGTGTGTGTGTGGGGGGGTTGCATACCTACAATCCTCCTGTACCGAAACGTCAGGAGTTTCCTTCGCGATCTCCAACCCAAGTGTAATTCACGTCGATGGGATCAGAGAGGGAAAAGAAACAACACTTCAAAGGCGACAAGAAGATAGCTTGTGATGAAGAAACGTGCTTTGCTCGAGTGGCAGGGAGAAGCTCTGGGGCTAGCCAGGAAGGGTGGATTGACATCAGAGGGCTCCTGGTATTGAATGATAGCCAAGTCCAATCGGAAAAGGATTGCAATGGCGTGGGGGAGCATGTACATTGCAATTCTCTCTGAGTCACCCCCGTCCTTTCACTCCCATCGCATTTTTTTCAGTTCTCCCTCCTTCGTCTGTCTCCCTCTTCTCCCCGCTGATGCAAAGGCCACCCTCAAGTCATGGGGTGCTTTTTTTACCGCCTAAAGACGATTTATTCTGATCGGATGTAACGCGCCCCTCGGGACTTTGCAACGCACTTGGGATCTCTAAAACCCCGCCTCTCACTCGACCGTGTGTTCTTTTCTTCCAGATCCCCCAGCTAGATTTACCTAACAAGAATTTCTCTTCCCCCGCCTTTTTCTCTTGCTTTTATTCTGAAACCCACCCTTAACGGAAAAGACACTGCCTTGGCGTGGAATAGAGTAATCTGACGACTAAGTGACAAGATTTCGCACCATAACTATCAACCCACCTACCATGGAAATTGAGTCAAAAGTTGATTACAGAACGTGGGGTCTCAGTCGGTCGCCGTCCGTTCTTAGTATTTCGCGGAATTGAAGGGGCAAAAACTTAAAAAATTGTACCTAAATGAAATTTTAAAGGATTTTAGAAATTCGTTAGTGCACGGCCCTAGGGAATTGAAAAACTGAAATATTGCCGCCAGAATCATCAACATCGAACATTAATTGCCAAAGAAAAATGGGAAAAACTACTGAATTAACGGTTTTTTCCAGGTTTTTCCCAAATTTCTCTGGCAATTATTCTTCGATTTTGATGGTTCTAGCGGAAATATTTCAGTTATTCAATTGCCTAGGGCCTTGCACTAATAAATGTTTAAATCCTGTAAAATTTCCAATTTAAGTTGTTGATCCATCGATTTGGCCAAATACTGACCCGGAACGAGGAACGAACGTCCACCGACTGAGACCCCCTTAACAACTGGGAATAAATGAGCGAGTAAGATACTGGAAGAACCTCACATGTCTGAGACAGGTAAAACTATTTGTAATTTCCTCAAAGAAACGGGCTAGCGAACTCATAGCTATGCCTAAGAAGGACATCAGAATACTTGTGGGTCTGCTAACAGGTCACTGCCCACTTCGATATCACCTGAAGAAGATAGGCAAACTAACAACGGACATCTGCCGCTTCTGCAATATGGAAACGGAAGATGCCGAGCATATCATGCGCTATTGTGAAGCACTGGGTCGAGCTAGATTCACAATCCTCGGAAATGATGTCCCAGCTCCTGACACCATCTCTAGGTGGCCTACACCGATCTTCTCTGCTTTGCTAAACATACAGTTAAGTAATGCATGCATTCCAGGGGTCAATTTCAAGCATTAGGTCAATTTAAACCAGTTGGTAAGCGATAAAACTTTTTCACTCGATGTAATCCATTTAGTATTTCAGGCAAGAAATAGTTGTCTCCCCCCCCCCCCCCTCTCACTCTTATCCACCAAAACGTTTCTAGCGGCGTGGGAGCATCGAATTTGAAGAACTCTTGAAAATCCATGATCTACGATACTCAACATGCGAATTCGAGTTCACACCAAAGCAGAAATCGGAAATGCTTCTTAAAGTTGAACTTTCATCTACTAGTTTTGGTAAGCAGTTCCTCGAAGTTCTCATCCGTATTGAAGTTGGAACACACAAAAAACCTTCCCCTTCGCTCTTAGAGTTTCCCCATTTCCATAACCAAAAAAAAAAGAAATTTTGAGGGGAGGGGGAATTTATTTCTTGTTTGATTCCTAAAATTCCTCAACGATCAAAGTTGTTCAGGAACCTACACCTGCAGTTGTACAATGAAAAAGGAACAACTTTTCCCACAGCTCATTGCCGCTGAATTCTCCATAGTGGCTGACTATTTGTATAGTAAGGGGAGGTAACAGTCCCTTCAGCGCGTTTTATAGAGCCATAAACGTGGTATACGATCGTATGTATCACAAATACAAGAGTACCACAAGTCATTTCTACAGTGTAAGGTACCTCCTAGTGAAAAGAACTCTCGATACAAGGGAGAATGATGAATAGCAACCGAACGGTTGAAAGCGGGATAGCAACGGCCCATTAAGCAAGAGGAAATGAGAGAAAACCCCTCTCTCCCACACCCCATTCAACCGGGCAACTCCTTTTTACCCCACCACGAGCACACAGCGGGGTGAAATGATATTCTAGAGGGAGAAAATTATTAACCAACGGGGGTTTTTTGGTTTATTATTGTCAAATATGAACCATTGGAATCGAGCAAAAAAAAGATTTTAACCCCCCTCAAAATTTGATGTTTCTCGTTTCAAGGTAGAACCCGAAAATCGAAAAAAAATATTTAGAATCCGAAAATCGAAAAAAAAATCCGTCCGTCTGCCGTTCAGGGAACTTTTATTAGCAACCATGGACCGATTTGGTTGAAATTTGGTACCTATATGGGTTACATTTGGGGTCCATTTGTGCCGCGAAGCTTTTGGTTGATGTCAGTCACTCCTAAGGGGTGAAATTTTCAAGAGTACCCTAGCTCAAAAACTCTTGAAATATAGGTATTGTTTTTCGCCAATTTGAGATAGTATTGAATTTTTAAAAATTTTTGAGACCAGCCGGAGCTCTGTAGGACAAGCGAACCGTTTGAAACGGTTCGCTCCCTACGAGAACTTGAGGGTTTTCCTTCGATAAAACAGAATCACGGGTGTGAATCACCAAAGAAGTCTAATCTCCGTTAAAATTTTATCTGACCGAAATACGATCGCTGTTTTGGGCTCTTTCCCGTAGATATAATAAATATTCAAATAAATAAAAACTAACAATAAAGCTGTACATTCTGTCGAGTAAAACGGCGGTACCTTTGTACTCAAGGACGGTAAGCCCCCCTGGACTGGGTTTTTATCGATTTTTGTGGGCCGTTTCAGAGGAAACCAGTAGTAGACGACACCTCTAGGATACCCTAGATAGATATCTAAAGATTTTCCGAATGGAGCCACCTCAAAGACAACAATCAGGCAATAAGACGAATGGGCTGGCAAAGCGGAAGGAGCCATTCACGCCAAGAATAGAATCTCAGAATCATTGAATCTTGATTTGAGGATGTAAACATTTTTTATGTCAAAACGCTGCAAATTATTACACAAAAGTTTTTTATTTTTCTATACAGATCAATCGCCTGCAGAGTACAGCTTTGCCCAGAGTCCTTTTGAAAAAAGCTTGAAGAAAATACTGAAGAGACACTTGAATTGGACATCCAACCATTTCTGTGGTTTTTATGGATCAAAATTGACAAGCTTTCGATAAATTTCTTTATGAACTGCCCAAAACTGTACGGTCAGATATTAGTAATCTCGCGTAGGCAAGTTGGCTCTCGAAAGTACATGAAGAAATTTCTCCCTTAGAGGGGAAAACAATAGATCATGGATATTTATGTCTATTGTTGTAGGTGTAATTTGAAAATTACAATGATGAAATAAAATACACACAAGATATGTACATACCTATTACTTTTTCAATGAATAAACAAGAAAAAATTCTTCGATCGCAAGTAACTGTATACCGCAGTATTCTAGAGAACCTTGCTTCATAGCTACCGATATATAGCTATGATCGTGTTGCATTTTTTTGTGGGAAATGAAATTGTCGCTAAAAATTTCTTGACCCCTAGCCAAAAGACATGTCCATGCCAAAACATCGATCGCATTTTGTTAAGATAAAATTTGAACGGAGATTGGGCCTCTTTTGAAATTCACAGTCGTGTTTCTGATTTATCTCAAGTCCATCCGTTATGTTTTCAAGGGGACCGAATAGTTAGTCCTACAGAGCTCCAGGTGGTCTCTGAAAATTCTAAAAATTCAATGCTATTTTAAATCTATGGAAAAACAATACCTACCTTGACATCGAAATTTTTTGAGCTAGGACGTTTTCAAAATTTCAACCCTTATTTTTCAACCCTTAGAAGTGATCTACATCAACCAACTGCTTCGGGGCACGACTAGACCCCAAATGGAGCCTACATACCAAATTTCATCAAAATCGGTCAATGGTAACTGAGGAAAGTGCCGCGTACGGAGGACGGACGGCCAAATTTTTATTCGATTTTTGGGTTCTACGTACCTTCAAAAGTAAAACAACAAATTTTGAATGGGTAGGAGGGGGGGGGGGGTAAATTTTTTTTCTTGGTCGATTCCAAAGGTTCATTATTGAAAATAATAAACCAAAAAGACAGTAAGAAAATCGAGTTTCGAGAAGTTCAATCTTCCTGATGGACCAGGATCAGCTACGTCACAGACAAATATCGGACAAATGTCTTCATTAACCTCCTAGAGGGAGATAAGACGTAGCGAGCGACCTGGAGTAGTTAAGTATCCGTTGTTGTAACTCATGAAAAATGGCACGGTAGCAATCGACATGAAAGGATTGGAAACTTAAATATTATAATTGAGGTGCTTGATTCCAAAAGGTACTATCAAACGTGAGAAAAACGCGAAAAACCATAACGACCTGAAAAACGTACTATAAACTAATGAAGTTATTTTTTATGTATTTCTAAATCATAATAAATATTTTGGTTGATTATTTTCAATAATGAACCTTTGGAATCGACCAAGAAAAAAAAATTTTAACACCCCCTCAAAATTTGATGGTTTACGTTTCAAGGTACGTAGAATCCAAAAATCGAATAAAAATTTGGCCGTCCGTCCGCCGTACGCGGCACTTTTGCCACTTAGCATTGACCGATTTTGATGAAATTTGGTATGTAGGCTCCATTTGGGGTCTAGTTGTGCCCCGAAGCTTTTGGTTGATGTAGGTCACTCCTAAGGGTTCCAAAATCAATTTTGAAATTTTGAAAACGCCCTAACTCAAAAAATTTTGATATAAAGGTATTGTTTTTCCTTCAAATTAAGATTCTATAGAATTTTTAGAATTTTTTTAGACCACGCGGAGCTCTGTAGGACAAACCGTTCGCTCCCTACAAAAATGTAAGGGTTTATATTGAAATATATATATATATAAAAATCTAAACACGTGTGTGAATCGCAAAAGAGGCCTAATCTCCGTTCAAATTAGAGCTGACCGAAATGCGATCGATGGTTGCTGATTTTGATTTTTGACATTTTCATGTCTTTCATATGGCACATAAAAAAAAAATCGTCACGAAATGTCGCCACAATGATGATTATGACCATCAGAAATGAAGTTGTTAGGTACTTTACAGGTAGGTACTTTACAGTTAGGTAGGTACTTTACAGTTTGATATTACCAGATCAAAAAGAAGAAAAAAAAGAAAAAAAAAGAGCTCCCAGAGTAGAAAATTGAGCTCCCAGATCAGCTGAGTCGAAAATTGAGCTCCCAGATCAGCTGAGTCGAAAATCGAGCTCCCAGATCAGCTGAGTCGAAAATCGAGCTCCCAGATCAGCTGAGTCGAAAATCGAGCTCCCAGATCAGCTGAGTCGAAAATCGAGCTCCCAGATCATCCCAGGGGGGGGAGGGCATGAAAATGTTTCAATGTGTTGCAGACTCGTATGCAAGCGTTTTTTACTCAAGGGATTTTACTTATGGAATTAAACAAGTGCATGGGTGTAGGGATTATAAAAATAAGAAGAATGCCACAAGAAACATGAAATTTCTGTCGCTTTTTCGTGACGATTTTTTTTCGGTAGGTCATCGCAAAAACACATTCTGTGTTAAAATCCACCAGATTCTTTCTCCTCAAATCGTAACATTCATTTTTTGGTTTTTATTTGATTTCTTTGATTTTTTTTTTTGATTTTTTTTTTTTTTTCATATCGGATGGTTGGTGATTTTGTAGACGAGTGATCTATATAGAAAAATAATAAACCATTGTGTAATAATTTTTGGAAAAAAGGTAAATTAGTTCAAAGTTTAAAATAATTTTGAACGAGTTTTGAAAAATCAGATTTATGGATATACCTAGTACTTTTTGGAAAAAAAACGTGGCTTTTAGTACTTTTTGGAAGAACTAAGTGGATATAGTACTTTTTGAAATCAAACGGATAAGAGACCGCCATTGAACTTGATATAGTACCTTTTGAAATTAAACGGAATATTCACCCTCGTTTTTCAAGGGAATGGATTATCTTTTGCGAAAACATTTTTGTGAAGAACTACCCCCCCCCCCCCCGCCTAAAACCCTGGGAAAGTCTTAACTCAATTTCGATAAAAATTGTCTTTAGTACCTTTTGGAATCAAACTCCTCAATTTGTAAATAAAAAAGAGTTCATTCTATAGTTTTGAATAAAACGAATAAATTTTTCTTTTTTGAACGTTTTGTTGTTCTAGAAATAAGCTAGAAATTGTGGTTATTCAAAAGTTTTGCTTGACTGGGTAGGTGATTGGGTACCATCGAAATAAGATTCCATTCCACAGACCAACCTCAGGGTAAATTTCAACTTTGCGGAGAGGCTCAGGGTGGATTTCAAGCGCGAGCTCGTCCCTGAAAGATTGCCAGTCCCTTCATTTTTAATTCAAAGGACGAATTAAAAGGATTTATAGGGAGGAAGATGCTGAGAGGGAACTGCTAGGTAAAGTTGCCCATAAATACCTAAACAGGGGACCCCCTGAAGCCATCGGCAGAAAACGGGGAAAGATCCATGTGAATGTTTCATACGGCTCGGAACGATGCAATAATGTTAGAAAGAGAGGATTGAAGGGGAGGGGAGGGACCTTTTCTGGATTTATTCCCGTCCAGGCCTTTTTTCCCATTCCCATTCCTCCGTCCCCACTCCTTTCCTTTTTTTCGGGGGGGATTTTCCTTTTACCCTGCTTCGGGAGAGCTCCTCGGACCTCATAAATTCTGATTTTTCACAGTCAGGAAGCCCTCGGGGCGTTAAAATGGAACTGGTTCTCTCTCCTTTCCTGACCGTGGAGTCGGTCATCTCTGAGGAGAGAAGAACGTTAAAGAAGTGGAAATCCGCTTTGAGCTTTTGTTGCTGAGGGTCTCACTTCTAGAGTGCTTCGCAGTGCTTTTTTTCCATACGAAGGTTGAAATATAGAATAGTAGTGTATGACAATCGACCCGATGTAAATTATGTCAGCTTTATTGGGATTTGGGTCCAACAACAAAATCCTCCTCTTTCACCAAATTTTCGAAAAATTTATTTTCTTCATCAGGGTCAGAGGATGAGTTTAGGTTTGAACATCAAATCACGGTCGGGAACAAAGAGATTGAAATATAAGAGGTTGAAATATAGAAACCGACGAGCGTCTTCGCAAATGAGGATTGCGAATGAAGGAAGATACGACCGATGAAGATTGGATGAAGAAGAGGATTTAAAACCGTTGGATAAGCATTAGGTCAATTTAAACCAGTTGGTAAGCGTTAAAACTATTTCACTCGATGTAATTCATTTGGTATTTCAGGCAAGAAATAGTGGTTCCTCCCTCCCTCACCATTATCCACCTTAACATTTCTAGCAGCATGGGAGCCTCGAATTTGAAGAGCGTTTTAAAATCCATGATCTACGATACCCAACATGCGATTTCGTGTTCACCCCCCCCCCCCCCCCCAATGTTGCCAGTCCGGCACCAAAGCGGGAATACCCTTGTCGTAAAGCTGAACTTTCATCTGTTAGTTTTGGTAGGCAGTTCGTAGTAGCTCACTTCCGTATTCAAGGTGAAACACAGAAAAAAAACAGGTTTATGGTGCCCTGGCACCATGGTGGCACCACTATTAGTTCCATGGTGGTGCAGAGAATAATTCATGAAAAATCCGGAGGTGTAATGAGAATTTTTCCACAATTTCAAAGCTTGGATACAATTAGTAAGCTTTAAAGAGACCGAAATATTGAAAAATCAGATGTTTTGTGAATATTATCCCCCCCCCCCACTCACCCTTCCCCTTGCGAATTTTGATACTGTGAAAATGAAAAAAGATACTGTGAAATGGTGAGCAATTTGGAAGATTGCTGAGTCGAACGTAAAAGGAGACACGCAAATCGACAGCGATCGCATTTTGGTCAGCTAAAATTTGAACGGAGATTCGGCAAAATTACCGTCAGTGAACATTCGTCCGCGATTCACACTCCTGTTTTGCTTTATTAGTCGTCTCAACAGGGAGTGATCGGTTGGTCCTACAGAGCTCTGAGTGGATGAAAAAACAATAGCTTTATTTTAAAAGTTTTTGAACTAGGGCGTTTTGAAAATTTCAGCCCTTAGGAGTGACTGACATCAACCTTTGGGGCACAAGTAGGTACACCCTAAATGGAGCCCATCCTTATACCAAATGTCATCAAAATCGGTCATTGGTAACTAAGGAAAGTGCAGCGTACGGCGAACGGAACGCATAATTTTCAATCGATTTTCGGATTCTACGTAGGTACCTTGAAGCGTAAACCAACAAATTTTGAGGAGGGGTTAAAATGTTTTGTCTTGGTCGATTCCAAAGGTTCATTATTGAAAATAATAAACCAAAAAGCAATCGAAAGAGCAACTAACCTGGACTTTTATTATTATTACTTTTATTAAACACTTTACCTCACAAAATCCAAGTCAATAGGCATTAAGTTTGTCAAATTGCTAAAATATCACAAGAAACTTACTAGTTTGCTCATAGTAGCGACAGGCTCTATCGAAATAGACCTTGTCCACCATAAATTGGTAGTAAAGCGATGTTTACGTCATAAAACTGATAAGAATACCTGAAACCTTCTCCCAAGATTCCAAAGAGAAGGGGCAAAGGCTCATAATTCGATGGCTAAGGGACATCATATGAAATTTCTACTGGTTTCAGGAGAACGAAAAAACTCTTCTATTTTGCTTGCTTCGGATCTGTACCTATAAAAGGTAGCTAAACGTCATTTTGCGATAAACCTCCATCGATTTTGCTTCCGAGTCTACCAATGTAGCGGAAGCTTTGTTTTCACTTTTCAAGGATGAAAAAAAAAGTTCTCCGAAGTTTCACGTTTTAGACCTTTCTGAACAATTTTGGTTCCGTGTCTGTGTGTCTGTCATGAATTCCTTGTAACGGGCATAACTATACGAAGTTATTGTCCGATTTCTATGAAAGTTTCAGGGATTGTGCGGGTCGGTAGTTAGATGGTCCCCTATGAAAATCATCATCCCCGGACTGATAGTAGCGACTGCGCATGCGCAAACGTGAATTCCTTGTAACAGCCATAACTTCCACATTTTCTACCCGATTTCGATGAAATTTTCAGGGATTATGCGGATTAGGTTGCAGATGGTCCCCTATGAAAATCACCACCTTCGAACTGATAGTAGCCACTGCGCATGCGCAAACGTAAAATCCTTGTAACAGCCATAACACTTACATTTTTCATCCGAATTTGATGAAATTTTCTAGGGTTGTCCTGATTACCGTGTAGATGGTCCCCTATGAGGGTAGTGAAAGGTACTTAGAGATTGGTGTTTTGAGATTAACTACTATGCATCGGATCATCTATATAATCGGGTTATGGATACGAGGAAGCTATGTGCCACACCCACTTGGCAGACGTTTTCATCCGAATTTGATGAAATTTTCTAGGGTTGTCCTGATTAGCGTGTAGATGGTCCCCTATTAGGGTAGTGAAAGGCACTTAGAGATTGGTGTTTTGAGATTAACTACTATGCATCGGATCATCTATATAATCGGGTTATGGATACGAGGAAGCTATGTGCCACACCCACTTGGCAGGCGTTTTTTGAAAAATGTTGAAAAAATTGGGGAACCTAGGTTCCCCGTGTCCTCCTTAGGGATAATAGTCTGGCCAAATGGTATCAGAAAAGTAAGTACCCACCTAGTTAGAGTCAAGAATGCCTACTTAAGGATTTTGTAATGATTCTAGATTATGATCCAGCCTGAAATAACTGATTCCACTCAAGAGAGCACCAAAGTCAACTATTCAGCTAAAAGTAGAATGTAAGGATAGGTGTAAGGATTCCAAGGATCAAGAATGAAGCCCAACCATATCCTTTCCAACTTTTTAGGTTAGAAATTAATTATTTATGAATAAAAGTTGTTATGATTCAGAAAAACTTAGAGGAAAGTCCTTAATTATTTTTGGTACTTTGTAAGATTGCTATCATAATACTTACAATTATATTCATGCATAATACCTGTAAAAAAGCTTACCTTCAGAGTACAGTTCAGCTATTGTAATCCATATCCAGCTAAGATTGGCACTTGGAGATGTAGTCACTGTTCCACCCACAGTCTAACACTGAACTGAGGATGCCGAGTGCTCATACGAGACCTCTAGCGGAGAGCGGCACATTGTCGTTCTTATGGCGCCACGCATGCTCAAATACAATACGATGACCCACCCCTTTCCCTATTAACCCCTTTAATATGACTCACACGATAAAAAAAAACTAATGGCCTCCAACCCTTTTTAAAATATCGAAGAGATCAGCCATTCAAGCCAGCTGTGAAACACTGAGTGAGGAGCGAACATAACCTATACTGTGGGGGTAGACGTGTGGCCCCTCAATGCCTCCTTTTGACTCTTAATCCTTTATAAACGTGACTCACTGCATAAAAAAGTCCATCAACCCTTTCATTGTAGAAGGGGTACGGGAAATTCAAGCATACTGAGTAACAAGGCAGCGTAGGTACCGCTCAATGGAGGCCCCGGACAGTAGTGGGGGCACTGAGCATGCTCAGTAGACCTATTTGCATGACTCCTATTGGTCTGTCTCTCCATCACAAATGCCACGTCATTTGCATCCTTCTCCTAATAGGGTGGAAGGGGTTAAAAAACGCCCCTTCCCAACCCTTTGCAAAGCAAGGGGTGAGCTCACCCTTTTTTTCACCCCTTCTGTCATTCTTTAAGGGACACCTGCCTATGAGATAGAACCCATCTGGTAGTTTTTTCAATCAATACACGTGCCAAACTACTTTGTGCTTTAGGAGAGGGCATTAAAATAATTTAACAAATAAGTTGACCATTTTTTCAATGGGGAATTTGCCTCAATTTTAGATTCTGGAATTTCAAGGCAAATCCTATTATAGGGCCCTAGAATAACGTTTAACACTAGGAATAACCAACGGAAAAAAATTACCGTAGGAGAAAATGACTAAACAAGTGAACCTCTGTTACAAAACACCGCGAAAATCGGGGAGTATTGTTGACGTCATACGAAAAAAAAACGACGCGAAAGCAACAACAGTCAGAGTTCTAGCACGCCACACAAAACGATCCAGTGAAATGGCTACTCGAATAATGTGATTCAAATCTTGAAACTAAATAAGAGAAGATGAAGAATAATAATGCTTGATAAACTAGTAGATAGATTCGTATTGTAAAAAAGTGAGTAATACTGTTTCTTTTGATCAATTTGGTGTCTGTGTTCTTCCTGCCAGTTCGTGGCGCACTCTTGTGCGCACTACTCGGAAGGTGAACGTTCGCGTATGTTCCGCTTCTGTGG
This sequence comes from Apolygus lucorum, assembly GCA_009739505.2. Lineage (NCBI taxonomy): Eukaryota > Metazoa > Arthropoda > Insecta > Hemiptera > Miridae > Apolygus > Apolygus lucorum. Next base: position 28,935,393 of record CM019179.2, on the reverse strand, counting down.
TAAGCGCCACAGAACCTCCTTTGAAGTCAGATTGGTGGAATATCCGTCACGTTTCAAACATGGCTGCCTCTTACACATTGCCACCACATTTAAAATTTCCATCTTCCTTAAATTCTCTAAATTTTTTGGATGCGTTTTCGAGCAGCTCACTATGGTTTTATTCCATAAAAATAAACCCTCATTCGAAAAAAAAAAAAAAAAAATGTGAGGCAAATTCCCCATTAATAGGCAACATTTTTTGTTAGGTTTCCTACAACGTAGGAAAGACAAAAACTGTGACACCTAATTTTTGATTCGAGAGATGTTCGATCCATTATAATCATGAAAATAATAATAATTTAAAGTCTTGGTCCTACTTCCTTGATTATAATGCAAGTTGCAACTATGGAAATTGAATTGGTTTTTTCTTTACATGAAAATCTGCTGTAGCAGATAACCAGTACGCATCTTTCCTGTCAATTCTAAACACAATATTAAGTTGTGTCGTAGGTAGGTAGTTCTTTGGTACAATTAATAATAGTCGATGGGTTTTTTCTTCCAATTTAGATCAGTAAGATACCAGAAAAATGGATTTTTTGTCTTCTTGGCGTTTTGTTGTCAGAGACTTGAAACTTTCTTGGTGTTTTATGACATCAAGGTCTAGCCTAATTTTGGTTCAATAATCACTCCTCTTGTCAACTATCAGGACTGGGGTCATCCAGAAAAAACCCGTTATAGCCTGGCTTTCGCAAAATATATGTCCATCGTCAGGGCTCAATGGCATGAGGAGAGGGCACCAACTAACCCATACTCGCCATCCGGTTCTCACTCAATTAGAAATGAACCAAGAAAGTCGAGAACTTTCAAAATAAATATAGCAACAGGCTCTCAACAAAAACAAGTCATGTATGACTGCCAATGAGTCTTGATGATGGAAATATAAATATTCCGAAAGCTAGGCAACAACGACGTTTTTTCTGGATGACCCCGCCACCGATGTTGACCGTTTCTTCATACCATGGGTCGATACACACAACATCTTAATCACTCCTATGTTCCAAACTTCTTATTATGGGAATCCCGGGAATACTATTGACTGAAATTGATTGAAAAATTGACATTTTTAAGACAAGATTGGCATTTTAAATGGGACTGTCGGTCACTATATACTTACTCGACTTATTTCCTGTAAATCCTGAGAAGAGCTTAGGGCAGCAACGGAATTTCGCCATTTTTTTCGGTTGGATGCCTGAGCTTAGACCTTCTCCCTCCACACACCGCCTCCAAGTCGCACGTGGTAGTCTTTACCAGTATCCTCGAGGATTCCAGAACAACGCCTTCTTCTCATGTGTGTGACCTACTTATCTCCTTTTTCACTCCTTAATGTCATTGTGATGAACTTTTGAACACTACTCTCGAAGAGCTGATTGGAGATGACATCCGTCCAGAACACGTCAAGGATATGTCTCAGGCTGCAATTTACAGAGACTAGCTTTTGAGTAAGCAAACTCGACACCTTAGTGGAACCCAACAACATCAGGGTTACGGCTGCAACCTTGTCGTGGCGCGAGAAAAGTGCCACCGAGTTGCGCATCTCAGTAGGTGTACTCCGTGGTGTCACCAGACGCGTACTGCTCGGCTCATATTTAAACTGGTGGTAATTTTATAGAGGCACTTCCCTTCATCCCTCTCTCCCACCTCCACATTCCTCATCATCCCTCATCCCTAGGGCCGGCGTCGGGTGAGTCCTGGGCATCCTCACCATTATATTTGATTTATTTATTTATTTTGTTTTATGGCGTGCCCCCTCCGTCAGATAGACCTTTAGTCTTTGAGGGGAGATTATTAAAAAAAAAAAAAAAAAAATATCATCCTTAGAGGAGAACCCACAACACATGTGTAATGAAGAAGCGCAGCTTCGTTCCATGGGAACCATTGCTATTTCTGCGCATAGCTGGACAAAAGCACCATTGATCTTCCTAATCGGACTCTTCACTCCTCCCCTTGCGTCCAAAATACTCCCGAGGTACTGGGAAGCCACCACTACCTACTTCAAGCTTCTTCCTCATTGCTACGTTGACACTGATCTCCTTTGTCTTGCCTGCATCGATTCCCGCCATCTCAGCCAGTTCTGTGGGTTTCTCGAGCTTGAAACTCATATTGCATAAGCTGTGTCAGCTGAAAGACATCGTCTGCATAAACCACGTCCTCGAGCCACTCCTATAAGCCCCATTGAATATAAGCTCCATTGATCACGAGATCCAATCCCAACAGAAAGAGAGTCTGTCAGTCACCAAGCTATTCAACGTATACGAACACAGCTTCCAAGGGGAAGTTACTTTTCAACCAATTCAACAAAAAGGGTTCGTTCTCGTGAGCAAACCAAAAATACTGTACTTCGGAAAAATAACTAACAAAAAATTGTTGATCAAACGAACAAAGTTTCTCGGTTTGATTTGTTTTTCCGCCCCTGAAAGCTTATTATCGGAGAAAGATCATTTTTTAATAATGTCTTTCTCGCCCTGGAAACTCTCTGGATGAGGGAAAAACATCCAACTCCCTAATCAATTAATGAAATTTGTAAGGAAGCCTTATGAAAGGGCTGCTCTCGCCCACGTTCCAAGTTTTGCCGAAGAAGCACCGAAGACTTTCCTAATCTGGTAATAACTTTATAACAGCGGGTATTTGTCTGCGTTAAAGGGGAAAGAAAGGGGCCCTTAATTTAATTACAGTTGACAAAAAGTATATAGACGGAGTTGGGGAAAGTCCATTATAGGGATAATATGTTTGTATGAATGTCAGTTGCAGCCTCAATTAGGGAGGAATTATTTTCATTCGGGCGGCAACGGAGGGGAAAAATAGAGGGTCATTTTTGTACATTTTGGAACTCGAAATAATTGTTCACCGTTTGGCCAGCTTAATGACTCAGTGTTGAAAAACTTATTAACAAACTGAGCAAGCATAAAAAATATGGATAAATATCTTGATGTTGCTTTTACGTGTAATAACTGCATGACTTGAAAAATACTGTTCGATTTCGAAAGAATAACTACTACGCAATGAGGAATTTCACCTAATTCTGTTTGCATTTTTCCTGAATAGTTAATGGTGTGGGATGGATCAAAATCGGGTTGATTTCGGAAAATAAATCTCCTGTTATTTTTGGGAGACAATCAAAATTTATGATTTCAAAAAATAACCGGGAAAACGGACTTCTTCAACGTGAAGCGGGAACGCTCGCTGATTGGCTGTTCGGATCGCCGTCTCCTCCCATTGTTGCCCAATGGTATGACGAAATCGTGTTTTCTAAGAGGAAAGTTATCAAACAAAAACAGGGGAAACCTAATTTTCCCCATCTTGTTTCTTCTATTTTTTTCTTCAGTTTTTCGATTTTGAACTTTACTGGTTTTGTAAAATGTTGCATCTGAGAACTATAAATTTCACGATTTCAGCGCTTCAAGCGGCCGTAAATGAACTATTCCAGGATGACGTCATCCTCCCGGTTTTTTTAAACGTTCATATTTTCTACACTGTTTTGTTTATGCGTAAATTAGGAAGTACGGGCTGAAAGTTTGTCTTAGGGGGTTTTTCGAGGTGCTGAATCCGATTTTGGGGTCAAAAATAGGAAATTCCGACATGGTGAAATTCCTCATTACCTGATTGGATTTCGAGCTTATCTCACCATATCTACATTAATTTTGGTTTAAAACAATCAATCAAATTATCAATTCCTTCTTTGAATAGGTTTTTGTTCCTTCAGTAGAAATAAATACCCATTAAAACCACACCAATATCCAAAAATTCGATTTTTGGTTTAATATTTTCAATAATGAACTTTTGGAATCGACCAAGAAAAAAAGTTTTTTGCCCCCCCCCCCCCCCCCCCCCCTCAAAATTTTTTAGTTTACGTTTCAAGGTACGTAGAATCCGAAAATCGAATAAAAATTTGGCCATCCATCCGCTGTACGTGGCGCTTTACCATAGACCGATTTCGATGAAATTTTTTATTTTATTTTTTTATTATGGCCTCCATTTCGGGTCTAGTTGTCCCCCGAAGCTTCTGGTTGATGTAGGTCACTTCTAAGGGTTGAATTTTGAAAACGTCCTAACTCAAAAAATTTTGACATAAAAGTATTGTTTTTCCATAAATTACCAATAGTATTGAATTTTTAGAATCGAATGAGACACCCGGAGATCCGTAGTACCAACCGTTCGCTCCCTACGAGAACGTAAGGGTTGGGCTTACGATAAATCAGAAACACGAGTGTGAATCGCAAAAGAGGCCTAATATCCGTTCAAATTTTAGCTGACCGAATTGCGCTCGATGTTTTTCTTCATGTTGGTTGGTTGGTGGTAACAATGACAAAGCCGTGTTCTTTGCAGACGAGTGATCGATGTAGAAAAATAATAAACCTTTGGGTAATCATTTGCTTTTTTTTTTTAATTCCTCCAGATTGGGTTGTTTACCAACTAAATATTCAATAATCAACAAAACCAAATTTTTACAGACAAATAAAATTTTAAGGATCAGTTTTTGTAGAAGGCAGATTTTAATCTGTACAAATGTGAAATTATTTTCAAAAAACGATGTTTTCTCTCCAAAAAAACAAAATTTGCTCGCTTATATTATTGAAAATTATTTATTTATTTTTTCAAGAGATTTGAAGGGTACAGGAGAATAATCCTATCATGAAGCAAATTAAAGTTTGCATATGATTAAAATTGCATCTGGAGGCTTTAAAAATCCGGAAAAAGTCGTAATGTGTTCCAAAGCTATCTGCCCACACATTGTTGGGAGGAAAATACATTTTCCTACTCCTAAACAATAATTGAAGAAAGAATATGTCAAAAGGAACTGCTCTGTCAGCATAAAACCTTCCTTGCAATTTAGAAAATTGTATAAGTGTCAAGTAAATTTATTGTAGAGTAGGAAGTAGGTATGGACGTGAAAAATCTTCTATAACGGTTGAAGATGAACCACAGAAAGGGTAATGGGAATATCAAAATTCGCAGCACCCTACCCGAAAGTCTGGAGGAAAGGGAATTTAAACTGCAAGCGTGGGTTCTTCCTGCCTTTCTTTGAACCCCTATTTGACGGCAATCACGTGGTTTTTCACTAAAACTGACTGCATACTCTGATTCCTCACCTCCACTTCCTACAGATAGCGCCATCAACTAATTTTCGACGAAAATGTCAATGATGGGGTTTTTCCGCTGTACTCTTCAAATATTTCCAAAACATCTTGGGGTACCACATGAAATGACGTTGTGGGTTATTTGCCGCCTGCAACCGATTCCCCGACTACTTGTAGTTAAAGTGGTAGCACTTGTGCGGGCTCAGTATCAGGTGGAGCCTTTGAGGACTATGTCCACACCTGTAGACAAATTGGGAACCGTCTCCCTCAGTCACGCCCCCGTAATGCTCGGGATAGGATCTTATCCTAGGAGGCTGTAAAGCGGTAGGATCAGACTATCTACTAAGACTATCTGTTCCGGGCCTGTGACCAGTCATGGCTTCTGGGGCGCAAGCCGTGCCAGCACACTGGTTAACGGCCCTACCCTTACACTGGTACCGTGGGTGGGGGGAGCCCCAGGCTACCGGCACACCGACGAAAGTCAAAGGGCCACCTGTCTGCCCCCAAATTGAGGTCGGATTTGCGGGGGTCGTGGTTTACAAAACCCAGGCTGCAGTGCGGGTTCTGCAGAACTGGGTAGGGATCCGAGGGCCATGGCCAACATGTTGACCTGGCACTCAGATCCCGGCATGTGAGTTTTGCGAATTACCAAAAACTCGGGCGCCGGACCCGCTAAGTCTGGAAGCATGAGCTGGTACATGCGGCTTCTACCTGTAAGAAGTAACAGGGAGATGCAATTATGCATCGACGCTGATTGTGTGAACAATCCCTCTCCAGAGGAGCTTTTCCTCTGCTGCTTGCAGTGGAAAGAGACTGAGGCTTGGCCTCAGTCCTCCTTTAACCGATTTCCACTTTGTAAAGAGGTAAGAAATTCAATGTACTCTTCAAATAGGATTACTAGAGAATTTGACTGCTTTCACTACCCGTGAAATTAGAGCTGAAACTGATAATGGATTATCTAAGTTCATCAGTATACGCAATCGAAAAATTGAAGGGCGCTGGACTGCCAATTCGAGTTGTTTCCTAGGAAGCAATAAATGAATCAAAGAAAGATTAAATAAATAAAGTCTAATTGTTTTATTTTATTATTACAGTAGGACATACTTTTCACATCACAGTACAATAATCCTTGAACCGACAGGGTTTCTATTTGCAATATCATTCTTCGATTGGTGAAACGAAAAATTACTCGATTATCTACAAAAGAGAGATGATGCGCAGAAGTGGAAAACAGTCCGATCAGGTTGAGGAAACGTGAACAAATTACAATCCGCTTGGCATCTCAAAATTTAGGTTTTAAGAAGTTGAGGGTTTTGCGGACGTGAGCTGTCATTGAGATGATTCAGAGGAAATCTCAAATGAGTGGAACAGAAGTACCTGACGGGAGAAGTAATCGTAATTAGAGTATTTTTGTACTTCCCGTGTTGCCAAAACGCGAAACGTGAAAAAGAGCAGCTAGCGCGAGCACCCGTAGATGCTAACTTTCCACGTCATTTTTTTCACACCTCCTCCGTGAAATCGTGGAAAATGAACTCCTGTGGTGACGTTAACGTGACGTTTATTTATTAAGTTTGCAAGGTTACTTTGTTGGGTGTTTACTCCTTGTCTATTTCAAATTTTGTTCCCCTTTTACATAGATAGGATATTTTTTGTTTTTGATATTCCTAGTATCATGATGGAAGTTGTGGATGAGCTGAGTGTTGTGATGGAGCTTATGGCAGAGTGCATTGTACTGAGTATTGAGTACTGAGGAAGAACTTGAGCACGTATTCAATGTTTATTTTAGGTCTCTGCTAGACAAAAAGCACCCCATTTCAGAAATTCTATGTTCGGGCGTTTTCAACTGAGGACCATGGCAAAAAAGGAAGTTTCAACTTGCGTTTCAAACACCAGGATATACCAAAACTGACTTGAGGATTTAACATAAACACTTGAACAATCTAGTACTCCCTTACAGATCAAATTTTCCGAAGTTTTCATCATTCAATTCAATTAACATTTTTTGATTTCTTATAAATATCATAAGAAATCCATAATATATTATAAATATTTTTTTAAACATTTATTATTTATTTTATTATTAGTCATATTAAATTATAAATATTTATCAATAATCAACTGCATATCAGTAATACCAGTAAAATATAGATATGTACCAGTAAAATAAAGAAGTATAGTACTTAGTACCTACAAAGTGATGTAAAAACTATAGGAGAAAAATTGGAATTCACAGTAAATGAAACAATAATGAGAATTGAATTGAAATAATTTCAAAATTAATGACGAAGTGGGTAAGGTAGTTCTACAAACAAATCTTTTCAGTTCAATCTTCAATATTACGTTGTGATATGATTGCTGTTTTCTGCCTTGAGTAGTCCATGGAAGAAGAAAAACAACTCCATCTACTCTGAGGTTATCCTCACGTAGCGCACCCTCGCGTAGACAAACGATTTTTTCAAACGCCAAAAGTTGGCTTTTGGCGTCAAGGAACTTTTCGCGTGTGGGAGTAGAAACGTGTGAAACGAAACGGCAAGTACAAAAATACTCTAATGTAAGTGAAGAACTTAAAGAAACCAATATAGTAGCAATACCTACCTACTTAGGAATCCTTGTGTTTTGGATTTGCGCCTTCGTTTCATTTGAGAAAGCACCTAATCGGAAGATATATGCTCACCAACAGATTCAAGATAAGAATAGTAAGCCCTTCTTGAGAAATGACGGACGATGGGGTGCAGATCATCTCCTTTCCTGTATAACTCTAACTTCAACATAAATCGGTGCAAAACGGATGCGCGCAAGGTTGAATAGCTCACTAATTGAATGCGATTTTGGTAATGGGACTCAGCGATTTTCAATCGAGGTGATCTTGGTGCTGCTGACCTACTCGACTGCTCGAGTAGGTTGGAGAGTCGTGATCAGCTACCTCTTCGCATTTCTGTCCATTCACTTCCTTGGTTCAGTGGTAGGAGCTCCGACTCAGAAACGTAAATATAGTTTAATCGGAAAGATAGAAGATCGATCCCCAGTCGAGGGAAGTTATTTTGATGATACAACAAGAGCACAGGGAAATCACAGCAGCACTTGAATTAATTAATGGCAGGCAGCTGAGGAAGAACTGTACAAGATGCCTAGGATAATTGAAGTAGGAAAGCGTCGAACCCACAGACACACATTAGAGAGTTTTTGCACGCCACTACCAGGGCCCTGTGGAACCTCTTCACAAAGCTCAGACTTTGCGGATGTCGGTGAATTTGCCTACCACCAACAGCGGGTGACGATAAAAGGGTTCCCCAGACAGTCACCTGTTTCTAGAGGTCCCTGGCATGAGCGCCTCCCTCTTCCCTGTCCATAGTTAACGGGCCTCCTCTTTCAACTGGGTAGCATCCTTGGTTGCTCGCGCTAGTCTCCTTCTAACAGGGCCCCTCAAATTTTGGCAGCAAAAACTCTCTATTCTCCTGTCAACGGCAACTTTGTAACCAACTCTAGACACAGTGTATCTAGAGTTGTGTCTAGTGTATCTAGAGTAGTGTGTCTAGACACTCTAGTGTGTCTAGACACTAGTGAGTCTAGTGTGTCTAGAGTCATGACACAGCGTGTGTCGGAATTCCTACGAAGATGGGGACCAAACACCGTGGTAATTTATACTGATGGATCACTCCATAACCGACAGACGGGCTGTGCATTCTATGACTACACCAATCAAGCATCTATTTACACTGCTGAATGTTTTGCAATATGGGAAGCCCTAAGGTACGTCAATGCATCCGAAATGCAGTTCTCCAGGGTGATACTGATGACCGACTCAAAAAGTATTACATCGAAGCTGAGTAACCTCAAGATATCTTCCCGATTAACCACCATAGAGGCCAATATAATTTGGGAGATGGTGCTAGCTCGTACAAACGGGAAAGTAATCATCTTTTACTGGATAAAAAGCCATTCTGGAATAAGGTGAAACGACGTTGCAGACCACGAAGCAAAAAGAGCAGCCATCCAACCCGAACCCCCGTCCTCAAGCCTATACCCCATCTCTGATCATAAAAGAGCAGCGAACTGCTCCTTATTGCGCCATTGGAAAGACGAATTCCACGCGTACCCGTCCGGCAAAAGGTATAAGGAGCTTTTTCCTAACCCTACCAAAAAGCCATGTTTCAAATTAGTTACTGGGAAAAAACTAGAGCTTTCTAAAAAAAACTCTAGAGGGCTGTAGAATGGCGTCAATCACCTCAGTAAGCCTAATTAGGTACAACCCCAGCCAGTTGCCCACTCCCATGCTATTTGGCCACCTCATGGATTCAATTCACTATTGACCCTGATGGAAAAGTTTTTAAAAAGAAATTCTCTCACTATTCCTTGACAGAACCCCACTTATTGAGGATAACTTGGAAAACCAGTACTGGTACCACCTCTATGAAATTTGTAGTGTCCCATGCTATTTGGCCACCTCATGGATTCAATTCACTATTGACCCTGATGGAAAAGTTTTTAAAAAGAAATTCTCTCACTATTCCTTGACAGAACCCCACTTATTGAGGATAACTTGGAAAACCAGTACTGGTACCACCTCTATGAAATTTGTAGTGTCCTTGTGAGGCGACCCAAGAAACTTTCAATCGAAGGCGCCAGCATTTCTGCCATGATCCTGTAAGGATGCCCCCACTCCCACCTGATACCATGTATCTTTGACGTTGACTACGATCTGGACTGATCTTCATGATCCAAACAAAGAATTTCAGACATGGCACATTATACAAGGCCATGGGACCAGGAACACACCCCACCCAGCAAAGCAAAAACCAGATTGAATTCAGAACCCTACACTCTCGAGTCCATCGACTCACCTGGCGTTGAGAAGTAAAACAGAATACGGAGGAACCCGAGTTCCATTTCGAGATCTAAGTCCTTGCTTCCAACGACAATAATTTACCAATAAAACAAAGAAAGAAATACTCTTGTATTACAATGCTGGAGTGGTTTATTGCGCCACCGCTCTCCCAGTACTTCTCAATAATCATACAAAACTGCGTTGGAATCTCCAAACGTACAACAAAAATAGTAAATATAATAAAACAATTCCCACGAAAGAAAAAAATCCATGAATAAATTTACAATACAGACGAGTTATTCAATTGTTTTCTGTCGAATTTACTCAAATTTTCAACAATTAAAAAATTACAGAGGATTAAAAATATCACTTTTGACACACTTCCACTAGATTTCCGAGAAAAAAATTGTCTTCGATCCCCCTTGATTGACCCATATTGAGGACGTATCCACACCCTGAAATAGGGAAATTGAAACAATTAGATGTCGAGTAATGCCGCAGAATGTACATACAGGTTTTTCTCAATTTGCCTTCAACCAGTTCAGTTTTTGATTTAAATCATATATTGATGAGAAGGGGACTTTACTTGTGAACTGTGCCAAGCTCTTGATGTGACAAAGCAGTCATTGGTAATCAAGGAGCAGTATTTTTTGTTTTGTATTTCAATCATAAAGGGTGGAGCGCGAAAGACAGGAGGATTACTAAATAGGGAAAAAACACAAATTACATTATTGGAACAGCGTATCTGGCAAATGGGAGTACTTACTCAGAATTCGCAGAAGAAGACGTTATCCGAAGTTTTCGCGAACTCTTCCGAACAAACAACGGAAAGTCGAACATAACATATTATGTTATGGTTATTAACCTGTTATGTTATGACTCTATTCTGACTTGTGTTCGATAATAAAGCACTACTAAAATTCGGATACTAAATTGCCAATTTTACTGACTTTGCTTAGAGTTTAGTCAGGAGATTGAGGAGGAGGATGAAATTGATGGTAGATCCGCTGACTGTTAAAAGCGATACTGACTAGGTATTGGGAAAAATTAATTAAACTGGCTCGAAACCATTAATTTTAAGTACTGAGGTAATTAATTAGAATAATCAACTCGGTCTGAAATCAGGAGCATCTAGGGAAAGAAAGTGGTGGAACGGCCCGAGCGCTATCTAGCAGTGATTAGATGTACCTTCTCTTCTTTTTTAGCAAGATGGATGCACCTCCATTATCGACCGGTGGTAATGTCTGTAGATCCCTGTCTAATTAGGACATAGTAGGAAATTTATTTACAGCAATAAGTGAATCAGGAGCTTACAGCAACTCATTTCCCAACACGAGCTAATGCAGCTCTTATGGGAATATTAACTTTTCCAATTTATTTTATGTACCAAGTTAAAATGGTCTGTACCCTAATGGAAATAAAATAAATTTAAAAAAAAAATCTGTAGGAAACCAGAAATTTGCCCTCGATGAAAAAGGCAATCAAATCTGTTGAGGCATCAATAAGAAAGGCATTCAATCTTCTGAAATGAAAATCTACGTACTCATAGGCAAACAACATTAATTTTTAAAGCATTCTTTTATTTATGGACGAATTAGAAACACCAAACATGCGGCCTACATCACATAAGCCAACTGATAAGAGAGATAACCTAGGTTTATGAGCTCCGGAAGGTTCATCCTATCTTCGCTAGGCAGCGCTCACGCCGTTCCACCACTTTCTTCCCCTAGATGCTCCTCCCAAAATCAATGTGAGGTAGAGCACAATGATGCAATTTTTCTCTCAAGCCTTCGATCCTTCTGAACTGCGCATTTGTGCACACGTGCTTCTATCACGTGTTGAACACCTGTGGACTCGGCTAACTACGTATTTTTTTTATTCAGAAAAAAATGTAGGAGGATGTTAGGACAGCGAATTTTGGCAGAGTTGGCTCTAATGTAGTTCTTGAGGACTTCTAGGGTCCTAGAGGGGCGTATTACCGAATGACCCTGGCCAGTCGCGAAAAAGTGAAAGTCGCCTTCAGACTATGTCCAAATGACCCTACCAGTAAACACAGTAGGCATCCGAATGACCCCAGGACCGTGCGAGTGTTATCTCGGAATCCCATAGTTGTTTAATGCCAAAGTTGACAGCAGTAAAAACTGAAACTGGCAATTTTTGGCTTACAAGCATTCATAAAATTGAGTCTGTAAGACTCAAATTTTTTCCAACCTGATATTGGCGAATAGACTAGAAATCGGACGATGCAGTGCTGCTCGAAGAGCTGGAGCTTGAAGAGGAGTCGCTATTGTCCATTAAACCGAACTGGTCGACCCGTCGGGGATCAAGAGCAACGAGGATTGGAGCTTCCTCAGCAGGTGCAGACTGAAATAATATAGATAGGTAATAATATACCACTTTCTTTTGTTTCGAACTCTATAGCTCATTTCATGGACTGAAGCAAAATTGGAACTAGACAGCTTAGGTCAACCTACCTACTTATAGAATTCGATAATTGCTGATATTGCAAATCAAAAAATTAAACATGCTAAACAAGATTCATCTTTTGACATTTTATGTCTTTACTATGGCAAATAAATGAAAAATCGTCACGCGGGGAGCGTTATGAGGGGAGCGTTACGAGGGGAGCGTTACGCGGAAATTTCTGATGATTTTCACGTACAACCAATCGTTCCTAGGGAAAACTAACTTCCTCATTTTCCACCCCACAAAAATCGTTCATCACTCATTGTAAAGCTCTCAATTTATTAAACATAAGACATAAAATGTCTCTCGTGGTTGCGTACTTGTACGAAAGCTGTATCCACCGTTTGTGTTTTTTACAGTTCTTTTAACTCAGGGGTATATCTCAGTTTCTTCCATAATTACAGCGGTTTTGGAGGTATATAATTTATGCATAAATTTAGGGCTTTCCAACGTTTATTCACGAGACGAGTTGATAAGATACTCAAGAAAGCTGATAGCTGGTTTTTGACGACTTCACGAGAGCGCTCTGGGTTTAACATTCTAAGCCATGCTTCTATCAATGTGTTGGAGTGCTTCTACTCTTCCCGCCAACTGACTTCAGCGGGTAAAGTAACTAGTTTTGACACATTCTGAGGACGAAGGTCCACTATTATTCTCCAGTTCACTAGTAGTCTTCTCTACAAGAAGACAGAGGAGGCCTCGCTGATTTTTGTCAAATTATTAGCTGTGCTGCAGTTAGGCTACGAAAATCTTTACATATCGTGTTCCAGATTGTTCTCCCCACATCACAGAGACTCCAAGATACCAACTACTTTTTAGTGAATTTAAATAAAACAAAAGTAAATCACAAGTCGTGCTAATTTGTACCAATGAGTTGGTTCCTTTTATCTGAAACGCGAATAAATCAATTTGTAAGACTGCAGATTAGTGGCCTAACTCCATGTTTTTGACTGATCTTAACTGTCTTTTTATAAGGAAGTCTTCTACATGAATACAAAGGTATCAGACTGTAGGTAAACGTAGTCTGATAGGTAATTAATTGCATATTTTACACTACCGATAATCTCTACCCAAAGCTCGTAATGGATACGTACACAAGTTCCCAAAAAGCTAAAACGTAAAATATCATGAGACAGTCTTACCCTGCTTCGAGTACTCAGCCTTCTCCACCATCGGTTCAAGAGAGAAACGTGACGACTTCCTCTCCCTTCACGGTTGGTCTGGTTTATCTTGATACACTGTGACAAATACCAATGTTGGCGTTACAAGGGAAATAATGAAGGAACAAAGTTAGTTATGACATGGAATAAGGAGAGGAAAGTCACTTCATAGGCGGATCTGTGCTGCCTTCGACAGTGGTGCCATCTCTGGAAGCCCACTGATCCAACAAGGGCTGAATATGTTCCTGGCGAGACAAGTGTGTAGTGGGGAATGCACCGATGGGGATGCACCGAACAGCTTCCAATGGACTAAGACTTGATAAGACCCCATGCTAAGAAGTTCAAAGGTGACAGGCCGGAATACTGACCACTATACAGCAGCTCTTTGTCACTTTATGAAGAACATAAATGGCCCTAGACCATGCAAGAGACGCCTAACGATGACAGTCGTGCAGTCAATTATATTGTATGGAGCGAAGGTATGGGCAGATGCATTGAGTGTGGCATATCTCCGACAGAGATTAATAACTGTGCAGCGTAGAGGAGCCCTACGGATCGCTTGTGCTTACCAAACAGTATCAGAACCCACTATCTTTGTCCTCGCAAGTGTCATGCCCATTCAGCTGATGGCTTCAGAGAGGAAAAGAATCTTTGAGAGAAGGGATGAAGGAAACAGGGCCTGCGTAGCCACGGAAGAAAGGGAGCGCACAATGGCAAACTGGCAAGATAAGAGTATATGGACGGGAGAACATACAGGAAGGTGGTCTGCACGGCTCGTGCAAAACATACAGACGTGGATGGAAAGGAAACATGAAGGAGTAAACTTCTTCCTTGCACAGTTCTTCACAGGACATGGACTGTTTATGCCTATTTGTATAAAATGAGGAAAGTATCTTCCCCAACATGATTACAATGCCAGAACAAAGAAGACGATGATGTGCTCCACACCTTCTTCAAATGGGCGCCTGAAAGAAATCTGCTGATGGCAGACCTGGAGTTAGCTCCCCAGATTGCAACACCAGAGGCTGTTGTTAGCAGGATGCTGGAAGGCGAAAGGAGCTGGACTGCTGTGGCAGAGTACACAGAAAGCATCCTGACAAGGAAGATACTCTTAGAACGAGAAAAAGAGAGGAGGGAGCATCTGGTCACTCAGAACTGATTAAACGCCCCAGGACTCAACCCAAAGTAATGTGTTGAACTTGGGAGTTCCAACGTGGGATAAAAGGAGGTGTTTTTTTAGTGGGTTTGAATCCCACTTAACCGGAAGACGCGGACCCTTCCAGGTATCTTACGAGATCCAACTCCACCAATGGATCTTGAAGATTTTCTCACCTGCCTGCAGAAAAAAAGGTCAAAAGTCCAAACAATCCTAAGGGATCAAAACTCCTAGCAATCACTGATGAGATAGATTGCTTAGTACACTCATCTGGGGGTACAATAACTTTGACAGAGGTCTTGTGTGGAGTTCCATCGGATTCCTAATACTTTTAGGACTTAGGAAGTGAATAATATTCAGAATAACTTTTTTTAAAGTTTGTACATAATTTTAATGATTATAGAAAAATTATTCAAGTTTTCGCCAGTATTGAGCCCAAGTAGTCAATTCTTAAGTATTTAGAATTTTAACAAGGTCTTACCTTATCGAGGTCTTGCATGACAGGATCCGTTTCACAGGACGAAATCCAAATTTTCACATCATGATCCATTCCACTGGTGGCGAGAACGGGAATATGAGGGTGAGGCTCGAGGCAATTTATCTAAAAATTCACAACAAAACTGATTTACCTTCCTGTCTAAACATAGAACTATGAGATGGCATTGAACTTTATGATTATAGGCCCAGTTCCAAACATCTTCCTTTCCCTTTTCATGTTTCATCATTTTTGAATCAGTGGAGGAGGAGGAGGAGGAGTGAAGAGGAAGAAGCTACCATGCAATTTATAAAACACGTGTTTTCGATCAGTTTTGGAAAGGTCTTACTTTAGATATTATTCTATTGGTATTACTAATAAAAACGAATTACAAAGAAGAATAGTTTGAAAACGGAGTTTGATAAAAATATAAAAATTCACATTCACATTCATTTGATAAAAATTCACAGCGAATCATAGTCAACGTTGAAAAGTACAAGTGTCAAGTGATAATGAATTCTCGTGGAGTCATATCTAATCATGAAATAACGATCAGCAATGAACGGTATCAGAAGAGAACTCAACTCGATAAACTCCATTCCTTGGAGTAATGGTACCTGAGAAAATTAAATAATATGTTTTGAATAGTTTCAACAGTTTAGAACGTGCTATTTTTGACTGGCTTCGGAGTTTTTGTTATTGTTCCTTATTGACGGGGCTGGATCTGCTGACCTCAACGTTTGTCCACGAATACCATTAATCTAAGTCATCAAGACCTGGCTGTCCAGTTACAAAAAACTCAACTATCAAGGGAGCTTCCCTTTACTGTAGTGCCCTGAAAGAGAATTGGTGGAGATAATAATAATTGAAGGTGACTTACAACTCCCTCTTCATCACCTCTCATCCATTGGACAATCCCTTCAGTGTTTTTATCCCAGATGTAAATGTGGCCACAATCAGATCCGGATATGACGTACTCACTCTTTGGCCCATAGAAGTTCACACCTTTGACTGTAAAATAAACATACACATCATTTTAATTGAATTTTAGGATCGATAATGAGAACTCAATAAGTCAAAAACTGCGTTTTCTCCATCTACTATGGTTTAGCAGATAAGAGACACAAGATGAGACTGAACAAGGTGAGGTTGAGTTGGTTAAGGTTGTACAAGATTCACCCAACGCTGGCCCTGGATGAGGAAGGTGGTAAGACTTGCAGTATGACCTCCTGTAACGCTCGGGTGTGCTCGGAAAAACTGTTAATTGTTATTTTGAATCTAAACTAGACCTCATTCTGAGAATTTTAACACCAACCGCTACCTTCTAGCGTGAAAAGACCTTTTTCTATGATTTTTCAAAGTTTCGAAAGTTTACGACGTCACAGTGGGCTGGGAGGTCCCACCCAGGCAGGAGGGGCGCGTGACGTCATAAACATTCGAAACTTTGAAAAATCATAGAAAAAGATCTACTCAACCAAAAAAGAACGGCTGGTGTCAAAATTCTCAGAATAAGGTCTACTTTTGATTAAAAAAATCAGGCGCATCCCCCATTATGAGTCAAGCAGGACGCGGGTGGTGATATCACCAATTACACCTGCCAAGATGCCCAAGTCGAGTAACAATGACTGGCTTCTTACACTGGTTGCTTGGCATGTGAGCCGCTAGATGGCTATATGTACCTGCTACCAGCTTGGCAACCCGCATCATGACTTAAAATGCATAACCATGAGTTTGCAGACATGGCTGGTACTGAGCCTCATTCCCGCATAGCCTCTAGTCAGTCGCTGGCGTTGACAGAGTTTCAAATTAATCCCTGGGAAACCGTAGCGTTGAAATTCGATTCCAGAAGAGGCGAATCCACGGTTTCCAGGGGAAAACAATCAGTAAGGCTCATGTTACTAAAAAATAACAGCAAATGGGGTCCCCACTGCACCAAAATTGCCGTTGCTTGATTAGCTGGATTCAATCTCTGCTCAAAGAAATCATCGAGGAGGAGAATTCGGAAGTAGGACAAAAATTACAGCAATGACCATGAAAAATACAGCAATTATTGGATATCCAGATTACGGAATAATAAGTCCCCAGCCTACAATCAGAACCATTCTGCTCTGGCAAAATCAGGGTTGTGCACATCAGATCATTTCTGCTGCAGTGCTTCTTAAGATCCAGGACGCCGAAACCAACCACTACGAGACAAGAGGACGGCATCACGAAAGGATACCTCGGTCCAGTGGAACTAGCCGCCTCCAGGGAACAGTGGCAGTACCGAATGGAAGGAGATGGGGGGAGCCCTGTAGGAGTTCTTTCCATCAACTGACACAAGCAGTGCAGCTGCAAACGATACCATGTGATGAGCTGTTTTGGGATTGGATGGTGTTCCTTCGTCTCATCTTGCTAACTGATGCTTAGAAAAAGTCAAGATCAGCAACAGCACGTGTGACCTCTCAGCTCGAGCCCCAAAGGGCTACCACACGGTGAAAGAGACACAATGACAGTGGAAATTTCAGCCAAGAACGCGCTTATCGTCCTAACACATGCAGGTTCCCCACAGTAAGTTTAGGCTGCAAACAACCAAAAGAAACCTCATGCAATGAATGAAACTCCGACAATGAAATGCAGTTTGTTCTTCCAAATAAGCGTAGTTGTGAATCAAAAGGCAGCACCAACCAGTTTCTGCATTGCGATGTCCTTCGTATTTGTGAACGAAATCCGTATTCGAAGCGTGTTTGCAGTCGAACAAATATATGTCATCATCGTTGTACGATCCTATCACTTCAGTTCCATTGTAATTGAACACTGCGCATGTTACGTAGACAGCGAAAGGGTCATCAGACTGCAAATGAAAGAGGATGTCAACGGAAGAAATTTTTTAACAGTAGTAGTGTTATTGGGATCTTCCCAGATGAGCAATTGATATTACTATTATAACACCCTCATGAATGACTTTAAAAAACACTGGAATAAGAAACATGAATAGGTAAGTGCATACCAAATGGCTAGGTTTGAACTTGATTTCTGCGATACCATTTCCACTGATGTGTCTTCTATCGAAAATGCGCACGTAATAATCATTTCCAGCGACAACAAACTCGTTTCCCGTCATCGGATTGGCGTGAATACTGTACAAGCTTATTTTTCGTTTGTTCTCTCGAACGTGCATCAGTCTGAAATACAAAACATGAAGGTATTACGAGAGTACGAAGAAAATGTCGGCGAAAAAAAATCAACACTCATCCCACATATTTTCAGCGAATTATTATCTTCAAATGAAAAATTAGTCGAGTGGAGTCGGGCGAGAGCATGTCAGTGTAGGTAGTAACTACATAATCGTAAAGTAGATAAAAATTGGAAGTTCTACATGTTTAAGTGAACTGCCAGGCGGTAGAATGAATGATGTTTTTACCTGATGGGAACCTTCTCTCGCACATCTATTGAGAAGACCTGGGCATCTTCACCAGCGGACAGGATGATGTGAGGAGAGTGGGGTAATGTGGCAATTTTGTGACATGCTTTCGTATGCTGAGCAAGTTTCGTGTGGCATTTGTAGGTTCCGTTGCTCATTTGGTTGGCAAGTCTAACCTGACCATCGCGAGAGCATGTGACTATGTGGCCATCACCACTAAGCGGCAAGTACTTGCACTGTAAACAGTATCTTTCGTGAGAAATATATCAATAATTTTGTATAACGACAAATTATCAAGAAATAAATCAAAATCGTGGACTACTAAAAATCTCTGGAACTGTCAAAATCCCGATTCGCGGATTCAATTTTAATCTTGGCTCATGAACCGTCACACAGCTGGGAGAGGGTAGGACCTTGTAACCATCATTAACCAATTAAAAGAAGAGTTTAGTAGGAGACGTTCGAGTGCTGGTGCTATTGAAGATGGCACATGAACTACAGCGAGCATTTGAAGGAGTTAACTAAGAAGAGACAGGCCAGAGAAGATGCTAGCTTGGGGCTAAAAGCGCTGTGCAATTCATAGATCGAAGCTTTGAGACAACAGGGTACTCCAAGTGTGTCCATTTTTTATACCTTCCGCGTATATTGGATACCTTACGTCGTCTGTTGGCCGAGGTGATAGCTATTTAGTATCAAAGAAGACAAAACCAACGGCACTCATACAGGGCTGACTGAAAACATCTTATTGTATGTAAACTGTCGGGGTCTTTAGCAAGAGATGGAAAACTGTCAATCTGGTTCTTTTTAGATAAAAGGGGAAAGATTAGCATAATTTTGGAAACCGCTAGGTAAAAGTAAATTAAAGTAAACAACCATTTCAGGTTGGATTTTCGTCCGACTGCCAAGCCTGGCGTCGCGGACGTCATCAGCTGTCTTCCTAAGGGAAGATCAGAATTTGTTCTGATGATTTCGCTCATGGCTTCCCATTGGCCTCACCGCCCTGGGTTGGGACGAGGGGGAACTGCGACCGACTCGCACGAAAATATGCTCCCGAGGCGAGTCCCGAACTCACGGCCCCTGCAACCGGTACAAGTCTCGTCTCCAGAGACACATGCCGTAGCTCGCTCGGTCACTGCCTGAATAGAGCAAGCACAGTGTGGTCTGAAAGCGTCGTTCTACCGTCCATGCACTAACAGAAGAAGTGCAGTAAGAAGATCACAGGAAGGCAGTAGGCTTGCCTTCAAGTCTGCAAGATGGCTGGAATACCCCCCCCCCCACCACCACCACCAGCACTTTTAGGGACCCATCATACTCGCAGTGATGGGCAGCAACCTGGATTTTTTTGTTTTAACCAGTGATTTCGGACTCCCCAACGGGTAAGAATGGAAGAAATCACATGAGGAATTGCTCAGGGATCAGTGCCCTCAACAGTGGAACGCACCATACGATGGTGTCCTACAATTGGAGCCATTACAATTAGTTAAAATCACGAATAAAAGATGGTTTATTGTTCATATTTACCAAAAATCTAGACAAAAATGTGTTGAAAAACTAACGACAACTACTGTATTGTGAAGAACGCGGATCAAGTGCCAGCAGGCCAACTGACCGTGAAGCAGGGGGCTCCTGAGATCAACATCCGATAGGCCCATGCATTTCGCCGATCAAGATCTGATGCATTTCGCCGATCTCAGGACTGATCCCTGCTACCAAGCAGGCCTGACACCTTCAGTTCACATAACTTCAGTCTAAGATCTTAAAATAACTGCTGCCCTATGTCACCTTATGAGAAACATAAATGGTCCCAAACCATGCAAGAGACGACTGATGATGACTGTCGCGCAGTCAATTCTCTTGCATGGGGCGGAGGTGTGGGAGGACGCCATGGAGGTAGGATATCTCCGACAGCGAATGGTCGCAGTTCAACGTCGAGGAGCCCTTCGCATCGCCTGTGCCTACAGAACAGTCTCAGAACCAGCCATACTAGTCCTTGCAAGAGTGATACCCATTCATCTCATGGCCACAGAAGGAAAAAGAATGTTCCACAGGAGAGCGGAAGGCGAGCGATCCCATATTGCCAAAGAGGAGAGAGAGCTCACCATGGAAAGATGGCAGGATATATGGAAAGGAGAAACCAGAGGCAGATGGACTGCGAGGCTGATCCCTCAAATCAATATATGGCTACAGAGGGAGCATGGAGAGGTACATTTCTTCCTAACCCAGTTCCTTTCAGGGCACGGACTTTTCTGCGCCTACCTACATAAGATGGGGAAGGTGAGGTCTCCAAAATATCTCAACTGCCATGAGAACAAGGATGATGGATCCCTCCATAAATTCTTACATTTTATACATAAATTATTACAAAATCACTCATCAATCTTCCAGAATGAAAATACCCTCCATGAAATTCATTCAAAAATAAAATTAAAAAGCTACAAAGGTAAGCCCCAGCTAATTCCTGTTTCTAGGGATAACAATAAATTACCAAAGTCAAATTACCTGGAAGACGTTACTAGAGTGGCCAGTATTGAATTGAGTGGCACATTTTCCAACGGACCAATCCCAAACAGTCACCGTTTTATCATCTGAACCACTGATCAGTCTAGTTCCTGTAAAATGGAAAGATTCGGAAGTTTCTTCAAACAGACAGGCATGAGTGTCCAACATGAGATTCAAAATTCGAGCTAGCGATCGTCAAACAATCGCTGTTGTGAAAGCACTTAGAGTTTCAAAAAAGAGCACAGAGTCAGCGTTGAAAAAGCTAATTAACCTTTTCGGTACCAGTGACGTATGGAAAGGACGTCGACGAGATCAATATCATATTCGCTCACCTGAAGAGTTGAAGTTGATAGCATTAACACACCCTGTGTGCTGCTCAAGTTTATACATCAGCTCCAACCTTCTAACTGCATGAAGAGAACTGTAAAAGCGCCTGGTGAATCTGTTAGGGGGATGTTGACTACGGTACTCCCTGTAACCAAAATTCGATAATTTCTTGATAACTATCATCACATATTATGCGGCTAAAGTAAAGTAAACAACCATTTTAGGTTGGATTATCGTCCGACTGCCATTCCTGGCGTCGTGGACGTCATCAGCTGTCTTCGAAAGGGAAGATCAGAATTTGTTCTGATGATTTCGCTCATGGCTTCCCATTGCCTCACCGCCCTGGGTTGGGACGAGGGAGGCGATGAGAGCTCCGGCCGCCGAAAAACGACGCTGCTGGCGATAAGCCCTGAACCCACGATCCCCGCAGAGGTCGGTCCAAAGTCCACCGCCAAACAACGACGCCCCAACTACCGTAGCCACACCACTGTCCCAACTTGATAACAATTGAAAAGGTTTTCGCTGATATTGAAACCATAGCGGGCAAGAAAATGCTGAATAGATTAATTAATTTTTAAAAACCGACCTGTTTATGATTTCGTTGATCATGAACCAGTTGTGTTTAGGTTTGGGTTTTAAAAGGACTTTTGGAGTAGCGAGCAATTCAATTTTAGTAGCAGTCTCAGTCGTGCTGCCTTCTTGGCTGCTTTCACTGCTGTCATCCCAATCCCTCAGAAATGGACTCTGAGAAAAAACAAAGAGTAAATATTAAACGTAAGGTAATAGTTATGATTAACGTACTTTATTGAAGAATCCGTCGTAAACAGCAAGTCATGTACAAGAGGTGACCTTTCGATGTGAGGATATCAGGTAGTCGATAGTGTCCTGAAGTCAATTCTCTTTATAAAGTCTGGGTTGAAGGATTACAAAGAACAATGACAAATGGTGAAAGGGATCAAGGTTGTTTGTCTATCCTGTTGAGTAAAAGTCTGGTAGCCCCTTCATCAAGTTTTAAATAGGACTGACTTTAGAACTCTCTCCACTGCCTGATTATGAGGTCATTACATCCGCCTTCTGTACTCGACTTGCTGGTTATGACGGATTCTCCACTAAAGTACGGTAACACCAAAGAGTGTAGGAGAATAAATAGAGAGATACTAGGTAAGCCACTAAAAGACGTCATTGAGTCATCCACCTAGAACCATATTGTGCATTAGAGAGCTTTAGCAAGCTAGGAAATTATTAGCAATGCCAGAGGAACTTCAGAAAAGGGAATATTTGAAGATGATAACTAAAACAGAAGGCTAGAGATGATAGAATCACAAAGCTAAGCATCCACTTGTAACGAATTGCCATAATGTAACATCGTACCGTTCCAGATGGCGAAACTTCCAAGGAACTTGAGAGTTACAGCGGGCCAAGAAACGGAAAATACGCGAGACTAGCGGTGAAAACGCGAGCTTCACAGAACCCTTGTGGCTCATAGAATACGCTTCTCTCGGCTCTCTCGCGTGAAATGCAGGATAACCTTTACTCAACTCCTTGTTTTTGTGGCTGAGCTAATGGCCGATGTCATTCAACTGATCAGTTTCTTTCGTTCTGAAATGTTCTGTGAATCTTTTGTGAATTCTTTATCTTTGGGGTTGCGCTAAAGTGGATAGAAGATTGAAGACTTGAATTGATCAATTATTATACATTTTGGTCTGTTGCCAGGTCTGAAGTGTGGATGATCAGTTACCTATGGAGTTTTGTAAAATCTAACACAAGGCCAATCCTGTGAGACTCACGCCAGAAAGTTAGCATCCACTCGATGCTCGCCCTAGTAGCTTCCCACGCGATGACAGTTCTGGATGTCACTGTAACTCTCTAATATCTTTAGAAAATTGGAACAGTCCCGATCGCTTGGTTGGTGGTTTTTTGTCATCACATCAAAGGGGTGTTACAGAACGGGGTAAATGTGCAGCAATACCGCGATCTGACTTGAGTACTAGTGTTGTGATCAGCGACCTCTTCGCATTTCTGTCCATTCACTTCTTTAGCTCATGTGGTAGGAGCTCCGATTCAGAATCGGAACGATAGGAGATCGATACCCAGTCGAGGGAAGTTAATTTTTGATGATTCAACATTGTGGCGCAGTTGGTAGGACATGAAAAGTCTCCTCAGCATTTCTCAGAGAAACATTAATTCATTAAGATTAGGTCATCAAAACAACTCCCTCTCAAGACACGAGTCGAGCCACCGCTTATTCGGACAAACGTTGAGGTCAGCAGATCCCCCGCCCCGTCAATAAGGAACAATAACAAAAACTCCGAAGCCAGTCAAAAATAACGCGTTCTCACTGGGTTGAAAAACGCCAGCCAAAGCTGCCTCTCACCTCCCTGACTAGGTAACGGAGTACCTAAGATTTCCTAACAGGGGGGGGGGGGAGATGTTGTGATCAGCGACCTCTTTGCATTTCTGTCCATTCGCTTCCTTAGCTCAGTGGTAACGAGCTCCGACTCAGAAGTGTAAATATAGTTTAGTCGGACGATAGGAGATCGATCCCCGGTCGAGGAAAGTTAATTTTTGATGATTCAACAATGAGAGACAAACATGAGCCCAAAAATCAACAGGATCCACCAGAGCCAACGCCTCCATCACCTGTTGCCCCCACTCAGGACCAATGTGCTGCCACGTCTGATGAGACCCAATGCATTGCAGACCCTGGAAAGTGTCCTGGCGGGCAACCTTGCATGAGGCCATACCTGCAAGTCAAGCCGAGGGAGATGTTGTGGACGGAAAACACTGTCACTCTTACAGAGCGGGAGTCTCGGAAAGGGACGTCACCTAGCTGCTGACGAGGAAGGAATGGAAAGTGGAACATGGGAGAGGAGGGGGGCGGCCCTGTGACGGGAACTGTAGGCCTGTGGTGGATTCATTCGTGTGATAGAGAGTGACCTGATTAAAGGTACAATTTTTCCCTGGATTTTTCTGTGTGAGTCTTAGTTCCCCTCAGTCCCTAAAAAGGTGGTAGTGGCCTAGGAAAAGGGATACAACACTAGAACGGACCCCTGTCTATTTAAATGGGGGCGGCCTGAACAAGTCAAAGATTTGGTTACGAATCCTGAGTGGCTCATCCTGGCTCTCTGAGGTAACATGAACACCTGCGGTTTAGTGAAAGTATGTCTGGTAGGTCACAACAATTCGTTCAGGCCTCCCTCAATAGAGAGTTACAGCGGGCCAAGATACATACAAAAATGCGAGACTCACGTTGGAAACGCGAACCTCGCGCATGACGTGAGGCTCACAGAAGACGGTTGACTCGGCCCTCTCGCGTCAAGTCGCGTTTTCAACGTGAGATAACCTACTAGGTCAACTCCCTGTTTTTGTGGCTGAGCTAATGGCCACTGTCAATCAGCTGATCATTCAGTTTCTTTCGTTTTGAAGAGTTTCGGTGAATCTTTTGCGAGTTCTTTATCTTCAGGGTCGCAGTAAAGTGAATTGAAGATTGAAGAATTGATCCCTTATACATTTCGCTTGAAGTGAATATTGCTCCCTTATACATTTCGGTCTGTTGTGGCATCTGAAGTGTGCATGGCAGATGTTCGATCTCGATGACATAAGTTGGATGATCGATCTCAATTTCTTCCCCATTGAAGGCAAGTTTCCTCTACCTTTTTGAACGACTTCGTATTTATTTTAGTTCGAAAAGGTAATATTGGAATATAATACGAAAAGATTGATTAGTCCGAGGTCGATCATAAACTACCAATCTCGTTGAATTCGGTTGTCTGTCATCTACTCCTCAGACAAGGGGATGGACTGAGATGCACGATTAGGTGCTCACATTCATTTTGCATTTACTTTTTTATACTTTTACGATTATTTTGGGTAATAAACGAGCGTACTTCATTGATTTCCTTATATTTTCCTTCCTGTTTTCCTTTATCAGTTCAACGAAAACAAAAACCGCGGATTGAGTTGATGTTACCTATGGAGTGTTGAAAAATCTAAAGCAACGTCAATCACAGGATGGACGTGAGACTCACGTCGGAAAGTTAGCATCCACTCAATCAGTTAGCAAGTTAGCAGCTTCTCACGTCTAAACGGTTCCAAATGTTGCTGCAACTCTCTAATGGCACTAGTTATTGGCTGGCTGAAATGAGTAATTTCACTATGTCGGAATTTCCTATTTTTTACCCCAAAATCGGATTCAGCACCTCGAAAAACCTCCTAAGGCAAACTTTCAGCCCGAACATCCTAATTTACGAATAAACAAAACAGTGTAGAAAATACGAATGTTTAAAAAAACCGGGAAAATGACGTCATCCTGGAATAGTTCATTTACAGCCGCTTGAAGCGCTGAGATCGAGAAATCTATAGTCCCCAGATGCAAAATTTCACGAAACAGTAAAGTTCAAAATCGAAAAACTGAAGAAAAAAATAGAAAAAGCAAGATGGGGAAAATTAGGTTTCCCCTGTTTTTGTTTGATAACTTTCCTCTTAGAAAACACGATTTCGTCGTCACAATGGGCAACACTGGGAGGAGACGGCGATCTGAACAGCCCAATCAGCGAGCGTTCCCACTTCACGTTGAAGAGGTCCGTTCTCCCGGTTATTTTTTGAAATCATAAATTTTGATTGTCTCCCAAAAATAACAGGAGACTTATTTTCCGAAATCAGCCCGATTTTCATCTATCCCACACCATTAACTATTCAGGAAAAATGCAAACAGAATTCGGTGAAATTCCTCATTGTTTAACCAACTCGTGATGATGAAGTTTCTAATTAAAGACAAAAGTTCTAAATGTGCTAGGTACGTATCGTAAGATGCAACAGGAACTAGTCACCGAACGTTGCTAACATATTATACTCACGACATATCCTTCTCCAGAGAAGAAGCGGAATAATCCAGATGGACGTTGAGAAAATGGAGGATCTTCAACGGTACTCCTGCTGTCCTCTTCGCGGGACGGAGAACTGGTCTGTTCCCTGCTGTCGTTGTTGTTGTCGCTCCCACTATCCATAATCTCGTCATCACTCATGCTATAGACAAAAACCAGACATATAAGAGTTAGACGAAAGCAATCTCAAGCAAAAATAATCGTAATGCATTGAGAAACAGGCGATGCTGGAATGTACATAATTCTTAATGGTCCCAATAATAACAAGAGTGCTATCTACTAATAATAAAAGTGGCATTACCTCCTTTACCTGCTACAACTTTTGAATTTTGACATTTTATGTCTTTACTATGGCACATAAATGAAAAATCGTCATGCGGGGAACGTTACGCGAGGAGCGTAACGCAAAGGGGAAAGGGATAAAATGTCTCTCCTGGTTGCGTACTTGTACGAAAGCTGTAGCCACCGATCGGGAGGAGCAGTGGGTGGGAGGAGCAAAGGGTGGGAGGAGCAGGGGGCGGGTTATGTCTTTACTATGGCACATAAATGAAAAATCGTCACGCGGGGAGCGTTACGCGAAGGGTTACTTTTGTTACGAAATCGTCTTCCGTTTAGCCATCGAATCTTCCAGTGAGAGTTGGGAGGCATTCTGAAAGAAAAGGGTGGAGGTCCTCCAAACTCCCACAGATGAAGAGGTGTGGGACACCTTCTGGCATTTATTTCTATGAACCTAGTGCCGCCAGGTACCTTAAAATTATAGATCGGTGATGTCCAGAAACAGCAAACCCTAATAAATCAATCCATCAGTAAACGAGGTATAAGATAGCGCTAGTGTAGATCGCAGATCACAAGTGGTTTTGCAAAGCTCATCAGGCACTCCTTTGCCTGAGAAGTGAAAGAGCTAGTGGAAGGGAGGAGAACATAAAGGGAGTACGGCTCTTCCTCTCACGAGGTTATAAGATTTTGATCGTCAGGATAGTCTGACACCAAAAAGCCGAACCTTTCGCAACATTAAAATCCGTAAATTCCATGTGTCTTCCTGTTTCAGCACCGCCCGCTACAATAAAGAATCCCTTGGGCCTTTTATCAAAAATTAATTATAAATCAGATTACAAAAAACTTTCCTATCTCTAAATAGGTAACTACAAATAGCGCAAAACCGAAGTGTCCTAGTAGGTTGTTCTAGCCAACAATCTAGGGACCTTGTCGGTTAGTTCAATCCCTGGTTATCTGCGTGCAGGTTGATAAGTAGATCCATTCATAGCATGAAACTATTAATAGGCAATTATACGGCATATCCCGTCATCACTATAGACAACGGGGCTATTCTTATTTAGAAGAGTAATCCTGAACCATATATCAGAAACTTGCATAGGATCCATACCTTCTCTCAACACTTCCAACTATAAATATCTAAAACTGTCATTTACCTTAAATTGAGTTATTCCGCTGTAGCTGTTGGTAAATATTGAGAGGTACTCTAAAAGCTAATGCGCATGGTCTGGATATTGTCAAGTTTCGACGACTAAGCATGGCCCAAACGAGCAACCAACTACATCCTGCGCTGCTTGACACATCGAGAAACCAGAGTTCAAGATCGACAATTCGCTCAACTTCGTTAGATAATCAGTCGAGCACTTCAAACCTCAGTCCACTGAGACCTTCATTAACTCGAAAAATGGATAGGCAGTGTTCGAACGTACGCATTAAATTACAAAAATCAATTGAAGGTAAACACAGACACGGACATAACTCGTTTGTTCAGTACAAAAACGTCAACGACTAGGAATGGGTACCGATGAGCAGGAAATATCGATATTTCCACAAAAAGATCGATATTTTTATAACGATACACATATGATCTGATAATATCGTTTATCGATATATTCTACCCTCCTTAGTGAAAACGTCCTATGTCCATTTTTCAAGTTTCGAGAAAATCGCGTTTTAGTTTCGGCTTCTGCGCCACCCAAATCATTGAAGCTTGAGATTTCGTTTTGGTCAGCTTGAGGTGATGGTCAAAAAACGAAATCTCAAGCTTCAATGGTTTGGGTGGCGCAGAAGCCGAAACTAAAACGCTATTTTCTCGAAACTTGAAAAATGGACATAGGACGTTTTTACTAAGGAGGGTAGTATTCATCTCGATTTATCGCCCGGTTTTTTTCAAAATCAATATGCCCTAGATGCTATGTAAAATAAATTATAGAGCCATCTCTACTAGGACCTCCTAACGTCTTTGATATAAAAGGATAATGAAATTAGAGACAACCAAAAAAAAGTTTTGGCAAAAATTCTTCCCATCGAGTTAATAACGATTTTTGTAGGGAAAAGTAGCATTTTCCTAGTTACGAGGTTTTGACATGAATATTCCTTCAAAACTTTTCTTTTTCTAAAGATGTTTGCTTGCTAGTGAAGAGTGTGGTAACCCGGACTGGAGAGGTTGTGGGGTAATATCGAATGTTTTTTCACGACGTTTCGCAATGTACTGTAAGTGCCTGTAACAATGCTGCAAATACCTACTCAGAGCAGAAAACGTCTGCCAAGTGGGTGTGGCACATAGCTTCCTCGTATCCATAATCCGATTGTATAGATCAATCTCTAAGTACCTTCCACTACCCTCATATGGGACCATCTACACGCTAATCTGAACAATCCTGAGAAATTTCGTCGAAATCAGATGGAAAATGTAGAAGTTATGGCTGTTATAAGGAATTCACGTCTGCGCAGAAACTGCTATCAGGCTGGAGGAGATGATTTTCATAGGGGACCATTTACACGCCAACTCGCACATTTCCTGAAAATTCTATCGAAATCGGATGGAAAATGTAGAAGTTATGCCTGTAACAAGGAAATACACGTTTGCGCATGCGCAGTGGCTATTATCAGTCTGGGGCAGCTAATGGGGTATTTCAGTCAATTTTTTTAAATTTTTTTTCAAAAGAGATTAAGAGATTTTTTTTTGATTTTTTTTTTTTTTTTTTTTTGGCTCAGGAATAAGGGTAATCGGGTCTGTTCGTCGAGAAAATGTTTTTAAAAAATCAGAGAAGCTAAGGAAAGTTGAAGATTTGAATGGTGTGACGTAGCTAGCCAATCATGACGTAGCTAGCCAACTGTCTTTGAAAAAAGTATCCATGCACAGAAACCCTTGGAGGACCTCTTGGATACTACAAAATACTACTCACACACGCGAGCGGCGTAGTCCGCGGCGTAGTCCTTGCCTAGTGTGTGTGTGCATTTATAGCAGCCCGCCTTTTTCAAACGTGCGATCTCTTTAACACCTTGAATGCGGAGGAAAAAACGTGTTGGTCCACTGACGCGGAGACATTTTTTTCGTGAAGCGTGCAAAGCTAAGGTGTCACTTTGACAACTGCTCATGACCTTCAACATCGACCGATTCATCTCCAGATTGAACCGTTCGTCTCATAAATAGTTCATCTATCACGGAAAACAGCTAGAAAAGAGCAGAAACGGCGAACAAAAGAATAGGAGCAGATATTCTTGAACCCTTTGAGAAAGGCGTTTGCGTGACATAGACGCAGCCAGCCACAGGGACCCCGGAATTTGCGTGACATAGACGCGATCCGCGTGCAACGTGTTAATTAATTTTTCTACCACATGCTATAGTATCATTGGGCTTAAAGTTGTAGTATATAGGTTTTCAAGGGTGCTGAATCCAAATTTGAGGTCAAAACCCTGAATTTCCGACCCTTCCGAAATACCCCATTTCGTAGAGAAGGAACCAATTCCAACCCAAAATGCATAATCCCTGAAAATGTCACTGAAATCGGATGGAAAATGTGAAAGTAATGACTGTTACAAGGAAATACACGTTTGCGCATGTGCAGTGGCTACTATCAGTCCAGTTGTCTCCGGTACTCTGTGAGTCCGGGGGTGATGATTTTCATAGGGGACCATCTACACGCCAACCCGCACAATCAGTGAAAATTTCATCAAAATTGGGTGAGAAATGTAGAAGTTATGGCTCCGGCAAGGATCTCATAACAGACAGACACACAGACAGGGAACCAAAATTGTACAGGAAGGTCTAAAACGTAAAACTCGATTGGAAATTTTTATTTTGGAGAACTTTTTCTTTCAACCTTGAAAAGTGAAAACAAAGCTTCAGCTACCATGGTATGCTCAGAAGCAACATGTCAGACATACATCGATGTATCAGAGTATCGATAGACTGGTCAAAAATGGCAAAATGCATATCGATATTTGTCACTTCGATACCCATCCGATTGCAGGATGACCAACCACCATAACAAAGTGTCAGATCAGCTGTTCAGTTGAGTTTGATTACGACTCAACAGAGGCCGCTGCAGCCGTGACTGCAAACAACCATGGATGAAACAACCACCACCACCGAACAACGTTTGAGGTTTCTTGTAATCAGGTTACGCTGCATTTCACTAAACGCGTGTTGCGAAGTTTGGTCAGTTTACTCGTTTTACATTTATCATTTCAATAGTTTTTGGTATTATTGTAAAATATTTTGACGAATTCTTAGCGTAAAAGTTTAACGGAGTTTCAAGAAGCAATTAGGCTGAATCATATCAAGTAGAAATGGTCGAATCGATGAGACAGACTGTGGCAGCCTTCCTCCAAGGAGTCGACAGGTAGACATTTTTGTGTTATTTTTCTGATAATCAAAATATGATTATTTTAATTTCTTCTTTTGTGGTAGCGTCACATACTTTATGTTTTTCGTAATTCAAGACAAGAATCAACGGACAAGGATGATATCGGATGAGGAGATGCGAGGAACAATGTTGTGATGGTGGGGGGGGGGGGGATTCTTTGTCTGGCCTTATTGGTAGGAAGTAGGTAAAATGGAAAATTCTCACGTGCGCTGGCTTGATTAGCTCGGGAACAGCACACTGTTGGTTAATTTTACACTTGTTGAAAAGATACTGACACCAGTGGAGGATAAAGCTTTAACAAAACGAACTCGAATAAGTAGTTCTGAAACTACTTCAGCGTTATGCAAAACCACGAGACTACCCCTATGCAATATTCCCTGTTGCTGGTGTATTTCTGGCACTCCGCATGGTCTTTTTTCATTTCGAAAACACTCCCCATGCAAGTGAAATCAAACAGTGTAGAAAATACGAATGTTTAAAAAAACCGGGAAAATGACGTCATCCTGGAATAGTTCATTTGTGGCCGATAGAAGCGCTGAGATCGAGAAATCTATAAGGTTTGTTCGGCTAACGATTCCGAACCAGTTCCGGACGGAACGCGATTCTGAAAGTGGAAGGGATAGAATCAGTTCGGAATCGTTGTTAACCGAACACCTTTGGAACTCGTTCGGAATCGATAGCCTGCATTGTAACCTCCTTCCAATGGAAGGCTTCCATTTGTTCTTGTAGTAATAATCCGAATAATCCGTATTCGCAGTTCAGAATTCTCTCGTTTTTCCCAATACAATAAAAATTGTATTCTCTATTCCGTATTTTCAACTCTTCTTCAACAAACTCTAGTTGTATTAGGGAAGTCAATGTTTTTAAAGAACTTTGTTAAGAGAGAGAAAATCATTAATTTATTGAACATTTTAGGAGTATAAAAGTTGGACAACTCCATTAGCTGTCGAAAATGTTTTTAAAGAACTAATTTTGATTTTCAGTTTTCTAAGTAGGTAGGTATGTTGTATTTTTTGAAGTTCTTGAAGCCTCCGTTTAGATTTAACGGGATTTTTAAAGTTTAAGATTGAATGATTCAAAATTATTGTTGTACCTACTAATCTCTCATCCTTTGAAAAAAAAATTCCCCTACGAATTTGACCAAACACCCATTTTTCCAATTTTCACTGAGTCAATGGAAACTTTTCAACCGAATTGAAAGGCGTCAGACAACGGCTACGATTCAAGTGTACAAAATATTCAACTTTGTAAAAAATCAATGTCACTTATCACAGATTGATCACAAAATAATAGGTGTCTTCCCCAGGAACAATGTTCTTTTATTCAACAATGAAAATTTTAAAATTTGCCATAAAACCGTTACGAATGTAGTCAGACACTCGAAAAAGCTCTTAATTCAAAGCTCTACTTTTGTTGGCAACAAATCAAATTTTGCCCCATGTCACATAGGTACTAATCACCTCATCAATATATTGCAGAAGTGAGAGATGATGTGAACTTCCTTGAACCACTATCCGAATAAATAGACACAGTGGAATAATTTTTGGGTATTTGTGAAAAAAGAAAGACCTAATCAAAAATGGCTTCTGTTAGAACGTAATTTCTAAGAATTTCGAAATTTTCACAACAAAGGTGAAAACGATTAAGCACATTGATTAACAAATTGCGAGTCTATGGACCAACATATTTGCGCGCTATGTACTTCAAGTTGGAGGAATAACAAATGCAAATTATTTCACTACGGTTTATTAGGATAAAAATATGAAAATACGATTTTAAAAAATCCACAATAGAAATATCTCGAAGGTTGGCATCATAACCAGGATGAACGTCACTGTCTCTTCAAGATTATACTTATTAAAAGATATATTATTATTAGATTATACTTATAAAAAATCATGCCTCCAGGTACCTACCTACTGAATTTGAGATGGTACAACTCCCGAAACTTGGTTTTATGATGCCAAAGTTCCGATGCCCACAGCACCAAATATAAAATACCAAAACACGATGCTCAGCCTCCTAGGCCTTTGTCCCGTTCGAATAACAAACGCAAATTATTTCACAACGGTTTATTAGGTAAGGATTTTCATAAACATAAACACAAACATTTTCATAAACGGACTTAGCTATACCGTTAGGGAATAAGCCCCTTGTTCCTGCTCACTACGAAGTGTTCGATGATCACGTTCATTTAGAAGAAAGCACAGTGTTCTTTAAAAAGTTCTTATTTTTTGGATGGTCACGAAGAAGAACAAACATTTTAATTTATCATCCGATTCCTAAACTTCATGAGAATCGTCAAACGGAGTAGAATTACCAGAAACCCCCAGATGACAAACCACAGGAGACTACGATAAAATAAACAAAAACGCTGCAAATCATTGCTCAAAGGTTTATTATTTTCTGTATAGATCACCCTTCTGTATAGATCACTGGTTCTCCATCAATAGCACCTACCACCATCTGTATTCTCCCTTGACCTTCCCTCTCAAAAAATTTCAGCTTCCTGCGTTCAATAGGATTGAAAATGGCTTCGGAGCTCACTCAGCTGATCAGTGATCTGAAGAGTGAAGAAGATCTCCTCAAATGCTGGAGACGCCTGAAAGAGCACTTCCATTCAATAGGATTAAAAATGTCTTTGGAGCTCACTCAGCTGATCAGTGATCTGAAGAGTGAAGAAGCCTTTGAGCAATGATTTGCAGCGTTTTTTACCCACCAACATTTTTTTACCTACCAACTTTTTTTTTACCTACCAGCTAGGTACTACCTACCACCACACCATACTGGCTTCACACCTTCACAATCAAGTTTATTAGAAAGAACTAAACGCTTCACACTCGATTGGAAAAATAGAAAGCTTCATATGGAAATTTGACTACTGGTAACGCAGAAGGCAAAACTGTATACAAATTGAAGAAATTAACAGCGATCGCATTTTAGTCCGATAAAATTTGAATGGAGATTAGACCTCTTTTGCGATTCACACTCATGATTCTGTTTTATCGAAGGAAAACCTTCAAGTACTCGTAGGGATCGAACGATTTGTCCTACAGAGCTCCGGGTGGTCTCAAAAATTTTTAAAAATTCAATACTATTTAAAATTGGTGAAAAAACAATACCTTTATTTCGAGAGTTTTCGAGCTAGGGCACTCTTGAAAATTTCAACCCTTAATTTTCACCCCTTAGAAGTGACCTACATCAACCAAAAGCTTCGCGGCACAACTAGACCCCAAATGGAGCCCATATACCAAATTTGAACCAAATCGGTCCAGTGTTGCTAAGAAAAGTGCCGCGTACGGCGGACGGACGGACATTTTTTTTATTCGATTTTCGTATTCTACGTACCTTGAAACGTAAAACATCAAATTTTGAGGGGGGGGTTAAAATTTTTTTTTTCTTGCTCGATTCCAAAGGCTTGTTATTGAAAATAATAAACCAAAATTGATGATAAGCGAAACGATAAGACTTCCTGATAAGCGTAATATCTAGTGCGCATGTGCGGAACTGTTGGTCCCGAGAAAATCTCAGAACTGGTAGAACTGATTCTGGACGGTTTCGGATGCCTAGCCGAACAGCGGACTGACAGTTCCGAACCAGTTCTGGGCCTAACCAAACGCCCCAAAGGAGGTCGGAACCGTCCTGAACCGTTCGGAATCGTTAGCCGAACAGACCTATAGTCTTCAGATGCAAAATTTCACGAGACAGTAAAGTCCGAAATCGAAAAACTGAAGAAAAACACAAACGGTGGATACAGCTTTCGTACAAGTACGCAACCACGAGAGACATTTTATGTCTTATGTTTAATAAATTGAGAGCTTTCCAATGAGTGGTGAACGATTTTTGTGGGGTGGAAAATGAGGAAGTTAGTTTTCCCTAGAAACGATTGGTTGTACTTGAAAATCATCAGAAATTTACGCGTAACCCTCCCCTCATAACGATCCCCGCGTGACGATTTTTCATTTATGTGCCATAGTAAAGACATAAAATGTCAAAAATAGAAAAAGCGAGATGGGGAAAATTAGGTTTCCCCTGTTTTTGTTTGATAATTTTTCTCTTAGAAAACACGATTTCGTCGTCTCAATGGGCAACACTGGGAGAAGACGGCGATCCGAACAGCCCAATCAGCGAGCGTTCCCGCTGCGCGTCCGTTTTCCCGGTTAGTTTTGAAATCAAAAATTTTGATCGTCTCCCAAAAATAACAGGAGACTTATTTTCCGAAATCAGCCCGATTTTCATCTATCCCACACCATTAACTATTCAGGAAAAATGCAAACAGAACTCGGTGAAATTCCTCATTCAGTGTTCTGCATGGTGCCGAAGACGTGTGTCTGGTGCTGGAACAAGGGCGTGACTTCATTGGTCGTCAATCCTTGGCGCTCTACTAACAGGTTATTACCTAATCGGTATAAATTTTCGATTTTTGGGAATGTTGATGGTTCAGTTCAAGAAGAAGGCAAAATATTTTCCAAAGCATAACAGCTGTAGGTACTGTCAACAATACTCGGTTGTCCTACACCAAACATGTCAGGCAGAAGGTTCACACCGCAAAGTTCGCCCTCAACAACATTTGGGGAAAACTATTTGATGAGGCATCAGTTCCAGTGAGGGCTAAGATGGATGTGTTCCGATCGGCTGTTCGTTCCGTCCTGTGTTATGAGGCGCCATGCCGGAGATGGAGAGAGTATGGTGGAGCTAAGGGGGTTCAGCTTATGTTTATAAGGAGGCTGTTCCGGTTGCCGAGGTTTGCTCCAAACTACATCCTGCACCTGGAGACTGGATTGGACACCGTTTCCGCATTCACGCTCGAGGCCCTTTCTGGGTACCTGCTGAGAGTTGCCCGTCTTCAGGATAGCCGCCTACCGAGAATCGTAGCGAGAGAGGGGATCGGTAAGAATGTTTCTTGGGCCAGGCACTTGGATCATCTCTCAACCGAGCTCGACGTCCACAACCACCTGGATTCGCTGGATTACAAGATGATCAGGGCTCAGGCGGATGCTTTGCTGGGAAAATTCAAAAAATCTAAGCGCGAGCAGTTCTGGCGGAGGGCCCTAGACTCAGAAAACTTCACGCTCTACAGAGAATTGGATCCCTCAGTCAAGCCTCTAAGCCTTATAGAGGACACAAAAATTGATCTTGGGGCAAGCAGATGGCTCTTCAAATTATGGGGAGAACTACTCCATCTTAATGGAAAACCTTATCCCACTGACACATGTGAGCAATGCGCCTTATGCAACACCCGTCAGAAAGAGGATCAATTACATTTCCTTAGCATATGCCCGATCCTGTCAGAATTTCGATGGACCGCCTTTGGAAGACCGGTTCTTGGACACGAGGAGGCATTGGCTCGTCTGTTCGGCGAGGGGTGGAAAGATCTCATTGTTTTTTGTAAATTAGCATGGCGCTATAGATCGATGCTGGTTAGGGAATTCAATTTTTTTTATATATTTTACCTAAATTTAAAATCCCGTTCCAATACCTAATTTTAATTTACTATTACCAACACTCCGACAGACGGTTTAATTACCATGTTGTAATGTTTATTTTGTAAAAATGAGAAAATAATTTATGTTATTCGTTTAATAAACGATTATCTATCTATCTATCTGTCTTATCTACTGTCAACAATATCAATAACGATCATTTCGTCAGTTCTTCAGCCTTAGTGCCATAGCAACGTGAAGCAAACAAAATAATAAAGTTTGTGCTGCTGCCTGTCTCATTTCGTCACAAATACATCAAAGGACTGATGAGTTTTTTGAAAATATCTACTTCTAATTTCAAGTTTGTGTAAAGTAGTGTAATAAAGGTCACCAACAGCTTCTCTCATACAGATTCTTCGATCTTTCCTGGTTAGGGTAGGTGGGGTTAAAGGTTTACATGGGGCAAAGGTTCTCACGGAAGTTTGAAAATGACTGATAACAGTTTTGGGGAGAATCAGGTGGGCAGTGCACTTGCTCAAGTCAGTTGCGGAACTCAAGGAACTCAACATCCCTTTTGAACTATGCAAAGACATTGCCCACAACTCTCTCTGGATGTCCATCAGAATGGTGAAATCCCACCTCTACGCCTCTGCAATGAACTCTAACCTCCATTTATCACAATTCCCTAGGATTTGGGGATTTTCAGTAGGATTCTGTACAGCTACGAGTAATATGAACAGAATGTGAACATCGGGGGTAACGTAAACAGAACGGGGGTTGCATGGTATACCATCTTCCTGGTCTCAGGAAAGTAAGTACCTCAGCTGACATTGTCTAATACATAATTTTTTGTAATTTTGCAGGTACAACCCGAACAATATTCGTGATTTGGAGAACTACGTCATCCTTCAATCACAAGAAAACGCATACGATTTGGAAGCGAACTTGGCAGTTTTGAAATTGTACCAGTTCAACGACAATTACAAAATTGATATCACCTGCCAAGTTCTCCTGAAGGCCCTCACCAATTTGCCGCACACTGACTTCATCTTATGCAAGTGTCTTTTGAATCACGAGAAGGTGAGATTGTATTTTATTGAGTCACATTTCTTTACGCATGTGAGCTGAATATTAGCAGTTTTCGTTATTCAGGGTGTTCAGCGACCTGGAAAACTGGGAATGCTCGAGGAATTTTACTCTACTGAAAATCTCAGGGAATTTCATTTTTCTCCCGACAAACACTGGAAAAGCCCTAGCGCTTTCGGCTGTCTGAGGAGAAAAAGTTTTAGTACGGTAAAATACTCACACATGAAAGTTTGACTTATGCCCACTTTCACCAAACATTCGAAACGAGTTTAAACGTCTTTAGTTTAAACGAGTTTAGTAAAAAACGTCTTTCACCAGAGCGATTTACGAGTTTAAACTCCATTTTGGGGGGTTCGAGTTTAAACGGTCGAAAATCGGCCGAATAAACTAGGAAACCTCGTTTAACTACCAATTCAATATGGCCGCGCATTGATTTGTGATTGTTTTCGAAATGAAATTGCGAATTATTTTTGCATTTCGAATTATTTTTGACTCGTCTGACGATGACGAAGAAGTCCGAGTTGAACCCTGGATTGGATTCCACATTCCGAGATTATGTACGTTACTGAATTTCCGCCTTTCCAAGCCCGAGTCGTCCAAGTGCTCGACTAGATTGACACTCGCCTCGAGTTCCCGTCGGACAAATAAGTTCAAAACGTTAAATTAAAATGAATAATGGTTTTTTCAATAACATAATAGAGCAACCTACATTCCTTGGTTGTTTCTATTCGGACGAATTGTACAAAAAGATCAGTTCGACCAAAGTAAATTTCTATTGAGGTGAAATCGGGGGCCCTCATCTTCGAGTTTACATCCATCGGTAATCATTCAAATTATCGGAATACATTCCTACCGTTCAGAACAAGGCGGCGGCCATTGTGTTTCACTAGGATACATCAAGGAAGGTACTTGAGTCTGGAGAAATACTGGAGTTATTGCGCTCGTTACGGCTCAAAGTGATGATGTGTAATAACTCAATAGGTAGGTGATGAAAATATTCAGCAAAATAAAACGAAGGGAACCGGAAAACTCGAAACAAACCACAGGAATCAGCAAATTAAAAAAAAACCAGGAATTCGAAAAAATGACACTGATAAGCCGCGTCCACACTTGCAACATTCGGCCGCTCCGAACCTTGCTCCGATCTTTTGGATTTCATAAGGCCCACATTCTCCAAAAATTGTTCTAACGAAGTTTAGTCAAACTCTTTTATAGTAACTTTTGAAATTAACTGTTAATTTCAAGGAATAAACCCGGCAAGATGGCGGGCGTCTTTCTTCAGCCCAAACCATCGTGAAACTTTGTTAGAAATGACGGTAGTATATCAAATTATTAAACATGATACTCACCAGTAAGTTTCACTCTTGTGGCAGCCCTTTGGAAAATCGGATACTGACTTTGACTGTTTAATTTTCTACTACACTTCTAATATTTGTTTTCAGTGCAATGAGTCTCCAATCAAAGAGATCATCAATCTTGCGGACTTGCTGGAATCTTGCGAATTTCAACTATTTTGGCAGCTGCTCCAGGACCGCAAAATGCAGGAGTTGTGTTCTCGGATTGTGGGATTCCAGGATTCAATAAGAAAGTTCGTCTGTCACGTTGTGGGCATCACATTCCAGACGATCCAGAAATCTTTGCTGACTCAGCTGCTTGGAGGAGTCGATGGTATGGACACTTAGTTTTCTTTTCAAATTGAATTAATCGAACGAGCTTCTATTCGTTGTATGTGCAACTAACGACCCATGCGTTTCATCATGTTACATGTCTCCATGTAAATCCATAAACGAATCATAGCTAAGTGGGCAAAATCACCCGTTCAATGAG
Source organism: Apolygus lucorum (assembly GCA_009739505.2). NCBI lineage: Eukaryota > Metazoa > Arthropoda > Insecta > Hemiptera > Miridae > Apolygus > Apolygus lucorum. The sequence continues at coordinate 28,896,103 of CM019179.2, read as the reverse complement.
CTAATTCGGAAAATTGTGGTGCTGGTCCCAAAGTAATATACTTAATCAGCTAAATTGGTAAAAAACACGTTTTTGAAGAAAAAAATCTCGATTAAATGAACTGTCTTTTCTTAACTGGTCGATTGAAAGAAGTTAGGTTATATTATTAGGAATATTGGTTCATTCGTGAGGGGAGGGGAGTGTCATGAGGTAATATTACCTCATCCGCCGTGCGTGGGTCTGGAGGCGGGGTGAGTACTGTAAATAAATCATCTTAAGCTAGGACTAAAATTACATCTGCGAATCAGGAAGGATCACAATTTGAATTCTCAGATCCCTATAAAATGGACATAGCTGATGAAAAGTCTGAGGATGGAGGCCAGTAAACTTAAATCTAATGGAAGCTCTAGTGAGTCCTTCTCGACATTCCATCCTACTTGTTAGTGTTAAGTGAACGTTAAATTATCCTTACGTTAGTGGGTTTTGTTCTCAGACACTATGAGAACTGTGTTTTCTTCCATGCTCCCGTAAAGCTCAGGCTCTGGGGTGACTTCTCTGGGATTCGGATGAGTTAAACCCGTGGATGTGAAGTAAAGCTGTATTGGTGGATGGATGGATGGATACTCCAATTTTATGCCAAAGTGTTAACCGTGACAGGCATTAATGGTGGGTGCGCCCTTGTAACAGTATAACATAGAATATAATGATTAGGACAAATTTATATTGTGGTAAATGCATAATTAAACGTGTTATGTATAAATCAGAGAGTTGTATATTAATCTTTATTTCTTCATTTTTTTATTGATTTATTTTATTATTTTTTTATTTTTATTTATTTTGTTGTTACTTTTTTTATAGGTAACACTTTTTTTAAATGATTTAATATACTTTTTTTTGAAATTGTTTTCTTTTTTTCTTTTATTTTAGTTTTTATTGTTATAATTTAGTGGAATTTACAAATATAAAAGTAAGGCGCTGCACCTAGTGCTAAGACTTGAGACATTAAAGTAACAAGTTGACTATACAATTGACAAAACAAAAGAACAATAAGAAACTCTTATAAAATACAAAACAAAGGGGAAAATGGGACAGCCACTCATAATAATGGAAAACATCAAATGGTGACCTCAAACTGGTCAAGAACCCTAATAATTTCAGGGATCCGGTTCCCTGTCTCCCCAACTGTGGCCAGCACCTCTAGCAACGGTTTACCTTCAAGGGCTTGCAGAATACTAGACCTAAGCCTTCTGCATTCCAACAGCAGGTGATGAATTGACACCTCCTTTGATTCATCGTTACGGTATCTGCAATGAGGGGAGTTTACCAACTTCATGCGAAACTTGAATAGATGGTCGTTGGCATGGCCAATAAGAATGCGGTTGGTTATTGTAAGTTCTGTTGGACAGCTCCTTGCCCCGGTACCATGGAGCCGGCGAGGGAGAGTTCAGGAAACCAGCTGTCCAGGACCCCCCAGTTGTCTGCCGTTGTCTATGGGTGGTCTGGTTGGTATCACATGCTATACGGAACCATATGGGGCGGAGCTCGCTAAACGGTATGGAAATATTTTGATCTGGGGAATTTCTATCGCATGCGTATTTGGCACAGGAATCCGCTAGTTCCTGTATTGGTAATGACGCAGTTCATCGGAACTCGTTCATTCCTTCAAGCCTGTGACTAGTCATAGCAGGGCGAGTCCTAGGCTACCATCACAATAACTCGTTGAAGTGTCGATGTCGATTTCGCGAAAAACGTCGATTTTTACTGGAAGATCCACGGTTTTTGGCACGGTAACGAGGATTTTACACCATTAGTCCACTGTAAACAATTTTATGACCATACCGTAGGAAAGCTGAGATTTTGGGTCAACTTTTGGCGTTACAGTGACAACTTAACCGGCAGTTTCAGTTAGTGTTACAAACGTTTGAAAAAACGAAAAATTTCCGAGATTTTCGAAATTTTACTGTTCGGGCTAATTTTTCAACATCTTAGTCTTCTTTAAAAAGTTATATTTAACACTAGGGAGATAGAGAATTTAACGCTCTTTCCAACGGTATAATTACATTTCAATGTTGACTGAAAAACAAGGGAGTTATGGTTGTTTTAATGGCGTAAGGTCGAAAATACGAAAAAATTCTTAAAAGTGAAAAAAGTCCGATTTTAAGGGGGTTAAGAAAAAAAAGTCAGGAGAAAAAAAGTCTCAAATTAGTTGTAGAATCGAACCCTGGCCGATGGTACGACCTTAACGGTTACACCCTGTATAGACCTTGTTATATGTTGTAATAATTGTTCTTGTTTTTCAGGAAATCATAAATATTGAAATACAGTACAACATACCTCTTACTTTTTTTTGTGTGAAAGAAACCAAATTTATTTTTATCAAGTTTGTGACGCGCTTTTCATGCCGTCGGAAAAACCCATTTGTGGATTGAGACGGAATTTCGATCGTTGTTTCACTCTTCTATCTGGAGTACTGCTGCACCGTCCTCCAGACCCAAGGATCGGATAGTCTTCCTTGTGCCCCTCAGTCGAAGGGAAACGGCTCTGATTATCGACACCTGGGTCCAGACCTTCACCCACCCTAACACGTGGGAGTAGGGCCTGCTCCATTTTTCTGCCAGTGTGGAAGCCAGCCTCTTCAAGAACACTTCATATTCACGATGAAGAGCGCCGTCACAGGAACAGACGAGAGGTGTAAACGATCCTCGAAGATGTTCAGCTGCTCTGTCATACTTGGCGTGTTTTTTCCGGCGGCTGTCTGTGCTGTGGAGTCCCACGTTTGGGAAAGGTACGTGGCAGCGTCAGCATTAATAATGCATGTGTCGAAAAACGCTGGCTTCGCACTTTCCCAAACTCCTTGGACTTTGATATCGGCCACTAACATCGGGCTTCTCTCGTTGGATTCTTGCAGCACTGGTTCCAATGTAGTACCACCCCATGCAAGACCTGCGAGTCTGGCACACTCGTCCCTAACTTCATCATGACCCCTTTTTACGAGGCCTCCCTTCTTGCAGTTGAGCGCGTGGCTCAGATCCAAATGTGCTCCACAACCATCGCACTTGTCAGGAAGCTCGAGAGGGGTGTGCCCATAGCGTAGGGCCAGGGCATCCCTGAATTGTGCTGGTGACAGATGCAGGCCGTCTGCAGTTGAGGGTAACACTGTGAGCCATTGGGAATTGTGTTGCACCCTTTCCAAGACCCGTTGCTGGCTTGGTAGCAGTCTATCAATGAGCTCTGCACTCATCTGGCTCAATGTCTCGTCCAACACCTTCCTTTCTTCCTTCAGGACCCTACCTACCTTCTCTAGATGGTTCACATAATTGAGGTGGCTGCCTGTTTGGATGGAGGTAACGAGTTCTTCTGTCGCCCTGGTGGAGGTTCGATGGGATTGTTCTGCTGACAGCAGGGGATTTTTTATACCCCCCCCCCCCCCATCTGGCTGGGAGCTGTTGGACGTCACTTTCATGTGCTCCTAGCTCGCGCCCTATGATGGCAGGCATCAGCTGGTGTTGGATAGCATCCCATAAAGGCCTGTACTCTTCCTGGAAACCTACCACCCTCTGGAGAAATCCCCATACGAACTGGAAAGATTTGGTGAAAGCTGTATAAGCGGCTCGGGGGCTTTTCTTTGCTGCCTGTGCAACCTACCTCTTACTTAGTAATGAAGGTCATTTAATGTTATGATACGGGATTAATTTAATGTCTGCCACCTTCTCTTTCGGGTCTCAATCAAATGCTAGTTCAGCTGCTCCGCCATTTTTCTCCGCCTCTTTTCTTTCAATTTCCTACTTGAAAAATATTTAGCTCAGTTTATCGATTATCAGTGAATATTTGTGTCCATGTAACAAAATTAGCCCGTTCTTCACATTATCCATTTTTCTCCTCGCGTCTACCATTTAGTCCACCTCTACTGTGAATGTATTACAACTATGTGTCTCCTGTCTTACAAAATGTTCAAAATTTCCTGTTTCAGACAACACCTTGAAGCACTGGGTGCAGAAGTACGGGTGGAAAGAGATCGAAGACGACATGATTTTCATCGCTAACCAGGATGAAAACATAAAAACTAAAAATATTACCGAGAAGATCGATTTTGATAGTGTCGCGGGAATCATGGCTTCTTGTACCTAAATTAACAATTCGCGTTCTCAATAAATTTTTGTATCTATAAGTGTATTATTGGCTCGTGTAATTTATCCCTTTTCCGCCAGACAAAATGAAAACACAAATAGGTGCCCAAAGGTTAGGAGGATAGGTATGCAAGTTACTTTGCATCCCTTTGGCGCATTCTTCTGGAGAACATTCTGGAAAACTACCTATCTCTTATCATCAAGCAGATTCCCATGCCTACAATAATTTTTTGGGAATTTCTCCCTTCAAAAGTGACATGATTTTCCTCCTACTGCAACTTAAAATTCATGCATTTCCAAAATTGAAATTTCGTGGCACTACACGAACATCAAATTTCTCACGGCTCCAATTTCCGTGTCAAGGTTTCACCATGGAAGGTTGACTCGATCGTTTTAGTTCGCAGATCCACCATCTAGGGGACGCCACGCAGATGCAAAGTTTCTCTGGTAGACCTATAGGTACCTCATCAGCGGTAGATGGTACCTACCTACCTACTAGTACATAGAGCTTACCTACTGAAGCAGTGAACACTGTAAATGTCCCAGTAAATATATTCATCAATCATTGAAAACGCGCATCTTTGACATTTATTATTCTCAATAATAAATCTTTGGAATCGACGTAGAAAAAATTGTTAACCCCTTAAAAATTTTTTGAAAATCGAATAAAAATTTTGGTGTCCGTACGCGGCACTTTTCTTAGTTCCCATGGACCAATTTTGAGCTCCATTTGGGGTCTAGTTGTGCCCCGAAGCTTTTGGTTGATGTAGGTCACTTCTTAGGGTTGAAATTTTAAAAACGCCCTGGCTCAAAAAATTTCGATTAAGGCATTGTTTTTCCATCAATTTACGATATTATTGAATTTTTAGAGACCTGCGATTTTGTTTCAATTTTTTCACTATGAATGCCTGCCCATTTTGATGGACGCTCTTCGGATAAAACATGCTCAAATTGTCAGATTCCCAACGATATATAAATTTTTCTTTTTAAAATTCAAATTGGAAGAGTAAATCAAGTTTGAATGCAAGGAAACGTGAATTTTACTTGAAAATCGAGTGTTTTACGCGGTGTATGGTCACCGTCGATCTCAAGGTGACTTGACGAGTTTGATATCATCATCATGCAATGGTGATACTTCCGATTAATTCTGACTGCTAGGAAGTGGATATTTCAAGGAAAACCTTCATAATTTGACAATAGCAACCGCATCATTCATAAATATGGTAGTGAGCATAAAGTAACACATTTTTACTAAATAAAAACATATACTTTCAAGCTCATTGATGTTTTTATTCAGTAGATAGGTGTTACATTATTCTCACTACCATATCAAGAAAATACGTATTTTTTTTTTTCGAAAAATTAAGATTTTCTTCGAAAAATCCACTTTCTTGCTGTCAGAATTATTCGGAAGTATCACCATTGAATTCAGCGTAAAAAATTACGTAGGGTATGATACCATACTCGTCAAGTCATTTGGAGTTCGAGGGTGACCATAAACCGCGTAAAACACACGTTTTTTGGCATTCAAACTTGATTTACTCTTCCAATTTGAATTTTAAAAAGAATTTTTGATAGACCGTTGGAAAGCTGACAATTTGAGAATGTTTTTTCCGAAGAGCGCCTATCGAAATAGGCAGGCGTTCAGAGTAAAAACGTTGAAAAGAAAAAAATCAAATTTCGAAAAAAATTCAAAGTTTGCTTTTTGACTAACTTTTTTAGAAATGGTTTATCGCTAAAAGATTTTGGTTTTACACTAGGTATCTAGGAAATTTAACGCTCTTTCCAACGATATCCTCAAATTTGAAATTACTTGGTAAATAACAGGAGTTATGACAGTTTTAATGACGTGAGGATGAAAACGCGAAAAAAAAACTTTGAAGTGAAAAAAAGGCATTTCGAGTGGGTTGAAAAAAAAATGAGTTCTAGAAAATTAGAATTGTAGAAGTTGTGCCCATCTTAAGTGTAGACACCCTGTATAGAAAAATAATTAACCTTTGAGTAATAATTTGCAGCGTATTTTATTACTATAACTGTTAACTTTGTAGATTGAGTGTTTACGAAGATACAGAAATTCAAAAGTTGATAATTTTTTTTCCAAATAGTGAAGTTGTCGTGTTTTATATTGGAAAATAGTAAAGAAAGAGGAATTTGAAGGGAAATAACCTTTATCATACCAGCAATCAACGTGGTTTTCTATTTTTTTGAAAAATCGTGTTTAGAAAATATGGATAAACCCAGAAGAAAATTAAATAATACAAAGAAACAATACATAGTAGGAAGAATGCAAATGCATGTAGGAGAATACAAAGTAGGGTGGAATTAAGATTCGGTCTCGAGTGGTTTCAAGAAAGGGGCCAGGTAAAAATTTCAGAAGTGGAATCTTGGAGGAATACAGATTGCCTTCTCAACACCTGTGATAGCGAGGTTCTCTGTCACGATCATGAGTACGTAGGCCTACTCTTATAAGTCTCTACCCGATCGGAAAAGAATTCATGACCTAATCTTTGAACAAACAAACAGGTTTATTGAAGGTTTTCTGTGTAATATTCATGTCGTTTAGCGATTACCTTCTTTCTATACAGACACCTTAATATTGGCCAGAAATATGTGTCCTACCTATTTACTTCGAGTGGCCATCAAGAAAGTATCGAGAGGTGTCCAGACGGCAATTATCAAACACGAGATAGCAATTAAGGATGTATGTACAAATGCAGTGAGGTCGTTACATGTAAGGCCGCACCTATGTAAGTAGATAAGAAATGCTGGAAATCTTCATAAATAACACTGAAGTTTGCAGATTCTTATTGTAGATGTCTTCTTACAGAGTTTCAAGAATGCGGAATTCGTTGGTCAGCTACTTTTGTTTTTCAATGTGCTTGGTGGTATCGGCGGTTGATTGGCATTCAGACATTATTGGTAAGGTATTCACTATTTATCTACCTTAACCCTCGGGCACCTGCGGAGCGGCACTCCATGCCGCTACTCTCTAAAAATTCCAGTAATTTAGTAATACACCGTTTCCCGTTGATTGGGCCTAGGTATCTTCCCATCAACTACCTGCCCCGTTGTTTTCGGTAACGTGAAGTGACAAGGTCACCTAGCGGTACTGTTATTCTGTGTGATCGTCCCTTATCAATAATGAGTGAAGCTCGTAGGGAATAAGATCTTCTCCAAACAGCAATTTGTACGCACCGTAGAATCCTCTAATTCAGGCAATTTTTTGCTGTTTTTTGATAATTTCACCATAATGTATTAATACCTAATTTTTTGAAAAAATTAATACCTAAATTTTTTGAAAAAATTACCTATATATTTTTGAAAAAAATATATAATTTGTTGAAAAATTTTTTTTGAAAATATATGTGATAGCCTCACATCTCACCTGTCTGATGCCCTCAAAACCGCATTTTTACCTTCTACCCAACTTGCAACGGCCATAACTTCAACATTTTCCATCCGATTTCGATGAAATTTTCAGGGATGTTACAGATTAGTATTTCGATGGTCCACTATGAAAATCAAAGAGAATGGTTTTTCATAGAGGGATTCATTCATAGAGGGATGGTCCCCTATGAGAATCTCAAATCCTATTCATTGCATCACTAGGCCTCAATAGGTCAGAGGGGAAGTGTCCCCCAGGGGTCCCGGGTTCGAATCCCAGCCGAGGCTAAGAATTTTTTTGATCCAAGCACATACCTACATCTACTCACTTACATTTTTCATCCGAATTTGATGAAATTTTCTAGGATTGTCCAGATTAGCGTGTAGATGGTCCCCTATGAGGGTAGTGAAAGGTACTTAGAGATTGGTGTTTTGAGATTAACTACTATGCATCGGATCATCTACAGGGTGTTTCACGAAAAGGTTACACCCCCCTTCATTTCCGCAAAGTACAGCGTAAAAAATTCCAACCAACGCAATTCTTCATGATTTTTTGTGAGGATCTCTGGAAAAATACTTTTGCGCAACAAAGTTGCGCGCAATCGTGCGCAATTGACACTAACTTCATTTTTTCAAATGGAACCCCCCCTTTTTTATTACACATTCGGATTCTACGTCAAATTTCATGAAAAATTCATACCCGAATCGATTTGTTTTATCGCGCGCAACCTGGCTTTTTGAACGCTCTAAGTTGCGCAACTCCACAATTGCACAAAAATTAGGTTTTGGAGAACCCTAAGTGTGGCACATGTTTTTTCATCATTTTTTAACGCTAAATCACACGGTGGCATCCGTTTTTCAATTTGACTGGAATTTTTCTAAATGGCGGCCAAAAAGTCGGTTGTTATTAGTGAAAAAATCGCTCTTTTTAAATCGTTATGAGTTTTTAGGCAATTTTGTTCAGTTCAAGCATGATTGTGCTGCCAGTTTTTATTTTCAACTCCACCGTAGACGGCCCCAAGCCCGTGGTTCAAAAGGAGGTGAGAAAATAAAAAATAAAAATGATTTCGACCACAAAACTGATGTTTTCGTGAAAGAAATGTTAATTTTTCCTCTTGAAATCTTGGTCTTCCTCAAAACGGATGACACCATGTGATTTAGCGTTAAAAAATGATGAAAAAACATGTGCCACACTTAGGGTTCTCCAAAACCTAATTTTTGCGCAATTGTGGAGTTGCGGACTTAGAGCGTTCAAAAAGCCAGGTTGCGCGCGAAAAACAAATCGATTCGGGTATGAATTTTCCATGAAATTTGACGTAGAATCCGAATCTGTAATAAAAAAGGGGGGTTCCATTTGAAAAAATGAAGTTAGTGTCAATTGCGCACGATTGCGCGCAACTTTTTTGCGCAAAAGTATTTTTCCTGAGATTCTCACAAAAAATCATGAAGAATTGCGTTGGTTGGAATTTTTTACGCTGTATTTTGCGGAAATGAAGGGGGGTGTAACCTTTTCGTGAAACACCCTGTATATAATCGGGTAATGGATACGAGGAAGCTATGTGCCACACCCACTTGGCAGACTTTTTTTTTTTTAATTTTAAGTGTGGCCGAAGTTACCATCCTAGTTCTGCTAATTTCGGTCATCCCTCAGAAACGTGGAAAAAACGAAGATAACAAAGCAATAGCATATGGGTATGGGCGGCACGAGAGTTTTGTAAAGAGTGACTAAGGCTGATGCTCGGGGGAATTCTCTGGGATTCCTCTTCACGAAGCCCATACCGCGGGATGCCACCTGCCACCTGTGTATGTGATTTGAGAAGGAGAGCTGCGAGTCTCACAATGCCTTCCTTACGTGAAAGAAGAACTCCGTTATTTTCATTCGATTCTAATAACACTGCTATTCGAGAGTTGTGGGCATTTGATAAAGTAATTTGGTTCTTTTCCCTCTTGAAGCTCAATTAAATATCATGAATCACAATTTAGAAAAGAGAAGAAAAAACTAATTCCTACGAATCCTAATCCTAAAATCCTACGATGTCTCCTTCTTAATTGAATAAAATGCAATAACTTATTTTACAGCCACAATCAGACGGGCGAATCAATACATCAGTGGAATGGGGAGAATCGACGAGAAAGTGCTTTTGGATTCAATTCCCATCAAAGATAATGCCAAACATCAGTGGATTTCCATGACCAACTTCTCAGATGCGTTCATACGCAGCCACGTGAAGTTCTACGTGTACACCAGGTTTGTGGAAAAGTTAAAATGAGTAAGTAAGTAAAATAATAACCAATTTCTTGAAGAAATAGGTATACACTTACTTTAGCTTGTATTCTACTGTCCGTTCGTTTCGTTCACTCATTCGGGCTGGTGACAAATCAATGGAGTTGCTCATGTATTGAGGTTCAGAATTGTTGGTTGTGACTTGTAGCCTGGTCCTGCACTGGAAGCGATAACTAGCGACGCGATGACAAGAAACTTCATTCAAGCGATGCGAACTGACTGGAGGTCCTCCATTGAAGGCAACTAAACTAGCGACTAACAGTAGCGAGCCTTACTTCGGGGTTGAAAAAATGGATCCCTTGATTTTTACCGATTGGAAAATACTTACATGACACGATTCTTGCTATAATTGAGGTAGGTATTGGGTGAACCCAATACATTCGGAAAGGAGTAGTTTAGGAAAGTTCCACCAGTTACATAATCAGCTAGTATCACAACTGGCAAAATTTAGTGATTATTATAGAATGAGTCCTCAAACAGGACAAATTTGAGGACTTTTTTTGAATTTTGCTACCTCGCATCGTGGACCTGGGAATTAACCTGGACAGACAGCCCTCATTCACGGACTATATTGCTCGGGTAGCGGCTCGAGGATTTCGCACTCTTGGATTCCTGAAGCGAAATACAAGGGAATTTAATAATGCTCCAGCATTAGTAGCCCTCTTCAAGACTCATGTTCAGCCGATCCTTGAGTATGGATCTATCATCTGGAGACTCTGAGCGGGCCTTTAAAGTTTTTCTTCGCTACCTGGCATTTAAACTTGACATTCCCCGCGATCGGGTAATTCATGCCGATCTCTCTCGCCGCTTCAACCTGCTATCTCCTCGAGACCGTCGCCTATATGCGGATGTTGCCTAATTCCATGGTCTGCTGTCTGGAAGGACTGATTCGAGTGATCTATTGGCCCAACTTTGGATTCCATATCCCCCCCCCCCATGCATCCCGTACAGTTTTCCCCTTTGCCATCCCCTTTTCCTCCACTAATTTATTATCTATCTACTTCATCGTTTCTTCAGTCGAATTCCTCGTGAGGTTAACCTACTCTCCACTTCCCCTCCCTTCATAAATATTCTCTTCTCGCCTCTCTCCTCTATCAGAACCCAGCTTAATGTCCCCTTACACCCTCCGACTTAAATGCTACGTTTTTTCTTTGGTTTTATTTCTGCGTTTTGTTTATTCATTTTTGTGTTGCATTCTTATTTTTGTATCATTACACTTTATATTTTGTAATTGGTTTAGTCCCGTTTTCTTTCATAATAAATAAATAAATAAAACATTTTCTTACATTTTAAAAGCAGTGGAGCCCGTTATTGCAAATTCTTCGAATTTTCGAGAGCCTATAACACCTGAAGAACGCCTCAGTGAGAAACGGCGAGGGCAGGGAAGTGAGAGCTTAGTCGATCCATCGAAATGGTCGCTTGTTTGGCATCGCGCAAAGATGGCATCAGTCCCCTGGTATCACTTCCATTAGAGACCCAAGCCTTTGGCAATCCATGTTTCGCATTTTCAAACGCATGTTTAATTCAAATTTAATTTCATTCAATACGATTTTAAAATCCGAAATTCTAAATTTTGGAGGTAAAAACAAAATTGACTGGAAGATGTTCACCAGTGAACACAATCATGACGAAAGTTAAATTTTTCAGGCAGAATTTCCTTTATCCGGATGAGGTATGGCCGGGAAATAATTTATCACTCAGGAGTTCATTCTACGACCCGCGAAAACCAACAACGATCCTCATTCACGGCTTTGCGGTGGATTCATCTTCTGACAGCGTTCAAGGAATCAAAAGAAGTGGGTTTTCATCTAGGTACCAAGTATGTAATAAGAGGTTTGGGTGTGATATCCAGAATACAAGAAGAGCTCTAGGACTGATGCTGGTCTAGAAGGCTGGTAGGTATACGTGGAGTAGATTAACGGGGTCTCAGTCGGTCGCCGTTCGTTCCTCGTTCCGGGTCAGTATTTCCCTAAATTTCAGGGGCTCAAATAAAAAAGTTGTACCTAAATTTGAAATGATTAAGGATTTTCGAAATTCATTACTGCATCAGTCTAGAGAATTGAAAAACTAAAAGATTGCCGCTGGAATCATCAAAATCGAACAATAATTGCCAGAAAAATATCGGAAAACCTGTTTATTCAGTTTGGTTTTTCCAACTTTTCTCTGGCAATTATTGGTCGATTTTTGATTATTCCAGCTGCAATCTTTTAGTTTTTAAACTCCGTAGACTGCACTAGGAAATGCATTTCAACAATCCTTGAACATTTCAAATTTAGGTACAACTTTTAAAGTTTGAGCCTCTGAAATTTAGGGATATACTGACCCGGAATGAGGAACGAACGGCGACCGACTGAGACCCATTGCTCTAGACAGAAGGTTTATATGGGGTGGCTTTTGGGCTATTGCCATTGGCCTAGACTACAGCTTTATATAGAGTGGCATTAGAGCTATTAAGTATTGCTCAAGACTGAAGATTTATATGGAGTGGCTTTTGGGCTATTGCCATTGGCCTTGACAGTACTGCCGTGCTAAGCCAGAAAGTCGTAACGTGAAAATTTGACCAAATTGAGTTATTGGTACCCGGGGGTTTTGGGGGTCGATTTCTATCGATTTTCGAAGTTTCAGAGTCGTATCTCGACTAGAAATGCCTCAAACAAGCCTCCCGATTTTTGCGTTAAGGCATGTTAACTTGATTATGCTAAGCAACTAGTCGTATCAGAGCGATTCAGAAGAAGAAAACTCGTATCTTGACACAGTTACGAGAATCGGCCTTAGTATTTCGACGATACGACTTCTTGCATTCTGATTCGGCATGATACGACTTTTTGCCTCTGAAAGTGGTGACTATAGAAACCTTCTTACTGTTACCTACCCGAATTATTCTGCCGTGCTAAGCCAAAAAGTCGTATCTTGGCTTCACCCAACTTTCGGGAAAACGACCTAATAGGTTTCGTGGTGAAATAACTCTTTCACGGGATCATTTTTCCTCCTTTTACCACAAATAAAAGTTTTTCTTACAGGAAATTAGTAGCTGAATCGATTTCTGAGGTCAAAATTAAACATTTTTTAGTGTACTGTATAATTTTTTTTTTAGTAATACTGTATTGTCAAAAAACTGTATAACAGTTTTCCATTCTTATTGCTTCCGAGTCTACCAAGGTAGCGGAAGCTTTGTTTTCACTTTTCGAAGATATAAAAAAAAGTTCTCCAAAAATCAAAATTTTCACTCGCGTTTTGCGTTTTAGACCTTTCTGAACAATTTTCGGTTCCGTGTCTGTCTGTCTGTGTGTCTGTCATGAAATCCTTGTAACGGGCATAACTATACGAAGTTATTGTACGATTTCTATGAAATTTTCAGGGATTGTGTGGGTTGGTGTGTAGACGGTCCCCTATGAAAATCATCATCCCCGGACAGATAGAAGCGACTGCGCATGCGCAAACGTGAATTACTTGTAACGGCCATAACTTCTACATTTTCAATCCGATTTCAATGAAATTCTCAGGGATGTTACAAATTAGTATTTAGATGGTCCCCTATGAAAATCACCACCTTCGGACTGATAGTAGCCACTGCGCTTGTCCCCAATGAAAATAATGGCTCCCAAGTTTATGGTACTTAACCACCAAGCATGCGCAAACGAAAACGCATGCACGAACAGAAATAAGCTATCCCATCTTTAAACGACGCATATATTTTATTTTTCGAAATGCTGTGATCACTAAATTATTTATTATACATCAACAATTTAATGTATTTACCATCAACAATTCATTGTAACGTTAACCAATCACTCCTTCGTCATTTCATAATTTAATTATAATAAAATATATTTTCACCTTTTTCGTGTTATGCTTCTACATAACAATAACCAAACTATACTACCCTAATCTACAACTCCGAACTGATAATTGAATTTATGATTGAGAAAATTGATTGAATAAATATTCAATGACGTATACAGTGGTTACGGTGACGAGGAAGCTACGTGCCACACCTTTTTTTTTACTTACATTTACATACATTACATCATAGATACGACTTTTAGTGCTAGCAAAATCGAGATACGACTTCAAGGCTTAGTATATCTGGCTTAAATGTAAGTAAAATAAGAATGGAAAAGTGTTATACAGTTTTTTGACAATACAGGGTGTCTACACTTTCGATGGGCATAACTTCAGGGTTTGATTCTACAAGGTATTTCCAACAAAAAATGTCTCATAGCAATTTTCGTTTATCCCACTCAAAATTCCTTTTTTTTACTTTGAAGTTTTTTTTCGCGTTTTCGACCTTACGGCACTGATGTGGTCATAACTCCCTTATTTCTCCTGAAAATTCGAATCTGACTACACCGTTAGAAAGAGCGTTAAATTCCTAAGCTACCTAGTGCAAAATCAAAATTTTTCAGCAATAAAATAGTTCAAACAAATCAAGTCAAAAAGCAAACTTTAAAATTTTTTTCGATACTTGACTTTTTTCGACCAAAGTTTTTACTCTAAATCCCTTCCCATTTCGATGAGCGCTCTTCGGGGAAAACATGCTCAAATTGTAAGCTTTCCAACGGTCTATTAATTTTTCTTTTTAACACTTAAATTGGAAGAGTAAATGAAGTTTGAATGTCAAAAAACGTGTGTTTAACAAGAAAATCCAGTGTTTTAAGCGGTTTATAGTCCCCCTCGATCTCAAGACGGCTTGACGATTTTGGTATCATTTCCTATGTAATTTTTTACGCTGAACCCAATGGTGATACTTCCGAATGATTCCGACTGCTAGAAAATGGATTTTCCGAAGAAAACCTTCGTTTTTATTACATAAAATACGCATTATTCGTAGATATGGTAGTGAGCACAAAGTAACACCTTTCTACTCAATAAAAACACCAAATTTCTAGCTAATTGAAGTTTGGGTTGAGTTGAATGGTGTTACTTTATACTCACTACCATATCTACGAATAATGCGTATTTTATGTAGTAAAAACGAAGGTTTTCTTAGGAAAATCCATTTTCTAGCAGTCGGAATCATTCGGAAGTATCACCATTGGGTTCAGCGTAAAAAATTACATAGGAAATGATACCAAAATCGTCAAGCCGTCTTGAGATCGAGGGGGACTATAAACCGCTTAAAACACTGGATTTTCTTGTTAAACACACGTTTTTTGACATTCAAACTTCATTTACTCTTCCAATTTAAGTGTTAAAAAGAAAAATTAATAGACCGTTGGAAAGCTGACAATTTGAGCATGTTTTCCCCGAAGAGCGCCCATCGAAATGGAAAGGAATTTAGAGTAAAAACTTTGGTCAAAAAAAGTCAAGTATCGAAAAAAAATTTAAAGTTTGCTTCGACTTGATTTTTTAAAACTATTTTATTGCTGAAAAATTTTGATTTTGCACTAGGTAGCTTAGGAATTTAACGCTCTTTCTAACGGTGTAGTCAGATTCGAATTTTCAGGAGAAATAAGGGAGTTATGACCACATCAGTGCCGTAAGGTCGAAAACGCGAAAAAAAACTTCAAAGTAAAAAGTCCATTCATGCAGCATGAATCAATGAGCGAATTTTCAAAGAAATCTTTCAGTTGAAGCTATGGTTAAGATCTATTCTCAGTATAACATACCAACATACTGTATGCACAGGGTATGCTTTGAAGATGTTAGGAGTACATGTTCATGTTCTACTCGTCACTACAAACTCATAGAGTACCCACATGGCTATTGTTGTTTTTTTCTATTTTCAGTATACCATACCAACATACTGTATGCACTGGGTATGCTTTGAAGATCTTAGGAGTACATATTCATGTTCTACTCGTCTCTACGAACTCATAGAGTACCCACACGGCTACTCCATTTCTGGGTACAACAAATATACGCCCGTTTTCATTATTTTCTATTTTCAGTATACCATACCAACATACTGTATGCACTGGGTATGCTTTGAAGATCTTAGGAGTCCATATTCATGTTCTACTCGTCTCTACGAACTCATAGAGTACCCACACGGCTACTCTATTTCTGGGTACGACAAATATACGCGCGTTCTCATTATATATATGAATATATCCATACTTTTCTTAATTTTTGGACAATTTTCATTTTTTAAAAACGCATTATATCAGAAATTTTGAGCTGAATCCGAATATACCACATATTATGATGATTGTGAAGGTATTAACCACAAAAAACGGAAAAAACTCGTTTTTTTGGACTTTTTTTTCACTTTTTTTGAAATTTGGACCACTTTGGATTGTCCAAAATTTCTGGCTAACGAACTTGACCTTTTGTTTGTTGTTACGAACATTTTGGCGAAAACTAAAAGAAAAAATTCAAATAATTACTCAAGTTATCGTGCGGAATGACATATATATATATATATATATATATATATATACATATGATTTTTGGCGAAACTTCAGGGATCGTTTCAGAATGTTCCAAAACGGATTTCAGTGAAAAAATTTTTCGAAAAAGTTGATTCTAAAAATTTTGAAGCCATTGCAATAGCATCATTTTCTTCGAAAATTCGCTAAAAAAGGAATTTTGAGTGGGTTAAACGAAAATTGCTATGAGACATTTTTTGTTGGAAATATCTTGTAGAATCGAACCCTGAAGTTATGCCCATCCAAAGTGTAGACACCCTGTATACACTAAAAAATGTTTAATTTTGACCTCAGAAATCGATTCAGCAACTAATGTCCAATAAGAAAAACTTTTAGTTGTGGTAAAAGGAGGAAAAATAATCCCATGAAAGAGTTATTTCACCACGAAACCTATTAGGTCGTTTTCCCGAAAGTTGGGTGAAGCGAAGATACGACTTTCTGGCTTAGCACGGCAGAGTAAGCGTATATGGAATGGCTTTAGGGCTATTGCCACTCTCCTTACCGCTATTTTATATACAGTGGCAACAAAACAATTGCCAATGTGTGTACAAGATTATACTTACTAGATACCCTTGCTTATAAACTATGTTTTTTTTTCTTCCTATTTATCCATATTTTTTTCCTGAGCTAAGCCTCATCATATCAGATTCATATAGCTACTCTTTTAACAATAATATTGTGGTACATGTAATGTTTCTTCTTTTCTGTAAGGCAGTGTAATGTTATTTAAAATCTTAAGACTCAGCTTAAATTTTCCTCGCAGAACTTCTGGAGCACCAAGATATGAACGTGGTAGGGGTCGACTACGGGAGTCTGATGGACCACTGGTGGTACAACTTGTGTCCCCCTTGCGGGATGGCTGTTGTCGTTCTTCAGGCTCCCAAAGTTGGCTCATACGTCGGAGAACTCATCAGCTTCCTCGTAGACTTTGGCCAGATACCTGCGTCTGTCCACATCGTGGGACACAGTCTTGGAGCTCACGTGGCTGGTTTTGCTGGGAAGTACCTGAATCAAATCGATAGAACTGTAGGTAGAATAACCGGTAAGATGAGTGGAATGAAACCGTTATCTTATCAATTGGTACCTACTTAGCTGATCTGACTTCATCCCTTCCATTTATTTTGATTTATCACGTTAGAAAGAAATGGAGAAATGTTAGCTCTTATTCTCAGTTCTTTTTTGACTTCCTTTCAATAACATAATCACTATATCTCCTATCTTCTATTACGAACAGGGTAGAACAAGTTTTTGTTGCTTTAACAACTGGCGTTGTCAAATTAACTTCCACGAGGCTACAAACCTCCACTCTGAACAGGAGAAAGGAAGAACATTTGTTTTATTGCCTACTAGGATTGGATCTTGACATCCAACTACAACAATTTGTACCTCAAATTTCAACACTCTATCCCAATTTTTCAACGTTGTGTTTTTGTACTTGAATTTAAGTACTTACCTACTTAGTTCTTGAAATCTCTCCCCAGGTTTGGATCCCTCAAGCCCAGGATTCACCAAAGTCAGCAATTCTCACCGTCTAGCACCCGATGACGCAACTTTCACAGACTGTATTTACACATCGGCCAAATCCATTTCGGTGCGACGTCCAATCTGCAAATCCAACTTTTACCCCAACGGTTGTGGACTCAGCCAGCCAGGCTGCTTTGCTGGAGACTTCTCAACATATGGTTGGATTCTTAGTGTTGCTATTTTCACTGTATCAATTGAAAAAGCCTTTTTTCTGAGACTCACCAGGTTGTCTGTTTACAGGAGGTTGTAGTCACTCCAGAGCGGTTTATCTCTTTGCTGAGAGCATTGATCCGCAAGGAATATTTCGGACTAAAAGGTGCGATCTGATGCCCTGTGTGGACTCCAAACCCTCAGCTACCTGCTGGTCAACGAATGAAACTTTAATGGGGTACCGAGCCAATCACGAGTACGTACCTTATCTATATGCATAATACACAGTATCTACAGATGATACCATGAAGATTGTCTTGTAGGTACTAACTATTTCGGATTTTTCAAAACGTTACTACAACTTTCAAGCGCATAAAAAGGTGCATGCAAAAGTCACCACGAGATACAGCATGAAAAAAACGCTGCAAATTATTACACAAAGGTTTATTTTTTTCTATATAGATCACTCGCCTACAATGTACTCGGCTTTGCCATTGTTACCACCAACCAACTTGAAGAAAAATATCGATCGCATTTCGGTCAGCTAAAATTTGAACGGAGATTAGGCTTCTTTTGCGATTCATACTCGTGTTTCTGATTTATCGTAAGTCCAACCCTCACGTTCTCGTAGGGAGCGAACGGTTTGTACTAACGGTTTGAGTGGTCTCTAAAAATTCTAAAAATTCAATACTATCTTAAATTGATGGAAAAATATCTTTATATCACAATTTTTTGAGTTAGGGCGTTTCCAAAATTTTAACCCTTATTTTCCAACCCTTAGAACAACACCAAAAGCAAAACCAAACACATCAACCAAACACACCAACCAAACACATCAACCAAAAGCTTTGGGGCACAACTAGACCCCAAATTGAGCCCACATACCAAATTTCATCGGAATCGGTCAATGCTGAGGAAAGTGCCGCGTACGGCGGACTTAAAAAAAAGTTCTTGGTCGATTCCAAAGGTTCATTATTGAAAATAATAAACCAAAACACTAAATCATGATGTATCATACCTACTATTGTAAATATTGTTTGGTACGGGTGTGCACTACAAAAATTCGAGTGAATGATCACTTTTTCATGAAATTTTCAAGTAGAATCCTAACCTGATATGAAAAGGGGAGGACAATCTTAGAAAGTAATAATATAACCTAAAAATAGAATTATGATCAAATTTATGTAGTCTCCAGACGTACGAAGAAGACAAGAATCGAAATGGAACGAACGAGTGTTGAAATTATTCACTAATTCAACTCCCTAGTTGAGGAGTTTTATATGCATGTTTCACTCCACTTCAACATTAGTAGTGATTAACATGAATGAAGAGTGCATCCTGTGATAACTCATAATAGTGTTTTTTTTTTTTTTTTAATGATGAATTGTAATTTATTAGTGATTTGAGGGCGGAGTTGATCTTGAAGTTGAGCCGATTTTCGAAGTCGTTGGACAAGTATTGTACCTTGGAGTTCCTCGGCTTCTCTCGTCATTCAGACTCGAAGGAGTGGCAGGATTGCACCGTCTTCTGTCCCAAGACTTCTTATTTTTTTCCTGGTCCCCCTTAGTCTCATGGATACAGCCCTCAACACTGCTATCTGAACTTTAACTTTCAGAAAGCCGCTTATCTCAGACAGGTCTCTTCCCCACTTTTCAGACAGCCTGTTAGCTGCCCTTTTCAGGAAGGCCTGGAATTCTTTGTGAAGGGCTCCATCACACGAAACGATCAATGGTGTGAACGAGCCACGAACATCTTCTGCTGCATGGTCGTACTTTCTGTGTTTTTCGCGAGCAGCTTGCTGCGATACTGCTGACCATTCTCTGGTGCAGTAGGAAGGGGCGTCGGCATTGATAATGCGGTTGTCGAAGAACGCCACCCTTCCACTGTCCAAGAAACCATTGGCCTGAATGTCAGCGATTGACCATTAGCTGCCTCTCTCATAACTGGCTCTGTGGCCACCCCTCCCCATGCAAGGTTGGCCAGCATAGCACACTCATCGCGTAGGTACGTAATCGTGGCCCCACTTAACCAAACCTCCTTTCTTGCAGTTCACGGCGTGGGTCAGACTCATGCTTTCCCCACACCCATCGCAGGAGGCTGGTAAGCCGCTGGGCTCGTACCCGTATCTCATGGTGATGGCATCTCGGAATTGGTTGCAGGTTAGGTCCAGGTTGTCTGCGGTGATGGGAAGGACAGATAGCCATTGTGATGCATTTTCTTCTGTAATTCTTCTTATTCTTCGCTGCCGTTCCTGGTCTAACGCTGCAATTGCTGATTCGCTTTCAGTCCTCTGTTGTTCCTTACGAGATTTTCTCGCCTCATTGAACGTGGATTGAACCAGGAGCCCGTGCTGCGCTGAATTAAATGGTTCTCCTGTTACTATGCAGTTGGACAAGAGTTGCGTTGCGTCTCGTGAAATTACATTAGCACCCAGAGATTTTAGAGTGGGGTCGTCAATGGCCAAACCTCCCAACTTTGTTGGCAAGTTGAGGAGTTTCATTGTTTTTTAACCGACTCCTATGAACGATAAGAGACTCATAAAACGTAAATTTTACGTATGCCTCGGAATTACATTTTAAGTGATAAATTATTAATAATTCTGTCATGATTTGTGAAATTACTGACTCGGAATTGAAATTGAAGGATTGAAGATACGGGAAGTTTATACTCTGAATTTAGAAGAATAATTTATATGTTTAATTTTGAAAGAGAGTTGTTGAACAATTTAGCCCCCGGTCTTATCTAAACCGGCTTACTAAATTGTTGAGGGAAAGGCCTCTGGTCTGTATAGAAACCGGTTTACCTAAATAAATTTACTCTAATTTGGAGGAGATTGATGTGTAGCCCCCGGTCTCATATAAACCGGCTTACTACTTAGGTTTAATTTTTCTAAGTCCTTTTTGAGGTTTGAGTTTTGGTATAGGTTGTTGAGAGGAAAGATCGCTTGTAAGTCTGTAGGTTGGTATATCTTTTTTCCGCAGGAATCGGCCTTACATACTGTTCAAATACTCAAGGGGTTTTAGTCCTCCCGGGGGAAGGACAAGCTGGCCGTTGTGACCTGATTCCTATGGGAAAGGGACCGTTGGTTTATTTGTAAAATACAACATTCCTTGGAGGCACGAAAAATTCCGTAAATAGAATCAAGCAAATTTAGACTTTTAGCTGAAATTATGCCGAAAAAGTTCAACATAAAATCAATATTCCTAAACTTTGTAGATATTTCTTGACGTTTACAGCACATGCACAGTACCTACGTCTCATTCAACGCAGCATTGTCTTTTTGTATTATTTTGAAATATGAAATAATATAGAAATATGATCAAAATCAAGCTCCATTGAAATGAAACTGAACTCCATGAATTTTGATACTTGGAATCTACATACGGAGGCGATTATTGTAACGAATGAGTGCGGTCTCGTCTCGACCTTTTACTTATAAAGATTTGGCTCTGCTCTAGCCTCTCTCCCGAGTATTTGTTGTGGTTCGGTCTCCAATTAGGCGCCTTTGTGAAAACGGACGCAGTTATACTATGTTACATTATACTTTATTCAGCTATACTATACTCAAATCAAGTCGAGGTAGGACTGACCACACATATTTATTTAGGAAATATGAAGCTATGTGTTAGACTAAAACATAAACTACAAACTATAAATTAATTTTATATTATAAATTGAATGTTAAGGAAAAACTTTGCAATAACGAATTATCATAGCTACATCTTTGTTTCAGAGTTGAAGGGATATTCTACACGAGAACCAACGACGAGGCCCCATTCTACAGAAATCCCAAGTGACACTTTATAACATTAATTATTCGTCTTCAGAATTTATATGCGAATAATTATATTAGTTTTGCTTATCGTGGAATGGTCACTACGAAAAACAATACCCGTATATATATATATAGGTTAAACGTTATTCTAGGGCCCTATTATAGGATTTGACTTGAAATTCCAGAATCTAAAATTGAGGCAAATTCCCCATTGGAGCCCACATAACAAATTTCATCAAAATCGGTCCATGTAACTAAGAAAAGTGCCGCTTACGGCGGTCGGACGTTATTTTTTTTTTATTCGATTCTAAAGGTTTGTTATTGAAAATAATAAACAAATAGGATGTGTTTTTCTTGCAACCTATTTTGGGTGTTAGCATTGGTAAATCATCTTAAACTTCTCGCTCTGAAAGTCTCGTCTTTCTTTATGTAGCACATAATTGAAATGAAGTACGTACTTTAACCTTGTACAAAGGTGTTGGTGTACGTAATGTTTGCAGATGGAAAGAATGCGGATGGTTTGGTGAGGTGTCCTTGTGTATTACAGTCCCAAAAACATCCTCCTTCTTCTACCTGCCACTCAAGCCAGGGAAAATGAGACCGAGGGTTGTTGACTACCGACCAATGATGAAGTAGAAGGATTGATTTTCTCCGACCGTTCGCGTACTTTAAGGCAGTGTTCCCAATTTTATAGAGGGTGTCGACCAAACTTCAAGGATCGATCGTAAATCTAATTTAAGTAATAAAATTTATCGTAGCATCTTTGTTTTAACTCCTTGTTTTTCCAATTTTTTTCAATTTCAAATTTTTTTCGTGTTCTTGAACATGTCACTAAAATTACCAGAACAAGGTTAATTAATTGTAAACATGTAAAAATAAGGGCTCCGTTCAATCCAACCGTTCAATTCAAGCTCAAGTAAACAACGAATTCGGCACATGACCAAACACCAACATGATGAAGTAACTTCAAATTGGAGGGCAATCATAACTCCAAGCGCGCAAGATAAAAACAATACTTATGTATTGTAGATTGTAGTGTCTGAAGCGCGATATCAAGACACAATTCATTGGATCTCAATAAATTAGAGTAAACAAATTAATTCTCTGAGTTCATCGTCATTTCTCTCCCTTTACCAATTGAACTGCGCAGAGTAAAAAGTAGTTTACTTGGTATTTTTCAAATTCTGGCAATGAATACAGATATATTTTGGTTATTTTCAATAATGAACCTTTAGAATCGAACAAGAAAACGAGTTAATCCCCCTCAAAATTTGATGGTTTACGTTTAGGTAGATGTATTGTAGAATCCGGAAATCGAATGAATAAAACAGTCCGTTCACCGTACACGAATTACTTTCCTCAATTACCTTGGACCAATTTTGTTGAAATTTGGTTATGGGCTCCATTCGGGGTCTAGTTGTGCCCCGAAGCTGTTGGTTGATGTCGGTCACTTCTAACGGATGGAATAGGAGTTGTAATTTTCAAAAGTGCCCTACCGAATTCGAAAACTCTCGATATGAAGGTATTTTTATTATTGTTTTTTCCACCAATTTCAAATATAATTGAATTTTTAGAATAAAATGAGACCACCCATAGCCCTTTTAGACAGACATTTTGCTTCCTGATAGAATGAGATAATTTTTTTAGATATAAAATAGATATATTTTTTTAGAGATAATTCTTAGATTTCATTCACGTTTTCACATTGTCTTCCTCGATTGGAATTAGTTGATCCTCCCAGTCCCAATCGTTTCTAAAGAGATAAAGGATTTCATTCACATGTTCACCATGTCTTCCTCGATTGGAATTAGTTGATCCTCCTCGTCCCAATCGTTTCTAAAGAGATAAAGGATTTCATTCACATTTTCACCATGTCTTCCTCGATTGGAATTAGTTGATCCTCCCAGTCCCAATCGTTTCTAAAGAGATAAAGGATTTCATTCACATGTTCACCAAATCTACCTCGATTGGAATTAGTTGATCCTCCCTGTCCCAATCGTTTCTAAAGAGATAAAGGATTTCATTCACATTTTCACCATGTCTTCCTCGATTGGAATTAGTTGATCCTCCCAGTCCCAATCGTTTCTAATGAGATAAAGGATTTCATTCACATGTTCACCATGTCTTCCTCGATTGGAATTAGTTGATCCTCCCAGTCCCAATCGTTTCTAAAGAGATAAAGGATTTCATTCACATTTTCACCATGTCTTCCTCGATTGGAATTAGTTGATCCTCCCAGTCCCAATCGTTTCTAAAGAGATAAAGGATTTCATTCACATTTTCACCATGTCTTCCTCGATTGGAATTAGTTGATCCTCCCAGTCCCAATCGTTTCTAAAGAGATAAATGATGTCATTCACATTTTAACCATGTCTTCCTCGATTGGAATTAGTTGATCCTCCTCGTCCCAATCGTTTCTAAAGAGATAAAGGATTTCATTCACATTTTCACCATGTCTTCCTCGATTGGAATTAGTTGATCCTCCCAGTCCCAATCGTTTCTAATGAGATAAAGGATTTCATTCACATGTTCACCATGTCTTCCTCGATTGGCATTAGTTGATCCTCCTCGTCCCAATCGTTTCTAAAGAGATAAAGGATTTCATTCACATTTTCACCATGTCTTCCTCGATTGGAATTAGTTGATCCTCCCAGTCCCAATCGTTTCTAATGAGATAAAGGATTTCATTAACATTTTCACCATGTCTTCCTCGATTGGAATTAGTTGATCCTCCCAGTCTCAATCGTTTCTAATGAGATAAAGGATTTCATTCACATTTTCACCATGTCTTCCTCGATTGGAATTAGTTGATCCTCCCAGTCCCAATCGTTTCTAGAGAGATAAAGGATTTCATTCACATTTTCACCATGTCTTCCTCGATTGGAATTAGTTGATCCTCCCAGTCCCAATCGTTCCTAACGAGATAAAGGATGTCATTCAAATTTTCACCATGTCTTCCTCGATTGGAATTAGTTGATCCTCCCAGTCCCAATCGTTCCTAAAAAGATAAAGGATGTCATTCAAATTTTCACCATGTCTTCCTCGATTGGAATTAGTTGATCCTCCCAGTCCCAATCGTTTCTAAAGAGATAAAGGATGTCATTCAAATTTTCACCATGTCTTCCTCGATTGGAATTAGTTGATCCTCCCAGTCCCAATCGTTTCTAATGAGATAAAGGATTTCATTCACATTTTCACCAAGTCTTCCTCGACAAATCTACCTGCCACTCAAGCCAGGGAAAATGAGACCGAGGGTTGTTGACTACCGACCAATGATGAAGTAGAAGGATTGATTTTCTCCGACCGTTCGCGTACTTTAAGGCAGTGTTCCCAATTTTATAGAGGGTGTCGACCAAACTTCAAGGATCGATCGTAAATCTAATTTAAGTAATAAAATTTATCGTAGCATCTTTGTTTTAACTCCTTGTTTTTCCAATTTTTTTCAATTTCAAATTTTTTTCGTGTTCTTGAACATGTCACTAAAATTACCAGAACAAGGTTAATTAATTGTAAACATGTAAAAATAAGGGCTCCGTTCAATCCAACCGTTCAATTCAAGCTCAAGTAAACAACGAATTCGGCACATGACCAAACACCAACATGATGAAGTAACTTCAAATTGGAGGGCAATCATAACTCCAAGCGCGCAAGATAAAAACAATACTTATGTATTGTAGATTGTAGTGTCTGAAGCGCGATATCAAGACACAATTCATTGGATCTCAATAAATTAGAGTAAACAAATTAATTCTCTGAGTTCATCGTCATTTCTCTCCCTTTACCAATTGAACTGCGCAGAGTAAAAAGTAGTTTACTTGGTATTTTTCAAATTCTGGCAATGAATACAGATATATTTTGGTTATTTTCAATAATGAACCTTTAGAATCGAACAAGAAAACGAGTTAATCCCCCTCAAAATTTGATGGTTTACGTTTAGGTAGATGTATTGTAGAATCCGGAAATCGAATGAATAAAACAGTCCGTTCACCGTACACGAATTACTTTCCTCAATTACCTTGGACCAATTTTGTTGAAATTTGGTTATGGGCTCCATTCGGGGTCTAGTTGTGCCCCGAAGCTGTTGGTTGATGTCGGTCACTTCTAACGGATGGAATAGGAGTTGTAATTTTCAAAAGTGCCCTACCGAATTCGAAAACTCTCGATATGAAGGTATTTTTATTATTGTTTTTTCCACCAATTTCAAATATAATTGAATTTTTAGAATAAAATGAGACCACCCATAGCCCTTTTAGACAGACATTTTGCTTCCTGATAGAATGAGATAATTTTTTTAGATATAAAATAGATATATTTTTTTAGAGATAATTCTTAGATTTCATTCACGTTTTCACATTGTCTTCCTCGATTGGAATTAGTTGATCCTCCCAGTCCCAATCGTTTCTAAAGAGATAAAGGATTTCATTCACATGTTCACCATGTCTTCCTCGATTGGAATTAGTTGATCCTCCTCGTCCCAATCGTTTCTAAAGAGATAAAGGATTTCATTCACATTTTCACCATGTCTTCCTCGATTGGAATTAGTTGATCCTCCCAGTCCCAATCGTTTCTAAAGAGATAAAGGATTTCATTCACATGTTCACCAAATCTACCTCGATTGGAATTAGTTGATCCTCCCTGTCCCAATCGTTTCTAAAGAGATAAAGGATTTCATTCACATTTTCACCATGTCTTCCTCGATTGGAATTAGTTGATCCTCCCAGTCCCAATCGTTTCTAATGAGATAAAGGATTTCATTCACATGTTCACCATGTCTTCCTCGATTGGAATTAGTTGATCCTCCCAGTCCCAATCGTTTCTAAAGAGATAAAGGATTTCATTCACATTTTCACCATGTCTTCCTCGATTGGAATTAGTTGATCCTCCCAGTCCCAATCGTTTCTAAAGAGATAAAGGATTTCATTCACATTTTCACCATGTCTTCCTCGATTGGAATTAGTTGATCCTCCCAGTCCCAATCGTTTCTAAAGAGATAAATGATGTCATTCACATTTTAACCATGTCTTCCTCGATTGGAATTAGTTGATCCTCCTCGTCCCAATCGTTTCTAAAGAGATAAAGGATTTCATTCACATTTTCACCATGTCTTCCTCGATTGGAATTAGTTGATCCTCCCAGTCCCAATCGTTTCTAATGAGATAAAGGATTTCATTCACATGTTCACCATGTCTTCCTCGATTGGCATTAGTTGATCCTCCTCGTCCCAATCGTTTCTAATGAGATAAAGGATGTCATTCAAATTTTCACCATGTCTTCCTCGATTGGAATTAGTTGATCCTCCCAGTCCCAATCGTTTCTAATGAGATAAAGGATTTCATTAACATTTTCACCATGTCTTCCTCGATTGGAATTAGTTGATCCTCCCAGTCTCAATCGTTTCTAATGAGATAAAGGATTTCATTCACATTTTCACCATGTCTTCCTCGATTGGAATTAGTTGATCCTCCCAGTCCCAATCGTTTCTAGAGAGATAAAGGATTTCATTCACATTTTCACCATGTCTTCCTCGATTGGAATTAGTTGATCCTCCCAGTCCCAATCGTTCCTAACGAGATAAAGGATGTCATTCAAATTTTCACCATGTCTTCCTCGATTGGAATTAGTTGATCCTCCCAGTCCCAATCGTTCCTAAAAAGATAAAGGATGTCATTCAAATTTTCACCATGTCTTCCTCGATTGGAATTAGTTGATCCTCCCAGTCCCAATCGTTTCTAAAGAGATAAAGGATGTCATTCAAATTTTCACCATGTCTTCCTCGATTGGAATTAGTTGATCCTCCCAGTCCCAATCGTTTCTAATGAGATAAAGGATTTCATTCACATTTTCACCATGTCTTCCTCGATTGGAATTAGTTGATCCTCCCAGTCCCAATCGTTTCTAATGAGATAAAGGATGTCATTCAAATTTTCACCATGTCTTCCTCGATTGGAATTAGTTGATCCTCCCAGTCCCAATCGTTTCTAAAGAGATAAAGGATGTCATTCACATTTTCACCATGTCTTCCACGAATTGGAATTAGTTGATCCTCCCAGTCCCAATCGTTCCTAAAAAGATAAAGGATGTCATTCAAATTTTCACCATGTCTTCCTCGATTGGAATTAGTTGATCCTCCCAGTCCCAATCGTTTCTAAAGAGATAAAGGATGTCATTCACATTTTCACCATGTCTTCCTCGATTGGAATTAGTTGATCCTCCCAGTCCCAATCGTTTCTAAAGAGATAAAGGATTTCATTCACATTTTCACCATGTCTTCCTCGATTGGAATTAGTTGATCCTCCCAGTCCCAATCGTTTCTAAAGAGATAAAGGATTTCATTAATATTTTCACCATGTCTTCCTCGATTGGAATTAGTTGATCCTCCCAGTCCCAATCGTTTCTAAAGAGATAAAGGATTTGTTCACATGTTCACCATGTCTTCCTCGATTGGAATTAGTTGATCCTCCTCGTCCCAATCGTTTCTAAAGAGATAAAGGATTTCATTCACATGTTCACCATGTCTTCCTCGATTGGAATTAGTTGATCCTCCCAGTCCCAATCGTTTCTAATGAGATAAAGGATTTCATTCACATGTTCACCATGTCTTCCTCGATTGGAATTAGTTGATCCTCCCAGTCCCAATCGTTTCTAAAGAGATAAAGGATTTGTTCACATGTTCACCATGTCTTCCTCGATTGGAATTAGTTGATCCTCCCAGTCCCAATCGTTTCTAATGAGATAAAGGATGTCATTCACATTTTCACCATGTCTTCCTCGATTGGAATTAGTTGATCCTCCCAGTCCCAATCGTTTCTAATGAGATAAAGGATTTCATTCACATGTTCACCATGTCTTCCTCGATTGGAATTAGTTGATCCTCCCAGTCCCAATCGTTTCTAAAGAGATAAAGGATTTCATTCACATTTTCACCATGTCTTCCTCGATTGGAATTAGTTGATCCTCCCAGTCCCAATCGTTTCTAATGAGATAAAGGATTTCATTCACATTTTCACCATGTCTTCCTCGATTGGAATTAGTTGATCCTCCCTGTCCCAATCGTTTCTAAAGAGATAAAGGATTTCATTCACATTTTCACCATGTCTTCCTCGATTGGAATTAGTTGATCCTCCTCGTCCCAATCGTTTCTAAAGAGATAAAGGATTTCATTCACATTTTCACCATGTCTTCCTCGATTGGAATTAGTTGATCCTCCCAGTCCCAATCGTTTCTAATGAGATAAAGGATTTCATTCACATTTTCACCATGTCTTCCTCGATTGGAATTAGTTGATCCTCCCAGTCCCAATCGTTTCTAATGAGATAAAGGATTTCATTCACATTTTCACCATGTCTTCCTCGATTGGAATTAGTTGATCCTCCCAGTCCCAATCGTTTCTAATGAGATAAAGGATTTCATTCACATTTTCACCATGTCTTCCTCGATTGGAATTAGTTGATCCTCCCAGTCCCAATCGTTTCTAATGGGATAAAGGATGTCATTCAAATTTTCACCATGTCTTCCTCGATTGGAATTAGTTGATCCTCCCAGTCCCAATCGTTTCTAATGTGATAAAGGATTTCATTCACATTTTCACCATGTCTTCCTCGATTGGAATTAGTTGATCCTCCCAGTCCCAATCGTTTCTAATGAGATAAAGGATGTCATTCAAATTTTCACCATGTCTTCCTCGATTGGAATTAGTTGATCCTCCCAGTCCCAATCGTTTCTAATGAGATAAAGGATTTCATTCACATTTTCACCATGTCTTCCTCGATTGGAATTAGTTGATCCTCCCAGTCCCAATCGTTTCTAATGAGATAAAGGATGTCATTCAAATTTTCACCATGTCTTCCTCGATTGGAATTAGTTGATCCTCCCAGTCCCAATCGTTTCTAAAGAGATAAAGGATGTCATTCACATTTTCACCATGTCTTCCACGATTGGAATTAGTTGATCCTCCCAGTCCCAATCGTTCCTAAAAAGATAAAGGATGTCATTCAAATTTTCACCATGTCTTCCTCGATTGGAATTAGTTGATCCTCCCAGTCCCAATCGTTTCTAAAGAGATAAAGGATGTCATTCACATTTTCACCATGTCTTCCTCGATTGGAATTAGTTGATCCTCCCAGTCCCAGTCGTTCCTAAAGAGATAAAGGATGTCATTCAAATTTTCACCATGTCTTCCTCGATTGGAATTAGTTGATGCTCCCAGTCCCAATCGTTTCTAAAGAGATAAAGGATTGCATTCACATTTTCACCATGTCTTCCTCGATTGGAATTAGTTGATCCTCCTCGTCCCAATCGTTTCTAAAGAGATAAAGGATTTCATTCACATTATCACGTTGTCTGCCTTGATTGACATTAGATGATTTGTCCATTCCCTTTCACTCTTTGAATAGGCTTTACATCCGCATCTTCACTTTGTCTGCCTCGATTGGCATTATCTGATCCTCTCAGTCCCTTTTGCTCTTCGAAGTAATATGATTCCATTCACTCTATCACTTGCTCAACCTTGATTTGCATGCGTAGATCCTCTCTGGATTCACTTATCTGTACTTTAATGGGATTCAAATTGATCCGTTCAAAGTTAATTAATATCCATCTGATTGGGTATGACGTACACTTTCTCGCCGAATGGAATTCGAGCTCTCCTTTCACCTGTAAATATACATATAAGCTGTACTTTCTATGGTGGTCCTTTAGCTGTTCTTTGTTACTGATGACCTAATCGTCGAAATCTATTAAAAAATTGTAACTAATTTCTCGAAGAAATGGACAAAATTCTACATAGGTACTCATTTAGTTGAAATGGATTTTCACAATTAGTCACTAGTGATTCATTTCTCACCCATTTCCCGTGAACTTCAAGTTTTTACCGTGATTTACTGAGTTCGAGTTCGCCGGTTAATATTGAGAGAGACATGGGATATAGGAATGATTCATCTAGATATGAATACCCGCTGGCGTGACCTTGGTTTTCGGTCCCATTTTAATAATGGGCTACTATAATATTATCAGGTACTTGGCTTTGTCAATTGGCACTCTTAATATCCAGTGTTTGGATCGTTGAGCGTCGACTAACTAACTGGATATGTGGATCGCTGTTGTGATCTTCAGTCAGCTCGGGTTATCATGCCGTAGTGTTGGCGAACACTCATTTAGAAGGCAGTCGATTTCATTCAACACTCAAATCGTAGATTGAATATGAAAACGTTAACAACGATCGCATTAGTCCTTGTGCTTCTAACGAAGTCGACGAAAGCGGGTGAGTATTTTTCAGTATTTCAACATTATCCTTTCCAGTGCAAATCTCGGAAATCTCAAGGAAACTCTTGAAAATATTTTGGATATCAGTTAAAATTGGTTCCGAGTCTACCAACGTAGCGGAAGCTTTGTTTTCACTTTTCAAGGCCTTAAAATCTACAGTAGCCTCTGCGCATGCGCAAACGTGAATTCCTTGTAATAGCCATAACTTCTACATTTTTCATCCGATTTCGACGAAATTTCTCAGGATTGTTCAGATTAGTGTGTAAATTTTCCCCTATGAAGGTAGTGGAAGCTACTTAGATTGACGTTTTGATATCATCATCAGCTGATGATATCAAAACGTCAATCTGATTAGCTTCCACTACCTTCATAATGTATAGATTGTATAGATTCTATACAATCGGATAATGGATACGAGGAAGCTCACCCATATGGCAGAAGTTTTTCATTTGAAGCTGGTAAGTAATAATGGAATAGGAATATTTTCAATATTCAAGCTAATTTTTTGACATATAGAATTTGATTATGAAACAAAGAAGATACGAGTACTCACTGCTCGTACCGGTGCTAACTAGACTTGAATTTATTTAGACAAATATCGGTTCATATTTTCATTAGAAGCTGAAAGGTAATAAGTAATGGAACATATTTTTCATATTCAACCTAATTTTCAGACGTGATGAATTTGTAAAGAAAACGAATTAGGTACCAATAGTAACTAGACATGAATTTATTTCGATAATCACAAGCTGTTGGAGGGCCTACTTCAAGTGCCAACAGAAAAAAAATTCAACTTCTAAATAACTTTTCAAGTGGAATTTCGATAGTTTATTAATTATCAATTGCTTCTGTAAATGACGTTTTGATAGGGGATCAAAATCTTGTCAAAAGCGTCTGCGAAGTTGGATGGGCGGTAATATTCCTCAAATAGAGTGAAAAGGACACATAAATAATTATCTGCATAAACAATAACAAAAAGCCAAGGCACTGAAGAAGTTACGTGGGAAGACTGAGCGGAGGGACGAAGGACATTGGATGAAAAAAAAAAACCAAAGGAGACTTCTTCTTTAATTCCTGAAGTCCAGTAAATAAAATGTATCATTGTCAAACAAACAACCCAAAAAACGTCAAGTGGGTGTGGCACATAGCTTCCTCGTATCCATAACCCGATTATATAGATGATCTGATGCATAGTAGTTATTCTCAAAACATCAATCTCTAAGTACCTTCCTCTAACCTCATAGGGGACCATCTGCACGTTAATCTGAACAATCCTGAGAAATTTCGTCAAAATCGGATGGAAAATATAGAAGTTATGGCTGCTACAACGAATTCACGTTTGCGCATGCACAGCGGCTACTATCAGTCCGGGGGTGATGATTTTCATAGGGGACCGTCTACACGTCAACCCGCATAATCCGTAAAAATTTCATCGAAATCGGACAATAAAGTCGTATAGTTATGCCGGTTACAAGGATTTCATGACAGACACACAGACAGACAGACACGGAACCAAAATTGTTCAAAAAGATCTGAAAAGTAAAACGAAAGTGGAAATTTC
This sequence comes from Apolygus lucorum, assembly GCA_009739505.2. NCBI lineage: Eukaryota > Metazoa > Arthropoda > Insecta > Hemiptera > Miridae > Apolygus > Apolygus lucorum. Next base: position 28,863,687 of record CM019179.2, on the reverse strand, counting down.
GATTTTGTAGAACTTTTTTTTTTTTTGAAAAGTGAAGACAAAGCTTCTGCTACCTTGGTAGACTCGGAAAAAATATATATGTATATAAGTATTTTGAGTAAAAAAAAAAATTTGCATTTTGATTTTTACGATTAATTTGCTCGTTATCTGCGTTTACAAAAATCAACACGATTTCGAAATCGTTACGTTGAATTCTTCACTTTTTCTCGAGAACCAAGGCTTGACGAATGATACGTTTTCATTTAGGGCCCTCCCCAAACTACCCTCTAAATTTGAGCTAAATTGAACTATCAGAAGGTGAGAATCGATGTAAAATTACGGTTCATCCGATTTTGATGAAATTTGACGGTAACCGTCTCGAGGTTATTTCAATCTCGAAATACTCAAGGTATGAATGAAAGAAAAGCATCCAAATTTGATTTATGATGAACTTTTACGCTCTGAAAAGTAGCGGAAATTGCAGTTGTAAGACATTCTTGAACAATTTAAACTCATAGGGGATATTCTAGGGACTTTCCTGAACATTTCCCCAAATTTCTATCAATATCACACTATAATTTGGTATGGTCTGACCCAAAAAGCTGGTTTTGGTTCGAACAGTCAGATATGCAGCCAAATGCAGAACCGTAGCTGTTCTGATAGGCCATGGACGTAAAATGCGAGTGAAAAATTAAGGCAGCAAAAAATCAAATCAAAAATTCTTCCAATACATTTTGAAAAACTTTTCGAAGTGTAAAAATGAACGTTATTTGTAGGTACTAGTTGAGCCAACTGTCAATTATGTTTATATCTAAATTATCCCGATCCATTCGCAAGTGTCATTTTGTTCAAATAAGATATTAAAACTTAAGTGTTTCAAGCAAAATGAATGTTGATTTTTATATACAGGATGTCCCCGAAGACGTCCCCCCCCCCTGCTAAAATCGTCCAGATAGTATTTCAGATAGAATTTCATGATTTTTCCCAAGGATCTCAAATTTGACCACGGTGCGCATTGCGCATGTGCTCAATCATGCGGACACCACCTTTGTTTTTTTCAAATGAGACCCCCCATTTTTTATTGCAGATTCGGATTCTGCGTGGAATTTCATGTACATTTCACCCATCAATCCGCTCAGCGCGCGCTCAGAGATGCGCAACCGTGAGGCTGCATCAAAGTGTGCATGTGAAAAGTACACAAGTGCGACACATGATATTTCAGTAATTTTTAACGCTGAATCACGTGGTCATGTTAATTTCTTAATTTGACTGCATTTTGATCAAATTATCAACGAAAAATAAACTTTTAAAAAAATGGCCTTTCTTCTCACTACTCACTACTAAAATGGTATTTTTACTCATTCTTTACTCACTACTAAAATGGTCTTTTTTCGATTTTCTTGGGCAAAAGTTTTTAAGTAAACAAGATGGTTATGCCCTTAAAAAAGGCCATTTTCTTTTTTAAAAAGTTTATTTTTCGTTGATAATTTGATCAAAATGCAGTCAAATTAAGAAATTAACATGACCACGTGATTCAGCGTGAAAAAATACTAAAATATCACATGTCACACTTGGGTACTTTGTACATGAACATTTTGACGCAACCTCGCTGAGTTGGTTGCGCGCAATAAACTATGCGTAATGTTTGTTGGGGGAGCATGACAATTTTGTGGGACTATCCCGTGAAATGGTCATGCCCCTTCAAAAAGGCACATAGCTTCCTCATATTCATAACCCAATTGTATAGATCAATCTCAAAATCAAACACAAACGGTGGATACAGCTTTCGTACAAGTACGCAACCACGAGAGACATTTTATGTCTTATGTTTAATAAATTGAGAGCTTTCCAATGAGTGGTGAACGATTTTTGTGGGGTGGAAAATGAGGAAGTTAGTTTTCCCTAGGAACGATTGGTTGTACGTGAAAATCATCAGAAATTTCCGCGTAACGCTCCCCGCGTGACGATCCCCGCGTGACGATTTTTCATTTATGTGCCATAGTAAAGACATAAAATGTCAAAAAATCAAAAAACGCAATGCACACCGTAGTCATATTTGAGATCATTGGGAAAACTCTTGAAGGGGGGGGGGGGAGTTTTCGGGGACACCCTGTGGATAGATAATTATTTCGTTAATTTTCAATTTTGCGCAAATAATCCTAACACGAGGTTATTCAATTCACCGTGAAGAATGGCCTTCGATGAAGCTTGCGATTCCTATCGCCTTCCACAATCCTGACTTGCTCTGGCAGCTGATGGACTGGTTCATACCTCTCTCAGTCATAGAAGAGAATGTCTCCTTCTATTTATACACAAGGTACAAACAAAAACAATGTTTTTTTTTGCTGTAGTTACCTAACTAAAGCAAATTAATAGCTAATGCATTATCTATATAAATAAACGTAAATGTTCGTTTGTAGGTTTCTTAGCCTTTCTAAACCCTTCATTCGATTGCGAAGAAACTTTTGGGAAAGGTTGGATGCCCTGCCAAGGTTTTTGAGATAAAAGCGTTTGTTCCGATAGATGGCCCATTTACATTAGTCATGGTTCATATAGGAAACTTATTGGGTATATTGAAACAAACTTGAGCCAACTTGGGTGTGCAGTAAACCTTCCTTGCTACGTTCGTTTATCATTTTCGATAATAAATCTTTGGAATCGATCAAGAAAAAACATTTCAACTGAATTAATAAGTTACCTACTTAATTAATGGATGTTCCACGACATTTTTTCATCAATTTGATCCTGTTAAATTGTCAGAATTATGAATAAAACCTATCACCCAGACGATCAACAATGTTAAATTCGCGATTATTGTGAAATTTATCAAAACTTGGGTCATTCATGCCTTGGCACAAGCATCCAAACCCGTAAGAAGGATATACTTAAAAAATAATAATAATAAATAAATAAATAAACCATTGTGCAATAATTTTTAACTTTTTTTTTACTCGTTGCATTCATAATTTATCTTTGCAAAACTATTTCCCGCTACAATCGATGGGAAAAAACCACGCATATAAGTTAATTTGTACATCAAAGTAATTACATCAGAACTTTTAGTACTCGGAAACCATATTCATCTAGCAGCTTGGTTTTTAAGGTTCGATATCCGACCCCGGACTTTAGGAGTGAGAGACGAGATTGAATCAACTCGTCCCCGAGTTGATAAAGGGAGGATTGTTTCTCTTCTGGCTCTGTCATCAGCCGACGCTTCTCTTCCCATGGGGTCAGAGTTCAGCTCCATGTCCCTGGGGTCCCATTTGCTCAAGCCGTCGAGTAGCTGAAGCCTTCAGCGTATACCTGATAAATGTTCCTCTTCAGGACTCCGGAGGTCGTCGACTCTAGGATGAACAATGGGTAGCTCGCTCTTACCAGATCCATGGCTGACCTGCCATGCCAGACCCCACAATAAGAAATCATTTCACTAGTCACCTTTATAAGACTTTGCTGTACGTCGGCAATCATTGCTGCAGCCCCTTTTAGTGCGGCAACTTCATATTTCTGTATTTTGGCAGCATTAATGGCTGCAGGTGATCTCTGCCCAGAGCCGGAGACCACACATCAATAATGAACGCTACTCCTAGCGTTACCACCAAGTGATAACCTCGTTGTTCTAAAATGAAGTGCATTGCGATTAATAGGTTAACCCATTAGGGACCATAATAGGTCATGGTCGAATTTTGAATTCAAATTTTTCATAATGATCCCATTTAAGCACAGACACAAGGTGAAAATTATTTTACATGTCAAGCGCTTGTAGTCAGCGGTGTTCATAACCACATTATGTCCAACGTTGTCATTTCTAGGGCTCTCGTTGACGCGTTCATGTCCGATTTTCCCGGAGTGAGCCAGGTGAGTAGTCAGGTAGTGTAAGGCAAGCGTCAACGGGATTCTAGTTGAGATATCAGTGAGTCTTTCCTATGATGATCATCAGCATTTTGAATGGCAACATCAGCAATCCAAGTGCAAATGGGCCCCCAAAATTGTCCGAAAGTTGCCTCTTAAAGCAAACATCTTAAACAGAGCAAAAAAATAAATAAATAAATAAATAAAATAAAATAAATAAAAAATAAAAAAAAAACAGGTGGTGTAAGGTTCTAGTGATGCCGTTTGGCACATTCAAACATCATCACAATTCATGAGTACACAATGTAACAAATCTGTACCTCAGAGGTCAACTATTGTATGTCCAAAATTCTCGTTTTCGAGATTTTTGTTTTGTATGTGCATTCTTTCTATTGTATTTTGTATTCTATTGTATTGGTAGGCATAAACAGATTCTACAGAATTAATTTGAGCATGATAAAGTCATCAGAATGGGCCATAGGGATCAAAATAGGTGTGCCCACAACTTCTTTTAGCTCTGCTGTAAAATCGCCAAAATGTCACTTACGATAATCGACCTCTGAGGTACAGAAATATAGTGAGATTAATATTTTATTGTATCATCAGCATCCATAACCCGATTATATAGATGGTCCGATGCATAGTAGTTAATCTCAAAACACCAATCTCTAAGTACCTTTCACTACCCTCATAGGGGACCATCTACACGCTAATCTGGACAATCCTAGAAAGATTCATCAAATTCGGATGAAAAATGTATGTTTACGTTTGCGCATGCGCAGTGTCTACTATCAGTCCGAAGGTGGTGATTTTCATAGGGGACCATCTAAATACTAGTTTGTAACATCCCTGAGAATTTCATCAAAATCGGATGAAAAATGTAAATGTTATGGCTATTACAAGGATTTTACGTATGCGCATGCGCAGAGGCTTCTGTAAATTTCAAAGCCTTGTTTTTCATAGGGAACCATCTAAATAATGATCTGTAATATCCCTGAGAATTTCGATGAAATCGGATGGAAAATGTAGAAGTTATGGCCGTTACAAGGAATTCACGTTTGCGCATGCGCAGTGGCTACTATCAGTCCGAAGATGATGATTTTATAGAAATCGGACAATAACTTCGTATAGTTATGCGCGTTACAAGGAATTCATGACAGACACACAGACAGACAGACACACAGACAGACAGACAGACAGACATACAGACAGACACACAGACACGGAACCAAAATTGTTCAGAAAGGTCTAAAACGCAAAACGCGAGTGAAAATTTCGATTTTGGAGAACTTTTTTTTTGTCCTTGAAAAGTGAAAACAAAGCTTCCGCTACCTTGGTAGACTCGGAAGCAATAAACTTCATAACTCAAGATAAAAATTGCTTTAAAAACGTTATTAAAGGCTCTTACGCCGAAAAAAATTTGAAGAGGGTTGAGGTCAAAAAGTTGATCGTTCTGGCAAGTACTCCAAGAATGTAGGGCTGACAAATGGGACCGTGTAATTTCATTCTCATAGCTGCTTCAATACCTCAAGAACATTGTCAAACAAGAAACAACACAAACGAACCCCACTGGAGCTAAAGAAATTGAAGAAATGGCAGAGTTACTGTGGGTATACCCATGAATGAGCAAAGCCGAAGCACATGTTTGGCTGATTCGGGTATATGACACCTTATTCGGCAAATCTTTCATTTCTTCAACAGCGAGGAAGCTGAACAAGTTATGTCTAATGTAAAATTTGGGATTTACAGAGGTAACTATGAGGTCCCGGAACAACTTTGGATCGACAATGAAATAGCACTTGCCGGCTCACATTTTGACGCGACCAAAAAGACCTTGATTGTTATTCACGGGTATTCGACGGATTATACGGCATTAAGTGCTCAAGGCTCCAAGCAAGGTAAAGTGAAATCTTTTTGATTGTCTATTGAAAATCTATTACTTTTTGTTTGGTTGAGTCTGAAACACTCCATGTACCTCAGAACAAGTCAATTCCTTCTGATATGTTATCCAAATTTGACTCAATAAAATCCCATTAGTGCATTTTTCAAAGGTTTCCATTTTCTCGGCTACAAAAACCTCAAAAAATACTCTCCCCGTCACCCCAAACTCATAGAGGAGTACCAACGCATAAATTGTTATTAGCGAATTTTTAAGAAAAATTAAGGTATTGCAAGGGCCTCAAAATTTTTAGAATGGACTTTTTCGAAAATGTTCTCACTGAAATCCGTTTTCTGTGGTTATTACCTTTACAATCATATTAATATATGGTATATTCGGATTCAGCACAAAATGACTGATATCAATGCGTTTTTCAAAAATGAAAATTGTCCAAAAATTAGAAAAAGTATGTATATATTTATATATAATGAAAACGTGCATATGCACAAATATATTATATTTGTTGTACCCGGGAACGCAGTAGCTGTGTGGGTACTCTATGAGTTTGTAGAGACGAGTAGAACATGAATATGGACTCCTAACATCTTCAAAGCATACTCAGTTCAGACAGTATGTTGGTATGGTATACTGAAAATTCGAAAAACCAAGAATCGTGTGGAAAAAAAAAACTTCTAAAAGAAATTGCAACACCATTGTTCCTTTTCTTAACCATACCTTCAACTGAAAGATTTCTTTGAAAATTTGTACAAACTTTTATGTTTGTGGCCAAAAAATTTACATTGAAAGGAATACAGTCTTGTGTTCATATTGAATGGAATACAGTCTAGTGTTCAGTTGGTTACGTGTAAGGAAGTACTCAATTTAACATTTCCGAACGAAATGAAGCCATACAAGTACAATTACGAATTTTATCGAAAAATGTATCGATTTCAGAATATCTGACGTACAATGACGTCAACGTGATCACGCCTGACTACGGAAGTATCAATCACGACCCGCTTTTCTTTTTTTTCTACACGGCCGCCAAGTCGTACAAAATAGGTCGATTCATCGGGCAGCTCGTCGTATTTTTGATCGAGCAAGGAGCAGATCCTGATAAAATACACATAATTGGCCATAGTTTGGGAGCCCACATTGCTGGATTCGCTGCAAAATACGCTAAGAGTAAAGGAATGCTGATCGGAAGAGTCACAGGTGAGAACAATTATTTTTAAATTCCTTATTTATTTATCAAAGCTTACCTCCAAAACATTGAGGCACTTAGGTTTCAATACTATTGACCAAGATGTTCGTTATTGTATATAAATAAGCTCCAGTAAAATTGAGCTTACTAACTACTACTGACTTCTACTGAGATATTAACTATATGATTGGTGATACTAAGCTGAGTCTTGACAAAAGTGCTGAAGAGCAAACTAAGTAAGCTTAAAAGTTAGCAACCAAAGTTGGTTTGGGATGATGGTGAGGAAATTATGAGCCAATCCTCTTGTTCTTCAAATCCGAGAGCTTCCGTTCTTATTCAAAAACATCGTCAGGGTTTTATTTCTATTATGCATTATAATATATTATATTTCCTCTACATTTTTATAGGGTATTTTATCTCCCTTTAGTTAAATTTTGTATGAAGGTACTTATTTTTCATCATATACTTCCACTTAATTTTTGTTTACATAAGTTAGTTCATCCTCATTTAGCTTCATGTGGCTTTTAAAATTCAAGTAATGTTGGTTTATTATTTTCAATAATGAACCTTTGGTATCGACCAAGAAAAAAAATTGTTTAACACCCCCTCACAATTTGTTGGTTTACGTTTCAAGGTACGTAGAATCCAAAAATCGAATAAAAATTTGGCCGTCCGTCCACCGTACTTTACTCACTCAGCATTGACCGATTTTGATGAAATTTGGTATGTAGGCTCCATTTGGGGTCTAGTTGTGCCCCGAAGATTTTGGTTGATGTAGGTCACTTCTAAGGGTTCAAAAATGAATTTCGAAAACGCCCTAACTCAAAAAATGTTGATATAAAAGTATTGTTTTTCCTTCAGTTTAAGATAGTATAGAACTTTTAGAATTTTTTGAGACCACGTGGAGCCCTGCAGGACAAATCATTCGCTCCCTACGAGAATTTAAGATTGGACGTACGATAAATCAGAAACACCTTACACCAAATTTCATCTAAATCGGTCAATGCTAAGTGAGGAAAACGCTGAGTACGGTGGACAAAAACAATGTTACCCCCCTCCCCACAAAATTTGTTGGTTTAATGTTATGGGGCGGGGGGTAAACATTTTTTCTTCGTCGATTCCAAAGGTTTAATGCTGTGCTGATGTTTAATGCAGGATTGGACCCCTGCAACCCAGTCTACAATGCAAACTCAGCAGAATACCGTTTGGACTCAGGAGATGCCAGATTCACCGACTGCATTTACACGACGTACGGTATTTGGGGACTCGGATTTCCAGTCTGTCTAGCCAATTTTTTCCCGAATGGCGTTGGAATGGGTCAACCTGGATGCAACGAAGGGGATTTCTGGCAAGGTAATGGAACAATTAGTAAATAAGATGCAGAAAGCGTTAGGTAGTATCCAGAAGAACTATTAGGAGGCGAACCGATGCTTCCTCATAGCATGGGGATTGCAATTCAGAAAAAATTGAATAAGTAGAAAGTTGCCGATTTTTCATGAGTTGCAGAGTTAAATCGATTGAGTAACAAACATGAACTGAAGGTACATCACAGATAGCTCAGCCTATACTGTTGAAGGTGAAAGGGCACTCGAATCCCACAGGTCGAGAAAGCGCCAATGAAATGAATGCGTCCTAGTGGCTCAGACAAGTGAAACAGACTAGCAGCGTCAACTAATGCCGAACCAAATGTGGAAGGGAGCAAATTAAAAATCGTTATTCTCTCCACAAGGGTGATACAGGAAAATAATAAACCGTAAAGTAATAATTTAAAGTACTTTTCAGCGTAGTTGTACTTCTGAAATTATGGAGTCGTTATTTATTTGTGAGCAGAAAGTTTATGTGACAAGTTTTTTACCCTAGAATAGTTGACTCAGGAAGCAGTTACTATTTTGGGGAGACCGCTCGAAAAAGGGGCTGAAAAAGCCCGTTAAAAAATGACGCCAGTGCTCCATGAAAAAGTGTTAAAACACTGGAATCGATTTAGAATGCCTCAAAACGGATTTACATGAAGAAAATTTGAACAAATTATTTATTTAACGTTTTTTAGAGCCACCGCAATAGCTACATTTTCTACCAAAATTCACTAATTAGAAAAAAATACTCGTAGGCAGCGAATGGTTTGTCCAACAGAGCTTCGTGTGGTCTCAAATTTTTTTTAAAATTCAATACTATTTTAAATTGGTGAAAAAACAATACCTTTATTTCGAGAGTTTTCAAGCTAGGGCACTATTGAAAATTTCAACCCTTAGTTCTCGAAGAACTAAGAACTCGACCCCAAATGGAACCCATATACCAAATTTGAACCAAATCGGTCCAGTGTTGCTATGAAAAATGCTGCGTGCGGCGGACGGACATAACATTTTTTATTCGATTTTTGGATTCTAGGTACCTTGAAACGCAAACCAATAAATTTTTGGGAAGGGGGCTGAAGGGGGCACGTGACCGGAGTACCGTGAACTGGGGTGATACTGATATGCTGGGGTGATACTGATCAACACGCCGTTTTTCATGTGCATGCGATTGCAGCGCTCCACACAGTCCTAAATTGGAAAGTTAGGTCGTGTTATGTGTTCGTAACAATGTCTTCTTTGGGGGATATCGTTCCCGCCCGATAGGTAGTCTAGGTTACCATGGTAGCTGATAAGGAAATGAACAAACCTCAAAATCGGGCCCAGCTGACATTGTGATTGTAACTTCTGTTGTGCCGGTGTAGGGTGTTGTGTGGTGAAGTTCTAGCGAAAAGATTTTGTTTCTACTAGAGGTAAGCATGAAATATCTGCAATTAGTTAGTTTTTTCCGTGTTACTACAGCTGGTTATCTGTTAAAAACAAGAAAAAATCATTTTCAGGGGGTGATAGTGATCACGGCTGAAATGCCCCTAAACTATCAAAAAGTGATTGGTCCATCATTATTTTTAGTAACAAGTGCTTTAAAATAAGTTGTTTCTTGTCAGTTACCAAGCATGTGCCACGAAATTCGTGGCACGAATGGTCTCATTATAATAATAAATACTGAAGAGGATATTACGAGTCTTGAATTTTGGCTTTATTCTGATTTTAGTAAGTAAAGAGTTGGTTTTTATTAGTTTTTCAATAAAAATTGTGCTGAAATGAGTTGTTAAGGGTTTTTGACATTTTCATGTCTTTGCTTTGGCACATGAACTGAAAAATCGTCACGAAAACTAAGCAAGTCTTGCTCACGCGACCAATAAATAAAATAGACTCTCTGTGTTGCGTGAAGAACTATCGACTGTTTTCTTATTTTGATGCTTGGGTACATGAACTAACAACCTTACTTCACTATCTTGTTGTGTAGTGGTTGACATGAAAATGTCCCAACGTGTTGCAGACTCGTATGCAAGCATTTTCAGAGGTTTGAAGTAAGGATGTACACAAATACGTCACTGATTTCCTTAAAACTTTCCAAGTATTCAAAAATTTAAAAATATGCCTTTTTTTTTACCTCAGGGTACTGAAAAACAATTTTTTTTTCTTCAACAGTGATCAGTACCACTCCATAGACACTCTGAAAGCGTTTTGTTCGATTTTAAATTAGTGATCACTATCACCCCCTATGTGGGGGGTGATACTGATCAATTTAATTATTTTTTTTATGAGCTTAATTCATCGAAATTTCAAAGTTTGATATAGGATACTGTTCATAAGATGTGGAAGAACATAAACTATTTTTTTCAGATTTTTTTGAATTATTACACTGGTAGTTTTCAAGGAAAAACTGTAGAAATTGATCACTATCACCCCAGTCTACAGTATCGGAAAAGGACCTGAGTACTTAAAAGGCCTATGACCGTCACGCGTCCCCCTTCCGCGTAATAACATGTTCCATGTTATTGCCTCTTTTAGGGCTAGAAACCAGTTCATGAAGGTGCACTGCAAAACTAGTCGAGAGATGACCTTGTGTGCGTTGTTGTATACCACTCCACTACCTGTAAAATGTTAGTGGAAACAGTGTCACAAAACAGTGATCACCAACTACGACTGACTTTGAGGATTACTATCAATTCTACAGCACTGGCGCTAATTGACTACAGGATCACTCGGGGCATTCAGTTTTCGCAATTGCGAAGTGAAGTGGATCACTCAGGTGTCTCACCTTCCGCCCCTCAGACTCGACGGGCGCACTGGAACATCATTATCACCATAAAATCACTTTTTCTAGATTCAAGCTACACCACTTACGCTAAATTCATAATCATAATCATAGGGTGGATGACATTCAGTTTCAGGTTGTGGGCACTCTCTAGTGGTTGATTACTTCATAGAGTCCATCAACCCCCAGAGTGCGTTTCACGTCCAAGAGTGTGACGGAGTCCCCGATGTGGAGCGTCCAACCCACTGTTGGCCAACAATGAGGACTCTCATGGGGGAGTATGCTAATCGGCAGTAAGTACACCAAGTCTAATCCTTAATGTTGTCGAATTTTGTACGTCAAACGGATTGGGAATGGGGTCTACTGGAAGATAAAATCCTTCTTCGCCCAGCTTTTGGTTAATATATTACATTCTGTGGCTGTGAAAACCTTTATAATTGTCTAACTGTTTTGTTTTGAATACTGATGTTTGATTCATTGTTACATTTGATAGATACCACAAAATTTAATCCTACAAAATTATTGTGGCATCTCCTCCAACCCCCTTCAAAATGACTCTTGGTATGCTCACTGAGTAAACCATCCGTTAGGATCTAGTCATTCTAGGGCCCTAGAATAACGTTTAACACTAGGAATAACCAAGGGGAAAAAATTACCGTAGGAGAAAATGACTAAACAAGTGAACCTCTGTTACAAAACACCGCGAAAATCGAGGAATATTGTTGACGTCATACGAAAAAAAAAAAGACGCGAAAACAACTCCGACAACAGACAGAGTTCTAGCACCGCCACACAAAACGATCCAGTGAAATAGCTACTCGAATAATGTGATTCAAATCTTGAAACTAAATAAGAGAAGATGAAGAATAATAATGCTTGATAAACTAGTAGGTAGAATCGTATTGTAAAAAAGTGAGTAATATTGTTTCTTTTGGTCACTTTTGTGTCTGGGTTCTTCCTGCCAGTTCGCGGCGCACTCTTGTGCGCACTACTCGTAAGCTAAAAGTTCGTATATGTTCCGCTTCTGTGGTAAGCGCCACAGAACCTCCTTTGAAGTCAGATTGGTAGAATATCCGTTACGTTTCAAACATGGCTGCCTCTTACACATTGCCACCACATTTAAAATTTCCATCTTCCTTAAATTCTCTAAATTTTTTGGATGCGTTTTCGAGCAGCTCACTTCCATAAAAATAAACCCTCATTCGAAAAAAAAAAAAAAATGTGAGGCAAATGCCCCATTATTCCTATTTCTCCCTGTTGCCCATGGAGCCAGGGAGAACTAGCGCCGGTCTGACACCTAACGTCTAGTCTTCTCAAGGTTGAAAAAAATGTTCTGCAAAATGAAAATTTCCACTCGCGTTTTACGTTGCACACCTTCCTGAACGATTTTGGTTCCGTGTCTGTCTGTCTGTGTGTCTGTCATGAATTCCTTGCCCCAGCCGTAACTTCTACATTTTTCATCCCATTTCGATGAAATTTTTAGGGATTATGCTGGTTGGCGTGTAGATGGTTTCCTATGAAAATCATCACCCTCGGACTGATAATAGCCACTGCGCATGCGCAAACGTGTATTTCCTTGTTACAGCCATAAATTCTACATTTTCCAACAATGTAGGGTCCCAATAGAGTAGAGATTGATGTTTTGAGATTAACTTCTATGCATCGGATCTTCTATAAAATTTTTACTTCTTATTTGCAAAATAACGTTTCAGGGTTCCCGGAATGTTCTACCTGAAAACCAATGCGAAGCCACCTTACAGCAGAGGATAGAATCTGGGAGACTTCCATAACTTCGTCGGGAGAACCGAACTATACATTACCTCCCTTGATGAAAGTGGGGACCTTAGAATCGGGCTTTGTTTGTTCAGGATAGAATATGAATAATAATGTGTAATAATAATAAATTACATTGCCTCTTTTATTCAATTTTATTCATTTTAAGGTTGATGGAAGATTCCAACGTCTGCTCGTTATTTTAACTGATCAGATGAAAGACGATTATTCGACTAGTTTTATTAGTCACTCACGTTAATGAATTACCGAAGTAACAAGTTGCTCATTGCCAGTATTATAGTAAATTATCCGTTAGGTAATTATCTGTAAGTCTTCGAATAACTAATAAAATAGATCATGAAAGTATATGTTATTATTGGATAACTCCCAACTGTGGTGGTTATCATCACGAATTATATACCTGTCAAAGAGATGGAATTGCCAAGAATATACATTATAGCATATTTCACCTATCTGCCTGATTACATTTTGAATTTATTGCTTTATTCTAAAATATCCGACTTACACTAATAGTGTAGTCACTAGCTGCTCGTAGAGAACCCTCAAGGCACTTTATAGAACTTTCTTTTGAATAAGGACAACGAGCACTCTCCGAGATGTCTCTGATAGTTAAAGTCAGTAGTCATGTCCGAACCGAGATCTTGAAATTTGTATTAATTTTCCTATTATGATCTGAACAAAAACCAATTCTAATATGATCTAAATATCAAGTCAGGTAGTGATTCGTGCCCTAAGAAAGTAGTGACATAATTACATTGACATTGAAGCAGTTTTGTTCAAAACTCGAGTGTTTTCTTTGTAACTCTTAGGGCTGCACGAAAAGAGAGATGATATGCGGATCCCTCCTCCCCCCCTTTCCGAGGGCCGATCGACTTCTATATATTACATTATATTATATACTATGCATCGAATCTTCTATATAATCGGGTTATGGATACGAGGAAGCTATGTGCCACACCCACTTGGCAGACTTTTTTTTTTGCAATCGATTTATACTTTGCCTTAATCAATGGTAGGCATTATAAAACTGGCTAGGCATTGTGTCTAAAGAGAGTTAAAAATAAAAATGAAGAAATTTCATACATTGCCTAAAAAGTTGAGGCATTGTGTACAATGATTAAAATGCCTGGATTTCATATTTCGCCGGTAACGTATACAAAATGGTATATTCAACCAACAAATATACAAGTTTTATGTTTTTTCGTTGATATTGGTGCCAACCGTAGGTACCACCTATGTACTGTACCTACTTCACATTGCTAAGCACGCAGAACTGAGTATAAATTGAAAAAGAGGGCTGGACAGCCACTTTATTTCACCGAATTTTAATTTAATTGTCCAACAGTTTTTATTCCTCTGTCTGAGGTTCAACGATTTTATTTACCGAACAACCTCGCAATATTTTCTATCATAAATCGTTTCATAACTAACCGCCCAAATAAAAACGATATCAGGCCCGTCTGACAGGTACTCGTGCTTGTTGGGGAATTGTAAAAATCGGTTATCTTCAGACGGAAGATAACGTCACATGTTATCCAAATTTTAATACCTACCAGGATTATGGATTAAAGATAATCGTTTTTGATCATTCCAAATAAGACATTTAGGCTCATTAATGAAACAGTGGAGAAAGGAAACAATAATTGAGAATATGTAACGATAAATTTGAGGGTAAAAACAGGAATGAATAGGAATAAATAAATGAATGCACTTGTAGCCAGTTTTCATTCAAGAATCGGTAGATAAATAAGGCGTTTGCGCTCTGTTTTCTTGAAGAAAATCCCCGTTTTGTGTGCCTTTTGCCAAGTTTAGTAGCCAAGTGCTTAGGTTCTTGGGAGGAAAAACAATGAGAATACAGCTGTTGATGACATTCACTTCAATTGCAATCGCCTCATCGTATCAAATAAGTAAGTTGATGATATATTATAATATTTAATATTAAGGTATATTTTAAATAAATAAGTGTTATTTGTAAAATTACAAGTATGAGTGTCTAATCGAATATTGAACTTGGTGACAAAAAACGTTTGTTAAGTTGGGAGGGGAATATCTTTACGATCGTACAGCTCCTCGCGCAGAAAAACATAGAATATACTATGGTTGTGTGGTGTGAACGTCGAGGGTTATCACTGCTATGGTGTGAAATTTTGAATAAATAATTCAATACAGGGAAATTCCCCATGTATATATATGACTGACTAAATTGAATAGGAAACTGGTTTATGAGAAAAACGTCTTGCCAAGTGGGTGTGGCACATAGCGAAGTGAGGCTCCAGAACTAGAGAACGATAGATAGGCTGAGCTCGATGGATCGGAGAAGAGTCAGTCTATTCATTGCCTCTCGTTTGTGCATGGCTCTTCTCAGATCCATCGAGTATTTCAGCTTGGTTCGTCCTTCCTTCTCTTTTCCCGGAGGAATTAGTGGATTGTCCCGGCCATCCCAGTCGAAGATGGTAAGACTATTATTTTTCTCAACTTATACGAAATATATCATTGTAATTGGAGAAGAATTCTTCTCTTTTTTAAATTTTCCACATTCATATCAATTTGATAACAAACTGGGGTGACGTCTCCACGATCATAACAGCTTCCTGGGCTACAGCACGAAGAACAGTTGGAGAGGTGCTGACTGCTCAGCCAGGGACGCCAACAGGGGCCTCGTGGTCACGTATTTACTGAGTTCGAGTTAGCCGGTTAATATCGAGAGAGACATGGGATATAGGAATGATTCATCTAGATATGAATACCCGCTGGCGTGACCTTGGGTTTTCGGTCCCTTTTTAGTAATGGGCTACTATAATATTATCAGGTACTTGGCTTTGTCAATTGGCACTCTTAATATCCAGTGTTTGGATCGTTGAGCGTCGACTAACTAACTGGATATGTGGATCGCTGTTGTGATCTTCAGTCAGCTCGGGTTATCATGCCATAGTGTTTGCGAATACTCATTTAGAATGCAGTCGAGTTCATTCAACACTCAAATTGTAGATTGAATATGAAAACGTTAACAACGATCGCATTAGTCCTTGTGCTTCTAACGAAGTCGACAAAAGCGGGTGAGTATTTTTCAGTATTTCAACATTATCCTTTCCAGTGTACATTTCTACCGAGTCTACCAACGTAGCGGAAGCTTTGTTTTTACTTTTCAAGGTTGAAAAAATTCTCCAAAATCGAAATTTCCACTAGCGGTTTACGTTTCAGACCTTCCTGAACAATTTTGGTTCCGTGTCTGTCTGTGTGTCTGTCATGAAATCCTTGAAACCGGCATAACTATACGAAGTTATTGTCCGATTTCGATGAAATCTTCAAGGAATGTGCTGGTTGGCATGAAAATCATCACCCCCGGACTGATAGCAGCCGATGCGCATGCGCGAACGTGCATTCCTTGCAACAGCCATAACTTCCACATTTTCTATTCGATTTCGATGAAATTTTCAGGGATTATGCAGATTAAGTTCTAGACGGTCCCCTATGAAAATCATCACCCCCGGAGTGATAGTAGGCGCTGCACATGCGCGAACGTAAAATAAATACTTGTAACTTCTACATTTTCTATCCCATTTCGACGAAATTTCTCAGGATTGTTCAGATTAGCGTGTAGATGGTCTCCTATGAGGGTAGTGGAAGGTACTTAGATTGAAGTTTTGATATCATCATCTATGCAATCGGATTATGGATACGAGGAAGCTATGTGCCAAACCCAGTTGGCAGACGTTCTTCATTTGAAGCTGGTAGGTAATAATGGTATAGGAATATTTTAATATTCAAGCTAATTTCCAGACATATAGAATTTGATTGTGAAACTAAGTAGATACGAGTACTCTGTACTAGCTAACTAGACGTGAATTTATTCAGACAAATATCGGTTCATATTTTCATTAGAAGCTGAAAGGTAATATAACTTATTACTGAAAATTATGTTGAATATGAAAAATATGTTCCATTACTTATTAGTAATAAGTAATGGAACATATTTTTCATATTCAACATAATTTTCAGACGTGATGAATTTGTAAAGAAAACGAATTAGGTACCAATAGTAACTAGACATGAATTTATTTCGATAATCACAAGCTGTTGGAGGGCCTACTTCAAGTGCCAACAGAAAAAAAATCTAACTCCTAAATAACTTTTCAAGTGGAATTTCAATAGTTTAATAATAATAATTAAATTCCACTATCAAAACCCCATTTACAGAAGCAATTGATAATTATTATCAATTGCTTCTGTAAATGGGGTTTTGATAGGTGACAAAAATCTTGTCAAAAACGTCTGCAAAGTTGGATGGGCAGTGATATTCTTCAAATCGAGTGAAAAGGACACATAAACTATTAACTGCATAAACAATAACAAAAATCCAGGGCACTGAAGAAGTTACGTCGGAAAACTGATATTGGATGGAATTTAAACGTTTTAAAATTTATACTTAAACAACGAAAAATAAACTTTTTAAAAAGAAAATGGCCTTTTTACTCATTACTTACTATTAAAATGGTATTTTTACTCACTGCTAAAATGGACTTTTTCCGATTATCATGGTTTTTAAAAGTTTTTAAGTAGACAGGATGGTCTTGCCCTTAAAAAAGGCCATTTTGCTGTTTTAAAAAGTTTATTTTCCGTAGATAATTTGATAAAAATGCAGTCAAATTAAGAAATTAACATGACCACGTGATTCAGCGTAAAAAAATACTAAAATCATGTGTCACACTTTGTACGGTTGTGCATCTTTAAGCGCGCGCTGAGCTAGTTGCGCACAGTAAAAAAAAAAAAAAAACGCAATGCGCACCGTGGTCATATTTGAGATCATTGGGAAAAATATTGAAGACTCCAAAAAATTTAAAAAATTACTATCTGGACGACGACTTTAGCGGGGGGGGGGGAGGGGAGAGTTTTCGGGGACACCTGTAGATAGATCATTATTTCATTATTTGTCAATCTTGCTCAAATAATCCTGACACGAGGTTATTCGTTTCAACCGTGAAGAATGGCCTTCGATGAAGTTTGCGATTCCTATCGCCTTCCACAATCCTGACTTGCTCTGGCAGCTGATGGACTGGTTCATACCTCTCTCACTCATAGAAGAGAATGTCTCCTTCTATTTATACACAAGGTACAAACAAAAACAATGTTTTTTTTTTGTTTTTTTGCTGTAGCTACCTAACGAAAGCAAATACATTATGTATATAAATAAACGTAAATGTTCGTTTGTAGGTTTCCTATGCCTTTCCAAACCTTTCATCCGATTCCGAAGAAACTTTTGGGAAAGGTTGGATGCCCTACCAAGGTTTTTGAGATAAAAGCGTTTGTTCCGATAGATGGCCCATTTACATTAGTTACGGTTCATTTAGGAAACTTATTGGGTATATTGAAACAAACTTGAGCCAACTTGAGTGTGCAGTAAACCTTCCTTGCTACGTTCGTTTATCATTTTCGATAATTAATCTTTGGAATCGATCAAGAAAAAACATTTCAACTGAATTAATAAGTTGCCCACTTAATTAATGAATGTTCCACGACGTTTTTTCATCAATTTGATCCTGTTAAATTGTCAGAATTATGAATAATACCTATCACCCAGACGATCAACAACGTTAAATTCGCGTTTATTGTGGAATTTATCAGAACTTGGATCATTCATGCCTTGGCACAAGCATCCAAACCCGTAAGAAGGGTAAACTTAAAAAAATAAGTGAATAAATAAAATGATAATAATAAATAAATAAACCATTGTGTAATAATTTTCAACTTTTTTTACTCGCTGCATTCATAATTTATCTTTGCGAAACCTTTTCCCTCTACATTCGATGGGAAAAAACCGCGCATATAAATTAATATATACATCAAAGTAATTACATCAGTACTTTTAGTACTCGGCAGCCATATCCATCTAGCAGCTTGGTTTTTAAGGTTCGATATCCGACCCCGGACTTTAGGAGTGAGAGACAAGATTGAATCAACTCGTCCCCGAGTTGATAAAGGGAGGATTGTGCCTCTTCTGGCTGTGTCATCAGCCGACGCTTCTCTTCCCATGGGGTCAGAGTTCAGCTCCGTGTCCCTGGGGTCACATTTGCTCAAGCCGTCGAGTAGCTGAAGCCTTCAGCGTATACCTGATAAATGTTCCTCTTTAGGACTCCGGAGGTCGTCGACTCTAGGATGAACAATGGGTAGTTCGCTCTTACCAGATCCATGGCTGACCTGCCATGCCAGACCCCACAATAAGAAATTATTTCACTAGTCACCTTTATAAGACTTTGCTGTACGTCGGCAATCATTGCTGCAGCCCCTTTTAGTGCGGCAACTTCATATTTCTGTATTTTGGCAGCATTAATGGCTGCAAGTGATCTCTGCCCAGAGCCGGAGACCACACATCAATCGAAATTACCTACCTACTAAATTCCATGAGATTTTCTAGTCTATTCTTCATGCTAACTTCTTGTTTGTATTTTGTGGTTCTCTGACAAATTCTCAAAAGGTCTTATTTATTTATTTATTTATTGTACAAACGGGCGAGCCCAATTACAAAGTAATTTTAAAAAAAAGATCGGAAGAAGCAATGATACTGTTGGTGAAAAAGAGAAGGGGTGTCTAATAAAAAGGTGAAGAATTTATGGCAGACTTGAAATCGTTGAAAGAGCTGGTGAATATATCGAGGTCTTGATAGAGGGATAAGAGATGATTTGCTAGGCGTGGGATTCTGTGGAGTGGACGGTGTTGAAGATAGTTGTACGGGGAGAATGAGACGAAGAATGGGTTAGAGAGGCGCGTGGAGACTTGAGGAACCCTAAAGTTTAACCTAGACAGAAGGTTGGGCGAGGAGATCCTGTTGTGGAGCAGCTTGTGCAGGAACGACATATCTGCCAGCAGTCGGCGCTTCTCCAACGTCTGAAGGCGGCATCTACCAAGGAGAGCGTCGTAGTCTATTTCATCCCCGGGAATACCAAGCTTGCAGGCTACGTAACGGAGAAATCGCCGCTGAACTCTCTCCAGGGTGTACTTATGGGTGGCATAAAAGGGAGACCACACTTGAGAACTATACTCCAGCCTTGGTAGCACCAGGGCCTTGTATAGAAGAACAATTGGCTCAACCTTAGTGAACTCTCTAATGTTCCTCTTGATAAAACCCAGCTCTTCTGGAAGACAGGACTCTACTGGTGGATAAAGCAAGCCAGCACATTTGTCCGAGGCTAAAGTTTCGAGTGCTCGGATTTGCGTTTCTATCTTGTCGTAGAGAGTGGTGAGTGAAACTTTTTCTCTGTTGATAATATTGTGAACCTCAATGTTTAGGAGCTCACGCTGGTACGTCTCTACGAGCAGGTCATCTCGACCAAATCTGGACTTGAGGGCTCCTATCGCTCTTTGGTAATTGTCGGCTGTTGCTGGAAAGCTCTCGACAACGCTACGCGCTCTGGAATTTGTAATGGTTGCTTGAAAGAGATAGTAAAATTTTTCCTCTGGGGCAATTGCGTGGTCTTCATGTATCTTCTTGCATTGGCCCCAGAACATGAGCCAATCTTTAATTTCTCCTCCAAACTTTTGAAGTTCTATTTTTGGGAGTTTGAAGTGTTTCTGGTTGACTACTGTGACTGCTGAGTGCCGTGTACTCTTTTCCAATTTGCTCATAAACTCAACTATATTGTAAAAGTTCTTCATGTAGCTGTCAACTTCTTCTATGTCCCTGTTCGACTCTTCTTCAGTAGCACCGCTCGAAATCATAGCTCCAAAAACTGCCTCATCCTGAACCTTCAACAACTGGATTCTCCCCTCCAAAACAAGAAAATCAGCCACGCAAGCATCCGTCTCCGAAACCGCAAAAGTTGCAGTTATGGAGTCGAACAACTGGTCGCAGGCTATGCGAATAGCTGACCGGCGAGCAATCAGCAAATCCATTCCTCGCTGGGGAGCCAAAATCTGAGAAATTGACTGATTTGTTGTGTTTGGAGGTACTTAACAGAACTTATACTGGAAATGAAAAATGTCACGCAAGGTGGTTTTTGGTGAACTGTATTTTTGGAATTATAACTTTTCAACAAGTGTGAATTAAAACATCTTGGAAGTAATCAACTATTGAACAATCCAAATCAACAATTTAGAATTTAGTAGGTACGTAATTTCGACAACCATCAAGTGATAACCTCGATGTTCTAAAATGAAGTGCATAGCATAATAGGTTAAGGGTAGAGTTACGATGGGTATACCCATGAATGAGCAGAGCCGAAGCACATGTTTGGCTGTTTCGGGAATTCGACACCTTATTCGGCAAATTTTTCCTTTCTTCAACAGTGAGGAAGCTAAACAAGTTATGTCTAATGTAAAATTTGGGATTTACAGAGGAAACTATGAGGTCCCGGAACAACTTTGGATCGACAATGAAATAGCACTTGCCGGCTCACATTTTGACGCGACCAAAAAGACCTTTATTGTTATTCACGGATATACGACGGATTATACGGCAGAAAGTGCTCAAGGCCCCAAGCAAGGTAAAGTAGTCTTTTTATTCGGAAAATAATAATCCTTTGTGAAATAATTTGCAGCGTTTTTTTACTGAAAAGAAACAGAAAATCATGTTCTTACTTGACATTCCCCGACTAAAGCTGTAAGAAATTATTCAAGGGATTCATTTATTTATTGGAACACGATAAGCACGAGCATCATAAATATGCAGAAGACCTCTCCTACCAATAATGACCTGCGCGCACCCCTTTGTAAATCTCCCTCAACTAGGTATAATCCATTCATCCTCGAATTGAAGTGACAATAATTATTACCTCCTATGATTATAAAGATCGTTCATATACCTACCTTAAAACATTTCAGGACATTTGTTAAATGGTTTAACGAGCTTAGGTTACAATAAAACTCTAGTATCAAAGCAGGGACTCTTATCAAACTTTTATGTTTGTGCCCAAAAAATTGATATTGGATGGAATACAGTCTAGTGTTCAGTTGGTTACGCGTAAGGAAGTACTCAATTTAACATTTCCGAACGAAATGAAGCCATACAAGTGCAATTTTTATTTTTATTTAATTTTATCAAAAAATGAATCGATTTTAGAATATCTGACGTACAATGACGTCAACGTGATCACGCCTGACTACGGAAGTATCAACTACGACCCGCCTTTCCTTTTTTTCTACACGGCCGCCAAGTCGTACAAAATAGGTCGATTCATCGGGCAGCTCGTCGTATTTTTGATCGAGCAAGGAGCAGATCCTGATAAAATACACATAATTGGCCACAGTTTGGGAGCCCACATTGCTGGATTCGCTGCAAAATACGCTAAGAGTAAAGGAATGCTGATCGGAAGAGTCACAGGTGAGAACAATCATTGTTAAATTCCTTATTTATTTCTCACAGCTTACCTCCAAAACATTGAGGCACTTAGGTTTCAATACTATTGACCAAGATGTTCGTTATTGTATATAAATAAGCTCCAGTAAAATTGAGCTTACTAACTACTACTGACTACTACTGAGATATTAACTATATGATTGGTGATACAAAGCTGAGTCTTGACAAAAGTGCTGAAAAGTAAACTAAGTAAGCTTAAAAGTTAGCAACCAAAGTTGGTTTGGGATGATGGTGAGGAAATTATGTGCCAATTCTCTTGTTCTTCAAATCCGAGAGCTACCGTTTTTATTCAAAAACATCGTCAGGGTTTTATTTCAATCATACAATATATATTTCCTCTACATTTTTATAGGGTATTGTATCTCCCTTTAGTTATTTTGTATGAAGATACTTATTTTTCATCATATAGTTCCACTTCAATTTTGTTTACATAAGTTAGTTCATCCTCATTTAGCTTCATGTGGCATGATGATAATATCATCGATTGGATATTATCCAATTCTTTTTATTTATAAGGTTGATTGTTTTATTTGCATCATCAATAGGACCTTCTTTTTTTTACAATAGTTCCAATAATGTAGTTGTCTGTTGAATAACTAAATGAGCAAATGACTTAGGTTGGGAAAAAATTCAACCCTAGATGAAGTATTGGGTAACAAGATGTTACAAAAACGCTGCAAATCATTGCCCAAAGGTTTATTATTTTCTGTATAGATCAGCCTTATGTATAGATCACTGGTTCTCCATCAATAGCACCTACCACCATCTGTATTCTCCCTTGACCTTCCCTCTCCAATTTCAGCTACATGCGTTCAATAGGATTGCAAATGGCTTCGGAGCTCACTCAGCTGATCAGTGTGTTTCAGGCGTCTTAAGCATTCGAGAAGATCTTTTTCACTCTTCAGATCACTGATCAGATGAGTGAGCTTCCTTATGTAAACGAAACGCTGCAAATTATTACACAATGGTTTATTATTTTTCTATATAGATCACTCGTCTGGAAAGCCACCAACCATCCAACATGAAGAAAAACATCGATCGCATTTCGGTCACTATAATTTGAACGGAGATTACGCCTCTTTTGCGATTCACACTCGTGTTTCTGATTTTCAATGTTCAATGTTCAAAACTTAAATTCTCGTAGGGAGAGAACGGTTTGTCCTACAGAGCTCCGCGTGGTCTCAAAAAATTCTGAAAATTCTATACTATCTTAAATTGATGGAAAAGCAATACCTTCATATCAAATTTTTTTGAGTTAGGGCGTTTTCAAAATTTAAAAATTTGTTTTTGAACCCTTAGAAGTGACCTACATCAACCAAAATCTTTGGGACACAACCAGACCCCAAATGGAGCCTACATACCAAATTTCATCAAAATAGGTCAATGCTAAGTGGCAAAAGTGCCGCGTACGGTGGAGAAAAACAATGTTACCCCCCCTCAAAATTTTGTTGGTTTAATTTTGAGGCGGGGGGGGGGGGGGTTAAAATTTATTTTCTTCGTCGATTCCAAAGGTTTAATGCTGTGCTGATGTTTAATGCAGGATTGGACCCCTGCAACCCAGTCTACAATGCAAACTCAGCAGAATACCGTTTGGACTCAGGAGATGCCAGATACACCGACTGCATTTACACGACGTACGGTATTTGGGCACTCGGAACGCCAGTTTGTCTAGCCAATTTTTTCCCGAATGGCGTTGGATTGAGTCAACCTGGATGCTACGTAGAGGATTTCTGGCAAGGTAATGGAACAATTAGTAAATAAGATGCAGAAAGCGTTAGGTAGTATCCAGAAGAACTATTAGGAGGCGAACAGATGCTTCCTCATAGCATGGTCATCGCAATTCAGAAAAAATTGAATAAGTAGAAAGTTGTCGATTTTTCATGAGTTGCAGAGTTAAATCGATTGATTAACAAACAAGAACTGAAGGTACTTCGCAGATAGCTCAGCCTATACTGTGGTGGGTGAAAGGCCACTCGAATCCCATTGGTCAAGAAAGCGAATTGCCCAATGAAATGAATGCGTCCTAGTGGCTCAGACAAGTGAAACAGACTAGCAGCGTCAACTAATGCGAAACAAAATGTGGAAGGGAGCAAATTGAAAATCGTTATTCTCTCCACAAGGGTGATACAGGAAAATAATAAACCGTAGAGTAATAATTTAAAGTACTTTTCAGCGTAGTTGTACTTCTGAAATTATGGAGTCGTTATTTATTTGTGAGCAGAAAGTTTTGTGACAAGTTTTTTACCCTAGAATAGTTGACTCAGGAAGCAGTTACTATTTTGGGGAGACCCCTCGAAAAAGGGGCTGAAAAAGCCCGTAGAAAAATGACGCCAGTGCTCCCGACTCACCTGAGTGTTCCCTTAGAAAAAAAGTGCGAGTGCTCTAACACACCTGAGTGATCCCTGAGTTAATAATAGCCACTACAATGGACCTAAAATTTTCCAAATTTCTAACAAATTCAGCATCAATATTATACTAAAAACTACAAAAATTCGATCATTCTGATTAAAAAAAAAAGTAACCATGAAAAAGTGTTAAAACACTGGAATTGATTTGGAATGCCTCAAAACGGATTTCCATGAAGAAAATTTGAACAAATTATTTATTTAACGTTTTTTAGAGCAATTGCAATAGCTACATTTTCTACAAAAATTCACTAATTATAAAAAAAAAAATTTGTAGGCAGCGAACGGTTTGTCCAACAGAGCTTCGTGTGGTCTCAAAATTTTTTTAAAATTCAATACTATTTTAAATTGGTGAAAAAACAATACCTTTATTTCGAGAGTTTTCAAGCTAGGGCACTATTGAAAATTTCAACCCCTAATTTTCACCCCTTAAAAGTGACTGACATCAACCAAAAGCTTCGCGGCAGAACTCGACCCCAAATGGAGCCCATATACCAAATTTCATCGGAATTAGTTAATGGTAACCAACAAAATGTCCCGCATAAGTGACGTAACATTTTTTATTAGATTTTTGGATTCTACGTACTTCGAAACGCAAACCAATAAATTTTAGGGAAGGGGGCTGAAAAGACACGTAATCGGAGTGTCGGAAAAGGCGCGTGACTGGAGTGCTTAAAAAGCCTATGACCCTCACGCGTCCCCCTTCCGCATAATAACATGTTCCATGTTATTGCCTCTTTTAGGGCTAGAAACCAGTTCATGAAGGTGCACTGCAAAACTAGTCGAGAGATGGCCTTGTGTGCATTGTTGTATACCACTCTACTACCGTCAAAATGTTAGTGAAAACAGTGTCACAAAACAGTGATCACCAAGTCGACTGACTTTGAGGATTACTATCAATTCTACAGCACTGGCACTTTTTGGCTACAGAATCACTCGGGGCATTCAGTTTTCGCAATTGTGAAGTGAAGTGGATCACTCGGGTGTCTCACCTTTTGCCCCTCAGACTCAAGGGGCGCACTGGAACATCATTATCACCATAAAATCAATTTTTCAAGATTCAATCTACACCACTTACGCTAAATTTATAATCATAATCATAGGGTGGATGATATTCAGTTTCAGGTTGTGGGCACTCTCTAGTGGTTGACTACTTCATAGAGTCCATCAACCCCCAGAGTGCGTTTCACGTCCAAGAGTGTGACGGAGTCCCCGATGTGGAGCGCCCAACCCACTGTTGGCCAACTACGAGAACTCTCATGGGGGAGTACGCTAATCGGCAGTGAGTACACCAAGTCTAATCCTTCATGTTGTCAAATTTTGTACGTCAAACGGATTGGGAATGGGGTCTACTGGATGATAAAATCCTTCTTCGCCGAGCTTTTGGTTAATATATAGGTACCTTCTTTGGCTTTGATAAACCTTTATAATTGTCTAATTGTTTTGTTTTGAATGCTGATGTTTGATTCATTGTTACATTTGATAGATACCATAAAATTTAATCCTTCAAAATTATGGTGGCATCTCCATCAACCCCCTTCAAAATGACTCTTGGTATGCTCACAGAGTAAACCATCCTTCAAGCCCTGAAGGAGGGAATATATCAACCAAAAGCTCGTCGAAGAATGATTTTATCATCCAGTAGACCCCATCCACAATCCGTTTGATGTGCTATAATTTGTTGGGTCGATTTACATAGTTGCTGTCAAATTTTGTATTGTGAAGAATAAGTATTGGACTAACTTACAAGTCAATTATTCCTATTTCTCCCTGTTGCCTGTGGAGCCAGGGAGAACTAGCGCCGATCCGACACCTAACGTCTAGTCTTTTCAAGGTTGAAAAAAATGTTCTCCAAAATGAAAATTTCCACTCGCGTTTTACGTTGCACACCTTCTAGAACAATTTTGGTTCCGTGTCTGTCTGTCTGTCATGAATTCCTTGCCACAGCCGTAACTTCTACATTTTTCAACCCATTTCGATGAAATTTTTAGGGATTATGCTGGTTGGCGTGTAGATGGTTCTCTATGAAAATCATCACCCTCGGACTGATAATAGCTGCTGCGCATGCACAATTGTGAATTCCTTGTAACAGCCATAACCTCCACATTTTCCACAACATATCGATGAAATTTTCAGGGATTATGCAAATTGGGTTGGAATTGGTCCTTTATGAAAATGGCTGCCCCCAGACTGATAATAGCCACTGCGCATGCGCAAACGTGTATTTCCTTGTTACAGCCATAACTTCTACATTTTTCATCTAATTTCGATGAAATATTCAGGAATCGTCCCAGTAGGCGTGTAAATGGTCCCCTATGGAAATCATGGGCCCCAAATCGAATGTCTTTCGTGCGCATGCGCAAATGTTAAATCCTTGTAACAGCCATACCTCCTACATTTTCCAACAATGTAGGGTCCCAACAGAGTAGAGATTGATGTTTTGAGATTAACTTCTACGCATCGGATCTTCTATAAAATTTTTACTTCTTATTTGCAAAATAACGTTTCAGGGTTTCCGGAATGTTCTACCTGAAAACCAATGCGAAGCCACCTTACAGCAGAAGATAGCATCCGGGAGACTTCCAAGACTTCGTCAGGAGAACCGAACTATACATTACCTCCCTTGATGAAAGTGGGGACCTTAGAATCGGGCTTTGTTTGTTCAGGATAGAATATGAATAATAATGTGTAATAATAATAAATTACATTGCCTCTTTTATTCGAAGTTTGATGGAAGATTCCAACGTCTGCTCGTTATTTTAAATGATGTTAGAAAGACACGAGTGTGGAATCTTTTATAGAAAAATATATTATTACAATTCTTAACTCAACTTTCAGGAAAGCAATGAATGGAAATTTTCTTGCAAGTTCGTTTTCTTGGTAACTTGGTAATTTAAGAACACATGTTGAAATTATCTAATTTAGAGACTTCAACACTTTCCCTCATTGGGTAGTTTCAAACATTCTTGCATTCTTGAAGATGAAGTCGCAAGTCCCAGTCTGGCACTCTAGTGTCAAACTAGTAAGCCTTGGTTTGTGAAGTGGTTTGGTCAGTAGATCTGCTACTTGATTTTCAGTTGCAACTCTCTCGATACCGACTTCTCCATTAGTGACCAACTCCCGAATGTAAAAGTGGCGAATACTGATATGTTTGGTTCTGCGATGGTACTCAGGATTCTGAGCTAATCGTGTAGCAGCTTCGTTGTCGACTTTCACTACTGGAAGCCTGTTGAGTTCGGTAATTCCCGAAAGTAGTCGCTTCAACCACACCAACTCTCTGGCTGCTTCACTTGCAGCCACTACATCGGCCTCAGTTGTTGAAATAGCAACAGATGGTTGTCTTTGGCTCAACCAGCAAACGGCCCCTCCTGCATGAATGCATAAGACTCCTGTTGTTGATCTCCCTGTGCTTGCGTCTCCACCATGGTCTGCATCACTAAATGTTTCCAATACTCCAGGTTTATAATTCCGTCTGTACGTTATCCCATAATCAACTGTTCCTTTTACATATCGTATTATTCTCTTCACCAAAGAAATATCCTTTTGCGTTGGACAATCCAGACGTCTCGAGGCTATCCCTACAGCATAGGCAATATCTGGCCTGGTCCCCACCATGAGGTACATTATTGCTCCAACAGCTTGTCTATAGGGGTAATGTTCGTAATTGTCTGTCTCAGTTACTTTCCCTTGTTCAGGACATTCCTTGATTATAGGAGTGCCTACTTCGTTGCAATTAGCCATTTTAAACTTTTCGAGCACTTTCCTTGCGTACCCCTCTTGACTAATCGTGATTGAACCATCCGATTGTTGTTTTAATTGCAGGCCTAAATAGTAAGAGGCTTCTTTTTCCGTTATTTTAAATTATTTCTTCAGATCCTCCATAAACTGCATCAAATCAGACATTTCCGTTGCTGCGACTAACCCGTCATCTACGTACAGTGCAATTATCAATTTCCTACATCCTTGGTGTCTTATGAAAAGGCATGGGTCAGCCTCGCTCGCTCTAAACCCTTTACCCATCAAAAACTTCCCAAACCTCTGATTCCAGCACCGAGGGGCCAGTTTTAATCCGTAAAGACTCCTTCTCAACTTGCATTCTCCCGTTTTATCGTCATATCCCTCAGGCTGTTGCATATATATTTCCTCATATAACTCGCCATACAGGAAAGCTGTTGAAACATCAAACTGTCTCAACGCTAACCCTTCACTGGCTGCAACACTCAATACTGATCTAATTGTGCTGATTTTTGCCACTGGGCTGAAGGTTTGGTCATAGTCAGACCCTTTCCGCTGTGAAAACCCTTTGACTACCAAGCGGGCTTTGTACTTATCTACTGACCCATCTGCAAGCGTCTTTACGCGGAAAACCCACTTACACGGAATAACCCTTTTTCCTTTCGGCAAATCTTCTAGTGTCCAAGTTTTGTTGTCTCCGAGGGAATTGAACTCACTTTCCATAGCTTTTC
This sequence comes from Apolygus lucorum, assembly GCA_009739505.2. Lineage (NCBI taxonomy): Eukaryota > Metazoa > Arthropoda > Insecta > Hemiptera > Miridae > Apolygus > Apolygus lucorum. The sequence goes on along the minus strand of CM019179.2, from coordinate 28,834,652 downwards.
TCCACTCTTCTCGGTCTGAACAGGTCACAGCTTCAGTGAACGTGAGAGGTTCTTGGATCTTCGTTACTTCATCAACAGCACTCATGACAAAACCATCAAATCGCTTCGGTAGGTGAATTTCATCTCTGTTTCTAAGTGTCTTTCTCATGGAGCAACTTTCTGAATCTACTTCACTTTCGGTCTCGCTAACTGGATGTTCTTCCTCTGTGGTCTCATTTCCATTCTCTCTTCTTTCTTCTGGAAGTATTTTTTCATCTTCTTGATATTGGCATTCAGTTGACCTAGGACGTAATTGAAACTCCCTCTTGCTGGTTAACAGAGGCTCTTCGTGAAACACTACATCTCGTGAACGAATGAGCTTGTTGTTTTCTTGGCACCAGATCCTGTAACCTTCATCACCTTCATAGCCCACCAGAATGCCTTTCTGCGCTTTCTTATCCATCTTACATCTTTGTTGTTTTGGTATGTGAGCATAGCAGGTTGATCCAATGACTCTAAGATGCTTGATTCTAGGAATTCTTCTCATCCAGAGCTCATATGGTGTTTTCCCTTCCTCACTAGGTGGACCTGTGCGGTTAAGGACATATGCTGCTGCATTGATCATCTCAGCCCATAGACCTTGAGGAATCTTACCATGAGCGTACATGGCAAGATGGGGAAGGGGGCATATGGCTGGGGTGTATGGCATCGTAAAACGCTGACGAATCCCATTGGAGTCAAGTATACCCTTAACCACAGCATTACTAAATGCTCCTCCATTATCACTTAGAAACTCTTCTACTACATGACCTGTGACCTGGGTTTCCTTAAGAAATAACTTCAATTTTTCTGGAACTTCGGATTTAGCCTTCATGAAATGTACTGATCTATATCTAGAGTAATCATCCTTGAACAACACAAAATATCGAAACCCGGCCAAAGAATAATGGAAAGGTCCACATACATCCGAATGAATCAACTGTCCAGGTTTGTTGGCTCTGTCTCTTGTTCCAAATTTAAGCCTATGTGCTTTACCATAAACGCACCCTTCACAAACCTCACTATCCAGTTCTACTTCAATTCCCAGTTCTTTGAGGATCTTTCTCTTCACATAGGGTTTATTTTGGTGAGCTAGCCGTTCATGGTATAATTGAAGCAAATTTTCTCTTGACACAGCTCCTACCTCTGGTCTTTGAAAGTCATTTGTTTTTAATAGAATTCTGTAGAGTCCATTAAACCTGGATCGAATGCCAACGAATATAGTTTTCCCTCCAACGGAGAACGAACATCTTTCTGTACTTGAACTAAACTCACTCTGTGGATTCCTATCATGAGCTGCTAGCACTGAAAACAGGTTCCTGCACATTTTTGGAACATACCACACATCCCGAAGATTGATCTTTTCGACCTTGTCATTTACTTCAGCCTCAACAACCATTGTACCCCTTCCAATTGCTTCTACATCAGTTCCATCTGCAGAACGTTCTCTAAATTCTTCAAAACTCACGAATAGCTCTGTTTGATATGTTACATGGTGATTAGCGCCATTATCTACAAACCAACCAGTATCCCCATTGATACAGGAATTCACCGAGACTGATTTAACTGTTAGGGACATATTTGCATTAGCTGGCTCTCTATTTTCATCTAGAGTGTTAATATTTGACCTAGGTGGTGGTTTTCCATCTGCAACCCATTTATCACATTTACGAGCAATATGACCAGGCTCTTTACAGTAAAAACAGTAGAAATTGGGTGACCTAGGGCGAAACCTGTTATCAAAATCTCTTCTTCTATTTTCAAATTTCGTGGAACCAAATTGCTTCTCTACATCTCCATCTTTTGGTTTATTATTTTCAATAAAAAGCCTTTGGAATCGAGCAAGAAAAAAAAATTTTAACCCCCCCCCCCCTCAAAATTTGATGTTTTACGTTTCAAGGTACGTAGAATACGAAAATCGAATAAAAAAATTTCCGTCCGTCCGCCGTACGCCGTACGCCGTACGCGGCACTTTTCTTAGCAACACTAGACCGATTTGGTTCAAATTTGGTATATGGGCTCCATTTGGGGTCTAGTTGTGCCGCGAAGCTTTTGGTTGATGTAAGTCACTTCTAAGGGGTGAAAATTAAGGGTTGAAATTTTCAAGAGTGCCCTAGCTCGAAAACTCTCGAAATAAAGGTATCGTTTTCTCACCAATTTTAAATAGTATTGAATTTTTAAAAATTTTTGAGACCACCCGGAGCTCTGTAGGACAAACCGTTCGGTCCCTACGAGTACTTGAAGGTTTTCCTTCGATAAAACAGAATCATGAGTGTGAATCGCAAAAGAGGTCTAATCTCCATTCAAATTTTATCGGACTAAAATGCGATCGCTGTTCATTTCTTCGATTTGTATACAGTTTTGCCTTCTGCGTAACCAGTAATCAAATTTCCGTATGAAGCTTTCTATTTCTCCAATCGAGTGTGAAGCGTTTAGTTCTTTCTAATAAACTTGATTGTGAAGGTGTGAAGCCAGTATGGTGTGGTAGGTAGTACCTAGCTGGTAGGTAAAAAAAAGTTGGTAGGTAAAAAAAATGTTGGTGGGTAAAAAACGCTGCAAATCATTGCTCAAAGGCTTCTTCACTCTTCAGATCACTGATCAGCTGAGTGAGCTCCGAAGCCATTTTCAATCCTATTGAATGGAAGTGCTCTTCCAGGCGTCTCCAGCATTCGAGGAGATCTTCTCCACTCTTCAGATCACTGATCAGCTGAGTGAGCTCCGAAGCCATTTTCAATCCTATTGAATGGAAGTGCTCTTCCAGGCGTCTCCAGCATTCGAGGAGATCTTCACTCCTCATATCACTGATCAGCTGAGTGAGCTCCAAAGCCATTTTTAATCCTATTGAATGGAAGTGCTCTTCCAGGCGTCTCCAGCATTCGAGGAGATCTTCTTCACTCTTCAGATCACTGTTCAGCTGAGTGAGCTCCAAAGCCATTTTCAATCCTACACTGAGAAAAAAAAATCGCTGTTTTTCTATCAATTTTGAAGGTGTTTTTTCTATCACTTGGCCCCAATGGCGGATCTATAGTGGAATGAAGGTGTATTGGCCAATTTTTCACACTATCAAAATCATGGGCCAATAATTTTCTCTATCAATCCGCCATTGGGGCCAAGTGATAGAGTGTCAAAATTTGACACTCTATCAATGTTTTCAAGGTCACGGAATCGATAGATAAACACCTTCCTTACGCTATCAAACCGCTATAGCCCCAGTTCAAGGTCAATCCATCATATGAAGGTATGGTGAAGGTAAGGTGATAGTGTTAAGTGATGGTGTTTCTATAGACGTATGATAGAAAATTGAAGGTGATATGAAAAAAGACCATTCTGTGCACTATCAACTGAGATGGGGTTCTGATAGAGCTTTGATAGAGTGATGATCAGAGACCTTCAAAATGTAGCACTTATTTTTATAAAATGTGGCACTATAAAATGTGGCAATGTGGCACTTATTGTGGCCAAATGTGGCATTTATTTCAGCTGATGTGGTATTTATTTTTTTCAACTTTCCACCCCCTCCCCACCATAAAAGGGATGTCAAACCATTAAATCATGAAACTTGGAAGCATATCAACTACTGTATTATGTATATCAATTATTTACATGTATTTCCAACAAATTTACATGTATTTACAACATGTTAAATTCAATTATAAAACAATTTCAAGTGGGCGGCTATGTTATCCATGGATAAATTGAAACGACGGTCGCTCCTTCACCACTCACCTTCACTCCTTCACGATTCACCAATGTCCTTGCGAATATCCTCCAAGTTCTTGGGAAAAAAAAAAAAATTAATAAACGTCACACACATCTACATTTGGCACCAAATAAAACCTGAACGTTATTTCTTCTACATACATTATGACCTGCATCGGACTTTCTAATCCGCATCCAGGAAAGTTATTTTTGAACGGACATGAGACCCTAACAACAGCCGAAGACCCACGTTGACCTGTGATGATAAGTTAATCTTACCCTGGTTTTAGCAAACATCCATTCGTCATATTTTTCTCGGCGTTCTCGGGCGTTAGTAAAAAATAATTATTAGTAAAATAAGGCGAAATGTAGCACAAAATGTGGCATTTTCAAAAAAAATCAACGAAATATGGCATTTTACCGAAAAATGGGCCGAATGTGGCATTTTAGTGTGGCGCCGTGGCAATGTGGCATTTGAAGGTCTCTGGTGATGATTGAATAGCCACGGTAGGAAAAAGCTAACTATCATTCCACTGTCAAAATTGAAGGTGTTTTTATCGAATATTGATAGAGAATTTGATGAGAATTTATAGTGTTTTTACCGCTTTTCGAAGGTGAAATATTGATAGATAATCTAACGCTTTATGATAGTTTCTCATCTATAGCCTATTGAATGAGAACTGATAGCGTTTCTAACGCTTTATGATAGTATCTGACCTATAGCCTATTGAATGAGAACTGATAGCGTTTCTAACGTTTTATGATAGTATCTGACCTATAGCCTATTGAATGAGAAATGATAGCGTTTCTAACGCTTTATGATAGTACCTGACCTATAGCCTATTGAATGAGAACTGATAGCGTTTCTAACGCTTTATGATAGTATCTGACCTATAGCCTATTGAATGAGAAATGATAGCGTTTCTAACGCTTTATGATAGTACCTGACCTATAGCCTATTGAATGAGAACTGATAGCGTTTCTAACGCTTTATGATAGTACCTGACCTATAGCCTATTGAATGAGAACTGATAGCGTTTCTAACGCTTTATGATAGTACCTGACCTATAGCCTATTGAATGAGAACTGATAGCGTTTCTAACGCTGTATGATAGTATCTGACCTATAGCCTATTGAATGAGAACTGATAGCGTTTCTAACGCTTTATGATAGTACCTGACCTATAGCCTATTGAATGAGAAATGATAGCGTTTCTAATGCTTTATGATAGTACCTGACCTATAGCCTATTGAATGCGTGTCGCATTATTGATAGTGTTCCTATAGAATTACTGATGGGGTATTGATGGGGTTCTGATAGAGCATGATAGGGTATTGATAGGAGACATTAAGGTGGATTGATAGCGTGCCTCCTTCATCAGGATGTGCACGCTATCAAAAATGATAGATGTTGAAGGTGTGAATACTATCAATTTTGAAGGTTCTCCCTCTATCACGGCTGTTGGATGATGGTGTGACCACTATCACATTGATAGGGGTCACGCCCTCATCTAGCGGCCGTGATAGAAGGTGCACCTTCAAAATTGATAGTTGTCACCCCTTCAACTTCTACCATTCTTGATAGCGTTCACACCCTGGTGAACGAGGTACGCTATCAATGCACCATGATGTCACCCATCAATATCCTCCTGCTCCAGCCCCTGAAACCAAAAGATAAATGGAAAGATTAATCAATTTGTGAGTACCTTGTCAGAAAAATTAAGGAGTTTGAAAGGAAAGAAAGTATAAAGTAATACAGAACATTTATTAAAGTTTTTAAAGAATTACATTTCAAGTTATGTACATGAAATAAATTCACTCGATTACTTAATATTATTAAATTCAGCTGAAATGTCGTAGGTAAGTAATAAATATCATTAAATTGAAATCTGAAGTTACACATTTTCTGAAATTGAAACAACTTTTCACACATTCGGTCAAATATATTTCTGATTACAATGAGTCCTCTTATACGTAACAAAACTAATTAATACATAACATCTCATAAAAGGTTATAAAAATAAAAAACATTATTAAATAATTATTTACGATTTTAAATATTTTTTAATTAACTAAATAATTTTAAATAAAATTAATAATTTTAATTAATTTCAAATTATTTAAATTAATAATAAAAAATTTGACAATGAAAATTCGGGAAATTTATAAAGCCATAGTAGTAAAGAAAACAGAATTTCAACAATAATAATCAAAAGGATTTTGTTTACTCATGAGCATCCCTTCAATCTAGGTGACCCATATCACAAACCCATGTCAAAATCAAATAACCAATATTACTGAATGCTGAGGACACCAACTGGCACAACAATGACGGACTAGCAAAGTAGTACTTATCACAAATCAAACTTAAATCAATATAAATGAAACAAGTTAAGTTATACTTAAACTTACGCTTCAAGAAATGTAAAAGTATGTTATTGGGGGCACTATAATATATTTATAGGCCCACACTATATAGTGTGGGCCGATAGATTGTCGTGAAACGACTACAAGAACTTTAGAGACTCGCAATAAAATTGACTCCTGCAGGTTAATGCTAGATTTTAAGGGTTTTATTTTTAAGGCTGGATTTCAAGGGTTTTATTTTTAAGGCTGCATTTTAAGGGTTTTATTTTTAAGGCTGCATTTTTTGCAGTATAAAAACCCGAATACATTCACTGGGGTTTGGGTAATCTATATGGATGTCGAAAACTGACTATAAAGATTATGCTGAGGCCTCAGCGAGGGAACGAATAAGGGATTTTTCCCTACTACAAGCTTGACGGTGAAATGGGTTGGTAGGCAATTGGCGTATAATGTTTGTAATGTTTACAATCGTCTCTTGACTCTACGTTTTTTGGAGGGGGGAACTCTTGTTGAAGGACCTTGTTCTTCAGAAGAAGACGCCTCGGACGATACAGGGGGAGAAACTATCTTGGCTACACTTTCTTCGCCCTCAGTTAATCCCCAATCAGACTTTTTAGGCTGTGAATTTAACTCCCCTTCAGTAACACCCTTCAATGGACTGGACGCTGACAAATTTTGGTTACTTCCAACTTGTTGAGGCTCAACCACAGTTAATGAGCAATACAAGTTTTTTTCAGAGGGGCTACTAATAATCAACGGGGCAAACGATAACGTACTGCCCTCCTGAGGTTCTCCGCTTAAATATTGAGCGAGGTCTCCATGGTCGAGAAACGATTCCAAGAACCTCAAAGACTCGCAATAGGATTGACTCCTGCAGGTTAACGAGTCTGGCTGTATTTCCAAAAGTTTCTGCTGTATAAAAACCCAAACACTTTCACAGGGGTTCGGGTAATTGATATGGAGGGCAAAAACTGATAAAACAAAATACGCAGAGGCCTCAACCAGAGAGGAGAAAGAGTAAATGATTCTTGGACTTTTCCCTGCTGGAATAGTGACATTATAATGGGATATGTTATCCCAAGAAGGGCCGAAAGCTGTAATTATGGGTTTTAGAACATTTATGACCTCACCATCTATTTGCTCTTCAGAGTAATTGTTGTGCTGCTTCCTGATACTCTGCTTGAGGTGTTCAATGCGCCCTTCTTCAAATTCTGTAAGTTCTGCTTCATCCGCAACTCTATGAACGAAGTATCTAGCAGCGTCCAATGCCGTTACTCGAGTCCGGTGCGTACCACTCTCTGTTTGACCGGGTTTGAAGATGTATGGAAGTAGCAGCAATATATAGTCGAACCGTCGGTTACCTGTCAACAAAAATAAAATTAATTAAAAACTGGACCACAATTCAGGTTCATGTGAATCAAGAAAAATAGTGGTGATGATTGAATGAGGGACAAGTAAAGTTCACTGAAGATGTTCAATGAAGGTTCTGAATCTAAAATGTGCGTTTAGAACATGAAACTTACCAACAGTTTTGTCGTACAGGTCGAGGAGGATATGAATCTTTGTCTTGACGCAGGAGGAATCGCCAACCTCCTCAGCTTTTTGTCTTGCTGCTAAAGTCACAGCAGTTGAGTAGTCCTGAAGGATTTTTCTTAGCTTTCCAACTTGGTAATTGTAAGCCTCTATCCCGTCTGATTCAACCTAGAAACCACGCAACAAAAACATGAGTTCAGTAGGTACATGAATACTGATATTATCAAGTGGAAGTTGGAAAGTCTGTACTGTCTGTAACTGTTTCATGAACGTCAAAGCAGTTGGACCGGTACATGACAATTGAAAGAGTAAACCGTAGCTCTGCTGTTGAATTTCAAGCAATGTTTGTGTAATCCGGGAAAAATTTCTTACCAGGATAGGTCCAGCTTTTCCATCTCGTAGTAGGGGGAAGTAGTCCAGGTACTCTTCTATAGGGGCTCCACCTTGTAACCACTGATGGCGCAACGAGGTTGAGTCAGACCAGGCAGACAGGAGACTTGGCGGAAGACGATTATTGTCACTTAAGGAGCTGATGTCTGCGCTTCGAATTTCCCCAACTGCTGGGTTTTTGTCCACCAAATTTTTGATTTCTGAAGCAGATCCAAAACAAGAGTTTTATTTATTTGGATGTTAACGGGAAAAAGCACAAAAGGGGAATACCAAAGAAAACATATTGTTTAGTAATGCTTGCATTCCAGGAGACGTCCAACTGTATAATGAGTAATTCAATTTCAAAAGTTCAAATTTGAAATTGACAGGGCTGTGCTTCAAATTTTTTGATATTGATGGGCTTTGCAAAGGGCGAATTAGGGTGTTCTCAAAGTGCACGTACGTTAGTTCAATTCACCTTCCAAGTTCTGTAGAGTGTTTTCAAGTTCCTTCTCGAGTCGACGCTGCCTGTAGTCAGATCTTTTCCTGTTGTCTCTGGAGCCACTCGCTGACTGTCTGGAACTGTCGCTCTCCTGAGAAAACTGATCAGCAGTGTCACCAGCATCAGACTCGGAACAGGGAGATCCTTCTTGGAGGTGCTTTGCCCTTTGTTGTCGGCTGTAATTGTTATATCGATTGAACAGTTTCCCACTTGGGTGGGGGGTAAGAGGTCTTTCTGCTCCCGGGGTACGAGGGCCCTGAAACATGATCAACAATTTCCTTCAAGCAATTGTCACAGCTAGTAGGTATTCATAATTAGAAAAGAGTAGCCAATCACCAGAGTAGAGGGAGAAGTAAGAGAGTAAGAAATTTGTCAACTTGGAATAGTCAGTTAGTCGAAGTGAAGTAAGTTACAGTTATCGTTACTGCATGTAGGTATTCATCATTAGAAAAGAGTAGCCAATCACCAGAGTAGAGGGAGAAGTAAGAGAGTAAGAAACTTGTCAACTTGGAAAAGTCAGTTAGTCGATGTGAAGTAAGTTACAGTTATCGTTACTGCATGTAGGTATTCATCATTAGAAAAGAGTAGCCAATCACCAGAGTACAGGGAGAAGTAAGAGAGTAAGAAACTTGTAAACTTAGAAGAGTCTGTTAGGTCGAGTAAGTTACAGCAATACAGTCATAAGTTTTTCTCTGTCATGTATTAATCTTAGTCGCAGTAGCTTTGTGTGGGGGGGGGGGGGGGCTTGAACCAAGCGCCTACCGATTCTGAAGGGAAGCACTCAACTATTTCTTCAGCCCAGAGCTGAAGCTGGGTGTATGAAGTCTTCCACCGCTTCTCACCTGCTGCCTCAGAGGACTTGCTGCAGAAGTCGGTCCACAAATGTACCAACCGAGTAGCTTCTGCGCGGCTAAGTTGACCACCAGACAGGGCCTTCTTGACAAGTGCCGGTGAGTGTGAGTCTTTAAGGAGGCGAAATACTCTGTTGGTTTTCAGCAAATCACCCCGGCTTCTCCTGAATAAATATTTAAAAAATCACATATAATATATAAAATAAAATAAGTGTCAACTGGTTGTGGTACAAAGCTTCCTCGTACACATAACCCAATTGTACCCACAAATGATGTGATCGCATGGTAGATAATCTCAAAACTTCAATCTCCCAGTATCTAATTTGATGACTTCATGACGATCATACAGATCATGACGATCTTCATTTCCTCAAAATACTGAATAACAAATTGGGACCAACACTATTCTTCATGATTTTTTGTAAACAATTCAGGAAAAATACTTTCGCGCAATTACAAATGACACTAACTACATTTTTTCAAATGGAACCCCCCTTTTAGCGAATTTTCAAGGAAAATGAAGCTATTGCAATGGCCTCAAAATTTTTAGAATGGACTTTTTCGAAACATTTTTACACTGAAATCCGTTTTTTGTGGTTTTTACCTTTACGGTAATATATGGTATATTCGGATTCAGCACAAAATTTCCGATATTAATGCGTTTTTCAAAAATGAAAATTGTCCAACATTAAGAAAACTATATATCTATTTATATATATAATGAATACGTGCGTATATTTGTTGTACCCAGAAATGCAGTAGCCGTGTGGGTACTCTATGAGTTCGTACAGACGAGTGGAACATGAATATGGACTCCCAAGATCTTCAAAGCATACCCAGTGCATACAGTATGTTAGTATGGTATACTGAAAATCGAAAAATAGCCATGTGGGTACTCTATGAGTTTGTGGAGACGATTAGAACATGAATATGGACTTCTAAGATCTTCAAAGCATACCCGGTGCATACAGTATGTTGGTATGCTATACTGACAATCGAAAAAACCAACAATAGCCGTGTCTCAAATATGACCACAGTGCGCATTGCGCACGTGCTCAATCGTGCGCAACGCACACCAACTTCGGTTTTTCAAATGAGACCCCCCATTTTTTATTGCAGATTCGGATTCTACGTAAAATTTCATGAACATTTCACCCCTCAACCGATTTTTTTTGTTGCGCGCAACCCGCTCAGTGCGCGCTCAAAGATGCGCAACCGCAAGGTTGTGTCAAAATGTGCATGTACGAAGTACCTAAGTGTGGTACATGATATTTTAGTATTTTTTTACGCTGAATCTCGTGGTGATGTTAGTTTCTTGATTTTACTGCATTTTTATCAAATTATCGACGAAAAATGAACTTTTAAAAAAGGAAAATTGCATTTTTACTCATTATGCATCTTTGGTGCCCATCCGTTAACTTCATCCTTGTTAATAAATTGTGGGACATGTTGAAATTTATGTTTTGACATTAAAAAAAAAAAAAAACTCTCCGATCGCACGTAATTTATTGCAGTATTCTAGAGAACCTTGCTTCATAGCTACCGATATGTAGCAATGATTTTGTTTATTGGTTGCAGCATTGCATTTTTTGTGATAAAAAAAGTGCCGCGAAAAATTCCTTGACCCCCAGCCAAAAGACATATCCATGTCAAAACGATTGTTTATCACACTGGACTCTTCAATAGTACTTTCACAAGGACTCTCTACTTGTAATTTCTCGTGAAAAATCCGTCCTGTCTACTTGAAAATCTTTTTTCGATTATCTTGGAAAACCGTTTTTAAGTAGACAGGGTGGTTTTGCCTTTAAAAAATGCAATTTTCCTTTTCTAAAAGTTCATTTTTCTTCGATAATATGATAAAAATGCAGTAAAATCAAGAAACTAACATCACCACGTGATTCAGCGTAAAAAAATACTAAAATATCATGTGTCACACTTAAGTACTTCGTACATGCACATTTTGACACAACCTTGCGGTTGCGCATCTTTGAGCGCGCACTGAGCGGGTTGCGCGCAACGAAAAAAAATCGGTTGAGGGATGAAATGTTCATGAAATTTAACGTAGAATCCGAATCTGCAATAAAAAATGGGGGTATCATTTGAAAAAACGAAGTTGGTGTGCGTTGCGCACGACTGCGCACGTGCGCAATCCGCACCGTGGTCATATTTGAGATCCTTGGGAAAAATCATGAAGATTAAAAAAAAAATGTTTGTTTTTACCACTTCCTGGGCAATTTTAGCAGGGGGGGGGGGAAACGTTTTCGGGGACACCCTGTATATGGCCATAATCTACGTTTTTCGGTGAAATAATATCTCATTTTTTCCAAAGTGCCAAGTTTGGCAGTAGAGTTAATTTAACTATGACGGGTTAAAAAACTGAGAATAATAATACAGTGTCAAATTTGGTACTTTAGAAACCACCGAAAAGCGTCGATTATGGGCATAATGTTGAAAAAACTGAGTTGAAGCCAAAAACTGACAGCACCACGTGAATCAGCATTGAAAAACTATAATCGCGATTATATGCTGCCAGTGAATTTCAAGTGATCTGAAAACTGTTCCAATTGATGTCCAAGGTGTCATCACGAACAGCTAATTAATTGGAAAATTTGCTAAGAATGATTTTAATAATGTCAACTCACGTTGAAGAGTCGTCAATTTCAGTTGGAGGGCATTCCAGATCTTTAGTTGTGATCGTCCGGCTTTCTCCGTGTATCAATGTCAGCACAGTTTCAGTCGGCTGCGAAGTTGTGGGCGGACCTTCAGGCTGTAAAATTACAATGTATTAACATAATGTATTCACGAACTCACCATAAAGGTAGGCCACTATTAATAGTGATGGTAAAAATAAAGCGTATTGAAGGTGTCACTACACTATTGATAGTGTACAGAAAGTGATGTCAAATTTATAGGGTATTGAATGAGTCATTACGGTGTACTTCTGTACTTATGGTGAAACGATAGGATATTGAGCGTGTTTACAGAAGATTGGTTGAAAATTGAAAATTGTGTTGAAAATGGAGGCATTTGGATCAATTAGGAAGAATTTGATCAGGTAGTTGACTGAGGGTTGAAAGTAATTACGACAATTATGAATACAGCATGGAAATATGCTCACCAGAAATTTGCTTCTCCAGCCCTTGCAATAGAGAGTCTTGAATACTGCCTTAGGGAAATGGACAACGTTTGTGGCCACTTCTTCTGGTGTAAGGCAGCGTATAAGATCAATAGAATCGTAGCCTTCACCTGTACAACAAATAGTTACCATAAATTAATAATAACAGAATAATGAGCGGAAACGGTACCACTCTCTGTGAAGGCGACCGTTAAACAGAGCTAATGGCCGCCTCATGTTGGCGCATGCGTTTTCTACTGTATCAATCCGCTTCCTCAAATTACGTTTTCAAGAGGTTTTGTCCTACACGACAGTTTTCCAAGGAATTACTGCACCTTTCAGTAAGTTTAGTTGGTATAACATTGATGAAAAGTGGGTGGATCACATCGCAAATTAGGGATTATTGAATAATGCAGATTTACTGGGACTATTTTTTTTGAATGCGAATTGATAGTGTGATCCACCGTCATTTGGCTATAAGTTCAAACGTCCCTGTTATTAATTTCCCATTCAAGTTGAGTTAGTTACATAAATTACCATAACATTACTGACTAATCTGAAGCTAGCAAATTTATTCACAATAAGGAATTCATACATCAATGAATCAGGGTCAAGAAGGGGGGGGGGGTCATATTGAGAACTTTTGAAGGATGTTTTCCAGGGAAACCCCATAGGTACCTACATTTATCTAACCTAAAACAGAGAATAGTTTCATGCAGTGAAATAATACCTCAGAGGCATTACTCAATAATGGTAGGGACTGCAATGGATTTGGTAGAAATTTGGACTTAATAAACAAGCATTAATAGGAAAAATAGCAAATGAATATCAATAGGAAAAACTCACCAATAATCAAGTCAATAACTTCTTCAGGAAGTTGCCAGGAAGCAAGAAGCTCTTTTACCTCTGAAGCACTCATCCTATTCAATTCAGCCACAACTATGAGGGCAGTAAATCTTCTAAAAAAATGCTAGAAAGTAAATATTTGAAAGTCACTTTTAACAACACTGAGACTGTGGGAGTGAGGATGAACACGATGTAACATACACACGCTAAGACTGACACTGAATGAACACACCTTCACAGGGGCCGGACGCTTTTATAGGTGACCGAAGAGTGGGGGCCCGGTGATAGAGTATTGAATGTGTCTCACGAGGGAGGGGATGAGTTGATAGTGTGTTGAAGGTGGGTCCTAGCGTCCCCCCACCACATGGACGCAGTCAGGTGATAGTGTTTTGAATGCGTATCGCCGCATAGCACTATCAAAAGCCTGTAAAACCAGCGTGGTTTTGTAAATGTTGAATTGAAGCAATTTGACTGCAAGGAAATTAGTTGTGGCAAACCTCCATAGCAAATTGAATGATTTTCAATTGATTCCTGCAATAGATTCTCAATTTTTGAGGGATTTAGAAAAAACAGCTTATTTTCAAGTACCTACTTCAGCTTGTTTTTGTCCATTGAAGCACATCAGGTACTCAACTAACTGCTTTGAAAAATGTGGTTTCTCTCGTCAAATGACATTTTTTTAGGAAATTTGAAAATTTAATTGTTTTCTATCACAACACTATCAAAACTCCATAATAACTTTGTAAAACCCACGCGGTGGTCTGGCGGGATTTTCCAAATACTATGTGTAGACAAACATTACACTCACTCAAAACGGATTAAACTGCTTTGAAATGTTTATTCAACCTTCAACAACTATTACATGACATTGTGCATAGATATTTCAGGAGCAATTACAGGATACAACGCAAATTCCAGGATTCTCGCGGAAAAAAGTCAGCATGTTTCTGTATTCTGTGCTTGATACTCGACGAATATTCAACAAACTACTTTGAGAAATGTGGTTTCTCTCGTCAAATGAAATTTTTAAAGGAAATTTGAAAATGTAATTGTTTTCTATCACAACACTATCAAAACTCCATCATAACTTTGTAAAACCTGCGTGGTGGTCTGGCGGGATTTTCAAAATACTTTGTGTGGACAAACATTACACTCACTCAAAACGGATTGAACTGCTTTGAAATGTTTTTTCAACCTTCTACAAGACGTTCTGCATAGGTGTTTCAGAAGTAATTTCAGGATACAACGCAAATTCCAGGATTCTAACGGAAAAAGTCAGTATTTTTCCTTATTCTGCGCCTGGGATCCGACAAATATTCAACAAACTACTTTGAGAAATGTGATTTCTCTCGTCAAATGAAATTTTTAAAGGAAATTTGAAAATTTAATTGTTTTCTATCACAACTCCATCATAACTTTGTAAAACCAGCATGGTGGTCTGGCGGGATTTTCAAAATACTGTGTGTGGACAAACATTACACTCACTCAAAACGGATTAAACTGCTTTGAAATGTTTATTCAACCTTCTAGAACTATTACATGACGTTCTGTATACTTAGGTGTTTCAGAAGTAATTTCAGGATACAACGCAAATTCCAGGATTCTCACAGAAAAAGTGAGCATTTTCCGTATGCTGTGCCTAGGACTCCACGAATTCAACGGGTGGAACTGTTTAAGATTTTTAATTCACTTAAAACTGGAGCAAACGATTTCAAATTGTGACGAACTATTGATGAAATGTTCCTTGAATTTCCACAAAATATTCAAAACAAAATGGTCAAGCTGTGAAAGATTAGACACATTTAGCAGGAAATTGAACAAACATTTTTAATTCACTTAGGAGCAAATAAAACTGGAGCAAACAATTTCAAATTTTTACAAGATTTTTTTTTTTAGGAAATTTGAAAATTTAATTGTTTTCTATCACAAGACTATCAAAATTCCATCATAACTTTGTAAAAACCTCGTGGTTTTGTAAATGTTTTCTAAATTTTATCGATTTTTGAGGGATTTATTCTATCACAACACTATCAAACAGCCATTCCTTTACTCTCTACTTTTTTCTATCACAACACTATCCATCCTCTATGAATAGGCTATTAAAGTTAAAAAATCTGCTTAGAAAAATCGCATCCAAAACGCTAAACGAGCATACAGAGATTTTGTCAGTTGTTGACCTCTAGAGTCCCTGGTGGGACCCGGGGTGTAGGTACCTACCTGATAATAACTTCCCATTTACAAACATCTGTATAGTTGGTTGAATTCCTAATGGATGGGAAAACCCTGAGGGCATTATACGTAGTACAATAAAGAAGGTAGTATATTGTGAACTACTTCAGGTCATTGACAGCCCCTATTAGTTCGGAGGTACCTCCCGATATCTGTGAGAGCTCACTAATCCTGATCTCACAACGAAACTCCAGGTAACAAGCGCCCCAATGGGAGAAAGTCAGTGGACTTCCACTTTCTTACCTGTAATGTGTCAAGTTTGTAAAATAACGGTCTATATTTTTTTTAAACGTGCACTGTGATGGATGTTTGATAGTGTGTCTACCCTTCACATCTTCCTTACATACTATAGAACATCTATCAAATTCTCAAGCTGCCCAAAAAAAAATTCCCCACCATTCTCCAAATGGTGAGGATCCGCTTTTCATTACCACATTGATTACTTCTCTTTACACCAACATAATCTTTCTTTTTAATAATAGTGTGCAAAACGGGGTTATTACGGTGCATTTAAAATAGTCTCTGTCACTGTGAAAGAGTACCTATAGTGGGCACAACATTCAATCCTCCATAGTTTTGATAGCGTATCATAGGTGGAATACGATAGTGTGCAAAACGGGGTTTTTACGGTGCAGTTAAATTAGTCTCTATCACTGTGAAAGAGTACCTATAGTGTTCCCAACATTCAATCCTCCATAGATTTGATAGCGTGTCATAGGTGGAATACGATAGTGTGCAAAACGGGGTTTTTACGGTGTATTTAAAATAGTCTCTATCACTGTGAAAGAGTACCTATAGTGTTCCCAACATTCAATCCTCCATAGATTTGATAGCGTGTCATAGGTGGAATACGATAGTGTGCAAAAAGGGGTTTTAACGGTGCATTTAAAATAGTCTCTATCACTGTGAAAGAGTACCTATAGTGTTCCCAACATTCAATCCTCCATAGATTTGATAGTGTGTCATAGATGGAATATGATAGTGTGCAAAAAGGGGTTTTAACGGTGCATTTAAAATAGTCTCTATCACTGTGAAAGAGTACCTATAGTGTTCCCAACATTCAATCCTCCATAGATTTGATAGCGTGTCATAGGTGGAATACGATAGTGTGCAAAACGGGGTTTTTACGGTGCAGTTAAATTAGTCTCTATCACTGTGAAAGAGTACCTATAGTGTTCCCAACATTCAATCCTCCATAGATTTGATAGCGTGTCATAGGTGGAATACGATAGTGTGCAAAACGGGGTTTTTACGGTGTATTTAAAATAGTCTCTATCACTGTGAAAGAGTACCTATAGTGTTCCCAACATTCAATCCTCCATAGATTTGATAGCGTGTCATAGGTGGAATACGATAGTGTGCAAAAAGGGGTTTTAACGGTGCATTTAAAATAGTCTCTATCACTGTGAAAGAGTACCTATAGTGTTCCCAACATTCAATCCTCCATAGATTTGATAGTGTGTCATAGATGGAATATGATAGTGTACAAAACGGGGTTTTTACGGTGCATTTAAAATAGTCTCTATCACTGTGAAAGAGTACCTATAGTGTTCCCAACATTCAATCCTCCATAGATTTGATAGCGTGTCATAGGTGGAATACGATAGTGTGCAAAACGGGGTTTTTACGGTGCATTTAAATTAGTCTCTATCACTGTGAAAGAGTACCTATAGTGTTCCCAACATTCAATCCTCCATAGATTTGATAGCGTGTCATAGGTGGAATACGATAGTGTGCAAAACGGGGTTTTTACGGTGTATTTAAAATAGTCTCTATCACTGTGAAAGAGTACCTATAGTGTTCCCAACATTCAATCCTCCATAGATTTGATAGCGTGTCATAGGTGGAATACGATAGTGTGCAAAACGGGGTTTTTACGGTGCATTTAAAATAGTCTCTATCACTGTGAAAGAGTACCTATAGTGTTCCCAACATTCAATCCTCCATAGATTTGATAGCGTGTCATAGGTGGAATACGATAGTGTGCAAAACGGGGTTTTTACGGTGCATTTAAATTAGTCTCTATCACTGTGAAAGAGTACCTATAGTGTTCCCAACATTCAATCCTCCATAGATTTGATAGCGTGTCATAGGTGGAATACGATAGTGTGCAAAACGGGGTTTTTACGGTGTATTTAAAATAGTCTCTATCACTGTGAAAGAGTACCTATAGTGTTCCCAACATTCAATCCTCCATAGATTTGATAGCGTGTCATAGGTGGAATACGATAGTGTGCAAAACGGGGTTTTTACGGTGCATTTAAAATAGTCTCTATCACTGTGAAAGAGTACCTATAGTGTTCCCAACATTCAATTCTCCATAGATTTGATAGCGTGTCATAGATGGAATACGATAGTGTGCAAAACGGGGTTTTTACGGGGCATTTAAAATAGTCTCTATCACTGTGAAAGAGTACCTATAGTATTCCCAACATTCAATCCTCCATAGATTTGATAGCGTGTCATAGGTGGAATACGATAGTGTGCAAAACGGGGTTTTTACGGTGCATTTAAAATAGTCTCTATCACTGTGAAAGAGTACCTATAGTGTTCCCAACATTCAATTCTCCATAGTTTTGATAGCGTGTCAATCGTGGTAATATGATAGCGTGCAAAAAGGGTTTTTAATAGGGTTATGAAGGTATTCCCATGTTTCTCCTCTATCAATTAACACCTTCATAAAGCGGCAACTGTCTAAATGATAGCATCCTGATAGCGTTCGTACCATCGACGTGATAGTGGAAAGCTACTTCAGTTTGATAGTGTTAAATTTGAATGGTTTTTGAAGGATTCAACACCTTCATGGTGATAGTAAATCGATAGAACGATTCCTTTCAGTCTGGTTAGTGATAGAATGCAATCCTGAAAGTGATAGTGTGTCAATTTTTGATAGCGTTTCTATAGAATCCCAACCTCACGCCAATTTTTGACACCATCGGTCGGTCGGTGGCCAATTTTTGATAGCGTTTCTACGGGTTTTTTGACACACTATCACAGTGATAGCGTAAACTGAAGGTGTATTTTTCTCAGTGTATTGAACGCAGGAAGCTGAAATTTGAGAGGGAAGGTCAAGGGAGAATACAGATGATGGTAGGTGCTATTGATGGAGAACCAGTGATTTATACAGAAGGGTGGTCTATACAGAAAATAATAAACCTTTGAGCAATGATTTGCAGCGTTTTTTCTCTAACTTCAATGAACTTACTGCCAACATCTCATGTACAGCTGGTGGCCGATTTGATAGTACCTTCTCAAATGAACATAACTGCACAGTCAGGTTCTCAATTGTCCTTTCCTGTTTATTCAGCGACATCCAGCTTGACATGAAGCCAAAATAATCATCCGGTAGAGTATCTAAAATCTTACATACTGGCAATTCTTGAGGTAGCTCGCACTTGCAAGTTTTCCCTTTCTCTAGCTCTTTAGACAATGTAGACCAAATGTTCTTTACTTTTGCTGTATGAGCGACTATATCATCAGTTGCTTCCTTTTTAAGATTGAAGAATTCAAGGCAACTTGCATAAATTTTATCTTCACTGATCGAATCAAACAATCGGTGAAGCTCGAGCCATACTTCATGGGCTGCACTAAATCTCATAACTTTCTCTAACGTACTTTCAGTCATATGAGTTGTTAATACTAGCAGTGCATCACTGTTTGCTTTCCTATACAATTCGCTATCTGCATGATACTTATCAATCTCCTCAAAGTCTGCTTGATGTTTTTGACGTCTTTTTGTTGCTTCTTGTTCTAAGGGTTCAGGTTTCTTCAGCGTTCCTTCTACGACTTCCAATCCACCTCGAACTCCACTTAAGAGCACGGTATTTCCATGTCTTCCAATTTGAACGGCCCTCTAATATACCAATACTAATTTTTACATTGTCCATTTTCACTTCGTAGCAGAGTCTATCGATTATCAATTTTGCACAGGGTACGTG
Source organism: Apolygus lucorum (assembly GCA_009739505.2). Taxonomy (NCBI): domain Eukaryota; kingdom Metazoa; phylum Arthropoda; class Insecta; order Hemiptera; family Miridae; genus Apolygus; species Apolygus lucorum. The sequence goes on along the minus strand of CM019179.2, from coordinate 28,815,186 downwards.
TTGCGACCCATAAACAAAAGATGTTAGAAAGGCACGAGTGTGGAATCTTTTATAGAAAAACGCTGCAAATCATTGCTCAAAGGTTTATTATTTTCTGTATAAATCACCCTTCTGTATAGATCACTGGTTCTCCATCAATAGCACCTACCACCATCTGTATTCTCCCTTGACCTTCCCTCTCAAATTTCAGCTTCCTGCGTTCAATAGGATTGAAAATGACTTTGGAGCTCACTCAGCTGATCAGTGATTTGAAGAGTGAAGAAGATCTCCTCGAATGCTGAAGACGCCTGGAAGAGCACTTCCATTCAATAGGATCGAAATTGGCTTCGGAGCTCACTCAGCTGATCAGTGATCTGAGGAGTGAAGAAGATCTCCTCGAATGCTGGAGACGGCTGGAAGAGCACTTCCATTCAATAGGATTGAAAATGGCTTTGGAGCTCACTCAGCTGATCAGTGATTTGAGGAGTGAAGAAGATTTCCTCGAATGCTGGAGACGCCTGGAAGAGCACTTCCATTCAATAGGATTGAAAATGGCTTTGAAGCTCACTCAGCTGATCAGTGATTTGAGGAGTGAAGAAGATTTCCTCGAATGCTGGAGACGCCTGGAAGAGCACTTCCATTCAATAGGATTGAAAATGGCTTTGGAGCTCACTCAGCTGATCAGTGATCTGCGGATTGAAGAAGATCTCCTCGAATGCTGGAGACGCCTGGAAGAGCACTTCCATTCAATAGGATTGAAAATGGCTTCGGAGCTCACTCAGCTGATCAGTGATCTGAAGAGTGAAGAAGCCTTTGAGCAATGATTTGCAGCGTTTTTTACCCACCAACATTTTTTTTACCTACCAACTTTTTTTTACCTACCAGCTAGGTACTACCTACCACACCATACTGGCTTCACACCTTCACAATCAAGTTTATTAGAAAGAACTAAACGCTTCACACTCGATTGGAGAAATAGAAAGCTTCAAATGGAAATTGGATTACTGGTTACGCAGAAGGCAAAACTGTATACAAATCGAAGAAATGAACAGCGATCGCATTTTACTCCGATAAAATTTGAATGGAGATTAGACCTCTTTTGCGATTCACACTCATGATTCTGTTTTATCGAAGGAAAACCTTCAAGTACTCGTAGGGACCGAACGGTTTGTCCTACAGAGCTCCGGGTGGTCTCAAAAATTTTTAAAAATTCAATACTATTTAAAATTGGTAAAAAAACGATACCTTAATTTGGAGAGTTTTCGAGCTAGGGCACTTTCGAAAATTTCAACCCTTAATTTTCACCCCTTAGAAGTGACCTACATCAACCAAAAGCTTCGCGGCACAACTAGACCCCAAATGGAGCCCATATACCAAATTTGAACCAAATCGGTCTAGTGTTGCTACGGCGTACGGTGTACGGCGGACGGACGGAAATTTTTTTATTCGATTTTCGTATTCTACGTACCTTGAAACGTAAAACATCAAATTTTGAGGGGGGGTTAAAATTATTTTTTTCTTGCTCGATTCCAAAGGCTTATTATTGAAAATAATAAACCAAAATATATTATTACAATTCTTAACTCAACTTTCAGGAAAGCAATGAATGGAAATTTTCTTGCAAGTTCGTTTTCTTGGTAACTTGGTAATTTAAGAACACATGTTGAAACTATCTAATTTAGAGACTTCAACAATTTTAACTGATCAGATGAAAGACGATTATTCGACTAGTTTTATTAGTCACTCACGTTAATGAATTACCGAAGTAACAAGTTGCTCATTGCCAGTATTATAGAAAATTATCATTTAGGTAATTATCTGTAAGTCTTCGAATAACTAATAAAATATATCATGAAAGTAAATGTTATTATTGGATCACTCCCAACCCTGGTGGCTATCATCACGAATTATATACCTGTCATGGAGATGGAATTGCCAAGTATATACATTATAGCATATTTCACCTATCTGCCTGATTACATTTTGAATTTATTGCTTTATACCCGACAAAAACTAATAGTGTAGTCACTAGCTGCTCGAAGAGAACCCTCAAGGCACATTATAGAACTTTCTTTTGAATAAGGACATCGAGCACTCTTCGAGAGGTCTCTGAGTAGTCGTGTCCAAACCGAGATCTTGAAATTTGTATTAATTTTCCTATTATGATCTGAACAAAAACCAATTCTAATATGATCTAAATATCAAGTCAGGTAGTGATTCGTACCCTAAGAAAGTAGTGACATAATTACATTGAAGCAGTTTTGTTCAAAAGTGTTTTCTTTGTAACTCTTAAAGCTGCACGAAAAAAGAGATGATATGCGGATCCCTCCTCCCCCCTTTCCGAGGGCCGATCGACTTCTATATATTATATTATATTATATACTATGCATCGGATCATCTATATAATCGGGTTATGGATACGAGGAAGCTATGTGCCACACCCACTTGGCAGACTTTTTTTTGCAATCGATATGTACTTTGCCTTAATCAATGGTAGGCATTATAAAACTGGCTAGGCATTGTGTCTAAAGAGAGTTAAAAATAAAAATGAAGAATTTTCATACATTGCCTAAAAAGTTGAGGCATTGTGTACAATGATTGAAATGCCTGGATTACATACTTCGCCGGTAACGTATACAAAATGGTATATTCAACCAACAAATATACAAGTTTTATGTTTTTTCTTTGATATTGGTGCCAACCGTAGGTACCACCTATATACTGTACCTACTTCACATTGCTAAGCACGCAGAACTGAGTACAAATTGAAAAAGAGGGCTGGACAGCCACCTTATTTCACCGAATTTTGATTTAATTGTCCAACAGTTTTTATTCCTCTGTCTGAAGTTCAACGATTTTATTTACCGAACGACCTCGCAATATTTTCATTAATCATTCCATTACTAACCGCCCAAATAAAAACGATATCAGTTCCGTTTGACAGGTACTCGTGCTTGTTGGGGAATTGTAAAAATCGGTTATCTTGAGACGGAAGATAACGTCACATGTTATCCGAACCTTAATACCTTCCAGGTTTATGGATTAAAGATAATCGTTTTTGATCATTCCAAACAAGATATTTAGGCTCAATAATGAAACAGTGGAGAAAGGAAACAATAATTGAGAATGTGTAACGATAAATTTGAGGGTAAAAACAGGAATGAATAGGAATAAATCAATAAATGCGCCTGAAGCCAGTTTTCATTCACGAATCGGTAGATAAATAAGGTGTTGGCGCTCTGTATTCTTGAAGAAAATCCCCGTTTTGTGTGCTTTTTGCCAAGTTTAGTAGCCAAGTGCTTAGGTTCTTGGGAGGAAAAACAATGAGAATACAGCTGTTGATGACATTCACTTCAATTGCAATCGCCTCATCGTATCAAATAAGTAAGTTGATGATATATATAATAATATTTAATATTAAGGTATATTTTCAATAAATAAGCGTTATTTGTAAAATTACAAGTATGAGTGTCTAATTGAATATTGAACTTGGTGACAAAAAACGTTTGTTAAGTTGGGAGGGGAATATCTTTATGATCGTACAGCTTCCTCGCGCAGAAAAACATAGAATATACGAATATATAATATATAGAATATACTCGTACTATGGTTGTGTGGTGTGAACGTCGAGGGTTATCACTGCTATGGTGTGAAATTTTGAATAAATAATTCAATACAGGGAAATTCCCCATGTATATATATGACTGATGTGAGCCCCAGCTCACGGATTAAATCCAGAATTAAAGGGGTGAGCAACCACCATCCAAGCTCCCCCTTCCTCCACCACCGAAAGTCAACAGGTCGGAGCGGGCATTGTACCGCCCCCGCTCCAGGGCGCCACCACCATCTTCAGGCGCCCACCACCAGAAGCGCTTATGTCACCTTGACGTCACCGTCCGCCAATCACGGGCCGCCGCGGGGCCCTGCGCAGTACTCGCCGTTGGAAGGTGGGGACTTCCTAAAGAAATCAACTGGTGACCGCGTGGAGCGGCCATAACCTCCCCAGTCCTTGATGCGAACATCCACGCTCTCTTGCCCCGCTAGATACACGTTTATCGAACCCCCTGTGCAAGTCAGTCGCTGGATCCCCTCAGTAATATTCCGGTGAGAGCCCTGTCGCCCGCGAGTTTATTATTTGAGCCAACCCCCCTGTTCAACCTGGTAAGACTTCGTGACATCCAGTTTGAACACCCATCCCCCAAGAACATTTCTACGCACTACCGACGGATTTCCTACGGGCCCCGACGCTGTGAGTGTAACAAACAAAATATCTATACATTGGCCAATGATAGTTGTGTTCGAATGGTGTAGATGTAAATTCAGTCATAGTAAAGTAAAGAACATTTTAGTAGTAAAGTCAGTCAGTCAAGATAAGAGTCAGATATTGTTGAAATTGATTAAAGTCAGTCGTAAAGTTGTATTAAGAGAAAAGGAGAAGGAGAAGTCAAACGCACGTATTTCATGTAAACCTTTTATTTGTATAATTTGTACTTGCTTGCAACCGAACTTAACGTAGAGTCAAATTTCCTTTATTTTCATTAAATCGTTCCTATTAGATTGTACAATTTTGCATTTCTCATTTCATTCACCTTATTCCGTAACAGACAGGTTTACGTGTGAACGCACTCTTTTCGTGCGATCACATCTTTTAGTGCACAATACATTGTTTTAGTGCGACGCATTGTTTTCGTGCGTGCGCCAATTTAGCCGTGCAATCGTATCATTTTTCGTGCACTCGTAGTTCCCTTCAGGAATCGAACTTCCGTCCTTCAGACATAACAATAATATTTCGAAACAATCAGTAATCAACCCTTCAGGTGTTACCTTGATATTGAGAGCCTTCAGCTACCTCCGAGCCGCTACAGCTGTCTACCAGGTAATTATCATTAAATTCATTAAATTTAGATTACCTTTTATTTATGTCAATATAGCCCCTCAACCTATATTTGGATCGGTTTTAAAACGGGCTTACTCGAGAATCTTAAATTCAACGGTGAAGTCCAAAGCTTACAAATGGTGGCAGCGCGTTAGGATTATCACATTCGAAAATTACCTTCAGTAACTAACGAATGCGATTAGGAGTGCAAGCTTCACTTGCAACGAACTCACAAAATAAGAAAAGTAAGCAAACCAATCCGACATAAATATTTCGAACCAAATCGAAATCGGAAGTCGAACTGTCTGAAAACGGAATAGGTGGAAAATAGGTAGGATGTGCATCCATTTTTGTTATTCTTAGGAAAAGTGACACCAGCACTCCCTATTTGCCTTTCGTTTGCTGAATCGCCTTGTGATTGAGACAGAAACAGACAGACAAGACAGATTTTCTTTCCTTCCAGTGGAAGTATTTTACCAATTGTGACTATACCAACAAAACCTATCGTACAACATGTCGCTCAACTTTTTGACAAATGGCGATAGGGATGATGACGACACACCTTCAACGGCAAATACCGAAGCCGTTGAGGTGATGACCCAAACCATGAGGGAAATGAACCTACTCCTTCAACGGTTAAACACGAGTTCAACCGACAACAACCGAGACGAGATTCCACGTTCGGTGTCTTCCGAAATTGAACCATGGGATCCGGATGCCACGGGCGCGATGAGTGTAACCTCGTTTTTCGCCAATTTTGACCTAGTGGCCGCGGATTTAAATTCACGACTCAAATACCGCCTTCTCCGTACAAAAACCCGAGGTACCGCAAAACAGTTCTTGATTGACCGGGATGATTCGTTAGATACGGATAACGTGTACGAGGCGGCAAAAGCGGATATGATCACGTGGTTTCAGAAGGAGAACCCCCAGCACGCAGCCGCGCTCTTGTGGACGGTGAAACGAAACTCTAGCGAGACGCTCCGCCAGTTCGCCGACAGAGTGCGTAACCTTGCACGCTGCGCAGTAATGGAGGAGGGAAAGACGCTCCGCCGACCCGAAAAAAATGAATGGGTCGAAACCAAAACATTGAGTGCATTCATCCGGGGAGTAGAGAAACAAGTGAGCGCATTCCTTGTCGCAAACCGACCACGTTCAATTCAGGAAGCGCTGAAAAAAGCAGAACAACTCGAAGAAACCCTCGAGACAACACCCGATCTGGACGAAAAATGGGAATTAGCAGCCGTTAGTGGGGACCGAAGATGCTACAGCTGTGGCAGCCTGGAACACTTCGCTGCGAAATGTCCCAAAAAGAACGAACCACTACCCAGGTACCAGAGAAGAAATGACGAGGCTCGACGACGTGAACGATCGGAGGACAGAAACGTTGAAACGAAACCCCCACCACGTTTCCCGTGCATGTTCTGCGCGGATTTTGCACACTATCCGGTCGACTGCCCGTTTAATCCGCAAATGGCGATTTTCTGTAACTTCTGTGGAGCCAGAGAACATTTGGAGGAGAACTGCTTTAAAAAGAAGAAGCTCCTCCCTATATCAAACCCCGAACGAGAACCAGCGCACGCCATGAGAATAGAGCGGTACCAGATCCAGTCGGGTGATACACATATACCGGCCGTGGAGGCTCCGGTAACGAGAAACCTGACCGTTATTGCGGAATTGGGTCCCGAATCAAGGAAAATGATAATCGATACGGGTGCCGCGTTTTCGGTGTTGGCGACCCCCGTAAAGGGCGTCCCAATGAGACCAACGCGTAGGATGGCCTGGGGAGCGGACGGACTTCTACTGCCGTTCGCCGGAGAGCAAACCCTGATGACGAGAATCGGCGACACCACGTTCAAACATACCTACCTGGTATTCGCAAGAAAAAGCGCGACCTTGGACCTGATTGGATTGGATATTCTGCGAAAGGTGTCGTTAACCTTGAACCTGGGATCCGAAATGACCGTTCAGGCGTGCACGGACGAGGAACCATCACCGTACTCTGTTGAAAGTGACCCAGGACGAAGGCCTTCGGGGAGCGCGTTGCGGCCGGAAGGGCGGGAACCAAGGGTGTCTGCAATTCGCCAACCAAAATGCGGACCGGACACCCCCTTCCCCAGTACCTTTCCGGCTGTGACAGCCCTTTCCGAGAAGGGTCGTCGAACGGACGTGCGGGATAGTGCCCCCGCACAAGATCTGGAACCGAACGGAAAAAGGGTCTCGTACGCCGAGCCCCTAGAAGAAATTGTGCCCGCCAAAAACATGGAGGACCTACCAGAAGAAGATGGATACCCCGAGTTACGATTGCATGAGAATTCGGGAGGAAACCGCATGGAAACCGATACACCTGCGCACGCTGAGACGTACGGACAGGATGAAACAAGCTCCGATCCCGGGTACGAAAAACGTATCGACGCGCCAATGGTCTACGATAGTAATCCACCAAACGCTCTTGAGGAACTGTCCCGGAAAGGGGACGACGGATATTCCGCGGCCAACGAACAGGAAGCCGGTACCATCGGAATCGTTGGCGGAAAAATGCCACGAGAGAAGGAGCGCGGAAGATATTACCAACCAAAGACCGAGCATGAAAACCCATTAAATCCTCCTGAAAGGAGTGTTGAGCAGGAGTCTCACGAAAATGGTACCGCGACGTTGAATTTTCCCCGAGAAATGATCATGGCCGCACAAAAGCGAGACGCATGGATCCAGATGACCGTTCCACACCATGAGAAACAATCTACGTCGGAATAACGGCGTGTGGGAACTAAAAACCAAACAGACCGACGCCAAATCATGGGTTCCCCTCATTCCCGAATCTATGAGAGAATGGTTGATCAATCGGTGCCATCGAAGTGTCGAAACTGGTCATGTTGAAAAGGAAACCACTCTCAACATGGTGAAAAGGTTAGGAATTTGGCCTAACCTGACAAATGACGTGCGGAAACAGATAAGACGCTGCGGAACGTGCTCCCGACGAGATCAACCACTTGGACCCAAACATTCAAATCGGGAGTCTGCGCTCGTGAGGGGCGTGCCGAACGATGCGTTCGCGAACCCGTTCGAGTTCGAACCTCGCACGAAAACCATTCACCCTGCCGTCCATCCACCTGAAAATAGACCTGGAACAAGAGAGAAGTACTTACCTGATGAAAACCAGAAGCCATCCTGGAAGATGAAATCGGGAGTACCTTCGCCATCAACCCGCCACAATGCTAGGCCGCCCGATGAAGTCCCAACAGAGGGGATTGCACGCACGCGCACGCATGGCGTAACGCATCGACTCGAAAACCATGTCGATCTGAATCCGACCCCTAACGAGGAGGGTTCCAACAGTGCACCGTCGTCTTCCGAAGAATACGAAGAGACATTGGAGGATCCCCCGCCCAAAAGAAGTCGGAATGAAGTCGACTACGACGAGCCCAGATGCGTGCTGCGCAGACGAGCCACTCCGGTAGATTACCGCCGCCTCCACCTGGGAAAGAATTATTAACATACTTACATACTAATAGGACATAACACCGACCGACTATAACTAATGTAAAGTTACACTTGTAGATCCTTCAGATCGAAAAAATTTATTGGATCCTTCAGATCGAACTACTTACCTGCGAATTATTACAACACAATTTAACGAATTCTATTGCACATTTGAACACAAAAATCATCAATTTAAAACAAGGCCGTAAATTTCCCCCTAATTAAATTTGATCACTTTTCCTAGGCTGGATGACACATTAGGATTTTCATTTGTTGTAGGTGTAATATGGCGCAAGAACAGATAGAGGAGTGGATCGCCGATGGAGGACCGCCAACCCCTGACCCGATTATACAGATTTTGAGGGAGCGAGTTGGGGAGGAACAGGATCGGGTATACGACCGCCCACCTGGTTTCTTGGAAACACCGGAACCAACACCTACCCCGTTTCTCCAGCTGGAAAGTCTGCTGAACTACATTCGGTTCTCCGATTGTGCAGAAACTCATCTGGCCAGGAAAACCAACTGCCATGCGGCCATGATGATGGTGGTGGAAATGGCAAAGTGGATCCCGTCATACCAGCGCATTATCGAAGAACGTGACGCCCTTCTCGACCGTCAAAGAAAGTGGACGATGGAGCGAGAACGCCTGGTCCGGGAACTCGAATCAGCTAGGGCGAGGGTGGGAGAAGCCACCACTCAGTCATCCGCAGAGCCACCTGCGGCGAGGACCGTAGATGCTGAGGAGCCCGCACCTGTGACCGCAGAGCCACCTGCGGCGCCGACTGCAGAGGAAGAGGCGGGGGTGGCTGATTCTCCAGCGCCCTCACCTGCTCCAGCCCAAGAACCAGAGGGAGATGCGTGTTCGCCAGCCAGTTCGCCCACTAAGATGTCGCGGGACGATGACCCTCGCAAGCGATCCTGCCGTCTCTATTCCTCCTCTTCGGAATCGGAGATCCAGTGGGTGCCAACACCTACCCACGAGCCAGCACCAACACCGGTGAGTGAGGCAACCGACTCCCGGCCCAGGATCATGGTCAAGTTGACGAGAAAGGCCAAGAAGAATCAACTAACCTGCCCTGTGTGTACCCGTCCAACGCCTCGTCTGTACAACTTCAGGTGCCCCGCATGCAAGGAGTTCTGGCACAGACTCCGAGCCACCTATCTCCAAGGCAGGCCCATCCCTTCGTGCTCTCAAGACCATACTGGAAAGCGTGACCCCATCGCATGCAGAGGCTGTCGGCGATACCGATACGAGTTGGCATTCAGGAAGGCGCATCCTTCCGTCACCCTGCCAGTGCCCAGCGTCATCTTCGATGACGCTGGCTCACGAAGGGGCGGAGGATGTGAGCCCCAGCTCACGGATTAAATCCAGAATTAAAGGGGTGAGCAACCACCATCCAAGCTCCCCCTTCCTCCACCACCGAAAGTCAACAGGTCGGAGCGGGCATTGTACCGCCCCCGCTCCAGGGCGCCACCACCATCTTCAGGCGCCCACCACCAGAAGCGCTTATGTCACCTTGACGTCACCGTCCGCCAATCACGGGCCGCCGCGGGGCCCTGCGCAGTACTCGCCGTTGGAAGGTGGGGACTTCCTAAAGAAATCAACTGGTGACCGCGTGGAGCGGCCATAACCTCCCCAGTCCTTGATGCGAACATCCACGCTCTCTTGCCCCGCTAGATACACGTTTATCGAACCCCCTGTGCAAGTCAGTCGCTGGATCCCCTCAGTAATATTCCGGTGAGAGCCCTGTCGCCCGCGAGTTTATTATTTGAGCCAACCCCCCTGTTCAACCTGGTAAGACTTCGTGACATCCAGTTTGAACACCCATCCCCCAAGAACATTTCTACGCACTACCGACGGATTTCCTACGGGCCCCGACGCTGTGAGTGTAACAAACAAAATATCTATACATTGGCCAATGATAGTTGTGTTCGAATGGTGTAGATGTAAATTCAGTCATAGTAAAGTAAAGAACATTTTAGTAGTAAAGTCAGTCAGTCAAGATAAGAGTCAGATATTGTTGAAATTGATTAAAGTCAGTCGTAAAGTTGTATTAAGAGAAAAGGAGAAGGAGAAGTCAAACGCACGTATTTCATGTAAACCTTTTATTTGTATAATTTGTACTTGCTTGCAACCGAACTTAACGTAGAGTCAAATTTCCTTTATTTTCATTAAATCGTTCCTATTAGATTGTACAATTTTGCATTTCTCATTTCATTCACCTTATTCCGTAACAGACAGGTTTACGTGTGAACGCACTCTTTTCGTGCGATCACATCTTTTAGTGCACAATACATTGTTTTAGTGCGACGCATTGTTTTCGTGCGTGCGCCAATTTAGCCGTGCAATCGTATCATTTTTCGTGCACTCGTAGTTCCCTTCAGGAATCGAACTTCCGTCCTTCAGACATAACAATAATATTTCGAAACAATCAGTAATCAACCCTTCAGGTGTTACCTTGATATTGAGAGCCTTCAGCTACCTCCGAGCCGCTACAGCTGTCTACCAGGTAATTATCATTAAATTCATTAAATTTAGATTACCTTTTATTTATGTCAATATAGCCTCTCAACCTATATTTGGATCGGTTTTAAAACGGGCTTACTCGAGAATCTTAAATTCAACGGTGAAGTCCAAAGCTTATGTAACCCTTAGGGGGTATTTTGATTTCTAGATTTCTTTTGCTGCCACCACCTGCTCAGCAGGACAAGGATAGGTAATTTCACAAACGTTTGAAAACTTCTTTCTACAACGAACAATTATTTAATCAAAGAGAAAACAAACAAGATAAATCAACTTTATCATGAACATAAAAAAACATTAAACACCTATAACTTTTACTTTCTCTTCCTCGTATGAATTGACAAAAACAAAATTGAATTCTCTCTCTCTCAAGTCGTAATAAAAGTAAATACAAATACAAAAAAGATTCTTCAAAATACAAAAGCTAAATTGGGAGCTCACATAGTTAATCCACTGTTTCCTAGAGAAAACTTCTGTCTGTCTCTCTTGAACTCTCGAACTGTCTCTGATGATCTCTCGAAGCAGGTAACAGGGGGAGGGGGAAAGTGGTGCACCACAAAACGTTAATATTGGCCACGGACAACTCTTTCAACTTGTTCAACAGACTTCCAGGCAAGGACTAACTGAAAACTCCAAAAACTCTAAACAGGTGGGGGAAACAGGAACCAGAGAAAAGGTGGGGGCAACAGGAACCAGAAGAAGGTGTGGTTGGGCCCGAGCCAGACACAGAGGCTTTGCTTCTCCGTGGATGAAGACCATGGAGTATTGGGGTTTCACTCCTCCTCTCTCTGAAGGCCGATGCCCTCATCGGCACCTCCCTCTCACCACCGCCTCAACGAGCAGCACTCACCATCTGGTAGAGCCTCCAAGCTCTGCATCTCCTGCACTTCTTCACCTCCATCTGAGTGGCTGCGTGACTCTTGTTTGGACACTTGACCTGATCCAAGGTCCAGGTTCCCTTCGAGCGCAGCCTAGTCATTAGACATCTACAAGCATCGCACCATGGGCGGGAAATGTATTGGCGACGTCGTCCACACACTCCACACAGCATCGAATCCCCCTGCAACTCAGCTTCTGGCACAGCAGGGTCCGATAGCCCAGGGGAGCACGAGTCTTCTGGCGTCATCAGGTTCTGGCTCTCTTCCATTTGCCCTCTTGATCTCTGTGACACGAGTGAAGGAGTGCTGTCTCGCTGAACAATGTCACTATGTTTGAGTGTGGGTGCCGCCGCTGTCTGCTGTCCTCTAGCCACTGGAATGGTTACGTCCGGCTCCTGAGCCCCCACACATGCCTGATCCATCTCCCGGCGTCGAATCTCCTCCCTCAACTGCTCCAATGTCGCATCCCGCAGTGATGGTCCCGTCGAGAAAAGTCCAGCTCCATACCTCAATCGCAATGCGGCAGAACCAAGATGCCAGTACATTGCCAACTTCATGTTTGGGTCCTGGGCATGATAAAGCCCATCCGCTCCCGTCCATAACTGGGCCCACAGTGCATCCACATTGGTCCCCATTACTGTCACATCTGCCTGGTCAACGGGCTTCTTGCCTCTACGTGAAGATTCCTCACCAACACTCAACCCTGAGCAGCCAGACAATGGTTGAGGCTGGGGCAAAATCTGTTCAGGGTGCCCAACCCCCAAAACAGGCTCCTCATCCAAATCCTGAATGGAGAGAGCTGGAGTTGACTCCCCACTGGTCCCCCCTTGCAGGCACGATAAAGGAGAGTATGGCGGCGTTGCGTCCCCATCCGTGTCACTAATCCCCTCACTCACCTCTAAACTACGTTCATTTCTCCTTCGTCTAATGACCATCTTGAGTCCCTCTTTCCTTTCAATTATTCGAGACATTTCCTCTTTTCTGTGGACAAGGGAAGTTATCTACAGGTAGTTAACAAAGTTTTCCTATTTATTAATCTATGTCTAAAGTAATTAAATGAACCAAAAAGTGCAACTCTAAAAATTGTAGTAATAAAAAAAACTTTTTTTTTTTTTTTTTGTTTTTGTTTTGGTGTTTTTTTTTTTGTAATATATTTATTTATGCTTTTAGTTTCCCTTATGAAGTTTGACATAGTCAACCCTTTCACGAGGACGTAGTTGGTACGGACCATTGGCAGACACTGGCCCTGACGTCAAGGTTGCAGGGGCCGCTACTTCCTCATTTTCTTGCTGCATCTCACTTTGGTTTGTATCCATCAACGGGACAGAATTTTCTCTGACTTCTCTCCATTCAGTTTCTTCATCCCAATCCAAGTCTGGGCCTAGGTCAAGGACACAGGGAGGTCTTCCTTCGGTGGTCTCGATTGGTGGTGTAATAAAGGCATCATCTGGGATTCCACGCTCATGAGCTGGTTTCAATCTGCTAAGGTGCACCACCTGGGGGCGACCGACCACATCAGTTATCACATATGTTACTTCTGATAACCTTCTTATCACCACATATGGTCCAATCCATGGGCTCCAAAATTTCTTTGAAATGCCCGGGGCCGGCTGCATCTGGCGTAAGTACACCCGCTCCCCCGTCTCGAAATATCGTGGAACTCGCCGAGCATTTGCAACACGAGATCGTTTTTCCCAAGCTCGTTGTAGCATCTGGGAGGCAACCTGGTAGGTTCGACGCAGGGAACGCAGAGTCTGTCCATAGTCTGTTTTTGATTTAAATTCTAGAGCTGCTGCTATAGGCAGACGAATCTCCCTACCCAAATGCAATAAGTTTGGAGTGTAGCCTGTACTTCCATGGACAGTGTTGCGATAGGCTGCTAGTGCCATGGGTAGGACTTCCTCCCATCTTGTTGTTGTTGGGGCCAGCTTTGCTACAATGGCAGCTAGGGTGCGGTGAAACCGCTCACAAACCCCGTTACTTTGGGGATGGTAGGAAGTAGTCTGCACCTTCAAAATTCCCCAAGACTGACACAACTCCTTTACAATGATAGAGGTAAAAGCAGCACCTCTGTCTGAAACTAACTTTTCAGGAACTCCATGAATGGGGAAATATCGATGAGTCAGGACATCAACAACTGTTTTGGCAGTTGCATCCGGTACCACGTAAGCCTCAGAATATTTACTAAAATGATCAACGACCGTTAATAGGAATTTAGGTCCTGTGGGTGTGTCTAAGGGTCCAACATGATCAATTCCTACAATCTCACCAGGTCGGCAAGGAAGATCAGGTTTTTGCACAGGCGGCTCCAAGTTAACAGGAGTATTCCTTCGCTGGCATACATCACAAGATTTTACAAACTCTTTCACAAATCTGCTGAGTTTGGGCCAACAACCATATCGGCGCACAAGCTGCTCTGTCCTCTCAATCCCAGGATGGCCAGCCCATTGACTCTCATGACAGGCCCCAACCAGTCCATGGCGTAAGGTGGAAGGGATCAAAGGAACACTAATATTCCCAGTGGGAGTTTGCTTGGTGGTCACCCAGATACCCTCTTCCAATCGAGCGCCCCACTTAGATGGATTTTGCCCCACTTCACCTATCCAGGGATCAATCTGTTGGGCAGCGAGAAGGAGCATTGGAGAAATCTGGAAAGCACCAACACTTGCCACACAGATCCTACTCAATGCATCTGCATGGGCCATCTTGCTCCCAGGTCGGTACTTTGCCTCAAAATCATATTCAGATAGTCTTAATACCCATCTCCCAATACGATGAGTAGGGTCTCTTAAATTCATTGCAGCCGTCAGGGCAGTATGGTCTGTCTCCAGCTGAAATCTTCGACCCAACAGATAAGACTGAAAGTGCGTCACCGCCCAAACAACTGCAAGCAACTCCCTCTCTGTCGTAGAATACTTCCTTTCAGCTGGATTCAGGGTACGACTGGCATATGCCACGGGACGACTGGCATATGCCACGGGACGACTGCCTTCTGGAGTATCCTGGCTAAGGATGGCTCCCACTGCCACACCAGAGGCATCGGTTGCAAGTGTAAATGGCCTCGAGAAATCAGGATAGGCTAGCACAGGATAAGATGTTAGTGCCCCCTTTAATGTATCCAACGCTTCCTGCTGGGCTTCAGTCCACTCAAATGGAACCCCTTTTCGAAGAAGTTGGGTTAAAGGAGCTGTGATGGTTGAGAAATTCTTAATAAATCGGCGGTAGAAGCCTGCAAGTCCGAGCAGGGATCGAATTTCTGTGGCATCCCCAGGGACTGGGTAGTCCCGTACACTCTGGATCTTGGATGGATCCATCCTCAGACCATCCGGTGAAACAATATGTCCGAGATAGTTCACTTCGGAACTGAGGAAGTGGCATTTAGAAATATTCACCTTGAGGTTGGCATGCTGCAATCGAGCCAGGACCTGATGCAGTCGCACAAGATGTGTCTCAAAATCTGGACTGTAGATGATAATGTCATCCAAATATACTAGACATGAGACACCTATGAGACCCTCCAACACTCTATTCATCAAACGCTGAAACGTGGCCGGCGCGTTTTTTTAGGCCAAATGGCATCTTTCGGTATTGGTAAGTTTGGCCAAGAGTGCTGAAAGAGGTTTTCTCTCGATCCTTTTCACAAACTGGAATCTGGTGATAACCAGCTGTCAGGTCCAGGGTAGTAAAGAAACAACATCCCCCGAGTGCTTCCAATGTCTCAGTAAGGTTGGGTAGGGGGTAGTTGTCTGACTTCGTCACCTTGTTCAGGGCCCGGTAGTCAGTGCAGAATCGATATGCCGGGGGCTGTCCCTCCTGGGTCTTCTTCCGAACCATCACTACAGGTGCTCCCCAAGGACTGCTGGATGGCTCGATTATTTGAGCCTCCAACATTTCTCTTAACTGTTGTTCAACCACCGGACGCAAGGCATGAGGAACTGAGTAGGGTCTCTTGAAGATCGGCTCAGCACTCCCTGTATCTATCTGGTGAGCAACCCCCAAAGAACATCCTGTCTGGTTGGGCTTCTGAAACAAGTCCTCATAGTCACGAAGAACACTTTCCAGTTGTTCCAACTCAGGCGGAGGCAGGTGAGTTACTTTTGATTTCAGCACCGACAACATGCTGGGTTGGTCACTCTCAAATGCCTCAGTGGGGAACTCTGCACAATCCTCGTACAAGGGGCAGTCACTTGAAGCTTCCTCCCCAGATTCCTCATCCCTGCGGCCAATCGCATCCTCAGCCGGGCCATCCAAAACCACCTCAGTCTGTGGAACCTCCAGTCTAATGGGCATCACAGGCATCAAAAGCTCTTTTCTTGCCTGCATAGTTGCTGGTCTGACTTCGGTCAACAGCTCCACCTTTCCAGTATGGGGATCCAGGAGATGTACCTCAGACTTATCAGGGTAGATTGAAATGGGTAGCCTTCGAAGGAGATCCAACCCCAGGAGGTCCAAACCAGAGTGACACCTGGCAAAAATCCTGAAGGTGTGATGCAATCGTCTTCCACCTATCTCAACTTCAACGTGCTGCTGGCCCAGAAATGGCAGGGGCTGTCCATCTGCTCCCCATGCCTGAATCTTAGTCGGCACCACTGGAACTCCAGGGATGGGCGTTGCCAACACAGAAATTTGGGCTCCTGTGTCAAGAAGAAGGCTTCTCTCCTGCCCATAAAAACGGACTGCAACATGCATTGATCTTCGGAAAGGGGACTCCACCACAGGGAGATGAACCCTTCCTGTTTCTACTCCCTTAGCTACCCCTCCAGGAACATGTAAGCCAGAAGGTGGGGGCTGACTCACATCTGGTGTACTACAAATCTCCCTCCGGGATTCACTGTTGGGGTCAGTGCCCCCATCGCGTCGTAGGAAGTGTTTCCTCTTTTGGCATTGGGTTTCCAAATGACCGAAATATCCACAAAAGTTGCACATATCTTGCTGGAGGTATTGCTGACAACTAGCTGGAAAATGTTTCCAACTTCCACAAAAGACACATGGCTGCTGGGGAGTTCCCATAACTGGTCGAGAGCTAGTTGCCATGGTTTGAGGTCGTGATCCTGAAGCTCCTCTTGTTGGGCATGCCGCTGCAAAATGGTTAAGGCCACCACATGTGTAGCACTTCCTTTGGTTCTCATCTGTCCTCACACCAGCTACATTCCAATAGTCAGGTACTCTCTCTGCCGGGTTCAGAGTCTCTTCCAGTTCTTCTGCTTTCTTCAGGGCAGCCTCAAGGGTGACTGGTGGCTGATTTACAAAATGGCTACCATACATGCTCGGGAGGCCCTTCAAAAACGCCCTCACAGACCTCGCCCCGACCCAGGCTCTCCTTTGATCCTGTGTCAACACCACATCCTCTGTTTGTGCTGCACGAAGAGCAGTATGACGGATTCGATCAGCAAAGTGCCTCAGTGTCTCTCCTTCTCCCTTTTGCATCGTCCAGAGGCGGGCAGCTGCCTTCTCTGGATCATCACGGCTGTACCAGTTCAATAAGGCAGTTCGAAGTGTATTGTACGGTTCGTTTCCTTGTGCTAGATGTTGATGATCCTGCAAAAATACCTTCGCAGATCCTTTCAATTTCACTCGCAAAAGTCGCACCTTCATAGCCTGATTAAGGTCCTGGGTAACCTCATCAAATATTTCGAAAAATCCGTGAATGGGAACGCTGTCACAATCCTCTGGATCCCAAGAATCAATCTCCTGCATCAAAGAGCGGGGAAGCTGGTCTACAGGAGGGGCTGGGTCTCGAGGTCCCAGAGCAACCTCTAACCGAGCCATAGCAGCTGTTATTGCCTGCAGTGCCCTTATATTGTCATCTGGTTCATTCATGGTTTGTTTCTTTTTCCTTTTCCCCTTTTGCCGATCAATCTTGAATTCGTCAGAGGAATAGTCTGCCAAAACCGCACCAAAACATACACCCCGAAATATGAATCAGTATCTAACCAGATCAAATTAATATGAACCCGATAACTGATTTTTTTAAAAAAATAAATGAACTGGTCGGAAAACGAACTGGTTGAAAAAATGACCCGGTCAAAAAAACGAGCCGGGTGGAAAATTGAACTGGTCGAAAAATGATCCAGTCGAAAAATGACCTGGTCAGAAAAGATCTGGTCGAAAAACGAGCTGGTTGAAAAATGAACTGGTAACAAAATGATCCGGTCGAAAAACGAGCCGGTTGAAATTGAAATAGTCAATCAAAACACACAAAAATAACACCAATGGTTCACTTATTCACATACATCAACTTAACACTAACTTCTAAACTTGAGAGAGTTTACTGTAGCCTACTGGTTATAATCGAATCCTACCGCTGTTCACCAAATTGTAACCCTTAGGGGGTATTTTGATTTCTAGATTTCTTTTGCTGCCACCACCTGCTCAGCAGGACAAGGATAGGTAATTTCACAAACGTTTGAAAACTTCTTTCTACAACGAACAATTATTTAATCAAAGAGAAAACAAACAAGATAAATCAACTTTATCATGAACATAAAAAAACATTAAACACCTATAACTTTTACTTTCTCTTCCTCGTATGAATTGACAAAAACAAAATTGAATTCTCTCTCTCTCAAGTTGTAATAAAAGTAAATACAAATACAAAAAAGATTCTTCAAAATACAAAAGCTAAATTGGGAGCTCACATAGTTAATCCACTGTTTCCTAGAGAAAACTTCTGTCTGTCTCTCTTGAACTCTCGAACTGTCTCTGATGATCTCTCGAAGCAGGTAACAGGGGGAGGGGGAAAGTGGTGCACCACAAAACGTTAATATTGGCCACGGACAACTCTTTCAACTTGTTCAACAGACTTCCAGGCAAGGACTAACTGAAAACTCCAAAAACTCTAAACAGGTGGGGGAAACAGGAACCAGAGAAAAGGTGGGGGCAACAGGAACCAGAAGAAGGTGTGGTTGGGCCCGAGCCAGACACAGAGGCTTTGCTTCTCCGTGGATGAAGACCATGGAGTATTGGGGTTTCACTTACACTGACTAAATTGAATAAGAAACTGGTTTATGAGAAAAACGTCTTGGTAAGTGGGTGTGGCACATAGCGATGTGAGGCTCCAGAACTAGAGAGAACGATAGATAGGCTGAGCTCGATGGTCAGTCTATTCATTGCCTCTCGTTTGTGCAGGTCTCTTCTCAGATCCATCGAGTATTTCAGCTTGGATTGTCCTTCCTATTCTTTTCCCGGAGGAATCAGTGGATTGTCCCTACCATCCCAATCGAAGTTGGTGAGACTATTATTTTTCTCAACTTATACGAAATATATCATCGTAATTGGAGAAGAATTCTTCTCTTTTTTTATTTTTCCACATTCATATCAATTTGAGAAGAAACTGAGGTAACGTCTCCACGATCATAACAGCTTCCTCGTGTCCACAACCCGATTGTGTGGATGATCCGATGCATTGTAGTTGATCTCAAAACATCAATCTCTAAGTGCCTTCCACTACCCATATGGGACTCTACTCGTTAACCCGCACAGTCTCTGGATATTGTTGGGAAATGGAGAAGTTAAGTCTGTTACAAGGATTTCACGTTTGCGCATGCGCAAAAAATTCTTTGAATTTGGGGCCCATGATTTTCATAGAGGACCATCTACAATACATTTCTTACAATTCTTACAATTTTTTTCAACCTAGAAAAGTGAAAACAAAGCTTCCGCTACCTTGGTAGACTCGGAAGCAAAAATGAATTCACCGTGTGTGGTGAAGGTAAAGGAAGTTGTCCCGCAATAGAAACCCCTGAAGTATTGTGGAACAACACCCAGGGAATTAGACTGTTGGAAGTTGGTGACTGGTAGCCCCTTTGGCCTTATCGGAGGGAGGATTGTGCCTCTTCTGGCTATGTCATCAGCCAACGCTTCTCTTCCCGTGGGGTTAGAGTTCAGCTCCAAGTTCCACGGGACCCATTTGCTCAAGCCGTCGCTCCTTTGAGTACCTGAACACTACAATGTAGACCTGATAAATGTTCCTCTTCAGGTCTCGGGAGGTCATCCACTCTAGGATGAAAAATGGGTAGCTCGCTCGAACCAGATCCTTCGCTGACCTGTCATGTCAGATTCCACAATTCGTCGCCCCAATCACCTTTATATGACTTTGCTGTTCATTGGCAAGCGCTGCTGAGGCATTTATTAGCACGTCAACTTCATATTTGTGAATTTTGACAGCATTGATGCCAACAAGAGATTTCTGCCCAGAGTTGGAAACCACCTAGTTATCAATTTATTATAAAGCCTCCTGACGTTCAAGGTTGAAATTCGGCTAAAGCAAGACTGGCCATCTCTTACGACGAGCATAGCCAACCCATAGGCTTAAGGCAGGGTTATGGCGGGCACACCTGTTCGCACTATGGGCCATAGAAGTCTGGAGCGTTTTCGGGTGTTTGACACCTTATTCTCCCTTATTCCTGAAAGTAGAGAACCCGAATGAATTTTGACCATACTCAATGACCTCCATCCTTGTAATTTTGCTGAAGGGTCCTGATCTATACCGTGCATAGCTCTACTATTGCATGATCTCATTAATCAAGTTCCTTTGTTTAGTTTTGTTCCATTTTTTTTCTACTTCCGGGCAGCGTATGACACCAAACTGAGGGAAGAATTGTACCAGGGAATGCTGAATATGGAGTCCCAAGAAAGTTAGTCCGACTCATTCAAATCACGATGAAATCCGTCCGTTGTTTTGTCCGTGTGGATGGAGATCTGTCTCCGGCCAATAGAGATGACTTCAGGCGGCCCTGATCCCTCGCGGATTGTAGTGCCATGGAAGAAGAAGAAAGAAGAACATGTTTAGTTTGATGGGCCGATTGCCTCTTTCTTTTGTTATCTTCAACGAATTGGAGAGCTCGCAATTCCCAATCTGTTCGATCTTTCAGCTGGTACCCGATTGAACAGTTCCATTACTCTGGATAGTTGCGTTCGCTGAGTCATATGGCGGGCGCAACCATCACACGAATTCTTAGCTTTCTTATCTTCGCCAGCGGGAAAGCAAGCAACTTGAAGCCACAAGAACGGGCGGCATTTTTCAAACTTTTCAGGAGTATGGACATGAAATAGCAATTAAGGATAAATATATGTATACCAAATGAATCGACGTGGGTTTTAATTTCAGTCAGAATCTACCTATATAGGTGAGCAATTAATAATTCCAAATCTTTTTTGGATGACTCCGGGGTAAACGCAAGTGTCAAATAAGAAGGTATTGGGAGTCAAGAATGCGCGATTTTTTGTGTTTTTCAATGACCTCGCTACTCGTAGTATCGGCAGTTGTTCGGGATTCAAATATTAGAGGTACCTTAGTATATGTTTTTGTCTAGAAATTGTTCAACCAAATATCCATTTCTGTTCATTTCAAAGATGATATTTCAATAACTCTCCCGTTGTTACTAAATTTTAATATAGATCAAATACCCTTTCTTCTTCATTCCACTTCCATTGATTTTGCTTGCAGGTTCACCCACCAACGCTTTATGGTATTTTCAGTGGTTTGTCTCAGACGAGTTGATCAGAAAGAATGTATTTTTCTACCTCTACACGAGGTTAGTATCTCACAGACAGATAATACTTTTGGCTGTGATAGATATTGGAATGAAACATGTTTTAATTTACAACGTGCAACTACCAGAACTTGAATGTTTATTTTCTGTCTATTTTTCGTTCCATAATTTGTGCTATGTATTTTAAATTTTCAGGGACAACATTTATGAACCACAACAACTTTATGTCAACAACAAAACAGCGTTCGAGAATTCGTATTTTGATCCAAGGAAGAAAACAGTGGTTATAATACACGGGTATGACGTGGACTATAAAGGCACTTCAGTTCAAGACCCGAAAAACAGTGAGTATCTACCTGTATAAGAAGTTTCCCCATTCTTGTAAAGATGCCAAAACGAAAGACGTCCAAAATCATGAAGACAATAAACTTGGGGAAATATCCCGTTGTGTAATATTTTGCAACGTTGTTACTTCCAATAAACGCTGCAATTCATTACGCAGCGTTGGTTCCTATGGAACACAACTTAGAATGAGGAGAAAAGAACGATGCTATCTTATTATTAGGTTAGTTAGTTTATTATCCTTACTATCATTTCCATACTACGACAATAATTTAGTTGGTTCATAAATGACGCTATTCCTCGGAGATACCCCCCAATAAGATACCCCAAAAAGCAATAATTGCTGTTTTCGACACAGTTTTTGGAGTCTATTTTGGTTTATTATTTTCAATATTGAACCTTTGGAATCGACAAAGAAAAAATATTTTTTAACCCCTCATCAAAATTTGTTGGTTTACGTTTCAAGGTACGTAGAATCCGAAAATCGAATGATAATTTTGCCGTCCGTCCGCCGTACGTGGCACTTAGCATTGACCGATTTTGATGAAATTTGGTTTGTAGGCTCCATTTGGGGTCTAGATGTGCCCTGAAGCTTTTGGTTGATGTAGGTCATTTCTAAAGGTTTAATAATAAGGGTTAAAATTTTGAAAATTCTCTAACTCAAAAATTTTTGATGTAAATGTATTGTTTTTTCATCAATTTAAGATAGTATTGCATTTTTAGAATTTTTAGAGACCACGCGGACAAACTGTTCGCTCCCTATGAGAACTTAAGGGTTGGACTTACGATAAATCAGAAACACGAGTGTGAATCGCAAAAGAGGCCTAATCTCTGTTCAAATTATAGCTGATCGAAATGCGATCTATGTTTCTCTTCAAGTTGATTGGTGGTAAAAATGGCAAAACCGTGTTATTTGCAGACGAGTGATCTATATAGTAAAATTATAAATGTTGGGTAATAATTTGCAACGTTTTGGCGACCAATTCGATCTTAGAGACTTAAAACCTCCTTATTCACCGGATTTGGCTCCATGTGACTTCGTTTTATTCTCAAAAACAAAATTGGTGCTTCGGGGGCGGCATTTGGGGGACGTTGAGGCCATTAAAGCAGCAACGACGAGGCAGCTAAGAAGCTTTCAAAAAACCTGAGGACTTTAAGGGAGCCTTTGAATATTGGAAACGGCGATGGCAAAAGTGCATTGGGTCACAGGGAGGGTATTTTAAAGGGGACAAAATCAAATTACACAATTAATTGTTTTAAAAAAAATCTCATTTTTGTAATTTACTTAGACCTTCCAATTTACTTCCGTCAGACCTCGTATTTAGCAATCATTGAAAACAATCACTCAAAATAGTTTGGTCTAACTACCTATTTCACTAATCCGACGATATCAATTTCATTCATTGCATGACATCTTCATGACAAAAATACTCCAGCTAATCAATTCAACCTGTTTCAGAATACCTCGAATATTTCGACTATAACGTGATAGCTGTCGATTATGGGAACATCAACGGAAGCTCATTCCTGGATTATCTTAAGGTCGTGTCGTACACCTATAAAATCGGTCGGTTCCTCGCGGAGTTCATCAACTTCTTGAGGGCACAGGGCGTCGATGAAGACGACGTTCACATCACCGGGCACAGCCTCGGTGCTCATGTTGCTGGATTTGCTGGAAAATTCACTCAAAGTGATTATCAATTCTCATTAGGGAGAATCACTGGTAAGTGTTGATGGATGGAGGTGTGGGATCTCGAAATGTTGATTCAATATTTCCCAAATTCAAGTTGAAATTTTTCAAAATTTAATTAATTTTTCTTTCCAAATTAGATCAAAGATTCTCCAAAGTTGAGTCAACATGTTCCGTAAAAATATATTGCAACTTACTGTTTTTTTTTCTGTGGTAGGTCTGTCCCCTTGCTACCCTGGATATGAAGATAATACCTCACAATTTCGCTTATCTTCCGATGACGCAAAATTTACCGACTGCATCTTCACGAACTACAACGTTCTAGACATGGGTATCCCGGTCTGTCAAGCCAATTTCTTCCCTAACGGCGTAGGAATCAGTCAACCTGGTTGTTACCGAGAAGACATTATGGGTACCAATTTATTCAAAAATTATGAATGAATAACCTTAATGTGGGTATTAGGTAAATATTTGTTTTATGACATACATAATGTCTTTTGGCTGTCTAATGACTTTTTTTGCCTCAAAAATGCAACGCCAGTAAACGAAATCATAGGACACCGTGTACATTCGAGGGCTTCGAAGAGCGCTTCGAAATGAGCTCATCATTCAATTCATAGTGAAAACATCGATTTAAAAACATTGTCATGTTGTTTATTATGTACCTATTGCTTTCGAGTCTATAAAGGTAGCGGAAGCTTTTTTTTTTACTTTTCAAGGTTGTAAAAAAAAGTTCTCCATAATCAAAATGTCCACTCGCGTTTTACGTTTCAGACCTTCCTGAACAATCTCGGTTCCGTGTCTGTCTGTCTGTCTTGAAATCCTTGACACAGCCATAACTTTTACATTTCTCATCCGATTTTGATGACATTTTCAGGGATTGTGCGGGTAGGCGTGTGAATGGTCCCCTATGAAAATCATCACCACTGGACTGATAGTAGCTGCTGCGCATGCGCAAACGTGAAATCGTTGTCACAGTCATAACCTCTACAATTCTCACCCGATTTTGATGAAATTTTCAGGTATTATGTGGGTTGTCGTGTAGATGATCCCCTATGAAAATAATTTCCCCCTGACTAAGAGCAGCCACTGCGCATGCGCAAACGTGTATTTTCTTGTTACTGTCATAATTTCTACAGTTTCCTACAGTATTCAGAGATTTTGCGGGTTGACATGAAGAATCCCCAATGAGAGTAGTGGAAGGTACTTAGAGATTGATGTTTTGAGATCAACTACTATGCATCGGATCATCTATACAATCGGGTTATGGATACGAGGAAGCTATGTGCCACACCCGCTTGGAAGATGTTTTGCTTCCGAGTCTACCAAGGTAGCGGAAGCTTTGTTTTCACTTTTCAAGGTTGAAAAAAAAGATTCTCCAAAATTATAATTTCCACTCGCGTTTTACGTTTCAGACCTTCCTGAACAATTTTGGTTCCGTGTCTGTCTGTCTGTCATAAAATCCTTGCCACAGCCATAACTTCTACAATTCTCGTCCGATTTCGATGAAACTTTCAGGGGTTGTGCGGGTTGGAATGTAATTTTGCTTCCGAGTCTACCAAGGTAGCGGAAGCTTTGTTTTCACTTTTCAAGGACGAAAAAAAAAGTTCTCCAAAATCAAAATTTTCACTCGCGTTTTGCGTTTTAGACCTTTCTGAACAATTTTGCTTCCGTGTCTGTGTGTCTGTCTGTCTGTCTGTCATGAATTCCTTGTAACGCGCATAACTATACGAAGATATTGTCCGATTTCTATGAAATTTTCAGGAATTGTGCGGGTTGGTTCGTAGACGGTCCCCTATGAAAATCATCATCCTCGGACTGATAGAAGCGACTGCGCATGCGCAAACGTGAATTCCTTGTAACGGCCATAACTTCCACATTTTCCATCCGATTTCAATGAAATTTTCAGGGATGTTACAGATTAGTATTTGGATTGTCTCCTATGAAAATCATTACCTTCCGACTGATAGTAGCCACTGCGCATGCGCAAACGTGAATTTCCTCCACCAGGGATTCCTTACGCAGCATTTTGTGTTCGCCGGTGCTACTTGACGAGGCACACAAGTGCCGTGTCAAGAACTCCACATCCGCTGGACCGGATGGTATTTCTGCCCGTCGCTGGAATAAAGCACCAAATACGATTAAGCTGCTCATCCTCAACCTGCTCATGCTCGCGGGAAGACCCCCGAAAGCGTTAACCCGTACCCGAACCGTATTTATTCCCAAGAAAGGGGGAAGTGGGCCTGGAGGCTATCGACCGATCTCAGTATCCTCGGTAGTCTTCCGCCACTTCCAAAAAGTACTGGCATCTCGCCTCCAGGTGGCTGGTGTCATTGGTGACGTCCAGAGAGCGTTTCGGCCAGCGGATGGCACAGCGGAGAACCTAACAGTTCTCCAAACTGTCATCTCGTTGGCCCGTATTAAACGCCGGCAATTACATCTCGCCGCTCTGGACGTCGCTAAGGCCTTTGACACAGTCAGTCACCTTGCCCTGACCGATTGCCTTCGTGGTGTCGGGGCCCCATCTCGATTAATTGAGTATGTGGCCTGTCTGTACCATGAAGGCGTGACGGTCCTCGAGGCAGGAGGTGAGGTGTCAGGGGATGTACGGATAGGGCGTGGGGTACGCCAGGGGGATCCCCTATCACCACTCCTCTTTAACCTGGTCGTGGATACGGCCTTGGGTAAGCTGCCCACAGAAGTAGGGTTTGATCTCGCCCCTGGGGTGCGAGTAGGAGCATTGGCCTTTGCCGATGATGTTATCCTACTCGCAGAAACCCGCGAGGGCTTGCAGATTGCCCTCAATGCATTTGCTAAGCAGCTATCCAGGTGTGGACTCGTGGTCAACCCCGATAAATGTGGGTCGGTTTCCTTGGTCCCGTCAGGTCGCCAACATAAAGTGAAGGTTGTGGATGGGGGTTTTGTCATAGGACAGGCCCCCATTCCTTCTCGATCTGTGTTGGAGGTCTGGCGGTACCTTGGAGTCGATTTCATGGGGGTTGCCACCATTACTGCCAGCCGTGTGGACCTTGGTAGGGCGCTAGCCCGCATCACCAAGGCTCCATTGAAGCCACAGCAGAGGCTGCGCCTCCTCCGCACGTACTTACTGCCGAAGCTAACCTACGGGTTAGTCTTCGGTAGGCTTACGGCGGGGAGGCTGCAGGAATTAGATCGAGAAGTCCGCTCTGCTGTGCGCTCTTGGCTGAGGTTCCCACCTGGTGTCCCAAGTGCCTATATCCATGCACCGGTCAAATCCGGTGGGCTTGGCATTGTGGCTCTCTCCGCATGTATCCCTTCTCTGCGCCGCCAGCGCCTGTTAGCCCTTCAGGGGTCGAGCTGGGAGGTCGCCCGTGTTGCTGCTGGTCTTGATTTTGTCAGGCAGCAGTTAGCATGGTGCGACCGAGCAACACCATCTGCTCCAAAACCCAGTTCGTCTGCTGAGTTCGCTGCTGCCCTGCATGAGTCAGTAGATGGTAAAGAACTCCGACAGTGCTCCGAAAGCCTTATCTCATCCCAATGGGTGGATTGGGCTTCGGAGGGCATTGGGGCCCGCGACTACCGGAACTTCCACGCCGTCCGCGTGGCAACACTGCCAACAGCGGTACGGTGTTCAAGGGGTAGTCGTGGGATGACAGATACCCTTTGCCGTGCCTGTCGGAGTGGAAATGAACACCTATATCATGTAGTGCAGCAGTGTCCACGAACTCATGGGGGCCGCATTCTACGTCATGATGCGGTCGCCAAGCAGATAGCAGGTGCCTTGTCATCCAGCGGCTGGGATGTTGAAAGGGAGAGATTATACCACATGCCAAGTGACCAGGGCAAGAAGCCTGACATTGTTGCCGTCAAGCCCGACAGGTCTTGCATTATCCTGGATGTCCAGGTTGTTAATGGCAGCATGGACATGGAGCAGACCTGGCGGGCTAAGATAAGAAAGTATGATAGAGATGATTTACGGCAAGCAGTGTCAGAGCTAAAAGGAGTGGCACCCAACAACATCAGGGTGATGGCTGCGACCTTGTCGTGGCGCGGAGTGTGGTGCGGGAAAAGTGCCACGGAGTTGCGCGAGTTGGGCATCTCAGTAGGTGTACTCCGTGGTGTCACCCGCCGCGTACTGCTCGGCTCATATTTAAACTGGTGGTCATTTTATAGAGGCACTTCCCTTCATCCCTCTCTCCCACCCCCACCTTCCTCATCATCCCTCATCCCTAGGGCCGGCGTCGGGTGAGTCCTGGGCGTCCTCCCCATTATATTTGATTTATTTATTTATTTCGTTTTATGGCGTGCCCCCTCCGTCACAAAAGACATTTTGTCTTTGAGGGGAGATTTAAAAAAAAAAAAAAAAAAAAAAAAAAAAAAAAAAAAAAAAAAATAACGCCCATAACTTCCACATTTCCTACCTGATTTCGATGAAATTTTAAGGGATTATGCAGATTGGGTTGTAGATGGTCCCCTATGAAAATCATCACCACCGGACTGATAGTAGCCGCTGCGCATGCGCAAACGTGAATTTCCTTGTAACGGCCATAACATTTACATTTTTCATCCGAATTTGATGAAATTTTCTAGGATTGACCAGATTAGCGTGTAGATGGTCCCCTATGAGGGTAGTGCAAGGTACTTAGAGATTGATGTTTTGAGATTAATTACTATGCATCGGATCATCTATATAATCGGGTTATGGATACGAGGAAGCTATGTGCCACACCCACTTGGCAGACTTTTTTTCTATTGCAATGTTGTGTTGTGCTTTTTCGTATTGAATAAATAAATAAATTTTTGGGTGGAACCAGGTAAACGAACAGTTGGTTGGAGGTCCAAAACATGACTTCAGAGCCCTCCCCTCACACTCTATTCGGACTAGTTTGCATTAGTTTTGAAACAATCACAACATCAACATCAACCACTCATTTCGCTGCCTGCACTAGGTACATTATTAGTGTGGGTTTTATGGAAGAATTATACTAGAATTAATTATTCTTCAGAATAAAAACGGGGTTGAGTAGAACGTTGTCTATTTCCACGAAAATAATGAGTTACAAGTTAAATCGATTTCGACGGTATAACGCCTAACTTATAACGCTAATAAAACAATAACGTTATTGTTTGTTACTGATGATGACCTAACCGTCGAATTCGATTTAACTTGTAATTCATTATTTTCGTGGAAATAGACAACGTTCTACTCAACCCCGTTTTTTATTAAAATGGTTTTCCACAATCTCATCGCGAGTGATTTTATTCGTATTCTTCAGAAGTTAAGCTTACTTAAATTTCTTGTTGCAGGTAGTTGCAGTCATTCTCGAGCAGTCGATCTTTTCGTAGAATCAATCGAACCTCAGAGCTCATTCAACGTTCAAATATGCGCTCAAGTGCCACAAACGACCAAAACCAACTATTGTTGGCCTACGAGTGAAACGTACATGGGCCAATTCGCAAATCCAAAGTGAGACGTCAATTTGATTTTCAGTATAATAAACGTAATACGCCTAAGTGATTAACATGTAATTAGGTGCCAACGCTCTACATGAACATCAAGCTGATCATTGGAGGTTCATTTACGATACATTTAAATCTATTAATAATGGAGTTATACTATACTGATTACACGTCTGCCAAGTTGGGTGGGCAACACAGCTTCATAATTCCATCTCGAGGCCAACCGAAACAATCTCAGAAAATGTCATCGTTTTCAGGTGATGATTTCGGTTAGTTTCGTGCTTTGAACTTTGTAGGAGCTAAATGTTTTTGACCTGTTGCACATACAATACTTTGGTATTGTGGAAGCACAAATTTTGCATCGCTCAGATGTGTGATTCTATCTGTTATTTTTGTAGCCTGACTGGCCTGTTTTACTTGAAGACAAACGCTGTGTACCCTTACAGCCAAGGATGACCAGTGAAAGCACGATTATCTCCTATCAATATACATAATTTTTGATCTCTGGTGTTTTTATTAACACAATTATTGTTTATTTTGAAATCTGAATTAAAATAGCTCAACGATGAATTTTCTTTTGCTTTATCTTGATTTATCCTGTCTAAGATCATTAAAGTCAACATAACTCGAAAACTAAGGGTTTAAACAAAAATTGCTATGAGACATTTTTTGTTGCAAATTAGTTTTAGAATCGACTGGTACCGTATGGCAGACCAGTTAGGCTTACACCCTGTAGGGACCATGCCCATCCGCTATTCTAGAAGCTTGGAGTTCTGACGGTCCATGCCCACTATGTCTGTCAGATTTTACAGCACATTCACAAAAAACGGGATCGATTACGAAAATTTTGTGACATCCACTCATACGAGACTCGTAATAAAAACAATATAATATATTGTATGTTGCGTTATATTATAACGCAAGAATGAGGCTTAGCTCCCAGAATGGGGTTCAGTTACAAAGGAATAAAACTCCACAATCGCCTCTAAAATCTTTCGATCCGAAGACATTCATCAAGACCATTGAGACTTTATTAAAAGATAATCCTCTATACATTGTAGACGAGTTTAATGTAATACTGTGATATTGTGGATAATGTTGTTATGTGTTGTATATGTATATTGTTATTGGAGTTAGGTTAGATAAATAATTAGATGTGTTTAACTGTGAAGTAATACGATTAAGAACGCTGTAGCTGTGATATTGGGTTGGACTCCCGGTTTTCTAATAGTACCTAAGCTGGATAGCATATTGGCTGTTACACCAATTTTTTTAAATGACTAATAATTGACGGTTGTACACATATGAATGGCTGCAGAAATAAATAATTGAATTGATGGGTATTGGGTTGATACTTCACTGCCAAAAACACGATAGACCTTAGCGGTGAGCACTTATAAGGGGGTTGGATGAACGTCACTGGGCTACAGCTCGAAGAACGGTTGGAGAGGTGCTGACTGCTCAACCAGGGACGCCAAAAGGGGCCTCGTGGTCACCTTCATGGACTTCCTGAGTGTGGTTAGTGGAAATGTTGGCCCACGGAGCCATCAGGCTAACAGCCGTCCTTCCCCCATTGATGGACTCTACCGGGCTCCTGAGACAAGAAACATGCCTGTAAGCCTGCTGGCTCACAAAATGAAGCCGTAAATTTCAATCCTAAATTTTGTTCCCTTGAACTTTTCTTATTTTGAAAGTTGGATTTTACGTACCTAACTACCTAATAATTCAAATTTAGAACAACAAAACTTCTGCCGCTAATTATATTCAATATTTCTTCACAATATATTCACATGACCAAATCACCAATCTCACAAAAATAATCACGAAAATATTTTGTTCAGTAAAAATACTAGTTAACATCAAAATTCCATTTTGCACCCTGTTTCTTTTAGAGAACACACTCGAAAAACATGTTTTGGGGCCTGTAAAGAGGAGTAGACATTACAAACATTATTGTACAACACAATCATAAAGATGAGTAAACACGTCACGTTCACGAAGAAAGTGATCAGTAAAACCACGGTTTCTTCGGTGAGTGATTCATAACGATAAATCTATATAATTTTGAAAGGTTTCAGTAGATGGTTACCTTCTACGATGCTCGTAATTATGCTTTACTATATGGTAGTGAATAGTTTTACAGGGAAGAACTGTAAAAAACAAATCAATGTCTTAGGGAAAAAACTTTTCTCATTTCGTAAAAGTTCATTAAAAACAGTTTGTTTTATTTTTGTAAGTTTGAAAAATCACATCTACCAAGTGTGCCGACGACTTTTCCATCACTCTTCGTGTCCTTTCTGGTGGAATGGCGTTAATTTCTTGCCTGATCCTCTCCTTAAATCATCCAGAGTCGAGGTCTATGCTTGAACACCTTGTAAAAATCGACGAGGAAGATCAGGACGGAGTCACGGCTCTTACAGATCGACGTTCCCTAGGATTTCTAAGGGAAATGTTATTTGGCAATTAGATCTCATTCAGAAATGACAGGGTGGCCGGCATGGTCACCAGACTTATCCCCGTCCGATTTTTAGGACGTCCCGCAGTAAGACTTGGGCGTCCTTATGCGATCGATCTGGGGTGAAGGAGGACAACACTCAACAGAAAAAAAATAACCACACAGTAATCCGTTTTAGACCATTCTAAATCCAAATCCGCGAAAAAAAACCATAGGTGTATGTCTGTGTGTGTAACAAAATCTTGTGTCGTCTACCCAGCCCTCAGTTCTCAACCGATTTTCCTGGTTCTTTTTTTGTTCGACGCGGAAAGCTATCTAGTTGTGCACTACGTCGCCGGAATTTCGAATTTTGACTTTTAAGGGGGGGGAGGGGGGTTAAAGCTCAAAAAACGTGCGTTTTTAGGACGTCCCACAGTAAGACTTGGGCGTCCTTATGCGATCAATCTGGGGTGAAATTGGACAACACTCAACAGAAGAAAAAATAACCACACATTAATCCGTTTTAGACCATTCTGAATCCAAATCCGCAAAAAAAAAAAACCATAGGTGTGTGACAAAATCTTGTGTCGTCTGCACAGGCCTTAGTTCTCAACCGATTTTCCTGGTTCTTTTTTTGTTCGACGTGGAAAACTATCTAGTTGTGCACTACGTCGCCGGAATTTCGAATTTTGTTAAGGGGGGGGGGGAAGGGGGGTTAATGCTCAAAAAACGTGCGTTTGCGAGCATAATATTGTAAACTCTGCCCAAGCCTCAATTTCCAACCGATTTGCGTGTTTCTTCTTTTGTTTGACTCAAATAACTTCCGAGTTGTACATGATTTTACCAGAGTACCAAAATTCGCAAGAGGATGGGATGAGTGGGGAATAATATTCACAAAATATCCGAATTTTCTATATTTCGGTTCCTTTACTGCTTACTAACTGTCCCCAAGCTAAGAAATTGATGAAAAATTCTCACTATACCTCCGGATTTTCATGAATTATTCTCTGTACCACCATGGAACTAATAGTGGTGCCACCATGGTGCCAGGACACCGTAAACCGCATGTTTCGTGGGTGTTTTTGTGTTTCACCTTGAATACGGATGTGACCCTCGACGGACCGCCTACTAAAACTAATAGATGAAAGTTTAGTGTTACGACGTATTTCCGCTTTGGTGCCAGACTGGTACCATTGGTGGTGGTGGGTTGGGGGGGGGGGGACTCGAATTCGCATGTTGGGTATCGTAGGTTATGGATTTTAAAATACTCTTCAGATTTGAGGCTCCCATGTCGCTTGTAATTTTGTGGTGGATAAGGGTGAGGGGGGGGGAGGTCACTATTTCTAGCCTAAAGTAATAAACAAATTACATCGAGTGAAACAGTTTTATCGCTTACCAACTGGTTAAACTGATCTAATGCTTATCCAATGGGACGTCCCCTGGAATGCATGCATTACTAAACAATATGTTTCTCTCAACGTATATCTCAAATGGGAGGTGTTCAAGCACAGACCTCGAGCTCAGGATGATTTAAAGGAAAAAAACAGGAAAGAAATGGATGCCAATCCACCAGAAAGGACTCAGAGTGATACATAGAATAGCCTACAATCGTTAACACTTGGAAGATCTGATTTTTCAAACTTGCTGAAATGAAACTATTTTCGATGTAATTTTAGGGAAATGAAGCAAATTTTGACGTGAATATGTCTAATCCCTGAGGCTCAATCTAAAATTGGAGGCACAACAGTGGAGCAGCAGATATTGTAAACAAGTTGAGCCGATTGATGGTAAATGTAGGAGGCCCATCACCCGCTAAGAGAACTGCAGAGGCAATTATGCTGTATGGAGCTGAACTGTGGGCGGACTCCCTTAGGTACCAAAAGTACAGGGCACGTATGGAAGCGGTGCAGAGGAGAGGAGCTCTGAGAATCTGCAGCGCATTTAGAACTGTCTCAGGTCCAGCAGGAACCATTCCAATATACCACCAGGCACTGGTGGATTCGAATGAGGAAGCAGAGGCAATATCCATTGTAAAGAAGGGAGAGCGGGAGGAAATCATCCGGAGGTAGCAAGAGGACCTTGTTTGCGAAACCCGTGGAAGGTGGACAGCCCTCTCAAGTGACGATCTGGGGGCTTGGCTGGAGAAAGAACACGTAGAGGTGAACTATTACCTGACTCAATTCCTCTCACGGCATGGATACTTCCGCTCCTTCTTAGTAAAGATCGGGAAAGCCACTGACCCAGAGTGCAGATACTGTGGGATAGAGGAGGATGATGTCTGCCACACCTTCTTCACATGCCCACAATGGGAGGGTATGAGGAAGAGTGCGGAAGGAGTCATCGGAACGTTGCGTCCAGAGACAATCATACATGAGATGATTAAGAACAAATCGAGTTGGGACGCAATGGCAGTATTTGTCACAGCAGTCCTCAAAGCAAAAATGCTGGATGGAAGATGGGAGGAAGTGGATGAGGAAAAGAATTTATGGAGAGATCGGACTGGAGAGCAGGAGTAGGAGCAGCCTTTTGGCACAAAAAAGGGCTCACTCTGAAGTAATACTGTACAAGTGGTTCCGGGGTGAGTCCTAAGCAGAGGGAGTGGGGTTTTAGTTGGTCCCCTTCGCTCTCAGTTTCCCCACTCTCGGAGAAGAAAAAATCCAAAATTTTGTCAGTAAACATTTCCACAATAAAAAGTGTTACCATGTTTAGGCCATGTAATGCTTACATGTATTAATTTAAATTTATTTTTCCCGCAGTGTCCACAAACTCCTGGAAAGCCGATTATGAAGAAAACAACAAAAATGAAATACAAAATTGGGCCTGATGGTAAAATCTTATAGAGAGATGTATATTAATAAACTAATAAACATTGCGAGCTAGCATATTATTAGGTGCTGGATGGTATGGGAGTCCTCATGTCATTTCAGTTGGTTCAGTCATTTTAGGTAGTTTGTTACCCATCAATCTGCGGGTTTTGACCAAGAAATCTAAATTCACGAAAAGATTGTTCCGAAATAGTTTTGGTTGGTCTCCGGTAAAAATTCAATTCAATAGGTTTTATGATATTGCTTCCTCACTTCGAAGGAAGGGAAACTTTGCATATTAGTGCAGCAAGACTAAAAAATTTGGGTAGAATACGGGTAAGTTCCTAGACAGCCCCTTACGGGTATTATTGATATTGAAAGTGTAGCTATCTATCTATCTATGTAGCGTACACGCGTCCACAAACAGAGAAACTCACTATGCATGATTGGTTTCCTACAAAATCCTACAAAAGACTCGTTTTCACTGATGTTTTATTTCATTTCTGATCCGATTATGCTCAAATTTTGTGGGACGTTAGGGAACGGTTTCTAAAAAAAATGCACATTGACCTCATCATGGTCCGATTAGTCTTGTTGAAACGTGAAAACTCATCAACATAATAGCGAATTACTTCACAATCGTGTTGCTGTTTTTGCACAAAACCAGAAAAATGATATATTGTAATGAAACAAATTGACACTTCATGACAGTTTTTGAATATTTTGTGAATAATATATTTTACATAACCTGTTGATCAGCACAACGCATGAAAGAAAAGTAAAAAATATTCTACGTCCTTCTGGATGCTGAGTTTCAAATATTGGAATTTCAGATTATAGATCTACATAAAGATGTAAAAATGGAGGGTGCGCCTTTTTTTAGAATTTTAATCGGAAGTAGACTACATCCTGAGAATTTTGGCACCAACCGTGACCTACTAGCGTGAGTAGATCTGTTTCTATGATTTTTCAAAGTTTCGACCGTTTATGACGTCAAGGGACCCCCCCAGCCCACTGTGACGTCATAAACGGTCGAAACATTCATAGGAAAAGATTTACACACGCTAGAAGGTCACGGTTGGTACCAAAATTCTCAGAATGAGGTCCCAGGCGCACATCCTATTGTACCACATCTCAACAATTTTTTGCTATCACAAATCCAAATTGAGTTCTTAACCGGCTAATACGTGTTTACGTTTATTTGTCCATCAGGCCGTTATTTGAATGGTCCCAACAAAGGTGCTAGAGCTGTTCCTCTCGCATCACGTTTTCCACCTGCCGGTTGTCCTCCCAGTGGATATGTAAGTTGAAAAAACCCCTACAGGTGTTGAGGCGAAGTGTCCCAGCTTTATTTGTCAAACCCACCACCTCGTAATGACCACAGAACTTGTCTGACTGGAAACCAGAATTTGAAATCTGTAAACACCATTCTACAGGTTTCGATAGTTCATATCGATACCTCAAAGCGCATTGTTCAAAAACGGAGTTTTGAGAAAAACGCAAAAGACATTTTCAACAGTGCACAATTCCTAAAATAATGGCTTATTCCACTGAACTCTTTAATAGCCCTTAAGCTATCATCTTCAAGAAGGTCTTCCAATAATAATTTTGTTGAACTTGAGTTTTTCTGAAATTAAAAAAAATAAAAATATGGAAGATGGTCGGAAATAATGGCTTATTCCACTGAACTCTTTAATAGCCCTTAAGCTATCATCTTCAAGAAGGTCTTCCAATAATAATTTTGTTGAACTTGAGTTTTTCTGAAATTAAAAAAAATAAAAATATGGAAGATGGACGGACATAGCTCTTCTGGCCGAGTAAGATTAGAGACATGGATCATCTAGCCAAGCAGGCTAGTGGACCTTGGGAAAATCCTTTGGGTAAAGGATTCTATCACGCTCTCGATCATATTTTGGCGTCACCACCGGTTTCTTGGTGACAAACTAGTACCAGAGGGTAGTGCCAATCTGGCACCAAAACACCGGTGGTGTCACCAGGCGGTTTCATGTGTTGGGTGTAATTGATCATGAATTTTGGAATGCTATTCATGCACAATACATGGATTACTAATCATCTTATATTTTTCAACTCTTTCATTCTCCTAGAAATGTAAAATAATTACAAAATCTTAATATCAATTAAAAGCACAGACAATTTAAGGAACCAATGAGGGGTGCGCTTGATTAAAAAAAAAAAAAAAAATTAATCGAAAGTAGACCTCATCATGGGAATTTTGACACCAGCCGTTCTCTTTTTGGATGAGTAGCTATTTTTCTATGATTTTTCAAAGTTTCGAATGTTTATGACGTCACGCGCCCCTCCCGCCTGGGCGGGACCCCCCAGTCAACTGTGACGTCATAAACATTCGAAACTTATAACATGATAGAAAAGGTCTTCCCGCGCTAGAAGATCGTGGTTGGTTCCAAAATTCTCAGAATGAGGTTTTGTTAGATTAAAAATAACAATAAACAGTTTTCGTCCTCTTTAACTTCCTATCTTTTTGTAAGTCACCTAATTGCAATAAAATCGTAATTTGATCATTGATTGCGAAGGATATACTACTGGGTACAACACAAAACTCATTTCAATTAAACGATTAATGCTAGCATTTAATCAGAAATTGTTAGGAAATTTGTTAGGAAATTAGGCCTATTTTCTATAGTGAACAGTCTTTTGGGATTCGGTTTTCGTTTTCTGATTTATTGCGAGTTCAACCCTTGAGTTCTTGGAGGGAGCGAGCGGTTTATTTTCGATGCTCTACGGTGGCATGCATGCTATCATCTTCTCGGTAACTAATTGTGTCCACGTTCCATTTAGTGCACAAAGCAGCTATATCTGGACAAAGCTTCAGTGTCCGCGATTGAATGGTATAGCTATCTTATTCGGACATAGAACCGTTGCTCATGGACATCCTCTTTTGGACAAAGCACCGAATGGCATTAACGATTTTTTGAGTGAGGACATAGAACCCATTTTCCCATCTATCTCAAAAGTCACATCTTTGGACGTAGCTCTTTTGCGCTTTAAGGTATCGATATGTCGTCAATCGTGCTTGGAAATTTTGAAGCCATTTTTCCAGTAATATTTAGTAAGTAATACGACGAATTTTTGGGTTAACCCTCAAATAGGAAATTATGGGTGATATCATAATTCGCTCATCAGAATTTAAAATTTAATTACAGCCTCATCTGATCTTGTAAAAGCGCGTAAAATAAATTAGATGGTAAACCCTCCCTCAATTTCCTATTATTTTTTCCACAATGTTTCCCTTAACCAGGTTTTATTCAAATTATAGTTACCTGTAATGACTCATATACTCAAATATGTAGTTCCCCAATAAAGGACACAAGGGAAACCCTGAGTGACTCATCGTGCCAGGTAGATAGAGTGAGGTACGGGGACGAACCCGTCACTTGACGTCACCTTCCTCCACTCTCCCTTTACCTTGTTAAAGTAGTATAAAAGGAGGACTCAGGGTTTCACCTTCATGCATTTGTCTTCAAACAATCGACTTGGTTATTTCTTGCTCTGCCTCGTCACCTCTTGGAAGCCCCAAGTTCCTCGGAGGTCTCGGTAGGCTCATCGCGCCGGCCTCTGCTCCCATTTAGCCTAGGAGTTGTCTGCCCCAACTAGGACCTAGGTAAATGTACCGCCTCCCTCCGGTCGGCGAGCAATCGCGCCGAGGATCGCGGCTGAGCTGAAGTTCTGAGCACTTCTGCATGCGGTAGGCGGAAATGCGCCGGGCAGAAAGTGCCATCCCATCCTTCACCTTCGTTGACAATTGACAAGCTGACGTGAAGACCATCGCCTTCACATGACGACACACCGACATAACATTACCTACTCAAAATTAATTAAAAAAGTTGCTCCCTGTCATGGGATAGACCCCAACATCCCTCCAGAATTCAGACCCTTGTTATCGTTTTTGGGCTAGACCTTACATCCCTCTGTAAGACCACATTTTCCGTTCGTGGGCTAGGCCCTAACATCCCTCCATAGTTAAGACCCTAATTTTTGTTCTTGGGCTAGACCCTAGACTGCAATTTACGTTTTGTGGGCTAGACCCTAACATCCTTCTACAGGTAAGACCTCCATTTCAGTTCGTGAGCTACACCTTACATCCCTCCGTAGTTAACACCCTAATTTTGCTTCCGAGTCTACCAAGGTAGCGGAAGCTTTGTTTTCACTTTTCAAGGACGAAAAAAAAAGTTCTCCAAAATCAAAATTTTCACTCGCGTTTTAGACCTTTCTGAACAATTTTGGTTCCGTGTCTGTGTGTCTGTCATGACTTCCTTGTAACGCGCATAACTATACGAAGTTATTGTCCGATTTCGATGAAATTTTCAGGGATTGTGCGGGTTGGTGTGTAGACGGTGTCCTATGAAAATCATCATCCTCGGACTGATAGAAGCGACTGCGCATGCGCTAACGTGAATTCCTTGTAACGGCCATAACTTCTACATTCTCCATCCGAATTCGATGAAATTTTCAGGGATTGTGCGGGTTGGTGTGTAGACAGTCCCCTATGAAAATCATCATCCTCGGATTGATAGAAGCGACTGCGCATGCGCAAACGTGAATTCCTTGTAACGGCCATAACTTCTACATTTTCCATCTGATTTCGATGAAATGTTCAGGGATGTTACAGATTAGAGTTTAGATGGTCCCCTATGAAAATCACCACCTTCGGACTGATAGTAGCCACTGCGCATGCGCAAAAGTGAATTTCCTTGTAACGGCCGTAACTTCCACATTTTCCATCCGATTTCGATGAAATTTTCAGGGATGTTACAGATTAGAGTTTAAATGGTCCCCTATGAAAATCATTACTCCCGGATTGATAGTAGCCGATGCGCATGCGCGAACGTGAATTGCTTGTAACAGACATAACTTCCACAATTTCTACCCGATTTCGATGACATTTTCAGGGATTACGCGGATTAGGTTGTAGATGGTCCCCAATGAAAATCAAGGCCTTAAAATTTACAGTAGCCTCTGTGCATGCGCAAACGTAAAATCCTTGTAACAGCCGTAACAGTCGCGTGTGTCGTGAGGATCTCAAACCCCTTACTACCATCCCCTTGATAGGTCAGTCAGCAATGCTCTGGTTTCCCACTCAGGAGTCCCAGGTTCGAATCCTAGTCAAGCTAAAAATTTTTTGATCCAATCACTACCGCACTTACATTTTTCGTCCGAATTTGATGAAATTTTCTAGGATTGTCCAGATTAGCGTGTAGATGGTCCCCTATGAGGGTAGTGAAAGGTACTTAGAGATTGGTGTTTTCAGATTAACTACTATGCATCGGATCATCTATATAATCGGGTTATGGATACGAGGAAGCTATGTGCCACACCCACTTGGCAGACGTTTTGTTCTTGGGCTAGACGCTAGGCCACAATTAACGTTTCGTGGGCTAGCCCCTAACATCCCATTATAAGTGAAACCACGTTTTCCATTCGTGGCCAGACCCAAACTTTTCATGCCCAAGAAATGTACACCTTTCCCTTCAGAACGTTTCCCTCGATAGTCTGTTGACTCCCTTCGATCTCAACTTCCCAATTTGACCTTCTCACTGTGGTTGAGGAAAATAGTGAGATCCTGTAAAATATTAACTTCTTGAAAAGTTTTCGTAGCATTTGAGAAACTAGAAGTGCTTTTACTAGCACATCTATTCAAAGCTAAAACATCAGTTCAAAAACGATGATAATTATTGAGAAACAAATTCTTGAACGTTACCTAACTGTGTCTTTTGAATTGTCATTTCAGGTCCCACCGACACTTAGGCCACCGGTAAGTTGTAGTACTTCTTCATTACTATCACTACTATCACTATTACTTATTCATTACTATATTGGTCATCGAAGTACTCATACCTAGAGGATTGTTTTCAGATTTATAATGAGCATAACAATTTAAACTTTTTAAAAATATAAAGCTTTTATTGC
This sequence comes from Apolygus lucorum, assembly GCA_009739505.2. Lineage (NCBI taxonomy): Eukaryota > Metazoa > Arthropoda > Insecta > Hemiptera > Miridae > Apolygus > Apolygus lucorum. Next base: position 28,775,300 of record CM019179.2, on the reverse strand, counting down.
ACGTTGCATTGTACATAAATCTGACTTATAATACTACAACACATTTTTCAGGACCTAAGATACATAACTTTGCCCCGTGTCTCTCGAAACTATCACATTCTCTTACATACACAAGTTCATGCGGTTTTAGACGCTTTAGATGTCGAGCACATGTAGGTGCTTTACAGCTTCCTCATTTACATGATCTTGCAGTCTGGCAAGGTTGCGTTGCTCGCTTTTCGATCACTTCATCCACACTGTCCACTTGAAGTTGGCGGTGGAGAGCATCATCTCGGGAGTAACATGGCGCATTAGTGATACATCGTAGAACACAGTTCTGGAAACGTTGGATGATCTGTGTATTGGTTGGAGCTGTGCAGCCCCACAACTGCACTCCATACATCCATACTGGCTTGAGTAAGATGTTGTGTTTATCAACCCACGGCATGCACAAACTGTCAAGTATCGGGAATGGGGTCATCCAACAAACGCTGTTATTACCGAGCTTTCGGAAAATTTATTTCCTTCATCAGGGCTCAAAGCAGCTACATGTGAGGAGAGTGAACCCACCAACTCATACTCTCATTGTTTCCCTGATGAAGATTAATAAATTTTCCGAAAGTTCGGTAATAACAGCGTTTGTTGGATGACCCCATTCCCGATACTTGACAGACTGGCTTGAGTACTTGATTCTACAGAAGCAACTTGTTACCGATGGTCATGGTGGAACGTCGGCCTATCAGCCAGTACATCTTTCTAAATTTCAAAGCGAGCTCAGTCCTCTTCTTTTTGACATGTTCCTTCCGCCTGAGCTTGGTATCCAACGTCATGCCCAGGTATTTATCTTCATTCTCGTAGGGAATTGTCCCGTTGTTGAGGAAAGGAGGGATATAGTTGATTTTCCGGTTGGTGAAATCAACGTGCTCGGACTTGGCCTCATTCAATCTGATCCTCCATTTTTCGAAGTCCATCGGCTGATTTTGGAGGTGGATTTATTGAGACAATTTAAACTTAACGGAAAATTATTTAACAGAAGAATTCTAAAGAAAGGTTTGAAAGCTAATATTGAAGGTTGGTGTGATGACTGGATTTATCATTTTTCAAATTTTAATTTTGGCATTGCAAAATTCAAAAATATGAAGTTTGATTTAAACAGGGTTTTATTGTTTTGGACATTTTTGTTTTGAACATATTGTTTTGAACAATTTTGGTAAATTCAGAAAATTTCTGTAATACCTACCGAATATAAAATGGGTTTTCTTATGTAATGTGTAAGGTATGCTTACTATTCAGTAAAATGAAGGTATCAGATAAAGGTAATATCGATAAAGGTACCTATGTATGAAAGGTAATACAAATTCAATGGATCACTGGCATTTTTCGACATAGGTAAAGTAACAGTAACAGTAAATCGTAGAGTGGTGAAATAGTTGTTTAGAGAGCTGATGTTTCGAAACTAGTAAATTAATCTTTTCAATAATCACGTACAATACTACGTACTTCGTACAATATTAAGTATGAATTATTATTGGATAGCTACTTAACTATTTAATACTGCTTTCCTTTTCAGTTTACCCCACCTCGGCCGCCTTACTCGGTAATTCTTAGTTTCTTTGAACCTCTTTAGAATGTAGCAACCATCACAAATCACTAATCAAAATAGGTAAGTCTGATAACATTTTTGATCTGTCTTCAAAATCTCGAATGGAACAACTCTCTCAAACTTTCAGAAATAAAAAATTCTCAGTATAGATTCAGTATTAAAAAATAATAATAATAATAACTTCAATTATTTCGCCAAAAAATGAGATTCAAAAAAATTAATATGATGAGAATTCCAATTTCTGACCAAACCAAAGTTGGCAAATTCAACACATAAATTTCTTATTTCGCAGTTATGCTATGAATGGTCCATAAATATATAAATTTATGGTTCATAAATAAAATTAAGTACGTGGTTTTGGTACCCATGGATTCGTCACGTCACCTTTCGAACTTGAACCTTCTTGCCCAAACGAATCCACTGATAGATAATCTCAATAGTATGTTCTACTGTTGTTTTTATGATTTAATAATTTTCAAGAACACTAAAATTTACGTTTCTGATCTGTTCCATCAATGTTTATGAGTTGTTTTCAAGTTTTACTCAGTAATTTTTAGAAGTTCACCATAACAAAGTTCATGAATATCAACTGAAAAGTAGAGGAGGTCGTAACAACCTCTCAGAGTTGGAACTTCGCTTTAAATCTCTTTTCTACAGAAAGATGAGCTCGCTCATCGAGAACTCCATCGGAAAGGCGTACACACGCTGCAGAAGCTCAGGGTTCCACTGAAAGGGAAACGATATAAAAGGAAGGTCGGACGAGTCCCCGTTTGCCCGATCCTTCCAGAAGATGAAGAGTTGCCGGACATGTGGAATCTTCCGAGAGATCGCGGCGTATGCCATTATAAACCCCCTGAAAGACCGCAGGTAAATCATCAGGCTCTACCAAGTCTACCAAGGTAGAGGATGCATTGTTTTCACTTTTCAAGGTTGAGAAAATAAGTGCTCCAAAATCAAAATTTTCACTCGCGTTTTAAGTCTTAAGCCTTTCTGAACAATTTTAGTTCCATTTCTGTCTGTCTATCACGAAATCCTTGTAACGGGCAAAACTATGCAGTTGTTGTCCGATTTCGATGCTATTTTCAGGGATTGTGCAGGTTGACGTGTAAATGGTTCCCTATGAGGATAGCGCAAGGAAGTTAGATATTGATTTCCCTTTTTTCTTTTTCTTGCAGTAATTTCACGTTAAGCATGAAACTATTTCGTTCGCTAAAAAGTGTTTGCCATTCTACAATTTATTCGTGAATAAATGAAAATAAATAAATATAATAAATAAATAATGAAAGTCTGAAAATACCTATATGCTAGTTTGTACAAACGTTTTGTACTATTGTTATTTATACGTGACCGCCTTTTGTATTTTTCATGTATACGTATAATAGTAATGCGTTATCTATTTCCTTTAGGTTACGATTATCAACCAAGATAAGACTGAATTTCTAAAATCGAAATTCGTACATCCTAATCACAATTTCCCCCTCTAAGGACCCCTCTGAACTAGAAAAAAAAGTCACAGAAGCCCCTCCTCCCAGAAGGACGTCAGTCCTATGTGCACACACTAATAGAATTTACTTTAATTTTCAAATAGGACCAGGAAAAATTATACAAAATTACATGTAAATATTACATGTAACATTATTAGGATAATAGACAATTTTGGGAGAATGGAATATCCTTTTTTTGCATTACCATTTTTATCAAATAACAAGAATAATACATTGTTTTTCAACTGTTTATGCAAACACAATGCATGTTGATGACACATGCATCGTGTTTTTAGAAAAAGTTTGTCTGTAAATTTTATAAAATTATTTTTTCGAGTGATAATATAATATAAAAAAAGAAGACACGTGAAGAGGGATCTCACACTTTTTCCAGTGTTTTGAGATCCTTCATGAGATCCTTTTGCGAAAAGCTAGGTGGTCCATTGTTCCTCCATTATATCTAAGTAGCTGCCAGGCATTTTATACAGCAACATCAATATCATGAGCTGTAATGGGAAAGCACCGTTTTTTCCCTGTGATTGAGGTCTTGTACAGAGATATGTTTTGATCGGCATGATCGATTCCTCCCATGGACCTATTATAATCTGAAACGAGGAGATTGTTCATTGGAGATCGTTTTATTTAGCTGCAGCATTCAAAATCTTGCTGCAGCATTAATAGGTTCCACTGAGTCAAAATGCGTTGCAAGGGTAAAGATGTTGCTGTCATTCCAGGACAAAAGCATAATGTTTTGAGTCTTATCAACGCAGAAGTCATACGTTACCCTGTCTTTCTTCTTTAGAGCATGTCTATCTCGCAGAGGACAAGCCTTGTCAAGTCTATTTATTCTCATTGTTCCAAATACAGCTTGCAGGGAGAATCCTCGGCAGCTGATCTGCATAGGTCATGACAACTCCATATCCCGATCCAAAGAAAGCATATTTTTCTGGCAAGGTTCGCACCATGCTAGGTAATCAGATGATGAACCTCCACACCAAAATTTATATTTATATTTATTTATAATACAAGCAATTGGTAGTACGAGAAAATAATCAATATCCGGTAGCAATTCATAAACATGCGAAAGAAGACCGTAGGAACCGAAGTGAGTACACATAGGACTGGGGTCCTTCCAGAAGAATCGCCTGTTTCCTGAACCCTTGAAATCTCATGAGCACAGGTAAACGATTATATTGGATATAGTAAATTACTAGAACCTCCTAACAAAGAATTTCAGTGGTTTTTGAGAGGTAAAATTGAAGTGGTACTTGCTCATCAACATAAAAATCAGGAGGTTCACTCATCGTGCATGGGTCGGATTTTTTAACCGCAAAAACAGCTGATGAGCATGGAAAACAAGAACCAAATGACCTTTGCTCCCTTAGTTTAGATGTCAACATTGCTGAGACTATGCTACAATCTATGGGAATTAACATGAACAACGCCCACGAGTGAAAATCTGCGGCAATCGTCGCCGTCCTTCCAGAAGGACGTCAGTTCAGACTGGGTTAATTTACTTCCTATTCTATTCAGGTACCTGTTTTTTTGTAAGGATGCCACTTTTTGCCATTTTTATGACATAGAAGCTGTATATTTTTTACCGTACCAATAGGAAAATTGGTCCCACCTGATCATACCAGTGGGAAATTGGTCCCACTCCCTAATTACCCCCCCCCCCCCTCCTCATCCTAATGTCAGGATATTGAATAATTACCATTCATTGGTCATATAAAATGGATACAAATTAAAAACACTCATTTTCTTAATAAAATAAAATTGGTCGTCAAAGGGTTAAGACAGAAGAAACCAGCAGAAGGACTTGAATTTGTTTGACTAAAAAACAAAAGGTTGTAATGGTCCAAAATTTTTTTTGGTCAAAACCTTGTACGATTTATACGAGTAGGCTTGTACTATATTAATTAAATGGAAATAAATGATTATGTAAATCATTGCTGAAAGTACTATAAACAATGGAAATTTCATTTACAGACACCACCGCAAGAATGGCTGGACTCAATCATTGACGTAAATAATTTATACAAAGTATTTTCTGCTATACAGGGTGTCTACACTTAAGTTGGACTTCAGGGTTCGATTCTACAATGTATTTCCAACAAAAAATGTCTCCAAGCAATTTTTTTTAACCCTTTGTTTTTTTCAAGTTTTTAGACCTTACGTCATTCAAACTGTTATAACTCCTGTTATTTACTACATAAATTAAAATTCGAGGATATCGTTGGAAAGAGCGTTAAATTTCCAAGCTACTTGATGCAAAATCTAAATCTTTAAGTAATTCACAAAAAAACAAACTTTATAATTTTTTTGAAACTTGACATTCTTTGATTCACTCTGAATTACTGCCAGTTTTGATAAGTGCGGGAAGAAATGCTCAATTTCTCAGCTTTCCAACGGTCTATCATTTTTTCTTTTCAGAATTCAAGTTCCGAGAGTAAATCAAGTTTTAATGCCAAAAACGTGTTTTACAAGAAAAGTAAGTGTTTTACGCGGTGTACGGTCCCCCTCGATCTCGAGATGACTTGTCGAGTTTGGCATCATATTAACCGAAATAATTTTTTACGCTGAATTCAATGGTGATACTTCCAAATAGTTCTGACTGCTAGGAAGTGGATTTTTCGGGGAAATAACGGAAGATGAGCAATGAAAAGAACCTCCGAACTCAAGGTATGAACTTTGCAATGTTTCGTCTACTGAACCTTAATGTTGATTGTCTTAAGTTTGAACCTTCATCACAAAGAAAACCTTAATTTTTTGTCCTTAAAATACGTATTATTCTTCGTAGATATGGTAGTGAGCGTAAGTAACCTCCTTTCTGCTCTATAAAAATATCACCTTATCTATGTTATGTTACAGTTCAATCTTATGACTCAAACAACATTAAGGTTCAGTAGACAAAACATTGCAGAGTTCATACCTTGAGTTCGGAGGTTCCTTTCGTAGATCATCTTTAGTTATTTCTTCGAAAAATCCACTTTGTAGGCATTCATAAATATCACCATTTAATTCAGCGAGAAAAAACACGGGAAATGATACCAAATCCGACAAGTCATCTTGAGATCGACGGTGACCATACACGCGTAAAACACTCGATTTTCTTGTAAAACACACGTTTTTTGGCATTAAAACTTGATTTACTTTTGAAATTTTAATTTCGAAAAGAGAAATTGATAAACCGTTGGAAAGCTGATAAGTTGAACATGTTTTTTTTTTTTCCAAAGAGCGCTCATCGAAATGCTTCCCAAGCATTGAAATTCAGGGAAATAATCAATTTATCTCTGAACTATTCATAGTACCACTATGGACCAATTCAGTAGTGTCATCATGGTGCCAGAACACCAGAAACCGCGTTCTATGTAAGTTTTTGGATGATTCCCCTTGAACACCGATGTGATATTCTACGGACAACTGACCAAATCTCGAATTAGTATGTTGGGTGTCGTACATCGTGGACTTTAACCCTAATTGGACCATGGTGTCACTAGTGTCACCGAAAACATCTTATGAATTCCACACCTGTCCCAAGGTGTCACCAGGTTAACTAAATTTAAATCGCAATTTGAAAATTAATGGATAGTGTTCCATTAATTCCTTGCAAGTTATTAGAAGTCATTTTTGACCTTGTCAACATTATGACAAAAATTAATTGTGATCATAATTTTGAGAAATTTTCCATCGTTTTCTCTGTAAAATTCTGTCATATTCTATTTCGAGACTTGCAATACCCCACAAAAAATTCTGCTGTCCATTGAATTGAAATCCTCCGGTGACGCCTTGGCACAGCTGCTTTGGTGTTCCTGAGATCACTAACATACCATGATCCAGTTATGGTTAAAATTCTTTTTAAATTCGAGGCTCTAATGTCATTAGGGCCTTACGGTGGATAAGGTTAAGGCTGAGGGACGATTTCCGATGTTAGGTTGTGAAAACATTTCGAACATGATAATCGTGTGAGGAATTAATCAGATTTGATAATTTACAGGATAGATACATCGAACCACCCGAGGTGAGTTGAAATATGTAAACATAAATACGTAAAATGTAAGAAATTTAAATAAGAAATCGTGGGCTTCGCGAATATAAAAAGAACGAAAGTCGACACACGAGGCCTTCACCACATTGTTCAAGAAATTAAAATACTCCAAAATTTTCTTGAACAATGTGGGGGCCTCTTGTGTCGATTTTTGTTCTTTTTATATTCGCACAGCCCACGATACCCTAAAAACTGAAAAAAAAAAAAAAAAACGCTGCAAATTATTACGCAATGGTTTATTAGTTTTCTATACTTATAGGTCACTCGTCTGCAAAGCCACCAACCATCCAACAAAGAAAAACATCGATCGCATTTCGGTCAGCTAAAATTTTAACGGAGATTAGGCCTCTTTTGCGATTCACACTCGTGTTTCTGATTTATCGTACGTCCAACCCTTAAATTCTCGTAGGGAGCAAACAGGTTGTCCTGTTTGGACAACCTGACAGAGCTCCGCGTGGTCTCAAAAAATTCTTAAATCTTAAATTGATAGAAAAACAATACCTTTACATCAACATTTTTGAAGTTAGGGCGTTTTCAAAATTTCAAAATTCATTTTTCAACCCTTAGAAGTGATCTACATCGAACAAAATCTTCGGGGCACAACTAGACCCAAAATGGAGCCTACATACCAAATTTCATCAAAATCGGTCAGTGCTAAGTGGGGAAAGTGCCGCGTGCGGCATACGGCGGACGGACGGCCAAAATTTTATGCGATTTTTGGATTCTACGTACCTTGAAACAAATTTTGAGGGGGTGTTGAAAATGATAAACAAAAAATGTCTGCCAAGTGGGTGTGGCACATAGCTACCTCGTATCCATAACCCGACTATATAGATGAATCCCATGCATAGTAGTTAATCTCAAAACATCAATCTCTAAGTACCTATTGTATTGTACCTAGTACCTAGTATTGTCACAACAATCAATCTGCACAATCTCTGAATATTGTTGGAAAATGTAGAATTTAGGGCTGTGGCATGATTTCACGTTTGTGCATGCCCACTGGCTAATATAAGTCTGACGGTGATGATTTTCATAGGGAACCATCTACACGCCAATTCGCATAATCCTTGAAAATTTCATCGAAATCGGATGGAAAAGGTAGAAGTTATGGCTGTGGCAAGGAATTCATTACAGACACACATACAGACAGACACGGAACCAAAATTGTTCAGGAAGGTCTGAAAGTAAAACGCGAGTGGAAATTTTGATTTTATGGAACTTTTTTTTCAACCTTGAAAAGTGAAAACAAAGCTTCCGCTACCTTGTAGACTCGGAAGCAATATGAGAAGTAAAAAAAAACAGCAGTTGTACTTACTTCAAACCTTTCTAAATTTTAAATTTTTTGTTAAAGTAAAATCATGGATGAGTTCTCAATCTGGTTGCTGTTTGTCAATTCGAAAAAACCATTAACGTGACAGTGTTGCCACTCAATAATACAATCAGTATTTTCACACCAACGTACGAGAAAGCTATACTGCCCACCCAACTTGGCAAAAAAAAAGGAAAAATTGTCCTTCCAAAACCCGGTACTCAGTCTTTGCCCCCCTCCCCCTTCATTTAGCAGGATAAAAATAATTGTTACACTAAAAATTGTACCATAAAATTCATTGAATGACCAATTTTACAATTTTCAGGATTTTTCCAGGTATAGGAGAATTGTAAGTTTACACAAATAGCTTTCTAGTAGTCGATATAAAATGATGATACTTTTAATAATTATTTATAATGAACTGTTTCAATTCTACAGGGTGTCACACGAGTTATCCCCCCCCTCACCCCTACTGAAATCGTCCAGATAGTGGTAAAAAAAGCACGTGCGCAATCGTGCGCAACGCACACCAACTTTGCCATCTCAAATGGGAACCCCTATTTTTATTGCAGATTTGTATTCTACGCAAAATTTCATGAGTTTTAGACCCCTCAACCGATTGTTTTGGTTGCGTACAACCCGTCCAGTGAGCGAGCAAGCATGCGCAACTTCTGGATTGTGCCAAAATTGAGATGAAGGTAGACCCCAAGTGTGATACATCTTTTTTTCATTAATTTTCGATTCTGAATCACATGGTGGTATGTATTTTTGGAATTTAAATTGAGTTTTTCGAAACGGCGACCGAAAAGTAGTTGGAAAATCGCTCTTTTTCCGTCCTTGTGAGTTACGATGCAATTTCAATTTGTTAAGTAGTAATTTTGGGGCAGAGTCAGCCACCTGAACTAATTAAAATTGCGTCGTAACTCATAAGGATGGAAAAAGAGCGATTTTATATTAAAACCCGCGAAATTTTCGGCCGCATTTGCGCAATGCGCACCTTGATCATATTTGAGATCCTTTGAAAAAATCATGAAGATTAAAAAAAATACTTTTTTCAACCAGTATCTGGACAATTTTATCGGAGGGGGGGCGGGGGGGGGGGGGGGGGGCTCGTGTGACACCCTGTATAACGATTAATTTCAAATCGTTGATTATTCGAGACATCTAGGAGAGTTGTAACCATATCCAGGATTTCTCTCATACTCTTTCGAGTATTTTCCCAAGGAAAAACCGAAGGAATAGACATACACTAGGAAACGAATAGATTAGAATACATCTCAGGAATAGAATACATCTCAGGAACTCCACAGCTGTTCCAAAGTGTCACCGGAGTAACCAAAATTGAATTCCGATTTCAAATTAAATTTAAATCGGACATCATTAAATTTCAATGGACAGCAGAATTTTTTGTGGGATCGGAAGTCTCAAAATAGAATGACAAAAATTTCCAAGAAAATCGATGACAAAATTTTCGTCATAACATCATTTTTTAACTTCTAACAACTCACTAGAAAATAGTTCAATAAATTCAGCTCTATTCATTAATTTTTAAATTGCCTCTTCAATTTTGGTTACTGCTGGTTACTAACAACATGGAACGTGTTTTAGCTAAATTTAGTGCAGAATACAAAAGTTATAACTTTTTTTCAATAGGAATAATAAATAATAAAAAATAAATATTATTCCTAGCAATATCGAAAATGCATTTTAAAAAACTTCTCTATCTTCCTACAATAATATGCTTTCTCAATAATTGTTTGTTAACATATAACAAAGTGCATTTTCCAGCCCTTATTACATAGGGTAGGTAAGAGGCGAAAAATTGGCAACGTGAGTTAGAGTAAATTGTTGGATAAATCAATAGCTTTTCAATGAGTGGTGAACTATTTCAGAGGGGTTCAAAAGTTATAATATAACTTTTTAATTGTTATAGTATCTAAAATGTATTAGATATTTTCGTAACACAATTTTGTGACCTTTTTGACAAGTTAGCTGACGGCTAAAACATGTTCCATGTTAAAATGAGATTAAAAGTGAGAAATTAAAAAAATTAAAGTGAGATTATTAACTCTTTCGGTATGAGAATTAAATTAAGTTCTTCCGACTAAACGTAGAATAAAAAATTATAGTGCACTAAAAATGATATGCTAGGTATCTTACCAAAGGTATTTGTCTACTTAGCTGGAGAGGTATGCACCCAGCCTTCCACCTGAACCTCCTCAACCAACTGCGCCACCGTATCCACCAGAGCCGGAACCAGATTTGATTGATTGGGTAAGATTGAGGACCTTATACATTCCTGTCAAGATAATAATGTACAGGGTGTAAGTCTAACTGATCGGTCATACTGTACAAGTCGATTCTACTACTAATTCTCAACAAAAAATGTCTCTTAGAAATTTTTTAAAAGGCTGTTTCCGAATTATTTTAATTTTAAACTTTTTTTGTGATTTCGACCATACGTCGTTAAATTGGACATAACTCCTTCAATTAGCAGTAATGATTACAATTTGAGGATACCGTTGGGAAGAGCATTAAATTTCCTATTGAATAGGCCTCACCTTTTGGTTTATTATTTTCAATAATGAACCTTTGGAATCGACCAAGAAAAAAAAAATTTTAACACCCCCTCAAAATTTGATGGTTTACGTTTCAAGGTACGTAGAATCCAAAAATCGAATAAAAATTTGGCCGTCCGTCCGCCGTACGCCGTACGCCGTACGCGGCACTTTTGCCACTTAGCATTGACCGATTTTGATGAAATTTGGTATGTAGGCTCCATTTGGGGTCTAGTTGTGCCCCGAAGCTTTTGGTTGATGTAGGTCACTTCTAAGGGTTCCAAAATCAATTTTGAAATTTTGAAAACGCCCTAACTTAAAAAATTTTGATATAAAGGTATTTTTTCCTTCAATTTAAGATTCTATAGATTTTTTAGAATTTTTTGAGACCACGCGGAGCTCTGTAGGACAAACCGTTCGCTCCCTACGAAAATTTAAGGGTTTATATTGAAATATATATATATATATATATATAAATCAAAACACGAGTGTGAATCGCCAAAGAGGCCTAATCTCCGTTCAAATTAGAGCTGACCGGAATGCGATAGATGGTTGGTGATTTTGATTTTCTTTTTTTTTGATTTTTTTTTTTTTTTTTTCTTTTTCTTCATATTGGATGGTTGGTGATTTTGTAGACGAGTGATCTATATAGAAAAATAATAAACCATTGTGTAATAATTTGCAGCGTTTTCAATTGCAAATTGAACTACGAGAACCAATACTGTTTCAAGATCGCAGAAAACTGCGCCAAAATCTCAGCTTTCCAATGGTATAATCGAAAAATATTTTAGGGAGAAATTTGTGTTTAAACGCGGAAAAACGTGAATTTTTCCAACGAAATCAACGCTCCAGCTTCCTGTTTGCGGAGGCTTCGAGGTCTACTGCAGTGCCTGCCCACCCACTTCCATCGTCCAACCCCTTGGATCGTCTGGCCGGAGCGCTGATTTCGTTATAAAAATTCCGCATTTAAATGTCAGTGTGTTGTTGAGTGAAGACGATTTCCTTCTCGATGGCTTGTTGATTTATATTGGTCCCTACTCAACAAGGATGCAGGAGGGCTGATGCACTGACTGTCCAGTGCGTTTCCGCTCTGCCTTTTGCAGGAGAGCATTGGAGAGAGCACCTCCTCCTCCTGGAGAGAGCAAAATAGGAGCTAGTCACCTCCTCGGCGCAAATACCACAGACTGAAAGGAGGAGACACATTTACCTAGTGGCTAGTCGGGAAGAAAAATCCTATGCAAGATGGGAGTACAGATCGGAGCCCTAAGGCAAACCGAGGTCTCCAAGGAACTTGGGCTTCCAAATGAGACGAAGGGGAGAGAAATGATCAAGTCGAATTGTTGTGGTAGAATGAACGAGGAAGGAGCCCTGTCGTCCTTTTATATTACTGTTGACAAGGTAAGGGGAGAGTGGAGGAGGGTGACGTCAGTCTGACGTGTTCTACCCTAGGTTTGTTTGGCTAACGATTCCGAACCAGTTCCAGACGGAACGCGATTCTGAAAGTGGAAGGGATAGAATCAGTTCGGAATCGTTGTTAACCGAACGCCTTTGGAACTCGTTCGGAATCGATAGCCTGCATTGTAACCTCTTTCCATTTGTTGTTGTAGTTATTAATAATCCGTATTCGCAGTTCAGAATTCTCTCGTTTTTCCCAATACAATAAATATTGTATTCTCTATTCTGCATTTTCAGCTCTTCTTCAACAAACTCTAGTTGTATTAGGGAAGTCAATGTTTTTAAAGAACTTTGTTAAGAGAGAGAAAATCATTAATTTATTGAACATTTTATGAGTATAAAAGTTGGACAACGACTCCATTAGCTGTCAAAAATGTTTTTAAAGAACTAATTTTGATTTTCAGTTTTCTAAGTAGATTGGTATGTTTAATGAAGTTTAAAGTAGGTATGTTGTATTTTTTGAAGTTCTTGAAGCCTCCATTTAGATTTAACGGGATTTTTTAAGTTTAAGATTGAATGATTCAAAATTATTGTTGTACCTACTAATCTCTCATCCTTTAAAAAAAATCCCCCAACAAATTTAACCAAACACCCATTTTTCCAATTTCCACTCAGTCAATGGAAACTTTTCAACCGAACTGAAAGGCGTCAGGACAACGGCTACGATTCAAGTGTAGGCTTGCTACTTGTGGCGGCTTGTGTCGATGACCACAGAGGTAGCGTCCCGCTTACTCGTGGCGGTTGTGACGATTGTGGCGACACACCAGTTGTAAACGGGATTTTCGTTCGACAGGGTTAAGGTTTCGATCCGCGGCGTAATTGGTAGCGGCCCGAGGTTGTGACGCCACGTGCCGATCCCAAGTTCACCGAATGATACAAAACCTAACGTGGCGAGCTCAGGTGGGAGGGGGGAAGACAAGCAAATATCGAAACAATTGTTAAATTTACAAGGGTAGCGTGTGGTATTTACCTGTGACGAGGCGGTGAAGCGGCCAGTCGGATTTCCTCGGGATGATGCAATCTGAAATGTTTAGCCTTAAGGGCGTCCTACTAAGAAAATGGCGTCCGCCAAATGCGACGCTGCCGAAGGGGCCTACGACGGCTTCTGAGGGAAGCCTCGGAAAAGATGGCGGAGTGTGACGCGTCACCAAGCTCCGGTTTTCACACTGAGGAACCAGGTAAATGAGAAAAGATATCAAATGCAAGATTACAACAATAAAAGGTAAGTTTATTAATTAAGAAATTATGGTTTCTGACTAGGCACACCGAAGGGTGTGTCGAAAAGAAGCCTGATGGGCGCAACAACAAAAGTAAGTATGGCACAAGATTAGAATGTTCAATATGATGGAATTTGCAAATAATAGTTCAATATACAATTTAATAACTCCAATTTGACTTTGTGTTTCAGGTTTCCAGAGTATATCAGTTCAACGTTCCAGGTTTTCAACAAAGGTGAGTATGGTAAGTATAGGTTAGCTTTGAGTGTACAATTTTCAATATTACGACTTTGGTTCAAATGTTTCAGTTTTACTTCTACGCACTGTCCTAACTGCATTGGCCAATGATTTAAAGGTAAGTTAATGTTTTCACTCACACTCGTCAGGGCCCTGAGGTATCCTTCCAGGTGTGATGTGGCGGTTGTGGTGGTTGTGGCGACGGACGTCCAGTGGAATCCAAGGGATCTTCAACCGGATTTGTTCGACGCAGGACGGCAATTTCGATGGTCAGGGATCTTACGAAAAGCGTCTTGAAAGTATTTGGGGGCGGTTTGACTCTAACAGGCTCAAGTTCACGGGCTGCGGGGCTCACGGTGACTCTTACTGAATATCTGGGGGGGTCTGCTGAGTGGGGGGTCTGCTCCATTGTTTTATAGGTCCCCCTCCACTCCCTTGATGGACGGGGGGCTGCCAGGTGGAGACGCCTGATTGGCTGGAGACGGCGTCTTCAGTTGAGGGGGGGTGACGTCACCTTTTGAGCTGACCACGGATCCGAATCTGAACAATACTCGCCGCGGGTGGCTATGACAAATTCGGATCGGAAGGGAGTTAACGAATTAACCCAGTCTCTTCACTGGAAAGGTTCCCCAGTGAGTGGAGACTCACATCCCCCTTCCCCCCGGGAGCCAGCGTTGTCAAAGACGACGCTGGAAATCGCCAAAGGGGTTAAGGGGTGCGCCTTCCTTATGGCCAGCTGGTAGGCGGGGCGACGACACCCGCGGCCGTTCACTGGATCTCGTCCTGCCGATGGAAGCGGAGAGTGTGTTGACCTGGACGATGAAGGGGGTGGTGCGGAGGGGGGAGCCGCGGAGTGAGCCAACTCCATCTCATCTCCCGCAGACCTTGCCGCAGGTGCCTCTGCGGTTTGATGATCAGGCGCCTCAGGTGCTGCGGTCGTCGCCGCAGGTGGCTCCACAGGCACCTGTGCGTTGGCCCTCTTCAATGCTGCATCGCGTTCCTCATCAGGACCATGACAGGATCGGGGTTCGTGGGGCCTCCGTCGATTAACCATTCATATACCTGTCGTTGTGCCATCCTATCACAACCAATAAAAAGCCCTATTGTAACACCCTGCCTAGGAAAAGTGACTCAGGAATTTATTTCATTTTACTTCACGTGAACTATTCTGGCCTTATTAGGAAGGTTGCAGAAGTAACGAATTTGATGGGTCTGAAGGACCTAAGTGAAGCATGTCGGTCTGAAGGACCCAAGTTAAATGTGGCGGTCTGAAGGACCCAAGGTACGTGTTTGGGTCTGAAGGACCACTCGTCGGTGTTTGTGTTCGTATTTCCTAGTAGTCAGTCAGTGTGTCTTTCGGCCTAAGTGGAGTTGCCTATAATCTACGGAGGAATCGCGCCGGCATAGCGAGTATGGCGTGACTTCCAGTTGGGCTCCTCCTCTGGGCCTTTTCGGGATGAGCTTCCTGTCAGAGGTCCATGTTCAATATTTCGGACGAGATCGTCGCGGCGGTCGCCGTGTTGGTCGCGGTGCCCGTGACGACGATCATCGGGACGGTCGTATGATCCTCCGGGCTCCTCCTCGGGGCTATCGGACGGTCGTTCAGAAGGGGGCTCCATGGTCGTTTCGTCATCACGATTCGGGGAGCGATCTGACTGTCGATCCGCGTCCTCGATGTGAGTCAGTTGTAACGATGGGCTCCTCCGAGTTGATATTTCTGTGTGAGGTGTCCTTGGCGGGTCCTCTTGAAAACTGGTTGAGGCCTTGCAACATGTCACAACGGCCGGTGTAGGTGGCCACGGTAATTTTTTATCGGACTTTTCCCTTTGTTCTTTGTGTGTTTTCTTTTCAAATTTTTGAATCGGGGTGATGTCGGTGAAAAGGGTTTTGAACGTTTTCATTTCCCAAATGGGGGTGTCGAAGTGTGTTTCGACGTTCCGATCACATGTGTCGGCGTGTGTTCGTGTGTGTTGGTCTCTTGTGTCGACGTGTGTTTGGGTGTATTGGTCTCTTGTGTCGACGTGTGTTCGGGTGTGTTGGTCTCTTGTGTCGACGTGTGTTTGTGTGTGTTGGTCTCTTGTGTCGAGGAGTTTGTTGAAGCACCTTCCGAGGGATGTTTGGCCGTCTTGACCCAATGAGGCGACAGTTGTGTCGACGTCTCTGTCGAAGGATATGGCGGCCGCTGTGCCGAAATCTCGGTCATTCGGCATTTCGATGTCAGAATCCGATGTGGCGATGGGGGTCTCAATATGCCTAGCGACGGGTGTGTCGAAGTATTCCTTTCGGGGTGTTGTGGTGTTCTGGTCCGGAATTCCTTCGATGGTTCTGAAATTTGTCAGAGTTTCGTGGTGGTGAGTTCCATCATACATTTCGACGGGTGTGTCGATATCTGTGGTAACCCCTCCGAAATGCCGCCTCCAAAATTTCATGCTTAGGGGTCCGCCATTGTTTGTAGCGAAGGTCGTCTTAGTGTCCGGTGTGCCGATGGGTGTGTCGAGAACTAGGTGTTGTGGTTCTCGTAATTCGGAGGCGGCTGTTGCCGCCGGAGGGGTGCTAGGGAGGGGAGCGCTTGTGTCGTAATTTTGGTTCCGACTCTCAGGCGTCCCGGTTTCCCGCCCCTCGGGCCGCAACACCACCCCCACACTGTAGATCTCTTCGAGTGTGTTGACGGGCGTGTACGGACGGACGAAACCTTCCGGCGTGTGGTATTTCATCTCCGGACCTGTGGTGAACGTGATGGGTACTCTCCGAAGGACATCGAGTCCCAACAGATCGAGTGTGGCACTCTTCCTAGCAAATACTAAGAACGTGTGTTCAAATGTGCATCCACCGATCCGTGTGACGACTCGCTGCTCTCCGGAAAAATGCAGGGGCATTCCATCAGCCCCCCACGCGACTGCGCGCGTCGGTAGTAGCTTGATCCCTTTTACCGGTGTCGAAAGTACCGAAAGTGTAGCTCCGGTGTCGACAATCATCTCTCGTTCCTCCGGGCCGAGTCCTACTGTGATCTTCATGGTTCGCGACATCGGGGCCTCAATGGCGGGAATGTGTGCCTTTTCTACCGGTTTCTTGTATCGGGCGACCTCCATTGAATGTGTCGGCGCCATGACAGATTGTGACACCGGAAGAAGACGCTTCTTTTTGTAACAGTCCTCCTCGAGATGCTCACGGACGCCACAGAAGTCACAAAAGATGGTCTTGTTCGGGCTAAATGGGCAATTCACGGGGAAGTGTGTTTTGTCCGCGCAAAACATACAAGGATAACGCGGGGTCGGTTTTTCGTCGCTTAGGCGTTCGTTTGACCTGTCCCGGCGGCGGTCCTCTTCCCTGTGTCGATTGTGACGCTGTAGGGGTTCGTCTTTTCGCGGGCATCGGGCGGCGAAATGTTCGGGACTTCCGCAGTTGTAGCATCTGCGGTCATTTGTGATGGCCGCCAAGTCCCAGCGTTCATCTGTGTCGATTGTGTCGTCTAGGGTTTCCTCGAGTTCCTTCGCTTTGCTCAACGCGTCCTGGATCGATCGGGGGCGATTTGTGATCAGCAGCGCACTCATATTTTTGCTGACACCGCGGATGAAAGCGCTCAGGGTTTTTCTTTCCACCCAATCGTTGCGTTCGTGGCGTCGGAGTTGCCTTCCCTCCTCCATGACGGCACACCGGGCCAGGCTGCGGACTCGGTCGGCAAATTGACGGAGCGTTTCAGTGGCGTTCCATTTGACGGTCCATAGGAGCGCGGCGGCGTGTTGTGGATTTTCTTTCTGGAACCACTTTATCATGTCGTCACGGACGCTCTCGTAGACATTATCTACATCGAGTGTGTCGTCCCGATCGATAAGGAACTGCTTTGCGGTTCCCCGCGCTTTTGTGCGGAGTAAACGGTATCGTTGTCGCGAGGTCAAACCCGTGGTCACCCTATCAAAATTCGCAAAAAACGACACAACACTTAGTGCACCGGTCGCGTCTGGGTCCCACAACTCTACTTCGAGGAATACCGAGCGCGGTATGTCCTCCCTATCTACTTCATGTGTTACGTTATTATAGCGCTGAAGGAGAATGTTCATCTCCTTCATTGTCTGGGTCATTGTTTCTACAGCTTCAGTGCCGGAGGACGATTGGGTTTCGGTCCCCCTTTCGCTAGGTGTCGGGTTATTGAGAAACATGGTAGCGATTTGTGCTAACTACCACCTAGGCGCAAAGAAGTCTGTCGGCGTGATTCGGTCTAAGTCAAGAAAAATACAACTACGAGAAGAGACGTCTTCTCGCGTCGTTTCGTGCGGAAGGCTGCTTCTAATGTCACTTTTCCTGTATAATAAATGGATGTACAGCCTACCTATTTTTATTTTTACCTGTCTCAGTGTGTTTCTTTAGGGGTTGTTTCGATAGACTCTAAATTTAGAACTGAGCTCGTGTCGAACGGCCTACGAGTTTGAGTGGGTTCGTGTGAGGCTTACTCACACCGGGATCCCACCGCTGCCACCAAATTTGTAGGCTTGCTACTTGTGGCGGCTTGTGTCGATGACCACAGAGGTAGCGTCCCGCTTACTCGTGGCGGTTGTGACGATTGTGGCGACACACCAGTTGTAAACGGGATTTTCGTTCGACAGGGTTAAGGTTTCGATCCGCGGCGTAATTGGTAGCGGCCCGAGGTTGTGACGCCACGTGCCGATCCCAAGTTCACCGAATGATACAAAACCTAACGTGGCGAGCTCAGGTGGGAGGGGGGAAGACAAGCAAATATCGAAACAATTGTTAAATTTACAAGGGTAGCGTGTGGTATTTACCTGTGACGAGGCGGTGAAGCGGCCAGTCGGATTTCCTCGGGATGATGCAATCTGAAATGTTTAGCCTTAAGGGCGTCCTACTAAGAAAATGGCGTCCGCCAAATGCGACGCTGCCGAAGGGGCCTACGACGGCTTCTGAGGGAAGCCTCGGAAAAGATGGCGGAGTGTGACGCGTCACCAAGCTCCGGTTTTCACACTGAGGAACCAGGTAAATGAGAAAAGATATCAAATGCAAGATTACAACAATAAAAGGTAAGTTTATTAATTAAGAAATTATGGTTTCTGACTAGGCACACCGAAGGGTGTGTCGAAAAGAAGCCTGATGGGCGCAACAACAAAAGTAAGTATGGCACAAGATTAGAATGTTCAATATGATGGAATTTGCAAATAATAGTTCAATATACAATTTAATAACTCCAATTTGACTTTGTGTTTCAGGTTTCCAGAGTATATCAGTTCAACGTTCCAGGTTTTCAACAAAGGTGAGTATGGTAAGTATAGGTTAGCTTTGAGTGTACAATTTTCAATATTACGACTTTGGTTCAAATGTTTCAGTTTTACTTCTACGCACTGTCCTAACTGCATTGGCCAATGATTTAAAGGTAAGTTAATGTTTTCACTCACACTCGTCAGGGCCCTGAGGTATCCTTCCAGGTGTGATGTGGCGGTTGTGGTGGTTGTGGCGACGGACGTCCAGTGGAATCCAAGGGATCTTCAACCGGATTTGTTCGACGCAGGACGGCAATTTCGATGGTCAGGGATCTTACGAAAAGCGTCTTGAAAGTATTTGGGGGCGGTTTGACTCTAACAGGCTCAAGTTCACGGGCTGCGGGGCTCACGGTGACTCTTACTGAATATCTGGGGGGGTCTGCTGAGTGGGGGGTCTGCTCCATTGTTTTATAGGTCCCCCTCCACTCCCTTGATGGACGGGGGGCTGCCAGGTGGAGACGCCTGATTGGCTGGAGACGGCGTCTTCAGTTGAGGGGGGGTGACGTCACCTTTTGAGCTGACCACGGATCCGAATCTGAACAATACTCGCCGCGGGTGGCTATGACAAATTCGGATCGGAAGGGAGTTAACGAATTAACCCAGTCTCTTCACTGGAAAGGTTCCCCAGTGAGTGGAGACTCACACAAGTGTACAAAATATTTAACTTATAAAAAAATCAGTATGACTTGATAAAATCAATCTCACTTATCACAGATTGACCACAAAATAATAGGTGTCTCCCCCAGGAACAATGTTCTTTTATTCAACAATGGAAAATTGAAAACTTGCCATAAAACCGTTACGAATGTTTTGAAACATAGTTCGACTCACAATGAGTTACTTCATGCATGAAATGTAGTCAGACACTCGAAAAAGCTTGTAATTCAAAGCTCCACTTTTGTTGTCAACAAATCAAATTTTGCCCCATGTCACATAGGTACTAATCACCCCATTTCACGATCAATATTTTGCAGAAGAGAGAGATGATGTGAACTTCCTTAAACCACTATCCGAATAAATGGACACAGTGGAATAATTATTCCGTATTTGTGAGAAAAAAAAATACCTAATCAAAAATGGCTTCTGTTAGAACATAATTTCCAAGAATTTCGAAATTTTCACAACAAAGGTGAAAACGTTTAAGCACATTGATTAACAAATTGCGCGTCTATGTACTTCAAGTAGGAGGAATAACAAAAGCAAATTATTTCACAACGGTTTATTAGAATAAAAATATGAAAACTTTCTTTAACATTTTCATAAACATAAACATTTTCATAAAATAGGATTTTCATAAACTGACTTAGCGATACCATTGGGGAATTTTCCCCTTGTTCCTACTCACTACGAAGTGTTCGATGATCATGTTCATTTAGAAGAGGCACAGTGTTCTTTAAAAAGTTCTTATTTTTTGGATGGTCACGAAGAAGAACAAACATTTTAATTTATCATCCGATTCCGAAACTTCATGAGAATCGTCAAAAGGAGTAGGAGTAGGATTACCAGAAACCCCCAGATGACAGACCACAGGAGACTAAGTAGACCTACGATAAAATAAACAAAAATTGATGATAAGCGAAACGATAAGACTTCCTGATAAGCGTAATATGTAGTGCGCATGTGCGGAACTGTTGGTCCCGAGAAAATCTCAGAACTGGTAGAACTGATTCTGGACGGTTCCGGATGCCTAACCGAACAGCGGACTGACAGTTCTGAACCAGTTCTGGGCCTAACCAAACGCCCCAAAGGAGGTCGGAACCGTCCCGAACCGTTCGGAATCATCAGCCGAACAAACCTCCTCATACCTCACTCTGCCTACCTGCACGATGAGTCACTCAGGGTTCCCCTTCATGTCCTTTATTGGAGAATGAAAATATTCGAGTAAATGGAACATTACATTTGTAAAATATTTTTTGATTATACCATTGGAATGCTGAGATTTTGGCGTAGATTTTTCAGTTCTTGCATCTTGAAAAAATATTGGTTCTCATAGATCAATTTGCGATAGAAAAAATTAAAGGTTCCCAAATTACGTAATTTTTTTTTAAACCTTGACTCAAAAAAAAAAAAGGTGAGGCATCTATCCGATAGAAAATTTAATGCTTTTTCTAACGGTATTCTCAAATTGTAATTAATACAGCTAATTAAAGGAGCTATGACCAATTTAATGACAAAGGTCAAAATCACGAAAAAAGTTTAAAATTAACATAACTCGGAAACGAAGACTTTAAAAAATTGCTATGAGACATTTTTTGTTGCAAATTAGTTGTAAAATTGACTCCTACAGTATGGCCGACCAGTTACACTTACACGCTGTATAGTCTACTGGTAAATTGCTTTAGTCAATAAATTGTAAAAAAATTCAACTATTTTAAAATGAGTAACATTTTTACGATTTTTTAAAATTTTATTGAGAACAGAAAGAAAGAAACTGCATTAAGTAGCGTGTATTCGACAATTTATACCATTTCACAAATATATTTTGTGACGTTCAGGACTACAATTGTAGGTTGAGATTGATCTATTTTTGTGTAATATTATTTTGATATTTCTTATTATATTTCCACTATTTAATGCAAGTACAACTTTCTTGTTTCAGGGTGATGACTGTGGGGTAAGTCGTTTGCCTCCATGTTTATGAAAATTCTAAACAACTTCCTACGGTTGGTTAACGATAACAAAAAGAAAAGAGTAAAAACAAAAAGTAAAGAGTTATGGGGAGAGATTCAGGTCTTCAGGGAAGGGGGAGGAGAAGTATTTTTGTTGGGAAAATGAAATTGATGTAATAGAAGTTTGTTACTAATTGGATGAGTTATAATGAAGTATTTTGAAGTCTTGATTTGTTCTGTAATGGTGGTTCTTGGTTGATACATTAGTTTTTGAATATTGCATAATTTAATAAAAATTGAAAATATTTTTAAAAAAAAGGGAATTGTTAGGTAGTGGGGATCCCCACCTCCCTGGATCCACCTGTGACCTTGAAATACATAGATCAGTTAACAAATAGAACTTGTGCTTGTTCATTCGTCCTTCCTCTACTTTTATCCAATTTGTATTTATTTCAAAGCTAAAAGCGTATCAAACACTCTCTCTCATTTTTCAGTCGGCCGGGGTAAGTTTATGCCTCCTATTATCACTTTGAGTAGATTGATAAATTACGGAGTA
This sequence comes from Apolygus lucorum, assembly GCA_009739505.2. Lineage (NCBI taxonomy): Eukaryota > Metazoa > Arthropoda > Insecta > Hemiptera > Miridae > Apolygus > Apolygus lucorum. Next base: position 28,752,975 of record CM019179.2, on the reverse strand, counting down.
AACCTTATAAGGTGGGTATATAATAATCACAGAGTGCAGCAAAACACACATGTAAGCTTCGGGTTCAGACAGCCTAAAACCGAAAACACGTTGCGGTTTAAATGAACCCACCGCCACCACTAATTGTAAGCTTGTGGCACTAGTTGGTTGCACCGTTGTGGTAGCTGAAGACGTGTTGACAAAGGACTCCAACATAAATTACTCATGTGACGGGGAATAGTCCAGTGAGCTCACACCCTTCTAAATTCACATACAGTTTCAGAACATTGATATACCTGTATACATCTTTCATGCACGGTAATTTGGTTTTGGAGAGGTTTTTGTGTTGGGAAAATGAAGAAAAAAATGTGGGATGATGCTTTACATTCGTTGGCCAGAAATTAAACATCAATTTTCCAAACAAAATAAAATATTTAACCAAAATAATAAACATAATTACTTCAATCCGTATTAAACACCAGCGCATGCATTTATTTTAACATAGGTATCGAATAAACCTAACCCAACGTAATCAGCATTCTTATTACGTATTAATACTCTCAACTGCACGCTGTACTAAATAGCTAGATACCTACGATCTACATTTTTTGTAATTTTAAAAATACAAATGATGTTCTACCTACTCGAATGTATTCTTTGAAAATTAATCGTTTCTGTTCCACCTTTGTTCGCAGGATGTAATGGTGAGTTCTTTTAATTTTTCTAAATAATATAATAATGTATGTTTCTCTAACCACTCACACTGATATAGCTTAGCTGATAACATAAGAACACTATAAATATTCAGTATGAGATTTGCTAGGTAATTACTCTACAACGGGAGTTTGGCAGAAAATGCTTCTTGCTCTTGGTAGATTCCTTCATATCATCGTACAACAAATTGGTGGTCGATCATAACATCAACAATTCTCCATAACTCGATATCACAAAATTCAAGGAAATCCTTCATAATTAGATGAAATATATCATGCAATTTAAACAAATCCATCCTTAGATTAATTAAAATTCACCATAAGATTCAACGACAAATGTTCAATGAAATCCATCGTAGGTATGAAATAACTCCACCAACGATTCAAAATAATCTATCATAACACTCAAGAAATCAATACCCAGAAAGATTCAAGGAAATCTATCGTAATATTCAATGTAGTCTATCATAAGTAAGAATGAACACCATCAAAGATTTATCACAATCCATCATAAAACGCAATAAATCCTTGAGATTCAAGAAAATCCTTTATAAAATTCAAGAAAATCCATCACGAGATTGAGTAAAATCCACCAAATGATTCAAGGCATCCATAAAAAAAATTCAAGGTTATTGGTGAGGGGAGGATAAATTGCGGCGGATCCTCAGTATGTGCTTATGTTGTTTATTTTTCATGTCGAGCTAGCTTTCGCCCCAAGGGGCATCTTCAGGACACTGTCAACAACGGGTGTAGTTTAGGAGGTCGTATAAACAGGCATGGATAAGTAAGACTAGGTACTATGTTCAGGTACAGCTTTGGTTAAGGGTAGTTATAAAATATTTTACCTTTCTTTATGATTTGCCATAGTTTTGTAAGTAAATGAATGGTTGACTTTCATTTCAGCTGTTTCTACATACCTATGTATTAGCCCAATAGCATATATGCCCATGGCTTTTCTCCATGTAGCATTCGTGCTTATAAATAGTCTGTAAGTGATATTGGGGTCATTAGAGGGTTGTAAAGTAGTACTAATGACCCCAATATCACTTACAGACTATTAATAAGCACGAATGCTACATGGAGAAAAGCCATGGGCGTATATGCTATTGGGCTAATACATATGTAGAAACAGCTGAAATGAAAGTCAACCGTTCATTTACTTACAAAACTATGGCAAATCATAAAGAAAGGTAAAATATTTTATAACTACCCTTAACCAAAGCTGTACCTGAACATAGTACCTAGTCTTACTTATCCATGCCTGTTTATACGACCTCCTAAACTGCACCCGTTGTTGACAGTGTCCTGAAGATGCCCCTTGGGGCGAAAGCTAGCTCGACATGAAAAATAAACAACATAAGCACATACTGAGGATCCGCCGCAATTTATCCTCCCCTCACCAAAAACCTTGTCAACAAGAAGGCAACAAACTATGAATAAAAAAAAAAATTCAAGGAATCCACAGTACTTAAAATTCAGGGAAATCCAATTTTGCATTTTTGATTAAATCATTTATGATAGTATGGCAAACAAAAGGAGGATTCTATTCAGCGGAGCAACAAAACAATAATTATGTTTTATAATGATGCGTCTACATGATGTGTTTTGCATTTACCATGTGGGTATGAAATCAGACTAGTACACCATTAATTCTAAGTAAACTGTAGATATATAATGTTGGATAGAGATGGTAAATAATCGAGTTGATAAACGGATAACACAACTACGTGTGACCCTGGGAGGGAGCTCCCCAAAAGTACCCAGTAGATGATGATAATAATTGATTAATTATAGAAAAATATGGTGAACTGAGCCCTAAATGACGCCACTCGATTACACCATCAGTGCAAGATGGGCCTCATCATCCACTCTCTAGGGAGAATTTTGTAGATTATTAGGAAGATGAGACTGATTGGAACGTAGAAAATTTGATCCCCCATCCGTTTAGGCATGAGAAAATATGTGCCTTTTTTATTTTCAATAATGGACCTTTGGAATCGAGTAAGAAATTGTTTACTCCCCTCAAAATTTGGTGAAATTTGGTATTAAGGACTCCTTTTGGGGTCTAGTTGTACCGCGAAGCGTTAATGTCAATCACTTTTAAGGGGTGATAAATATGGGTTGAAATTTTCAACAAGACACCAGTCCGATAACTCTCAATATAATATATTATAGGTATCATAGGTAACAGAGATGGGCGAATTCTTATTCATAAATACGATTATGAATACAAATCATATCTGCGACTTTGATGATGAATACGAATACAGATATGAATATGAATAAAAATACAATCGTATTCACACTTTGAATACGATTTTCCCTCGTATTCGTATTTTGAATATTATTTTATAATATTTTCTATGATTTCCCCAAAAACCGAATTTTTTTACGATTTTTCCTGAAAATCATACTTTTTTAAAATGATTTTCTCTCGAACTCTGGACATATTTATAACAAACATTGTCAAAATAATCAATCGAAATTCGAAAAGCTCACAAATTCTTACAGGATTTTTCACGCAAAATCGAATGAGACCAACCCCAGGTCGCTACGACCAACCGTATAGGAACTACAACATTTCCGCTGAAAATCGTATTTTTTTTTTTACAATTTGCACTGAAAATTATTTTAAAAATTATGATTTTTACCGCAATTTTGATGGTATTTATTCCCTAAAATTGCCAAAATAATTAGTAAAAAATTGAAAACGCACACCAATTCTTATAGGATTTTTCACGCAGAATCGAATGAGAACAACACCAGGTCGCTACGACCAACTGAATAGAAAGTACGACGAAATATCTGGTAAAAATCATAATTTTTTTATGATTTCCAGTGCAAGTTGTAAAAACATACGATTTTCAGCGGAAATGTCGTCGTAGTTTCTATATGGTTGGTCGTAGCAACCTGGGGTTGGTCTCAGTCGATTTTGCGTGAAAAATCCTATAAGAATTTGTGAGCGTTTCGAATTTCGATTGATTATTTTGACAATGTTAGGTTATAGATCCAAATATAAATATGTCCAGAGTTCGGGAGAAAATCTTTTAAAAAAGTATGATTTTCAGGGAAACCGTAAAAAAATTCGATTTTTGGGAAAATCATAGAAAAAATTATAAAATCATAGAAAAAATTATAAAATCGTATTCAAAATACGAATACGGGGGAAAATCGTATTCAAAATGTGAATACGATTGTATTCGTATTCATATTCATACCTGTATTCGTATTCATAATCATGAAGTCGCAGATATAATTTATATTCATAATCGTATTTATGAATAAGATTTCGCCCATCTCTGATAGGTATTATAGGTAGTTACCTATATTAAAGGTGTTGTTTTTTGTCAATTTAAAGTAGAATCTCTAGGACCCCGAGCTCTGTAGGACAAACCGCTCGCTCCAAATAAAAGAGCTGTTCCCTCTGACCGAAACAGGTCTTTTATCCGTTCAAATTCCAGCTGATCAAATGCGATCATTGTTCGTGTTGTACTCAGTGGTGCTACCTTACCATCCAAGAATCAAATTTCTTATGAAAGGACCCACAACTCTCGGATAGTGATGCAATAGTAGGAAAACCCGAGTTCTAAGCAGACCGGTGGGTGATCTTTACAGGAAAAGAATAAACCATTGCGTAATAATTTGCAGTGTTTGTCCATTGTTCCGCTCGGTTAGTGAGTCTCAAAATTATTGTTGTTACGTTAATTGCAATGTTTTATATAACAATTTTGTTCTTTTGCAGTACGGCCCTCCCAACCCATTGGTGAGTGAAGAAATGGTATCACGTGGTCATCAAGCAAAACTAGAATGCAAAATCAACCAATTTCTTTCTCCTTTAATAATTCGCTATTTTCTTGTTGATATTTCTAGCTAGAATTCGCTTCGGACCCACAGTTCTTTCCAGCTGGGGCAAGTAGATATTTTTTACATAAAATTTCACTCACAGCTAAAATTCTTAATTTTACAAAACAATTTTTGTAGGTAATTGTTTTGAGCATTATTCGTGAAAAATTTGTTTATTAGGTAATCATTCTGTACTCAAACCAATAATTTTGAATTCGGGGAAAAAATGAAAATGATACCCTCGTAAATGAAAATTCGATACCCTCGGTGCAGTGCCTATCTACCTTCTAAATTGTTACAAAACCGAAGTATTTGTTAGTGAGAAGTTATAAAATCCCAGATTCATCTGTCGGTTTGAGAAACCTAACTAGGTAATCGAGTTAAGGTTACAAGGATTCACATCATACCCCTACTGATGTGAATGATGTGATGATTCTACGCATGCCCAAACGTAGACTCCTTACAGCTGCCATAACTTCAACATTTTTCATGCGAATTTGTAGACATTTTCTGGGATTGTTCAGATTGGAGAGCAGATGGTCTTCTACGAAAATCATCGCTCCCGGATTGAAACGTAAAATCCTTCTAGGAGCGGAAACTTCTACCTGAAAAATCCAATATTCGATGACATTTTCAGATTGTGCAGGTTGACGTGTAGATGGTCCCCTATTGGGTAATCCAAGGTACTTAGAAATGAGCTACAATGCATCTGATCACCTATGCAAATGGGTTATGGATGCGTGGAAGCTATGTGCCACACCCACTTGGCTGACTTTTCACCCTCCTATTCTCCTTAATTCAATACGCTAGTTCTTCTTCTTCTTCCACGGCTCGACAGTCCTTTAAAGAACCAAGGCCTCCTCAATCCGCTAGTTAGAATGTTATAATCGAAAACCACCCTGAAAATTGGGACTGTAACTTCGGGCAGGGAACCAAAATTATTAAAATTTGCCGTATAATTCGAGGGAAAATTTAAATTTGGAAGCATTTTAGGGTGCTCAATCTACTATCGTAGGGAGGCTTAATTTATGTATTTCCATCTTCAAATTTCTCAATGTTTCGATGTTTATTTTAAACAGGCCGCTATGGCTGAAGGCGGGCTGATGGACTTCATGCCGCAAGTAAGTAAACTTTTGAGCTCTCGTGTCTCAACCGCGTGATGGTAGTTCAAATTCACGTTATTGTCGTACATTTGACCAGCGGCGTTTGTTGGACAGATGGGACCGGGCCTGCCTCCTCCGATGATGCCTTCTTCATTTCAACCACCTGTAAGCACCTTTCTTACACGGAAATAAGTAAGAAATATTGTTTAAGATAATGTAGGCAAGAAGTAATATCTGAAGGGGTATTTATGGGAAATTACCATCGCAAGCTGGCAGCGCCATACTGAAAAGGCTGCCAGTCACTTGCAAGATTTTGTCACTGATAAATATCAGTAATTTATGCCAAGGAACAGGTAGAAAAATCATACTCAATAATATTGGTCATATTATGACCTCTTCAAATAAAATATGATTTTTCTCAACCACAGCACGTACATGCAGATAGTGAGTCAGTTTACTGAATGCAGCAGATTCTAAAGTGAAGGGATTCTAATATTTTACTGCAGAATCAAAACAGCTTTTACTGCATCTTTCGCCTTCTAGGAAAGGCACATTTCTCAGGTGGAAAATCCAAAATCGTATTGAATTTTTTTGTTAATTTGATAGTTATTGAGTGACACCATCCTGAAATGAGGCTCTGTCCCACCACTTTCGCCTTTCGATCGCTTTTGAAGAGAAAAAAGCTCTACTTAATTAAGGGAAATTTTCAAGTTTGGGCTCGCACAGTGGCCTATGATCATAGAAAAAACTTTACAGAGGATATTTTGGATACTTACCACGCCTTAGACGTTATGATACTTTGGATAGTTTAGATGCGATGGGCATTTTGATACACTGGACATTTCCAAACATTGTACATTCAAATACGTTAAATATTCTGAAAATTTGAAATTTTGATTGGTTGGAAATTTTGAATATTCTTGTTATTGGAAATTTTGAATCTTTTTGATATTGGAAATTTTGAATAATTTTAATATTGGAAGTTTTGGCTCCTCATTTTTCTGCAAATTTTTCGTGATTGCTACAAACGTTTTTTTTTAAATAATTTATTCTATTTCTCATTGTTTTAGTGTCTTCACACTAAGTACCTTCGTTACCAGAAATCCTCAAATATCGTTTCAATATTTCATCTGTTTCCTACTCTCATCAATTTTTCAGTTTTGTTTTTACAAAATTATATTTCATTCAAATAAATTATGAAGAATAACTTATTATAATGGGTAGTTGAAGAATAAACTAGATTTCTTTTCTCTTCTTTCAATATTTAAAAAAAATTTTTGTGTTACCATTTTTATTTATTTAAACCGAACTGTATTTGCAGTCAAGTTATGTTTGCAAGAATTTCGGTCTCTATATGTAATAGTGATTCTATACAGGGTATCCTAAACAGATACGGTCAAACTTAAGGGGTCAATTATTGACCCCTTAAGTTTGACCGTATCTTTCTAGGATACCCTGTATAGAATCACTATTACATATAGAGACCGAAATTCTTGCAAACATAACTTGACTGCAAATACAGTTCGGTTTAAATAAATAAAAATTTTTTGTTGAACATACCTTGTACATTTTTTGTTGAACATACCTTGTACAATTATTGTACAAGGTATGTTCAACAAAAAATGTCTTTAGTAATTTTCTTTCAAGTTTTTTCAATAACCCTTGTTTTTTCAAGTTTTTTTTTCAATTTAAAGTTTTCTTATCGTATGTTGAACCTTGTCTCACTAAAATGACTATAGTTCCCTTATTTTTCGTGAACATTCAAATCTGACTACACCGTTGTGAAGAGCATTTCATCTCCCATCGGATTAGCTACGACGCACATTTTTAACCTTGCATCTAATTAGATTTTTTCTAGTCCAAACTCTCGAAAGTGCAAATTTGCAAAAAGTTGCAATTTTCGAGTTTTTTGGCGATTTTCACCCATTTTCTGAGGAGGAAATTTTACAATCGAAATCGACGGTTACAGACGAAATCGACGGTTTGGCGGGAGGATTTGGCGGTCTCCTCCGCCGCCGCTCCTCCCACCCTCCATCCAACCACGAATCCTCCCGTCAAACCGTCGAAACGTTGGAAAAAAAATCACGTTTTTTCTCACTCAAGCGCGGTTTTCTCCACTAATAAAAATATTGGAAACAAGTCTGACCATAACGATGGAGAGCTGAGCTTATGGGTTTACTTTTAGGCTTACAGGCAAGCATTTATGTAATGTGCCAGAATTAACATCAATGCCCTTCAGGCACATTTCAATTTAAATCGACAACACTTCGCAACTCCATGTTCCAGTACTTCCATGAAAGCAACCACGAGACCGATGTCCGCCAGCAACACCCAACGACCGATGTCCGCCACACGTGGGCCGAGGACAGTGAGCGCGCCACCATCGCGGCCTTCTCCATCTAACGGCCACGAGGGCCGAGGGCATAAAAGGGGCTGCCCCCTCCCTCGCGCCTTCAGTCTTCACAAGTAACGCGTCTCGTCAAGTGGAAAGTACGAACCTAACCCTTGTAGACTCATCCCCTCTAATTGTAACGTGGAGTGAACGAACTGAGAATTAGTGAGTGTTTTCGAACAACAATAGTCTTCACTTCAACCCGCCAGTCTTCGTTTCCCGAGATCCGTTTAGCTAAGGCCCGGACTCCGGAACGTTGCCGCCCTCTCCAGTACGCCGACAAGATCGTACCGAACCCCGGACGACCCCCGAACCGAGGCAGACTTGCCCCGTTCCAGGCTCCCCCAACTACAAGCCTTCAGAAGGAGAGGCCCTGGTCAACTCATCAGCTACGGAGATCTCAAGAGGTCCAAGCTCGGCACACGGTGAGCCCATTCCCTCAAACCCCATCTGTAAGCGCTTACATTCTTACTCAAATCTGGCAAACAACCCCCTCTTATCTTTAGTCCCGCCATAAGAAAGAAAGTGTAGAAATTGGAAAGATAACTATTGAAACCGTATTTTATAAAACTAACCTTGTAAACTTGTAAAACGAAAGTAATGATAAAGTATAAATACTAAGTCAAAACCAGTCTAGTATTAGTAGATTCAATTCTTGTATTTTAACTTGTATATCTCGTTGCTGTTCCTACGAAGTGATATATATATATCTTTAACGACATTTACCGATACGATATTTAGCTTTGACTCCTTTTGAGTATGTAAACAAAATTCCGCTTCACGGTCAGTCATTTATAATTTTCTTGAATAAAAACCCTACGTGTTTAACTCTTGTTGCTTATTTCAGAATCTACCCTTTTCAACTCGCCAAAAAGGCACAGGTATATCGCAATTAGGCTTTTGGTATTTCCCAGGTCATTTACCGACCCGGGTGGTGGCAGCGACCCCAAGGAATTTCAACCAGGTTCGAACAACGACCCTCGGACCTTCAGTCCGAGGCCCCTTTTTCTACCTGACGAGATCCCTAGGAACCTTTACAACTTAACTTAACTTAAAACTAGAAGATCAGATAGGAAATAGGATAAAGAAAGTAACAATTTAATTCGGAGTAACAACTTTTTATTATCACAACTTAAATTCAACTTAAAGTAATAATAGAGTCAGTAAACCGGTACTTACCTGCCTTCAGCAACGCACCAACTTACCTATCTAAAACTTCTACCAAACAAAAATTATAAACTAAAATAAATTACACCAAAAACCTATTATCACAATTGGTGGCAGCGGTGGGATCGACGAAAATTGCGATTTTCAGAACCCAAAAACTAGCGAGTACCAGCCTTAGAGTTCGAAAAGCGGCCAGATTCCTGAAATTTGGAACGTTTTAAAAATAAAATAGTAATAATTTTGCATCATTTTATATTGTACAACAAAAGATTCAGCCGGAGAGTGAGAGGAGCGCAGAGCGAATTTGATTCAGTACGCAATTCGTACTTTATATATTGCATTCTAACATATTTTTGTCACTCCACACTCCGCCGAACCCCGTTCGTACCGATTTCCGTTCGCATCAGTAACGCAGTTCGAACCATTTTCGAACTATACCAACCACTTTCGGACCAAGACACAGTCCGACACTATTTAGAACCAAAAAGGGTACTCCGTCCGAACCGTTGTACAGTTCGAACCGAGACAACAACCAGACCAGACAGTAGCAAATTCGGATCGAACCGAAATTCGAACCGAACTACTGTCCTACCGATACATTGGTTAACCAGAGTCCCTTGTTCGGAACGATTAGCGATTCGCACCGATTCGCAATTCGAACCGACCCAACTAAATTCGACATTTGAAACGAATCGCTTCACGGTTCGTATCGATTCAAGATTCGGAATCAGTCACAAATTGTGACCTTGTTCAAGAGAAAGTCCCCTGGGGTAAGGTTTTGGATCAAAATCTGCCTATCCCTCTCGACTGTCGAATTCGGCGTTGCGGGAAAAGTGAAGTGATTATTTTTGATATTGCCCGGGCCATTTTCTTGTTCGTTTTTTTTGTGTAACTAATACCCCAATACCATGGAACCGTGGAAGAAAACAGCAGAAACCACGACGGAGCTTGCCGACGCCATGACTGAGGCGATGAACCGCATGGGAGAGTTTTTCCGAAACGCTCAACCCCCGGTTCAGGGAGGACAAGCACCGCAACCCAGAGACCTTCCCCGATCATTATTTTTGGAGATAGAGCCTTGGAACCCCGATGAACCAGACTCCATATCCGCCGCTTCGTTCTTCGCAGAAGTGGAGCAGGCCACTCACGATTTGGATCAAGAGCAGCGACTCAGGTTCATTCGCACTCGACTAAGGGGAGGAGCCAAGCGATTCCTACAAGAAGACTTGGGAGCGAACCCCTACGACAACCTTCGAGATACCATCCTTCAATGGTATGAAAGTGAAGATCCGGAAAAGGCAATGATACGTCTGTGGACGACAAAAAGACAACCGGAGGAAAGCATAAGACGATTCGCTGAGAAATTAATAGCCACCGCGAAAACGGCCGTTCGAAGCGAGGTCGACCTGACTGCCGCACAACATAAGGAGTGGGTGAAAACGAAGACCCTCCGAGCCTTCGTCAGAGGGATCAACAAAGAGATCAGTCCCTTTCTGCAAAGTAATCTCCCCGACACGTTGGAAGAAGCGGTGAAACGCGCAGAGGACCTGGAGGACGCGACTCAGAGCGGACCGCCCGCCGATTTCAAATGGGACATCGCTGGCGTTCTCAATAAGGATTCGTTGAAATGTTACACCTGCGGTGAGGCCGGACACTTTTCTGGAAGATGCCCTCAAAAGTCGAGCGCTCAAGGACAAAACCGAAATCAGACACCACCATCATCACCTGCCGGGCAGAACAGATCGCCTTGGAAGCAACCTTCTCCGAGCCCCCGATACCCGTGCTTATACTGTGGGGATTACAGCCATTTCCCGGTCAGCTGTCCGCACGGCATTCAAAGCGCCATTTTCTGCGACTTTTGTGGAGCAAGGGAACATTTAGAAAATGAATGTTTCCGAAAGAAGAAAATGTTGCCAGTGTCACAGCCCCGAGGAGGTGTTGCGGGACCCGCAGCGGCGGTAACGATCCAGCCGGCCGAAGAAGTACCGGACGAAGAGATACGTGGAGACGAGTTGGTGGCCTTCCAAGCCACAGTAAATTGTGTAACGCGCCCGATGATCCGAATGAAGATCGGATTAGGAAAATATAATCGTGATGTGGTACTAGACACCGGTGCCTCTGTTTCCGCCTTGTCACACCCCGTACCAGGAATTCCAGTGAAATCGACAACCACCGAGCTCTGGGGAGCCGACGGTCAACGATTGCCACTGCTTGGCACTCAGGAAGTACCAGTACGGATCGGGGACAAGAGGATCTCGCACCGATTCTATGTGTTCAAGAGAGCCGATTCACACCTGGACTTGATGGGACTGGATCTCCTGGGAAAGTTCCCCATCGAGATTCGAACCAACACCGGACTCGTCACAATGACAAACGAGGAAACGGGAGGACAAATGATCCTCGGAGCGATATGGACAAGCCCGAAGACCTTGATAAGCTTGCGACATCTGAAGGCGAGAGCGAAGACAGACGAAAAGGTCAAGTCGCCGGTCCCAACGAGCCCAACAGTCAAAAGACGACCATCTTCGAATCCGACCCCTCAACTCTATGACCCTCGTGGACCGACACTCAAGAAGCCCCGACCGGCCCCGGAAACAAAGTCAGCCATTGGAGCGGTAGTCCCTGAAAAACTACAAAATTTGGAGGAACTTCCCACGGAAGTCTGGGATGAGCAGCCCTCCCGTGAAGAAACCGCGTCTCACATAAGGCATCAGTTGAGCCATTTGGTGGACGATGACCGAACGAGGGTAGAGGATTGCCTCCTCCAAAACATCCATCTTTTCGACAAACCAGGGAAGGACGGCTGCAACATGGAGGTGTCGCACGAAATAGAGACCGGGGAAGCTGGACCGACGTGCAGGAAACCGTACCCGGTACCACACGCTTTAAGGGAATTCGTAGAGGAGCAAGTACATGACATGTTGGCCGAAGGCGTCATACGACCATCAAAAAGTCCGTGGAACGCACCCATTGTGGTCGCAAAGAAGAAGACCCCGCCCGGAGAACCTCAGAGATGGAGATTCTGCACAGACTACAGGGAACTGAACGCCGTCACGAAAGGGAACAAGTACCCCATACCGAGACTGCTCGAGACCTTGTCCCTAATGGGGAACAGTAAGTGGTTTACGACGCTCGATTTAACGATGGGTTATCATCAAATACCCGTCGCCCCAGACTCTCAAGAAAAGACCGCCTTTACCGCTCTAAACCGACATTTCGAATATACCCGAATGCCGTTTGGTTTGAAAAACGCGCCGGCGACATTCCAGGCGGCAATGAACGATGTCCTCGACGGCGTTATAGGCAATGGTTGCCTAATCTACCTCGACGACGTCATCTTGTTCACCGAGGATGTGGATACGCACCTGGAACTGCTGCGGACGGTGTTAAAACGGTTTGAGGAAACCGGTTTCAAACTAAACTTACGGAAATGCGAGTTTTTGAAAGATCGAGTGAACTATTTGGGGCACGTAGTGACAACAGACGGAGTCGAGATGGATCCCGAAAAGATCAGTACCATCAGAGACCATCCAGTTCCCACTACGGTACGTGACGTACGTTCGTTCCTGGGTCTCGCAGGTTTCTATAGACGCTTCATTGCGAACTTCTCCGAGATTGTCGTCCCGCTGAACAAACTGTTGCGGAAAAACGAACCATTCGTATGGACAGAAACACACCAGACCGCATTTGAGACGTTGAAGCGCGCCCTCATGACGAAGCCAGTACTTGCGTACCCGGACTTCGATCTGCCGTTCGTGCTATCAACCGACGCATCGGGAAAAGCCATCGGCGCGATCCTGTCTCAGGAAAAGGACGGCGAGAGTCATCCGGTCGCCTACGCCAGTAGAGTACTCAACGACGCCGAGACTCGATATTCAACCACCGAGCGAGAGTTGCTCGCTGTGGTCTGGGCAGTGCGTCACTTTCAAGAATTCTTGTTAGGACGACGATTCGTACTCCAGACAGACCACGCAGCGCTCACAGCGGCCATGAACATCCGAGATCCCACTTCCCGGATCGGGAGATGGATTCTCAGGCTCACGGAGTATGAGTACGAGGCGCGATACCGACCCGGATCAAAAATGAGCCACGTAGACGGACTCAGCCGAATACCTATCGGAGCGATCACCAATCTGAGTATGCCCCGAGAACTACTCCTCGCGGCACAAGCCCTGGACCCATGGATCCGAACGCTGGACCGTGAGAACAACAATCCACGAATTCGGAAATACGGCGAATTCTGGAAATTCGCAACCAACGTCAACGGACATGAAGAGCTCGTCCCAATCATACCACAAACATTACGACGGTGGTTCCTTACGAACTGTCATGAGCAACTATGGGCAGGTCACCCCGGTATTGACGTTACCGAAAGTATCGCACGACGATACGGTTATTGGCGAAAACTATCGCGGGATGTGAAGAATTTCGTGCAGAGTTGTACACAATGCCAGAAACGCAATACGCCAAATAACTTGAATCCACCAATACAGAAACCGGAGCTTCCTACTCGTGTCGGGCAGATAGTGGGAATCGACTACGTCGGGCCACTAAAAGGAACTCACACCACCAAATACCTATTAACTGTAATAGACCATTTCTCAAAATACGCAGAAGTGTACGTGACACCGAATTGTACTGCGGCAACCACGGCTCGAGTACTCACCACCGAATACCTTCCCACTCACGGAGCACCTGAGGTCTTAGTGTCGGATCGAGGGGCGGCCTTCGTTTCAAGTGTGATCAAAGAGTTGTGTCAGGCCTGGAATATCCGGCACATACAAACCTCCGCATACCATCCGCAGAGCAACGGTGTTTGCGAACGGTTTCACCGAACCTTAGCGAACATCGTTGCTAAGCTCCAAGGAAGCGTACGAGGTTGGGAGGCGGCATTACCATTCGCCGTTGCAGCATACCGCAACCTGCCTCACCACAGCACCGGATACTCACCGTACCAACTCACTTACGGCCGCGAGGTACGACTTCCAAACACTAGCGAGCTGACCGCCGCTCGAGACGGAACTCACGAATCAACGGAACCTTGTTTCCAGAAGATCCGGAAGATCGCCGAGAACCAACTCAGGCGCGCTTGGTATGCAAGAGAAAAAGCCATCAATCAACGACGCCACCTGAGAGAGTTCGAGGTGGGTCAGCAAGTATACGCCCGTCAGATGGTTGCACCAGCTGACGCGGCCAGAAAATTTTGGAGCCCGTGGATCGGCCCGCTCACGATCACACAGAGGCTCACGGACGTAAATTACGAGGTAACAGACGCAATGGGCAAAGTAACCCGGTACCACCTTAGTCGACTGAAGCCAGCGTTCGTGGAGCGAGTTCCGGACGAGGCCGTCACACGGGAGGAGCCGCACACGCGCGAGGCCCCCGTACCAGTCCCCCGTACCGCGATACCGCCCCCGAACGCTGACCCATGGTCCGACACGGAGGACGAAGAAGAGGTCGAACTATGTGATCGAAACGATGCAACTCTGGACCCCGAACCTCAGCCTCCAGTGCATACACCGTCCCAACCAGTGATGAACCCAGGACGAACTCCGACCGGTGCCGAACCTGATGGTAGAACGTCCCCGTACGGTCTGCGACCCCGAAAGCTGATAAATTACAAAAAGCTACATACCGGAAAGATCGCGACCCTGGAGATCACCCTGAAGGAGACTGCTGTGTGAAGCTGCAACTTACAATGGAACTGTCACCTGAAAATTTAAAATCAATAAAAGATTAAGGAACAAAATAAGATATACAAAAAAAAAAAAAAAAAAAAAAAAAAAAAAAAAAATATTATTTTAAACACGTATTGTTATACTTACCTGTACAATGTCATGCATAACGAAACAAAAATTGAAGTTTTACTTACCTTATATCCCTTCATTAATTCCAATACCCGAGTCCGGTAGTCGATGAGGAGGTCGAGGCGATGATCCATTCCCTTAACTCACAATGGGGGAGGGCAAGCGTCGAATCCTTGAACAAGCTAGGACAATAGGTGACGGTCGCGAGCGCGTGCGGGTGGGCGGAGAAGTGGAGTAGACGGATGTGAGATACTGGATAGAAGGGTAAGAGCGGCTGGTTCTTTTGTTTCAGATATGGCGTTCCCGAGACCCAGACTAGAGCCAGTCCCCAATATAGATGTAGGGAGCCCCGGTTGGATCCAGCGGACCGTAGGATGTCTGGCCCAACTGCAAACCTGGGTGGTCGAGTTCGCTGAAATGCCTGAACAGCGCAAGGAGATAATGACGTGTATCGCCGGGCTATCCAAAAACCTGAGTACGGCGGTCACCTCAGACGCGGCGAACATCTCGTCGCCAGGCACGCCCAACCCGGTCGAAGAGCTCAGATGCGAATTGCGAGGCCTGGAACAAAGAGTGATGGCGATCCAAAGTAGCCAGGAGCTCGACCAACACGACACCTCAATGGAAAACGCCTGGGAATCCGCGACGGGGGAGAACCAGACACCAACTCCCAGGAGGCGCGAGCGGTCGGCCTCGTCATCGTCGTCCTCGTCGGATTCGGAGGAGGAGGCCAAATCAAAAGGCAAGACCAGCGGCAAGACTAAACGCCCAGCAGCTAAACGCACCGAGGTGGATGAGACGTCACCACCTTTCTCTCCACTCACTCCAGCTCGAACCGAAGAACCTGCGGAGGCTAGCACTTCTAACGCTGCTCCCTGCCCAGTGTGCGACAGAATTCCCAAGGAGTTCCTGAAATTTCGCTGTTCCAGTTGCAAAAGCTTCTGGAACCGACTGGTGGCCTCCTGCAACAAGTACGAATCAGACCATCCGTCGTACCCACAACCGTGCCTCCGACCGGAACACGAAGAAACCCGCCCACCAAAATGCTCCGGCTGTAGACGCTGGCGGTACGAGACCGCACTTTTGAAGATCTCGCCAGCCACCAAATTGACTATCCCTTCAGTAACACAGGCCAAGTAGCCGATGAGGGCATCGGCCGAGAGAGAAGAGGGGGATGTAATGTGCCAGAATTAACATCAATGCCCTTCAGGCACATTTCAATTTAAATCGACAACACTTCGCAACTCCATGTTCCAGTACTTCCATGAAAGCAACCACGAGACCGATGTCCGCCAGCAACACCCAACGACCGATGTCCGCCACACGTGGGCCGAGGACAGTGAGCGCGCCACCATCGCGGCCTTCTCCATCTAACGGCCACGAGGGCCGAGGGCATAAAAGGGGCTGCCCCCTCCCTCGCGCCTTCAGTCTTCACAAGTAACGCGTCTCGTCAAGTGGAAAGTACGAACCTAACCCTTGTAGACTCATCCCCTCTAATTGTAACGTGGAGTGAACGAACTGAGAATTAGTGAGTGTTTTCGAACAACAATAGTCTTCACTTCAACCCGCCAGTCTTCGTTTCCCGAGATCCGTTTAGCTAAGGCCCGGACTCCGGAACGTTGCCGCCCTCTCCAGTACGCCGACAAGATCGTACCGAACCCCGGACGACCCCCGAACCGAGGCAGACTTGCCCCGTTCCAGGCTCCCCCAACTACAAGCCTTCAGAAGGAGAGGCCCTGGTCAACTCATCAGCTACGGAGATCTCAAGAGGTCCAAGCTCGGCACACGGTGAGCCCATTCCCTCAAACCCCATCTGTAAGCGCTTACATTCTTACTCAAATCTGGCAAACAACCCCCTCTTATCTTTAGTCCCGCCATAAGAAAGAAAGTGTAGAAATTGGAAAGATAACTATTGAAACCGTATTTTATAAAACTAACCTTGTAAACTTGTAAAACGAAAGTAATGATAAAGTATAAATACTAAGTCAAAACCAGTCTAGTATTAGTAGATTCAATTCTTGTATTTTAACTTGTATATCTCGTTGCTGTTCCTACGAAGTGATATATATATATCTTTAACGACATTTACCGATACGATATTTAGCTTTGACTCCTTTTGAGTATGTAAACAAAATTCCGCTTCACGGTCAGTCATTTATAATTTTCTTGAATAAAAACCCTACGTGTTTAACTCTTGTTGCTTATTTCAGAATCTACCCTTTTCAACTCGCCAAAAAGGCACAGGTATATCGCAATTAGGCTTTTGGTATTTCCCAGGTCATTTACCGACCCGGGTGGTGGCAGCGACCCCAAGGAATTTCAACCAGGTTCGAACAACGACCCTCGGACCTTCAGTCCGAGGCCCCTTTTTCTACCTGACGAGATCCCTAGGAACCTTTACAACTTAACTTAACTTAAAACTAGAAGATCAGATAGGAAATAGGATAAAGAAAGTAACAATTTAATTCGGAGTAACAACTTTTTATTATCACAACTTAAATTCAACTTAAAGTAATAATAGAGTCAGTAAACCGGTACTTACCTGCCTTCAGCAACGCACCAACTTACCTATCTAAAACTTCTACCAAACAAAAATTATAAACTAAAATAAATTACACCAAAAACCTATTATCACATTTACACGCTGAAAGCAAAGACTAATGAGCAGTTGAAAAACGTTGAGATTTCCAAGATTTGACTGTTTTTCCTCTTCAAGTTCATTTTTCACCCGTTTTGCCTATTCAAAAAACTTTGGTTCTCCGTCAGGGAGATAGGAAATTTAACGTTCTCTCCAACGATATCGTCAAATTTGAGTTTATCTAGTAAATTGACAGATTTATTAACATTTTAATGATACAAGGAAGAAAACACAAAAAAAATCTTAAAAGTGAAAAAAGTCGGATTTTGAGGGGGTTAAAAAAGTCACAAATTAGACAAAAAAAGTCACAAATTAGTTGTAAAATCAATCCCTTGACTATGACCGGAACATAGGTGTTACAACCTGTGTAGAATCATTAAGACGACCGGTAATATGAAAAGCTAGCGATTTAACAGATTAACTAGGCCTTTTTTATATACCTAATGGCGAATTTCACATATTGACTATGACATGACCGTATCTGATGCTGAGTGAATCTACGTAGTTCGGCTTGTGAAATTATTGACTGCACGTGTTTTTGTTTTTCAGGGATACGTAAGCAGTTTTGAATTTCAAATTATTTGAACTTACCGTTAAAGTATCGGCTGTAAGTAAGTGTTTGAATAAACCTAAACGAAGTGGGAGACGAAAATGGAGAAAATTGATTTCCATTCAACCAATAGATGGTACGAGTTATAGGTAACACGAGATACCAAAGAAATATTTTGACTAATTTTTGAACTACGTTCATTTTGTATTTCTAGAGCGCCATTCGCATAAGATTTTTTTAACCCTGCATTAGTTGGGAACGGTCTGACAGATCGTGCGAAGTTATTTTTTGTTCCTCCACAGAGAAGGTTGGCGGTCCTGCGCTCTCCTTCCCAGTAGCTTCCTGACGGACGAAGGGGGAGGGTTTAGTGTTGTGTCGTTCTCCGTGACATTAAATGTCAGAGCTAACAAATTTTGTTAGTGGTGTTTTTTGGCGTATTTGCTCTGAGAGGTGCTCTGTGGCGCACAAAATTTGTATGATTGATTGATTGATTAACATGCTAAATTTCAAATAAGTATAAACGAACAAATTAACTATATTTGAATACGCTTTGGTCACATGACTGTCAACGGTAGTTCCGTTGCTAGATATGTAACCATACTTTAAAAATCAGTCACACAAGAACAAAGAGAAACAAATAATGGAAGGATCGCTAATTGAAGCAGATAGAGAGAAAAATTACAATTTATAGGTACAACTCTATAAAAAAAGAGATGGAAGCAGAACAAAAAAGGTACTTATACCAAAAAGAGATAACCAGAGAAGTGGATAAAGGGCCTCCTAATGCCCATAGTTGAACTCTGATACTAAGAATTGCCTATACCTCCACGCTTCCCTGAAGAACAGCACGAGTTTCGTCCAGTCAGGCCTATTCAAGATAACCATCAGTTCTTCTCTGCTCAGCACCATCCTACCGAAATATCTGAGCCGTGCATTCCCCAATATTGGGCATTCCGCCTAGAAGTCATTCGCTCCGAGATTGCACAGAGAGCACAAAAACACGCGGTTCCCGATCCAGGGCTTCCAATTAACATCCAGGTGCTCGCCCCTGCACATCATTATGACTGTTTGGTCGTGGAAGATAGGCCACGCCCAAAAAGTGGATAGTTAGTTCTACGGCCGGCCGCTAGGAGGCCACGCCCCTTCGGGACGAGATCTAGTGCAACTTCATCTACCTTTTTCATGATGGAAGTCTAGTACTCATAAAATAAATAGCTCATAATTTGGAGCCAGCATAAGACTTAAATTAGGGTGCTTATAGTTCATTATATTAAAATGATTGTTAGTGCATTCCTGTGGGGTGGATCTAGGTGGCCGCGTGCTTTCTTGTTCTGGGCCCTTCTTATCCACCTTATCGTCTCCGCCATCTTTAGCTCACTTCGTGCTACGTTTTTCAACTAAAACAACCTGTGTCAAATTTTATCTTAAATAATCCGTTTTAGTTCTGTCAATAAAGTATTGAAAGTTGATTAGTTCGTTTCCGCGTAGTTCATTCTTCCCGTGGAAAAACAATTTTGGTGCCGAAACCCGGGATTTGTGTGATTCGAGCGCTGAGAAGTTCCAGGCTCGATCAAGGTTAGTTCGAGGCTAGTAGTTCTTTTTTTGTTCGCGTTCGATAGACTATTAATCATGTCGGTGATTCATATCGAACCGGAATTAGTACGTCTCTTCGATGATGAACAGAAGGGGATCTACAGCAAAGTTCGATCGTGGTCGATCAAAGTAGGCCACATTCTGAAGATGGAAGAACAAGGTGAACAAGTGTTGAAGATGGTAGACAAGTACCTTAGTTCCGCCGACCAGCTTAGTGATGAAATCGATACTGCCGGATTCGCGCAAGAGACATCTGATTCCCTGGCCGAGCAGTTAGCGGAGCGAATAATTCAGCTCTCGCTAGTACGACCAGATAGCTCTAGCAAGGAGGTCAGCAAGATAGATCGAGTGAATCTCCCCACTTTTGAGGCAGTGAAGTATATGCAATTGTTGCTACCAACCGTTCCTTCATTCGACGGAGATATAACGAAATTTGCCGCTTTCAGATCTTTGTTCGACCGGGCGGTTCACACAGTTCCCAACCTACCCGACGAAATCAAGTTCCAGGCCCTCAGGGAAAAACTCACAGGGGAGGCTCGTAGTTCATTGACTAGCTTCAAATCAGATGGCTCCGACTACCAATCGTTGTATGATGCGTTGGTAGCGGAAAACTCGGGCAAATACCGACTCGCAAGGAAGACATTCGCCAACAGAACAAGTATTCCTCATATTAGATCTCTCGAAGTAGTTCAGTTAGAAGGGTACTTGGCTGCAGCTCGATCATGGCTTAGAGCTATGGAGGAAGTAGACACGGAGGACCTAGCCTCATTTCTGATGTTTGAGGCTTTATTCTCGAGGATTGATTCATCCGTGACTGAAAAGTTTAATCGAGCCAAGTCGCTAGCTCCTGATCGGGTTCCTACCGCTTCCGACATCATAGAATTCATCGAGGGAGAGTTATCACTTGCAAGGATGCAGCCAACTAGATCGGTTACGAGCAACCCAGGACCGCATCGGTACTCTAGTTCAAGGCGGAACCCAGCTGACAAGGAGCCGACTAGTTCTGCCGCAGCTTTTCCGAACTCAAACATGAAATGCCATTTTTGTGCTGGGGAACATTTTCTGTATCATTGCAGGCAGTTCAAAAATGAACCACTTATGAGTCGAGTGGAGTTTGTTCAACAAGCCCGGATCTGCTTGAATTGTTTTTCATTCCGGCATCGCCTTCAAGAATGTAGATCGGAAAGGAGGTGCCATTGCAGAGGACTACACCACCCGCTTATACACCAGGACCAAGGACAGCGACCTTCAGGAGTAGTAAAGGTATCGGGGACGAGGGAAAATTCCCCTGTTAGAGCTAGGTCCCCCATAATTAGTGCCAACGGGAAAAATTCAGATCGTGGGCACGAAACCCAAAAGCCCTGGCCTAGTTCAATTCAAAACAGAGCGCCACGATCTCGTTCAGAACCACGCTACAATACTGGTAGCGTTTTGGGGGAAATTGTACATTCAGGGGAAGTCAGGCCACATCAGGTCCCTAGTTCTTCCCAGGAGTGTAATTCTGATTGATATTCGCAGACCAACAACCTCCCTCAATTACCTAGTTCATTTTTTCCTAATAGTTCCTTGTTAAAAAATAGTTCTGCAGAGGTTGTTGGTCATGTTAGATCTAATCATGCTAATATAGCACCTTTCGATTCTTATGCTGGTTCTAATTATGATTGCTTCCCTGGGTCTAGCTCACTGAGCAAAGGTTTGAGGGGTTTGCATGAAATTTCCGATCCCCTAGGTAGGATGTCTAGCTCTAGTTCTTGCAGTA
Organism: Apolygus lucorum; assembly: GCA_009739505.2. NCBI lineage: Eukaryota > Metazoa > Arthropoda > Insecta > Hemiptera > Miridae > Apolygus > Apolygus lucorum. Next base: position 28,731,431 of record CM019179.2, on the reverse strand, counting down.
GCTCGGCTGCCGATAACATGTGCATGTCAGTACTTAGGACTTCCATGGACGAACGCCGGCGACTGCTGATACCTGCTGATGTAGGTGATAACCCAGGTCCCGGTGTTCATTGCACTACATGTGAAGTTAGTTCATATTTAGGTCATAAGCTCCCGCAGTCTCCGCTGACGTCTCCCCCCTTAGGTAGGACAGGCGTCAGCCCCATAGGTAGGCCAAGCGAGCCCCCTCAGTCGAACGTAGCGGTGGACTTCCGTCCTCATACGTTCATCAGTAGTTCTTCCAATTGGGATCACAATAGGTCGGATCAGTTAGGTCATAACAGTGGGTCCAGTATTAAAATCAGCAAATCGAGAGGTCTCATACCTACTGCATTAGTAGATCTGTCTGACGGAATCAGACCCTTAGGAATTAGGGTAAGGTCACTGTTGGATTCCGGTTCGGAAATTCATTTAATTTCCTATCGATTGGCTAAATCGGCGGGATTGAGAGTTAGACCGGCTAGTACTCAAATTGCCGGAGTAGGGGCGAGCGTACAGGCGTTGAAAGGCATTACGTCTCTTGCTATACTCACTAAAGGTGGGCGTAGCCTTCCTATCAACGCCTTCGTGATGGATCGAGTTGTCGCCCCGTTGCCATCCAGTAGCTTCCCCATAGATCGATGGCCACACATTCAGCAAATCGCAGACAAGCTCGCCGATCCCTGCTTCAATCAGCGTTCGGAGATAGATCTGCTGTTAGGGGTGGATGTATTCGTGCAGGTCATTCAGTTCAACAAAGTCGTCCTTCCAGTGGGCAAATCTCCTTGGTTGATAGGATCAGAATTTGGTTGGTTGGTTCTAGGAGGGAGAGGGTCACCAAACAATAGTGCAGTTCGTTTTAGCCCAGGTGAACAAATATCAGTTCACGTCAGTAAAAACGAAATAAGAAGCAGTAGCTCAGAAGTAGATCCACGACTCCATTATAGAGAGTATTTAAAAATCGCTTTGAATGAAGTTATCCAGTCACTCGTTGTAGTACTAAAGGGAAATCGAAAGCCTCACGAGCCCAGTGACGGGTTAGGTGACTCAGGGCCAGTAAGGGAGGAGCACTGCACAGATTCTGCTGAACAGGAGGATAGTGTGATTTTAAAAAATAATTATAAATACATTAGAAATCTGTACTCAATATTTCCAGTAACTAGTTCAGTTCAGTGTTCATCTTCATTATTTCACATTGCGCAAAATATGCGTACTTCAAATAATGAAAGTATAGTCCCATCAGTGGTTCATTTTCACAAAACTAGTTCTGTCATAGCCACTTCAAATAGTTCAGCTGTGTCTCATGAGACCGATGACCTACTTCGACAAATGTTCGAAATTGAATCGGTAGATGATGCAGTTCCATGGACTCCCGCAGAAATGGAAGCTGAGCGTATTTTCGTAGATCAGGTTCAGCGCTCCCCTGAAGGGCGATACACTGTACCTTTGCCATTTTCTCAAGACAGAAGTTCACTCGGAAATTCTCGTCACATAGCTATTCGCCAATTATTCCGTTTGGAATCTAGACTTTCCAAAGATCCGGTATTAGCTCTAGCCTATAAAAAATTCATGGACGAGTATTTTGATTTAGGTCACATGCGTAAGGTTTCACCACCTGGTCGCGAATTAGCTCACTATTACTTACCACATCATCCAGTGGTTAGACCTGGTGACTCGTCAGACAAAATTCGAGTAGTATTTAACGCCTCGCAAAGGACGTCCAATGGTTGTTCACTGAATGATATATTACATGCTGGGCCTAAGCTACAGCCTGATATCAGTGACATAGTTCTGAAGTTTAGATCCCTGGGAATAGTGTTCATCGCGGACATCAGGCAAATGTTTAGGCAATTTCAACATTCTCCGATAGATCATGACATGTTGAGAATTGTATGGCGTAGCTCTCCATCAGAACCGATACAGGACTATGCCCTGTGCACGGTGACGTATGGTACCACTTCTGCCCCGTTTTTGGCAAATCGGGTACTACGACACCTAGCTCAAACCGAACAGCAAAAGCACCCCCTTGGAGCTCAAATTTTGCTTGAACGATCCTATGTGGACGATATACATGGAGGAGGTTCTGACCTCCCATCTGCAATGTTAGCTCGAAATGACATAATAGCTCTGCTCCAGTCTGCTGGATTAGAACTGAGAAAATGGGCATCTAATGATCAGAGGGTCTTAGCAGGCATCCCCGCGGAACACTGTCTACCTCTGACTCAATCAGTAGATCTGCGCGTTGACACGGAGAAACCTCTGAAGATGCTAGGTATTGCGTGGAACCCACAATCGGATTCCTTCTTCTTCAAGATACCCACGACCCCTTTAGTTCGAACTAAACGAGAGCTGGCAAGTCAGGTAGGTCGCATTTATGATCCGTGTGGATGGATAATGCCGACCAGTGTGTTTGCTCGTTGTATCCAGAGAGAGGTTTGTCATGCTAAATACGATTGGGATGATCCTTTACCTAGCTCACTAGCGTATGATTGGCAAAAATTAGCTAGCTCAATTAACGTGCTGAGTGAATTATGTCTACCAAGGCATATTAATTCGTCAAATTTAGATCAATGGCTGGTAGGGTTTTCTGATGCTTCAGAGAAGGCCTATGCTGCTGTAGTTTATCATGTCACACGATCTGGGGATCAAATTACCACTAGATTAGTCCTATCTAGAGCCAGGATCGCTCCATTAAAATTGGAGTCTATTCCCCGATTGGAACTACTTGCCGCTGAGCTTTTGGGTAAAACCGTAAAAAAGGTTAGAGCTCAGTTCCCATTAGTTCCTGACGAGCGAGTCATTGCCTGTTCCGATAGTTCGATAGTGCTTTCTTGGCTTACTGCTGACCCCGCCCCTCTATGGAAAGTTTTCGTGGGGAACAGGGTCGCTAAAACCCTTTCGAACCTTCCACCAAGCCGTTGGTTTCATGTTAGTTCCAAAGATAATCCGGCTGACATTGCCTCTCGGGGAGCGTTGCCGGATCAATTAGTTCATAATTCAATGTGGTGGGACGGTCCTACGTGGTTAAGTCTAGGGCGTCCACACTGGCCTATTAGACGCATTCGACCGGACTTGACCCAAGAATCTGTCAACAAGGAAGTTCGGGCTAATCAGCCAATAAGTTCTGCCAGTTCTATGTCAGAGGACATCGAGGATAAATTTAGTTCCTTTATTAGATTGAAACGAGTGACGGCTTGGGTTAAACGTTTTATTCAGAAATGTTCAGTTCGTTCAGTCACTAGAAACAGGACCAGACCTAATTTGTCACTGGCTCAACTGTTTAGGAATGTGCAACCCCTAACTACTGTAGAACTGAAGCAAGCTGAACTGTCACTCGTTCGTCGCGCTCAGTCCAGGCATTTCAAGGAAATCTTTAGTTCTATCGATCACAAGGGTCCTAGTTGCAAGTTGATGAAACAGCTTGCCATATTCAAGTCTGATGATGGAATTCTCCGCGTAGGAGGTAGACTAGCTCATAGTGATAGCCCCTTCGAAACTCAACACCCCGCCTTAATTCCTTCGAAGGACACGTTTACTGATTTGGTCATTAAGCATGCTCATGAGAGCTGTTTACACGTGGGACCACGAGCCACATTAGCTCATCTAAGAACCAGATATTGGATCGTTAATGGGCGAAATGTGATTAACAAATGCTTGGCGGGTTGTGTGAGATGCTTTTCCGTCAAACCTAGATCCTTTCAACCAGAGATGGGCCAGTTACCCGCTGGTAGAGTGGAGAGAACTTTTCCGTTCAATCAGACCGGGATCGATTTTGCCGGCCCGTTTTCAGTTTCAGTGGCAGGCCTGAGGGGCGCACGAAAAATTGAAATGTATTTAGCCGTTTTCATTTGTCTGTCCACAAAAGCGATACACTTGGAAGCAGTTATGGACCTTAGTACTGATTCCTTTTTGCAATGCCTAGAACGATTTATAGCTCGACGTGGAGTTCCCGCCATAATATGGTCGGACAATGGGACTAATTTCGTAGGAGCAAATAACCTGCTGAGGAAGGTCAGATCGGCCTTGACACAAGGCACTGCCCAGCAGATCACTGAACGACTAGCCAATCGAGGCGTACAATGGAAGTTCATACCTCCCCGTGCCCCTCACTTTGGTGGACTGTGGGAGGCTGCCGTCAAGTCAGCTAAGAGGCTAATTCGAGTGACTCTCCGGGACCAGACCACCAATTTCCAGACCTTTAGCACAATCATAGCTCGAGTTGAATCTATCCTGAACAGTAGACCACTAGTGTTCCAATCAAGTTCACCTGACGATATTCTCATTCTTACGCCGGGTCACTTTCTTGTCCAGCGACCCATGACAGCTCTGCCGGAATCCACAATTGATCATACTGCTAGTACTAGGTTGGTTCCTAAATGGAATTTTGTGAATCAGATAATCTCACAGTTCTGGAAGAAGTGGAGTACCGAGTACTTATTAGATCTACAAATCAGAACCAAATGGGATACCCCAGACAGGCCCCCAAAAATCGGTGATGTAGTTCTCATCATGGAGGACAATCGACCTCCATTGTCATGGCCCATGGGTATTATTACTGATCTATGTCCTGGCACCGATAGAATCTCCAGAGTCGCTCTAGTGCGGACTAGCTCTGGGGAGCTTAAGCGGCCCGTAGTCAAGCTGTGCCCCCTACCTAGAGATGAGGATTAGGTCATATGACGGTGGTCATATGGGGGGGGGAGTATGTTTGGTCGTGGAAGATAGGCCACGCCCAAAAAGTGGATAGTTAGTTCTACGGCCGGCCGCTAGGAGGCCACGCCCCTTCGGGACGAGATCTAGTGCAACTTCATCTACCTTTTTCATGATGGAAGTCTAGTACTCATAAAATAAATAGCTCATAATTTGGAGCCAGCATAAGACTTAAATTAGGGTGCTTATAGTTCATTATATTAAAATGATTGTTGGTGCATTCCTGTGGGGTGGATCTAGGTGGCCGCGTGCTTTCTTGTTCTGGGCCCTTCTTATCCACCTTATCGTCTCCGCCATCTTTAGCTCACTTCGTGCTACGTTTTTCAACTAAAACAACCTGTGTCAAATTTTATCTTAAATAATCCGTTTTAGTTCTGTCAATAAAGTATTGAAAGTTGATTAGTTCGTTTCCGCGTAGTTCATTCTTCCCGTGGAAAAACAATGACCATGGTCCATGGCTTCATATTGAGTTGTGGACTTGACATAATCGACTTTCCAGAAGGGATGGGTATCGTTATAAAAGTATCGATATTTTGTATCGATACGGTATCGTATCAGAGTATCGATATCTCAAGTATCGTTGGGCATGAATATCGATATTTTGAAATATCGAGTATCAATACTTTAGTGTCACAAACTATTAATATTATCAAGAAAAATAATTTTTTCAACAATTTTTATTCATTTTTTACTAGCAAGAGTCCAACAGGGTGATTTTCTCCATGATATAAACGTTGTTTGTGCAACCAAAGAGTAATGACCCAAAAGCCTCTCTACCTTCATTTTTTCCGCGAGAACTGTATCGATATTCAGAAATATCGGATCCAAAGTATCGATATCCAAAAATATCGGATAGTGCAGTATCGATACTAAAATATCGAGTATTGGTATGAGAGTATCGATATTTTGAAATATCGAGTATCGATACTCATCCCTACTTCCCAGTTCAGCTGGCGGTAAAGTAAATGGAACCGGGCTCCGTTGCTTCGATCCCTCAGAGACTGCCCGAACTTCGGTTTTTAGGACGTCCCACAGTAATACTTGGGCGTCCTTATGCGATCGATCTGGGGTGAAGTTGGACAACACTCAACAGAAAAAAAAAAACCACACAGTAATCCGTTTAAGACCATTCTGAATCCAAATCCGCGAAAAAAACCATAGGTGTATGTCTGTGTGTGTGTGTGTGTGTATGTGTGTGTGTATGTGTGTGTGTATGTGTGTGTGTGTGTAACAAAATCTTGTGTACTCTGCACAGGCCTTAGTTCTCAACCGATTTTCCTGGTTCTTTTTTTGTTCGACGCGGAAAACTATCTAGTTGTGCACTACGTCGCCGGAATTTCGAATTTTGCCTTTTAAGGGGAGGAAAGGGGGGGTTAATGCTCGAAAAACGTGCGTTTTTGGGCATAATCTTGTGTACTCTGCACAGGCCTTAGTTCTCAACCGATTTTCGTGGTTCTTTTTTTCTTCGACGCGGAAAACTATCTAGTTGTGCACTACGACGCCGGAATTTTGAATTTCGCCTTTTAAGGGGGGGAAAGGGGGGGTTAATGCTTAAAAAACGTACGTTTGCGGGCATAATCTTATAAACTCTGCCCAGGCCTCAATTTCCAACCGATTTGTGTGTTTCTTTTTTTGTTTGACTAAAATAACTTCCCCGTTGTACACAATTTCACCAGAGTACCAAAATTTGCAAGAGGAGGGGATGGGCGGGGATATAATATTAACAAAATATCCAATTTTTCATAATTTCGGTTCCTTTACTGCTTACTAATTGTATCCAAGCTTTGAAATTGAGGAAAAATTCTCATTATACCTTAGGATTTGCATGAATTACTTTCTGTACCACCATGGTGCCAGGGCACCATAAACCTCATATTTCTTGGGTTTTTGGTGTTTCACCTTGAATACGGATGTGACATTCGACGGACTGCGTACTAAACCTAATAGATGAAAGTTCAATGTTACGACGTATTTCCGCTTTGGTGCCAGACTGGCACCATTGGTGTTGGTGGGGGGGGGGGGGGGGAACTCGAATTCGCATGTTGGGTGTCGTAGATCATGGAGGCTATCATGCCGCTAGAAGTGTTATGGTTTATAATGGTGGGGGGGTGTCACTATTTCTTCCCTAAAGTAATAGATAAATTACATCGAGAGAAACAGTCTTATCGCTTAACAACTGGTTTTTTTTTGTGTATCACCTTGAATACGGATGTGAACCTCGACGGACTGCCTACTAAACCTAATAGATGAAAGTTCAATGTTACGACGTATTTCCGCTTTGGTGCCAGACTGGCGCCATTGGTGGAGGGGGGGGGGGGGGTGAACTCGAATTTGCATGTTGGGTATCGTAGATCATGGATTTTAAAATGCTCTTCAGATTCTAGGCTCCCATGCCGCTAGAAATGTTATGGTGGATAAGGTTGAGGAGGGGGTCACTATTTCTTGCCTAAAGTAATAAGTAAATTACATCGAGTGAAACAGTTTTATCGCTTACCAACTGGTTAAACTGATCTAATGCTTATCCAATGGGACGTCCCCTGGAATGCATGCATTACTAAACAATATGTTTGACCCTCGCACACCGCCTTTGAGAGTTCTCCAAAACGAGAGGGATGAAATGGGTCAGCCAAGGCGTCCACCAGAAACTCGCCAAACATATCATTCCAGGTTCTTGCCCAATCAATTCCCTTCCGAATCATCTCGAGTGCCGTCATCTTGCTGAACCTACTTACAGGTAACTTGAGCACCTTCAAGAGTTAGCTGGCATTCAGCTGTTGGGTGGTTAAGAACACTGCGTCCAGCTTCATCTCGGTGTACACAACGTAATTTGGAGAGTTCATAGGCAATCTTAAGAAATTTTTCAAGAAGAACCTCTTGACCTTTTCCACCTCTTCATACTGGCAGAAGCCCCATACCTGAGCACCGTAGTAACGGCTTCAAACACCTTAAACTTGGTCTCTTTAGGCGTCCAATGTCTGGTCCAAATGGCGTTGAGCCCCGCTCGGGTTGCTCTGGATTTCTCTAAAATATCTAGTTCTGTTATTTGAGTTGAGTACCAAAAAGAAAAACGCTAAACAAGGAAAAAATGGAAATTATCAAGATGAGAGAAAGGTTCTGGCTCCTCTAGGTTTTACACTTCTTAGACACATTTCTTAGATTGTTTTCTGCTACTTTCTGACTCTAAAATCATATAGATATGCACTTACTGTCAGTTGGTAGAACTCAAATTTGAACAAAAGTGTAAGTTTCCACGAATTTGATCTGTCAGATCAAATATGACCCGTAAAAGAGCCGCGACTACTGAAGGGTTAATTACAAATTATTACCATTATATTGATTTATAAAATTATTGAATGTTTCTAAGGACTAACAATTCATGAAGTGTTTCATCGTGTATCTCTACTCCACGATGTAACACGATGTGGGTGTCTCTACTACTCTGTGTTCATGTACATTCAAATTGATGTCGAAGGTGGTTCAATGAATTTACCTATTTTGTTTCAGGGGCCATCAGGTGGCGTAAGTCGAATTTCCACTTAATAAACCAATACTCTTGAATAAAAGGTGTAACATCTCCAATTAATAATTTAAATTTTTTTTCATTTCAGGGTTTTTGCCCGGTAAGTTTGAATAATCTCAGCTAAAGAGTTTCCCAGCTAAAGTACGACAATTGTTTATTTTGTTTATTTGCTTATTTGTAGAAAAACGGGTAAGCCCAATTACAAAGTTTAAGTAATTCAAAATAATGGATTGTTAGGTGATAATAATTAAAGATAATAGAGAAAAGTGTAGCTCAACACAAAAACCATAACAATTCCAACTTATACTAGGAAAGTACATAGAAGGAACGTACATAATATGATAGTGACTAGGATGGTTGGAAGGTGGTTAATTAGTACGAGTCGATTTGAAATTCGAAAGTGATGAGGTAAAAAAGTCCAGATCGGGGTGATTTACTAATATTGCATTCATTTCGCGGGGGATCCTTGAAAGTGGTCTGTGGTACAAGTAATTTGTTGGATTGAACGTGATGTGAAAGAGGGAAGCAGAACGAGAGTAGAATTGAGGTATGGAAATATTTATCTGCGCTAGAAGAGAAGGGGAGTTGATGGTTCCATGAAACAATTTGCACAGAAAGACCGTGATCGCAGGTTACAGTCATCCAGTAAATCTTCGTAATCAATGTCCGTAACTTCCAAACCTCTCAGAGATCTTGTCAACTTCTCTGCACTTCAATTCACTCAAGAAATCTACTGAATTTCAATGAGCACTACAATGAAGTTGCGGCAGTTCAGAGAGAAGAGAGGACAGAGCGAGAAAAACGTCATAGCCAAAGGAGTACCGATCTCATTCAAGAACTGCAGCCAAATCAGCAGAGAGTTCTCTGACGTGTGGTAAGATCTTCACAATGGCTATCGGTTCTGCCCACAGCTGCTGATGGCTTTGATTTGTCAGCCACTCAGTTCAGGGACGCAATCGCCCTACGATATGCCCATATCCCTCAAGACCTCCCTACGTGCTGCGACGGCTGTGGAGCAGCGTTTGATGTCTCCCACGCACTCAATTGCAAAAAGGGTGGAATGGTGAAAAGAGGGCATGATGATTTGAGGGATGTAGTTGCAGGAATAGCCAATCTTGCATGGGGAGGGGCAGTGACCGAACCAATCATGCGAGAGGCAAACGGTAGCCAACCAGCCCTGATAGGAGACATTATGGTTAATGGGGTCTGGGAGAGTGGGAGACCAGCGTTTTTTGATAACCGCATAGTGAATGCCGACGCTGCCTCCTACCTCTCCCAAGACTGGGAAACGACCGCTCGAATAGCTGCCCATGCGAAGCACTCGAAGTACGACCGAGCCGCCGAAGACTGCTGCGGGTCATTCACACCACTGGTTTGCTCGTGCGATGGGGCCATGGAGAAGGAGTTCTTGGCATTCATGAGACGAGCATCCCACGTACTGGAGATGAAATGGAAAAAGCCGTTTTCAAAAGTGGTTGGGTGGATGAAAACCAAAATCCAATTCGCCATAATTAGAGCGGTGTCCCTTCGGATACGAGGTGCCCGAAGAAGAGTGCGGCCACTCGAATTGGAGGATGATGCGGCCGTTCCATTGTTGGAAGACTATTAATGGACCCCCCAAGAAAAATTCCCTTTCTCTTTGATAGATACAGTACCTATTGTTACGTGTAAAATAAATACAAATAAAACATGTTAAAATGTCCGTAACTTGAAGGCGACGTAACGCAGGAACTTCCTTTGAACTCGCTCCAATCGGGCAATGAGGTACTTGTAGTGGGGAGACCATACTACCGACGCGTATTCGAGGATGGGGAGCACGAGAGATTTGTACAGTAGGACGATGGTAGGAACGCTGGTGAAGTCCCTTGTGTGCCTCTTCAGAAAACCCAGAGACCTCATAGCTCTGCTCGTAATGAGGTCGATGTGGTTGCAGAAGGTAAGTTCTGGATCGAAATAGACTCCAAGATCACGCACCGTATGTACCCTAGACAGCGGGGTCCCGTTTACTTGGTAATCAAAGGTTATGATATCCCGGGTACGATGGTAGGTTATTGTAGAGCATTTGCTGATGTTTGGGAATAAGTTGCTTGATTCGCACCATTTCATAAGTCGGTCCAGACTCTGTTGAAGCCTCGAGCAGTCGGAAGGTGATCTAATGTAAGAGAACAATTTCAAATCTTCCGCAAATAGGAGACACTTTGTCTGTCCAGCCACCTCACACACTTCATTCATCATCACGAGGAAGATCAAAGGGCCTAAAGGGGCACCCTGGGGAATTCCTGAGCTGGCGATGAACGGTTTCGACAAATCACTTTTGATTTTTACAGTTAACTGTCTTCCGGATAAGTAATCTGTTAGCCACTTCAGGAGAGAGGCATGCACGCCCAAGGACTCCAGGAGCTTCAGTACATGGCGATGAGATAATCGGTCAAAAGCCTTGGAATAATCGGTATTCCACCGGTAATTTCCGCCGTATTTCCAATAAAAAGCCATTTGGGGATGGATATTTGATTGTATCTAAGATATCGGTTTAAATATTTCTTGTTCCTTATCAGACAATTTGAAGATAGACCCAACAAAGCACTCTACGGCAACTGTTAAGGAATGGGGTCCACTGAAATTATCAACTCCTTCTGTGCCGAGCTTTCGGTAAATTTATTACCTTCTTCAGGGCTCGAAGGAAGTTTTTACTCAGTGGAATTGAATGAAAAAATGAATTGAATTGACAGATCATGATATAATAGCTAATTGATGGAAAGCAGTTGAAAGTGAAAGAAATCCCACTTAACTTTCTGTCGATTGATCGTGATATGGAGCAAAGATAAAACTTTGGGACCGGTAATAACAAACAACGAATTTTCATCATCACACGGTCGGTGATAACAGAAAAAGGGGCACCTACACGGTGTTGCCTTCACATCCAACGATAAATAGAGCCCAGTACAATTTTTGCTTCCGAGTCTACCAAGGTAGCGGAAGCTTTGTTTTCACTTTTCAAGGATGAAAAAAAAAAGTTCTCCAAAATCAAAATTTCCACTCGCGTTTTACGTTTCAGACCTTCCTGAACAATTGTGGTTCCGTGTCTGTGTGTCTGTCTGTGTGTCTGTCATGAATTCCTTGTAACGCGCATAACTATACGAAGTTATTGTCCGATTTCTATGAAATTTTCAGAGATTGTACGGGTTGGTGTGTAGACGGTCCCCTATGAAAATCATCATCCCCGGACTGATAGAAGCGACTGCGCATGCGCAAACGTGAATGAGGAATTTCACCATGTCGGAATTTCCTATTTTTGACCCCAAAATCGGATTCAGCACCTCTAAAAACCCCCCAAGGCAAACTTTCAGCCCGAACTTCCTAATTTACGAATAGACAAAACAGTGTAGAAAATACGAATGTTTAAAAAAACCGGGAAAATGACGTCATGCTGGAATAGTTCATTTATGGCCGCTTGAAGCGCTGAGATCGAGAAATCCATAGTCCCCAGATGCAAAATTTCATGAAACAGTAAAGTTCGAAATCGAAAAACTGAAGAAAAAAATAGAAAAAGCGAGATGGGGAAAATTAGGTTTCCCCTGTTTTTGTTTGATAACTTTTCTCTTAGAAAACACGATTTCGTCGTCCCAATGGGCAACACTGGGAGGAGACGGCGATCCGAACAGCCCAATCAGCGAGCGTTCCCGCTGCACGTCTGTTTTCCCGGTTAGTTTTGAAATTAAAAATTTTGACTGTCTCCCAAAAATAACAGGAGACTTATTTTCCGAAATCAGCCCGATTTTCATCTATCCCACACCATCAACTATTCAGGAAAAATGCAAACAGAAATCGGTGAAATTCCTCATTCCTTATAACAGTCATAACTTCTACATTTTCCATCCGATTTCAATGGATTCTTCAGGGATGTTACAGATTAGTATTTAGATGGTCCCCTATGAAAATCACCACGTTCGGACTGATAGTAGCCACTGCGCATGCGCAAACGTGAATTCCTTATAACAGCCATAACTTCTACATTTCCATCCGATTTCAATGGAATCTTCAGGGATGTTACAGATTAGTATTTAGATGGTCCCCTATGAAAATCATCACCTTCGGACTGATAGTAGCCACTGCGCATGCGCAAACATGAATTACCTTGTAACGGCCATAACTTCCACATTTTCTACCCGATTTCGATTAAATTTTCAGGGATGTTACAGATTAGTATTTAGATGGTCCCCTATGAAAATCACCACCTTCGGACTGATAGTAGCCACTGCGCATGCGCAAACATGAATTTCCTTGTAATGGCCATAATTTCTACATTTTCCACCCGATTTCAATGAAATTTTCAGGAATGTTACAGATTAACTTGTTTCGATGTTTTGAGATTAGCTACTATGCATCGGATCATCTATACAATCGGGTTATGGATACGAGGAAGCTATGTGCCACACCCACTTGTTTTTTTGTTTTTTTTTTTGCGCCTCTTTTCGAATTGATTTTAGCATTGTCCCAGGGACAAGAGTCCCAAGGTACAAGACTTCCCTATAGTCCTGCCTGTGGTCCTATCGAAATTTGCCTACCCATTATTAAAATCCTAGAAGAAAAAAAAAAAAAAAAAAATCCTATTTATGAATCCTATTTTTGAAATCCTATTTATCATATTTTTTTCTTCGAATATGTTCAGGCTCGATACATAGGTACTCAATAATATTGAAGGCAACGTTAATATTAATATTTAAAAAATGCCTGTTTATATTTTTTCACAGCCATTATCAACGAGACGACATAAAAAATTGAGATGGGGTGAGCCGGATGTCCGAGTATTCAGAGCGGATTTATCACCGTCTTCGGTGTCTAAGGTAAAGGCACAAATTAATTGCAATTTCCCAGATTTCTGGAAAACGCAGAAACGTTGTAACAGCCTAAGTTCGACACTTTCCGCCCAAATACGACGACATTTTCATGGATTGTGCGGGGATAGATGGTCCTCAATGAGGGTACCGCAAGATGATTAGAGATTCATGTTTTGAGAGAAATGAGTACAATCGGGTAATGGGTACGAGGAAGCTATGTGCCACACCCACTTGGTTGACTTTATTAGTCTATACAGATTGTCTACCGTTGAGGTGGACCATACTTCAAGAATCGATTCTACGATACATTTTCCAACAAAATAAGTCTCTTAACAACTTTTAACCCCTTATTTTTTCAAGATTTTGAATTTCAATATATGATGCGTGTTTTCAACCTTACGTCATTTAAACTGCCACAACTCCCTTTATTTACCAAGTAAGTTCAAATTAGAGGATATCGTTGGAAAGAGCGTTAAATTTCCAAGCTACCTAGAGTGAAAAAACCAAAATATTTTCAAAATGAGATATTTTTAAAAATGCGACTCAAAATTATGTTTTTTTAATGGACATTTTAACATTGAATTTATGCTCATTTCGATGAACTCACTTCGGAAAAAATATTCCAGAATTGTCAGTTTTCCAACAGTTTTTCGTATTTTAGGTTTACTATGTAATTTGAGGAAAGAAATAGTGTTGGAATGCGAAAAAAAACGTGCAATTTCAGTGGAAATTGAGGGTTTTTTAAAATCTTTTAAGGGTTACCGGTGCACTGTCATTGCAAGCTGTCCCGAAACGTATGTATATTTGTAAGAAAACGAGCGTATGTTTGTTGTACCCAGAAATACAGTAGCCGTTGAGAGACGAGTAGAACATGAATATGGACTCCTAACATCTTCAAAGCATACCCAGTGCATAAAGTAATTGGTAATGGTAGGTATACTGAAAATCGAAAAAAACCAACAATAGCCGTGTGGGTACTCTATGAGTTCGTGGAGACGAGTAGAACGTGAATAAGGACTCCTAACATCTTCAAAGCATACGCAGTGCATACAGCATGTTAGCATACACCCTTATTAGCGAATTTGCAAGAAAAATTCACTATTGCGATTCCCTCAAAATTTTTAGAATGGGCTTGTTTGAAAAATGTCTTCGCTAAAATCCGTTATTTGGAAAATTTATTCGATTTTTTTGAAAATTCGCTCATTAATTCATGCTGCATGATTGGACTTTTTTTAATTTCTGAAAGATTTTGATTTTGCACTGGGTAGTTTGGAAATTGAACGTTCTTTCCAACCGTAACCTTGAATTTGAATTTACTTGGTGAATCACAAGAGTGCTGGCTTGAATACAGTATCTCAAAATCAGCGGTTGATACCCTGAAGATTAAAGAAAAAAAAAAAAATCCTGCTTATACGAACAGAAGTCCCTACATGAAATTTCCCACTTGTATTTTGTTGATCATGAAATTCAAAGCTCCAGTAACATGAAGATTATTTATAATCCCGAAACTGCAGAGTTGTGCAGGCTGTAATATATTTTCATTTACGAGTAATAAAAATACGTCGTATTTGTTCGGATTTTCATGAAATTTGGTACGTACATCTAGTATAGGTACTTAGGTAGAATAGTTTACAGAGGCTGATTTAGAATTTCGTCGTGACCATGCTGACAGATAATATTATTTCTTGTTTGTTACAGCCGTTTGTCCCCGTAAGTACCTACGTTTCACTAGCATTTATTGGAAGAGTTTTCGTATAATAATGTGGGAGTTGAATTCACAGCTTATTAAAAAAGGATGAAATGTAAAAGTAGGTACCAAGTGAATTACAAAGTGAAACTTATGAAATCGCCATTTTAGCAAAATTAGAAGGTACCTTGTAGAAAGCAACACTTCTCCCAAAAGAGAACACTTTTTTTAATTTTAATCTATAAAAAGCACCAGATTACGACTTGATTATGTAATAAGCCGTCACCCAAAATGATGGCTCTTACATCTGATGCCTCCACTGAGGAATCTGCCACTTCTATGCAGAAACCAAGGAAGGGTCTTACATGCAGAGGTTGGGGCATGGAGGAAGGGGGCGCCACGGGCCAGCCAGGTGGCAACACTGGCTGAAAGGGGACCAGGCATTGATGAGGTGGGGGAAAAAGGGAGGGGGGAGGATACGGTTGGGACCACGCCATCAAGAGGCTTCAGTTGTAACTTGATCAAGCCACTCACCACCTGTACTTTTGAACTAGAGCCCACCCAAACCAGAAACGTGTTCCAGAATGGTGACGGAACAGCAAAACAATAGTTGTGAGATAGTGAAAACCATTGAAGTGATAAAAACGAACAGTAAAAGTGAAGAACTCTCTTGATACCCCCTGGATAGCAGACCCGTTTCCCTGAGAGTATTTGGAAAATATTTTGCCCTCCCAACATTCTCAAAATGCAGATGCCGACAACCCTTGCAGTGACAAAGACTTTCCAACGACGCTTCTCTACCTTGGTCAAACTAGTAAATCTAATAGAGTTTCATTGTAAAAATCTTTCCTACACCTAGCTCCTCGTAGGTACTCTTTGTTCCTATTTTATAATAGTTGTCCAGAAGAACCTTTTATTCTTTTATTAAATTGATATCAAGTGTTGACACTTCCGTTGGAGGTGTCAACAACAACATGCTGAGGTCCTGTCAGGGACCTCTATTGTTAGGGTATCTTATTCCTTCATCTCGTCATACCAGTTTTGAAGAATAATGTTAGAGGGTATCTTAATCCCTAAGAGACTTTTATTATACACATTACGTTCACTGAGTAAATTATTTTGATATGTTTCATAGTCACTGAAAATAGACCATTTCAGTTCATTACCCTAAACTTGCAGTTTTCTTTGAGAACTTACCTGATCAATTTCCTGGAGCTTAGTAGGATAGTTACAATGATTCTGACGCTCGAACTCTGCCGACTTACATCTGCTGCTCATTATCAGGGTAACTGAATCTTCCTAGTCAATAATCGCTGGGTAAAGTAATTGGTTAGGTTTCAATAGCATATCCATCGGCCAACGGAAACCTACTTATTACAATTACAGGTCAAATCCTAAAGCAGCTACCCAGAAAAGTGATTGTCAAAATAACAGAGATCATAAATAGTGCGTTCAAGCTATGGCATGTACCCCAGCTATGGAAAATCGCAGAGATAATCATGATTCCCAAGCCCGTAAAACCTGCTAATGAGTTGACATCCTATAGGCCTATCTCACTCCTGCCAGCTCTGTCCAAGTTGTTCAAAAAACTCCTCCAAAAGAGACTGCCCTGTATCATAGAAGAACGCAACCTAATTTCTAACCATCAGTTTGGGTTTAGGAACCACCATTCTACTACAGACAAAGTCTATAGAATTACAAGTAGTATTGAGAAAGCGCTGGAAGAGAAGAAGGTCTGCTCTGCCATCTTCCTTGATGTGACTCAGGCCTTTGATAAAGTTTGGCATGAAGGATTGATTCACAAGCTTCGTAAAATGCTGCCGGAATCCTATGCTACACTCTTGCAGTCCTACATCCCCAGCAGATATTTTTATATAAGACAGGATGGTGCTTTTTCAGAGCCAAAAATAATACAAGCTGGGGCAGCGTACTGGCAGTACAAGGCAGCGTACTGGGTCCACTACTGTACCTGCTTCATACTTCTGACTTACCAGAAACTGAAGGTAATACCATCGCTACGTTTGCGGATGATACTGCAATTATGGCGACTGGGGAAACCAAACAGTGAATAAGTTATCAAGCTAAATTTCTGAATCTCCCGAATTCATTATTGAACAGGGAGATTGAGAGTTAGAATGGATGAGACTCAGTCAGTGCATGTTGATTTCACGAATAAAAGGATCAACTATGTGCCAGCCTTTCTCGATAACAAGGTGAACTATCTTGGAATGATGCTGGATGCCAAACTAAGGTGGAAGTCCCAAGAAGAGAAAAAGCTGAGCTTTTGATTAAATTCAGAAAAATGTGCTGGCTGATGGGCCGACGTTCAAAATTGTCAACCACAATAAGCTAATACTGTACAAGCAAGTCCTAAAACCTGTCTGGACTTAGATGCACAACTGTGGAGGTGCAAAGCCCAGAGCCATCGAGACATAATTCAGCGCTTCCAGAATAATGTACTGCGATGCTGCGTTGATGCATATAGATACTTTAGAAATGACAGCCTTCACTACGAGCTAAAGACTGAATCTGTCAATGAGGTCATTCGCAGCCAAGCCATGAATCACCTTTTGAGGCTCCAGATCATGTAAATGGGGATGTCATCCAGCTTCTCAACACAGATGACCTGCTTAGAAGACAAGAGAACCAAGCCACACGATCTAATTCACTTAGTGTAACCATCATGAAGTGCAAATTTCAGGACAATAAGAACTAAGTGAAGTATCTAAGTAACCAACTATGTATCAGAAAAATGTTGCTTTTAAGTTGTAACTTGATGCAATTAAACAAGTCAAAAAAAGTAATCTATAGCACTTCAAGATACCGTAAGGTCCTACCCATACGAAAAGGTACCTATTGCTTTCAAATCATGACTTGGAAAAGTGTTTTAAATAAACAGAATTTTGCACTTAGGGTTTTCAATGGATTGTTATTTTATACGACATTCAGAGTGACGTGGGGGAAGTAAGATCAGCTGTGTGAAGATAACGCTACAACTGAATTATGATTCAATCTATAATCATAAAAGTTGGTGTATGACCTTGAACAAGTCAGGTGTACCTTCTTCCATGATCATCCTGAAGTGCATAATGATTATCATTAATTATAATGATAATTATAATGATTATTCAAATTTCGCACTTCATGTGAAACCGGTCATTGTTGTGAAATATACATACTCGCACTGAATTATTCACATCTCATCCTTTTCCAGTATTCTCGTCGTGAAGTCGGCTACCAAGGGATGGACCCTGACGACATGATTGGTTTATACGTGAGTAATCTTGTTCAGTTTGTAAATTGTAGGGAAACATTTAATTGACATGGATCTGAGTGATTCAACTAAAAGTGGTGAATTCTGGGCTAAAAAAAAGTTGTGGCGTCTTAGGCAAATTATTGAGTGTTTTCCGTCGGTTAATGTTCTTTTCCCTTGTAAGAATGTGCACAACTTGTAAGAGCAGTACATTTTATTCACCCACAGGGGGAATAAAAAAATCCGTTATTAAAAATCAGTGTTTCAGGGGAATGACAAAATTGAGAAGATGGTTTCAAAATCATGTATTCAACATAGTATACAACTTTTACGATCAACTTCCATTATCCATTCAACAAAATCCATTTCGAACAAGCAGATCGCATTAATTTTTGATGCGCTAATATTTCGCTCGTTCCCCCTCTCACTTTATCCACTTCTCTTCCTCTATCGTTCTCTTTTTTGGCGCCATTGAGTCTGTGTCTGTTAGGTCTGTAAGTAATGCAAATTGCCAGAAATTCAGAAAAGAAGTGGTCATTTTTTTGATGAGCGGTCATTAACCTGGTGCTCCCCATATGACGCACTGGGGAACGACAAAACTCAGTATTTCTAACTATTTCCCCTTCCAAGGGACTATTTAAAATGCAGCAAAATTATTACTAAAGGCTCAGCAACTGATCTAAACAATGGCGCAAGAAGAAAAATTATATTCCATGAAACAGCTAAGTTATGGACTACAGGGGAATGACATACAATAGAAATGCTCACCAAAAATCTGATGGTTGATCTACTCCCGCAGGTCTCGCAGCACGAACTGGCCTTGAGTCGAAGTTGAGTGTAGTTCACGATTAGCAGAGCTACAAATCTCTTTTTTTTTAATGCCTCTAACGGTAGTACTCTCCGCTCTACTGGAATTGCAAGATTTTACAGGGGAATGACCCAAAACCTGTGAGACACACTATCCCTAGTGCACACGTTCACACACTATGGACCTACAATTTAGACGACAAAGGTGCCATAGCAGACCACTTGATGAGTATATGAGCCTTTGTAGTTTCCTGGAATCTCAAACTGAACGACTGCAGTTACTTGGAGAAGTAGTGCACCTAGGGGAGTGTACATGCCAGGGGAATGACATTTAGGCTAATCCGCTATTTTTCCTAGCCTTGCAATCGTCTATTTCGAAAGTTAAAACGTTGATAGTCTGGGAAACATGGTTCTCTACTCAATTTTTTTCCCCGTTGCAATACGTACTACTGATAATCTAGAAAAAAAACAGTGGGTGTGGCACATAGCTTCCTCGTTTCCATAGCCCAATTGTATAGATCAATCTCAAAACATCAATCGGTACCTTCGACTACCCTCATAGGGGACCATCTACACGCTAATCTGAACAGTCCTAGAAAATATCATCAAATTCGGATGAAAAATTAAGTGTTATAGCTGTTACAAGAAATTCACGATTGCGCATGCGCAGCGGCTACTATCAGTCCGAGGGTGACGATTTTCATAGCGGGCCATCCACACGCCAACCAGCACAATCTCTGAAAATTTCATCGAAATCGGATGAGAATTGTAGAAGTTATGGCTGTGACAGGCATACAGAAACGGGACCAAAATTGTTCAGGAGGGTTAAAACGTAAAAAGCGAGTGGAAATTATTATTTTGGAGAACTTTTTTTTTCAACCTTGAAAAGTCAAAACAAAGCTTCAGCTACCTTGGTAGACTCGGACAAGATATCAAGACAAGATATCGCCACTTTTAGTGGAATCACCCCTCTCTTCTATCTTTCATAACTTCCCAAGTAGGAAATTATTTCAGCATTCATTTTATTGTTAATACTATTGAATTGAAGGAAAGCCGAAGCATGGCCATGGATTACTAAGTAATTCTAAGTATTACTAAGTAAGTCTTACTCTGTTGTTGCGATATTTGGTTGCAGGAACCTCCTGCACCGCCGTCTCTTGCTGAGCTCAGCTCCTTGCGATACACTCCACCTCCAGCCTCCCCACCGAGTCCCCCTTACTCATTCCAAGACGACTGGGCGAATGTTGAGTAAGATCCGATAACCCTTCTTAATAATTGAGGTCACTCAAAATCCGTAGCTAGTTGAATACCGATACTTACTGGCGGCACCCGACTCAGTCCAGGCCCTCCCCGACTAAGTCCCACTAAGAAATGGAAAGGTCGGTCAGCACTCCCGACTCAATCCCGCTACTGAAAGGCGAAATGTCCAGATTGGTCGGTGAATAATGCCAACATTCTGATTGATATCGGCTGTAATAGTGGAAGTCCGAATATCCATTTCAGCCACCTCTCAGTATCGGATTCGTCGTCTTTATATGCAGGCACAAGCCCCAAGACCTGAATTTTCTGAACCTGACATTCAAAATTTCAATAATATTAAAACAAGGAATGAGAAGACATAATACGACGGGGAAAATATCTCCCATTCTTGAGCCCAAGGATCGTGAAGAGTTGTAAGAAACATTCTGGTGCATAGTCAAAGGCCAGAAAGTTGAGGTTCTAAAACTAATTTGTAAGTATGTGTTATGACATTCGAGAAATGCAAATATAGTCATTATAATTACATAGATCAAAAGAATCTAAAAGATCCACGTAGGTAGGTAAATAGTACCTCACAACTACGACCAACGCTACTAAGTACCAAGTACTCTTATCGCTTTCATGTTCCAACGGGACTGAGTCGTCTGAGTAACTTGGTTGAGAGCAACTTGAGCCACGATCACCCATCCGAATGGTTCAGATGCCCAATTTTGCGAGTAGAGCTCAACCGGATAACGCCTGACAAAATTACCACTGATCTATTGAACAATGGTGCAAGAAGATTTGTATCTTTGGATTCCAGATCTGAAAAGTAGATTCAGATCTGAAAAGTAACTCAGCGGACACATTTTTTTGGGATTTGTGACCTGAAAGCGATTTATCCTCTTTACCAAGGCGATTATTCGTGTTCGGGCAGGAGTTCCAGTTTATCATTCACTTGAAGAGTTTAGTGGACGTTGTTTTTCTTATATGGACTCTCCACATATGAACATCCTTGGAAAACTCGTGCAATACAATCTGGAATAGAGGATAGCAAGGAATCCCAAGGATTATTTTTGATGTACTACCAAACTGATTTGCTCTGAGTACCCTGATTTTCTCTAATTTTTTTTTGTTTTTGCTTTTCAGACAAATGCCGGATTACCAGTTACCCCAATATACACCAACTAGACTTCCTGTACATTATGGCCAAGTAAGTGTTCGATTCATTGGTCCATCTAATTTGTTGCAATGGAAAATTTGAAAGACTCGTCACATTACATGAACGTGTTTTAATTATAATACATCATGTAGTTTACAGCTTAAACCTGGATAAACCTTGTGGATTTGTCTCTCTGGTTTGATCAATCTGTGTAAAAACGCTGCGATGGTGTATATAAGTCTGCATAGAACGCTGCTATTCGATTAAAAGGTACAACCTTCTGGACATATCGATATCCGCGAGCTGTGGGTGCCTTCACTAAGAAATTCAGTTCTTAGTTGCAGAGAAAGTCCAACTGAGTGACATTAAATTGTGACGAGGAACTTTACCCAAACCTTTGCGGCACAACTAGACCCCCAAATGGAGCTCATATACGAAATTTCATCAAAATCAGTCCAGGGTTGCCAATTTATTTGATTTTTTTGCTCGATTTCAAAGGTTAATTAATAAAAGGTAACTATGAAATTGATAAGTTATTTCTTCTTCCTTCAATATTTTGCAATAAAAAACTATTCAAACCCTAATTTTCTGAAATCTTAACAAAACACCCACAGAACTTTTTAAGACGTCCCACAGTAAGACTTGGGATTAATCAACAACACTCAACAGAAAAGTAATAACCTCAAACTGATCCGTTTTAGACCATTCTGAAAACAAATCCGCAAGAAACCATAAGTGAATGTCTGTGTGTGTGTGTGACAAAATCTTGTCAAAATCTACTCACAAAATCTACTCTGCCCAGGCATTAGTTTTCAACCGACTTTCGTTTTTCTTTTTTTTTTTGTCGCGGAAAACTATCTAGTTGTGAACTACGAGAGAGAGATAGAGAGAGAGATAGAAATATTTATTGACAATCAAACATCGAAATAGAAATACAAATCATAAAGGAAAGCCATCAGTAAGGAAAATACATTAAAAAACAATTCATACGTCAACATTCCTAGCAGCGCTAGACCTAAGTCTGTGTTGCTGCCAGACAACACAGCCGGAATTTTTTCGCCGGAATTTCGAATTTTACCTTTTAAGGTGGAAGGGGTGGGGAGGGTAATGCTTGAAAATCGCGCGTTTTCGGGCATAATTTTGAGTAATAATCTTGCCCAGGCCCCAATTTCGAACCGATTTTCATGATTCTTTTTTGTTTAACGCGGAAACCTATTTAGCTGTGCACTACATGCCGGAATTTTGAATTTTGCCTTTTTAAAGGGGGGAAAGGGAGGGGGGGTTGATGCTTAAACAACGTGCCTTTGTGGGCTTGATCCTGTGTACTCTGCCCAGGCCTTTAACAATATATTTAATTATGAAATTATTCTTGAAGGATTTTTTCACCATTTATGCGAAATTTAAAAAGTCAGAAGTAGTGAATGTATGCGGAATAAAAAAAGAAAACGCTTGCATACGAGTCTGCAACACATTGAAACATTTTCATGCCCCCCTGGTAATATCAAACTGTAAAGTACCTACCTACCTAACAACTTCACTTCTGATGGTCATAATCATCATTGTGGCGACTTGGGACAAATATCGTTGCAACAAATATCGTTGCATCAAATTTCGTGACGATTTTTTTTTTTATGTGCCATATGAAAGACATGAAAATGTCAAAAAGTTGTTGTTGAAGGAAAAACTCCGAAAGAATGATGAGAAGATTATTCCGTTGGTGTTATGATAGTTGCTTTGCACGACTGCCTTCAGGATCGCATTTGTGTTTCGAGATCCGACGTCGATTCTTTCAGACCATGAATACCCTTAGTGATTGTACGTGAGCAGATATTGTGGGAAAGTTTAATACCTGAAACGTGATAGTTCTGGAGGGGGGGAGGGAGGGTATGTACTATTAAGTTGACTAGAACCATACGATTCTACCTACAGAAGCTTTTTGTTCGCTTGGATACCTACTCCTTGATGGAATCTAAAATAAATGGATGCATTGTCATACAATCACCTCTCTAATAACTAATCTCTAATGAACGTTTTTTCGTATTTAATTTTTGTATAAAATACAACAACAAAATAATGTGTTATTTACTTGTTTAGCTATTTGAATTCCTTCCAATGCCTTTCAAACTTTATTAACATAATTATCTATTTACATTTCAGTCTTTACCACCACCGTATTCACCACCTCGTTATTCACCACCGTATCCACCTCCTGATCCTTTCGAATATCCTTGCACTCCATCACCGGTAAGACTAATGAATAATTTTAACCCTTAATATCCTGAGGTATCTTTTTGGGAATCCGATTTTTATCTGCAACATTTTGTCCATTTTCAAATATTGGCTAATCATAAACACATAATATAAACATAATTATAAACACATAATAAATCAAAAAATATTAATAATTAATTATATAAATAATAAATGAATAAATAAATGATTCTCGAGTTGGCAGACAGTCAACTGGGCCTTTGAGGTACCTTCTACCCTCATTTCTCACCTTGAAGGCTATTAGATGGATTTCCTTGTCAGAGATGGCACCACTGTCTGAAGCAGCACAAATCCCTCTATGAAGTGAACCTTCTCCACCTTATTCCTTGGTTCTGTACTTTATGAGAAATATCTGACCACAACATCCCAGAAAGGATTTTTCCAAGTTTCCTTCTTCTATTCCAACAAAGTTGGGTTTATAAACAGATTCTGCTGACGCAGATAGCGCCCTTGAAAAGATCCTTCTAGAGCTGACAGGATGTGATAGAGCCTTTGAGGTACCTTCTGCTCAAATATTCTACAAATTTGTCAAAATACATCTAAATTTAATAATAAAACTCAAAAACAGATTTTTTTTAACAAGTAGGAATTTAAGGGTAAAGAGTATATAACCTCCTTCAGTCTAAGATGAAATATAAAGAAAATCACAATGTGATTAATTATTTGGCTGTGTAGAGTTGGAATTGAGTAATATCAATAGGTAGGGAAAATTTGTGGCATGCAACAGAGCAGAACTGCATTTATTCGAAAAAATGGGATGTAAGGAGGACATAAGTAGTACAGGATGTCCCCGAAAACGTACCCCCCCCCCCCCACCCCGCTAAAATCGTCCAGATAGTGGTAAAAAAAATTACAAATATGATGGAGATTTTTTTGGATCATCATCATTTTTCTCTAATCTCACTCTCTCTCTCTAATTGCGCACGTGCGCAACGCATACCAACTTCAAATTAGACTCCCCCCCCCCTTTTTATTGCAGATTCTGATTCTACGAGAAATTTCATGAACATTTCGCCCCTCGACCGATTTTGGTTTATTATTTTCAATAATGAACCTTTTTCCGATTATCTTGGAAAAGGTTTTTAAGTAGACAAGATGGTTTTACCCTTAAAAAGGCCATTTTCTTTTTGAAAAAGTTTATGTTTGGTCGATAATTTGATCAAAATATAGTCAAGTTAAGAACATAACATCACCACGTGATTCATCGTTAAAAAACACTGAAATATCATGCGTCACACTTGGGTACTTTGTACCTGTACATTTTGACGCAACCTTGCGGTTGCGCATCTTAGAGCGCGCGCTGAGCGGGTTGGGCACAATTAAAAACGCTGCAAATTATTACACATTAGTTCATTATTTTTCTATATAGATCACTCGTCTGAAAGCCACCAACCATCCAACATGAAGAAAAACATCGATCGCATTTCGGTCAGCTATAATTTGAACGGGGATTAGGCCTCTTTTGCGATTCACACTCGTGTTTCTGATTTATCGTACGTCCAACCCTTAAATTCTTGTAGGGAGCGAACGGTTTGTCCTACAGAGCTCCGGGTGGTCTCAAAAAATTCTAAAAATTCTATAGAATCTCAAATTGATGGAAAAACAATACCTTTATATCGAAATTTTTTGAGTTAGGGCGTTTTCAAAATTCCAAAATTCATTTTTCGATGTTTTTTTCTTGGTCGATTCCAGAGGTTCATTATTGAAAATCATAAACCAAAAATTGGTTGCAATACAAAATGGGAGGTTCCCATCAGAAAATACGAAGTTGGTGTGCGCTGCGCACGTGCGCAATGCGCACCGTGGTAATATTTGAGATCCTTGGGAAAAATCATGAAGATTTAAAAACGCTGCAAATTATTACACAATGGTTTATTATTTTTTATATTTCTATATAGAGCACTCGTCTGCAAAGCCACCAACCATCCAACATGAAGAAAAACATCGATCGCATTTCGGTCAGCTCTAATTTGAACGGAGATAAGGCCTCTTTTGCGATTCACACTCGTGTTTCTGATTCATCGTACGTCCAAACTTTAAATTCTCGTAGTGAGCGAACGGTTTGTCCTACAGAGCTCCGGGTGGTCTCAAAAAATTCTAAAAATTCTATAGAATCTTAAATTGAAGAAAAAACAATACCTTTATATCAAAATTTTTTGAGTGAGGGCGTTTTCAAATTTTCAAAATTGATTTTGGAACCCTTAGAAGTGACCTACCTCAACCAAAATCTTCGGGGCACAACTAGACCCCAGAAGGAGCCTACATACCAAATTTCATCAAAATCTGTCAATGCTAAGTGGCAAAAGTGCCGCGTACGGCGGATGGCGTACGGCGGATGGCGGACGGCGGACGGACGGTCAAATTTTTATTCGATTTTTAGATTCTACGTACCTTGAAACGTAAACCATCAAATTTTGAGGGGGTGTTAAAATCTTTTTTTCTTGGTCGATTCCAAAGGTTCATTATTGAAAATAATAAACCAAAATGGTAAAATCTTGGAAATTTAAACTTTTTAAAATGTCTTATATGTTTAGTAAACGGGAACGTGAATTTTACCTCTATGCCTAAAAGATGCGCGAAAATCTCAGCTCAGCCAACGGTATAGTCCTTTCTATTTTGAAAGTTGGGCTTATCACAGAAATTTGTGTTTGTGTTCAACGAAATCAGCGTTCCGGCTTAGACAATCTGAGGGATTCGTCGAAGGGAGGGGGTGGCAGAGTTGGACAAAATCCTACTCATGAGTAGAATTAAGATTTGTTATGACAAAAATGTGTTTTGCTAGGGCTAAAAATATGATTAAATTTGTATTCTCTCAAGAGTATTATTAAAATCATAATTTTTGGCAAACTTTTGGCATACCAATTGGAACTTTTGGCAACTAATTTTGAACTTTCGGCAAATCCATTACGTTTCGACAACTAATGGAGTCCTTGTCCACCTTCATTCCTTCTACAATGTTCAATAAAATGTTTTTCCTCTCTGAAAAAAAAAAAAAATTAATGTCATAATCAGTGTAAGAATAAGATTAAATTCTGTATCACAGGAAATGTGTGATTAATCTATGATTAAACGCTGGTTCTTGTGATTTATCATGATTTTTCCATGGTTATTCACGGAT
Source organism: Apolygus lucorum (assembly GCA_009739505.2). NCBI lineage: Eukaryota > Metazoa > Arthropoda > Insecta > Hemiptera > Miridae > Apolygus > Apolygus lucorum. The sequence goes on along the minus strand of CM019179.2, from coordinate 28,704,809 downwards.
TTCTGTGATTAATCATACATTGTCTGTGATTAATCACTTATTTCTGTGACTAATCACCGATTTCTGTGTAATTAATCACAATTTTCCCTGTGATTAAGAATTCAATTTTATTCATACATTGATTATAATTTTAATCATACTCTTATGAGTGAATAAAAATGTAACCATATTTTTAGCCATAGAAAAACATATTTTTGTCATTACAAATCTTAATCATACTCATGAGTAGGATTTTGCCCAACTCTGCCACCCACTCCCATCGTCCAACCCCTCACATCGCCTTAGCAGGAGCGCTGATTCCGTTTAAAAACGCTGCAAATTATTACACAACGGTTTATTATTTTTATATAGATCACTCGTCTACAAAATCACCAACCATTCAATATGAAGAGAAGAATAAAAAAAAATAAAATAAATCAAAAAAAAATATAAAAAAATATAAAAAAAATAAAAAAAAAATAAAAAAAAATAAAAAAATAAATCAAAATCACCAACCATCGATCGCATTTCGGTCAGCTCTAATTTGAACGGAGATTAGGCCTCTTTTGCGATTCACACTCGTGTTTTGATTTATATATATATATATATATATATTTCAATATAAACCCTTAAATTTTCGTAGGGAGCGAACGGTTTGTCCTACAGAGCTCCGCGTGGTCTCAAAAAAGTTCTAAAAATTCTATAGAATCTTAATTTGAAGGAAAAACAATACCTTTATATCGAAATTTTTAGAGTTAGGGCGTTTTCAAAATTTCAAAATTGATTTTGGAACCCTTAGGAGTGACCTACATCAACCAAAAGCTTTGGGGCACAACTAGACCCCAAATGGAGCCTACATACCAAATTTCATCAAAATCGGTCAATGCTAAGTGGCAAAAGTGCCGCGTACGGCGTACGGCGTACGGCGGACGGACGGCCAAATTTTTATTCGATTTTTGGATTCTACGTACCTTGAAACGTAAACCATCAAATTTTGAGGGGGTGTTAAAATTTTTTTTTTCTTGGTCGATTCCAAAGGTTCATTATTGAAAATAATAAACCAAAAAAATACCACTATTTGGGCGATTTTAGCAGTGGGAGGGGGACGTTTTTGGGGACACCCTGTATAAGTCTAGTGCCACAGATGACATTAAATAATGGATTAAGGTATTACGAACGATGAACAATTATCATCCAGTTCAGCTCAAAAATGTGAGGTAGGGACTTGAAATCATTCTGATATCTTTGTGGTTTTGAAATTAGGATAAATGTTGAGTACGTAAGAAGGTTAGATTATGTAGTTATGCTGGGTGTATAAATTGATATTCAACCGTTCAATTTCAGCCACCATCACCTGAGGTGTTCTACGGCCCTGAGTATCAGCCGCCCCCTTCACCAGTAAGTTCATAGTCCTATATACTAGAATTCTGAGTTTGCCTTCAGTCCATCAAGCTTCACAGCAGTAGGTTTTCAGGACGTGTGAATGAGGGAAAGAGAGGACCACTCAATGTAAATGGCATGCCGGAATAATGTATACTATCGTGTACCACTGCAACTTGGAGTGCTGCTTAGGAACGACCTAACTAAAGGAAAAAGTCTTGGAGAAAGGCAATCAGCTCCATATCTAGCTCGTCAGATGGCTCTGTGGGCAGAAGTCTTGATGTGGGCCATCCTTTGTCGTGGTCAGAGAACTGACAATTCGTGCGAGTGGAACAAGCAAAAACTACCAAATCCTCTCGTATACTGACTTCTCCATCCTTTACTATCAGAACACGAGGTTTGGCAAAAACGTTATGAGTCTGACCTCCGTATTGTTGGCCTTGTTAGATCACTTTATCAGTACCTTCGCAAAGCTCAGCGCGAGTATCAACTTATTCCAAAAACTAAGTGATTTTTGGGCCAGTGTTCAGGGAGGCTTTCAACTTCGGAAACCTAATATCAAATTTTTAAAAGGGTCAGTCGCATTACTCCAGACATCGCAGAAAAACGGATGCACATCATGAAAATGGCTAAGTCACGTTGCCATCTCGATAACAAAACGATTGAAAACAAAAAGCGCTCCTGAGCCCCCCCCCCCCCCCCCTCACCACCTCCGCAGCCCATATCGATACCTTAAAGCACAAAGGGGGTATCTATGTCGAAAAACGGAGTTTTGAGAATAATTCAAAAGAAGTTATCAACAGTGCACAATTCCTAAAATAATGGCTTATTACACCAAACTCTTTAATTTCTTCAAGAAATTTTCGAGTCAAGAAGGTCAATAATAGTTATGTTAAATTTGAGTTTTTCCGAAGTTGAAAAAAAATTTAAAACGCTGCAAATTATTACACAATGGTTTATTTCTTTTATTTTTCTATATAGATCACTCGTCTGCAAAGCCACCAACCATCCAAAGAATACATTTATACCAACATTTTGCTTCCGAGTCTACCAAGGTAGCGGAAGCTTTGTTTTCACTTTTCAAGGATGAAAAAAAAATGTTCTCCAAAATCAAAATTTCCATTCGCGTTTTACGTTTCAGACCTTCCTGAACAATTTTGGTTCCGTGTCTGTGTGTCTGTCTGTCTGTCTGTCATGAATTCCTTGTAACGCGCATAACTATACAAAGTTATTGTCCGATTTCGATGAAATTCTCAGGGATTGTGCGGGTTGGTGTGTAGACGGTCCCCTATAAAAATCATCATCCCCGGACTGATACAAGCGACTGCGCATGCGCAAACGTGAATTCCTTGTAACGGCCATAACTTCTACATTTACCATTCGATTTCAATGAAATTTCCAGGAATGTCACAGATTAGTGTTTAGATGGTCCCTTATGAAAATCATCATCCCCGGACTGATAGAAGCGACTGCGCATGCGCAAACGTGAATTCCTTGTAACAGTCATAACTTCTACATTTTCCATCCGATTTCAATGACATTTTCAGGGATTATGTGGATTAGGTTGTAGATGGTCCCCTATGAAAATCAGCACCTTCGAACTGATAGCAGCCACTGCGCATGCGCAAACGTGAATTTCCTTGTAATAGCCATAACTTCTACATTTTCCATCCGATTTCAATGACATTTTCAGGGATATTACAGATTAGTATTTATATGGTCCCTTATGAAAATCATCATCCCCGTACTGATAGAAGCGACTGCGCATGCGCAAACGTGAATTCCTTGTAACGGCCATAACTTCTACATTTTCCATCCGATTTTGATGAAATTTTCAGGGATGTTACAGATTAGTATTTAAATATTCCCCTATGAAAATCACTACCTTCGGACTGATAGAAGCGACTGCGCATGCGCAAACGTGAATTCCTTGTAACGGCCATAACTTCTACATTTTCCATCCGATTTCAATGAAATTTTCAGGGATGTTACAGATTAACTTGTTTCGATGTTTTGAGATTAACTACTATGCATCGGATCATCTATACAATCGGGTTATGGATACGAGGAAGCTATGTGCCACACCCACTTGGCAGACGTTTTTTGAGTTAGGGCGTTTTCAAAATTTCAAAATTGATTTTGGAACCCTTAGAAGTGACCTACATCAACCAAAATCTTCGGGGCACAACTAGACCCCAAATGGAGCCTACATACCAAATTTCATCAAAATCGGTCAATGCTAAGTGGCAAAAGTGCCGCGTACGGCGGACGGACGGCCAAATTTTTATTCGATTTTTGGATTCTACGTACCTTGGAACGTAAACCATCAAATTTTGAGGGGGTGTTAAAAAAATTTTTTCTTGGTCAATTCCAAAGGTTCATCATTGAAAATAATAAACCAAAAGTGGAAGATTGATGGACATAGCCCCTTTGTGCTTTAAGGTATCGATATATTCTCCTGATTCAGTTCCTGTAACTTTTTTCTTTTCCCTAAACTGAGGAACCTTGTCAAAGGGAGTCAATTTGGTACTTTTTTTTTTTACGGAAGTGGGGAAACTTTTTAAGAGCGAAGGGGGAGTCACCCCAACAGTGTTGGACTCCCCATGAATTGGGGCTACCAACTAAAACCCCACTCCCTCTGCTTAGGACTCACCCCGGGACCACTTGTACAGTATTACTTCAGGGTGAGCCTTTTTTTGTGCCAAATGGCTGCTCCTACTTCTGGTCTCCTTCAATTCTATTCCTCATCTTCATCCTCCCATCTTCCATCCAGCTTTTTTGCTTTGAGGACTGCTGTGACAAATACTGCCATTGCGTCCCAGCTCGACCTGTTCCTAATCATTTCATTTATGATTGTCTGTGGACGCAACGTTCCGATGACTCCTTCCGCTATCTTCCTCATACCCTCCCATTGAGGACATTTGAAGAAGGTGTGGCAGACATCATCCTCCTCTATCCCACAGTATCTGCACTCTGGGTTAGTGGCTTTCCCGATCTTTACTAAGAAGGAGCGGAAGCATCCATGCCCTGAGAGGAATTGAGTCAGGTAATAGTTCACCTCTCCGTGTTTTCTCTCCAACCAAGCCTTTAGATCGTCGATTATGAGGGCTGTCCACCTTCCACGGGTTTCACAGACAAGGTCTGCTTGCCACCTACGGATGGTCTCCTCCCGCTCTTCCCTCTTTACTATGGTAATTGTCTCTGCCTTCCTCATTCTTATCCTTTTGCGCTCCAGTGCCTGGTGGTATATTGGGATAGTTCCCGCTATCTGTGATGCTGGACCTGAGACAGTTCTAAATGCACTACTGATTCTCAGAGCTCCTCTCCTCTGTACAGCTTCCATACGTGCCCTGTACTTTTGGTACCTAGGGGAGTCTGCCCACACTTCTGCTCCATACAGCATAATTGCCTCTGCAGTTCGCATAAGGAGTCTCCTCTTAGCGGGTGATGGGCCCCCTAGATTTTCCATCAGTCGGCTCAGCTTATTTACAATACCTGCAGCCTTATCTGCTGCTCCACTGATGTGCCTCCAGAAGCTTAGTTTCCCGTCCAGCATCACACCAAGGTAGCGAATGGCTGGAGAGGTGATGATTTCCTACCCATCCACATTCATAGGTATAGATCTCTCAATTCTCGCTGTGGTTAGCAGTACAATTTCCGTTTTTTGGATAGCCAGTGACAGTGTGTGTGCTTCCATCCATTCCATCACTCTGCGCATTGCCTGATTCAGCTTAAACTGGAGGTGTTCCATCCTTCGAGCTCTTATCACCACCACCAAGTCATCGGCGTAGCCAATCAGTGTAATTCCTTCGGGCATCTCTACCCGAAGAACCCCATCATAGTTGATGTTCCACAGGTCGGCTCCCAACACTGAACCTTGTGCCGCTCCTGAGGTAATTCTTCTCTTTTTGATGCCCTCTTTTGTATCATAAATCAGCCAACGGTCAGCAAGGTAGTTCTGCAGGTCTCGTAAGAGGTATGATGGAACATGAAACTGAACCATCAAAGCCTCCAAGATGTCTTTCCATCTGGCAGAATTGAAAGCATTTCTGACATCGAGGGTAACTGCCATGCACATGTCCCTGGTCTTGTGGTTCCCCAGCTGAGTACCCTTTGCTATTCCTACCACTCTGCTAACATCATCAATGGTGGATCTGCCAGGTCTAAAGCCAAATTGCCTCGGTGACAGGCCTCCACCTTCAGCAATGGCTGTCAGCATCCTTCATTGATTCAGTTCCTGTAACTTTTTTCTTTTCCCTAAACTGAGAAACCTTCTCAAAGGAAGTCAATTTGGTACTATGATGAAGGTCATACCGGCGCACTGTGCGTAATTTGGCTGATTTAGGGGAACAAAAATCAAAGCTGCCCCATTTTTTACTCAAAAAAATTGATTCTTGATAGATATTCATGTTTTCAGTTGTACGTCATAGTTTCCAAAGTTAAAGGTGTTTTTCTTCTTTTATTTAGCGTTTTTTTATCTTGTTATATAGGTATGATGGAGATGGGATAACTCTTATTCCATTCTCCGGTATTTCCTCTTCTTTCAGTTGGTTGTCAGGATCATAAATCACTCGCGTATAAAGAAACAACTGTATTCTACAATAACTTGGCTCAAAACGGACTATAAATCGAGCTCTAGATAGTACAAGACCGCCGAAACTCCCTTTGCGGTCAGCTTAAAGGGCCAGTTAAAATTCACCAAATTTGCACAAGATGTGTCCCCAGTTGTCCAGGATAAAAATCTAGAATAAATAATTTTTCCGTTTATAAAATTGTGGAGTCTTTTCGACTTCGGAGCGGCCATGCTTTTAAAAAATTTAAAAAGCACATTTTTTAGCGATTTTTTATTATTTTTAATCATGTTTTATCATTTTAAAATTATTAAAGGAGCGGCCATGCTTTTAAAAAATTGAAGATTTTATATTATTTTTATTCATATTTTATCATTTTAAAATTATTACTTTTTCCCATGTATCTACCGGATGTTTCTCAAGAAGTTACCGAAGAGATATTATGTTATTGTTTGAATTGCAAGAAAGGTGATTGAAAATTTGAAAAAATGTATACCTTAGGACATGTCTGATGAGGAAAAATTGTTAAACTGCGTTTGCGAAGACGAATGGGAAGGTGGGGGGGGGGAGGGTCACTATCTTGGCAGGGTATGAAAACCAGTTGGGCTGCACTTCGTAATGTTGTCATGTTTGAGCTAGTGCGAGTCTCTGCCTGTTGCTTATCTGAGCTTCAGCTACCGAATTTTATTCACGTCTGACTACAAAGTTTACATTCTTCAAGCCAGATGATTTTTCTAAGGGCTTCCCATTTTTTGATTTTTGTTCCCCTAAATCGGGCAAATTACGCACAGTGCGGCGGAAGACTTCCATCGCTGCAACAACAGCGATAATTCGAAATTTGGTGGTGGAATTTGGACCGAATTTTGCGGGGGACGTGGGTTCAAGTCTCATCGCCGGCAGCGTGAGTTTTTGTGCGTCCGGGACTCTCATCGCTCCCCTCGTCACAACCCAGGGCGGTGAGGCAATGGGAAGCCATGAGCAAAATCATCAGAACTAATTCTGATCTTCCCTTAGGAAGACAGCTGATGACAACCGCGACGCCAGGAAAGGCACTCGGACGAAAATCCAACTTGAAATGGTGGTTTACTTACTCTACTACAATTCTATTAGTTTGTAGAATGACTAGCTACAAGGGAGCTACTTTCAAGGAGTTCACATTGATGTTAGAAAGAAAACATATTGTTTAGTAATGCATGCATTCCAGGGGACGTCCCATTGGATAAGCATTAGATCAGTTAACCAGTTGGTAAGCGATAAAACTGTTTCACTCGATGTAATTTGGTTTATTACTTTAGGCAAGAAATAGTGACCCCCCCCCCCTCACCATTATCTACCAAAACATTTCTAGCGGCATGGGAGCCTCGAATCTGAAGAGCATTTTAAAATCCATGATCTACGATACCCAACATGCGAATTCGAGTTCACACCCCCCCCCCCCCAACCACCACCAATGGTGCCAGTCTGGCACCAAAGGGGGAATACGTCGTAACATTGCACTTTCATCTATTAGTTTTAGTAGGCGGTCCGTCGAGGTTCACATCCGTATTCAAGGTGAAACACAAAAAAAAAAGCACGAAATATGCGGTTTATGGTGTCCTGGCACCATGGTGGCACCACTATTATTTCCTTGGTGCTACAGAGAATAATTCATGAAAACCCGGAGGTATAATGAGAATTTTTCCTCAATTTCAAAGCTTGGGTACAATTAGTAAGCAGTAAAGGAACCGAAATTTTGAAAAATCGGATATTTTGTGAATATTATCCCCCCACTACACCCCCCCCCTTGCGAATTTTGGTACTCGGGTGAAATTATGTACAACTCGGAAGTTATTTGAGTCAAACAAAAAAAGAAACTCACTAATCGGTTGGAAATTGAGGCCTGGGCAAATTTTAAAGGATTATGCCCGCAAACGCACGTTTTTTAAGCATTAACCCCCCCTTTCTCCCCCTTAAAAGGCAAAATTCGAAATTCCGGCGCCGTAGTGCACAACTAGATAGTTTTCCGCGTCGAACAAAAAAAGAACCACAAAAATCGGTTGAGAACTAAGGCCTGGGCAGACGACACAAGATTATGCCCAAAAATGCACGTTTTTTGAGCATTAACCCCCCCTTTCCCCCCCTTAAAAGGCAAAATTCGAAATTCCGGCGACGTAGTGCACAACTAGATAGTTTTCCGCGTCGAACAAAAAAAGAACCAGGAAAATCGGTTGAGAACTAAGGCCTGTGCAGACGACACAAGATTTTGTCACACACACACACACATACACACATACACACATACACACACACACACACACACACACAGACATACACCTATGGTTTTTTTCGCGGATTTGGATTCAGAATGGTCTAAAACGGATTACTGTGTGGTTATTTTTTTTTTCTGTTGAGTGTTGTCCAACTTCACCCCAGATCGATCGCATAAGGACGCCCAAGTCTTACTGTGGGACGTCCTAAAAACTCGACCTTTCGGTCCTTGGATGGTTACTGCATTAGAGTCTTCGGCTAAAATTCAAGATGAATGAATGAAAAATTTATTCTGATAAAACAGCAAGACATCTATTAGATACATGTGTTGAACAAATGGAATATACCCCATAACCATAGGGCAAGCCCTGTGTGGCTAGGGAGAGTTGCCTTATCTATTATATAATTAGTCATAGTATTGTATGAGTAGGTATGTACGTATCATCAAGAAATATTTAGATTATATTATATATATATTAGATATATATTATATATATAATAAGGTACTTATGTGTCTTAACTTTAAGATGATATTTAGCAAAGAGGTGAGTACATGTAACCATAGCATAAGATAACATCAAAAGATTAAAACTGAGAAAAAAAAATAAAAATGTTACTTCTTTCGATTGTGTCTTGGTATAATATAAGACAATAGGAAGTCAAAGCGATACATGTATAAAGCGATTATTAAATGAAACAGCATTTTACGAGCATACATAGGGAACATTGTTGCATAATGAAAGTCATCCTAATTTACATAAATGCTAGAGAGAACCGCCAGGCAGTTCTCTAGTCCTCTGGCGATCAGCCAGGAGAATATCTTCTTTTTGTAGTTAGATCGATTAAAATTTGAAGGTGATCTCATTTCGTACGGCAATGAGCGGATCAGGAAAGGCATGCTATAGTATATGTGCCTGGCAGTGCTCCATAGGCGGGTTCTCGGCGCCGGCACCGTGATTTGGGAGGTGAGACGAAGTGGGTAAGGACCACCTCGAGGAATGTCGAAGAATTCAGGATGTTTGTGAAAGAAGGACAAAGATGTTTTGATATACAGCTGTTGGACAGAAAATACGCGGACATAATTGTACAGGTCAATTGTGGGAAATCTTTCGGGGGTTTTTCGCAAATAACCATTTTGTATTATGGTTATTGAGTTCAGGACCGTTGAGACAGCTCCCCCCCATGCGACAATCCCAAATCCAATGATGCTCTGTACTAGTGCCTTGTATACAATAATCAAACTTTCCTTGCTAAGGCACCCACGAAGTTTGTAGAATACGTGAGTAAATTTACGGAGTTTTTGAGTCAATGCCAACACGTGACCATCCCATCTCAGATCTTCATCAATTGTTACTCCCAAATACCTTGTGGACTAGGCACGCTCGAGCACTGGGCAGTCGCACGAAGTGTACATGCCATCAGAACCGCATACGTGCAGTTTAATTGGGATATTGATGGATTTTTTAGAAAGTGACTTGGAAAAGACTAAATATTTTGTTTTTTTCACGTTCAAACTTAGGGTGTTGTTACAGAGCCACTTAAACGTTCTATTTATGTCACTATTAGGAATTTCAAATACCTCTTCCCACGTATCACCCCCGCACAAAATCGCCGTGTCATCTGCAAATAAGTAAGTGGAACCCTGTAGGTCCAGACTTCCAAGCTGGTTAATAAAAATCAAGAAGAAAATAGAAGCCAGGGAAAATAGAAGCCACGACTACCTACATGGAACATGCTTAGCCGTTCATTTAGCGGTCGAAGCTTCTCGAATGTTCATGGCATAATACAAGTTTGAAAATGAGCTTCCTTACTCGCTCTTCCGTGAAAGTAGACAAAGGTATTCTTATTTTGAGAAATCGAAAACATCTAAAGCGACGAAGAACACATCACAACTAAAAGCCCGCGTTCATAACAAAATCCCGCCTAGGTTTCAAGATCTTTTGATTACATTCGTAAAAACCAAGCCAACCAACAACATCAATAAATTCCACTAAATCGATGTTGGTTTTTACCGCGAATGTTGTATAAAGTTTGTTTAAATGGGAGGTATATCTCAGCTTCGTCTTAAAGTTTTTTGGCAGTATATAATTTACGCATAAATTGAGGGCTTTTCAACGAGAGGCGAAGGAGTTTCGTGGGATGAAAACTAACGGCGATACATCTCCCTAAAAACGGGTCGGTTGTTAGTGAAAATCATTACAAAATCCCGCGCTACTTTCGTTCCACAGTTTCGTCACGTTTATGCCCAGTTAGGCGCTGGCTAAAGCAAGTTCCCACCTTACACGATCCTTAGTTCCATATCAACGACTAAGCAAAATTTCGTGACTCGATACCGTTCCTAGTTACCGTTCCCGAAAAACGTAACACTTTTTGCCAGTTAGGTCAAGGCTGAAGCATGTTCCATGCTAAAAGTCAGTCTCACCACTGTCCTTGTAGGTGCCCAGATATAAATATTACAATATCAACCAACAATTTCGAAAGATTCACTCTTTCTTGAAAATTCTCAAAATTGAGATTGTATTTTCTCTTTCTTTACAGAGTCAAATGAACCTGATGGACTGGTTGTCAACAATGATGCCATCAGCTGCAGATCCATTTAGATCACTAGGGCCTCCGTCACCTTTCCTCACGGAGTGCGAACGGTCACACACACCTCTTCCATCACCCTATAGGCAGTCGCAACGGTATCCATCGCCGCGCTACACTCCCGAAGAACACCCTCCGGTAAGTCCACTGTGTTCTGTAGGTCCATGTTGTGCGACCTGAATGGGTGCTCTAGGACACAACCGTCTGCCCAGTGGGTGTGGCACATATCTTCCTCGTATCCATAACCCGATTATATAGATGATCCGATGCATAGTAGATAATCTCAAAACACCAATCTCTAAGTGCCCTTCACTACCCTCATAGGGTACCATCTACACGCTAATCTGGACAATCCTAGAAAATTTCATCAAATTCGGATGAAAAATGTAAGTGTTATGGCTGTTACAAGGATTTTACGTTTGCGCATGCGCAGCGGCTACTATCAGTCCGAGACTGATGATTTTCATAGGGGACCGTCTACACACCAACTCACACAATCCCTGAAAATTTCATCGAAATCGGACAATAAATTCGTATAGTTATGCCCGTTACAAGGATTTCATGACAGACAGACAGACACGGAACCAAAATTGTTCAGAAAGGTCTGAAACGTAATCAACCGGCAATCAACCACATATTCTTAAAGGAAATTTAACGCCCTACAACTTTTTCTAAGAGACATTTTTTCTCAGATCAACTGTTTGGACGAAATTCAACAAAGTTATCCAGAAAACGTGAGCTAAAAACCGAATTTTCAAAATTCCTCTATTTTTGGATGCATAAAACTCGGTAACGGTCCAGAATTTTGATAAAACGTATGGAATCAATGTTGTAGAAAATTTTATCAGCTTTAATTTACGACGGGACATGTTCTATCGAGAAGTGCACCGTTTTCGATATATTTACGAAAAACCCCAAAATGGGACCTTTAGGGACCCCCCTCCCCTCGAGCTCGTGCCCCACCCTCCAGGACTTTTAGTATGTTAATAAGGATACTCACCCCTACATCCGTGCCAATTTTGGTTTTGGTTCTATTTTTTCTACCTCAGGCCCTTATTTAGTCTTCGTTGGCCGGACTAATGCTCCAAAACGGATTTCAGTGAAAAATGTTTTCGAAAAAGTCAATTTTAAAAATTTTGAGGCCATTGCAATAGCTTCATTTTCCTTAAAAATTCGCTGAAAGTTCTCCAAAATCAAAATTTTCACTCGCGTTTTGCGTTTTAGACCTTTCTGAACAAATTTGGTTCCGTGTCTGACAGACAGACTGTCATGAATTCCTTGTAACGGGCATAACTATTCGAAGTTATTGTCCGATTTCTATGAAATTCTCAGAGATCGTGCGGGTTGGTGTGTAGACGGTCCCCTATGAAAATCATCATCACCGGACTGATAGAAGCGACTGCGCATGCGCAAACGTGAATTCCTTGTAACGGCCATAACTTCTACATTTTCCATCCGATTTCAATGAAATTTCCAGGGATGTTACTGAGTAGTGTTTAGATGGTCCCCTATGAAAATCATAGAGAATGGTTTTTCTTAGAGGGATGGTCCCCTGTGAGAATCTCAAATCCTATTCATTGCATCACTAAGCCTCAATAGGTCAGAGGTAGCGCATAGAATTATCCCCCAGGAGTCCCGGGTTCGAATCCCAACCGAGGCTAAGCATTTTTGTGATCCAATCACATACATCTACTCACTTACATTTTTCATCCGAATTTGAAGAAATTTCCTAGGATTGTCCAGATTAGCGTGTAGATGGTCCCCTATGAGGGTAGTGGAAGGTACTTAGAGATTGGTGTTTTGAGATTAACTACTATCCATCGGATCATCTATATAATCGGGTTATGGATACGAGGAAGCTATGTGCCACATCCACTTGTTTTTTATTGATATGAAAAGATGTTATTGAATGTTGAATTTTTTGTTCCAGACGTACATAACCGGTCTGATGCCTGCTGCGCCATACTCTCCACCGGTAAGAAGGTCCCTGAAGGTTACAGTAACAGTAGCTACTAATGATACCATAATTTCGATTCTTCAGCTAACTATTGAGAAATAAGCTAACTAATAAGAAGAATGAGATGACAGAGGAATAAAAGACTCAGAGCTATTGTAGAGATATTATGATGCAGAGCACACTGCTACGAAACAAGACCATTGCTCGTGGTGGTACATGAGCAAACGGCTGGCAGTGAAAAGGCGTAACAAGTACTTTATCAAATAGAATTTGATTTTATGTTGTTTTTTTTAAAGGGAGGAATGCCCCGTGCCAGTCGATCTCCGTCACCATGTGTAGATATGCCAATGCCAATGCCAATGCCAATGCCAATGCCAATGCCAGTATGTGAAGAACCGGTGAGTCGCAAATGCGCTATAAAAAAATCATAATGATGAATGAGGACTCATGGTTGAAATCTGTAGAAACTGACTGTCCCAAGTAAAAAACGCTGCAAATTATTACACAAAGGTTTATTATTTTTCTGATAGATCACTCGCCTGCAATGAACACAACTTTGCCATTGTAACTACCTACCAACCTAATTCGCGTCACATTCAAGTTTAATTTGATGAAATGAACGCTTCACACTCAATTTTTGAAAAAATGGTTGCTAAGGGCGCAAACCTGAGTACAACTCGAAGGAACGAACACCGCTCTTTGTTCAGCTAAAATTTTAACGGAGATTGGGCTATTTTGCGATTCACACTCGTGTTTCTGATTTATCGTAAGCCTAACCTTAAGGGGGTCTCAGTCGGTCGCCGTTCGTTCCTCTTTCCGGGTCAGTATTTCACGAAAATGAAGGCGCAAAAACTTGAAAAGTTGTACCTGGATTTGAAATTTCAAAGTATTTTAGAAACGCATTAGTGCACGGCCCTAGTGAATTGAAGAACTGAAATATTGCCGCTGGAATCATCAAAATCGAACAATTATTGCCAAAGAAATACCTATGGGAAAAACATTGAAAAAACCGTTCATTCAGTATTTTTTTGAAATTTTTCTATGGCAATTATTATTTCAGTTTTTCAATTCCCTAGAGCCGTGCATTAATGAATTTCTAAAACCCTTCAAAATTTCAAATTTAGGTACAACTTTTTAAGTTTTTGCGCCTTCAATTTTGCTAAATACAAAAATCGAATGGCGACCGACTGAGACTCCCTTAAGTTTTTATAGGGATCGAACGGTTGGTCCTCCGGGAACAGAGCTCCTGGTGGTCTCATTCGATTCTAAAAATTCAACACTCTCAAATTTATGGAAAAACAATACCTTTAAATCGAAATATTTTGAGCTAGGGCGTTTTGAAAATTGCAACCCTTATTTATATACACAACTAGACCCTAAATGGAGCCCATTATCCAAATTTCATCAAAATCGGTCCATGGGAACTAAGGAAAGATCTTACTGCAGACGGGCGGCAAAATTTTTAGTCAATTTTCGGATTCTTCGTACCTTGAATTGTAAACCAACGAATTTTGAGGGGCGTTAAAATTTTTTCCTTGGTCAATTCCAAAGGTTCATTATTGAAAATAATAAAACAAAATGCATGAAAGATTTATTAACTCTGGGTAACTGAAATAATCTGTAAGCAGTATTTTTTGAATATATAATTTATGCTAACAAGTTTCTTCTTTCTTACAAAGTCTTCTTTGTTTGACATTAATTTGTTAAGAAGCTATGCACTTCCCCGGATCCTCTTCCACTTGGGGCATCAAATGGTGAAATTCCCCGTATTTCGAGTGTTTTTTCGTAGTGAAGTGGTCGTCTGTTGTCTATTGAAATCATCATTTCCAATAATAAACAATTTGGCTGCCATCGACATCTCATCACTAGAATCACTTGTCACGTTGATGGTTCGATCGTGAATGAGGTTATTTCTATCCTGACCTCTTCATCGACCTCTTGTTCTGAAGAAACTAGCCAGGACGGAGGATTACTTGCAAGTGGATGCAATGCCCTCCCTCTGCCTGGGTCCTCCATCCTGCCTCCTCTTACCTCCGCGTTCTGAACGTATGTACGCTTAGGTCATTGATATTTGATTGGACTTTTTTTTTTTTTATTGGCTTTTTTAGAAATTTACAGCCGTTACAAATATATTACAAACATAATAAATAGTATATTTACAAAAAAATAATGTCACTGGATTATTTTTTTTTTTAACTATTGCACAAGATAATTAGTACAGGATTTTTCAGGATTTTTAATTTTTTTTTTACAGGATAATGTAAACTTCCAACTTTGCAGAAAAACAATGTCGAAACTAAAGGGATTTTTTACTTACCTCGATTTTTTTTTTTTTTTTTTTAAGAGCTCCTCTCTGTTTGATGTAAGAGCGGGGCATTCCCAAATTAAATGTTGCGTTGCCTCTGGCAGAGATGGGCGAAATCTTATTCATAAATATGATTATGAATACAAATCATATCTGCGACTTAATGATTATGAATACGAATACAGGTATGAATATGAATATGAATACGAATACAATAATTGTATAATTGTACAATTATTGTATTCAAACTTTGAATACGATTTTCCCCCGTATTCGTATTTTTAATACGATTTTATGATTTTTTTCTATGATTTCCCCAAAAATCGATTTTTTTTACGGTTTTCCCTGAAAATCGTACTTTTTGTCCCGAATATATATATGTAATATGTATATGTAATATATATATATATATATATATATACATATGTAATAATATTACATTATATTATAATGTATAATATATATATATGTAATATGAATATGTCCCGAAGTCTGGACATATTTCTAACCTAAAATTGTCGAAATAATCAATCGAAATTCGAAACGCTCACAAATTCTTATAGGATTTTTACGCAGAATCGAATGAGACCAATACCAAGTCGCTACGACCAACCATTCATACAGGAAACTACGACGACATTTCCGCTGAAAATCGTATTTTTTTACAATTTGCACTGAAAATCATTTTAAAAAATTATGATTTCTACCGCAATTTTGATCGTATTTATTCCATAAAATTGCCAAAAAATTAATAAAAATTCTAAACGTTCACAAATTCTTATAGGATTTCTCATGTAGAATCGAATGAGACCAACCCCAGGTCGCTACGACCAACCGAATAGAAAGTACGACGAAATTTCCGCAGAAAAGTTGGTCGTAGCGACCTGGTGTTGGTCTCATTCGATTCTGCGTGAAAAATCCTATAAGAATTGGTGAGCGTTTCGAATTTTGATTGATTATTTTGACAATGTTAGGTTAGAAATATGTCCAGAGTTCGGGAGAAAACCATAAAAAAAGTATGATTTTCAGGGAAAATCGTGAAAAAAATTCAATTTTTGGGGAAATTATCGAAAAAATCATAAAATCGTATTAAAAATACGCATACGGGGGAAAATCGTATTCAAAGTGTGAATACGATTGTATTCGAATTCGTATTCGTATTCATAATCATAAAGTCCCCGATATGATTTGTATTCATAATCATATTTATCAATAAGAATTCGCCCATCTCTGGTCTCTGGATCATAGGCACAACGTCTGCAATTGGATGTTTGTACCATACGTATTGAAGAGATATTCGTTTGTGCAGCTGTGGCCACTTCTTTTGTAGAACCGTTTAGGCAGGGCATCCTTAGCGTTTCTGAACCATGGTTTCATATTAGTTGGGGGGAACAGATTTATATCGGTTCCCTCCATGGTACTCTAGGAACAGTTTCTTCCATTTGTCCAGAAGATCAAGAGCAAGAGTGCGTTTCAAATTTGTGGGTGTGAATTCTGGAGAAGGGCGAGGGATGGCTAAACTGTCGTGCTTAGCCAGAAAGTCGTAACGTGAAAATTTGACCAAATTGAGTTATTGGTACCCGGGGGTTTCGGGGGTCGATTTCTATCGATTTTCGAAGTTTCAGACTCGTATCTTGACTAGAAATGCCTCAAACAAGCCTCCCGATTTTTGCGTTGAGGCATGTTAACTTGATTATGCTAAGCAACTAGCCGTATCAGAGCGATTCAGAAGAAGAAAACTCGTATCTTGAAGTAACGAGAATCGGCCTTAGTATTTCGACGATACGACTTCATGCATTCTGATTAGGCATGATACGACTTTTTGCCTCTGAAAACTCAGCATTTAGTGGTGACTTTAGTAACCTTCTTACTGTTACCTACCCGAATACTGCCGTGCTAAGCCAGAAAGTGGTATCTAGGCTTCACCCAACTTTCGGGAAAACGACCTAATAGGTTTCGTGGTGAAATAACTCTTTCGCGGGATTATTTTTCCTCCTTTTACCACAACTAAACGTTTTTCTTATAAGAAATTAGTTGCTGAATCGATTTCCGAGGCCAAAATTAAACATTTTTTATTGTATATTGTTGAAAAACTGTATAACATTTTTCCATTCTTATTTTACTTACATTTAAGCCAAATAATATTTGGCTTAAATGTAAGTAAAATAAGAATGGAAAAATGTTATACAGTTTTTCAACAATATTATTATATTGTTATTACAATATAATTATATTGTTATTACAATGCTATTATATTGTAAGTTGAATTTTTATTGAAACACAATTTACTACAATTTACTACAATTTACAATATAATTATATTGTTATTACAATGCTATTATATTGTAAGTTGAATTTTTATTGAAACACAATTTTTTTATGTTCTTTACATGTTTCTGAGTAAGAAAAAAATATATTTTAAAAATCGAAAAAAATGAGTTTTTCAAGGTACCGGGTGCCCTTAAATAAGAAAAATTTAATTTAGATAAATTGTATTATATTTTAATGCAAACGCCTGTAATCTCCTTGGGAGCAGGCACAAATATATGAATTAAAAAAAAAAACACTAAAAAATGTTTAATTTTGACCTAAAAAATGTTTAATACACTAAAAAATGTTTAATGATGATTTAGTATATCTGGCTTAAATTTTAAGCCAGATATACTAAGCCTTGAAGTCGTATCTCGATTTTGCTACCACTAAAAGTCGTATCTATGATTGATATGACTTCAAGGCTTAGTATATTATACTAAGCCTTGAAGTCATATCAATCATAGATACGACTTTTAGTGCTAGCAAAATCGAGATACGACTTCAAGGCTTAGTATATCTGGCTTAAAATTTAAGCCAGATATACTAAATCATCATTAAACATTTTTTAGTGTATTAAACATTTTTTAGGTCAAAATTAAACATTTTTTAGTGTTTTTTTTTTTTTAATTCATATATTTGTGCCTGCTCCCAAGGAGATTACAGGCGTTTGCATTAAAATATAATACAATTTATCTAAATTACATTTTTCTTATTTAAGGGCACCCGGTACCTTGAAAAACTCATTTTTTTCGATTTTTAAAATATATTTTTTTCTTACTCAGAAACATGTAAAGAACATAAAAAAATTGTGTTTCAATAAAAATTCAACTTACAAATGTTCCAAATTAATTTCTTAAGTTAGTGAAGTCCAGCGCCGTATGATGGATCTTGACGTCTAGTTTATTTACCTTTCTTGTGGTTACCTTGGAATGTTGAAGAAGAAGAAGGCTTCCTCACTACTTCATCCATGGAAGTTGACGACATCACATTAGTAACACTCAACAATCGATTGTAAGCAATAGAGACATGAAAATTGGCTCGAAATCGCTTGAAATCACGATCGATTTCGTTTTTGCGTTTTTCTCAACTTCGTGTTTTTTGACATTCTTGGCGACTTTTCTCAGGAACTACTAATCCGATTTACTTTTTCTTGTTTTTGCTTTACACAGGAGACCTAGGAGATGAGATAGACGGATCCTTTTGGCGATATTTCAACTGCAAGCATCGCCAGACAACTCCAAAGTGACAAAAAAGGTCAATTTTCAGAAACTCTCGAGTACAAATTTTCTGTGAAAGATGAAAAAAAAAGGATCCGTCTAATGAAAATTGACTATATTCCTGATCAAAACAAAAAAAAAACATGAAAATCCGTCCAGTAGTTCCTGAGAAAAATCGCCGCGAAAAGAGGTCTACTATGGACGGGAGGGTCTCAATGAGGTCCTTCATTGGCATCGGCCACCCACCACTCTGCAGCAGACACTTCTGCTCAAGACGGAAACGTTGAGGCTCAAAATATCCGCATCGAAACATGAGGTGATCTCAGTCCTGAATTTCGTCCGAACACATACATAAAGGGCTCTCGCTGAGGTGGAATCGATGCTGGAACTCCCGAACTCTCCCATGTCCAGTTAATAAAAGGGTTAACCTCCAAGATATAGGGAGGTTAATTCGCAGGCGGTCCCCCACAGTTGGAAAGAACACCTTGGTTCTACGACCATCTTCCGTTTCCTCCCATATCTGGTGCCATGCTCGTATACCATTCTCTCGACAGTCACGCTTCAGCCTGGATTTTGGTTTCATGGCAAAGGCAACCGCAAGGTTTTCACTCAAGGCTGCTTCCTTTGCGCATGAGTCCGCCTCCTCATTCCCCGCTGTTCCCACATGTGCCTGCGTGTACTTCACTCCAACTTTTCACGAATGTGTGTCTCTTAGCTCGGATATGAGTTTACGTGTAGATTCTACAATTGGGAAGTGATTTTTGTGATCTGCCAACATGGCTAAACTCACCTGGCTATCCGTGAATATTATCGCCTTCCGATGGGGCGGTTGTATCCTCTGTCGTTTGAGCCACTCCAGAGACTTCATTATGGCCAACAACTCCACCTGGTTGTTGGAGCATGAAGCACCAAGTCTGAAACGCTCTCTGTAAAGTAGGGCGCCGAGACCAGTGTAGACCACAAACGCACACCCCACTCTGCCCTGTCCCATATCACTGCCATCTGTATAAATGGCAAATGTCAGGTCTACTGCTTCTTCGAAGTCAACTTCCGGAGTAGGCACTTCTGCCGGATGAAGCCACCTATCAGGAGGAAGAGGCTTGTCCACAGACTCTCCCGCTAGCCCACAGTGAATGTCAGCGTTCTCCTTAGCCTCAACATCTATAGGCTTCTCTCCTGAGACTATGCAGCATGCGTGGAATGAAGTAGTCCTTACTCCCCTGATCATCCATCACTAGGGCATCAAACGTTGAACGTTGAAACGTTTAGTGTATATTGTCAAAAAAATGTCATACATTTTTTTGACAATATACACTGAAAAATGTTTAATTTTGACCTCAGAAATCGATTCAGCTACTAATTTCCTATAAGAAAAACTTTTAGTTGTGGTAAAAGGAGGAAAAATAATCCCGTGAAAGAGTTATTTCACCACGAAACCTATTAGGTCGTTTTCCTGAAAGTTGGATGAAGCCTAGATACCACTTTCTGGCTTAGCACGGCAGTAAAGGTATCGCTCTATTGGCTTCTCGGTCTGCTGCTTCGTTAACCTCGTAACCTTGATTGTACTTAGGAGGTTCTTTTATTCCAGCCTGCTCAACCATCCTGGATGCCCAGCGAGCTTCTGTCGTACGGAGCGGGACCAATGCCCTGTGGATCGGGGGCTCCCCACCAGTACTTCTCCCCGGAGGAGATCCCTCAGCGACGCCCGAGTCCCTGTAGGTCACCGTCTCCAAAGCAGAGGTCTCCCAAGCAGCTGTTTGCCAAGAGTCCGTCTCCCAGGCGGACGTCTCCTAAGCCGCCGTCTCCATTAGCGACGGCGCTATCGCCCCCGGTAGAGTGTGTTCCAAAACCGAAAAAGAAAGCTCCTATAAGGCGCAAAGCGCCCCCACCAACCGCAGAAGGAGAAGCCAAAAAAGTAAGTGCCAAGTGGGTGAAGCACATAGCATCTTTTTTGTGATATGACACCCCTTTTGAATGACAAAAGGATTTTCTCGCAATTCAGAAGAGATATAATTGGTGCCTATGTGAATCAGAAACTCTTCCAGCCCTTTTTCATTCTGGAACGTTTAAATACATTTTATTGTAATTGGTTTAAATGCATTTTCAAACGGTTTAAATGCATTTGTAAATGGTTCAAATAGATTTCAAACGGTTCAAATATTTTTGTAAACAGTTAAATTGGATTTGCAAACTTTTGAATAAGTTCGTAAACACTGTATAATATACAAAACCGCCCCCCAGATTCAAAACCGGACTTATGCAAAAAACCCGATTTTCGTTTTTCTATCTTATTCAACAGAAAACCATAGGGCGCATTAGCCTGCACAATCTTAGTTTCAAAAGCGGCTTCCTTCCGTCTTGAAATCGATCCAGAAGGTGAGCCTCAGGTTCAAAACCAGCCTTATGCAAGTTGGGAGTTTTCCCGCTAGGAGCTCCCCGTTCCCTCGGAATGCGTGTGAGGCACCTGTGGGGTTATCCTTTATTAAGAAATCGGGACAGAACATTTTGATTAAGGGAGAGCCAAACTACAACGCAGAAACAGGTGCGTTTAAAAACGTTTTCAAAGATGGGAAAAAAGCTCAAAATATCAGACCCGACGAGATAATCCAAGGCAACCCTATAACACCAGCGAAAATAAGAGATATTCATAATTTGCTCGTAAAACGTTTCGGGGACCAATGGATGGAGGATGAAACCTTAAATTTCTATCGAAACCTCCGTTCCAACCAAGATGCTGCTGAAGAACAGCCTGACTGTTTTGACACCTGAAGAAGTGTGAAAGTCGCAATATTTTTTACATGATTATTTTTTGTCGTTACCAAGAATTTTTCGTTACCGAGAGACCAATGAGAGCTTGTAGAAAAAGTGAAATTTTGATGCACTGTTTTACTAAAAAAAAACTTTATGAAACGCATCTTGACATGCGAGTTGAAGATAAAAACAGTACTTTTTTAAAAACTTTAAGAATTTTTTTTTACTAATAGTTTATGTTTTCACTAAAATTTTAATTTTGATTACTCAAATTATTTTTAAATAAAGGTTTTTTGAGATTGGGTAGCTTGGCTTACGTTTTTATTCCATCCTTAGTCATTTCAAAAATGCATTTCAAATTGAATGAGGTTCCAAAACGGACTAATACAATTTTAGTTTCAAAATCGGACTTTTGCAAATTTCAATAAGCCATAACTATTGACTGAATGAATTTAAAATTTTGAAATTTTGGCTAAAAAATGCTGTAACTATTTGCAATCACGTGTCGCACGAGTTGCCCCCCCCCCCCCCCGTCCAAAATTGTCCAGATACTGGTACATTTTTTTCTTTTTTTTTTAAATCTTCATGATTTTTTTCAAGGCTTCATTTTTTTTCAATATGACCACGATGAAAATATGCAACGCACACCAACTTTGCTATCACAAATGGGAACCCTTATTTTTTATTGCAGATTTGGATTCTACGCAAAATGTCATGAATTTTAGATCCCTCAACCGATTTTTATGGTTGTGCGCAACCCCTGGATTGTGTCAAAATTGAGATGAAGGTGTGATACATGTTATTCCATTAATTTTCTACGCTGAATCACCTGGTGGTATGTATTTTGCTTCCGAGTCTACCAAGGTAGCGGAAGCTTTGTTTTCACTTTTCAGGGTTGAAAATAAAAAGTTCTCCAAAATCAAAATTTTCACTCGCGTTTTGCGTTTCAGACCTTTTTGAACAATTTTGGTTCCGTGTCTGTCTGTGTGTCGGTCATAAAATCCTTGTAACGGGCATAACTATACGAAGTTATTGTCTCGATTTAAATAACCTAAAAGTAGTTTAGCCGACCCTTTGAAAATAATGTGGACCTACTCAAAAGTTTGGGATGATTAAACTAATTTTTCAATAATGAAGGTTTAGGTTTTGCTTCTTAGTCTAAAAAAGTCTGAAAATATTCTCCAAAATCAAAATTTTTACTCGCGTTTTACGTTTCAGACCTTTCGGAACAATTTTGGTTCCGTGTCTGTCTGTCTGTCATGAAATCCCTGTATTGGGCATAACAATACGAAGTTATTGTCCGATTTCTATGAAATTTTCAGGGATTGTGCGGGTTGGTGTGTAGACGGTCCCCTATGAAAATCACCACCTTCGGACTGATAGTAACCACTGCGCATGCGCAAACGTGAATTCCATGTAACAGCCATAACTTCCACATTTTCTGCCCGATTTCGATGACATTTTCAGGGATTACACGGATTAGGTTGTAGATGGTCCCCAATGAAAATCAAGGCCTTAAAATTCACAGAAGCCTCTGCGCATGCGCAAACGTAAAATCCCTGTAACAGCCATAATACTTACATTTTTCATCCGAATTTGATGAAATTTTCTAGGATTGTCCAGATTAGCGTGTAGATGGTCCCCCATGAGGGTAGTGGAAGGTACTTAGAGATTGGTGTTTTGAGATTAACTACTATGCATCGGATAATCTATATAATCGGGTTATGGATACGAGGAAGCTATGTGCCACACCCACTTGGCAGACGTTTTTGATTTAGCTGGAATTTCTCGAAACGGCGGCCAAAATATAAGGTGGTTTATAATAGAAAATCGCTCTTTTTCCATCCTAATGATTTACGACGCAATTTTGATTAGTTTGGGTGGCTAACTCTACCCCTAAATTACTACTTAACTAAATTTAACGCAATGCGCACCATATTTGAGATCTTTGGAAAAATCATAAAGATTCAAACAAAAAACTTTTCATAGACGAGTAGAGCATGAATATGGACGACTTAAATTTTTAAAACATACCTACTCTGTGCATCATACATTATGGTGGTACAATATTCTCGAAATCGAAAAAAAATTCAACAATCCACGTGACGGTAAATGAGTTTGGGGTGACGAGGAGGATATTAGTGTAATATAATAATAGGTTGGTGTATATTAATTTTAATAATTAATATTTCAAATTCTCGACTGTTTTTTTTTTTTTTTTTTTTCAGGCCAAAGCAGCCGAAGCTAGGAAGAAAATGATGGAAGCCAGGGCAGCTGCTGCCAAAAAACGCAAAGAAGAAGGAGATGGAGGGGATGACTTCAACATTACATTTTGTTAATATCCTCCTCATAAAGTACCCTACTAATACACGTGATGTTTTCCTATCAAACAATTTGTTTCCATCCACAGTGTGACCCAGGATCAGGCCTCTCTCAGGCCTTTTTCCCGTCCATCTCTGGGAAGGAGTAGAAACGGACAGATCAGGGTGGGGATTGTTGGACGACAGCATCATTCATGACCTCACCATACCACCACCACCCCGGAGATCCATGGAAAAGGATGGATGAATGCAATGGAGCCCAGAGCCAGGGGTGGTAGAAAAAATCACAAGGGGACAAAGTGGGAGACCTGGCCTCTGCTATTCGCCCATGATTGAGACGAGGCGTATCGGGAAGTGTTCCCTCAAAACAGCCATCGATGCTCTTGCGATGTGTGCTGTTGCACCGTCTTGTTAGAGCCAAATGCACGAAAAGCAAAAAACAAATTCTGTTATACCCAATAACAACATGGCTGTTTTGAGGGAACACTTCCCTGAACGCCTCATCTCAGTCAGAGATGCAGTGGCTGCATCTCCCAATTCGTCCCCTTGTGGTTTTTTCTATGGGTTTTTTGAAATCCCGTATTTATGAGAACCGTCCAAGGATAATTTAAGATTTAAAGAATGAAATCAGGAAGGAATTTTCCAAAATAACGCCTGCTACGTTTGAGTCATGGCAAACCCCAACAGTCGTATACTTATCCAGAAGCGGATTATGTGACGAGCTGTCACAGGAGTCTCAGGCGTCAATACCAAAACTGATACTCAAGAGGGGCCTTCCATGCGAAGACAAACGTATGGAAGTAGGGGGTGCGGCCACCAGAAAGCAGCACCCTACGGGCAGGCGTCAGGAAGTGATGGAGTGGGGGAAGTCACGTGGGAAGGGCATGGCTGGGGCAACGCCATCGTTGAAGCCTCAGTCGTGTCTTGATTGAGCCACTCACCGCCCACAAACTTTTTGCTTAGAGCCCACACACCAATTGTAACGTTCCGGGTTGAAGGAACAGTGTTACGGAACAGAGAGAACATTGAAACCAGTAGTAAGTGTAAAGTGATGTAGTCGTGTAAAGTGTAAAGTGTCGTTAGAGCCCACAGTTAAAGCCTATTTGAACTCATTGGATCAGTACCTCAAACTCCCTAGAGACATTGGAAAACGTTTCGCCCTCCCAACGACTAGGACGACCGTACTGAAGACCCCTAGGCATCCCACAGACCATCCTGGCGCATTCATCTCACATAAGTCTATCCCCGTGAACCTTAATCTCTTGTATTGTACATATATTTCACAAGTTCCTCCTAGGTTTCTTTTAGTTCATTATTCTTGAAAGTCCCAAAGGACTCGTTTAGTCTTTTATTGTTTCTTTTACTTGTTCCAAACCACCATGTGGTCAGTACTTGGAGGTTATTCCCCCTTCTGGGACCTTGTATTTTACTATTGTTCATATCAGGGTATCTTATTCCCTAAAGTGTTACCATTATTTGAATACTTACCTTTTTATTGAATTTCTATTGCGAATAGAATACTTACCCTTCGTTTCCCCTGTTGTTGTGTTCTGGTTCTTTCACCTGATCAATTTCCTGGTGCTGATTAGATTCAGAAATAATACAAAGCATAATTACTTACCAAAGTTACTTACCTCGAGGAAGAATAGTCAGAGTAGAGTTAGTCACATGGAGAAAATAATACATTGTTCACTTACCTGAGTCTTGCCGAGTTCTGGAACATCTGAAACAAAGAAAAAGTAACATCAAAAGAAACACAAAATATTACACTAATATACGAAAGAAATAGCATTCTTAGAAAACGTATACTTACTGTAGTGAATCCGGATGAGGGAATTGTTTTTCAGCAATCCCAAAAAGGGACGCCTAGTCAACAAGACTGACGCCATTTTCTACCGACTGCTCCTCGCTACCCACGAATAACGGTAAGTGCATTCCAGTACTCCTAGATCGTAAGCGCAAGGTATTGTATTTGGTGGGTTTTCAAATCATCAAACTCTTGGCCATCGCTAAGAAAACACACCATTACAATTACATGCCTAGTCCAATTTTTCTGAGTTGGCACTCTGCCCCCTTCGAGGAGTGTTTGTGTCTTGGATGAGGGCAAAGGTTATCACCAGGCGAGTAGGTTTCCACGGTAGATAACCTTGATCCCGGCGTGTCGTAACCGGCTGGTTCCCCTTCGGGATATCGACCGGCGATTTCCCATCGTTATCGTCATCGAGAAGAGATAAACTGAGGCTCCGGGAGGCTCGACTGTTAGTTCCCAACAACCTCTCATCGAACCTCCGCCCGAGTTCTCAGTTGAGTAGGTATTACACTGTTTATAACGATTTGTATAGGTATTTATTATATAATCTCATAAGCCTTAATATGCTAGAGGCCTTTCTTAAATACGTACTTCATACACCTTCGAATAACACTAAGATATATTAAATATTTACCAAACCTACGGTTAATAAATTCCTCCCAATTCTCCAAAATTTCTTTAAAAAAATATAAGTGGAATTTTAGAAAGATTGTAAATAAACTACCTTAAATCACTCGCGACAAAGCATCGTTTTCTCATGCGCCGAATACGATACAAATAACGCGTCTGTCAAGTGGTCGTGGCACATAGCGTCCTCGTATCCACAACCCGATTGTACAGGTGATCCTGTACATTGCAGATAATCTCAAAACTTCAATCTCCAAGTCCCTTGTACTGCCCTCCAAATTTGATGATCACATGACGATGAAATTTATAGGGAATTTTAGATTCTCTACCACACAACTCTTGGAAATCTCATAAAAATCGAATGAAAACTGTAGAAGTTGTGCTTATTGAGATTTCACCCAGGTCCATGTACATTTTCATAGAACACTATCTACACGCCAACCCTTCAAAATTTCTTCAAAATCGAAAAATCTTGCTTTTTACATGGATTAGACACACAGACAAGAAAAACACGTAAAGCGCGAGTAGTAATTTTGATTTTTGAAGACTTTTTTCAACCTTAGTGAAAAAAATCAGGATTTAAAAAATGAAATTTGCTATACCTAGGTGGTAAAAAAATTTATTATACCAACCTACTTGTAGTTAAAAAATACTAAAAATTTGTTGAAAAACATTTTTTTGAAAAATTGTTAATAACATTTCTTTGAAAATTCGCTCATTCATGCATTCACAAATTGGATTTTTTTAATAACATGAATTTTACAAATCTCACAATAATTTCGAAAAATTAATCGTGACAGGAACTTTTAATAGTGAAACCCATTTTTCTCCAAACTCCAATTGCAGTCAATGGAAGAAGATGACTATGACGTTGGGAACCCCCATTTCAGAGGTACTGAGAACGATGCAAACGTACCTTGAAACGAAAACCAACAAATTTTGAGTGGTTAACAAACATTTTTTCTTGATCGATTTCAAAGGTTCATTATTGAAAATAATAAACCAAAATGCCCATAAAAATTGGTCCAGCTGTTGAGCACAAAGTAAAATTAACAGCCTCCCTACGGTCGAACGTTCCTTACCAAATTTAGTGAATTACGTATTATTGTAATCGGTTCCTGACATCCAAACATACAAAGAATAATAAACAATTTTATAGAATTTTTAGGATTTTTTTCGACCATAATTGG
This sequence comes from Apolygus lucorum, assembly GCA_009739505.2. NCBI lineage: Eukaryota > Metazoa > Arthropoda > Insecta > Hemiptera > Miridae > Apolygus > Apolygus lucorum. The sequence goes on along the minus strand of CM019179.2, from coordinate 28,677,555 downwards.
ACCATGATGTCACTTGTGTCCCGACAACATCTCAGGAAATCCGCAGAAATCGGAGTAACCAAAATTGAATAGTAATTTTGAATTTTATGGACAGCAGAATTTTTCTTGGGCTATTGGAAGTTCCAAAATAGAGTTACGACAAAAATTTCTTAGGAAATCGATGACAAAATTTTCAAAATTTCTGTCATAACATCACTTTTTGACTTCTAGTAACTTGCGAAAACTGGTTGAAAAAATTCAGCTTTTTCCAATAATTTTTAAATTGAAATTTAATGGTGACACCTTGGGAGAAGTGTGGGGTTGCCAAGATGTTCTCGGTGACACTACTGACACCATGTTCCAATTCGAGTTAGATAAATTCAATAGAATTTATTTTTTAGTTCCATATCATGAGCTTGGCCCAAGTTCACCTCCAGGTAATTTCAGAATTACATCCCTTTTCTCAGTAAATTCCATTATAAATGTTTAATCTCTTTTCCTAATGTGAGAGCCAACTTCTTACTTTAGGTTCTTGAAAAACACTAACGTTTCAAAATCGTTTACACTTGCATTGACAGTGCGGCAAAGTAAGTTTTTTTTCGTACACAAGTTGAAACAAAAATTAATTGTTAATAATTTACAAAAAATATTTGGATGATAATACAAGATCATATCGAAAATTGATTTAGAGTCATTGATGAACGACACATGAAATTCATATCCGTCGAAGCCACACTCACCTTTCAACATTAAAACGTGCATAATTTCCTCTACTCCCGTGAAATTGAAAAATACATTTCATATACGTCGGAGAGATCATTCAATGAAGATATTATAAAATCCAATTTCTATCTTTTTGGTAATTCAATAGGCTGCTCCAAAGGCCAGGAGGTATCGAACACAGCTTGAAAAATCATGAGAAAAATTATACATCCTCTAGATTTCAATAAAATAAAATACTATTCTAAAATTGCGATAAAAATTTAAAAACTACAGAACGAAATCAAATAAAAATCGTTTGGTGAAAGTCGAGCAGCGCCTGTAACTGGAATTATGGGGTAGTAAATAGAACCATTAGGTAGACGTCACATCCTGTTTTTCTCATTAGAGATTCTTTGGGACAATTGAAACAACAGATTTAATTATGTCATCCATTTCAAACACTCAGATCGCCAGTGCAGGTTCAAAACGTGGGATTTCTGAATTTCAGTTTTGTGTGTTGTGTCCACCACATTTGATATTGCTCTGAGACTATTTGGTATTCATGGAGGCTATAAATAGGTGGAGGGAGTCATAAAATCCAGGGCCTGTTGTGTGATCCCATGCTTGACATGGGGGCGGATATTCTGCCTAGAACTTTCGTCGAGAACCTTCAGATCAATCATAAGATCTGAGGGGCGGTGAATCTCTCAACGCTGTCCCAACGACCTATTCTGGTGTACAGAGGGATCGGAAATGGGGAATGGTACAGGGATTGGAATTTACGGGGCTAATCCCAGATGGAGCCACTCAGCCTCCACTCCAGCCATGGAAACACTCTGGGAGTGTATGCCTCGTTATTTCAGGCTGAAGTAATTGCAATTAGGGTCTGCGCTGGGGAAAGTCTGTGGAGGGAACACCGAGGTGTACATGTCCGCATTCTTTCGGACAGCCAGGCTGCGATCAAGGCTTTAGCTGCTGAAGCAGTACCGCGAACTGCTCCGTGGAATAGGCCTGAGGAGGCGTCGCTACTCCCCTAGACTGGGAACGAGCTCGGCATTCAGTCACTTTCCTGCCTTGCTCCTGGTAAGTGATCTCTCCACGCATTTTAATATTTTGCGGTTTCCCTTGATACCCAAAATCCATTTTCATTTCATTTCGGACCTCGTATACGATTAAAGAGTTAATCGATATAAACCACACTCCGTATTGTTATTGAACCATACCCAATTCATATCTATATTATAATTATTTAATTAATAAAATAAAATAATATTTTGAATCATTGGGTAGAAATACGAGCTGGTTATTCCATCAGAATATTTCAAATTTCAGTGCTTCCTTCATTAACTCAAAGTTAGTGTGGGACTGCTTCAAAACTCTCTGCTCTCTGTCGCAACACAACAGAGTCTCTCTTGAGTGTGTGGCAGTCCTGTCACAGCGGAATAATGGGAAACGAGAAAGCAGATGCGCTGGCCAGAAGGAGCTCACTAACCCCGTTCATTGGTCCAGAGCCAGCCATCGGCATTCCCAATACTTCCTTTAGGACGACCATAAATCGGTGGGTCACCAATGAAACCACTAGTAGATGGTCAAACCTTAGAAGGCATGCTCTGAATAAGCGCATGGTGGCCAGACCTAACCCCAGCGCAACTGAAGAGCTGCTGCAGCTAAGCAGCAAAGGAAGTTAGGTCAGTGGTTGGGCAGGTAACAGGCTTTACTCCGCTCCGATTTCATCTTAACCGCCTTGGGGTAATCCAGAAAACCTATACAACCCTCTGCAGGCTATGTGGAGAGGCTGAAGAGAAATCCTCCTACATAATATTCGATTGTGAAGCGCTATCAAATCGCAGGTTCCACCTCCTCGGGTCACCTACACCCATGGAGGCTTTCCCCAGCACAAATCTCGCAAAACCGCTACTGGCCCTTATTTATTTATTTATTTATTTATTTATTTATTTGCCATTTTACACTTGAAATTACAAGTAGAGCAATTGTCAGTAGGTTATGCTGTATAAATACTATTAAAATATTCTAAATAGTATAACAAGTAGGTACATGTATAACAAATTTCTAGGTTTAACAAGTCGTCATTAATTAAGCTTATAATAGTCCAGCGTGGTATACAGTTCTTGTTCTATTAAGCACGCTTTGATTTTCTTTTTGAACGCTGGAATCGGAGACTCGAAGTTGCATACTTTGGACTGCAGGTTCAAGATGAAATGGTTAGTGATGGAGACCGCATTATACCTTAGGCTTTTCTTGTAAAATTCCATTCTATGTTGAGAAATCTTCATCAACTGGGTTCCATTGCGCGTTGCATATGAGTGCTGGAAAACAGCGTCAGAGAATAGAGTCCTATGCTTTCTTACAAAAAGCAGCACCTCCATTATATAAAGTGAGGGGAGGGTTAGTAGGCCTTCTGCCTTGAAGCGACCTCTACAAGATGCCGTTGGAGGAATGCCAACAATCACCCTCACAACTCTTTTTTGTAATTTGAAAACCTCTTTCAGGTTCCGCACATTTGCCCAAAAAAGAATACCCTACTTTGCCTTGGAGTAAAAAAGTCCAAAGTACGCACATCTAAGGGTCATACTAGACACGACAGGACGAAGTCTTCGCAGGCAATAACAGGCACTGCTGAGCTTTGGTACTAGCGTTCCAACATGTTGGCGGAATGAGAGTCTCGAGTCAATTACGACACCGAGGAAAGGAGTGTGCTCCACAGGGTTCAGCTGTCCAGATCCTAGAGAGAAAGAGGCATGTTGAGAAGAGACAGAGCGAGGTGAAAAAATCAAACATTTGGTCTTGTCTTCATTGAGCTGGAGACCATTGGCGAGCAGCCAGTTCCTTATACTAAGGTAAACCTCCTTACTTCGCCTGATACAGTCATCAGCTGAATCTCCAACCACGACAAAGTTTGTGTCATCAGCATAGTTTATTATTTTGACACCTTCGAGCTCAATGGCCTTAGGAAGATCGTTCACCAAGACAAGGAAGAGCAATGGGCCCATCAAACTACCCTGAGGTACGCCCCTAGTAGAGATTTGAATGGCAGAGAGCTCTTACCAAAGGGCTAGGACTCTTTGACTAGTAACAGAATCCGCGGAGTAGCACAATAAGCCACTTCGGCTTCAGCGCTTTGAGCTTCCATCACCCTGATCCGCGGATTCAGCTACAATCTACAATCTAATTTATCTCGTGTTATCAAATTTTGGTTCTTGATAGGTGGGTACTTAATAAGTACCGAGCTACCTGAAGTTCGCGATTTTATTTGAAATCAAGCACAATAAGACCCTCCTGTGCTGACATCTTTACTAGCACTAGAACAGGTATTGTTAGGATGGTGCCTGGAGCAGCTGTATCAGAGCGATCATTCCCATCTAGTGATCTCTGTCCGAGGATCTATCGAATCTCCGATCTCATTTTACGGTGAAGCTGTTGGAATATCTAGGAGGTATTGCAAACGTAAAGTCTTTCCTGCAAGTAACCGTGGAGATTATTTACTGAATATATCAGGAAAGAAATTCATTAGTCCTCGAACCGCTTTTCCCAGTTTCAGAATGACGACCTACTTCAACTACCCTGCCCCCGAACTCCAAAAGGAGCTCAGGGAAATTGCGCTGGCCATCGTAGCTCCGGGTAAAGGCATACTGGCGGCAGATGAATCAACCGGTACTATCGGAAAGCGCTTCAAGGTAAAAATTAAAATCCACATTGGTGCAGCCGATATACAGGGTGTCACCCTCTCGGGCGCACCACCGGGCAGGGTTCAATTCTACCACTAATTTGCAACAAAAAAAGTCTCTTAGCAATTTTTTAGAGGCTTCGTTTTCGAGTTATTTCACTTTAAAGATTTTTTCGTGTTTTCGACCTTATCTCAGTAAAACGGCTATAACACTCCAAATTTCTTGAAAATTTAAATCTGATCACACCGTTGAAAAGAACGTAAAATTTCCCATCTCCTCGATTGAAAAAACATTGTTTTTGAAATTGGGAAATCGTGTGAAAATTTGACCTAAAACGAAAAACGCTGCAGATTATTACACAATGGTTTATTATTTTTTCTTTTTTCTATATAGATCACCTGTCTGCAAAGCCACCAACCATCCAACATGAAAAAAAACATCGATCGCATTTCGGTCAGCTTTAATTTGAACGGAGATTAGGCCTCTTTTGCGATTCACACTCGTGTTTCTGATTTATCGTACGTCCAAACTTTAAATTCTCGTAGTGAGCGAACGGTTTGTCCTACAGAGCTCCGGGTGGTCTCAAAAAATTCTAAAAATTCTATAGAATCTTAAATTGAAGGAAAAACAATACCTTTATATCAAAATGTTTTGAGTTAGGGCGTTTTCAAAATTTCAAAATTGATTTTGGAACCCTTAGAAGTGACCTACCTCAACCAAAATCTTCGGGGCACAACTAGACCCCAAACGGAGCCTACATACCAAATTTAATCAAAATCTGTCAATGCTAAGTGGCAAAAGTGCCGCGTACGGCGTACGGCGGATGGCGGACGGCGGACGGACGGCCAAATTTTTATTCGATTTTTGGATTCTACGTACCTTGAAACGTAAACCATCAAATTTTGAGGGGATTGTTAAAGTTATTTTTTCTTGGTCGATTCCAAAGGTTCATTATTGAAAATAATAAACCAAAATGGTAAAATCTTGGAAATTTAAACTTTTAAAATGTCTTATTGGTTTAGTAAACGGGAACGTGAATTTTTACCTCTAGGCCTAAAAGATGCGCAAAAATCTCAGCCCAGCCAACGGTATAGACCTTTCTATTTTGAAAGTTGGGCTTATCACAGAAATTTGTGTTTGTGTTCAACGAAATCAGCGTTCCGGCTAAGACAATCTGAGGGATTCGTCGAAGGGAGGGGGTGGCAGAGTTGGGCAAAATCCTACTCATGAGTATAATTAAGATTTGTAATGACAAAAATATGTTTTGCTATGGCTAAAAATAAGAATAAATTTGTATTCTCTCAAAAGAGTATTATTAAAATCATAATTTTTGGCAAACTTTTGGCATACCAATTGGAACATTTGGCAACTCATTTTGAACTTTCGGCAAATCCATTACGTTTCGACAACTAATGGAGTCCTTGTCCACCTTCATTCCTTCTACAATGTTCAATAAAGTGTTTTTCCTCTCTGAAAAAAAAAAAAAAAAATTAAAGTCATAATCAGTGTAAGAATAAGATTAAATTCTGTATCACAGGAAATGTGTGATTAATCTATGATTAAACGCTGGTTCTTGTGATTTATCATGATTTTTCCATGATTATTCACGGATTTCTGTGATTAATCATACATTGTCTGTGATTAATCACTTATTTCTGTGACTAATCACCGATTTCTGTGTAATTAATCACAATTTTCCCTGTGATTAAGAATTCAATTTTATTCATACATTGATTATGATTTTAATCATACTCTTATGAGTGATTAAAAATGTAACCATATTTTTAGCCATAGAAAAACATATTTTTGTCATTACAAATCTTAATAATACTCATGAGTACGATTTTGCCCAACTCTGCCACCCCCTCCAATCGTCCAATCCCTCAGATCGCCTTAGCAGGAGCGCTGATTCCGTTTAAAAAATTAACGTTTTTCCGCGTTCAAACACAAATGTCTGTGATAAGCCCCATTTTCAAAATAGAATGACTATACCGTTGGAAAGCTGAGATTTTTGCGCATCTTTTAGGCCTACAAGTAAAATTTGCCGGATTACAAAACCTGTGAGCGTTTGAAACAAAATGAGATTTCCAAGTTTAGACCAATTTTTGGTTTCAAGTCCAATTTTCACCGGGTTTTCCGATTTAATACATTTTTTTTCACGACATTTTATGCTCTTTCCAATGGTGTAATCAGATTTAATTTTTCATGAAAATGAGGAATTTCACCGAATTCTGTTTGCATTTTTCCTGAACAGTTAATGGTGTGGGATAGATGAAAATCGAGCTGATTTCGGAAAATAAGTCTCCTGATATTTTTGGGAGACAATCAAAATTTATGATTTCAAAAAATAACCGGGAAAACGGAACTCTTCAACGTGAAGTGGGAACACTCGCTGATTGGGCTGTTCAGATCACCGTCTCCTCCCAGTGTTGCCTGTTGGGACGACGAAATCGTCTTTTCTAAGAGGAAAATCATCAAACAAAAATAGGGGAAACCTAATTTTCCCCATCTTGCTTTTTCTATTTTTTTTCTTCAGTTATTCGATATCGAACTTTACTGTTTTGTGAAATGTTGCATCTGGGGACTATAAACTTCTCGATCTCAGCGCTTCAAGCGGCGGTAAATGAACTATTCCAGGATGACGTCATCCTCCCGGTTTTTTTAAACGTTCGTATTTTCTACACTGTTTTGTTTATTCGTAAATTAGGGGGTTTTTAGAGGTGCTGTAAATTCCTCATTAGAACAGTTGTAGCCGTTTAACTGAGATAAAATCGAAAACACAAAAAATCTTACGAGTGAAATAACTACAAAACGAAGCCTTTAAAAAAATTGATTTGAGACTTTTTTGTTGCAAATTAGTAGTATAATTGAATCCTGCCCGGTGGTGCGCCCGGAAGGGTGACACCCTGTAAATTCGGAGAAACGTTTTCGAATGATTATACAACTTCAAATTATACGATCACATACGATGATAAGAGCATACACGTACGTTACTTGGTTCAAAGATTCCTTCAATAACCAGATGAGCCTGAAAGAAGAGGAACTCTGAACCAGCTGATCTGACCTCACCCTGATCACTTCTATATCCAGTTAGGTAAAAACTCATCTGTAATATTCACAGGATATCAACGTAGAGAACACTGAAGAGAACAGGAGGAAATACAGACAAGTCCTCTTCACGTCAGACAATCTCGTGGCGGAGAACATCTCTGGCGTCATCTTCTTCCACGAAACGCTCTTCCAAAAGACGGACGACGGCACGCGGTTCGTCGACGTCCTCAAAAAGAAGGGGATCATCCCCGGCATCAAAGTCGACAAGGGAGTCGTCCCACTTTTTGGGTGAGCATGTAGTAGACACGCACCTTGAAACGAAAACGTTCAAAGGCTGAAAATAATACAGTATTTTAATTTAAGAAAGTAATAACTACAGTGAACGTCGCGAAAATAGGAGGATTGAAATCAGTCACACACGACTGTATGCCGGTAAAGTATTCACAGCAATTCAGGAAACTTCAGTCATTTCAAAAACTTTTTTGGACCATTTTTGGGCCCTAGGGAATTGAAAATCTGAAATATTGCCGCTGGAATCATCGAAATCGAACAACAATTGCTAGAGAAAAATAGGAAAAACCGTTAATTCAGTTATGTTTTTCGCATAAAAAGTACCTAAACTTGACATTTTCAAGGATTTTAGAAATTCATTAGTGCATGGGCCTTGGGAATTAAAAAACTGGAAGATTGTCGCTGGAATCATAAAAATCGAATAGTAATTGCCAGCGAAATATGGGAAAACCCGTTTATTCAGTACCTAGTTTTCCCCATTTTTCTTTGGCAATTATTGTTCGATTTTGATGATTCCAGCGGCAATATTTCAGTTATTCAATTCCCTAAAGCCGTGTACTAACGAATTTCTAAAATCCTTTGAGGAGTCTCAGTCGGTCGCCGGTCGTTTTTAGTATTTTGCCAAATCGAAGGGGCAAAAAGTTAAAAAGTTATACTTACTTAAATTAGAAATTTTTGAGGATTTAAGAAATTCATTAGTGCACGAACCTAGGGAATTGAATAACTGAAATATTGCTGCTGGAATCATCAAAATCGAACAATAATTGCCAGAGAAAAATGGGAAAACTACTGAATAAACGGTTATTCCCATGTTTTTCCCATATCTATCTGGCAATTATTGTTCGATATTGATGATTCCAGCGGCAATATTTCAGTTTTTCAATTCTCTAGGTTCGTGCACTAATGAAGTTCTAAAATCCTTTAAAATTTCCAATTTAGGTACACATTTTTAAGTTTTTGCCCCTTCGATTTGGCTAGATACTAACCCGGAACGAGGAATAAACGTCGACCGACTGAGACCCCTTAAAATTTCAAATTTAGGTTTAATTTTTCAAGTTTTTGCCCCTTTAATTTTGGCGAAATACTAAGAAAGGACGGCGACCGACTGAGACCCCCTTAACTTATTTAACTTCCACCCTACGAGGGATAATTTTACTAGTTACTTGAAGAGAAGCAGAAATAACTGGTAAAAGTGGCGATTATTGGAATTGGTCTGTTTTTGCTTCCTCACTACCGAAGGTAGGGAAGCTTTGTATTCGTGAAAAAAGTGAAAAAAAAATGTCCTCCAAAATCAAAATTTCCACTTGCTTTTTGCGTTTTAGAGCTTCCCGAACAATTTTGGTTCCGTGTCTGTCTGTCTGTCTGTGGTCAATCCTTGTCCCGGGCAAAACTATACTAACCTGTGGTCCGATTTTGATGAAATTTTCAGGGATTGTGCGGGTTAGGTCCTAGACGGTCCCCTATCAATTTCAGCACCTTCGGACCAATAGGAGCGAGTGCGCATGCGCAAATGTGAATTTCCTGGAACCTCGGTTTCTAATGAACCGATTTTGCTCAAATTTGGAGGTTAGTTAGGGACTGACTTCTAAGAGACACCCTTTAAGTTTCAATCAAATTGGTCAAGCAATAGCCGCTGCGCATGCGCGAACTTTAAATTTATTGTTACAACCAAAACTCCGTAACTATTCAACCAATTTCGATGAAATTTTCAGGGATTGTGTGGGTTAGGTTCTAGACGGTGGACCGCTAAATAAAATTCTACGTTGAAAATACTATATAGTATTCAATAACTCTTTGAATCATAATTTTTTCGTCAACTGATTCTATACGTCCATGTTACAATGAGTGAGGAAGCTATACTGCCCACCCAACTTGGCAGACGTTTTTTCTTCTCTGAAGGGACAAGGAGGGGAGCTCAAGGAGCTTGTATGTAAGGTAGCTGATCCAATACTTGGATGACTCTCCTTGTGGCAGTATATAGAAACATCTAGAAGTACTTACAATTTTGATGAATCCAGAAATTACGTAGATCTTTCAATTCTTTAGATCTGAAGATGAATGCACGACTCAAGGACTGGACGATCTTGGAGAGAGGTGCGCTATGTACAAGAAGGAAGGGTGCCAGTTTGCCAAATGGCGTTGTGTCATCAAAATCGGGCAGAACACGCCTTCATACCAAGCAATACTGGAGAACGCTAACGTGCTTGCGCGCTACGCGTCAATATGTCAGGCCAACAGGTAAGAAAATACTTCGATAGGTAAGGTAGGGTAAACAATCATTTCAGGTTGAATTTTCGTCCAACTGCCATTCCTGGCGTCGTGGACGCCATCAGCTGTCTTCCAAGGGAAAAATCAGAATTGATTCTGATGATTGAGTTCATGGCTACTTATTGCCCCTTAGAGTGAAGAGAGGTTCACCAACGGCCCAGCACGAAAAATTATCAGGACCTACGACCCCGCGAGCGGTCACCAATCCAGATAATCCCCCAAGGCCTTAATATAATATATTAAGGTGGGCTGTAGTGCAGTCAGTGCCTTTACTATTTACATTTACGGTGGAGACGGCGTCTTGGTACTCCTGTATTGGAGTTTCCTATACAGGGTGTCCCATATGTTATCCACCAAACTTTAGGAGTCAATTCTACAACTAATTTGCAACAAAAAGTGTCTCACAGCAATTTTCTTTTAACCCCCTTAAAATCCGACTTTTTTGACTTATAAGATTTTTTTCGTGTTTTCGACCTTACACTTTTAGAACGGTCATAACTCCTTTAAATTGCACTCAAAAATTAAAAATAAGGATACCGTTGAAAAGAGCGTAAAATTTCTCAATAGATGAGCCGTTGACAAATTGAGAAAAACTGAACGCTAGAATAGTTTTTCCACCTCAAACTTTAAAATTTGTCAATTTTTATTTTTTCAAAAATTTTGATGATTTTTCCCCATGGAAACAAGGTATTTGCCAGAGAGGCTCAAAAGCTTAAAAACTTTTCCATTTCATCAGCTTTTCAACGGTCACCCAATTTTTAGTTTGACTGTGGAATTAGAGGGAGAAACTGGTGTTTCAATGCGAAAAAACGTGGATTTTTTTCAACGAAATTGACGGTTGGACGGGAGGAATCCGGGGTCTGCTCCGCCGCCCCTCAACCCAAGCACCGAGTTTGACGGGTTGACGGGGACTCGGTGCTTGGGTTGAGGGGCGGCGGAGCAGACCCCGGATTCTTCCCGTCCAACCGTCAATTTCGTTGAAAAAAATCCACGTTTTTTCGCATTGAAACACTATTTTCTCCCTCTAATTCCATAGTGAAACTAAAAATTGGGTGACCGTTGAAAAGCTGATGAAATGGAGAAGTTTTTAAGCTTTTGAGCCTCTCTGGCAAATTCCTTGTTTCCATGGGAAAAAATCACCAAAATTTTTGAAAAAAATTAAAATTGAAAAATTTTAAAGTTTGAGGTGAAAAAACTACTTCAGAGTTCAGTTTTTCTCAATTTGTCAACGACTCATCTATTGATACATTTTACGCTCTTTCCAACGGTATCCTTATTTTTAATTTTTGAGTGAAATTTAAGGGTGTTATGACCGTTTTAAAGGTGTAAGGTCGAAAACACGAAAAAAATCTTAAAAGTAAGAAAAGTCGGATTTTATGGGAGTTAAAAAAATTGCTATGAGACATTTTTTGTTGTAAATTAGTTGTAGAATCGACTCTTAAAGTTTGGTGGATAACATATGGGACACCCTATATAGGAAACTCCAATACAGGAGTACCAAGACGCCGTCTCCACCGTAAATGTAAATAGTAAAGGCACTGACTGGACTACAGCCTACCTCCTTTCAGAAGTTACTTTCCCATACCATAGAAGACCCCAGAATCGTTACTAACCTTCGTGTCTCTAGACTAATTTAATAAGTGCAGCTCGTATTTAGGCTCAATGCCTCGTACGTTCGTGACAAAAATCAAGTACCTAATTGCGATGAACTACGTATAATGATGATCTGGCTTTTATCTCTGAGTCTTTTTCCTTTTCCCGTTTTCAAAAAGTTATGCTATCATTGATAATCTGACGATGACTCAAGTTTATCAATGAAGTCTCGTTTATTTATTGACTTTTATCAGGTTTACATACCCCACGGCTTTGTCTTGGGGTCTCTCTTATCGACAGTAACAATGTGAAACCGCGTAAGTTGAAAAAAAAAAAACGAAATTTTTCAGGAGGCGTAGAAAACTTCTAAAATTCTTAGAAATAGAAGTTTTTTACGTCTTCTGAAAAATTTCGTTTTTTCAACTTACGCGGTCTTACATTGTTACTATCGATTTACTGACCTGTTTACCTATTGTCTCTTCATTTTTTTTCTTTATTACAATTTCTAAAAACGAAAGACTATTACTGCTATTGATTACTTGACTATGACTCAAATTTGTCGATCACTTATTATTAGAAGGGACCATAAAATGTATTGACTTTTGCCTTGGTGGACGCAGAATCGTTCCAATTGTGGAACCGGAAGTGCTTCCTGACGGAGCGCACGACCTGGACAGAGCGCAGAAGGTGACTGAGACTGTATTGGCGGCGGTGTACAAGGCGCTGAACGACCACCACGTCTACCTCGAGGGAACTCTCCTCAAGCCTAACATGGTCACTCCAGGCATGCAGTGTGCCAAGAGAGCCAAGCCGGAGGAAGTAGCTAGAGCCACCTGCCTCGCCTTCTCCAGAACGGTGAGGTGTACTCCAATAATTTTGATTCATTATTTTCACTACCCTCATAACCTACCAGAGCTAATTCTCTAAGTAATTTTCACTTTTCACTTCGAAGATTCGCCTCACTTTTGTCCTCCTCAAACAAGAATTTTATTCGTTTGCAAAGTGAGGAACGAAAAGTGATCCAGGACAGGCCTCATTACCTAGTTTTCATCGTCCTCTTTCTATTGGCAGGTTCCAGCAGCCGTAGCCGGTGTCACTTTCTTGTCTGGCGGTCAGTCCGAAGAAGAAGCCACCTTGAATTTGGACGCCATCAACAAATTCCAAGGAAAAAAACCTTGGCCGCTCACATTCTCGTTCGGCAGGGCTCTCCAAGCGTCCGTCCTCCGTGCTTGGCAAGGTACCTTACCTACCTCCTATCCTTAGTTTTAACATTGTTGCAAGTGTACGTTATCAAAAATACTGTTCTAATCTGAGCGAGTTTGATATTCATTTGAATGCACTTTAATAACGCTATAACTTTTGGAACCTAAGCTTAAATGTGAAGAAGAACACACAAACTCCCATTTCCTGTTTTTTTTCTTTTTTTAAAGACGATGTAAACGAATTTAATGCAGGAAAAATCAATGAAAGTTATCGGAAGGAGCAGTTCGTGGGCTTCGTATAAAGAGCTAACGGCAGTACGAATATACGGTCTACAGGAAACTGATGTCACGAACGCTCGAATTTACCTACATACAAAACTATGATCACTACGATGATTATTATTTTCCCAATTTAATTGCCATATTATCTTGAGGGTAGTGAAAAAAAAGAGTTCTGAGTAAGAGAATAAAATGTTCAATCAAATAACGAAGTGTTAAAGTGTTTAAATATAAAAAGACAAAGAAAGTAGATAGGTAAACATCTTTACTTCAGTGGTGGAAAGAACGTGGTTCAAAGAAGAAACAGCAATGAATATGTACAGTGAAGAAATCCAAGTACGAACTCAATGCATTGAATTTCTCGAAAATGGTAAATCAGTATGAACGCGAATTGGATATCCCGCCTGGGCGAGGATATCCAGCCCACTGTGACGTCATAAACATTCGAAACTTTGAAAAATCATAGCAAAAGGTCTTCCCACGCTAGAAGGTTGCGGTTGGTGTCAAAATTCTCAGAATGAGATCTAGTTTAGATTAAAAATAGCAATAAACAGTTTTTCCGACCCATGCGCACACCTCATTCAGCCGATCAGATACACATAGCAACTTTCCCATTACCAAATTTTATTCCAAATCATAACAACCACGATTTCAATGAGAAAGGGCCCTGAGACCATCAAATCGAATTTGGTCGACCTAGAAAGTTGTTTCTCACCTGTGTTAATACAGGTAGAAAATTTGCTGTGATAAAATTGATCCAAATAAAATCAAACCGTTGAGGTGTTTACCTCCCCGGTACACACCTGCCTCCCTTCTCCCAACTGTCTCTAACTTCTCTCACTAAAACAGTTCATGTTCAAACCTCGACGTTGATGTTTCTGAAGTAAAGTTGTGATAATATCACAACTTTAATAATAATATATTATATTATAATAATTATAATAATAATTATAATTATAATTATAATATATAATATATTATATTATTATTCTTCTTTATAAACACTCATAACACTTCGTTATTTGGTTGAACATTTTAATTCTTATACTCTGAACTTTTCAATCTTACTCGTGAAAACACAATGACAACCAATTTATATAATCACATGAAAACTAATTTAGGGCCAAAATTATCGCAAGAAGAAATTGAACCTTAAAATTTGAGTATTAAATTTTGATGCCAAAAATTATTTGAATATATTGAAGTATCGCTTTCGCGACACTCCAGCGCAAGGAAGTGTCCTCAATCCTCAAGTCGCTTGTTGAAAAATGTGGTAAGGTTCCCTTTTTTCGCCTCTTCCAATCCAGATGGTGGGTTTTCTGCATTTTTATCAAATTTTGAGTTTCTCTCGTCTGTTGTTTTTCTTTGTTGACCCTCCACCTGCCGAAAACATACCTGGCTTCCCCGGAATATGAAGACTGAGTATAAGGTCCTCCAAAGTTAATAATGATTGTGATTTTTACACCCTTTGTGAAAGCTTTCTTCTTTGGCGTTGCCTGCAACTTCGTTCGTGGTGTTTCCATTGCTATCCTTGTTGTTGTAGCTGAAGTTGTACTGTGAACCAATTTGTCACTCACACTTTCAATATTTTGTTTCGTGGTGTTAATTTCCTGAAATGTGTTATTAGGACTATGTTTTGTATGTTGGGTTCCCTTGTTTTGCATTTTGGAAATTGAAGTGTTACTGGAAAATCCAGTTTCGATAGAAACACCTCTTGTGGGTCCTAATTTCATCGATTGTTTTAACTTATTTGTACACCCTTGCGATGGCTTTTTCAACTCAGCTTGTCTTGAAAATAGTGGTTCTTCGTGGAACAGTGCTGACAAGTCTCCCTTTTCACTCCACAAGTCCAAGCCATAACACTCTTCCCGCCAATGTTGATGTTCTAATAACATTTTCACTTGAAGTTCTTCTTTTTTGCGCTCTATTTCTGCTCTCTTCCTCTTGAGAAATTTTTGTTTGATGGTTTGGTCATAATCTTGTTTGTTTGGTTTCAAACGTTCGTTGTCTAATTCACTTTCGTTCTGATTTACCATTTTTTCGAGAAATTCGATGCTCTTGAATCGTATTTGGATTTCTAGTTTGCATATATTCATCGCTGTTTCTCCCTGTTTCTCTCCAGTTCGTTTTTTCTTATTCTCACCTTCTTCGTAGACGTGAATCGAACCACGCTCTGCTACCACTGAAGTAAAGTTGTGATATATTATTATTCTTCTTTATAAACACTCATAACACTTCGTTATTTGGTTGAACATTTTTATTCTTATACTCTGAACTTTTCAATCTTACTCGTGAAAACAGAATGACAACCAATTTATATAATCAATCACATGAAAACTAATTTAGGGCCAAAATTATCGCAAGAAGAAATTGAACCTTAAAATTTGAGTATTAAATTTTGATGCCAAAAATTAGTTGAATACATTGAAGTATCGCTTTCGCGACAGTTTCAACTTATCCTTTCTCCCGAATCATCTCAACCGTAATGTTCAAAAATCTCTAAATATTTTTGAAAAAATACGAAATTCACGTGGAAAAGCCATAGTTAGCTTTAATCATAATATACGCGTTGTTTCAGGCAAAGATGGCAACCTGAAAGCTGCTCAGCAGGAGCTGCTGAACAGGGCGCGCGCCAACGGACAAGCCGCTCTTGGGAAATACGTCGCCGGCACTGTCAAAGGATCAGCAGCAGATCAGGATCTGTTCATCAAAAACCACGCTTACTAAGTTCATCTCGAACATTCTATAATATCTGTATTACATCATTGTCATCTCATGTTTTATCATTATCTCGAATCTTCCTTGCGTTATGTTAATCATCAATACAACATTGTAAATTTACTCAATGCCCGTTATTCATACTCCCTGTTACGAGTTTATTTGGCTCTTGAACGATTTTTTGTAAATGTACCTTTT
This sequence comes from Apolygus lucorum, assembly GCA_009739505.2. Taxonomy (NCBI): domain Eukaryota; kingdom Metazoa; phylum Arthropoda; class Insecta; order Hemiptera; family Miridae; genus Apolygus; species Apolygus lucorum. The sequence goes on along the minus strand of CM019179.2, from coordinate 28,661,588 downwards.
TAATTATTTGAGGTTTGTTTTGGCAGTGGAAGCAATTGGTAATTAAGTTATTATATGATTATGAGGTTTAACACACCTCTACATTGAACTAGAGCAGTTGTTAGTTTACAAAATAGTAAAACGAGAAAGAATAGAGGACTAAGAAATAAGGAAGTGTAAAAGAGTTGTGTGTAATTGAAGAGTAGAGGAAAAATAGGAGAAATCACCTATGGACCAGTCAGAGCAGGCTCAACAGTAGGTACCTATAGTGTTTTGTATCAATTTATTGAATGGAATTTATTCTAATAACTCCGGTAGGATGCACGTGTTTTTGCAACGTTGAAAAGAGATAATGCTTTCCAGATAAATGTAGACTTTTGTTACTAAGAAATTCGGTGGATTTCATTGTTGACACTGGTGAAGCTTAACAATAATCGGGGTGTTTTCTTCTTACCGTAGTGATTTAGTCCCCTCTCCCAACCAATCTCATATCAGCTTACACGTAACTACTCTGAATGTCTGGAGAAAATCGAAATCAAAATTTACATCAAACTCTCATCTTAAATATTTAATGATCCGATGTACAAAACGACAAAAAGAACCCTAACATGCGCTCAACGAAAACATGTTGCTAAGGACGCAAAACTGAGTACAACTCGAAAACATATTGTTTAGTAATGCATGCATTCCAGGGGACGTCCCATTGGATAAGCATTAGATCAGTTTAACCAGTTGGTAAGCGATAAAACTGTTTCACTACATGTAATTTGGTTTATAACTTTAGGCAAGAAATAGTGACCCCCCCCCCCTTACCGTTATCTACCAAAACATTTCTAGCGGCGTGGGAGCCTCGAATCTGAAGAGCATTTTAAAATCCATGATCTACGATAACCAACAAGCGAATTCGAGTACACCCCCCCCCCCCACCACCAACAATGGTGCCAGTCTGGCACCAAAGCGGAAATACGTCGTAACAATGGACTTTCATCTATTATTTTTAGTAGGCGGTCCATCGAGGTTCACATCCGTATTCAAGGTGAAACACAAAAAAAAAAAAAAAAAACGAAATATGCGGTTTATGGTCTCCTGGCACCACGGTGGCACCACTATTAGTTCTACGGTGGTACAGAGAATAATTCATGAAAATCCGGAGGTATAATGAGAATTTTTCCTCAATTTCAAAGCTTGGGTACAATTAGTAAGCAGTAAAGGAACGGAAATATTGAAAAATCGGATATTTTGTGAATATTATCCCCCCACTCACCCCCTCCCCTTGCGAATTTTGGTACTCGGGTAAAATCATGTACAACTCGGAAGTTATTTGAGTCAAACAAAAAAAGAAACACACAAATCGGTTGGAAATTGAGGCCTGGACAGAGTTTACAAGATTACGCCCGCAAACGCACGTTTTTTAAGCATTAACCCCCCCTTTCCCCCCCTTAAAAGGCAAAATTCAAAATTCCGGCGCCGTAGTGCACAACTAGATAGTTTTTCGCGTCGATGAAAAAAAGAACCACAAAAATCGGTTGAGAACTAAGGCCTGGGCAGAGTACACAAGATTTTGTTACACACACACATACACACATACACACACACACACACACACACACAGACATACACCTATGGTTTTTTTTCGCGGATTTGGATTCAGAATGGTCTAAAACGGATTACTGTGTGGTTATTTTTTTTTCAGTTGAGTGTTGTCCAACTTCACCCCAGATCGATCGCATAAGGACGCCCAAGTCTTACTGTAGGACGTCCTAAAAACGAACAGCGATCGCATTTCGGTCAGCTAGAATTTCAACGGAGATTAGGCCTCTTTTGCGATTCACACTCGTGTTTCTGATTTATCGTAACTCCAACCCTTAAGTTCTCGTAGGGAGCGAACGGTTTGTCCTACAGAGCTCCGGGTGGTCTCATTCGATTCTAAAAATTCAATACTACTAAATTTATGGAAAAACTTTGTTAAAAACGCTGCAAATTGTTACACAACGGTTTATTATTTTTATATAGATCACTCGTCTGCAACCATCCAACATGAAGAAAAACATCGATCGCATTTCGGTCAGCTAAAATTTAAACGAAGATTAGCCCTCTTTTGCGATTCACACTCGTGTTTCTGATTTATCGTACGTAACTTCAAATTCTCGTAGGGAGCGAACGGTTTGTCCTACAGAGCTCCGCGTGGTCTCAAAAAATTCTAAAAATTCTATAGAATCTTAAATTGAAGTAAAAACAATATCTTTATATCTAAATTTTTTGAGTTAGGGCATTTTCAAAATTTCAAAAATCATTTTGGAACCCTTAGAACTGACCTACATGAACCAAAATCTGCGGGGCACAATTAGATCCCAAATGGAGCCTACATACCAAATTTCATCAAAATCGGTCAATGCTAAGTGGCAAAAGTGCCGCGTACGGCGTACGGCGGGCGGACGGCCAAATTTTTATTCGATTTTTAGATTCTACGTACCTTGAAACGTAAACCATCAAATTTTGAGGGGGTGTTGAAATTTTTTTTTCTTGGTCGATTCCAAAGGTCCATTATTGAAAATAATATACCAAAAAACCTTTATATCATACATTTTTGAGCTTTTTGAGTGTTTTCAACATTTCAAACCTTAATTATCAACCCTTAGAAGTGACTTACGATGGACCCTTAGATGGAGCCTACATACCAAATTTCATCGAAATCGGTCCATGGTAACTAAAAAAACGTCTGCCAAGTGGGTGTGGCACATAGCTTCCTCGTATCCATAACCCGATTATATAGATGATCCGATGCATAGTAGTTAATCTCAAAACACCAATCTCTAAGTACCTTCCACTACCCTCATAGGGGACCATCTACACGCTAATCTGGACAATCCTAGAAAATTTCATCAAATTCGGATGAAAAATGTAAATGGTATGGCTGTTACAAGGATTTTACGTATGCGCATGCTAAGAGGCTTCTATAAATTTTAAGGCCTTGATTTTCATTGGAGACCATCTACAACCTAATCAGCGTAATCCCTGAAAATTTCATCGAAATCGGGTAGAAAATGTGGAAGTTATGGCCGTTTCAAGGAATTCACGTTTGCGCATGCGCAGTCGCTTCTATCAGTTCGATGATGATGATTTTCATACGGGACCGTCTACACACCAACCCGCACAATCCCTGAAAATTTCATTGAAATCGGACGGAAAATGTAGAAGTTATGGCCGTTACAAGGAATTCACGTTTGCGCATGCGCAGTCGCTTCTATCAATCCGGGGATGATGATTTTCATAGGGGACCGTCTACACACCAACTCGCACAATCCCTGAAAATTTCATTGAAATCGGACGGAGAATGTAGAAGTTATGGCCGTTTCAAGGAATTCACGTTTGCGCATGCGCAGTCGCTTCTATCAGTCCGGGGATGATGATTTTCATAGGGGACTGTCTACACACCAACCCGCACAATCCCTGAAAATTTCATTGAAATCGGACAATAACTTCGTATAGTTATGCGCGTTACAAGGAAATCATGACAGACACACAGACAGACAGACAGACAGACACACAGACACACAGACACACAGACACTGAACCAAAATTGTTCAGAAAGGTCTAAAACGCAAAACGCGAGTGAAAATTTTTATTTTGGAGAACTTTTTTTTTTCGTCCTTGAAAAGTGAAAACAAAGCTTCCGCTACCTTGGTAGACTCGGAAGCAAAATGCCGCGTACGGCGGACGGACGGAAAATTTTTTATTCGATTTTGGTTTATTATTTTCAATAATGAACCTTTGGAATCGACCAAGAAAAAAAGTTTGACCCCCTTCAAAATTGGTTGGTTTACGTTTCATGGTACGTAGAATCCAAAAATCGAATACAAATTTGGCCGTCCGTCCGCCGTACGCCGCACTTTCCCCACTTAGCATTGAACGATTTTGATGAAATTTTGTATGTGGGCTCCTTTTGGGGTCTAGTTGTGCCCCGAAGATTTTGGTTGATGTAGGTCACTTCTAAGGGTTGAAATTGAAAAATAAGGGTCAAAATTTTGAGAACGCTCTAACTCAAAAAATGTTGATATAAAGGTAGTTTTCCCATCAATTTAAGATAGTATTGAATTTTTAGAAATTTTAGAGACCATGCGTAGCCCAGTAGCACAAACCGTTCGCTCCCTACGAGAATCTAAGGGTTGGACGTATGATAAATCAGAAACACGAGTGTGAATCGCAAAAGAGGCCTAATCTCCGTTCAAATTATAGCTGACCGAAATGCGATCGATGATTTTTTCATGTTGGTGGTAACAATGGCAAAGCCGTGTTCTTTGCAGATGAGTGATCTATATAGAAAAATAATAAACCTTTGTGTAATAATTTGCAGCGTTTTTTTACAGGCAGTATGACCATTTGAGCAAATGTTTAAAATTGCTATTTCTACGGATTAGTGTGACCATAAGAGCGAATATTTGAGATTAATGTTTCTACGGGCAGTATATGATGAGTGTTGACCGTATAACAGAATTTTTTATAGGAAATTTCCTGTCTTGGATGGGTAGATTCTTGTCATGTCACAAGACAAGTCCCTATGAACTTCCGTAAAGTAGAGTTACGTAGGAATTTTACCGTATTTTCATACGCCGCTCTGATAGCTCAGTAAATCTGGAAAGGCTGATAAGGGAAATTAAACACCTCAACACTGGTTCGTATTATAAATAATAACTAATACCCCAATTTAATTTCAAGTGTGTCTGTGATAGAAAATTGCGTCACCAATCTATCATTTTAAAAGCCACCTGTCTTATCTTCTTGACAAGAAAAGCGATCAATAATTTTCGAGGACGATATCACATTTTATGGCTGTTAGTGCTGCAGCGCGATTCCGTAGGTAGGCGAGCAGGTAGCTTCAGAGGGATGATTGAGTAGTTCGTGACGAAGTTACCATTCAAACCGAAAAAAATAATTATAATTGAACCTCGAGATGTCGTGGAAAGTTATTATCGGAATAATTGTATGCATCGTTCTGTCGGATGGAGTACTCGGTGCAACAACGAGGCGGCATTTGGACATGATAAGGCTGATTAATGTAGCCAACCTGTCATGGACAGTAAGTGCAGAAGTTGATCACTCAGGTATTAATTTAATTATTCTTTGAATGAGGACTTTATCGGGATGCAGCCGAAAGATAACGTGTGCTCGTCCGAAAGAGTAAATAAGAGGAAAAACCTTCTTTGAGACAAAGAATAGCGGAATGAATGAACGTACCATTTTAGGATCACTACTTGTCACTTTAACATACATTATACATATTTAACATATTATTTATATACATACATACTATTGGTAAATTGAAAACACGTCATATAACGAATAAAATCACTCGCGATGAGATTGTGGAAAACCATTTTAATATAAACCGGAGTTGAGAAGAACGTTGTCGATTTCCACAAAAATAATGAGTTACAAGTTAAATGGATTTCCACGGTAACAAATGAGTAACAAACAATAACTGAAGGTACACCACTGAAAGCATAGTTACATAGTCACAAGTGAAAGGGAGCTTGAATCCCATTGGTCGAGAAAGTGAAAGTCATACCCAGTCAGATTGAAGCAGATATAAGTGAAGGGAGAATCCTATGGGAGTTTTATCTTTCGTCCCCAAGACGGTGAAAGTCCTAGGTTTCATCCCCATCGAAGAAGTTAGCTTTTGTCCCCGACGTTACGATCCTATTGTCTCAGAGAAGTGAAGGGACCTGGGAGGATCAACAAATGTCAAGGTTACCCTCACCAATATTTGAGCTCCCTTTCACTTTGTCTGCCTAGATTGACATTTGTTGATCCTCCTAGGTCCCTTCACTTCTCTGAACCAATAGGATTCTCCTTTCACATATGTTTGCTTTAATCTGATTGGGTATGACTTTCACTTTCTCGACCAATGGTATTCAAGCTCCCTTTCACTTGTAACTAAACAGGGTGTCCCATAAATTATCCACCAAACTTCGAGAGTAGTTTTTACAACTAATTTGCAACAAAAATGTCTCTTAGCGAATTTCATTTAACACCCTTAAAATCCGACTTTCTTTACATCTAAGATTTTTTCGCGTTTTCGACCTTACACCATTTAAACGGTCATACCTCCCTTAAATTACACTCAAAAATTAAAAATAAGGATACCGTTGGAAAGAGCGTAAAACGTCTCAGTATATGAACCGTTGACCAGTCAAGAAAAACAAAACGCTAGTGCTATTTTCACCTCAAACTTTCAAAATACTCAATTTCCGTTTTTTTTTAATGTTCATGATTTTTCTTATTAAAACAAGGTATTTGCCAGAGGGGCTCAAAATATTAAAAACCGCTCCATTTCATCAGCTTTCCAATGGTCACCCAATTTTTGGTTTTACTGTGGAATTTGAGGGAGAAAATGGTGTTTCATTGCAGAAACTTTAGAGAGATTATAAATTTAACGCTCTATCTAACGGTGTAATCAGATTTTGATTTTCTCAAAAATTGAGGGAGTTATCGCCCTTTTAGTGTCTCAAGGTCGAACACACGAAAAAATCCTTAAATTGAAAACCCTTGGAAAAACAACAAATTTTTTGTTGGAAATACTCAGTAAGAGCCTGATACACCATGTATGAATGAAATAGGCGAGAGACGAAGGGAGATTTTGGAAAATTTGTTTGGAAAACCCACAAGGAGTCTCACCGTGGAGGATGAAAAATATTGTACAAAATTAGATCGTATAAAACCTGGATCCAAATATCAAAAAGGAAGGTTTCGTCCTAGTGGAACAAAATATCGAAATGGGTGATTCTCAGAAAAAGCTCAATTTTCAAGGCTCAAACTTTGAAAAAGTGAACCGTCTCAAAAAAAATTCATGAAGTTTCCTGGGAACGTTAAGAAGAAATTGTAATGCAAGACAGAGCTCAATTCACAGTTTTTAGTCTCAAATTTCAATTTTGAAAATTTATAGTGCGGCGGTAATGAGAACTTGATTTTTTTAAGTCGTTGGTATTGAGAATAACGTATTAGTTTCACAATTCTGTGTAAAAAAATTCATCAAGTTTCCTGGGAACTTAAAGAAGAATTTGTAACGCAAAATAGAGCTGAATTCACAGTTTTTAGTCTCAAATTTCAATTTTGAAAATTTTTAGTGCGGCGGTAATGAGAACTAATTTTTTTTAAGTGATGGTAATGAGAAGCGCAGTTGGTATCAAGAATATGGTATTAGTTTCACAATTTTGTTTCTACCTTTCAAGCAATGAGCTAGTCCAGTTGGTTGGATGAGATGATTATATTGAAAAATCTCCATTTTTCTCTTTTCTATAGATTGATAGGGAGGGAATAAATAAATAAAAATCAATGAAAATCAGAATAGTATCAATGTATTCCAAGTAGGTAAAGAACTGTAAAAAAAACTAAAACACTCAGTCAAATGACATTCAAAAAACTCTTATCAGTCTACAACATAATATAATATATATCAATCTTCAACTTTTTATATTAATTAACTTGACAATTTTGTTAATATTCGTCACATAATTAACTTAATTACATCACAGAATTGTTTCATTAACTGGATAGTAAGTAGGCAAATATTTTTTAAGAAACTCTTGACCATACTGGGCCTTCGATCAGCCTCCCTTTTTTGTTCACACAATTGTTCCGCTGTGTAAAGTGTAGGGCGAGTCATCTCTGAGGGTTACCTAAGGGAACGATAAGAATTTTTTTATTCTAAGGGCTTAGGGCAATATGGAGATAATAATATCAGAATTCGAAAACCTAAAATCGTTTTATTTTTAAAACTGTCAATAGATACCTGACGTAGAAAATAATATAATATATACTTCATCTTCATCTTTAAAATACTCAACTAACAACATTTTCTGTTACCACACGCCTATTATCATTACCACTGAACTTTATTAAGTTAGTGGTAATGAGATGGTTTGATGTGTGGTAATGAGAATTCAAAATTTGAGAGCTTGCCATTTTCGTTCTGTACATGCTATATTCCTCATTCTTCGCCGTTTGAGAAGGCAATTAGTGGGCTACAGAAAAATGCGATCTAAAAAAATTAGACACCAACATTGAAAGAGAATCATTGAACTGTGGTAATGATAACAATAAATGTACGCACCTGACACGTGACCTTTAACAACCACCCCTGCTTACCAACTGACGAGGGAAATGGCGGAGGCGAGTTCCCTGGCGCTCTGCAGTATTGCCACTACGATTCTCGTCGAAAGTTCGCCAAAATGTCCTGTTGGTCGCTATGGGAGGGAAAATCTTGATTCTTGTGCGGTAATGAGACTTTTCACCATTACACTTCTTGAAATAAGTTATTGGCATCACCAAATAGATATAAAAATCACACCACTCTGTTTTGGATGAGATCTACATGTAGACTTTCAGTTTCATTCGTTTTTTCACGTAATCAATATTTTCCAAGGCCTAGGAGAAGACTTTTGTAGGCAAAAATGAAATCATTACAGGTGGTGGTAATGAGAATTGAGCCTTTCAAGACAAAAGAAAAGGTATTAATTTTGGATAAAAGTAAATTTTTCAAGAGGTTCTAGTAGGCAGAGGCGGGAATAAACCCAATGAAAAAGTTAGAAAAAAAAACTAGGACGCACATTTGGAGAAACCTTACCATAACACTATTATTGAGCTTTTTCTGAGAATCACCCAAATAGCTATTATCATTTTCCTCGGTTGACAATGGGGTGTGCGCATGGGTCGGAAAAACTGTTTATTGTTATTTTTAATCTAAACTAGACCTCATTCTGAGAATTTTGACACCAACCGAGACCTTCTAGCGTGAGAAGACCTTTTTCTATGATTTTTCAAAGTTTCGAAGGTTTATGACGTCACAGTGAAAAAGATCTACTCATTCAAAATGAGAACGGCTGGTGTCAAAATTCTCAGGATAAGGTCTACTTTCGATTAAAATTTTTTTTTAAATCATGCGCACCCCCCATCAATGCTTTGTCGAAATGTGCGCAGGCGGACACGACTCCAGAAGTATCTCGCGAGCGACGACGATTCGGCACTGTTTTGGAGGACTCATCACTCACTTTGGAGGTGAAGGAAGCGAATGAGCACATCTCCAACGACCAGATACCAGCGGCCTACAACGTGTCGAGCGTTTGGCCTCAGTGCTCGAAGATCTCACACCCCAGGAATCAGGGGGAATGCCGTTCAGACTGGGTACGTACCTGAGGAAAATAACCATGTGCTTGGAGATAGGAAAGTTAACAATTTTAGGGGTCGGTTTACTGTTCGAGTAAAAACTTGTCAAAAAAATAGTTTTACCTGATGGAGAAGAAATTGTTCCAAAATGCCATCTGCAAGTTCCCTTATTTGAGCTAATAAGATGAGATACTTTTGGAGCAAAGTGGAAAACTGCTCTAAGAATGAACTACTCGGAGTGAACCAGTTTGTCCTGGGAAAACACAGAGCTGAATGAACGAATTGCTTTCAGATTAAGTATTGTTACCTGCAATTATTCCACCAGTGGGGAAATGCCTCCAATCCAAGAAACCACCCATTTTGAGCTAACTTGGCCATAAATTAGAAAGCGTTATTTTGGAATTATCTACGTCATTACGAATGCATATTTTGATGATGACCCAGGCTATAACAGCAGCATCAGTGCTAACTGACAGGATCTGCATCTACCTGTGGGGACTCTTCAACCAGCCGTTGTCAGCATACCACGTCCTCACGTGTTGCACGCAGTGCGGCGACGGTTGCAGCTCGGGATCTGCTGCTGCAGCCTGGCAATTCTTCCAAACCGAAGGCGTCGTCACTGGCGGAGACCGTAAATCTCAAGTCGTAAGTAACTTGCAAACACTGAAAAATAGTAATACTTGGAGTGCAATTCATAGTCCACATTTACTTGAAAGTAAATGTTTGCATGAATGTCTGAGGTAGAGGTATTCACAGTCAGCGATCAAGGAAATGCACAAGGATAGCAATTAATTAATTTAAATTTTATCGCTTAGATACTGATTGGAATTGAACGTGAAAGGAACGTTCTCTAGAATGCATGCTTAGCTAATCAATGTGTAGTCTTTCCTCGTTCCAGCTTTTTGATGTCGCTAGAATTTTTTTTTTAATTAAAAAAAAATTATCTCTTTGCATGCTTCCGAGGAATTGCGCAGGATGGCGGCAAATGGATGGCCGTAGCTGAGCGCAATGGGGTACATTCTATTAATGTGTTTTCTCACGCGCACAGTCATTGCCATCAAGGACCTCCGCCAGAAGCCCCACTATAAGCAGCTTGTCCAGGAAGCTATCCTGGCAAACAGTGGTGGGGCTTCTCCCGCATCTCCTATTGTTGGTGTGGAGCAGCAGCCTGCCATTCAGTATCCCTGCCCCGGGATCAACTTCTCTCAGCTTTATTGCCTGCTTCATCGCTCTAACTTTTTATGAACGAACTATTTACCATTACCAGGATGATGATCAATAATATCTTACAACCAATCATCATTGTCTCACAGTGAATCATTTCATTTGTTTGAAGGGTTGTTTGCCTTATCAACTGGATCCTTGTGACTACAGGCCATCTTCGAAAGACAGCTGCACGTTCTCCAATCCTGTGAACACGCCTGCATGCCCTACAAGTTGCATCGACGACCGCTACAATTTGCAAACTGACCGTATTTTTGGTGAGTATTTTCCACCAACATTCCACAGTAAGAAACCCCCTCCTCCGCGGTTTCAGTGGTCAGGCCTGACTTATTTTTGCGCCAAATCGTGGATTGGAATTATTTGCGGTAAATCTTGTATGTCCTGCCTAGGCGCTAAGTTTCCTAACTAACCTAGCTGGGGATCGGGTAAAACTGCTATTGCCTCCAGATTTAATTACTCGATTATCTGCTTGTCTCTAAGTACTTGATACCTTCGGGTTTTGTGGAATTTTGAGAGAAAAACGCTGGTTTTGATTTGATTGTATGGCGGGTTTATTATTTACTGTTGGAACGCTTGGTTCTTCTTTTATGGTATTTACTGAGTTTTGACATTGTGAAATGAAAATGGAGCCTTAGGTGGTTACTTAGCTTATCCCTACCTAAATGCGCGGAATTGTGGCGGCGGCGACGGGGGGAGTCGAGATCGGGTAAGCTGAAGTTTAAAGTACGTATGACTAACCTGGCGATCCTTTCGGGTCCAGATAATATTTAGAGATTTGTCCCAGGAAGTGTTGAAGGTGGCAGCTATCCACTTCTTTCGTGGAGGCGGCTGGTTCCCTCGGAACGACGTAGCCTGGAGTGATGCCGCTCTTTCTTCACTCAGCGGAAGGCAGAGCAGATGATTCAGATGCTTTCGCATCGTATAGCACTTGAGACTAGATCCTGATGCACAACCCTGATTTTGGTGGCGCCCAATAGTTTTGTTGCACGGCTGAGGGCGTATCCTTAGAACTCTCGGTGTTTCAATATTTGGGTCATTTTCACTGCTGTCTTTCGACCTCTCCTCGCTGATTGGGCGCGGTCTTCTAGAGGGCGTCATTTCTTCGGCTGATTAGCGAAAGCGGGGATAGATTTCCGCTAATCAGACCAGATTTTTTGGCGACGTGGGCCTTTCCAATATTGTTTTCCCTGGGAGCCGTTGATATGCTTCTTCCGGATTCGAATTGCAACGACTCAGTTCCCAGGGGGTAATACGAAACTTTATCAGCATGCGCGTCTGACAGGACTAAAACTAGGTAGGTCCACAAATGTTTACATTTTTTATTCCAACGTTGAAAGACTATTTAAAGTAAACAATACTGGTGTAATGTTGAGCGATACGATAGTCTAGCGACTCCAAGCAAAAGCGACTCCAACAAAATATGGTCGGCTGTATAGTTCAGTGAAGAAGAAAACCTCTACTAAATCCTTCCTATGGGTCCAAAATAAAATGTCTTAGTAGATACTAGATAATAGCCTAGGTAATACAAGTTCCAACTAGTTTTGGTCAGTGTACCTCCGAGTACTTCCTCACAGGCCTCAAAATGCTCGTTTTGAGACTCGGCTTTCTCACTACCGGAAGAAGGAAAACATTTGTACCGAAGACTAAAGAAGGAAAATTAGGACTTTCAAAATTGAAAATCTCCCTACTACTTGGAATTTTAGAGCATTCTGAAAATAAAGCTTGTCTCAACTGAATTCGTTTTTTTGGAAATAACAATACGTACCTACCTAGGTACTCAATTTTTAGATGAAGTTATAATAGTTTCATGAAATTTTGAGGGTTTGTGCGAGTTAGTCCTAAGGTAGTCCTCTAAAAATGTGAAAATCTACGCTATTACTAGAATTATGCTTAATATAGGATCGATTTGCTGTGAGCAAGAAGTTACAGTTCTATCTTACAGAAGTAGATAAATAGATATATTCAATTTTTGAACGTTTATTGAAATGGCTCCTCCTGTTGTATTCCAGTGAACCGCAGTTATGTGATACAAAGCGACGTTCAAGAAATTCAAAAGGAAATCATGGCTAATGGACCAGTTCAGGCTTCAATGATGGTCTATCAAGACTTCATGTACTACAACGGGAATGATGAAGGTCAGTTCGTTTGATAACAGGGATAGTACTTATGAGCTTCCCTCAAGAAATGCGTTTAGCATAGTGTGAAATTATTTTAGGATGCTGAAGTGGTAAATGCAGTTTTATAGCCAACTAGTTGGAAGTATGCTTTCAAATAAATTTCGGATTTCGGAGCCGAAGTATCACTGGTTAATAAACGTAAAAATTGCTCTTGAGGGTGGTTCTGACCACCCTTGGCTTTCAGGTCCCCTGGAGTCAAGGAAACACTTCACTTGACTTGGGATTGCGACAATGAATAGCTTGAGGGTTTTCTCTTGGAGTCAAGGGGTCCTCAAGAAGAACTCCTTCCCTCGGGGCCGTGGAGCCTCCCTTGAGCATCCCTTGAAGCCAAGGGTCGACTATGGATTCCACCCGTAGTGTATCAAAAAGGCCTTCTTGACCAAATTCTGCGAAATGTAGATCGTAATAGAATATTGCTCTGAGATCCTTAATGATTGATAAGACAGATTAACGGAATGGATTTCGGGCAACGACCTGGAGCTAAACCTCTCTAAGACTAAATGCGTTTGGTTTCGTCTACGGGTTCCTCAAATTATCCGGAGCCACGGCCTAAAGTCTAGTCTAGGAGTTGAGACTCTGAGAGTTGAGATTTTTCCATCAATTTCAAGGTGGATGAGAACCTCAGCTCCCGTCGCCATCAGATATCTTGGGTTAAGACTGAACAGTGATTGTTTCGCCATCGTTAAGTAAGTCCCTCAAGGGACATCTCAAGAAGCACACTTATATCTGCTTACCACACAAGGGACGTCTCAAGAATCACACTTTAATCTGCTTACCTCACTATTTTCCCGCCTCTCACAAGGTATAGGATCCTACTCTGGTCTGACACCAACCTTGAAACGACCTTTAAAATCCATAAGCGGGTGGCCCGAATTGTTCTTCAGGTCTCGCATTCTTCTTCAGGCCGTGGCCTTTCCAACACTTCACTGGGTCTCCTCACTCAGCCATCCCTCTGGATCTATCTGTGAGTCTCCACTCACTGGGGAACCTTTCCAGTGAAGAGACTGGGTTAATTCGTTAACTCCCTTCCGATCCGAATTTGTCATAGCCACCCGCGGCGATGATTGTCAGATTCGGATCCGTGGTCAGCTCGGGGGGTGACGTCACCCCCCCCTCAACATGAAGACGCCGTCTCCAGCCAGAGCGTCCCTCCCTCGGCGGGGGGAGCCAATCAGAAGTCTCCACCTGGCAGGCGCTCATCCGTCGAGGGAGCGGAGGGGGACCATCCAGAACAAAACCAACGAGCAGCCCCCTCCACAGGCAGACCCCCTTAGATATTCAGTAAGAGTCACCGTGAGCCCTGCTGCCCGTGAACTTGAGCCTGCTAGAGTCAAACCGCCCCCCTAAATACTTTCATAACGCTTTTTCGTAAGATCCCTGACCATCGAAATTGCCGTCTCGCGCCGAATTGATCTGGAGGAAGAACCCTTGGATTCCCTGGACGTCCGTCGCCACAACCACCACAACCGCCACATCACACCTGGAAGGATACCTCAGGGCCCTGACACGTGTGAGTGAAAACTATAACTTACCTTCTAACCATTGGCCAATGCAGTTAGGACAGTGCGTAGAAGTAATTCTGAAACAATTGGACAAAAGTCGTAATATTGAAAGTTGTAACTTAATGCTAAATTCGTACCTGCAACACAAAGTTAACCTATACTTACCATACTCACCTTTGTTGAAAACCTGGAACGTTGAACTGATATACTCTGGAAACCTGAAACACAAAGTCAAATTGGAGTATTAATTTGTACATTTGAAATATTATCTGAAAATCTATCCTATTGAACATTGAATCTTGTGCCATACTTACTTGTGTTGTTGCGCCCGTCAGGCTTCTTTTCGACACACCCTTCGGTGTGCCTAGTCAGAAAACCATTTGCATATTTAATAAACTTACCTTTTATTGTTGTAAATCTGCATTTGAATATCTTTTCTCATTTTACCTGGTTCCTCAGTGTGAAAACCGGAGCTTGGTGACGCGTCACACTCCGCCATCTTTTCCGAGGCGTCCCTCAGACGCCTTCGTAGGCCCCTTCGGCAGCGTCGCATTTGGCGGACGCCATTTTCTCAGTAGGACGCCCTTAAGGCTAACATTTCAGATTGCATCATCCCGAGGAATCCGACTGGCCGCTTCACCGCCTCGTCACAGGTAAATACCACACGCTACCCTTGTAAAATTAACTATTGTTTCGATATTTGTTTGTCTTCCCCTTCCCACCTGAGCTCGCCACGTTAGGTTTTGTGTCATTCGGTGAACTTGGGATCGGCACGTGGCGTCACAACCTCGTGCTGCTACCAACTACGCCGCGGAACGAAACCTTAACCCTGTCGAACGTAAATCCCGCTTACAACTGGTGTGTCGCCACAATCGTCACAATCACCACGAGTAAGCCGGGACGCTACCTCTGTGGTCATCGACACAATCGCCACAAGTAGCAGGCCTACAAATTTGGTGGCAGCGGAGTGGATCCCGGTGTGAGTAAGCCTCACACGAACTCACTCAAACTCGTAGGCCGTTCGACACGAGCTCAGTTCTAAATTTAGAGTCTATCGAAACAAACCTTGAAAATAAAACACACTGAGACAGGTAAAAGTAAAAATAGGTAGGCTGTACATCCATTTATTATACAGGAAAAGTGACATTAGAAGCAGCCTTCCGCACGAAACGACGCGAGAAGACGTCTCTTCTCGTAGTTGTATTTTTCTCGACTTAGACCGATTCACGCCGACAGACTTCTTCGTGCCTAGGTGGTAGTTAGTACAAATCGCTACCATGTTCCTCAATAATCCGACACCTAGCGACAGGGGGACCGAAACCCAATCGTCCTCCGGCACGGAAGCTGTAGAAACAATGACTCAGACAATGAAGGAGATGAACATTCTCCTTCAGCGATACAATAACGTAACACATGAAGCCGATAGGGAGGACATACCGCGCTCGGTATTCCTCGAAGTAGAGTCGTGGGACCCAGACGCGACCGGTGCATTAAGTGTTGTGTCGTTTTTTGCGAATTTTGATATGGTGACCACGGGTTTGACCTCGCGACAACGATACCGTTTACTCCGCACAAAAGCGCGGGGAACCGCTAAGCAATTCCTTATCGATCGGGATGACACGCTCGACGTAGACAACGTCTACGAGATCGTCCGTGACGACATGATCAAGTGGTTCCAGAAGGAAAACCCACAACACGCCGCCGCACTCCTGTGGACAGTCAAGCGGAACGCCACAGAAACGCTCCGCCAATTTGCCGACCGAGTCCGCAGCCTCGCCCGGTGTGCCGTCATGGAAGAAGGAGGACAACTCCGACGTCACGAACGCCACGACTGGGTAGAAAGAAAAACCCTGAGCGCTTTCATACGTGGTGTCAGCAAAAACATGAGCGCACTGCTCATCACAAATCGCCCCAGATCGATCCAGGACGCGCTGAGCAAGGCGGAGGAATTGGAGGAGACCCTAGACGACACAATCGACACAGACGAACGTTGGGACTTGGCGGCCATTACCAACGACCGCCGATGTTACAACTGCGGAAGTCCTGAACATTTCGCCGCTCGATGCCCGCGAAAAGACGAACCCCTACAGCGTCACAATCGACACAGGGAGGAGGACCACCGCCAAGATAAGCCCAGCGAGCGCCGAAGCGCCGAGAAACCAACCCCACGATATCCGTGTATGTTTTGCGCGGACAAAACACATTTCCCCGTAAGTTGCCCATTCAGCCCGAACAAGACCATATTTTGTGACTTCTGTGGCGTCCGAGAACATCTGGAGGAGGATTGTTACAAAAAGAAACGTCTCCTCCCCGTGTCGCAACCTGTCATGGCGCCGGCACATTCAATGGAGGTCGCCCGTTACAAGAAGCCAATCGAGGAGGCACATGTTCCCGCCGTGGAAGCTCCAATGTCGCGGACTATGAAAATCACCGTGGGACTGGGCCCGGAGGAACGAGAGATGACCCTGGACACCGGAGCTACGCTTTCGGTACTTTCAACACCCGTAAAGGGGATTCCAATTCTCCCAACCCGAGCGATCGCGTGGGGAGCTGATGGAATGCCCCTACATTTCTCCGGGGAACAACGCGTCGTCACGAGGATCGGCGAATGTGTATTTGAGCACACATTTTTAGTATTCGCAAGGAGAAGCGCTACGCTGGATCTTTTGGGGCTCGACGTACTTCGGAGGGTACCCATCACGTTTACCACGGGACCGGAAATGAAATTCCGCACCCCTAAAGGCGTCGTCCGCCCATATACGCCGGTCGACACACCCGAGGAAATCTACAGCGTGGGGGTAGTGTTGCGGCCCGAGGGGCGGGAATTTGGGACGTTTGTGGATCAAAATGAAATTCATGATCACAACGCTCCTCTCCCTAGCACCCCTTCGGCGGCAACAACTGCCTCCGCCACGCAAAAACTATCGTGCGTGGATTACGAAAAACCGGACGACATTTCGGAGGTGCGGGCAAATTTCGCCACAAATCAAGATGGCGTCGGAAGCCTGAAGTTTTGGAATCGGCAGTTCGGGGGCGTTTCTGTCCCTATCGATACACCCGTTGAGCGGTACGACGATACACCCCCCTACAAAAACTTGACGAAGGATCCGGCCCAAAACCTTCCACTCCCACCGAAAGTCCATTTCAGCACACCCATTTCACGACGTTGTGCAACCCCCACTACACCGACCGAATTCCGGGAAGTTGACGACGCAAGCGACAGCACGGACCCCGCACCGGACTTTGATGGAAAAACCTCCCTCGAAAAATGCCTCGATCGGATGCTCCACAACTACCATCGGACTTATATCGACACGGTGGATCGACACAGTGCGACACAGTTCGCCACAGAGGATCGTCACAATGCGACACAGTTCGCCACAGGGGATCGACACAACGCGACACGGTTCGACACGATGGATCGGCACAGTGCGACACAGTTCGACACAGCGGACCGGCACAGCCCGACCCAGTTCGCCACAATCGACCCATATGTTGAACCATGTCCCGATATAGTCGATACCCCTAATGAAACGAGTTCCCACGTATCCCTTAGAGAAGAAAAGGCCTGCGCCGAAATTTGTTCTATTATTCCCCCGAATCAAAACTATGAAAAAGAAGTATGTCTCAGCGCCACGCCAGACGGTCTAGAAGAAGAGGAGTGGGGGGAGCTACCGACCGACCAATGGGAAACCCCGTTACCCGAGTTCGACGTGACCTTGCAAGAGAAACTACGACATCTTACAACTTCGGACGCGGAACCAACTAGGGAATTGTTGTGTAAATTTCGGGACTTATTTAAGCCACCTACGGGGGAGGGATGTCGATTGAATGTATCCCACGAGATAGTTACGACTCAACCCACCGTTACACAACAAAAACCCTACCCGGTTCCTCACGCCCTCCGCGACGTCGTTGAAACTCAAATCAAGGATATGCTGTCAAATGGGGTAATTAGCCCGTCTACTAGCCCATGGTGTGCGCCTGTATTACTCGTCAAAAAGAAGACGCCGCCGGGAGAAAAGCAGCTTTGGCGATTTTGCACGGATTTCCGACAGCTCAATAAAATCACCAAAGGAGACGCTTATCCTCTTCCCCGTTTACAGGAGACCCTTGCGATGTTAGGTCAGTGTAAATGGTTCACAACCATCGACTTAATATCGGGTTATCACCAGATACCAGTTCACCCCGAGTCAAGGGAGAAAACGGCCTTTTCCGTGTTAGGACGTCATTTTCATTACGAAAAGATGCCGTTCGGACTGAAGAATGCGCCCGCTACATTTCAGCGAGTCATGAATGATGCCCTCGATGGAATCCTCGGAGATCATTGTCTCGTTTACCTGGATGACATCATAGTATTTTCCGCCACTCGAGAGGAACACCTCCAGAAATTGACTCAAGTTTTTGATCGATTAACCGAGGCCCGTCTTCAAGTGAACTTGTCGAAGTGCGAGTTTTTGAAAAACGAAGTTCGCTTTCTAGGTCACCGCATCACGCCCGAAGGAATCCTTACCGAGCCCGAGAAGGTCAAGGCCATTAAGGAATTTCCCGTACCTACCTCGGCGTTGAAACTGCAGTCGTTTTTGGGGCTGGCTGGGTTTTACCGGAGGTTCATACCTCGATACTCGGAGCTCTCGGTGCCCTTGACCGACCTCCTCCAGAAGAACCGACCCTTCGAGTGGACAAGTAAACAACAACAAGCGTTCGACGAACTCAAGGTCAAGTTGACCGAGGAACCCGTACTCGCCTTTCCTGACCTGAATAGACCCTTTGTGTTGGCCACCGACGCTTCCGGCTCCGCTTTGGGGGCTGTCCTTTCGCAGAACTTCGAAGGGGAAGAGAGGCCCGTGGCATATGCGAGTCGAAAACTCAATCCGGCCGAAACCAGGTATTCCGTCACGGAGAGAGAGTTACTCGCTGTTGTGTGGGCGGTCCGCCATTTTCAAAAATATCTCTTAGGTCAGACCTTTGAACTTCAAACGGATCACATGGCACTCACGGCCGCGATGCACCTCCGCGACCCGACATCACGAATCGGGAGGTGGGTTCTAAGGCTCGCTGAATACGACTTCGTTCCCCGATACAGACCCGGAACTCAGATGAAGCATGCGGACGGATTGAGTCGAATGGACATAGCCGTTGTGAATCTCGATTTCCCGCGCGAACTAATGATCGCAGCACAAGATCTTGATGATTGGGTCCAATCGATGGTTTTGAGTCGCGGGAAGGAGGGATTGCGTAAAACCAACGGAGTGTGGGAAATGAGAGTACGACACGATGGTAGACACGAATGGGTGCCCCTCATCCCCAGTTCACTTCGTGAATGGTTGATTGACAGATGCCATAAGAATGAGTGGGCAGGACACCCCGGAGTCGACGTGACGGAAAAGGTGGTGAGGCGACTCGGAAACTGGCCCGGACTATCGAGAGACGTCAAAGAACAGGTGCAACGTTGTGAAACGTGTTTACGTCGCAACACCCCGACGAATCTGAAAAGCCCGATTCAGAAGCCGCTCCTCCCCGAGAGACCCGGACACATCGTCGGCATCGATTTCGTGGGGCCCATCGTGACAAATGGAAAGTCCAAAAATCTCCTTACCGTGATCGACCATTTTACCAAATATGCTGAAGCATACGTTACCACCAATTGTACCGCCTCGACTGTCGCGCAAATTTTAGCGAAGGAATTTATACCGAGACACGGTGTACCCGAGAGACTTGTTTCGGACCGCGGAACCGCCTTCACCGCCGGATCGACACGCGAGCTTTGTGCCCAATGGGGAATACGGCAGATCTTTACGACCGCGTACCACCCAGAAGGAAATGGGGTGTGCGAGCGTTTCCACCGAACCTTGACCAATATTTTGGCGAAAATTACCAAAAAAACTAAGGACTGGGAAACCATGTTGCCCGTGGCACTCGCAGCGTACCGATCCAGCCCACATAAGAGTACTGGATTTACTCCAAATTTTCTTACCTTTGGAAGAGAAATACGCCTCCCGAACGACACCTTTCAAGGACTTCGAACACCTTTACCTGAGTCCTCCTTGTTGAAGAATCTCCGAATGGCCCGTGACGCCACGACACAATGCCTACACGAAGCCTGGAAGAAACGGACGGAAGCAATCAACGCCCGCCGCTCTCTGCGCTCTTTTGAGGCAGGGGACATGGTGTACCTGAAAGACATGCAGCCGCCCCCAGGTGTCGTAAAAAAATTCTGGAGTCCATGGAGTGGACCGTGGACGGTGCTGAAAAAACACTCGAATGTTACCTATGAAATCAGGGACTCACCCGACATAAAACGTCAGGTAGTACACATTAACCGCCTCAAACCGGCCTTTGTGCTGGGTGTACCGGATGATACTTTCCTGGACCATACTAAATCCAATCAAACTCCGGACATAGACACAATAAGGAACAGCCACGAACCGGAAACGGGGACACAGGAAGAAACAATGGAAGACTCTGATGAGGAGTTGCGATGGCCGCCTCCAAACCCGGCCATGATGGAATGTGGCGATGTGCCGACCGGATCTCACGAGAACGCTCCCACTACACCGTTTTCGGAACAATCAAACCAGGGGACTGCTTCGCCACAACCGACTCACCTCGAGGACGCGGATCGACACTCAGATCGCTCCTCGATCAGTGAAGAAGATAAAAGCGTCAGCTACCCTTTGGAAAAATCAGTCGAGAATTCAGCGGGAAACTCACAACACCCGGTCAACCACCCCGAGGACACTCGCCACAGCGAACACGATCGCCACAGCGAACACGATCGCCACAGCGAACACGATCGCCACAGCGAACAGGATCGCCACAGCGAGCACGATCGCCACAGCGAGCACGATCGCCACAGCAAGCACGACCGCCACAGCAACAGCCCTCACCAGGAACCAGTGGTACGCAAAGCTGAAGAGCCGTCGACACCTGAAGGTCTACCTCCGAAAAAACCCAGAGGAGAGGCGCCAATCGGAACCACTCCATATTCGTTCCGCCAGCGTGACCCTTCCGTAAATTATAAGCAACTCCACTTAGGCCGAAAGACAAACTGACTGACTACTAGGAAAGACTGACCACGACCTCGACACATGGTCCTTCAGACCAACAAGTTCAGCTTGGGTCCCTCAGACCAACCAATTTCAATTGGGTCCTTCAGACCGACAAACTTCACTTAGGTCCTTCAGACCAAGCCGAACCGTTACTTCTGCTACCTTCCTAACAAGGCCAGAATTATTTGTGTGAAGTACAATGAGATCAATTCCTGAGTCACTTTTCCTAGGCAGGATGTTACAGTAGGGCGTTTATTTGTCTGTTGTAGGATGGCACAAGAACCGCTAGATGAGTGGATAGTGGACGGGGGTCCCCAGTCGCCGGACCCCATGGTGGAGTTAATGAGGAGGCGAACAGAAAGGTTTGTCGCCGGCCTTCGAGACCAGTCGCCGGGACACGTGAGCACGCCCGCGCCACCCGACGACCCTTACGACGTGCTAGAGACTCTCTCAAACTTCGTGCGATTCACGATGTGTGGCGACACTCCGACCAGCCGCCACACTTCCGGGAATTCGGCGCTCCTCACGATCCTCCAGATACACAGGTGGATTCCCATCTACCAGAGGATCGTGCAGGAGCGGGATGCGTTGTTGGACCGCCAAACCAAGTGGCTGCTGGATCGACAACAACTGATCCAGCAACGGGACGCAGCCGTGGCGGAGTCCAAGGCAGCCAACGCACAGGTGGTAGTGGAGCCACCTGCGGCGAAGACCGCTACACCTGAGGCAACCAACCAGCTATCTGCAGAGGCACCTGCGGCGAGGTCTGCGGAGGCTGAGGAGAAGTTGGCTCGCTCCCCGGCTCCGCCCCCCGCTTCGTCCCCCGCCCCGTCACCATCGCCTCAGGCCGTCGAAGTCAGGAGTCCGCAGCTCAACCCGTACGTGGCCTTGACACCCTTGCACTCGCCGCCAACGACGCCTCGACCACCCCGGCGCGCTCGTGGGAGAGTTAGCTCCTATGAAGAATCCCCCACCCGGGACGTACCACCGACACCCGGGCGCTCTCCCGCGACATCCAGCGAAGACGAAGCAGAACCAGCCAAAACGATACCGCCTCCGGCTCACCCGAGGATCGTGCTGCGAATAAGCCGAAAGCGTCAGTGTCCCGTCTGCACCAAGAAGGTACCACAGCTCTTCGTCTTCCGGTGCCCGGGATGTAAGGAGTTCTGGCAACGTCTCAAGAATTTCCACCGCCAGGGACGACCGCTGCCGGAGTGCCCCGAGGACCATCGGGCACAGCGCGACCCAGCCAACTGTCGCGGGTGTCGTCGTCACGCCTACGAGCTGGCCATAAGGAAGGCGCGTCCCTTGGCTCCTCTGGGAATACCCAGCGTCGTCTTTGACAACGCTGGCTCCCGGAGGGAAGGGGGATGTGAGTCTCCACTCACTGGGGAACCTTTCCAGTGAAGAGACTGGGTTAATTCGTTAACTCCCTTCCGATCCGAATTTGTCATAGCCACCCGCGGCGATGATTGTCAGATTCGGATCCGTGGTCAGCTCGGGGGGTGACGTCACCCCCCCCTCAACATGAAGACGCCGTCTCCAGCCAGAGCGTCCCTCCCTCGGCGGGGGGAGCCAATCAGAAGTCTCCACCTGGCAGGCGCTCGTCCGTCGAGGGAGCGGAGGGGGACCATCCAGAACAAAACCAACGAGCAGCCCCCTCCACAGGCAGACCCCCTTAGATATTCAGTAAGAGTCACCGTGAGCCCTGCTGCCCGTGAACTTGAGCCTGCTAGAGTCAAACCGCCCCCCTAAATACTTTCATAACGCTTTTTCGTAAGATCCCTGACCATCGAAATTGCCGTCTCGCGCCGAATTGATCTGGAGGAAGAACCCTTGGATTCCCTGGACGTCCGTCGCCACAACCACCACAACCGCCACATCACACCTGGAAGGATACCTCAGGGCCCTGACACGTGTGAGTGAAAACTATAACTTACCTTCTAACCATTGGCCAATGCAGTTAGGACAGTGCGTAGAAGTAATTCTGAAACAATTGGACAAAAGTCGTAATATTGAAAGTTGTAACTTAATGCTAAATTCGTACCTGCAACACAAAGTTAACCTATACTTACCATACTCACCTTTGTTGAAAACCTGGAACGTTGAACTGATATACTCTGGAAACCTGAAACACAAAGTCAAATTGGAGTATTAATTTGTACATTTGAAATATTATCTGAAAATCTATCCTATTGAACATTGAATCTTGTGCCATACTTACTTGTGTTGTTGCGCCCGTCAGGCTTCTTTTCGACACACCCTTCGGTGTGCCTAGTCAGAAAACCATTTGCATATTTAATAAACTTACCTTTTATTGTTGTAAATCTGCATTTGAATATCTTTTCTCATTTTACCTGGTTCCTCAGTGTGAAAACCGGAGCTTGGTGACGCGTCACACTCCGCCATCTTTTCCGAGGCGTCCCTCAGACGCCTTCGTAGGCCCCTTCGGCAGCGTCGCATTTGGCGGACGCCATTTTCTCAGTAGGACGCCCTTAAGGCTAACATTTCAGATTGCATCATCCCGAGGAATCCGACTGGCCGCTTCACCGCCTCGTCACAGGTAAATACCACACGCTACCCTTGTAAAATTAACTATTGTTTCGATATTTGTTTGTCTTCCCCTTCCCACCTGAGCTCGCCACGTTAGGTTTTGTGTCATTCGGTGAACTTGGGATCGGCACGTGGCGTCACAACCTCGTGCTGCTACCAACTACGCCGCGGAACGAAACCTTAACCCTGTCGAACGTAAATCCCGCTTACAACTGGTGTGTCGCCACAATCGTCACAATCACCACGAGTAAGCCGGGACGCTACCTCTGTGGTCATCGACACAATCGCCACAAGTAGCAGGCCTACATATCCTTCTTTGTGTCCTGTGGAATAATTTATGTAATAATAATAAATGTTAGCGCACTCACAGTTATGGTGAGTCCCCAACACCAGTGGCATTACTGAGTAGTCATTCTATTCTCCATCCAAAGTAACCTATGTATGTCTCCTAGAATGCATAAACTATAATGTTTAATTCATGTCTTCACATGAGGATTGAAATTTTTTGTTTCTCCACACATACGTTGCAGAGGTGTACTACCACTACCTAGGCGAGCTCTTGGGAGGCATGTCAGTCAAAATCATTGGTTGGGGAACGGCCGCAGGAAGCCAAACAGACTACTGGCTCGTCGTTAACTCCTGGGGCTCCAGCTGGGGTCTTGATGGCTTATTCAGGTTAGTGGCCAAAAAACGCCATAAAATTATGTATGTAACATTAAGTACCTTTATATATAATTTAATAATTATATAATTTATACAAAATTAGTTGAATATTCCGCGTTAATATTCCACCCTTTTTATCTCCATTGTTCTGAGGGGTAGAAAAAAACTACAAATCTTCGATTCTTGTTGGTTTTCTCGTGAAAAATGGCGACTTTAAAGGCTCGTTTTAACCTTCCATTGTTCGAAAAAGTCGATAATGAACGTTGAAATCAGGAAGCCATCAGGCTTCTTGTTGTGCTTTTATGCTAGCATGCCGGGAACTTCAGGAGAATGATGGCCAGCGAGTTTACTGCTGCACACACACTGTTCAGTGTTTCTTCTCTCATTCTTCAATTCTAATATTATCAAGCTAATCAATACTGTTCTTCAATACCTAGGTACTCATTCATAAAAACCGATACCTCCGACAGACGGTAGAAAAATACCAAGTCGTAATGTTTATTTCAATTTTTAAATGTAGCAAAATTTATGTTTTAACCTTGAAAAGGTTTTAGCGATGGGACCCCCCGCCGAAAAACGACAGGAAAAATCGACAGTAAAAAGCGACAGTAAAAATCGACAGTAAAAAGCGACAGGAAAAAGCGACAGGAAAGTAGCGCTATGATCCTGTCCTGTTGAACGAGGGAAGCTGAAATTTGAGAGGGCGGGTCAATGGAGAATGCTGAAGGCGCCTGAGTGATCACTGATCAGCTGAGCGAGCTCCAAGGACATTTTCTCTCCTGTTGAACGCAGGAAGCTGAAATTTGAGAGGGCGGGTCAATGGAGAATGCTGAAGGCGCCTGAGTGATCACTGATCAGCTGAGTGAGCTCCAAGGCCATTTTCTCTCCTGTTGAACGCAGGAACCTGAAATTTGAGAGGGCGGGTCAATGGAGAATGCTGAAGGCGCCTGAGTGATCACTGATCAGCTGAGTGAGCTCCAAGGCCATTTTCTCTCCTGTTGAACGCAGGAAGCTGAAATTTGAGAGGCAGGGTCAATGGAGAATGCTGAAGGCGCCTGAGTGTTCACTGATCAGCTGAGTGAGCTCCAAGGCCATTTTCTCTCCTGTTGAACCCAGGAAGCTGAAATTTGAGAGGGCGGGTCAATGGAGAATGCTGAAGGCGCCTGAGTGATCACTGATCAGCTGAGTGAGCTCCAAGGCTATTTTCTCTCCTGTTGAACGCAGGAAGCTGAAATTTGAGAGGCAGGGTCAATGGAGAATGCTGAAGGTGCCTGAGTGGTCACTGATCAGCTGAGTGAGCTCCAAGGCCATTTCCTCTCCTGTTGAACGCAGGAACCTGAAATTTGAGAGGGCGGGTCAATGGAGAATGCTGAAGGCGCCTGAGTGATCACTGATCAGCTGAGTGAGCTCCAAGGCCATTTTCTCTCCTGTTGAACGCAGGAAGCTGAAATTAGAGAGGCAGGGTCAATGGAGAATGCTGAAGGTGCCTGAGTGGTCACTGATCAGCTGAGTGAGCTCCAAGGCCATTTCCTCTCCTGTTGAACGCAGGAACCTGAAATTTGAGAGGGCGGGTCAATGGAGAATGCTGAAGGCGCCTGAGTGGTCACTGATCAGCTGAGTGAGCTCCAAGGCCATTTCCTCTCCTGTTGAACGCAGGAACCTGAAATTTGAGAGGCAGGGTCAATGGAGAATGCTGAAGGTGCCTGAGTGGTCACTGATCAGCTGAGTGAGCTCCAAGGCCATTTCCTCTCCTGTTGAACGCAGGAACCTGAAATTTGAGAGGGCGGGTCAATGGAGAATGCTGAAGGCGCCTGAGTGATCACTGATCAGCTGAGTGAGCTCCAAGGCCATTTTCTCTCCTGTTGAACGCAGGAAACTGAAATTTGAGAGGGCGGGTCAATGGAGAATGCTGAAGGCGCCTGAGTGATCACTGATCAGCTGAGTGAGCTCCAAGGCCATTTTCTCTCCTGTTGAACGCAGGAAGCTGAAATTAGAGAGGCAGGGTCAATGGAGAATGCTGAAGGTGCCTGAGTGGTCACTGATCAGCTGAGTGAGCTCCAAGGCCATTTCCTCTCCTGTTGAACGCAGGAACCTGAAATTTGAGAGGGCGGGTCAATGGAGAATGCTGAAGGCGCCTGAGTGGTCACTGATCAGCTGAGTGAGCTCCAAGGCCATTTCCTCTCCTGTTGAACGCAGGAACCTGAAATTTGAGAGGCAGGGTCAATGGAGAATGCTGAAGGTGCCTGAGTGGTCACTGATCAGCTGAGTGAGCTCCAAGGCCATTTCCTCTCCTGTTGAACGCAGGAACCTGAAATTTGAGAGGGCGGGTCAATGGAGAATGCTGAAGGCGCCTGAGTGATCACTGATCAGCTGAGTGAGCTCCAAGGCCATTTTCTCTCCTGTTGAACGCAGGAAACTGAAATTTGAGAGGGCGGGTCAATGGAGAATGCTGAAGGTGCCTGAGTGGTCACTGATCAGCTGAGTGAGCTTAAATATTACAGTGGAAGAAAGATAAAGAGGGAGAGGGAGCAAAAACCTTTTCAAGGTATGTCACATTTTAGCCATTAGGCTCTAAGCGGAAATCATCCGGCGCGCAGCGCCGAGTTTTCACTTAATAAACTTTTTTTCTACTATTCGTTGCGGTTGTCAATGCAATGGGGAGCAAGAAGGAAAATAAGTTAACTTGGATCGTAGAATAGGCAGTCATGTCTTAAACAGAATCCAAAATTACAAGACCGTCAAAATCCTAGTTACCAACTTGTGAATAATAAAAGTAATGCTGTTGAAAAAATATACCGATTTTGTTCTTTCAGAATAAGAAGAGGTACGAATGAATGCGGTATCGAGTCCAACGTGATCGCAGGGGACCCTTCTTTGGATCACTCGCATCCCTTCGCTTCGCTCAAGACATCTGGACGTCCTACAAAATAATTATGCAGAAATTTGGAAATTGGAACTGAAAAATACTGTTAGGCACGTCAAAAAGAAAGAAATCTCCAGTACAACCTCCTCAGCTATTAGGCAGGCACAAAACTAACGTTGTGTCATACGAGTGTGGAATAAATAATTATGCATGTGTAAGCTTCATCACATTTCTTTAATAGTCCCCTACAACTTTAATTTAAGAAAAGTGTTCAAAATACAAGAAGAAAAAAATGTTGTCTTTTGTCGTGACATCCCTCTCTTGTGCACATTCCACAAATAAAAACGCTGCAAATTATTACACAATAGTTTCTTATTTTTCTATATAGATCACTCGTCTGCAAAGAACACGGCTTTGCCATTGTTACCACAAACCAACATGAAGATTTCGATCAGCTAAAATTTGAACGGCGATTCACACTCGTGTTTCTGATTTATCGTAAGTCCAACCCTTAAATTCTCGTAGGGAGCGAACGAACGGTTTGTCATACAGGGCTCCGCGTGGTCCCTAAAAATTCAATACTATCTTAAAGTAATAGAAAAACAATACCTTTAAATCAAAATTTTTTGAGTTAGAGCGTTTTCAAAATTTCAACTTTATTTTTCAACCCTTAGAAGTGACCGATATCAACCAAAAGCTTCGGGACACAACTAGACCCCAAAAGGAGCCTACATACCAAATTTCATCAAAATCGGTCAATGCTAACTGAGGAAAGTGCCGCGTACGGCGAATGGCAGACGGACGGACAATTTTTTATTCGATTTTTGGATTCTAAAAACGAACTTTCTTTTTCTTTTTGGATTCTTTATTTCTTGAAACTTGTACCAACAAATTTTGAGGGGGGTTAAAATTGTTTTTTCTTGGTCGATTCTAAAGGTTTATTATTGAAAATAATAAACCAAAACGCTGCAAATTATTACACAAAGGTTTATTATTTTTCAATATAAATCACTCGTCTGCAATGAACACGGCTTTGCTTACTTCGCTTTTTTTAAATTTTAATTACTCTGTGTCGGTGCGGCATCTTTGGCCATCCGACCTCTCGCAGCCCAGTATAATTGCGCGGTCCGGTGGTACTGGTTTTGGTCTGCGCAGCTCTGACCTCCTGCAGGGCTTCACAGCTCTCAAGGTGGTCTCCATCCATTTATCCAGTCCGGAGCCATCAGTTTATACTCGAAGCCAGAGGGGGGTGGGTTACCTCTCATTGAGGGTCTCTAGAGCTGTCATTCTCAGCTCAGAGGAGGATGACTGTCCCTTCCTCACCTCCTTGGTTAGGTCCAGCCTGCCCTCTGTCTGATGCAGCACAACTAGGTGAGTCTCGATGTAGAAGGCTTCCCGAGGATCCTGGGTGATGCCATGCTTTCTTTCTATGGTCTCTACCA
Organism: Apolygus lucorum; assembly: GCA_009739505.2. Taxonomy (NCBI): domain Eukaryota; kingdom Metazoa; phylum Arthropoda; class Insecta; order Hemiptera; family Miridae; genus Apolygus; species Apolygus lucorum. The sequence goes on along the minus strand of CM019179.2, from coordinate 28,632,971 downwards.
TCGAGGAAAAGTTCTGTTGTGTGCATAGTAGCTGAGATACCACTTCATGTCTCTGCCAGCGTGGGTCGTCAAGTCTGAGGAGTCTCTCCTTCAGAGCGACTGCGGCAATTTCCCTTTGGACACTGAGGGGCTCAATCCCAGTCTGCAGTTCCATGGATGCAATTGTGGTGGACTGGGGTGCTCCCGTGATTAGCCTCAAGGCAACATTTTACGTTTTGTCCAGCTTTTCTAGTGTTTTTGCCGAGGCTGTCACCATCAACTCCTCCCCATACTCCATCACTGGACGAACATATGTTTTGTACGTGAGGGCTAGCAAATCCTGATGGGCACCCCACTTCGTTCCAGTAAGTTGCCTGGAACGAAGCTTTCTCCTCACCTTACACGATAATTGAACGGTTTCGAGACGGGTAATCATCCCAATCACCACACCCTCATGTATTAACGGTTTTGTGCCAGGTAGATCACCCTCACTATCACCTATGTCAAGTAATCAGTTTCAGGCTGGCCGATGATCTCCATTAAAATCTGAGTAAATTAAGACTTAATTTACTTATAACTTAGTTATAAAAGTCAGTTCAATCCATCAATAATCAACATGTTTATTTAACAATATAAACAGATTTTTACAATACGTGATCCCGTTATGGTATCTACCAATGGGTAGATCGGGCTTCAGAGGGCATTGGGGCCATCTGTGTGGCAACACTGCCAACAGTGGTACGGTGTTCAAGGGGGATAGTCCCTGGAGTGGGGATAGTCGTAGATACCCTTTGCCGTGACTGTTGGGGTGGAAATTAATGAACTCATGGAGGCTGCATCCTACTTCATAATGCGGTCGCCAAGCAGATAGCAGGAGCTCTGTCGTCTAGCAGCTGGGATGTTGAGAGGGAGGTTAATACTACATTCCAAGAGACCAGGGTAAGAAGCCTGATATCGTTGCAGTCAAGCCTGACAGGTCTTGCATTATCCTGGATGTCCAAGTTTTCAATGGCAGCTTGGACATGGAGCCGACCTGGCGGGCTAAGATAAGAAAGTATGATCGAGATGATTTACAGCAAGCAGTGTCGGAGCTAAGAGGGGTGGCACCCAACAACAATCAGGGTGATGGCTGCGATCTTGTCAAGGTGCACGAAAAGTGCCACAGAGTTGCGCAAATTGGGCATCTCAGTAGGCGTAGTCCATGGTGTCACCAGACACGTACTGCTCGGTCATATTTGAACTGGTGGTCTTTCTATAGAGGCACTTCCCGTCATCCCTCTCTCCCACCCCCACCTTCCTCATCTTACCTCATCCTAGGGCCGGCGTCGGTTGAGTCCTGAGCATACTCCCCATTAATATTTGATTAATTTTTTTAATTTTTGATTTTGGCGTGCCTCCTCCGTCTTTGAGGAGAGTAAGCTAAAGAAAGAAAGAAAGAAAGAAAGAAAAAAACTAAAAAAAAAAAAGCCATAACTTCAACAATTTTTATGCAATTTTGAAGAAATATTCAGAGATTGTGCGAGTTGACGTGCAGAGTCCCCTATGAGGGTAGTGGAAGGTACTTAGGGATTGATATTATCAGATTAACTACTATGCATTGACTACTGCATCTACACAATCGGGTTATGGGTACGAGGAAGCTATGTGCCACACCCACTTGGCAGACTTTTTAATGGTACATACGTTTCAGGGAAGCGTCTTCGCCTTCTTCCGCCTTTATAAAACTGGTTTGGAGCTCATCCTATGGGCTGTTGCATTTTGCTTCTTATTCAGTAGTAGCCATCGAGCAAACCATTTGTTCACCAACTTCATTTTTTGCGTATGAATCCTGTTCTCTTCTGTTCCTATTCTGTTTCTTTGTTCTCTTCTCATTATCATATAAGCCACACATTGCATCCACGTCTTGCAGAGGTAAAACTCGTCGATAGGTTCTAGAATTGGTTTTTAAATGGAGAAACGTATTTTAATGTAAATCACAATGTGGGAAGCAAATGTATTTTTTTTTTTTTTTTTTTTTGAGAACGGGCGAAAGAAAGGGTGAAGGAAGGGGAATTGGATAATAATAACCTCATGTACCAAGTAAAATTAATAAAAGTATAATTCAACGGAATACTTTTGAAGAAATAACAAAAATTTGAGGGTAGCCATAATTTCATGAAAGAAGAACCAATAACAGCCTAGTGGGAAACCACCTAAAACTTAAAATTAATGAAACAATGAAATCATATAGTGGGCAATTACAGGAGACAAAAACCACAATTCAATCCAAAGTTACCGATGTTGAAATCCAGTTTTGGTGACAATTTTGTATGTTGCCAACGACTAATGAACCGTTGAAATACAGTAAGTACCAACTAACGAATGTTGAAATTTGAAAACGATGCAAATTGGAATGTACAGTAAATACAGAGACAAGAAAGCAGAAGAATGTGGGTAGATGAAGTTTGCGTCGTCCCAGAATTAATGACCAAAACTTGAGGGACTAATTTGCAACAACTCAAGTCCGATATTTTGTCCGAAATCCCCATCTAATCGACTTTTTTCCCCGTGTTTTCGATCTTATTCGTAAAAATGTCAGTAACTCCCGGATATTTCTCAAATTCAAATTTGAGGATACCAATGAAGAGAGCATTAATCCATTTCAAGCCAAGGGTAGAAATAACAGAGTAATGAGAGGAGGATGAGTTATTTCACAGAATTCCGGCCGAAATAAGGCGTCATTTGCTCACCAATCGAGCGCAAAAATGCTCCAAATTTTATGAATTTAACATTTTACAGGATTTGAGAGGTCTCAGTTTTCTAAATCAGTATGTTTTATCCATTTCATTGTTAAAAATCTAAAAAAATTCTATGTAAAATGTAAAACTCTATTTACGGAGCAGAATCTGTTTCGACTCATGGCACAGGACGCTCACTCGCCCAGGATTGAATTTGAGCCACCATAATCACGCTTTTGGCCAAAATGTCTTTTAAACAAAATTTCCCAAATCTTATTGAGCTCCTGAATGCCTGGAGTACCCCTATCAATGCATGCTGAGCAAATGAAACGATGGGAAGAACACTTCACAGAAGTACTAAACCAACAGTGTGACGAACCTCAAGAGCCACAATTTAGGATGCCAGGTTCGTGCAATCTGATAAACGAGGGAGTGCCATCGCAGGGTGAAATATCAGAAGCCCTGACTGAAATGAAAAATGGGAAGGCACCGGGTATTGATGGTATAACTGCAGAGTTGCTCAAGGCAGATGTCCAGGTCCTCACTCAGGCAACTGAGCCCCTCTTCAAGAAAATATGGGAGGAAGGAAGAGTTCCATCAGAATGGTGTAAAGGACTAATTGTCAAAATTCCCAAGAAAGGTGACATTTCAGAATGTACCAATTGGAGAGGAATTACCCTGCTACCAATTCTGAGTAAAGTGCTGAGCCGCATAATCCTAAAGCGAATTAAAGGAATGGTAGAGTCCCAGCTGAGAAACGAGCAGGCAGGCTTTAGGGAGAACCGTAGCTGCACAGATCTCATCAACTCCCTCAGGATCATCTTAGAGCAATGTGCAGAATGGCAGAGTCCGCTGTACTCAGTCTTCATAGACTTTGAGAAGGCTTTCGACTCCCTGGACAGAACTATCATGTGGAAAATTCTAGAGCGGTACGGGATCCCCAAAAAGATCATTGAACTCATCAAGAGTATGTATAGCGACTTTAAATGCCAGGTGATCCACGAAGGCCAACTCACGGACCCAATAAAGATTGAGACGGGAGTAAAACAAGGCTGTGTCCTTTCGCCGACTCTCTTTATAATGATGATAGATAGCATAATGAGGGGTTTGCTTGAGGGAAGACGAAGAGGCATTCAATGGGGAATAAGCGAGCGGCTGGAAGACCTTGATTTTGCTGACGACGTTTGCCTCCTCTCCCAACGATTTACCGATGCACAAAGCAAGCTAAGCGCCCTAAGCCAAATTGCAAGCCGGGTTGGATTGCAGATCAACTTGGGCAAGACCAAGGCGCATGCCAGGACCCACTTGTTCTGAGGGGTGTGCAGGTTGAGCGTGTGGACTCCTTTGTCTACCTCAGAAGCACAGTTACGAGGGATGGAGGTGCAACTGAGGACGTGAAGAGTCGAATATGAAAAGCAAACGGGGCATTTGTCCAGCACTATCCTGTATGGAAGAATAGGAATCTTACCCGAAAGACCAAGCTAAGGCTCTTCAATACCAACGTCAAGACAGTACTGCTGTATGGCAGCGAAACCTGGAAGGTCACGGAGTTCATCACTCGTCAGCTGCAAACTTTTGTGAACCGTTGCCTAAGGAGAATCATGGGGATTTGGTGGCCAAATGTAATTTCGAATGCAGATCTTTGGAGAGCCACTGACCAGCTTCCTATCGGCGAAGAGGTGAAAATGAGGAAATGGAGTTGGGTAGGCCACACACTGCGAAAGCCCGATGAAGCTTTAGAAAAGATGGCTTTGCAGTGGAATCCTCAGGGAGAGGGGCGACGAAGAGGACGGCCCAGGGAGATCTGGAGGAGGTCTGCCGAGAGAGAATTGCGCCAGGTAGGCAAAAACTGGAGTGAAGTAAGAAGGATCGCTGCCAGCCGAGATGATTGGAGAAATTTTGTCTCTGCCCTATGCTCCAACAGGAGTTAAAGGACATAAGAAGAAGAAGAATGAAGAGAGCATTAACCCATTTCAAGCCAACGGTAGAAATAACAGAGTAATGAGAGGAGGATGAGTTATTTCACAGAATTCCGGCCGAAATAAGGCATCATTTGCTCACCAATCAAGCGCAAAAATGCTCCAAATTTTACGAATTTAACATTTTATAGGATTTGAGAGGCCTCAGTTTTCTAAAATGTTTTATCCATTTCATTGTTAAAAATCTAAAAAAATTCTATGTAAAATGTAAAACTCTATTTACGGAGCAGAATCTGTTTCGACTCATGGCACAGGACGCTCACTCGCCCAGGATTGAATTTGAGCCACCATAATCACGCTTTTGGCCAAAATGTCTTTTTAACAAAATTTCCCAAATCTTATTGAGCTCCTGAATGTCGAAGAAAATTTTTTTTTTTGGAAAAGTTTAGGTACAGCAAGAACGAGAAAAAATTCTTTTACAGATTTTCCACAAATTCAATATTTTTTTTTTTTTTAAATCATTATTATGACGATGCAAAAATGCATCAGTGGCCGGAAACGGGTTAAATTTCCTTTTAGCTCATTACGCAATCAGCATTTTTCAGATGAGTAGAGGTGCGTGATAAATTACGCCAAAGTGAACAATTAGAAACAGTATTTTTAAACGATATTTCCATCCATTCTCAAACGTCCCTTTATTTGAAAAAATATCTACAATTCAGCAACTTTTCAACGGTATTGAGGCGAGGATGTTCTTTTTTCATGTGTTCAGGGTTTTTGAGTGTTATTTTGCATCTAATTTACCACCTCGAAAGCTATATTAAGTCCGTTATCAAAGATTGAACCTCATTTCCTCCATTTTCACTCTACCTCGATGACTCTTGCTTCGAAATCAAGATTGTGTGATGGTGTCATGCCCCTTCTATCTCCCAATCCCAACACAGGGTTTCCCACCAGACAAAGGCCCCTTCTAAAACCGCAATTTCTGTGGCATTTTTAAATATTTTCATCAGCATGTTTTTTTTTTAAATTCCAAAAAGAAGCACGTGCGCAATATACATAACGCACACCAACTTTGTTTTTTCAAATAGGGACACCATTTTTTTTAATTCCAAATTTGGATTCTACGCAAAATTTCATGAATTGTCGACTTCTCATCCGTTTTTCTGTTTAGCGCGCAACCTGTCCCAGAAGTGCGCAAAGCTGTCAACTATCAAAATTGCGCAAAATATGGATTCTAGTGAAACCCAAGTGTGGTACATGAATTTCCATGATTTTTCAAGGCTAATTCACGTGATACAATCAATTTTTTTTTTTGACCGGTTTTTAGCTAACTGATGACCGAAATTATATTATTTTTGGTCAATATTCCGCTAAAATTGGGTCAAATGAAAGAAATGGATGGCATCACGCGAATCAGCGTTAAAAAGTAATGGAAATTCATGCACCACACTTAAGCTGGATGGACATGGGACGGAAAGGTCGGAATTACAGAAAGAAATGATGCAATCCGATTGGCTGATTTTCCCCAGTGGAGAATGGTGGCCGCCATCTTGAGGAGGAGGAAACTTTTATACCGTCGCCCGTCTTCAGCGTTCTGCATGCCTGCACCAGAAGTCAGGAATGATAACCACTAGTGGAGGTTGCACTAGGGGTGGCCGACTGTCAATAGTAGCCAACAATCTATTGCTTCGATGCGATTGATGCGTTGAGGAGTTATGATAATGTATTCCCAGAATTTTGGCAAAATCCCAACAAACTGTGAAACATTGTTCATCTGGCATTCGTAAAAATAGATGAGCATGTGAGTAAATTAAAAATTCCAAGAGCAATTGTACACCTTTGTCGTAAAAACCATCGAAACTATCGACTGTTGGAAAAAACAATTGATCGTTGCAAACGACAATCGACAAATCATTCCGTCCTTTCTGTCCATTACATCCATGTGAACCTCCCGTCGACTCCGCCTACCTCCTCCCCTCCACTGGTTTTCTCGTCTTTCCATCTTTGCCATTTCCACCCTCTTCAGTCCCATGTTCAGCCAGCTTTAGGGTTAACAAGAGTCCATATTTTGCGCAATTTTGGTAGTTAAGAGTCGAAAATTCATGAAATTTTTCGAAGAATCCAAATTTGCAATAAAAAACGAGTTCCCATTTGAAAAAAAAAAAAAAAAAAATTTCGATGAAATTTTTAAAAAACAGAAATTACGGTTTTAGAGTCTTTGTCTGGTGGGCCACCCAGTATAATACAACTGTTTTGGTTACATGAATCGCCAATCTTTCAAATTGTACTGAAAGAAAAATATCCTTGAGTTGCTGACTAACATACAGTTGATATGTTCAGAACCTCAATAGCCAAGACCAGTTTGTGGGATGTTATTAAAGATTTTTTGTCGGGTACATGAAATCCCCTATTCGAGAGTAACTTTTGAAGACTTGTAGTTGTTTATTCAGAATTACCTGGCAACCAAAACAATCCTTCATGCAGGGAGGTTGCACGATCATCTCCACCGATATGTATTAAAAGCATAAAACGATATGATTGACGAATGTTAACTGGTTACCAACGGCGGTTAGCTGGTTTAATGAACCGGTTCCCGAAGTTAAGGTCAGTCGGCTCGGTATATTAGAGAGTTACAGCAATATTTGGAACTGTCATTCCGTGAGAAGCTGCTACAGCGAGCATTGAGTGGATGCTATAGGTACCACAGAAACTTTGTTTCCGTGTGGCACCCCCCAGGTGGCGGATCCGCGAACTATAACAATCGAGTCAACCTTCCATGGTGAAACCTTGACACGGAAATTGGAGCCTTGAGAAATTTGATGTTCGTGTTGTAGTGCCACGAAATTTCAATTTCGGAAAAGCATGAATTTCAAGCTGCAGAGAGAGGGAAATCATGTCACTTTTGAAGGGAGAAATTCCCGAAAAATTATTGTACGTGCGGGAATCTGCTTGATGATAAAAGATAATTAATTTTATGTTCTCCAGAAGAATGGCCAAAGTGATACAAAGTACCTGTAACTTTCCAACATTAGGCTCATGCGATTAACGTTGCTTTAGATTTTACAACACTCCATAGATAACAATAACACATTGAACGCGGATCGCGTCGAGGTCACACAAATCCCAGAGTCCCTGCGGCAGGCAGCGTCAAAGTCACGCAAATGCCTTCCTCAAAAGGTTCAAGAGAATATCTGCTCCTATTCTTTTGTTCCCCGTTTCCGCTCTTTTCTAGCTGTTTTTTGTGACAGATGAACTATTTATGAGATGAACGGTTCAATCTGGAGATGAATCGGTTGATGTTGAAGGTCATGAGCAGTTATCAAAGTGACACCTTATCTTTGCGCGCTTCTCGAAAAAAAAGTCTGCGCAACAGTAGACCAACTCGTTTTTTCCCACATTCAACGTGTTAACTCAATCCGCGGTTTTGTTTTCGTTGAACCGATGAAGGAAAACAGGAAGGAAAATATAAGGAAATCAATGAAGTATGATCGTTCATCACCCAAAATAATCGTAAAAGTATGAAAAAGTAAATGCAAAATTAATGTGAGTAATCGTTTATTTCAGTCGAGGAGTAGATGACAGACAACCGAATTCATCGAGATTGGTAGTTTATGATCGACCTCGGACTGATCTATCTTTTCATATTCCAAGTATTCCAATGTTACCTTTTCGAAGTAAAATAATACGAAGTCTGTCAAAAAGGTAGAGGATCCCTTCAACGGGAAAGAAATCGAGATCAATCGTCCAACTGATCTCATCGAGATCGAACATCCGCCATCCACACTTCAGATGCAGAAACAGACCGAACTGTATAAGGGATCAATTCTTCAATCTTCAATTCTCTTTACTGCGACCCCAAAAATAAAGAACTCACAAAACACTTCAAATCTAAAGAAACAGACTGATCAGCTGATTGACGGCGGCCATTAGCTCAGCTACGAAAACAAGGAGTTGAATATTAGGTTATATCACAGAATTTACGCGACTCTCACGTAATTTACACGAGACAGCCGTGTTCTGTGAGCCTTGGGTTTTTTACGTATCTTGGCTCGCTGTAACTCTCTATTATCTGGATTGGTGACCGCAGGTCATGATAATTTTTTTGGGTTGAGTCGTAGGTGAACCCCACTCGACTTACTTAAGAGGGCGAGGCAAATCCATGAGCGAAATAATCAAAACCAATTCTGATCGTCCTTTTCGAAGATGGCTGATGACTTCCACAACGCCAGGAATGGCAGAAGACGAAAATTCAACCCGAGATGTTTACTTAGCTTACTATACTTCATGTTAACCGGTTCACTCAGTCAACATCAATAAACAACTAGCATTCACGACAAAGGAGGACCCCTAAATTACACCAGAATTAGGTGATTCACGTAAAAAATGTGTTGGGATAAAGGTTGTAATACATCTACGTATAGAATATAATTCATTAACTATTCTTTACTTCATCGCCTCAACATGGACTTATGAACAAATGACGGTTGGGCAGTTCGAGTATGTACAACCAATAGATTTCTGAATCAGAAACTCCAACTACCAACCCAAACCTAACAAATACTATTTTAAAAATATACACTTAACCGTAAATAAATTATTAGATACTTATTGGCGTATCAACTACAAGAGTTACAATAAATAATTGTTGAGTCAATTCATCAAACAATTTACAGGGTAAACGTGAAGGGAGGAATTTGCAAAATTCAAGAAATTAAAACTACGAACAAAGGTACTAATTTTCAAGCAGAGGCAACACGGTACAAAATTGTGGCTCCCAGCGCCTAGCGAGTATTTCGCATAGTACCTACCAGACAGGGGGCACTAAGCAGTTGGCGCCCTGCGTTTGTAACGTTTCCCAACTGTACAGGTTAGGAGAGAAAGAGAAGACAAAACTCGTCGAGTGTAACGCTAATACTACATCTCTAAGGTTCAACAGTTGGGACATAGTGTCACTAACTTAAGGGGGTCTGTTAATCGCTGTTAGCTCCTCGTTCTGGGTTTGTATTTCCTTAACTTGAAGGCGCTCAAATTGTACCTAAATTTGAAATTTTCAAGGAATTTTTGAAATTTATTAGTGCAGCTGTCTTGAGAATTGAAAAACTAAAAGATTGCAGCTGGAATAATCAAAATCGATAGATAATTGCAAGAGAAAAACGGGAAAAACCGAACTGAATAAACGGTTATTCCCATTTTTCTCTCGCAATTATTTTTCGATTTTGATGATTCCAGCAGCAATATTTTAGCTTTTCAACTCCCTAGACTGCTGCACTAATGAATTTCAAAAACCTTAGAAAGTTTCAAATTTAGGTATAACTTCTAAAGTTTGAGCGCCTTCAATTCATGGAAACACTAACCCGGAATGAGGATAGAACGGCGACCGACTGAGATCCCCTTAACGTACTCTTTTCACTGTAGTGAATCATTTGAGTCCCATCGACTCACTCAGGGTTGTCCTCCCAACTAAGGCGTTTACATCATTTCTGTGAGCACAACTCCTATATGACTCGTTACAGACTTGATTTCCATCAGGTAATCAAAAATTAAAAACACAAAATAAATAAATAAAGTTAAAAAAAGTAAAAAATGAATAAATAACTAAATTTAAAATAAATAAATACATTTAAAAATAATAAATAATTACATCGAGGAGGAGGGGCTTTTCAATACTGAAGATATAATTTTTTTTATTTAGCGCCGTACAATTTCATAGTTCTGATGTCAATGTTCTCCAATTAAAGAAAACCTTAAGAAAGCATTGATTGTAAAAGCGCAAGTTTTAAATACATGGAATAGTGCCCGAGCGAGTTGTCGAAAGAACGTCTGGACAGCCAGAAAGTGAGTAACGCCATTAGAGGGACTGAACCAACTGAAATTCCAAACGAATCAGAGAGAGTTGAAGGTGAGTGACGTCAGGAGTGGAACACAATTTGTTGAGGAACATACACTTCGACAATTTTAAATTCTCTAACTCTCCCAATCTTACTTATCTCAGCGAGTTTTTGAAATATTGCGATCTCACACATCCTTGGCTAGCAAGTCTGTGGAAAGCTGAGGGTCGTTACTATCCCTGAAGAGGTGCGGTCGGAGTCATATCAGATCTTCACGGAGACCAGGTTTTCTTAGGGACCCGATCAACAGCCTAGTCAACTTCTACGATGAAGCGGAGGAAGATGCCTTCATTAGCTGGATTGTGGTAAATACAGCGGCGGAGAGTACTGAAACAAAAGGAACACGCTCATTAGACTTCACATGTAGTCACATATAAGAACCTTGGTTATGAGAATTGATAACCTGATGAATGGCGATTTTGGACGAGGGGCTCCCACCTGACTGGGAGTAACGACTTACTAACGACTTGATTTAACCCGTGAGAGGTGATCACCCTTAAACGAGGGTTGGAGGTGATACCTGAGTGCCGTGCTCAAGTCACGTTTTCTCGTACAATTTTTGCAATAACTCCGTTACTATTTGTCCTATCGACCTACGACTTCGTATGTATACTCTCAGATTGTTGAATGACAAAATATATGAGTGAGGGTATATTAAAAAATGTTTAATAAAATTTTTAAAAATTGTTTTATGTCCCAGGCCCTGTTTTTTTGTACATTTTCCATTATAACTCTGCTATTATTCGTCCTACCGACCTGAAATCCCGTATGTTTACTCTCAGATAGTTTACTAACAAAATTTTGGTGGTGGGGGGGGGTTATATCAAAAAGCAATGCGCGTATGCAGTACATACATAAATTTATCATATAGCTCAGAAAAATTGGTAGCTCTCATTACTCACATAATGACAAGATTATAATACAGTATGATGACTTAGCATTCAGGCAATAAACAAATTTCAGTTATCTTGCAGACATAAATAGCACATAGCGTTGGTGAAAAAATATATATTTTTTTATAGCATCAAGTGCCTTCAAAATGTAGCAAAAATGCACTGGAAGACTGGAACTCTTGTAGAAAATATGTCTCGACTAGAAACTATGTAAACTGCAAAGAAACTTGAAAAATAATGATTTGGGTTGTTACTGACTTGCTCTATTTATACGTGAGTAAATAGACCCCTTGAGGTGATACCTGAGCGTCGCGCTCAGGGACCCCTCCCCAGCCGCCCCACTAAATCGGATTAAGCCGGGAGTACAGTTAGAATCATTAGGGGCACATTCTAGGAAAATACTAAAGAGGTTTTGGCAATAGGAGTCCCGTTTTCGAAAATATTTCAGAAAATGTGAATGATCTAAGCGCTGCGCTCAGGAATCACCTCTCCCGGATTAAGGGTTGTTAAGTAAAAGACAATAATGTTTGGACTTGAGGTGTCCAAACACAGCCGAACCAACGATCAATTATCGTAGTGAGTGCTGGAAACGCGCCCCACCACTCGTCTGGCCAGAGAAGGAGATTGCTCAGCACAGACTTCAACCAATTTGGTCCTATGGAACACATATGACTGACAAACACCAGAGAAACATCATAATAAGTAGCGGTCAGTACTGCATGACACGACATTGGTATCAAGGCAAGTGAAGTTGATGCCACAACTGTAGGTAGTCGTAGGTGGTCCTGTCAAGTCTGGGTCTACCTCCTCTGCGCAGAACTTGAGTACTCCTCTGAGTGCTTAAGAATCTGTAATCCCCTTTATCGGAAAGAGAACTGGAGACGATCGGTCTCTCACGGCCTCTCGCCTTGTTGGTTGTTGGTTTGTACTCCTCACGCCTGAGTGTTGAGAGTTGATATTTTAAGTGCCCCATGCACAATACGATTTGCCTGCAGGCCATTGTGAGGTCGTCGCCTCAACAGGCGAACGTCCAGACAAAACCGCGGAGCAACATACACTATCAGTCGTTGGACGTACAGATGAAGTGCTCGCTTGCGCACACACTGTACGTCAGTGCCGCGAATAGTGAACAGACCTTTAGATGATGTGTGAGTACGTACCTATTTTTATATTTATGATTTATTTAAAGGGACCGCTGGACTGAGACAACTCCCCTGTCCTGACTTATTTTACATTTTCGCACTCTTATATTCCGCCTATCTTCAAAGAAGTGTTACATATTCAAAATTCATTCAAATTCCACCAAATTTTTAGCTAATGTTTGTTAAAATGTATAGTATTCATTCATGTAAAAACATCCTTAATTTTTTCATATTCAACCGTTTTTCTAAACAGTTTTATTCCCCAAATGAGGTGAAAATCAAAATATTCCAACTTGAACACAAACTTCGACTTGACCCAGCGAAAGGTAAGAAAAAAAGTATATTCAACAAAATTCAACATCATCTTCCGGATATAGTTGGCACACAAAAGAAAATAAATCAAAAGAATTACACTCTCGTTGGAAAGGGCAAGCGGTAACTAACCATCTGGAAGGAGAAAGGTAAACCCTTCCTCCCCCGGCCCAGAATTGTCGAATGTTCAATGTAAACAAAGTCCAAAGTCTTCCAAGTACTGCTCAGAGTTCTAAAAACTATGAATGAAGAGAGGAAAAATGAATGGAGGGGCGTCATAACAAAACAAAACTGGATATATGCGGACCCTGGCAGTCACATTCACCAGCGTAGCTCCGCATATATGCGGACCCTGGCGCTAAAAGGTTAAGTAACAAATGACTTCCTATCACTTTCTTGCACTCATGATGCCAAAGGTCGATCCGCTTCTGGAGCTTCATTCTTTCTCGCTCTTCTTCTTTCTCGGCTTTCACCAAAGCTTGTTTCATCTGACCAAAGCTTGTGTAATGTCATACACTTCTAGTCAGTAGTTCTCCAATAAAGTGACGCGTAGGAAAACCCCAAGCAGGCATGAGTCATCACCAATATGGGTGAGGTGAGGAGGGGAAAAGAACACGTCACTTGACGTCACCTTTTTTCCACTCTCCCCTCACCATACTAACTTGAGTAGGTATATAAGCCACACTGAGGGGTCTTCCTACATGCATTCGTACCTCGTCTATCCAACTTATCATTTCTTGTATTACCTACAGCCCCAGTTCTTCTGAGGGGGCGCCGAACCTCTAGCTCCCCTAAGGGACCTCTTCAGAACAGTAGGCCTGACTAGGTAAATGTTCCGCCTCCCGCCGGTGAGTCTGTTATCAGACGCCGAGGTTGTCGGATAGATTTTGACGCACTCATCAATACAGTCGGCCGTGAGGCGCCGCAGATGGAGTGCTGAAGCAGCAAGTTTTTAGGGATCAATCTCTCTGTTGAGTAGGATTCAAGCTAGGAACAATTCAGCGCATCGAGAGGACCATCGCCCTCACTCGAAAACACGCAGAACACAACAGCTTGTAAATGTAATTCATAAGATTCAGAACATACCCGAACTTTTTTTGAAGATGGAGGATCCCGCAGTTTTGCCATGGTGTGGGAATCGATCCGAGAGTACGAAGATAATATTGGCATCACTATAGGTTGATACCTCTTGACTGCAACTTTTCGATCTCTGCTATCCTCCTTTTCTTCGGTTCTTTTCTCCGAGGGACCGATGCACACTGTAATTGAGAAACAATTGTTGGAGAAGACCAAAGGTACAAAGCACAAATAAGTTTCCAGAAAGCTTAAGAAAGTTTGCTCCCAGCATTCAACATGGATCATTTCGTTTATGGTTATTCCGTTCGTTTTCGTCCTTAACTTCCAAACTACGATAATTTTGTTGATACCCAGTAACTTTTATAAGTAGGTTGTATTTTCCACAGTTCGAGACCAACCTGAGCTCTACAGGTTGAACAATAAAGGAAATACAATCTGTGGGACCAACCGTTTGCCTAATGAAGATAATTAATTACCTGATTAGTGAATGTTCATGAAGTTTTTTTTATCAATTTAAGTGTTCAATTTTTAGAAACGAATGATATCCAGGCGAACAAAAATATTTAAATGCGGTTTATTGTAAAATTTATCATAATACGTGGGGACCAGTCAGGCGCAGTACCCAGCGTGTTGGGGGGCCTAAATCCCTGTCACCCGCCCTACCTATCCTACGTTTCAGCTGATCAAAATCAAACTCTTTTTGCTTGTTCGAATACAATTTCATGTCACTTGGGTTTTGTACAACGATGTTTAGCCGGTAGGAACTTTCTGTCATAATAAACTTGATTGTCAACCGTGCTCGATAATACGGTTGTTAGGCATGATTAATGGAAAAACTGTGTTCTTCGCAGGTGGGTGATCTTTACAGGGAAAATTTAGATAAACTGTTGTGTAATAATTTGCAGAGTTTTGACTTGGGATGAGAGCGACGGGTCTGAATGGGAATGATACTCAAGGCGTTGGTACGACAGGGCCCGACCCCGATAATAAATAGAGAGTTTTTGGTAACCACTAACGGGCCAGTGGAACCTCTTCACAAAGCATGGAGTTTGCGGGTGACAATGGATTTGCCTCCTGACATCAGCGGGCGACGATGAAAGGGTGCCCCCTGACAGTCACCCGTTCCTAGAGGCCCACCGTGACGAGCGCCTCCATTCCCCCCTGTCCTAAGTTAACGGGCTTCCTCCTTCAACTGGGTAGCATCCTCTGTTGCTCGCGCTAGTCTCCTCCAGATGGGGCCCGTGAGATTTAGGCACCAAAAACTCTCTAATAACTCTTATTCGTGACAAGTCGCTTTCTACTAACTTTGCACGATCTTGGTTCCATGGATAAACGGTTGAGAACTCTTCTGGTTTTTAAAGACTTCTGGCGCCAACATACATCCCTGTTCACCAGGCCAAACTAAGACAGAGAGACAAATAAGAAGCGTTGAGGTTTTGAATTACAGGGTGGGGCAGTAAACTTTGCTGATTTGAAAGGTCAGTAAAAAGTCTGTCAAGAGGGTGTGGCACATAGCTTCATCGTACTCATAACCCGATTGTATAGATGATCCGATGCATTGTCGCTAATTTCAAAAGCTAACAACCTTGCACCACATATCTTTGAAATCGGATGGAAAATGTGGAAGTTATGGCTGTGATAAGGAATTCACGTTTGCACATGCACACCCACTACTATCAGTTCCGGGCGATGATTTTCATAGGGGACCATCTACACGCCAATCCGCATTAGCCCTGAAAATCGGACAATAATTTCGTATAGTTTTGCCCGTTACAAGGATTTCAGGACACACAGACACAGAACCAAAATTGTTCAGGAAGGTCTGAAATGTAAAACACGAGTGGAAATTTTCATTTTGGAGAAGAAGGCTACCTCGATACTTTAACAGACAATTTATCAGAACACGTGGATGCCAGCCAAGCGTCCAAATCAAGTCCTTCCGCCCCACCTGCCACTGGTGATAAGAAGGTAGTTGACAATTCTCTCACAAGGTTGGTTAATGTGTCCACCCAAGAAACAATTTATTGCCGTCCAGGAACATGACCCCCAGGTTAAATATTGAAGTCATTGTGGAAAGAGTAACAAAGAAGGAGCTACTCACTTGTCCTCCAGATTGTTACTAATGGGGAGACATGAAACTTTGGATCCTCCCCTTTCGAAAAAGACCAACCCCACCCTTCTACGATCAACCTCTTCGCTTAGGACCAAATTCAAATCAGCAAAGTTAACTGCCTCACGCTGTATGAAAGTAATCGTAGCCTGGAGTGACAACACTTTATTAAATATTAGGCAAGACGGAATAGGATGACAGCAGCACGAGTTTTGGTGCTTTGGCATACAAACTAGTGACTACTGTGCTGGCTTCACCGCTACCTAAACTTGATGAGAACAAATCTAGCTAGCTAGCTACCTAAACTTGAAGGAAAATGGCTTTAAAGTGGAGTCACAACTTCAAAAAAAAAAAAAAAAAAAAAACACAGAAATGATACCTAGTTATTAACAAAATAAATTTTAGACTGACTGGAACAATTTACTTACACGATGATTTCCATGTAGGAAATTCTATTCTGAGTGAATAGGAGATATCTTCTCTCTCCAACCCAGTAAAATTAATCTCAAGAGTGATCACTGTAAGCAAATATAAAGAAATGTGAGATACTCACTAGGCGTACTGGGAGAGATGGAACTGCACGGACTGTCAACAGGTAAATACGTGTACGTCCTGTTGTGCGATGTAGCACCGTCCGTTGCTCTCACTAGGCGGAAGAAAACTGGGACAGGGTTCGTGATGTATAGATCTTTGTATGGCGGTGTCCTGAAACAGAACAAAAAAACTAAAATAAAAACAAAAATACCCGAAATTATTGTCTCAAAGTTTTACTGAAGGGGAGTGAACACCAGATGGGTTTATTCCAGAAAAACCTGCAGATTGCAGTAGTTTTGGATTTATAGCAATTCAAGTAAATTTCACTTAAATAACATAAACTTTATTGACCATTTTGAGCCAGTTGGAGGGATCCAAATGGCTTGGCACGTGACGAGGATATGTGTGCCAACAGTTGTGGATTTTCATCAAATGATTTATGGATATGAAGTTGGAGTCAGGATAACTTTTTTTAATAATCGTTTCGTTCCTTCCTTTGTAAGGTAGAAACATACTGGACAGGGGATATTGATGGTTTTATCAGACCACTCTTAGGTGCAATGAAATCTTATTCATGGATACTATACTCAAGGGCACTGAGACTCACTGGTGACGTGAAGTACATGGATGACAGTGAATGGACCCATTTGGCACCCCCCATCTCTTTTGAACGCCACAGGCACCATCAGCTGTACATCACTTTTAGCCACAGACCATCTTCCCTACAGGCTCATTAGACTTTCCCTACATGACCTTTTCCACGTGCACACTCAAGCAGGAATTCCACAAGTTAATTCTACATGAGCGCTGTTGGAGAATGTGGAATCCTGCCACAGCACGGTTATAAAGAAGCTAGCAACAAGAACAGGAGCTTGTAAGAAAGATATTCAGCATATATAAGTGCTGTTTACCTCCTGAAGTCAGTAAATAGGTAACAGAAAATATGATCTTAAACCATAGCCTGTTTACTCAACGTCATCCACTGTTCACCAGGCCTAACTACAGTATCAACGAAGATAAATATCCAAACTGACTTCAATAAAGATAGAACTTCAGTGGCGTCTCTTCCAGGCAAACATAGCAAACACTGTTTGCCTTACTACAAATATGCAAAATAAATTAATTAATTTTTGTTGAGATTCTCCTATATTTCCATTTTTTGCAAGTAATATTAGCCGATTTTGGAAAACTTTTATAATATTTAGGGACTTTCATTATTATCAAGGATGTTGGAATAAATAGGTACGTATTTTGTCTTGAATACTAGCCCGCAACACACAAGAGTTGAAAAGGTCGGTAACTACGATAGATTGCGGATGATACGCAAACTAGCGTGGGGCCGAGCGATGCAAGGCAAACAGTTCGAAAAAAAGAATTTTTCGGGACTGTTTAGAGTGAGAGGCGATGATAGGCGGGGTGGCAGGGGTCAGCGCTAGGTCTAGTATTGCTATACCCCACTACCACAGCATCAGCCAAGGCAAACAATTTAGGAGCTGTTTCGTGACCTTGGAAGATGAGCCATGGATACTTATTAGCCCTGGCACGGCAAGACATGAAATATCCATCGACCCACATCATCTCAAGGAATGAAAGCAGTTTGTTTTTTCGCCGCCGCAAATAGCAGCTGTTTGACGCTGATTGGTGTCCCGTTCCCGATTTTACTGTATTTCACTGTACCTAATCATTTTCATGGTGGTGACAATGGCAAACCTGTGTTCTTTGCTGGCGCTTGATCTACACAGAAAAATAATGAACCTTTCTGTAATAATTTGCAGCGTTTTTCATTACAGTTTATTTCTCTATGACTGGCCAAGCTACGAATATTATCCCCTGACGCCCCTGTAGAACTTAGCAACTTACCAAAAGCTGATGGCAACTTGTTTATGGATGTCGCTATCTTTGAAGGATGCTTTACTACTCCATGTGATCTCACCATCTTCATCTTCTTCGAAGAATTCAACAGACACGTCTGGAAAAGTGGATGCGAAAATCAACTTCTTTACAACACATTATATTCGTTATACAATAAAGTACATGGTAGGGTGCTAGGACAAGCCCAAAGCTGAAGTTTCGACTTCTCAGACTGATGGAAATTAAATAAACACTCAGGGTGTTCAAGAAACCAGACAGAATCCTGAAATTATACTCATTGAAAGTTATTTAGGCATTTAAAACATGGTTGGAGTAGCATAGGTAAACCTTAGAAATCATCGAGTGTAAGGAGGCAGATGAAGACCAATGGAGAGTGTACTATGACAGGACTACAGGATTGTTTGCCCAACAAAATTCCTTCTATTCTGGCGCCAAACTTGGAAAAATGAGCTAATTTTTGGCCGAAACGCTTTGAGATAAGAATAAGTAGAGAGAGCAGGATGGTTGGAACTAGCCGCTATTTCTTGGCCCACCCCCGTTTCCACACTCACTCACAGCTTGAAATTGCCATTGGAAAATATTTGCGGGTTCTGATGGCTTATAATCTTCCTCTTTCGATGCGCCTTTTGGTTAAAATAAGATTCCACCAGCTACCCCAAATCGGAGTAGCCAGTCACCAAATCTTTTGGTTATAGAAGCGAATTTATTCATTCGTTTCCACGATGTGGTGACCAAATAAGTCCGATATAGATAGTGGGCCAGACTCCTGGTTCTGAGCTAGAGGATGTAGGGAAGTGCCTCGAGCAAGAAGCAAAGCGAGAAGGCCAAGGAGGACTTCTGCAGAGATTCCAAAATCATGTGTGACTCCATGGCACTTCGCCCACACACCACACGCCGGGTCAGGACGTGGCTATGGCTACCCAGATGATGGCCTGTACGCTCAGACATAGTCACCAAGATTTTTGCTTTTCATCCGTCCAGGTTCGCTCAAAACTTGTTGCATCAACAATTGAGCATCAAGAATCAGTGGAGTTAATGGCGACGACATCCACATCCAGCTTCAAACATTCGCTTGGTATTCTGTACTCCCTCTCCATTTCTGCTTTCTGCGCGACAACCGCGCCGTCCAAAGTGCGGCCACCAACGAGTGAACTACTACCAAGGCTCTCCACCCAAAGAGTTATAACTAAGAAAACCAAACACACTTACCTTTGATAAGTTTCTCCGTAAAAATGAGAACTTGCTGATTCCCCCGACAAGATCCTTCTTCGTGACTCTGTTTCAAGATCTTCAGGTCGTTGGTTTTAGGACTTTCTGTAAACAAATGAAGATTAGAGACGACCAAATAACTAAAAATAATATTTGAAAACATTACCAATATTTTGAGTTCCCTTAGAACTAAAATTAAGCTGAGAAAAATCGACGATGCACTGAAACAACCATTTGGAGAAATTGACAAAAACTTCAATCGATTTTTGTTTGGATAATTTAATTTGAAAAAGAAGCATAAACGCATCGTTCAAACAAAGATGTGGTAAATATTTAGTCAACAATTAACACTTACTTTTGTTTTTTATGTTTTCCGAAATAATGTCACAGAGTTTCCTGTAACCTTTGTTGGTCTTTTCAAACGCTTCGATGAACAAACAAGCGATGTCTTTCTCTTTTCGTTTGATTTCTTCTTTGGTAATAACTGGATTACAAGGTGGCTGAAAAGATAAAAACGTTATACTATTGAAGGCTAAAAATACAAGGTAAGTACATCAAATTCATTTTTGAAACGAGTAAATATCACGTGTATATAGCATTTCCAAGTCAAATGGAATCTTTTCCAAGTCAAATGAAACCTATTGAGTATAGGTAGGTAGGTACCCACTCACATTCAACAGTCAGAAATTTCTCAAACTTACTTGTTTCCTATTCTACTAAGGTGAGATCTACTTCGATAATCCTGTCTAAAATTCATTGAATTTTCATTTTGGCAACTTCTTTGTACTATAGGTACAATTGCATCGATCTGAAATTTGCAGAGTATCTACCTATCTATTTCACTCATTTTCTCAATAGGTTTCATTTGATTTGGAAAAAGTTTCATTTGGTTTGGAAAAGGTTTCATTTGACTTGGAAAAGGTTTCATTTGGTTTGGAAAAGGTTTCATTTGACTTGGAAAAGGTTTCATTTGGTTTGGAAAAGGTTTCATTTGGTTTGGAAAAGGTTTCATTTGACTTGGAAAAGGTTTCATTTGGTTTGGAAAAGGTTTCATTTGGTTTGGAAAAAGTTTCATTTGGTTTGGAAAAGGTTTCATTTGACTTGGAAAAGGTTTCATTTGGTTTGGAAAAGGTTTCATTTGGTTTGGAAAAGGTTTCATTTGACTTGGAAAAGGTTTCATTTGGTTTGGAAAAGGTTTCATTTGGTTTGGAAAAGGTTTGATATGACTTGGAAAAGGTTTCATTTGGTTTGGAAAAGGTTTCATTTGGTTTGGAAAAGGTTTCATTTGACTTGGAAAAGGTTTCATTTGGTTTGGAAAAGGTTTCATTTGACTTGGAAAAGGTTTCATTTGGTTTGGAAAAGGTTTCATTTGACTTGGAAAAGGTTTCATTTGGTTTGGAAAAGGTTTCATTTGGTTTGGAAAAGGTTTCATTTGACTTGGAAAAGGTTTCATTTGACTCGTAAAAGGTTTCATTTGACTTGGGAAAGGTTTCATTTGACTTGGAAAAGGTTTCATTTGACTTGGAAAAGGTTTCATTTGGTTTGGAAAAGGTTTCATTTGACTTGGAAAAGGTTTCATTTGGTTTGGAAAAGGTTTCATTTGACTTGGAAAAGGTTTCATTTGGTTTGGAAAAGGTTTCATTTGGTTTGGAAAAGGTTTCATTTGGTTTGGAAAAGGTTTCATTTGACTTGGAAAAGGTTTCATTTGGTTTGGAAAAGGTTTCATTTGGTTTGGAAAAGGTTTCATTTGACTTGGAAAAGGTTTCATTTGGTTTGGAAAAGGTTTCATTTGACTTGGAAAAGGTTTCATTTGGTTTGGAAAAGGTTTCATTTGGTTTGGAAAAGGTTTCATTTGACTTCGAAAAGGTTTCATTTGGTTTGGAAAAGGTTTCATTTGGTTTGGAAAAGGTTTCATTTGACTTGGAAAAGGTTTCATTTGGTTTGGAAAAGGTTTCATTTGACTTGGAAAAGGTTTCATTTGGTTTGGAAAAGGTTTCATTTGACTTGGAAAAGGTTTCATTTGGTTTGGAAAAGGTTTCATTTGGTTTGGAAAAGGTTTCATTTGACTTGGAAAAGGTTTCATTTGACTCGTAAAAGGTTTCATTTGACTTGGGAAAGGTTTCATTTGACTTGGAAAAGGTTTCATTTGACTTGGAAAAGGTTTCATTTGGTTTGGAAAAGGTTTCATTTGGTTTGGAAAAGGTTTCATTTGACTTGGAAAAGGTTTCATTTGACTCGTAAAAGGTTTCATTTGACTTGGGAAAGGTTTCATTTGACTTGGAAAAGGTTTCATTTGGCTTTGAAATGATATATATTTATCTGTCTGCTTCCATTGTGGGCTCTCAACCAAAACGTCATGAATGTATTCTCCTCGCATTACTAATCTCGCAAAATCAGAGGTTGATCATTCAGTAGAACCAGGAACAATTGAACTCACCAAGTCAGTGGGAGGGAGAAAGCTATTACTCAAGGCAAAATGTTTCTTGATGTGATATCTCTTCTGGTACTCAAGATCGCCACAAACCACGTGGAGTATGTTCAGTTTGTTGAACCTGCAATTGAAACAAGATAACGTGATGATAAGATTGAGTAATCCCACAGGACTCTAAGAGACAAGTTGGTATAGAGAATGAGTAAGACGTTCCTAGGGAGAGCAAATACAGATGCTACTCTACCCAAACAATAGGGGTGTCCATGGTCTGGGAGATTTGACGTCGAATCTCCGAATTTGGAGATTCAACGCAAGTCAATGCGCATGCGCTCTGCCTCATTCGACAATTCGATTTACCACGGGCTGAAGGCGTTGTAAACTGAGATTCAATCTCGAATCATAAATGTGTTCCTAGCGGCAGTTCAGTTAACCATTCACAGAATGGTTACATATTTGTCACCTTAACCGTTGGAACCATTCACACCCTGGACCAACACACCCCCAGCCCTTTTAGACACAAGAGTGAACTGCATCATTATGAAGACCCTCGAATCTAGAGGAAGTTCGAGCGTCTTCACATGAAGAGGTTTAACCCTTTCCCCCCGACGGGCGGCCTCCTGCCGCAAGGTCACCTTCCCGGCGCTTGAGCCAACTGCCTGTCAACCCCGTACCGAAGGAATTTTCCAGGCCGCCCCCGCTGACTCCCGTTGTCTTCCTCTTTTATTTTCGCCCACTTTCACTCAACATTATTTCACAACTGAATGATTTTTGTGTTTGATACATGTTACCCTATTGTTCATGTACTATTATGAAGATTTTTTCATGACTGAGTAAGATTTATATACTTTATTATATAGAAATATATTGCATTCCACTATACCAGAATAATTTTGATACCAGATTTTTGTAATAAATAGGCTGTAATCCCTAAAGATAAAAATTATCATAAAACTCCAACATTTTATCATGTGTTACCATAAAAACATTCCAGAAACGTGTACCTACGTGATAAAAATAAATCCTCCTTGAATGGTTGGTAAAAGGCTCTTACCGAGAGGTCAACTTTGTCTCACTTTCTCTCGCCCAACACAATATCGCTACTGCCCTGAAATCTGTTGAGGACGGTGAAAATGAAAGGTACAATGTTACCATAATGGAATGGAAGTGATTAGTTCAGAAATATGCCCACAGATCGCATCAGAAGCACGAAAAAGTACGAAACGGCGAAAGGCGTCCGTAGGGACGGGGGAAACATTGGGAGGCAGACGCCAAAAGCCGTCCATAGGGACCTCAAAACGTTTCTCCCCAGACGCCTTTAGGCGTCCGTCGGGGATAAAGGGTTAAGAGAGTGTAAAATACTCACGAGACTGTGTAATTATTTTCAGGGCAGACTATAAGTTGGTGCGGTTCGTACTGCAGTACTTCTTCTGAAGGTGAATTCAAGGTTGGCACCTTTGCGGTTGAAACTAGCTGATGAGGTGATGGTTCTGCCCCGCAGAATAGCCATACCCGTAATATTGCCTCCTCTCCGTAGAAGTTGCAGAGCTGTTGAATGAGAAACAAAGAGATTAGTTACACTTAATTTTGAACAATAGGTAACCTTACTTATAGACAGACAATTGACCAACTCAGATGACCATCGATGAGGGTAATGGGAGCTTCACTTCACTAGAAAGGGATTGTAAAATGAAAACTTAGGTTCATCGTTCGTTTTGGTCTCTGGTCTGAACTGCTCTTGAACTTGCAGTTCTCAGTTCCTCCTCCAACTCTCATTCCCAGGGGTTGTTTGAGGTACCACCACTACTTCCAGCTGCGTCATCATTTTAGCTGTACCTGCCAGTCATTCAGGGAAGGAGACTTGTTGATATCCAGAAGAAACTAGTCCCGTCAGGCCTCTTTTTCATTTCATTCTTTAGTTATTCTGAATAGGAAAAACTAGCTCCAAGGTTGATTAGAGCTGGTAACTATGTTTAACAAATCAGATTGTGCGAGTAGTTACAGAATAAGAAGTACCGAAAAGGTAAAAATGTATTAAAATCAAGTTTACAATGAGTTGATTCCTCGGGATAAAAGCACTATAAAGAAACATGGAGCAAACGGTTTCACAACTTTTTGTATTAAACAATTAAGGATGAACTAGGATAACATTATAGACGTATTTAACAATGTTGAAATCGTAGCAAAAGATGGCGATGAGCGGTTGTACGGGAGGTTACCCCAAGATTCGGAATGGCCATGGCCACATAGATCAACCCTGAACATCTGAATCTCTGATTATTCGTTATTTGCTCTACTTAATAAACTGATTCCTATAGATCTAAGGCTGGTTCGTTATTACGGCATACAACTACCTAATGATTGCATGAATAGAACTAATTTAGTTGGAAGAGGGGTTGGCAGCCTAGCGGCAGAACTCGGGACCAACTGCGCAGTGGTTGGGGCAGGAACTTTTCCGGCACGTGTAGCTGCGAAGGTACTGGAGGAGCCTGGGGAAGATCAAGTTCAGCCCCCAAATACGATTAAGCTGCTCATCCTTGCGGGAAGACCCCCGAAAGTGTTAACTCGTACCCGAACCGTATTTATTCCCAAGAAAGGGGGAAGTGGGACTGGAGGCTATCGACTGATCTCTGTGTCCTCGGTAGTCTTCTGCCACTTCCAAAAAGTACTGGCATCTCGCCTTCAGGTGGCTGATGTCATTGGTGACGTCCAGAGAGCATTTTGGCCAGCGGATGGCACAGCAGAGAACCTTACAGTTCTCCAAACTGTGATCTCGCTGGCCCGTATTAAACACCGGCAACTCCACCTCACCACTCTGGACGTCGCTACCCAGGAGAAAAAAAAATGGATGCTACCCAGTTGAAGGAGGAGGCCTGTTAACTATGGACTGGTGGGGGGGAGGCGCTCGTGCCAGGAGGCCTCTAGGAATGGGTGACTGTTGGGGAAACCCTTTCATCGTCGCCCGCTGTTATCAGGAGGCAAATTCATCATCACCTGTGAACTTGAGGGACCTCCGGGTGGACGGATTGTGGAAGTCTCAGGCGGGTCCCAGTGGCGGAAGGGAGTTTGGGAAGCCAGGGGCCACATTGGCCTGTAATGCCGTGTAGTTAGTTTAGTTAGTTCCACCGGCCCCGGTAGTGGAATGCAAAAACTCTCCAATCTGTGCCCACCTTCAGTCCGTCTCAGCAAGTTGATGACAGGAAGCCCTTTACAAGTAGAGTGTAGGCTCTACAACCTTCTTTCGAGGGAGCTGCGTGAGGTGCCTGACGCAGTGTTTAAGAAAAAAATTAAGTCTGTACTGATTTACGCTTAATTATACACTGTGTCGAGTTTTTTCTATAGTTAACTTTGATAAATATCGGAGAGACAAATTGAGATTTGGATTTTTTTAACTTTATTAATTATTAACCTTTTATTTGCCTACCTTACATGCATTATTGACGTTTGTATCACCTTGCAGGCTTTTTACCGAATAAAATTTCAATTTCAAGACGAGACATGAACAAGAGAATCGATAGTTCTTCATTATCCAACAGACTTCGCCTTTAGAGCGTGGAGTTTCTACAATTTACGTTCATCTTTACCCTCCATCACTGTGGTGAATTTCTTCTCGTGAACACTGTGGTCGGGTCACTACGACCCAGATTTTCAATTTTCTGTGATTTACTAAAATAAAGGCGTAAATGATCATGGAAGGCTTTTATGTGACATGTCAATCAATATAATTCGTAATAAATTCAAAATATTTGCGAGTAAAGTCCACAAACATGGTTTCCATATAATTAAAAAAGTCTCTCATTTCGGTGAATCTAATAGAAATGAATGAAATGAATTTCATTTCAGGTAAAACCTAAATAAAAATTAAGTGACACATGATTAATGCATATATTGTGGGTTGGTAACTTCTTATAAAAACGCCTTCCAAATGGAACAAGCTGTTCATCAATTGTAAGAAACTCGTGAGGAGTGTTCGCCTCATCAAATGCATCTGTCAATATGGTAAGCAAATCTCTCATGTCAGCTAACTTGTCAATTTTTCTCTTTTCTTCACGTCTTCCCGAATCAGCAAAAAGGATGCATCGGAGGAGGAGATGGAATCTCTCCCAAATCATGGTAGTTATAAACATTTGAAGGTCCTTCGATGCCCCATAAATCTGGAGTTTTTGAGAGCAGTCTTGTACACCCCAGACAGGATCAGCAGCTCAATCAGCGCTCTAATCTCATCATCGTCCATATCCTTGGGAACATAATTCTGTTTGAATTTACTCCTCACCTCATTGATCTTCTTATTAGTCTTATTAGTGCAATTTACCAGCAATAAAATGGCCCGGTTGTACAAAAAAAAAAAAAAAAAAAATACGATTTGGTGGCTGTGGAGAGAACGTAAGTACTGTAGCGGTCAGGTCGCATAAATCGCATTTTCTTGGGAATAACAGATACCACAATCGCAAAAGATATGAGGAACTGAATGAGCTTGATAATAAAGGGTGAGGAGAGGAGGAACCAACGTTTCTGGTACAATAACAAAGGACAGAGCAGCTACCTGGGTCACTATGACCCGACCACAGTACTGGAGGGTTAATGCAAACAAATGATTTCTACTATCAATCAAGAAATACACTCACCTTCACTCGCGGCCCATACGTGTTACTGTTCCTTCCTTGGTTAACATGTAAACGCCCTTTCAAAGGACCATGAGGTTTGCTGCTCTCCCGTTTATATCGAAATCTGTAGGATGTTTCTGGTTGGT
This sequence comes from Apolygus lucorum, assembly GCA_009739505.2. Taxonomy (NCBI): domain Eukaryota; kingdom Metazoa; phylum Arthropoda; class Insecta; order Hemiptera; family Miridae; genus Apolygus; species Apolygus lucorum. Next base: position 28,606,138 of record CM019179.2, on the reverse strand, counting down.
CCAAGATTTCTAAGTAAGGCTGTTCTAAAACTGAAACAAAAAAATCATAATTAGAAAAAGTTACTGAAGACTGAAAATTATAGACCAGTATCCACAGGACCTAGTACCAGTATCGGTCCAACACCTTTTACATGAGTGGAAAATACGAAAACAAATTAAATTAATCCATGCACTAAGAAGCAGATTTTTAGAAAAATGTCTTGCAAGGAGCAAAGGGATTTTCTCAAATATAAGATTTAGTTGTAGCAGCTTGTTTGTAGCAATTAATGTGAGCAAGTACATCGACTTGTGACTACACTATGCTATTCAACACGTCACTTAACATGCAGGGACTCAAGGTGTATTCTGTTAATATTGGCGATTAGCAACAGCTGGGTCACTGCATAATCAGTTATAACTTTTACTAAAGCTGCCACCATGCCTGCCATTATAACCACTAAATTTAGAAATTTGAAATTTTCATTGGAATGTTGGAGAAATTTCAAGTTTTCAAGTGGGACAGGGCACAAATCAAATCAAAATTTGGTCGAAATTTCTGGTCAGTGTTTCGTAATCCAATTTTGCATAATATTGATGCTCAACGTGGTGGCGGCTTCTGGGACTGAAAACGGGATATCCAATCTAAGTGTTTCGTAAAAGTTCTACAACAATTTCCCAGCCGTTCCACCCCCACCAGATCACTACCACTCTATTGGTTTATAGAATTTGGACACATCTCACGTTAGGATTAGAAGCAAGGTCGAAAACTTCATAATCACAGCACAAGGGCAATTTTCTGGGAACTTACTCGAAGATGTTTTGATACCCTCTTTGCTGACTCCAGTTTTCTTCAGAGGTTTTACATCTGGTACCATAAAAATTATATTTTACTGGACTCCAGGGAAAATATCTTCTTACAATAAATGCTATACCAATAACAAAATTGGGCGGAATTTCTTATAAACTTAAAGCTCAGTACGCACTGGGACTCATTGAGTCGATCCATGTTGCGATGCTGCATCCGGGCTGCGTAGATTCATTCCGCCGCGACAAAGAATCGTGTCCACACCAACATTCAACCTGCGTCACGATGTCGGAGGAAATGGCTGATCTGTCGCTCTTTTTCTGATCGCTGATTAATAACAAACGAGCCAGATGGTGGGTCCGCAAAGTGTTTCACAGCGGGAATCAGCATGGGCAAAACCTTTTGAACACTTTGAGATTGAATGATAGCACAGGGTTCCGGGATTGTATGAAGACGTTCCCAAGTGATTTTGAAATAATTTTAACGAAAATTGGCGGTCGAAATTCGAAAAAAAACGAACTTTTGGGAATCTGTTTCTCCAGCCAACAGACGAGCTGCCACTCTCCGGTTCCTAGCTAGTGGAGACTCATACAAGCCTCATGTATACCTTCTTGGCTGAGATTCACGACCGCACTGACATTGTTGCGCAACATTGAGTCAAAGAATCCCATTTTCGATGGGATTCAAAAGACTCCGAAAATACTAGCCTGCAACACACCAGATTCATTGCAACAATGAGTCTACGCAGCGTAGATGCAGCCCGGATGCAGCCGAGAGTCCCCGGAGATGCAGAGTCGACTCAAAGAATCCCAGTGCGTACTAGGCTCAAGTATTATTGAGTGAGTAAAAATAGGTCCGGAATTTTCGTCGCCAGGCAGTGAATAGATGGATATTTAGATGGATGAGCACATGAAGGGCTACTTCATCTCAATTAAAATATAATTTGAACAATATGGAATAAAATTAGATCCTGTGGATATGGTCTACAAAAATGTATCACTAGAAACGCATCAAATATCAGAGCATTGTCCCCGTTATTTTCTGAATTTTTTGTGAAGTATCCATCTACAAAGTATGTCTGTTTTGTTTATACGAAGCTCACGTATTTTGACCATGATTATTATTACTACTTGCAAAGATGTAGCGTCTAGTCAGGACCATGACTGAAATTAACGGATTCTACGGTAGCATCCATGCTTGGGGGCCAGTCCCAGTGACTTGCAACAGGTGGTGTTCACATCTCCTGGCTTGATTGGTAAGTATAGTACATCCTTCGTGATTTCTTTTCCTGGTCAGTCATACACAAATGTATCATTCTCCTAGGTTCGTACTAGTGAAATTCTGACTTGCCTGTCCAGAACCCCCGTAAATGTCTTTTCACAACAAGAGAGAACGACAAATCATCCCCTAATTAACGCTTCTCTTCTCTTTGAATTATTGTGCTCGCCAGGTCCAGAACCCTAGCTCCTTCCAGCAACATTCATTTACTGTTGGATAGTAAGGGGATGTTTTCTTTCTAGAAATGACAGTGTGGCAAGCACCAAGCTGCCATCACTAATTAATTCAGAAGTAGTACCGAACAGCAAAATTGAGAGCCAACATCAAGAAAACCAAGTTCAAGGTGGTCAGCAGGTCTCAACACCCAGACGCGGAGCTTCGTCTTGGTAGCCAGTCCAATGGGACTCCAATCGTTCAAGTACTTCGGTACTTTGGTGAATCTGTGAGACCCCAAGAGAGAAATTCGGAGCAGAAATACCAAATCCCGCAGTAAATTCACGTAGGCTCGTTCCCTTTTGCGTAATCGACACCATTCGTTCGACATTAGGTACTTACTGGTGGAGTACTGTCTGGTCAGTGTTCTTGTACAGCGTGAACACCTGAACCCTCAAGGTGGACACCATTAATAAGCTCGAGACCTTTGAGACGTGGGCTCTGCGCCGAATGTTTTGCATTCTTCGTGGCCCTAGGTATGAGATTCCTCTCCATATTCTCGAGGGGAAAATTGAAGGAAGACATGGAGTAGGTCGGAAGCAGCTTTCCTGGTTGCGAAACATAAGGGCTTGAACTAATACCATTCTTCCTTCTTCCAGTAGAAAGTCGGTAGAGGAGTCCTAGGGCACTGCCTCTGTTCCCCCCCCCCCCACCTAATTGCAAGCAACCAGAGTTGGCTAAACTCCAGAAAGTCAATTGATCACACAATCAGCATCCTGGAATACACAAGTCCCTGTTATAACCTATAGGTAGAGGCGCATGTTCTAGCTCGTACTTCCGACTATGCGGGTCAGCTCCCAGGTTTTTGACAGTCAGCTAAAGTCACATGCCGGGAGGAGTGTGGTTAATGTGGAGACACCTCCACACGTCTTCCTCCCCACAGGTGTTGACTCAAGGGCTTGAACAAGAGTTTCAAGTTCAGGAGATCATTGTTGGGCAACGAACACAGAGTACTGGAGACAAGTTAACAGAGGAGAAAGCTACGGTAAAAATGGCGTGCAAGCATTTATGATGCTGCCTCAGTTGTGCCATCTACTTTCAGCTAAGGAACTACTATGGAAACTGAAGTGGTAGCCACACTCTCTTCATGCTGCTTCTTTTCAAATCTCCCACTTCCTTTCGAATGACTAGAAATTGTTAATTTTTCATTTCTTCATCATTTTGATTTGCAAGAATTACTTAGGAAAACCAATCGAGACTAACGGTAATTTCTAAGTTACCCTTACAATGGGGTATTTCGGTGGGTCGGAAATTCAGGTTTTTGACCTCAAATTTGGATTCAGCACCCTTGAAAACCTATATACTACAACTTCAAGCCCAATGATACTATACTAAAACATGTGGTAGAAAAATTAATTAAAGAGATCACACGTTTGAAAAAGGCGGGCCGCTATAAATGCACACACACTAGGCAAGGACTACGCCGCGCGCGTGTGTGAGTATTATTTTGTAGTATCCAAGAGGTCTTCCAAGGGTTTCTGTGCATGGATACTTTTTTCAAAGACAGTTGGCTAGCTACGTCACGATTGGCTAGCTATGTCACACCATTCAAATCTTCAACTTTCCTTAGCTTCTCTGATTTTTTAAAAACATTTTCTCGACGAACAGACCCGATTACCGTTATTCCTGAGCCATACTCTTTTGAAAAAAAAATTGACCGAAATACCCCATTGTTGTTGCCCCTACTGCCAGTAGTTCAAATGTTCAATCGACAACTACAACCCATAGAAAAGTTTAAAACCCTGTTTATTATTGAGAATCAGCTCAAATTTAGTCATAAATATCGAGAAAATAACTATATGTTATCAATCTATATGTTATATGTTATGGGGCTGGTAACGCCCCAAGGAGAACAAACAAACACAACAACAACCCCACCTAACAAAAATGTGTTAAACAAGGTGACTTGTTGTGATGATGTTGAGAGAACGCAATCTGTTGCCGTCAGCTATAACTACGTCCTGGAGCTCCACCAATCAGAACGCTTCTAGGGCTCCCAGCTTTAGCTTTCAGCCCAGTGGCCATGAAGGAGCGGACGCTGGAAGTTATTTCAGATATCGCCAACGCACAATGGCATGGCACAAGAACAAGAAGAACAAGTACCCAAAAATGACAACAAATTGTTTCATAACTGCAGGCAGTTATCACGACAAACTCTAGAAAGAACTGATTCCAGACACGTGGTAGCTCTTCTATCCAAAGAAAGGTAGTGCTGCTAGTTTGTATTAATCATTACTGCCATCATTTTCAGATTCATTCGCCACAACTATCACACTCATATTTTAATATTTCACATGAATGACCAATTAGTCAATAATTACTAAAGGTGAAAACTACTAATAAATAACATGTTCTTACCATAAAATGGCACATAAGGTAAAGGACTTACCATCTTCTAACGCGATTGGGTCTGCTTCTATCTTCACGTGGGATCCCAACATTTCGTACGTCGACACAAGCTGTTCTTCATTATCTGCAAAAGTTCCAAGAGCGTGAGTATTATTGTAGGGGATTTCGAGAAGGTACTTGATGAGTGAAGGCCAAAATGTGAAGATAAAAATTAGGAACATCACATAATTTTAGATAGCCTCTCCTTTTGGGCACTCATAATTACTCTGTAAATTGGATTAAGGCGAGTGTGAGTACAAGATCGGCTGGATTGGTCTCACTATATTACTTTCTGTGAAGTTATATACCTACTGAATAATGTATTATTAATAGCTAGAAATAATAGAACGCGTAAGCTGGATTGAATTACACAGAACAACCCTTTATTGAGCTGACGTGGTCGTTATAACACTCGTTGCTAAGCAACGCAACATCATTACAATAATAAGTATTATAGCAGTAGCTCTAACACCACATCTCCCTCTCCTCGTCCTTTCCTTAAGTCTTGTATCTTGAGGGTGTCTGAGTAGTCCTCGTCGACCTTCGTAGTTGGTTCTCTGGCGTCTGATGGTTCGTTCTGGCATTTGAGGATGTTTCACTAGTATTTGTATCCTGTGGAAGCAACGTTAGCAAATGCCACCGATTTCTTCTCACCTCCGCACCACCGTCGCAAGTAACCCAGTACGATCGGGGGAATTCAGCATTGGCTTTTACAGTGCCCCTCCTCCGTAGATCTTTCACCCAGACTCTATCTCCTATTTCCAATGGTGGTAATTCTCTCACTTGTCTTCTCGCATCAAAATTTTTCTTCATTCGCATCTTCAAACATTTGTCTCTTTCTTGGAAGGCATTCATTCGTTCTTTCCCCACGGATTCAAAGTTACTGACAGATGGAAGTGTGGTTCTTAGTTTTCGTCCATATAATAATTCAGCAGGGGATAGGCCAGATTCCAACTTTGCTGTCCTGTACGCTAATAAACCAAGATTTGGATCTGGGCATTTCAATAATATTCTTTTAGCAATAGACACTGCGTTTTCAGCCTCCCCATTGGATTGTGGAAAATGAGGGCTGCTAGTGGTCGGTTTGAATCCATATTCTTCAGAAAATGTCTTGAATTCCTCTGATGTAAATTGAGTTCCACCATCTGTTCTGACTTCTAAGGGAATCCCATGTCTGGCGAATAGATTCTTCATTCTTGAGATGACAGCAGATGAGGTTAACGTAGTAATTTCTACAAGTTCCAGGAATCTAGAAAAATAATCTTGGACCACTAAGTACCATTTTTGACCACATTTGAACAAATCCGCTCCAAGATGGCTCCACGGTGCTTGTGGTAACTCTGTTGGTTTGAGAGGCTCCTTTCTCTGCTGTCGATGTTCAATGCAGACCACACAGTTTTCTACTGTGGCTTTGATGTCGTTTGAGCACCCAGGCCACCAGACAGACTCTTGAGCTCTTCGCCTACACTTAACGACACCTAAGTGACCCTCATGTATTCGTGTCAATATTTCCTTCCTCATAGCTCGAGGGATAAAGAGTCTTCTTCCTTTTACTATCAATCCTTCTTCTATCACTAAGTCGTAGCGATATTTCCAAAACACCGAATCTTTTCTCCATTTGTTCTCTATTATGGATGTAAACACTAGTCGTACTTCTGGATCTTCATTTTGGGCCTTTCTGATTTCCTGGAGTCGCTGGTCGGAGCAGGGTAACGCTTGCACAACACTCTTGATAAAGAATTCATCTTCAAGAGTCCTCTCAATTGCATCTTTACCTTCGTTCACTGTCATGTCTGGATTTCGGGACAAACAATCAGCCGTCACATTTGCCTTGCCCGGAAGATACCGTACTTCATAGTCAAAATTCAGCATCCTCATGCGGAATCTCTGAAGTCGCGCCGATAGATCTGACATTGGCTTGGACCCCATAACTTCGACCAGAGGTTTGTGATCAGTGAATAACTGAAATCTCCTTCCCAAAATTAGACTAGAAAATCGTTCACAAGCCCACGTCAAGCTCAGAGCTTCTTTTTCGATTTGGGCATATCTTGACTCCGTTTCTGACAAGCTCCGGGAAGCATATGCTAGAGGGCGCCATTCTGTACCATCCCATTGCTCGACTACAGCTCCAAGACCGTACGAAGATGCATCTGCTGTCACTCGTATGTCGGCCTCTCTTCTGTAGTTAGCTAGTGTAGGAGCCCTAGTAATTTCTTGTTTCAACTTCAAAAATGCTTGTTCTTGGAGTTTATCCCAAGTCCATTCGGTCCCACTCTTGAGAAGACATCTCAGAGGAGCTGTGAGTTCTGCCAGGTTGGGAATAAATTTCATTAGCTGATTCACCATTCCCAAAAACTGGCGTACTTCTGAAATATTGCTTGGACTTTTAATAGCTAGGATAGCTTTAGTTTTGCTTGGATCGACGCCTACACCTTTTTCTGAAATAATGTGCCCCAAGAATACTACCTTTTTGACTCCAAAGTAGCATTTGTCTTTATTCAAAGTTATTCCATTTTCGCCGAGCCTTTTCATCACTACTTCCACTCTCTGGTCATGCTCTTCTTCCGTAGTGCCCATAACCAAAATGTCATCTGCCTGGTTAACCACTCCAGGGATGTCAGCTAGAATCTGACTTAGCCGACATTGAAAAACTTCTGGTCCAGAGCAAATCCCAAACGGTAACCTCTTGAAATAGTACCTTCCAAAGGGCGTTATGAAAGTAGTGAGTTTGTATGAATCCTCATGTAAAGGAATTTGCCAAAATCCATTAGCTGCATCTATTTTGCTGAAAAATTTTCCTCCTTCGAGTTTGGCTAACGATTCATCTACAGAAGGAAGTTGCAACATTTCTCGTTTTACATACTGATTCAATTTTGTGTAATCAATACACAGTCGGATACGACCCCCTTTCCGAGGAACCACAACGATAGGCGAACACCAGTCAGTGGGCTCAGTTACAGGATCTATCACCTTCTCTCTAACCATCTTGTCTAACTCTTCTTTAACTTGTTTGTGTAAAGATACAGCCACCCTCCTAGGGGACATAACTGCGAATGGTCTTGCATCATCTTGTAAACTAATTCTGTACGGTTGATTTAATTTACCCATGCCCTCAAAAACTTTTGGATGACGTTTTTGAAGCGTTTCCCCGTCCACTAAGTTGACATTAAAAGTAACCAGCTCTAAGTTAAGCAAGGCATTCCTACTTAGTAAGGGGGTGCTTTGGGTAGGTAGAACGTAAACATTTTCTCTCAAATGCTTCTCCTTGTACTGAATTACATGCACACTCCCTCCACAGGCAGTTTGGTCCTACCTGGTCCGAAAAGTACTTTATTCGTTGGTTCCATCTTCAGACCAAGGTCCTTAGCAAGAAGATGTCCCATGACCGAAACGTCTGCTCCAGAGTCCATCTTGAATTCCACTACCTGACCATTAATTTTCACTTTGACGGTAGGACACCCGAGGTCTTGTAGAAAATCTACTTCCCCTAGATAATATTCAGGATATTCGTCAACATCTTCCGCCTCGATTTCCTTTACACTTTTCGATTTGTTGGCTTTACAAAATTTTGCATAGTGTCCTAACGATTTGCATTTTAGGCACCTTTGATTGAACGCGGGGCACTCACGTAACCCATGATTTTTCCCACAGTTGCGACATAGGAAGTTTTTATCTTTACCAGTACTATGATAGTACTGCCTCTTGGAATTAACCACACCTACATCTTCTTCCACCTTGGGAAAAGAACTCCCTGGCATTCCTCTTATCACTGGCTGTTGTTTTGTCACTGCCTCCGCCTGCCGAGCTTTAGAAATAGCCTTTTGAAGTGTTAGGGTCTCATCCATTTGCAATGTCTGAGAAAGCTTATGGTTATCAACTCCTATGACGATCAAATCACGAATTAAACTATCTTTAAGTGGACCAAATTCACAGGTTTCAGCGAGTTTGTGCAAATCGTTGACAAACGCGTCAACGGGTTCTCCTGAAGCCTGCCTACGTTTCAAAAATTTGGCCCTCTCATAAACTATGTTCTTTTTCAAACCAAGATATTTCTCAAACGCATCCACTACATTCTCAAACTCCTCCTCGTCTCCCAGCCCAAAGGTGCTGAACAACTCTTCACTCTCCTGACCCAATGTGTACAAGAGTGTGCTTATTTGTTGGCAGTCTGGTTTCAGGTACAACTGAGACGCAACTCGATAACGTTCAAATCTCTTTATCCACTTTGGCCACATTGCCGGATTAGTAAAATCGAAACTATCGGGCACAGGCAGCTGGGACTGAAGACCTACTACTAATGGCACTGGATTAGGAACTGCGTATGGATTAGGACTGACCTTCTGACCGACGCTTGCCTTTCTTCGAGTAGAGGGACCTTCACCTGAGTGATGACTTCCAACGGACTCGGATCCGTCATCATCAAAATCATTGTTCTTTTCCACTGTCCTCTTGCCGGTTTTCTTCTTTCCTTTAGCCATGGTTCTACTTCATCGTTAATCAATTACCTGACACCATGTGAAGTTATATACCTACTGAATAATGTATTATTAATAGCTAGAAATAATAGAACGCGTAAGCTGGATTGAATTACACAGAACAACCCTTTATTGAGCTGACGTGGTCGTTATAACACTCGTTGCTAAGCAACGCAACATCATTACAATAATAAGTATTATAGCAGTAGCTCTAACACCACTGGATTTCCATGGGTATTTGTTAAATTGATGAGTTTTTACCTAAAACTGATCGTTACAGGAAATAGGTTCACAGAGGAATATCTACTAATAAAGATACTGCAATATCCGCCCATGAGAGTCATGAGTCGCAACCCTTGACGCATTTCAGCGCTATCTCCCACCACTTCAACAAATCTGATCTTGTGAGCGCATCCTAGCGTCGCTCCTTCTAACTTGCTGTAGGAATGCATCACTGTTCCAAACTGAAAAATAGGAACCAGTGACGATTTTGGAGATCAGCTTTGAAACTGAATGACTATGGGTACGTTACGTAACATAAAACGACACTTGGCACCATTTTCATGTCCACGCAGGATGATATTTCACAATACACAGGATGATAAAGCAGACACAGGACATGAAATGATGAACTCATTATTCCACTGCAATGCAGCCCAACCCACCCCATGTGTGCGCAGCAACAATATTGCGATACAATGCGGCCCGACCTGCCTATAGTGTGCACGTTAGGAGATTCTCTTACTAGTAGTTCCATTGCCCCAGGGTTATCATTGAGAAATTTTATTACTGGTTGCTAAGGAATTTCTGAATGGTGGGGAGATGATGTGAGTGGGTGATATTGCATGTCTTGCCATACGGGGGTTAATTAGTATACATGGCTCATCTTCCAAGTTTCTCTGCTTTCAACGTGAAAAAACAGCTCCATGATTGTTTGCCTTGTCTGATGCTGTGGTAGTGGGGTTATAGCAAGACCCTGAGCTTCGCCTGTCATCCAAAACAGTCCCGCAAAATTCATTTCTCTGAACTGCCCATCATCAAGCCCTGTGCTAGTTCGCGTATAATCCACAATCAATCGTAGTAACCGATATCTACAACTCTCTGATGTGTTGTGGGCAAAATACATACTAATTCCATTCTCTTATTTCATCTAACTTCCTTAGTAATTATGAAATAGTCCCTAAATTTTACAAAACTTTTCCAAAATCGGCTAATAATATTGCAAAAAAATTGGAGAAAAAAAATGTATTTATTTATTTTGCGTATTTTTAGTAAGGCAAACTGTGTTTGCTATGTTTGCTATGTTTGTCAACGCCACTGCATTGCCCCTTCCCCCACCACATCGCAAAAGTGTACAGAATTTGGTGAAAACCCGAATTACATTGCATGTCTAACAATGAGAAAACGACTGCAGATTTTGGTCAGTTCTCTTCAAGCCCTCCAACCGTAATAAATCAGAGGAAATAACTCTACCATCAACATAACAGCTGCTGTCTTCCTCGGGTTCAGACTTGATAATGAGGGCTGTAGAATCATTTGAATCGTCCGACCGACTTCTGTCCCTCGATGGTGAGACGCTGGATCGCCACTGCTCCTGACTGTTCTCCACTTCATCGCTTGAAGCTGCAAACGTTCAAGAACCACATAAATACAACTGTAAAGGTTGAATAATTCAATTTGTTGACTGTATTGAATGCGATTATGAAAGGGGGTAACGTATACTGAAAATTTTTGGCATTTTTTCCTTCTATGTTGAAGCTTTTAGGAGTGTCTCAGGAATTCCAAATGTTTTCGGAACTGGGACTACACAGGAAATTTAAAATTATAACTATAGTAGAATCCACACTAAAACCTTGAATAAGCATAACCTAGAAAATTATTGGGGTTAATTCAGCCAACGAACCCTGCGTGACACAACTGAGACGTTAGTAGGCCACCTTAACCTATTAACGCCCAGTGTTGCCATATGGCAACATAGAAGCCCTTTCTGGTTGGAGGCTGCTGTGCACCTTCCAGAGTCATTGAGAAGACCTGGATCCTGTGGATCCTTTTCTCCAGATCTGTCTGAACATAATGATGTATATTGTTTTATCTCCAGCCATGAGGGTGAGGCTCATAACACGAAGCTTCATCTACAAATTCAACGTGGAATAGCCTGATTGGATTTCATCAGAACTACCGATTACCCTACCAAATAAACGGTAAATCGAAGTAGTCTGCCAAGTGGGTTTTGCACATAGTTCATTCGATAGTCACAAAGCACGAGGCGTCATCTTCAAGTTGGTTGGGTACTTGACCTGGCTAGAGGTTGTAAGAACTATCGAGTACCCTACCAAATACCCATGTTGTCATCATCAGGGCAATGATGCGACGGATGCGGGAGTCCCATGGACATGAACCACGTCCTCAATTGTATGAAGGGGGGCCTGATCAAACAGGGACACGACCTGGTTCGGGACGAATGCGCCAAAATAGCAAGCCTCGCATGGAACGGCGTTGTCACAGAACCACTTCTTCGTGAAAGTGCTGATGGCAGCCCCGGCCTGGTGGCAGACATGAAGGTTCATGGTGTGTGGGACCGTGAGAGACCTGCGTTTTTTGTTTGCGTTACAAACGCTGACGCAGTCTCTTACACTTCCATGGACTGGCCAACCATCTCTCGCCATGCTGCGCAAGCTAAACATGCAAAATACGACAGAATAGCCGAAGATTTGAGAGGGTCTTTCACGCCACTCGTAATTTCATGCGATGGAGCATTGCATAAAGAGTATGACGCTTTTCTCAAGAATGCATCCCTACGCCTTGCCAACAAATGGTCCAAATCCTACGCTCAAGTGATGATGTGGACGCGAGTGAAAACTCAATTCTCCGTCCATCGAGCGGTTTCCATGAGGCTAAGAGGCCCAAGGAAACAAGTCCGAGGACTCGGACTGGAGGACGGAGCAGCAATTTGGCTCCCACAAGACTAACTCCTCCACATTTACGCTCAAAAAAAAAAAAAAAAAAAAACCCCTTTGGCATAAATCAATTTCAATTTTTGGCAAACTTGGCATACCAATTTGAACTTTTGGCAACTCATTTTGAACATTCGGCAAATCCATTACGTTTCGACAACTAATGGAGTCCTTGTCCACCTTCATTCCTTCTACAATGTTCAATAAAGTGTTTTTTTCTCTTATGTCTCTTCAGGGCAATGATACTTTATCCAATGCCCCCTTCAGTGATATTTGTTGACCAATTATGAATGTGAATATTATTTGATCAATTACTTACTTAATACGTAATTACTTATTCTGAATCCAATATTCCGGTGAGATCACGATACGATCTACTAAAAACTCAGTTTTGAAAGAAAAAAATCATTAAATGATTTTTTTTTCTTTTAATTAAGAAATTCTCTTATGGCACCCAGCGTCGCGATATACCAACGTAAACCCATGAAATTCGATCAGCAGATTTTTGAAATTTGAACGAGATTTTTGAAATTATTATAATTTTTTAAAATTATTAATTTGAAATTCGATCAGGAGATCTTTGAAACTATGTTTCCCGTGTCCTAAAGACTATTTGGAGTCGGAATATCAAATTCATTTTCAAAATATATAGAGAAGTTTCGGGCGTTAATGGGTTGACACCAGCCAACGTTGACAAAACCAAAATTGACGAAACTCGGTTTGTGGGCTCCAATTGAGGTTTAGTTGTTTCCAGAAACTTATGGTAACTTTCAGTCAACTCTACCTTAATTTGAAATCAGATCATAAATCATCATAAATTTAAAATGGTACAAAATTTTAAAAACGAATTCGACCATTCATAGCTCTGTAGGTCCAACCGTTTGTTCCCTCTAGGTCTCAAGAATTGAACGATAAACTGTTCAGAAATAGAAGAGGCCACTACAACAAGTCTAGCGATCATTAATAGAAGGTTTTAGTTTTAGTTCATAGATTGCTCGCAAGAATGCAGTAGGAGGCTGAGCTTTTTTCGTTCCGATAATCATGTCATTCAGTTGATGACATAGAAACTAACTTTCGATATGAAGGCACCCACAAATGGACAATAATATTGAAAGAAGTAGGTACTTCCTGTTGAAATAAATTTAATTGTTTACTTGGCCCAATAATATTAATGAAGATTGATTAATATCTGTAAAGAAGACTGGGGTGGTATATTATTCCACAACTGAATAGGGTGTGCGCCTGGGAAGGAAAAACTGTTTATTGTTATTTTTAATCTAAGGTAGACCTCATTCTGAGAATTTTGCTACCAACCGCGACCTTGTAGCGTGTGTAAATCTTTTCTATGAATTTTTAAAATTTCGACCGTTTATGACGTCACAGTGGGCTCACAGTGACATCACAGTCCCGCCCAGGCGAGAGGGGCGTGTGACGTCATAAGCGGTCCAAACTTTGAAAAATCATAGAAACAGATCTACTCACGCTAGAAGGTCGCGGTTGGTGCCAAAATTCTCAGGATGTAGTCTACTTTCGATTAAAAATCTTTAAAAAATCAAGGCGCACCCCCCATTGATCGATGGAAGGCTGGCAATTAACATGTATTTTGAAAAAAACATGCACCAAAGCTTTTAAAGTTAATTTAATGGCGAAATGTCATTAGTCAACCACTAATTGGATAATCTTGGTAATTTATAAAAATTTCTTGGTAAAACTCTCAACTACGTACTTGCTGAGGGTGTGCTGTGGTGATCGATAGACTCGGCTGCACCTTTCGTACGGTGATCTGGAACAATTCAAGGATTTTAAAAACTTCAATTTGCAAAGGATGAACGCATTTTCAATTTACCGCAAGAACATAAAAGACCTGCAAAGTTGTCAGTGTAGCTTCTTCATTGAAAATTATTGATTAGACATCTGAATTTTACAATCTTCACAGTCAGATCAATAGTTTTTGAAATTCATATACAACAATTTAGGGCCCAACCCGAAACTTCTATCCTCTAATTTGAGCAAAACAAGACCAACGCATCGTGAGATGAATTAATTTTAGAAATAGGATGAGAAATGTAGAAGTTATGGCTGTTACAAGGAATACCTACACGTTTGTGCATGCGCAGCAACTACTATTAGTCTGGGAGAAATGATTTTCATAGGGGACCATCTACACACCAATCTGAACAATCCTAGAAAATTTCATCAAATTTGGATGAAAAATGTAAGGGTTAAGGCTTTTACAAGGATTTTACGTTTGCGCATGCGCAGAGGCTACTGTCAATTTTAAGGCCTTGATTTTCATTGGGGAATCACCTAAAACGTAGTCTGCATAATCCCTGAAAATTGCATTAAATCGGATAGAAAACGTGGATGTTATGGATGTTACAAGGAATTCACGTTCACGCATGCGCAGCAGCTACAATCAGTCCGAGGGTGATGATTTTTATAGCGGACCATCTGAAGATGGTCAACCTAATCCGCATAATACCTGAAAATTTCATCGAAATCGGACCATAACTTCGTATAGTTATGCCAGTTACAAGGATTTCATGATAGACACACAGACAGACAGACACGGAACCAAATTGTTCAGAAAGGTCTGAAACGTAGAACGCGAGTGGAAATTTCGATTTTGGAGAACTTTTTTTTAACCTCGAAAAGTGAAAACTAAGTTTCCGCTACCTTGGAAAATAATAACCTAAAATAATAAAGCTATACCATGACACAACGGACGCCATTTGATAAAGATTAAATCATCGGTGACTTTTCTAAATGTTTTTTTTAGGCTATTGAAGATTCGTCCTCCTCGTATACCCAACTTTCCGTCTGTCCGAACACCCAATACTCGGCCTCAAAGATACCTAGCGATTTGCAGTTTTTGCTAGACGATAGGGTACGAGCTTTAGTTTTATATGTAGCCGCCCCTAGATAGTCTAGACCCATCCCGAGTAGGGATCTCCATGCCAAGCACCCTGGAAGAAGAGTGGTGAGGACCCTGGGTTCTCCCTAGATACCTCTTCAATTGTCAGTAGGGTTCAGGACGAGCCAGTGAACTGACCGCAAGGGGAGTTTGATGGTCTAGAGGTATGTAATCGATTTATAATCCGTTTTGAACCAAGTTATTGTTGAATACAGTTGTTTCTTTTTACACGAGTGATTTATGATCCTGACAACCAACTGGAAGAAGAGGAAATACCGGAGAATGGAATAAGAGGTATCCCATCTCCATCATATATGATAAACATTTCTGAGGTCTACTGACCGGTTCAAGAATTTTAATACATGGCTTATGATATTTTTTATGTTGAATATGGAAATACTTGGTGATTGGGGATACACGGAAATATAGAAACATTTTTTAGCACAGCAGTGCATCAAGTGTCGACGTATGACGATCATAGGGTGGATGTACGAAGACGCCATTTGAACATGAACTGAACATAACTACGTAGATCAACATAGTTCAGTACATGAACAAAGCAAATATGACTCAAGTCGACTTAACTGGGAACTTGCTCTTCTTCCTCACCATCAGCAGGTGTGACACGTCACACATATTTGGATTTGGGAAGACCAAATTTAGCATCCTCTTCCAACGCAACCCCATCTTGCAAGAAGCTAGAGATGCATTTGCCTGATGTCACTAAAAAAAACTAACCGCTTCTGTGGGTGGGTCGTCCATGTCCTTCCTCATCTACGATGGAGATTAGGCGGTTGTCGCAGGACTGCCCATTTCAGAGTTAGCAAAAAGCGGTGCAATAAATTGCTAAAGCCCCGACTTTCTGCAACCACATGCTGAGAATAGCCTGCGAAACAACTGCTGGAAACAGTTCGACCAAGATGTCAGATTCGACGAGTTGATGGAAGCCATACTTGAAAACATTATTATTTTAAAACAAATGAGTTAATTCCATATGTTTCACGTTTTTGGATTTGAAATAAATTGAGTGATGGTGCTTACGTAGGAGAAGACATTAACTCTAATAATATTTTAACGCCTGCTCATTTTCTGAATGCCAACAGCTATACTCTAGGAACACAAGAGCGGCATCAGCAAGGCCAGTCAACTAGGAACGAGTTGATTGCGCGCTGGAATCTGGGACAGTCCATTCTTAATTCATTTTGGAAGATATGGAAAGGAGAGTATTTACTCGCTTTAAGAGAAAGGACCCAAAGGTCCATTAGACAGGGAAGAATCCTTGCTAAAGAAGAACCGAAGGTTGGGACAGTCGTTCAAATAGGAGACTCATCGCCAAGAGGTACATGGCGGTTAGCCAGAATCATCGAAATCAGAAGAAGCAGGGATGGTAGCATCAGAACTGTCAAACTTATTCTTCCTAACCATCGTGTAATATCTCGATCTATTGGCATGGTCTACCCCATTGAAGTTCCAGAAGAAGAGGAAGAGAGGGAAGCACCGACAGATCCGCGTTCCCAGGCAGTTCCCAGGTCCCGAGTGTCGTCAGATTCGACGAGTTGATGGAAGCCATACTTGAAAACATTAGGTATTATTTTAAAACAAATGAGTTAATTCCATATGTTTCACGTTTTTTGGATTTGAAATAACTTGAGTGATGGTGCTTAACGAGAAAAGTCGAGTTTAATTTTATAACAAAATATTTAAAGAGAAAGGATAGAATGAAGAGAATGAGTAAAGAATGAGCTGGAATTGAATGAGAAATAGGAAGTAGAGTTGGAAGAGAGTTGAGTGAGTTGAAGTTTAGAGAAGGAAAGAGAATTTTGTCGACGACAAAACAGGAGGAGGAGAAGGATCCCTGGAAGTAACGCCCTTGGTTCCTCAAGCCCAGCCGTGTTGGAGAGGGTCTTTCTTCATTCCCATCCGGAATGGTTTCTTCTCCATTAACCAGATGGTATACACTAAGCGAATGGTACCTGGCTGCGTCGGGTGTTGGGGGCAGCTTTGCCAAGTTCGATTTAGTCATTGTTGAGACGAACTTGGAGTGGCGCAGTTCGAATAGCGACTGTTTTACGCTCCCGCCATACACTCGTAAGGTAACAAGTAGGTACCTCATCAGGATAGGTTGGATCTCCTGCTTCTTGCAAGAAGGGGTTGTAAAAGGGTGCAAAATTTGGTCTTCTCAAATTCAAATATTCCACACCCGCTGATGGCGATGATGTGGAGCAAATTGCCAGTTAAGTCGACTTAACATATTTTTGTTTTGTTCATGCACTGAACTACGTTGATGTAAGTACGTCTTCTATGGGTTTTTGCCGTGCAAAGTGGAGGAAAAGTTGATATATGCAATCTGGCCATTTTTAGCCCTTTTTCGCGGCTCTGTAGCTCCGAAACTATAGTCCCTACGAAAACAGTTATTGACTTAATTGTTTTCGAAATTTTGTGCTCAACAATTTTGCTTCCGAGTCTACCAAGGTAGCGGACGCTTTGTTTTCACTTTTCAAGGTTGAAAAAAGAAGTTCTCCAAAATCGCAATTTCCACTCGCGTTTTACGTTTCAGACGTTTCTGAACAATTTTGGTTCCGAATCTGTCTGTCTGTGTGTCTGTCATGAAATCCTTGTAACCGGCATAACTATACGAAGTTATTGTCCGATTCCGATGACATTTTCAGGGATTGTGCGGATTAGGTTTAAAAGGTTTGGCGTGAATACGGTCCCCTATGAAAAGCATCACCCTCGGACTGATATTAGCTGTTGCGCATGCGCAAATGTGAATTCCTTGTAACAGCCATAACATCCACATTATCTATCTAATTTCGATGAAATATTCAGGAATTATGCGGATTAGGTTTAAAAGGTCCCCAATGAAAATCAAGGGCTTAAAATTGCAAGTAATCTCTGCGCATGCGCAAACGTAAAATCCTTGTAACAGCCATAATACTTACATTTTCCATCCGAATTTGATGAAATTTTCTAGGATTTTTAAGATTTGCGTGTAGATGGTCCCCTATGAAAATCATCTCCCCCAGCCTAATAGTAGTTGCCTGCGCATGCGCAAACGTGAATTCCTTGTAATAGCCATAACTTCTAAATTTTCCATCCGATTTCGACGAAATTTCTCAGGATTGTTCAGATAAGCGTGTAGATGGTCCCCTATGAGTGTAGTGGAAGGTACTTAGAGATTGATGTTTTGAGATTAACTACTATGCATCGGATCGTCTATACAATCGGGTTATGGATACGAAGAAGCTACGTGCCCCACTCACTTGGCAGACGTTTTTATTTAAACTCAAAAGTCGAAAAACGCAATTGAAATGAGCTACCAGCAAATACACGAACAGTGCCAAAATTTGATGGTTTTTTGATGACTATGGATAAAGCGATAGGGGGAGGTACAATACAAAAATCTAACTATTCACTGGAATAACATTATATATGAGCAAGAAAAATCCTAAAAAACAAAATTAGAATTTCAACCAGATAAAAATGTCGAAGGCTCATTGTTTGGTAAAGTATTTTCCTTCTTGATAAGAATAGGTCATTCTTAACTTCCCTTTGCTTAACTCTCGGGTGTTTAAAAATAAAGATAATTTCAATATCTCAACTAGAGCCACTAAAACCACCAAAACAACAACGCAGACATTAATTTGAAAAATGCATCATCCAGTGATTACCAAATTTTCAAATAAAATGCGAAGAGGTAATGCAGTGGGTTCAAATTGTCTCCGAATGGAGACGATATTCATCCTAGAAAACACCTCAAAATCCAAAATCGTGCAAAAATGTCAATATGAAAGGGAATGTTGATGAAAAAAACAGGATTCGTATTCTTTCAAAATGGTAATCGCCGCTGCGGTATACATAAAAACAGAAGACAATTTTAATCAAGGATTATTCGTTCAAGCGTTGGAGATGGTAGCTCTTCGAAATTTTATGCAATTAAATTAGATTTGTATGGAAGGGTTGTTGTCTAGAAATTTTTTAGTTGTGATAATTGAGGATTAAAAATTACATTTGTCCCTCAGTAAAGGCTGCCTCTTGGTTACCGATACAAAAATGAATGGAAAATTGGGAATCTGCTAATAAAATTGTGTCGAATTTTTAAGATCTCTCGAAATCTTTGAATCTGGAAAAAATATAAATCAAAATAGCTTGGTACACTTACTTTTAATATCTGGGATATTCATTAATTAATAAGAAAATGTCTGTAGAATATTTGGGAAGTACGACATGATGAACTAGTATCTTTGACGGTCAGGTAGGTACTTTGGTGTTCCTAGAGATTGGTTTTTTAAAATTTGTTCAGTAATGAGATTACCATTGATAAACCGACGCACGGCCATATTGAAGCGGATTACATGAAAGAGCGTAAATACCAGAGTGGGGGCGGACGGCACAAGCGCGATACTCGGAAAACAAGTAAAGGAGCCACTTGACGCAGAGATAAGGCATTCGCAGCAGGACACACCAGAGATGTGTGAATCACAGGTTCTCCTTGTAAGGTGAGTGTTTCACAGAGGTGATTAAGCAGACTCGAGAGAACAACTGGTCGGAAAGAGTCGGCCTGGTCGAGCGATAGGGCCTGTGATACCCGCAGTCCAGAGATAAGTGATAGGAGGGGGCGACCTCGCGATACGAGTCCCTATCCAAGGAAGAAAGGCGAAATACACCACGTCATGCGCGACAAGCGGTAAATTTTTTATCTCTGTTATGCCGTAAATAGTATTATTGTGCGATCCACGTGTGTTTACCACTCTCGTAACCAACTCACGGGGAATCTTAACACTTTAGGTACCGACCAATTGAGTTTCAAGAGGTTTATTGAATAACTGGTACTCATTCTTAAGAAGCTTCTACGAAATCATGAGTCGCTATTAGGTACCAACTTCATGTAAACAACTGCAAAGTTCAACTTTCACCTCCCTCGTCTCCAAAGTTCCGTGGTTCACAAGAAAACCTTTTTCGAGACTGGAAATAGTACAACTAGTAAGGATGAAAACCGGCCATGGCATGATAAACCGCTAGCTGTCAAGGAATTCCCAAACAGCGACCATTTCCCAGAGGTGGAGGAGGACGTGAGGCACAAATTATTGATTTTCCCATTTTATGAGGAGGAACGGCGAGAATGGATTCAGACGTTAGAAAATCAAGACATATGTGAACTACTGAAGGAATCAACCAACAGAAAGTTTTTTTTTTTTTTTTTTTTTTTTTTTAATTTCCTTTATTGGCCTCACATGTTTATGTATTTAGCCATGTAAAACAATGGTTCTTAATGTCTAGGAATTTTTCTTATTGCAATTATTTTTACAGTTCTATTTCTGAGGATTTTATAAATTTAACTATTGCACTATATGTTGTTTTGTGTTGCATCAAGCAGCAGGAGTTTGTAGGGAATTCGATGTTCTCTTTAATTAGTTCACTGAACAGTTCCACGCGTTGTCGTTCGTACTTGGAGCACTGCAAAATTATATGGTTGGTGTCCCCCTCGTCCACTCCGTTACATGGGCATTTGGGATTTTCCAGCAAGCCTATTTTGTAGAGATGCGCGGGCAGCCTATGGTGATTAATTCGCAATCTTGATATTGTTGTTATGAAGCTTCTGTCAAACTCTCCATCGTAGAACCAGGGTTGTCTCGGTATACTTGGTTGCACCGTGAGATAGAACTCTCCCTTCTTCTCCGCGTTCTCTGAATACGTCTTGTTCCATTTCTTGTACATGTTTGTTTTGCTTCTTTTTTTCAAGTCTAGATTTGTGTGGCAATGCACTGGGATACCATGTACTATCGCCCTTGCTGCTGCCTTGTCAGCTTCTTCGTTTGGTCTGATGTTTGCATGAGCTTTAATCCATACCAGATGCACCATAACTCCTCTGCTAACCAATTCCTGAATGGCATTCACGATTTCATTGGTGAGTCGGTCTGTTTGTTTGCCTAATCGTTGGAGATGTTTAAGCGAGCTTTGACTATCAGAAAATATTGCAAGGGAGCTGGTATGAAGATTGGTGGCGTATTTTATTGCTGATTTTATTGCTACTAGCTCAGCAGTGAAGATGGAAGCGCTGATTGGAAGTTGGAACATGAATTTCTCCTGTGTTTGAGGATCATAGAATGCTGCTCCTGTACCTGTGATTCGTTTGGATCCGTCTGTGAATAATTTGTACGCTCCATTGTATTTCGTGTTAATCTTCTCGAGAAAGTAAGATGTTGCGCTGATGTTAGGAGGTTCAGAGATATCCACTCGGTACTGCCTTTTCATTTGAAAATTCATCGGGAATGCATAAATTGGAATACTCGGGATTTTTGTCATTAGTCCCGTACAGTCAGCTATGTCACAGAACGCGTCTGTTAATATAGGTGTTGGTCTGGCTTCCCAAATTAGAGACGTTAAGACTGCCGTGTTGAGATTCGACACTGATGTTATCGTAGGTGACGTCTCCAACTGAATTCTCGGTATTAGAAATGTGTCTGCGAGGAGTCAGAACACAGAAACAGAAAGTTAAAAGTGATGCTATTAATGACCAGAGACGCTAGTATACAATTCTAAAATAATTTGTTTACAATTCTAAAAAGAGCACAGCACTAATAATAAATTTGAAACCCTGCAAATCATTGCTCAAAGGTTTATTATTTTCTGTATAGATCACCCTTCTGTATAGATCACTGGTTCTCCATCAATAGCACCTACCACCATCTGTATTCTCCCTTGACCTTCCCTCTCAAATTTCAGCTTCCTGCGTTCAACAGGATTGAAAATGGCTTCGGAGCTCACTCAGCTGATCAGTGATCTGAAGAGTGAAGAAGATCCCCTCGAATGCTGGAGACGCCTGGAAGAGAACTTCCATTCAATAGGAGTAAAAATGGCTTTGGAGCTCACTCAGCTGATCAGTGATCTGAAGAGTGAAGAAGATTTCCTCGAATGCTGGAGACGCCTGGAAGAGCACTTCCATTCAATAGGATTGAAAATGGCTTCGGAGCTCACTCAGCTGATCAGTGATCTGAAGAGTGAAGAAGCCTTTGAGCAATGATTTGCAGCGTTTTTCACCCACCAACATTTTTTTTTTACCTACCAACTTTTTTTTACCTACCAGCTAGGTACTACCTACCACACCATACTGGCTTCACACCTTCACAATCAAGTTTATTGGAAAGAACTAAACGCTTCACACTCGATTGGAAAAATAGAAAGCTTCACATGGAAATTTGATTACTGGTTACGCAGAAGGCAAAACTGTATACAAATCGAAGAAATGAACAGCGATCGCATTTTAGTCCGATAAAATTTGAATGGAGATTAGACCTCTTTTGCGATTCACACTCATGATTCTGTTTTATCGAAGGAAAACCTTCAAGTACTCGTAGGGACCGAACGGTTTGTCCTACAGAGCTCCGGGTGGTCTCAAAAATTTTTTTAAATTCAATACTATTTAAAATTGGTGAAAAACGATACCTTTATTTCGAGAGTTTTCGAGCTAGGGCACTCTTGAAAATTTCAACCCTTAATTTTCACCCCTTCGAAGTGACCTACATCAACCAAAAGCTTCGCGGCACAACTAGACCCCAAATGGAGCCCATATACCAAATTTGAACCAAATCGGTCCAGTGTTGCTAAGAAAAGTGCCGCGTACGGCGTACGGCGGACGGACGGAAATTTTTTTATTCGATTTTCGTATTCTACGTACCTTGAAACGTAAAACATCAAATTTTGAGGGGGTTAAAATTTTTTTTTCTTGCTCGATTCCAAAGGCTTATTATTGAAAATAATAAACCAAAAAATAACCAACCAAATATGTAAAAACAAATAATTTTTAGAATTCTATTTCTTTTTTCGTATTTGCTAGTATTGTACTAAAGATTTTATAATGTATGTAATGTAAATAATGTATGTGTGGCTATATTGGTTGAAAAAAAACCACTGTCAACAAAAAAAAAGATCGTCTTCCAGTGGCGGCTCCTGCCCTGAACTCAGGGGGTGCACGGAGATCAGGAGAAGCTATGGAGAAGGGACAGAATAAGTGCTTTTCTCTGCCAAATAGAAATTATGTAACGATATGTAAATGGGATAAATCTTGGTAACTTTTTCATCTTAAAATTGCAAACGGTACTAAATACGTAGGTGCAATAGACACGAAAAATAATGTTCTCTAGTGGTTAACAGAAATTCTGAAATACTTAATCATCAAAGGTCTAAACCCAAGAAATGCATCCATCTTATTGCAAAGCTGAAATGTGTATTTGCCCGTGATGATTCAAAACATCGTCCAACTCGGAAGAAAAATTAACGATAATTCGAGACAGAATGTACCTATTTTTGTTAACCGTTTTGGTTTTTTGCATCAGATTAAGATGATATGCACTGTTGAGTTGTTGCATTAGGTATATTTTGACGACCCAATATACGCAAATCTACCAGAGCGTTTTTATGGGAGACAGCCAATGCGTTTTTTTGGCTAAATGGGAGATCACTTATGCCGCCTTTAACCCAAGCCTCAAAATAATTTGTTCGTCACTTCACATCTGCAAAGCCAATCTACCTTCTTGTAATAATATTATAAGAAGTCGAATATTATTTGACATTAAACTTACGGTACGAATCTGCACGATTTTTAAATTTTAACGTCTGCTGGAGTCCAGGTAGAGACGGCAAGGGGCGGCCAGTTTCTGGAATGTCGCACTTTTTCACGACTGACAAACACGAATAGTTTACTTTAATGTAATGCACCGAATTATTCATAGTACCTACAACACTCCTAAATAATCACTTTGAACAAAACGGTGGACTGAAAACGAAAAACGCGAAATGCCCTTATCAGTTCTGTTTGTTTACGATAAGGAAACCGGGAAACCAGTGAGCCAGGAAGACAAAATAATAAAATTGGAAATTCACTCACTCACACACCCCAGGCGCACAGCCTCCGTGCTGCTCCTCAAGGTCACATTTCGTGCTCTCTGGTTGGTCAATCTCACGGGCCTGCCTCCCTCGAATGACGTCACCCTCCTCGAAACGGAGCATAAAACTGGATTTGCGCGAACCGCCGCTGATTGGTCAGGAAAGAGGGAGCTGCCCGCCACTGTTTTCGCGCGTAGATTCAACTAGCACAGTACCTACGATCGTGTCTTCTGTCACCATCCAACTTACTCTTCAAACCCAGAGGGACTAACTTTGATTTTTTTTCTTTTTTAATTGGCTGGGGGTGCACATGCGTCTATGCTCCTATCAGCAGCCGCCCCTGTCGTCTTCGTCGATTTCCTCCTCAAATCCCATTCACTCTTTTACCTGCTTCCATGAACAGTCCTATAGGGCCCTTTACACGGCCTGATCCTGTCTCCCTGTCTTGCAGCCGATTTCCCTGCGCCCAGAAAACGAGTGGTGTAAAGGGTAACTCCCTGCCCCAATGTAGGGCGATCGGGTGGACTTTCCTTCCAATCCAGGGAAATTAGGTGAGGGGTAGACAGTGTCTCCCCTAGTTTTATAGGGTCATATAAATGGGAAACCCTGTCAAGGAGTGGGTGAATTGTAGACAGGGAGATCGTGGCAGGGACAGGGAACTCGGGCCAGGGTCGTGTAAAGGGGCCATATGTAATATTTCTCTCCAATTGCCATTCGGCTCGAAGAACTAGGAGAGGGCAGTCCAGACTCTTATCAGCAACGTTAGGTAGGTATGAGAGTGGTTTATGGTAGATATAAACCAGGTAGTTTATAAAGACGATCTTGAGGGAACACTACTCACACTGCTAATACCTTGAGTATAGATTAAAGTTTGGTAATGAGATAGTCGTGATTAATCTCAAGATCAACTGGAAAGAGAACCCTTACAATGTGCGCATAAGGCAGCATATCAAGATAAAGAGGGCAATGACGCTATGGGAGAAGAAAAATAATTAAATATAAGTTGAGGAGTGGGGGGTGGGGGGAACCTAAGCCATCACAATCAAGGCAGTGTTGCCCAACTTGTTTCTATTCCTAGAGCTTCAAAGCACAGTGATCACACCAAACTATTAATTTCTGTACGATGGAACACCTGTCTTCCAAGAATAATTAAACATATTGGAAGAAGTAAGAGACAAAGTGTCTTCTTGTTGGCTAGTACATGGATTTCTTTGAGGGAAATCGGTACGCACAACTATTATTTTCAAAAACATGTCGAGCAAATCGCCAACTCAACACCTACTACCTTAAACATTTTCTAATATCCAAACATTTTATGTAAATTTGTAGATCAGAAAAGGTTCAGAATACGTTCAAATTACGTCGCAGAAGTAGTCTCATGGCACAGGGAACTGAGGGAGTTCCTCCTTCATGTTTTTGGGTGTTTGAAAGTTGGTCAAAAATGAGATGCTGGGACCGTTGGATCTTTTACCTACTTAGGCGGGCATAGATGAAAAATGCTGCAAATTATTACACAAAGGTTTATTATTTTTCTATATTCATCACTTGTCTGCAAAGAACTCGGCTATGCATTGTCACCTCCTTCCAACCGTAGATACTATGTACCTACCTACCAAGTAACTACAGCGCTCGCATTTTGGTCAGCTAAAATTTGAACGTAGATTCACATTCGTGTTTATGATTTATCGTAAGCCCAACCCTCAAGTTATCGTAGGGAGCGAATGGTTTGTCCTACAGGGCTCCGCGTGGTCTCTGAAAATCTAAAAATTCAATACTATCTTAAATTGATGAAAAAACAATACCATTGTATCAACATTTTTTGAACCAGGGCGTTTTCAAAATTTCAACCCTTATAGAGACTGACATCAGCCAAAAGCTTCGGGGCACAACTAGACCCCAAATGGAGCATATATAACACATTTCATCAAAATCGGTCCATGGAAATTCGGTGCCGCGTACAGCGGACGGACGGCCAAATTTTTATCCGATTTTTGGATTCTACGTAACTTGGAACGTAAACCAACAAATGAGGAATTTCACCATGTCGGAATTTCCTATTT
This sequence comes from Apolygus lucorum, assembly GCA_009739505.2. Lineage (NCBI taxonomy): Eukaryota > Metazoa > Arthropoda > Insecta > Hemiptera > Miridae > Apolygus > Apolygus lucorum. The sequence goes on along the minus strand of CM019179.2, from coordinate 28,580,186 downwards.
TTGACCCCAAAATCGGATTCAGCACCTCAAAAAACCTCCTACAGCGAACTTTTATTCAGCCCGTACTTCCTAATTTACCAATAGTGGGCGTCGGTGGTCTAGTGGACAGTGTACCCGACTGCGGTGATAAGATAAGAACCGTCTTGCGGGGATGCGAGTTCGAGTCTGGTCGCTAGCAGAAAGTTTTCTGTCTATTAGACGATCGGCAATCTCTCGTTCCAACCCAGGGCGGTGATGTTTGGGAAGCCATGAGCGAAATCATCAGAACAAATTCTGATCTCCCCTTAGGGAGACAGCTGATGACATCCGCGACGCCAAGAATGGCAGTCGGACGAAAATTCAACCTGAAATGGTTGCTTACTTTACTACTACTTTACTTACTTACTTTTAATTTACCAATAAACAAAACAGTGTAGAAAATATGAACGTTTGAAAAAGACCGGGAGGATGACGTCAACCAGCAATAGTTCATGTACAGCCGCTTGAAGCGCTGAGATCGTGAAATTTCACTTTGTATAGTCCTCTGCGGCAACATTTCACAAAACCAGTAAAGATCGAAATCGAAGAACTGAAGAAAAAAAAAAGAAAAAGCAAGATGGAGAAAATGAGGTTTTCTTTTCTTAACGTTTTTGTTTGATAACTTCGTCGTTCTTTTCGTTGTTCCATCAGTCAACAGGGGGAGGGGACGGCAATCCGAACAGCCAATCAGCGAGTGTATCCACTTCACGTTGAAGAGGTCCGTTTTCCCGGTTATTTTTTGAAATCATAAATTTTGAATGTCTCCCAAAAATAACAGGAGACTTATATTCCAAAATCAACCCGATTTTCATCTATCCCACGCTATTAACTATTCAGGAAAACTGCAAACAGAATTCGGTGAAATTCTTCATTTTGAGGGGGAGTTAAATTTTTTTTCTTGGTCGATTCCAAAGGTTCATTATTGAAAATAATAAACCAAAACCCGATCGGTGATGAAATAGGGCGTTGAAAACCCTGGTGTGGGTACCTGTGATCCCATTACTGTGAACTTGTTCGGGCAGACAGGTTTTCACAGCGGTATCCCACCTGTTCCATCTGAACACTCGCCTCAACTCCTCTCGTCTTCTTCTATGCATTAACTAACTTAATTAACAGAACTTTGTAACAAATAGAACTTTATAACTAACAGACACATGACACAACTCACATAAGAACTAACATAACTTTCACTCACTGTTCTGGTTTTTGTGATTCCTCTTCCGACGCTTGTAGTTTCTGTTGGAGCGAAGTTCCGACTTGTTTGGTAGAGAGTAGGAGTGTTCGTCATCTGAATAACCCTGGTCTTTTCCACTGTCTTCCACCTAAAACAAAAAAAAATATTTAAATGCACATTCCAAAATATTTGAGTCATCGCTTAGAATATACATTTGCACCTCCCAGTATCGTCCTGTGAAATTTGCGAGTTCATTTCAGGCATTTCTGTGTATTTGTGTTTGCACGATACCTACCTCATATTTTTAAAAAATCTGCCAAGTGGGTGTGGCACATAGCTTCCTCGTATCCATAACCCGATTATATAGATGATCCGATGCATAGTAGTTAATCTCAAAACACCAATTTCGACTTGCACTACCCTCATATGGGACCATCTACACGCCAATCCGCATGAACCTTGAAAATTTCGTCGAAATCGGATGAGAAATGTAGAAGTTATGGCTGTTACAAGGAATTCACGTTTGCGCATGCGCAGTGGCTACTATCAGCCCGAAGGTGATGTTTTTCTTGTAGGACCGTTGGAGGAAACTCTTTCTTATCCTGTCATCCCCCAATGATAATTCGCCCGATAGCCGATAGATGGAGCAGGCATCCAGTCAGGACATGCTCGCACCTTACCGTTTGATATCAGTTGATAGGAAGCAGTATAGTTAATGAAGGCGTGCAAGCCGTTTTGTCCTCCCGCAGAATCTTGGTTTTTTATTATTTTTGAATTCGCTCAAGTTCTTATTCGCCGTATCAGTTCAGTTTCACCCCTCTCAAACGACTTATATTGGCTCGGACTTCATCCACGAAGTTTCCTCGAAGTTCTTCGCATTTTCTCAGCACGAGAAGCTACCAGGGGGCCCCCGACTCGTCGCAACGAAGGTAGGAATTTTTCCTCATTATTAAGTCAGAGCCAATTTTCCAATTAATTTGTTTTCCCGCTTAAAAACCTATTATTGTTTTGTTAATTAAAAACCCCCCCTACAACCGTCTACACGCCAACCCGCACTATCCCTAAAAATTTTATCGAAATCGGACAATAACTTCATATATTTATGCCCGTTATAAAGATTTCATGACAGACACACAGACAGACAATCACGGAACCAAAATTGTTCCGGAAGGTCTGAAACGTAAAACGCGAGTGGAAATTTTGATTTTGGAGAACATTTAGTTTCAACCATGAAAAGTGAAAACAATGCTTCCGCTACCTTGGTAGACTCAGAAGCAAAACCTAAACCTTCGTTATTGAAAAATTAGTTTAATCATCCCAAACATTCGAGTAGGTCCACATTATTTTCAAAGGGCTCGGCTAAACTACTTTTAGGTCATTCTACTCGAGCCCACTGGTGAAGAACCCGTAGAATCCATGATTGTGTACCAAAAGTCTCATATTGGCACTCACTAAGACTTCGTGCCTTTCAGTTGATGATTATATTCCATTACACCATCTGGACTAAAACCTCCTCCATATCATGTTTTATGGGATGGACACAGTAAGTAACACACGTGGTATCACGCTTGAGCTATGGTGAGATAAGATAGATATGTATAGCGTATACGCTCAAAGAGAAACAACGTTACAGGAAAACACTGACATAAGGGAAAAGCCCCAATGGCGGACATGGTGGTCTCAGTCGGTCGACTTTCGTTCCTCGGTCAGTATTTCGCGAATTTGAAGGGGCAAACACTTAGAAATTTGTACCTAAATTTGAAATTTTAAAGGATTTTAGAAATTCATTGGTGCACGGCCCTAGGGAATTGAAAAACTGGAACATTGCCGCCGGAATCATCAAAATCGAACAATAATTGCCAGGGAAAATGGGAAAAACTACTGAATAAACGGGGTTTTGCCATATTTTTCTGGCAATGGGGTATTTCAGTCAATTTTTAAAATTTTTTTTTCAAAAGAGCATGGCTCAGGAATAACGGTAATTGGGTCTGTTCGACGAGAAAATGTTTTTAAAAAATCAGAGAAGCTAAGGAAAGTTGAAGATTTGAACGGTGTGACGTAGCTAGCCAACTGTCTTTGAAAAAAGTATCCATGCACAGAGAAGCGATGAAACCCTTGGAGGACCTCTTGGATACTACAAAATACTACTCACACACGCGCACAGCATAAGCGTGTGTGCATTAAGAGAGGCCCGCCTTTTTTTCAAATGTGTGATCTCTTTAATTAATTTTTCTACCACATGTTATAGTATCATTGGGCTTAAAGTTGGAGTATATAGGTTTCAAGGGTGCTGAATTCAAATTTGAGGTCAAAAACCTGAATTTCCGACCAACCGAAATACCACATTATTGTTCGGTTTTGATGATTCCAGCGGCAATCTTCAAGTTTTTCAATTCTCCAGTCCCATGCACTAATAAATTTCTAAAATCCTTTAAAATTTAAAATTTAGGCACAACTTTCAAGTTTTTTTGCCTTTGATTTCGTGAAATACTAAACCGTAACGTGGAACGAACGGCGAGCGCCTGAGGACACATTGACCATTTTTGAATCTTGGCAGCGAAATGAATGGCAGCAGCGTTTCGGCGGACGGACGGAAAATTTTTTATTCGATTTTCGGATTCTACGTACCTTGAAACGTAAAACATCAAATTTTGAGGGGGGTTAAAATTGTTTTTTTCTTGCTCGATTCCTAAGGCTTATTATTGAAAATAATAAACCAAAATTGAAAATATTTCCTGCAGAAACGATATCTGGCTCTAAACCTCCACTTGGCACAGCACTTGGTACAGAAACTTCCTCAATCAGCGCTAAAATTATATTGTTCATAAAATATTGAGATCTCTTTCGAAAGGCACTAAAACTTACGGCTAAATATGTGCCGAGTAGAACTGCTAAAACGTTACCGAAAAATACGATTCCCTGTTTACTCAGATAAATAATTATTACAGCAACAGGAATAGATTGTGTTTGTGGCGATGATTAACTGCGGCCAGTTCGACGAACTTGTTTTTTATCGTCCTGTCGTTTCGTCACTCTGTGAATCGCATGAATTGTCATTAACGGCAATTTCCTTCTCTCTATCGATCGCGTTTGGAATCTCAATACCTTATCGGCGTTGAAATCTGAAATTCCAACATTTTCCTGACATTGGTTTACATACATAGTAAAAGGCTGTCAACTGTTCTGAGTTACAAGACGTCCTTTCATCCCTTATGTACGAGAAGCTGTTTAGGTGCTGTAAAGGGAGTCTCAGTCGGTCGTTCTCCTCAGTTCCTTCCTCGTTGCGGGTTAGCCTAATCTCTTACGAACCGGCGCTCAGTTGCCCAATCCCCCTCCCCCCCATAACATTGGCTCCCCCATCCCACAGCCTTCTCATAGCTGGTCAGTTTTCATCAACAGTTTTTCCCAGTTTTCCCGGGAAATAATCATCTAATTTTCATGTTTCTTGTATCATTCTCGTTTTTTATAATCTCTGGACCCATGCACTTGTTTAAATTCAAAAGTAAAAAACCAGTAAAAAGTAGTACCTAAATTTGAAATTTTCAGGAATTTTGGAAATTCATTAGAGCATCTGCCTAGGGAATTGAAAAACTGAAAAATTGCCGCAGGAATCATCAAAATCGAACAATAATTGCCAAAGAAAAATGGGAAAAACTACTGAATAAACGGCTTTTCCCATATTTCTCTGGCAATGGGGTATTTCGGTGGGTCGGAAATTCAGGTTTTTGACCTCAAATTTAGATTTAGCACCCTTGAAACCCTATATACTCCAATGTACTCCTATATAGCCCAATGACACATGTGGAATTAACATGTGGTAGAAAAATTAATTAAAGAGATCACACGTTTGGAAAAAAGGCTACGCCGCGCGCGTGTGTGAGTAGTATTTCGTTCCCTATGTTCACACACCACCTATCTACCATTTTGGCGAAAATGAGGTTTTCTTATTTATATATGTAACTTTTCGCGCCGAGCACACTGTTTAGCTCAAAATTGCTCTATCTAGAGTGAGTCAGAAAACACTAATTCGAACACACCTCCTATCCACATTCGGTTTTTCCTAACCACCTATCAACAGTGAAAAATGGTTTCCACAGCCACAGTTTCCAAATGTAGATAGGTGGTGTGTGAACATAGGTGACGATTTTGTAGTATCCAAGAGATTCTCATTGGATAGCGTTACTTTATGGTTCAATCGTTAGCGTTACCTACGTCTGCTGTCTGTAATCGGGTGTTTTCTGTTCGCTTTGTTTGTGGTATCGACTTATCAAATTTTCAGCTAGTGTATCGCCCATGATTTCTTTTCTTTCTTTCGTTTTAAATATGACGGAAAAGAAGAGGAAGATCAACGTTCTGGAGCCTCAATTTGAACCTGCTACCAGTGAGAACAATCCAATCTCTTCTCTGTGCATGGATACTTTTTACAAAGACAGTTTTGGCTAGCTACGTCACGATTGGCTAGCTACGTCACACCATTCAAATCTTCAACTTTCCTTAGCTTCTCTGATTTTTTAAAAACATTTTCTCGACGAACAGACCCGATTAACGTTATTCCTGAGCCATACTCTTTTGAAATTTTTTTTTAAATTGACTGAAATACCCCATTATTGTTCAATTTTGATGATTCCGCCGACAATCCTTCAGTTTTTCAATGGGGTATTTCGGTGGGTCGGAAATTCAGGTTTTTGACCTCAAATTTGGATTCAGCACCATTGAAAACCTCGATACTCCAACTTTTTGCCCATTGATAGAAAAATTAAATAAAGAGATCACACTTTTGAAAAAAAGCGGGCCTCCATGAACGCACACACTACGCTGCGGGCGTGTGTGCGTAGTGTTTTGTAATATCCAAGGCCACGAGGCGTTCGAGACCGCAAGGGATTAGTGGAATGTCTCGATCCAAGGTCAGCAAGTTAATACGTCACATCATTCAAATCTTCAATTAATTAGCTTCCCTAATTTCTTCCAAACATTTTCTCGAACAGACCGTTATCTCGACAGATTACCGTTATTCCTAACCCATGCTCTTTTGAAAAAAAAATTAAAAAATCGACTGAAATACCCCATTTCCAAGACCCATGCACTAATGAATTTCTAAAATCCTTGAAAATTTCAAGTTTAGCTACATTTTATGAGAAAAACATAACTGAATTAATGGTTTTCCCCACTTTTCTCTGGCAATTATTGTTCGACTTTGATGATTCCATCAGCAACATTTCAGTTTTTTAATTCCCTAATGCCATGCACTAATAAATATCTAAAATCCTTTATAAAGGAAATGAAAATATAAATATTTTCAAATTTAGGGACAACTTTTCAAGTTTTTGCGCCTTCAATTTCGGGAAATACTGACCCGGAACAGGGAACGAACGGTGACCAACTGAGAGGAAGGGGGTTTCTCATTCGGTCACCGTTAGTTCCTCGTTCCGGGTTATTATTTCTCTCAATTACCGGCGCTCAAACTTTAAAAGTTGTACCTAAATTTGAAATTTTCAAGGATTTTTGAAATTTGTTAGAGCATCTGCCTAGGGAATTGAAAAACTAAAACATTGCCGCTGGAATCATCAAAATCTAACGATAATTGCCGGCGAAATGTTGAAAAAACCAAACTGAATAAACGGTTTTTCAAAAATCCTTGAAAATTTCAAATTTAGGTGCAACTTTCAAAGTTTGAGCGCCGGTAATTGAGAAACATACTAACCCGGAACGACTATTCCAAGACTTCCTTTCAATTCGTTAACCACAAGAGGCTGTTTAATACTGTTTAGGTGGCTGTTATGTGACCTGCAAGAGAAGCTATTTAGGAACTGGATATTAGTGCTGTAAGATGAACAGGAGAGAAGCCAGCTGTTAGGTTCACACAAAACTTCCTGTCACCCACAGTGATCTTCAAGAGGCCTTTAGTGCTCTACAGAAGAGAAGTTATCTCAATGAACTCTATGTACCTCAACCACCAGATCGAAGCCCCGAATGGCACTTCAGCAAATCAAACTTCATCTCTGTGCCCAATTTTGGTCGAGAAAGTGGCTGGTCAAAGAATATCGAGAGAGAAAAAAATTGAAAACCAAAAATATTTTGAGTCGTCTTGTAAGGCACTGCGCTTGATAGGTACGTGTCGACAGTTGACCGTGCATATCAAGTAATTTTATCATTGAGTTGTTTTCACTGTGGAAGGAACCATATCCTGGATACCTTCCCCCGAGACGCCTCTATCTCACGAACTGAGGTCCGCCATTTTGTAAACAAATCACGGAAGATAATCAGTCCTACTTCATTGCCACTCTTTCTAACCACACCAGAACCAACATACGATGAAATTATCTCAATTACTTCGCAACTGAATTTAGATCCAATCGGATGGAGATATAATCATGATATGCAATCGCCTGAGTTGGTCCCGACTAACCTCCAAATTTGAGCAGGATCAAGGAAAACTAATAGTACTTATAAAACGCGTTTTATTCAAGCCACTCGCATTATTGCCCACACGCTACTTTACTTACTAGCCTATAGATAAGACTATTTATCCGTGGACGACAATCCCTTTATGATCTTAGCTCGTCAATGTGGACGAGAGATTCGATAGAACAACACGTGCCATTGAAAGGCTTATTCTTTAGATTCCTTTACAGGTAATCTATCCTTTATGATACCAACCTAAATACCATAATACTGTTAATGCCGTATTTTGTACTTTTGTTATAAATGTTGTTAAATTAATAAAACCTTTACGGAGCGCATCGAATGAGATTTCATTGGATGTCTACACTCTCATAAATCGAATGTGAGGACTATGGATCTGGTCCTTCCAGATAATAGATATTCTGGGCTAAAAGTGGACACTGAGTGATCTGATAAATATGTACAAGAATATCACTCAACAGATCACTCAATAACCACTTTTAGCCCAGATTATCTATTATTAGCAAGAACCAGATCCATAGTCAGAATATTCCTTGAAACTAAAAGAGATCTGGAACGGGATCGGAAGATAGCATTTGAAAAGGGGGTCTCAGCCGGTCGCCGTTTGTTCTTAGTATTTCACGAAATCGAAGGCGCAAAAACTTTAAAAGTTGTACCTAAATTTGAAATTTTAAAAGACTTTAGAAATTCATTAGTGTATGGCCCTAGGGAATTGGAAAACTGAAATATTGCCGCTGGAATCATCAAAATCGAACAATAATTGCCAAAAAAAAAAAAAAAAAAAAATGGGAAAAACTACTGAAAAAAGGTTTTTCCATATTTTTCTGGCAATGAGGAATTTCACCATGTTGGAATTTCCTATTTTTGACCCCAGAATCGGATTCAGCACCTCGAAAAACCGCCTACGGCGAACTTTCAGCCTGTACTTCCTAATTTACGAATAAACAAAACAGTGTAGAAAATATGAACTTTAAAAAAGCCGGAAGGATGACGTCAACCTGGAATAGTTCATTTATGGCCGCTTGAAGCGCTGAGATCGTGAAATCTCACTTTGTATAGTCCTCTGCGGCAACATTTCACAAAACGCTGCAAATTATTACACAACGGTTTATTATTTTTATATAGATCACTCGTCTACAAAATCACCAACCATCCAATATGAAGAGAAAAATAAAAAAATTAAAATAAAATCAAAAAATAAAAAAATCCAAAAAAATCGAAAAAATCAAAAAAAAAAAATCAAAATCACCAACCATCGATTGCATTTCGGTCAGCTCTAATTTGAACGGAGATTAGGCCTCTTTTGCGATTCACACTCGTGTTTTGATTTATATATATATATATTTCAATATAAACCCTTAAATTTTCGTAGGGAGCGAACGGTTTGTCCTACAGAGCTCCGCGTGGTCTCAAAAAATTCTAAAAATTCTATAGAATCTTAATTTGAAGGAAAAACAATACCTTTATATCGAAATTTTTTGAGTTAGGGCGTTTTCAAAATTTCAAAATTGATTTTGGAACCCTTAGGAGTGACCTACATCAACCAAAAGCTTCGGGGCACAACTAGACCCCAAATGGAGCCTACATACCAAATTTCATCAAAATCGGTCAATGCTAAGTGGCAAAAGTGCCGCGTACGGCGTACGGCGTACGGACGGCCAAATTTTTATTCGATTTTTGGATTCTACGTACCTTGAAACGTAAACCATCAAATTTTGAGGGGGTGTTAAAATTTTTTTTTCTTGGTCGATTCCAAAGGTTCATTATTGAAAATAATAAACCAAAACCAGTAAAGATCGAAATTGAAAAACTGAAGAAAAAAAATAGAAAAAGCAAGATGGGGAAAATTAGGTTTCCCCTGTTTTTGTTTGATAACATTCCTCTTAGATAACACGATTTCATTGTTTTATCAGGCAACACTAGGAGGAGACAGCGATCCGAACAGCCAATCAGCGAGCGTTTCCGCTTCACGTTGAAGAGGTCCCTTTTCCCGGTTATTTTTTGAAATTATACATTTTGATTGTCTCCCAAAAATAACAGGAGACTTATTTTCCGAAATCAACCCCATTTTCATCTATCCTACACCATTAAATACCTATTCAGGGAAAATGCAAACAGAATTCGGTGAAATTCCTCATTATTGTTCGATTTTGATGATTCCAGCGGCAATCTTTCAGTTATTTAATTCCCAAAGCCCATGAACTAATGAATTTCTAAAATCCTTGAAAATTTCAAGTTTAGCTACAATTTATTGTAAAAACATAACTGAATTAACGATTTTTCCCATTTTGGTTTATTATTTTCAATAATGAACCTTTGGAATCGACCAAGAAAAAACAAATTTTAACACCCCCTCAAAATTTGATGGTTTACGTTTCAAGGTACGTAGAATCCAAAAATCGAATAAACATTTGGCCGTCCGTCCGCCGTACGCGGCACTTTTGCCACTTAGCATTGACCGATTTTGATGAAATTTGGTATGTAGGCTCCATTTGGGGTCTAGTTGTGCCCCGAAGCTTTTGGTTGATGTAGGTCACTTCTAAGGGTTCCAAAATCAATTTTGAAAATTTGAAAACGCCCTAACTCAAAAAATTTCGATATAAAGGTAGGTATTGTTTTTCCTTAAATTTAAGATTCTATAGAATTTTTAGAATTTTTTGAGACCACGCGGAGCTTTGTACGACAAACCGTTCGCTCCCTACGAAAATTTAAGGGTTTATATTGAAAAATATATATATATATAAATCAAAACACGAGTGTGAATCGCAAAAGAGGCCTAATCTCCGTTCAAATTAGAGCTGACCGAAATGCGATCGATGGTTGGTGATTTTGATTTTTTTTCCCCCTTCATATTGGATGGTTGGTGATTTTGTAGACGAGTGATCTATATAGAAAAATAATAAACCATTGTGTAATAATTTGCAGCGTTTTTCTCTGGCAATTATTGTTCGATTTTGATGATTCCAGCGGCAATATTTCAGTTTTTCAATTCCCTAGGGTTATGCACTAATGAACTTTTTAAATCCTTTGAAATTTCCAATTTGAGTACAACTTTTTAAGTTTTTGCCCCTTCAATTTGGCCAAATACTGACGAGGAACGAACGTCGACCGACTGAGACCCCCTTAACCTTGAGTCGGTCTTCTGTAAATTTTCAACGTTAGATAATAGGATTTTACTTAAACAACCATTTATGGCCGATTGGATACTTTAATTCTGAGGGTAGTTAGGAGGTCGACCCAAGAACAAACGGCATGTACCGCGGAACATGAACAAAAGGTTACAGAAAAAATCATCTACATAATCGTCATCGATTTCACAGTCGTGCTACTGTCTGTAAACTCAAAGGACCGTCAACATGATCGTGAAAATGCAGTTTCAGTACCTACCGTCAGTGGTTACCAATGACACACAAATTAGTTCTATTAATTAATTAATCCTTCTTTATTCTCAGGAAGCTTCACCCCCAACCTTCTTCTTCGCAAACTTTTTGACTCGCTGCAGCACGGTAGTAAAATTTGGGTCATACAAAATCAAAATTTTCGATCCGTCTGTAAGAGGTCCTTGGCTCTCCGGGCAAAATTAGGTAACCAAAATTATGGAGTGATTTTGATAAGATTTTCGTTTTTTTTTTTTTTTAATAATAATATAAATAAACGTGCTACATTCAAATTTGAACATAGCCTTTTGACGTCCAAACAACAGGGTGAGTGATATAGCTCATTTCTTTCCTCCACGTCATTTCAGCTGAGTTAGTGGTCAAAATTGATTAACAGAAAATCTATGCTCAAATTTTGAAGGTAACTCATAAAGTGCCTTTTAAATGCTTCCAAACAGTAGGATGAGCGATAGAGCTTATTTCTTATTTCCAGTTCATCCTTATCCTAGAGCACTGAAATTGTATAAACAACCTCTTGGTATCCCTGCGAAGTGATAGGAAGAAAATCAGATCAGCTGAGTGAGCGGTCAAAATTGATCAAAATCAAATCAATTACAATTCTATCTATGCTAGCTCATAAATTGTGCGCCTTTTGAAGCCTCCAAACAGTAGATTGAGCGATAGAGCTTATTCCTTCTCTCCAGTCCATTCTAGAGCACTAAACATGTATACGGGTCATTTTCCTAGAAAGGGACAATCGGTACCCCAAGATTTCAGAAAACTTAAAGTTCGACTCAAGTTCTGCCAAAAAATCAGGGATTAACCTCACACCATACTGATTGAATTTCGACGAAAGAACACACAGTGGGACGCTTAATTAATCAACTAAACTTTAAAGAAGAAAACCTATCGAAAAAAACCTATTGGCGTGGTTTCCGCGTAAAGGAGAATACTCGGAACCCCATCTCCATGAGGAGCGAGAACTGGGAGTTATTCCAAAAATTGAACCAGGGCGGGACGCAGGTGTAGAAAAGGGTTAAACCAACGTGGAACAAGGTTTTTCTGATAGCAACCTAGAAACCTCCGAAAGTAACCAAGTAATCTCAATTTATCGGTTTTTCGAGCCAAAAATTGGTACCAGGGGATTTTTACTGTTGCTGAATACAGTTTTGAGGTCGAAAAATGTAAATTAAAGAATTCAAACCTAACGATATGGTAGTCATTAAACAGTATACCCTTAGTTCACGAGTCGATCATGTTAACGCTAAATTAGCTTATAAGTATTCGAACCCGTATACCGTGACTAGACGCCTGCCTCTCTCCTGTAACCTACCAACTCACTAGCACCACTGACCCGTCTGATATCAAAACCCAGCATGTCAGTCAATTGAAACCGTACTCCCAAGCTACCAACCCACCCACCAACCCATAATAACCGATCTTAATATTTCATCAGTTACTACTCGCCACCCATTCCCTTATGTTCCAGAAATGAACCCCATCAACATCATGGAGATCGACCGTCATCACCCACGACACCCCAACCAGTCGGACAATACCGGCTACCCACCCCCAGCCCACAACTAAATTGCAAACATGGCCATCGGCCCAAAATCCCGAATCCCTCCGAAGTATCATTATGTACGCGTGTTACAAGTGTGTTCTCTGTGTTTTCAAGTATCTTAAGTTAACCCACATCGTCACACTCCCTCCGGCATCGATCCCCTGGCCCCAATTAATTACCAACAGGCACTTCATGCACCAATGAGGGTCAAAAGTAGATTCATTCATTTTGGAACCAGGTTTTTCTCCCACCTCTCCCTCTGGACCACCGTCTGTACCAATTAGATACCTTGCAATTTTCTTTGAGCCATTAACGCCTTTTCCATAGTATTGCTATTTCATTTGATTATTCAACTCAACCACTCTAGCCATGGGCAGACGCTACCAGCGGGCGGGGACGGTTTTGGTTTATTATTTTCAATAATGAACCTTTGGAATCGACCAAGAAAAAAAAAATTTTAACACCCCCTCAAAATTTGATGGTTTACGTTTCAAGGTACGTAGAATCCAAAAATCGAATAAAACGCTGCAAATTATTACACAATGGTTTATTATTTTTCTATAGATCACTCGTCTGCAAAGCTACCAACTATCCAACATAAAGAAAAACATCGATCGTATTTCGGTCAGCTATAATTTGAATGGAGATTAGGCCTCTTTTGCGATTCACACTCGTGTTTCTGATTTATCGTACGTCCAAACTTTAAATTCTCGTAGCGAGCGAACGGTTCGTCCTACAGAGCTCCGCGTGGTCTCAAAAAATTCTAAAAATTCTATAGAATCTTAAATTGAAGAAAAAATAATACCTTCATATCGAAATTTTTTGAGTTAGGGCGTTTTCAAAATTTCAAAATTCAAATTTGAACCCTTAGAAGTGACCTACATCAACCAAAATCTTCGGGGCACAACTAGACCCCAAATGGAGCTTACATACCAAATTTCATCAAAATCGGTCAATGCTAAGTGGCAAAAGTGCCGCGTACGGCGGACGGCGTACGGCGGACGGACGGCCAAATTTTTATTCGATTTTTGGATTCTACGTACCTTGAAACGTAAACCATCAAATTTTGAGGGGGTGTTAAAAAAAAATTTTTCTTGGTCGATTCCAAAGGTTCATTATTGAAAATAATAAACCAAAATTTGGCCGTCCGTCCGCCGTACGCCGTACGCGGCACTTTTGCCACTTAGCATTGACCGATTTTGATGAAATTTGGTATGTAGGCTCCATTTGGGGTCTAGTTGTGCCCCGAAGCTTTTGGTTGATGTAGGTCACTCCTAAGGGTTCCAAAATCAATTTTGAAATTTTGAAAACGCCCTAACTCAAAAAATTTCGATATTAAGGTATTGTTTTTCCTTCAATTTATGATTTTATAGAATTTTTAGAATTTTTTGAGACCACGCGGAGCTCTGTAGGACAAACCGTTCGCTCCCTACGAAAATTTAAGGGTTTATATTGAAATATATATATATATATAAATCAAAACACGAGTGTGAATCGCAAAAGAGGCCTAATCTCCGTTCAAATTAGAGCTGACCGAAATGCGATCGATGGTTTGTGATTTTGATTTTTTGATTTTTTTTTTGATTTTTTTTTCTTTTTCTCTTTATATTGGATGGTTGGTGATTTTGTAGACGAGTGATCTATATAAAAATAATAAACCGTTGTGTAATAATTTGCAGCGTTTTACCTAGTAATACACCCTCCAAACTCTATTGTGACAGCCTACCCCAATCTATGGCCCCAAATTTTTTCGCCGGTGGGGGAGTGTGATATGTAATATCACGGATGACCTTGAAGGATCGAGGGGACATGGTGAAGGGGGGACAGGTTTCTCTTCCCCAATGAGCCCTCAGAAAGTTAGGACGCCTCTCGCCGTCCGCCGCCTTCACCATCGCCCCTCCTGCCCCCGGTGAGCGAATCTTTATTCAATTATACCCTCCTTATTCCCGTGAAACTGTATTGTTATTTATACTTATTCCCCTACCCACGTCACAAGTTTTCACATTGCAACGGAAAATTCAAATTAAATTGTTAACAACTTGAAAAAAGTCTTTTATCTGCCACCATCACCGGCAGATGAAAGACACAAGTTGCACTGGGTTGCACTTAAGTTTTTCAGCTTTTCCCGCGTTCTGGTGCTGTTCTGCTGAAGTGTAACCATATCGCTGGAACCAGCTCGGTAGAAACAAGAACTAGAGCCCAAAAAGAAAAAATAATTTCGATTTCTTACAGTTTCACAGAGGGCAGATGAAAGACGGACGGTGACTGTGACACCACGTTTTTGCAACTGAAACCACTTGTGCACGCCCCCACATAGAAGAAATACGATTCCCGCTGCTTTCTTTGATAACCTAACGACTAACCTCACCTTTTAAAGTGGTAGTAAAACCGCGGAATACGATAAAAAGCAGCCAAAATACTAAAACACAAAAAAGGCAGATTAAAGACAGAAACCTCCGGACAAGCACATTTTATCCTCCTGCTCGCATTATTTGCTTCTGAAAAAATCTGCAAACCCATTTTTTTCATGTCTAGGTATATGAAATAAAGAATCACTACAAATTCAGGCCGCTGCTTTCATAGGTGATTCACAGTGTTCAAGCAAAGTTGACTACCTAGGGGTCCGGACATGGCAGATTACTGGACATTTAGCAGTTTAAACTTTAATTTCTATATTTTAGCGTGAATAAGTGCATATTTTATTGATTGCCCGAAGTAGAACAAAGTTGATAGTTTATGGAGAATTTTTTTTAAACGCCTAAATCATAAATCGGCATTCGGAATCTTCTCTGGACAACGATTGGCCCTTTCTGGGAAAATGACCCACACACAACCTCTTGGCATCATCACAAGAAGGCATCATGCCTAGATTGGCCGCCAGAGAGATGTATCAGTAATCCAGTGAAGTTGAAAACCCAAAACCTCCGACGAGAACTGACCCTCATGTTTGTTACAGCGTTTTTTAGATGATGTTTTCAGTAGGTACACGTTTTCCATTCTCGAAATCAGGAAAATTCCCTATCGATTAAGGTGCGATTTCCCTGGCGCGTCTGCGGCGGGCGGCCGGCGATTTTGTCATGTACCTACTCAGCCGCCGGCCGCGCCGCGCTGTAGAACAACATTTTCTCAGCGGCGCGGCGCGGCCGTCCCCCCCCCCCCCCCCCCCCACCCGTTTCGATAATGTTGCGCGAGATTATTGTTGTTGCTAGGGGTGTGTAAAAAGACACGGTCATTTGGCGGATTCGAATCCCAAACGGTCACTCATTACAGAGACCAGGTCTTTTGAATCCGTTCACCCGTTCATTACGTTCACATACCAACTCAATCAGTGAAATGAACCTTTGTAGATTTGTAGAGAGGCAGTTGGGTCTTTGATAAAACTAATTAATATTATGGAGAAATAATGTTCAATAATATACTTAGCTTGGGCTCTTGATGGCAAGAAATGAATAAAAAAAATATTTTACCTGATGATTCAGTTAAGTTGTTATTTTGAGACACTAAAGTATCGACACTCAAGCCAAATGGTGCATGGGATATCAACTCGAATACGATACAGTATCGATACTTTTGTAACAATACCCAACCCTAGCGCTTTTTTTCCTCATAGAAAAATAAGAAAATGCGCTAATTACCAAAATACAGTAATTCATAAATAAGGTTTTTTTATTGCAAAATAATAAAGACTTCTTACATTACGATCACTTACCAAAGTGGTTAACCGAAGAGTCCAGAAACCAACAAATAATTCGGATTTGGAATTTAAAAGGAAGCGATCAGAACACAAACACAAGACTAACAACCAGCCGGTCAGAAGTCACACAAAAAACGAGCGAGTTTGCTGCTCACTAAGAAATGAAGAAAAGTGAGAACTAGAAAAATAGTAAAACTAGCTATATCTTGAAAATCCGACGTAAACAAAAAAAAACTGACGTCAGATTCGGATTCAGCGCACCAAATACCATAAGAAAAGCGGTGAAAGAACGAGACAGCCAGACCACCCCTAAATTTTGTTATCTTGTGTGATCGATATACCTAGGAAGAGGAACAAGACATCGATCAAAGATGCTAAAACAAAACATATTCGATGTCAGTGAAATTGAAACGAGTGAGTCGGTAAACCGAACCAGTTGGAATCAAACAAACAACATCCATAAGGATCCATATTAAGATTCAGGTCGTGACTCGAAAAAATGCTGAGTCGAAAAACCGAACGAGTCCGAGTAAGTGAGGAGGCGATTTGAATGAATCAAATGAGCTAAAAGACAAAAACGAACGAAAGATTGATTCGAATCGTATGAGTCAGTCTTTGAGTCTTTTTTGTCTTTCAGCTCATTGATTCGAATGAATCATTCGTTCGTTTTTGTCTTTTAGCTCATTGATACATTCAACTCTCTTTTTAGTCCATAGTTCATTCGGACGTAATACTGCACTTGGATGATGGAAGTTGGATGAAGGAAGAAAACCACTCCTTTCCGTTGATACCTCCATGTAAAAATGTTGTTGATACTTCCATAGAAAACCACTCCTTTCTGTTGATGTACTCCATGGACCTAGAATCCATGATGTACTCCCAAGTAATTTTCACACATTCTTGATCCATGTACAAACATGGATGTATACAAATACATTATACATCCATGTTGCGGGCAATTAATTTGTTTTGTTGGCCTTCTGCCGTTGTTTTCGGAATTTTTTCAGAAATCTCGATTGGTGGGTTGATGAACGAATGACCGTGTTAATTTTGGCAACCCGTTCAGTTCAGACAAGGTCGTTTTGAAGATAAGGTCTTTTCAATACGTTCACTCGTGACCGACACAACTCTAGTTGTTGCCCATTCACTGGCAGAGGCGGAACTACTGTTGATGGATAGGAAGCCTCACTCACCCATGTTTTTGGCAAGAACAAAAGGATTTTACAATATTCTCATCGTCTGAGAAATTATGAACAACTTTTCAGATCGTTTTTTCTGTTGAACTTCAAATAGTTTGACTGTGTAGTTACTTTCCAAATTCACATTATCCATCCGAATTCGATGACATTTTCAGGTGTCAGGTGGTTTCGGGACACTAGTTGGTGAAAAATAACGATCATATGGTCCACAGTTTCCGTTCGATTTCGATGGTTCTTTCAGGGATTGTGGGGTTGAAACTCTGGTTGATTCCCTATAAATTTAAATGATTGAATTTTTGAGAATAAATATTATGCATCGGATCATCTATAACAATCGGGTTATGGATGCGAAGTAGATATGAAGAGTTTGATTTCATAAGGTAGGTACTATATCCATTTTGGTCAAACGTGAGAAAAACGCAAAAAACCATAACGACCTGAAAAACGTGCTGTAAACCTATGATGTTATTCTTTATATATTTCTAAATTATAATAAATATTTTTGGAAAGAAAGGTAAATTAGTTCAAAGTTTAAAATAATTTTGAACGAGATTTGAAATATCAGGTTTATGAATATAGTACTTTTAGCAAAACGTGGCGTTTAGTACTTTTTGGAATCAAAAGAAGTGGATATAGTACTTTTTAAAAACATACGAAGTGGATAAAGCACTTTTTGAAACAAAAAGGATAAGATTAGGATAGATCTAATTATAAGGATATAATTAGAGACCGCCATTGTGCTGGATACAGTACCTTTTGAAACTAAACGGAATATTCACCCTCGTTTTTCAAGGGAATAAATTATCTTTTGCTTCAAAACGATGGCATTTTTGCGAAGAACTACCCCCCCCCCCCCCCAACTCTGGGCAAGTGTTAACTCAATATCGATAGAAATGGTCGTTAGTACCTTCTGGAATCAAACTCCTCATATTTATGTGCAACATCCACTTAGTGGAGTTTTCAGGTGTGAAATAATAGGTAGGTATATACATTTCTTAATGTATAAACATGTCATGTTTATACATTAAGAAATGTATATAACTACCTATTATTTCATACCTGAAAAGTCTACTAAGTGGATGTTGCACATAAATATAGACAGAGACATTGTCTCTCTTTTCAGAGGGTTGTATTTATGAGAAGAGAAAATGTTCGTTTGGTACTGATCTTCTCGTGAGTTTGAATTTGCCACACACGCCAGGCTCAATACTGTAACTCACAGTAAAATGCAGAAACATTGCGGGTTTGCATACCCTAGTCGCGAAGGCAGCGCGGCTGGACTGCTCACTAGACCAGTCGGGTCGCAGCCGCGGCGGCTGCGACCCGACTGGTCTAGTGAGCAGTCCAGCCGCGCTGCCTTCGCGACCAGGGTATGCAAACCCGCAATGTTTCTGCATTTTACTGTGAGTTACAGTATTGAGCCTGGTGTGTATGGCAAATTCAAACTCACGAGAAGATCAGTACCAAACGAACATTTTCTCTTTTCATAAATACAACCAGAAATAATAGGTAGGTATATACATTTCTTAATGTATAAACATGACATGTTTATACATTAAGAAATGTATATACCTACCTATTATTTCACACCTGAAAAGTCCACTAAGTGGATGTTGGACATAAATATGAGGAGTTTGATCCCAGAAGGTACTAACAACCATTTCTATCGATATTGAGTTAACACTTGCCCAGGGTTTTGAGGGGGGGGGGGGTAGTTCTTCGCAAAAATGCTATCGTTTTGAAGCAAAAGATAATTTATTCCCTTGAAAAACGAGGGTGAATATTCCGTTTAGTTTCGAAAGGTACTGTATCCAGCACAATGGCGGTCTCTTATCCGTTTTGTTTCAAAAAGTGCTTTATCCACTTCGTATGTTTTTAAAAAGTACTATATCCACTTCTTTTGATTCCAAAAAGTACTAAACGCCACGTTTTGTATCTAAAAGTACTATATTCATAAACCTGACATTTCAAATCTCGTTCAAAATTATTTTAAACTTTGAACTAATTTACATTTCTTTCCAAAAATATTTATTATAATTTAGAAATATATTATGAATAACATCATTGGTTTACAGCACGTTTTTCAGGTCGTTATGGTTTTTTGCGTTTTTCTCAGGTTTGACCAAAATGGATATAGTACCTACCTTATGAAATCAAACTCCTCATATCTACTTCGCATCCATAACCCGATTGTTATAGATGATCCGATGCATAGTATTTATTCTCAAAAATTCAATCATTTAAATTTATAGGGAACCAACCAGAGTTTCAACCCCACAATCTCTGAAAGTACCATCGAAATCGAACGGAAACTATGGACCATAATATGGTCCCGAACCCACAATTCCTGAAAATGTCATCGAATTCGGATGGATAATGAGAATTTGGAAAGTAACTACACAGTCAAACTATTTGAAGTTCAACAGAAAGAACGATCTTAAAAGTTGTTCATAATTTCTCAGACGATGAGAATATTGTAAAATCCCTCTTCTGTTCTTGCCAAAAACATGGTTGAGTGAGGCTTCCTATCCATCAACAGTAGTTCCGCCTCTGCCAGTGAATGGGCAACAACAATAATCTCGCGCAACATTATCGAAACGGGTGGGGGGGACGACCGCGCCGCGCCGCGCCGCGCCGCGCCGCTGAGAAAACGTTGTTCTACAGCATGGCGCGGCGCGGCGCGGTCGGCGGCTGAGTAGGTACATGACAAAATCGCCAGCCGCCGGCCGCCCGCCGCAGACGCGCCAGGGAAATCGCACCTTTACGGCTTTCCCCGAATATTTCAGTACCTGTTCTGAGTTTCTTAGTTGGTTTCAATTGAATGAAAATTCATCCCAGAAACACCCGAACAAGTACAGAAAATCACAACGCTCACCAGAGGACTGAATTTTGCAGATTTTCGTATATTGAGAACGAATAATGACAACGTTTTGTTGTTCGATCGAAAGAGGGGGAAAAATATACTGTAAGGATGGTGCAGATAGAGCTAACAGTCGTGAAGTACGAAGTAATTAGAAAATTCAAACATATTCGTCGCAATTTTCCCTCAATTTAGGGCTTTCAAGACACGTTACAGTACTCCTATTCGGTATTTGACGCTGGATGGTCTAACAGCGACCTAATTAACGTATATCACTGAATTAGATTCGTTCATACGCCAACTAAAGTCGTATAATTACCACTTGCTAGGTAGACTCGAAGAAAATTGAACAGAACGTCCATCAGATTCATTCACAAGACGAAAGAAACTCATATTCCTGCAACAATGTAGTGTACTGCCTTTTCTCCTAGTAGATGCTTTCAAGGGAGTAAAAAAAGTGGACAAAATAAATTAGAGAAGAAATGGAGTGGGAGAGTTCAGCGAGCGTGCCTCTACCAACAAAACACGCATTTGACCACACGGGGAAACTTGAGTTTGACGATACCAGAAAGAAAATACATGAATTCACGCATTTGACGTACGGGCGTTAGAAATGGAATCATTAGGTGAATTAAACTACACATATTAGAAATTAATGGATAATTACACACCTGGAAATGATCTTCGCATATCAGGGCTGATTTGAGAGAAATTGGGACACCCAAAACTTGAAACCACTGTTTCCTTATGGCTTCTTGTTTGGGGGCTGGCCAGAAGGTCTTGTCGTCGCCGGAGACGTTCGAACACTCTGGGACCGCACATTTCACCATTTCACTAGCCGACATCGAGTTTTCAAATAATTTGCGCGAATGAGCGGAAAAAATTCCACTATCGCGATAAGTTCGGAAGAGGATCACTCGCGCATTTACCAGCTCTTCTGGGAGAGAACGAGAACCTCGTGGGAGTTGTTATAGTTGTGTAACCTGTACTTCCCTCTTCTGCGAAAGCAGCCAACAGAACAAATCGAAAGTAGGTAGACCCAAGAATGACCCTAGTAATTCTACACTTTTTGTTTAGTATATTTACTAAAAACACTTGAATTACGTGTTAGTACACTTCAACCCAACCACAGGCCAAGTGGGAGAGACATAAATGGCCGTCTCAAATCTGTCTCGCGACTGCTCGTACTGCCACTCTGGGAGCCTCAGTCGGCCATTTTGGCCTCCCGTCGGTTCTCCTCGGGTTGGCGCCTAGGTCGGCCATTTTCGCCTTCTATCGGAAGCTTTCCTTGTGCAGCTAACTAAAAAATAATTATCTTAACGGGGTATTTCAGTCAATTTTTTTTTTTTTTTTTTTTTATTCAAAAGAGTATGGCTTAGGAATAACGGTAATCGGGTCTGTTCGTCGAGGAAATGTTTTTAAAAAATCAGAGAAGCTAAGGAAAGTTGAAGATTTGAATGGTGTGACCAGTGGCAGCTCCTGCCCCGAAACTTAGTGGGTGCACAGAGATCAGGAGAGGCTATCGAGAAGGGACAGAATAGGTGATTTTCTCTGCCAAAAAGAATTTTAAACGATATGCAAATGGGATAAATCTTGGTAACTTTTTCATCTTAAAATTGCAAACGGTACTAAATAGGTACATAGTAAATAGACACGAAACATGTTCTCTAGTGGTTAACAGAAATTCTGAGATACTTAATCATCAAAGGTCGAAACCCAAGAAATTCATCTATCTAATTGCAATAGCTGAAATGTATATTTGCCCGTGACGATTCAAAACATCTTCCAATTCGGAAGAAAAATTAACGAGCCCCTTGAAAACTCAGAGATTTGAAGAATCTTCCCTCTCATCATGCCCACGCACGGCTAGCTCGAAAACACCACGGAACTTGATACAATCAATGATTCGGGATAAAAAATGTACCTATTTTTCTTAACCATTTCGTTTTTTTCCCTTTTTTTTTTTGTATCCGATTATGACGATGTGCACTGTCGAGTTGTTGCATTATATTTTGACGACCCAATATACGCAAATCTACCAGAGCGTTCTTATGGGAGACAGCCAATGCGTTTTTCAATTTTTCGGCTAAATGGGAGATCACTTATGCCGTCTTTAACTCAAACCTTATTTCGGTTGGTAGAAAAAAGTATTCAAGCAAAGCAAAATTATCAGCTAGTCACTTCACACCCACAAAGCCAATCTACCTTCTTATAATAGTCGAAATTAAAACTTACGGTACGAATCTGCAGGTTTTTAATTTTCAACGTCAGCTGGTGTCCAAGGAGAGACGGGAAAGGGCGGCCAGTTTCTCGAATTTCGCACTTTTCCACAATCGACAAACGCAAATAGTTTACTTTACTTTAATGTAAACTACCTACTCATCGTACCTACAACACTCCTAAATAATCACAATACTTTGAACAAAACGGTGTGTACCGAAACGGTAGTCAACCGAAAACGTAAAACGGAATTCCCGTCAGGTTTGTTTGTTTACCTACTTATTTCTCTAGGTATAAGGAAATCCGGATTGCAGAGCTCTCTGACAGGGGAGCAACGAACCAATTCTGCTCAAGCCAACAAAATGTCCTGCTCTCTGATTGGTCAATCTCACGTGCCTGCCTCCCTCGAAAGATGTCAAGATGACGTCACTTTCCCCAGAAATGGTGCAGAGGCAAGGGGATGCTCCAAATGGGTGTGATTGGTCAGAAAAGAGGGAGTTCCCCGCCACAATTTTCGCGCGTAGATTCAACTAGCACAGTACTTACGATCGAGTCTTCTGTCACTAGCTGTCAAACGAAGAGGAACGAACTTTGAATTTTTTTTTTTTTAATTGGCTGGGGGTGCACATGCGCCTATGCTCCTATCAGTAGCCACCCCTGGGTGTGACGTAGCTA
The DNA here is from genome assembly GCA_009739505.2 of Apolygus lucorum. Taxonomy (NCBI): domain Eukaryota; kingdom Metazoa; phylum Arthropoda; class Insecta; order Hemiptera; family Miridae; genus Apolygus; species Apolygus lucorum. The sequence goes on along the minus strand of CM019179.2, from coordinate 28,556,982 downwards.
GCTAATCGTGACGTAGCTAGCCAACTGTCTTTGAAAAAAGTATCCATGCACAGAAACCCTTGGAGGACCTCTTGGATACTACAAAATACTACTCACACACGCGCACGGAGCAGTCCTAGACTAGTGTGTGTGCATTTATAGTGGCCCACCTTATTTCAAACGTGTAATCTCTTTAATTAATTTTTCTACCACATGTTATAGTATCATTGGGCTCTAAGTTGTAGTATATAGGTTTTCAATGGTGCTGAATCCAAATTTGAGGTCAAAATCCTGAATTTCCGAACCACCAAAATACCCCATTGGGCTAATTGTCCAGAAAACACGAATATCACTTCTCTATGGTACATCCGTGCTATTGTGTTGGCAAAACTGAGAAACTGTCGCTGGAACTGAGAAACTGGACTCTCACAAACTGTCTAATGGATCCTAAGGAGGATGCATTTTATATGTGAAGTTGGAAAAATATGAAGCTAAATTCAAGGTATAAGTTATTATTATTATTCTCTGCGTTCCAAAATTAAGTAAGATAAACTCATGTAAGTAAGTGAGTCCTAAGGTAAGTTGCATTTTATCCCAATCGTCCGATACTAATAGAATAATTAGTCACCAACAGACCAAAGAAGGTACTTGTTCGTGATAATTTTGCTTCCCAGTCTACCAAGGTAGCGGAAGCTTTGTTTTCACTTTTCAAGGATGAAAAAAAAGTTCACCAAATTCAAAATTTCCACTCAGGTTTTACGTTTCAGACCTACCTGAACAATTTTGGTTCCGTGTCTGTCTGTCTGTCATGAAATCCTTGTAACGCGCATAACTATACAAAGTTATTGTCCGATTTCTATGAAATTATCAGGGATTGTGCAGATTGCTGTGTAGACGGTCCCCTATGAAAATCATCATCCCCGGACTGATAGAAGCGACTGTGCATGCGCAAACGTGAATTCCTTGTAACGGCCATAACTTCTACATTTTCCATCCAATTTCAATAACATTTTCAGGGATGTTACAGATTAGTATTTAGATGGTCCCCTATGAAAATCACCACCTTTGGACTGATAGTAGCCACTGTGGAAGCGCAAACGTGAATTTCGTTGTAACGGCCATAACTTCTACATTTTCCATCCAATTTCAATGAAATTTTCAGGGATGTTGCAGATTTGATCCATGCATTTTCAGGGATATTACAGATTTTATCTGTAATAGTCAGATTTTCCTACGTGGCCGATGGATTGGAATTTTATGAAAATCTAACGATTACTTGTCCCTGCGCTTTATGACTAGGATAGTTGGATCCACTTACCGTGGTGAAGATCTATGGTTCTCATCGGCTGGGTGTGGCGTCGGAGTCGTTGACTAGGTGTTCCTTGGAATCACCGAAAAATGGTCTCCCGTTTCGCCTAGACCTTCGTGAGGTAAGTATGTTCCCCTTAGTTTGTGAATTATTGAACTTAGTTATTGCTTTCTTTCAATGTTAACTATTTGTCTTTTGTTTCAGGTACTCTTTGAGAATTGGACTTCTTCAGGTAAGTAAACTATCCCTAGAATAACCCTTGATGGATCTACGCAGTTCAGCAAGACTCGAATAAGGTAAGTTGATTCTATTTTTCTAGTTATATCTGCCTTTGTTTTACCAAGCACCAGGAAATTGATCAGGTAAGTCAGAATATAAACTACAAGGTTTAAATTACCGAACGAGAATTGTCTATTTTTAGTGTAGACACAATGGTAAAGTATTTTGCAAATAAAAGTGTACTTCGTACAATAAAACTCTTAATAAAATGTCAAAATGAGTATGTTATTTCTACTCCTAAGAGATCTGTGAATATAACGAAAGAATGAGGGAATAAGATACCCTTTACTGCTGTAAGCCGCAAATTGAAAAGGGAATTGTTTTTAATAATTAAAGAAATTTTGAAAATTTGGTATGGTAGCGTGTTCTTTGCCTGAGGGGCGTACCCTTCCCAACCTACGATCCACAAGCTATCTCGTCTGAACCAACCTGCCTTTTGGAGATACTCAAGGTGAAATCAACAACAACAAGTTGAGGAACCATAAACATCTATAATTAAGAAAATAGGAATTTTAGCATTTCACAGGATAAATCAGTCCACATTCATCACAGGTAACGTCAAGAAAAAGAAATTTGTCACTTCGTGACCAAAACCATAAACATATGTAAGTATTTTCAAGGTACGGGTATCGGTACCCTACTGGTACCCAACGAACAGAAACAAAGGTACGTATGTTGGTGACCACGTGGGCCACAGAAATATAAAGTAATTCGATAAAAATCAGAAATCAAGGACAATATGCTCCTGGAATTCAACGGTACCTTCAGGTAAGTATTTAAATGAACAATCAGGGACGCGAGGTCCAAATCAAGTACCTCAACTCCGAGGTAGGTAAGTATTACGGCAATCTCAGGTAAGTTAATTATAAGAAAAGATATTTAGTGAGTAAGCAACAGGTAAGTATCAACCCCGTTACTTTAGAAATAAAAACGTAGAGTTATCCAACGGGACAATATCAACCATCAACAAGGTAAGTGAGAAAAACACGTGAAGACCTAGGCGTCCTAGAGAAAAGCAGATCGACCAGGTAAGTTTTAGAATTTAAGATAAGGTAAGTATGTTACTTTAAGTTGTTCTAGATTTAAGATATACAAAAGAATTTACTAAATCAGGGTGGAAGAACCACCACGAGGACTTACAACACGCTTGACGCTGTATCGAGGTACGCACACGCGACCGTGACTACGCGTCGGTACGGGCGGTGACTGAAGTTAAATTATGGGTTTTAACAGTAAAATTTAACAAATACAATAAAATAAACGTGGCAAAAGATGTCATACAGTGATTTACCAACGATTTGACTGGGTACTTTACCGTAATTTCACCGAAAACTCGTCCGAAAGCAGAAACGCAGTAGGTGGAAGACGATCCCGTGGGCGTCTTGAAAAGGAGAATTAATTACGGGCGGATTCGCAAATTCGCACGAAATCCGACCGCTGTAGTTAAGTTCAATTTAAAGAGTTCTTCACTTCACAGGGGGAAATATCCCGACAACAAGTCCATCAACTAGTACAAAAAGACTGACTTCACAACGTTCAACCGGCCAACAGAGAGAGGCATTCCTGAGTCACGTCGAGATCGAAACTGCGCCTTCCAGCGCGAGCGGGTCGGCGCTCCCCTCCCCATCGTCTCTCTCCTTCTCCACCGCCTTCCCCATCACCACTCCTACCTCCTCGAAGGCCGTGGGCGGTGGTTCTGCCGCGCTTTTACGAATTTGCGGCTTACAGAACCCCTCCCTCCTCTGGGAGCCGTCGTCCTCGACGGTAACGTCTTGAGTGGCTACGCTGGGTATGGGCATGCGTCGTCCAGGGTACCGCCGGGTGAACTCCAACTCGTACCGGGTACGCCGACAATGACTGCACGTGGGGGCCACCCCTGTGTGCGGCGGATTACAGTGGTTTGTCAGCTGTCCCCGTTCGTACCTCTTCAACAGCCTCTCCCAAAAGGCCTTACAGGATGCGCATCGAAAGCCCCTCATCACGGTGGGCGGTCTTAGACAGATTGGGCAAAGGGCTCGCTTTTTGGACTCCTTTTCAGCATTCACTGCACCGTCGGATCGTCCCACAGTTGACCTTGGTAGACTGGTGAACCCCGAGTTATGGCGAGGTTTGCGGACGGAGGAAGATACCGAAGTGGGCTCGGAGTACTCCGGGTCACGCTCATCCCCGTCGTCGTCGGTGTCCTCTCCAAACGTGTCCATCTCCTCCTCCATCTCCACGGCACCCCGACAGCCTCTCCCTGTCGCCTTTCGTTTGGGAATTGGACTGTCCAGTTCTTCTAGTGATACGGCGGTTCCGGCATTTAACTGCACCACCATGCTGTCCAGTTCCCTTGTGAGTTCGTCCACTCTTTTCTGCGACTCTCGCGCCTTTTCGTCCGCCAGTTCGCATCGGGCTCTCCATCCCGCCACCTCAACCTCGTGCATCCTCCATTCCAGAAGGAGCGCCGTCAGCCGCTCCAGACCGCCCATCCCGGCTGCGTAGAACGACTCCAGCATGGCGGGGCCATCCGCCAGTCGCATCACCTCCATGGCCGCCGCCGCCACCTCCACATTCTCCATCGCTGTTCGCTCTTGATCCCTGGAGCGAGCCGAATCACTCAAAGCGACTCGGGTCAAGCAATTCTGACAGGCCGTCTCATATGCTTTCCGTATCCGTCGCACCGACGGCAGGGCACGGGCAGGCGTTTCATCCTCCTCCATCGACTGCTGTTCGGAGTTCCTCCGATCCTCCATCTCCTGTTGGTTTAACAAAACATTCCCAGGTCAGTTTCAATTTACGGTAATTTAGCGTCTTCATGTACCTCATCGTTTCCTACCTATTCACTGTATGACATGCCACTAATCTTTCTATTTTTACATTTCTTTCCAGGTTCGTCTCTACATGATCACCGTCTACGCATCTCTGCTTAAAGGTAAGTTAAACTAAAAGTTTTTTTTTTTTTTTTTTTTTTTTTTTTTTTTTTTTTTTTTTACAGGTATTTTTCAGCCACCGTACGCACCCTACACCACTCCGTACCCCGCGCTAACCCCAGCCAGCACCCCTTTCTCATGTAGCTTTTTGTAGTCACGGGGCGGGCGAGCTCGCAGGAAATACGTACCCTCGCCCGTACCCGTCTCGCTTCTCCCTCCCGTCTCCATTAAGGCTGGGTCAGTCGATGGGCTTTTGGTAGGGGTACCCTCCGTACCTTCGTCCGGCCCGTCCAACTCCTCCAAAATCGGAAGGTCAGCTTCCTCGTTCCAAGCGTCATCCAGCTCCCAATTCTTCTCACGTTCCGGGGGTTCCTCAGGCACCCGTACCTCGGGCGCAGTTCCCGCATCCGGTTCCTCCAGTACGGCATCATCAGGCACACCGTTCACCGTGGCTGGCTTCAGTCTATTTATATGGACCACTTGTTGGCGAGCCCCCAGCAAGTCCTGAATTTCATAATTCACGGCCGAAATTACCCTCTTCACCCTCCAGGGCCCCGACCAGGGACTCCAAAACTTCCGGCATTCCCCGGAGGGTAGGTGCATTTGTTTTAAATACACCCGATCTCCCTCTTTGTACTGCCTCGTGCTTCGTCTTCGATTTATCCGGTCCGCTTGCTGCTTCCATGCCCGATCCAAGCACCTCTTGGCCATCCTTCTTGCCTCCATTAAAGTGCGCAACTCGACTGAGCGGTGACCATCGCTGGGCCGGGTCCACTCGGTTGCATTTGGAAGGCGCAGCTCCCTTCCGTACGTTAAAAAATTCGGAGAGTACCCCGTGCTTTTATGTGGGGTGGCTCTATAAGCCGCCAACACTATGGGCACCATTCGTTCCCAGTCTCTCGTCTGTCGGACCACCTTTGCCATTATGTTAGCGAAGGTTCGGTGGAACCTCTCGCACACCCCGTTCCCCTGTGGGTGGTACGCTGTGGTTTGCACCTTGGTGATCCGCCAAGTCTGACAGAGTTCCTGAATGAGCTCAGAGGTGAACCCCGTACCCCTATCGGTCTTCAATCTCCGGGGCACCCCGTGGTAGGGTATGTAGCGTCCTACCAACACGCGAGCGACCGTTTCAGCCATTGTGTTGGGTACCACATATGCCTCGGCAAATTTGGTGTAATGGTCCACCATAGTCAAGACATACTTGGGGCCACCCAGTGTCACCAGTGGTCCCACGAAGTCCATGCCCACCACCTCCCCAGGTGCCGAGGGTATCAGTGGTCGCTGTATCGGGGCCGACGAATGTCCGGGTGCATTCCTCCGTTGGCACGGCTCGCATGCGGCGATGAACGCCTTCACATCCCTCCGGATCTTCGGCCAATACCCCGCCCGACGCACCAGTCTCTCCGTCACTTCCGCCCCCGGGTGCCCAGCCCAAGCACTACCATGACACGACACCAGTACCCACTCCCTAATTGTTACGGGGATCAGAGGTACTCGTCCCTTCTCCCCCTCGACCTCAACAGGGATAGTCCATACCCCGTCCTCTCGTTGCACCCTATCCTGGTGTTTCGCAATCATATCCTGCACCCACGGGTCCATATCCTGCGCCGCCCCCATCAAGGGTTTCGGGACCTCCACATTCACGGCAGCCACGTGCATCCGACTCAATCCGTCAGCGTGACCCATGTTCGCGCCGGGTCGGTACCGCGGCTCAAAGTCGTACTCCGCCAGCCTCAATGTCCACCGACCAACCCTCGAGGTCGGGTCCCGCAGTCTCAGCGCAGCAGTCAGCGCCATATGGTCCGTCTCCAAAATGAACCTCCTTCCCAGCAAATACTCCTGATAGTGCCTGCATGCCCAAACCACCGCCAAAAGCTCCCGCTCAGTCGCCGAGTACCTAGTCTCCGCGTCGTTCAGTTTCCGGCTAGCAAACGCCACTGGTCGTTCGACGTCCCCACATTTCTGGGACAACACCGCTCCCAGCGCGCTCTGAGAGGCATCGGTGGCCAGTATGAAGTCCCGGGTTAAGTCCGGGTAGATCAACACCGAGTCGGATAAGAGAGCCCCCTTCAACGCCTCAAATGCCTTACTCTGCGCCTCTCCCCACCCGAAATCAGTCCCCTTCTTGAGGAGTCCAGTCAGTGGGGCCGCCATGCCCGAAAATCCAGGCACAAAACGGCGGTAGAAGCCCGCCAGCCCCAAGAAGGCGCGCACCTGACTCGCCGTAGTGGGAATGGGGAACTCTCGCACCGCCCGTATCTTCTCCGGCTCCATACCGACCCCCTCGCTCGTGATGCGATGTCCCAAATAACTTGTTTCCTGCTGTAAGAATTCGCACTTGCCAAGATTAGCTCGAAGACGGGTCTCTCTAAGTCGCTCCAACACTCTCGTCAGGCTATCCAGGTGAGCCTCCATCGTCGGCGAGAATACTATGATGTCGTCCAAATAGACCAAACAATCGTGACCAATCAGTCCGTCGAGAGCATTGTTCATTGCCCGCTGAAAAGTTGCGGGTGCATTCCGGAGGCCAAAGGCCATACGCGTGTACTCAAAATGGCGCCCCAAGACTGAGAACGCCGTTCGCTCAATGGAGTCGGGGTGCATTCCCAACTGATGGTACCCCGACACAAGATCAATCTTCGTGAAGTACCGGCACCGCCCCAACATCGATAGGGTGTCCTGCAAATTTGGCATGGGGTAGGCGTCCGCCTTAGTCAGCTTATTCAGACGTCGGTAATCTATACACATACGCCATTTTTGGGGTTCCCCCTCCGGTGTCTTTTTCTTAGCCAAGACCACCGGGGCCGACCACGGACTCTTTGAGGGTCGGATTACCCCCTCCTCCAGTAACCCATGGAGCTGTTCCTCCACCTCCTCCCGGAGGGCGTGGGGTATCGAATACGGCCTCACATGAACGGGTTCCGCCTGTCCGGTGTCAATGACGTGCTCCACACCCAAACGACACCCATCCCGGTCGGGTTTATCAAACACCTCCCCGAACCTGTGAAGGATTTCTCCCACTCGGCTCCGCTGTCCTTTGTCCAGATGTTGTAGCTTAGTTACTAACTCGGTCCGGGTATCGGGCCGTTCCTGGTCCCATCGTTCCATAGGCATCTCCTCCGCGTCTCCAGCCGCGTCTCCCGGGTCGTCGCCAAGGACTGCCCCAATCCTTCGGAACTCGATGTCCCCGATTGGGAGTCTCGTCACCGGGTAGCCCACACTCTCGACCGTCCCCTCAATTTCCAACTCGATGCTCCCGTTGGTTTTCCTAGCAGGGTCCGCCATATTTCTCCTCAGTTTGGCCATCGACACCTCCGCCCGTCGTTTAGGGATGGGCATCTCCATGCGCGGCCCATCAATAGGCACTTCCATACCCGGCTCAACCTCGGGTTCCTCCAGGTACGACACGAGTTGCTGTACCTTCGTACCCGGCTCAGCCACGGGTACCCCCACACGAGGCAAGAGTTGTGGTGCCTCAGTATCCGGCTCAGCCACGGGTACCTCCACATGCGGCACGAGCCGTGGTGCCTCAGTATCCGGCTCAGCCACGGGTACCTCCACATGCGGCACGAGCTGTGGCACCCCAGTACCCGGTCCGATCACGGGCACATCCACACCCAGCTCGACGGTGGCCACGTCCAGCCTCGGCTCGACGACGGTCAAACCAACCCGAGCCACCACCGACTCTTTCCGGCGATCTGCGACCCCGCGGCACGGCGCCACCGTAGCCTCTCGCCTATCCGGACGGATCAGAAGCGGTACCTTCTTCATAAGGTCTAGACCGAACAGGTCGAGGCCGGTTCCTTCCTGAGAAAACACCAGAAAAGTATGCCTGGTCACAACCCCGCACACCTCCACCGTCAGTTCCTGTTCACCGCAGAAGTTCAGCCGATTTCCATCCGCTCCCCACGCCATAGCCTTAGTGGGTCTCAACAACGCACCCCCCACCGGTTTCGCCAGCACCGAGATTGCCGCACCCGTGTCCACGATCAGCTCTCGGGGCTCTCCATCCAGGGTAACGCCCAACCTTATTGGTTGCTCCATTTGAGAGCGTACCATGGGCACATGCCCCATAGGATACGCGTGAGGTTCCTTCTGCACCGCTTGAGTCGCGCCCTCAATAGCCGGCACTTTTGTACCTCGGGGATGGGACACCGGGGTTAACAACTTCTTTTTATGGCAGTCAGTTTCGAGGTGCTCTCTTACTCCGCAGTAGTCGCAGTAGATGGTTTTCTGGGGGTTGTTCACACAGTCCACCGGAAAATGCTCCATACTAGCACAGAACATGCACGGGTACCTCGGCGTTGGTTTGGGGGGGGCTCGTGCCCCCGCCAAGGGTACCTTCCCAGTGTTCCGCGGGCATCTCGCCGCAAAGTGCCCCGGCATTCCGCATTCATAGCATTTTCTTTCTTCGCGTACCGCGACGGCCGATATTCCCCACTTCGTGTCCTCATCCGAGTCCAACTCGAGCGTCTCCCTCAATTCCTCCGCTCTCTTTAACGCGGCCTCCAAGGTTTCAGGGGGATTGTTGGTTAATAAGGAACCCAGTTCCTTAGGCAACCCTTTTATGAACGCTTTTAAGGTTTTCCGTCTTACCCAATTCTGCCTCTGTGGGTTGGTCAAATCCGGCCCCTCCTCCTTAACCGCCGATCTCGCCAGTCGGTGTACTCGCTCCGCGAACTGACGCAGCCCCTCACCTTGCGCCACCCTTGCCGCACACAGTGACGCGGCCGACCGTTCCGGGTTCTCCGTTTCGAACCATGCCAGCATCGCCTCTCGTGCCTCATCATATGGGTTGAGTCCCGCATGCGTTTGAGCGTTGTCAATCAGGAATTGCTTGGCTGTACCCTTGACTTTGGCGCGCAACAGTCGTATTTTTTTGTTTTGCGTTAGGTTTCCCGCCACCTCGTCGAATACCTGAAAGAACGCGGTCACCGGCAGCGCCCCACTTTCGTCCGGGTCCCAATTTTCTATTTCCAAAAACATCGAGCGAGGCACATCCGTGTCGGGTACTACCTGAGCCGCATTACTTCGCCCCTTTCCGGCCAGGTCGTTATACGCCCTCATCAACCTCTCGAGTTGACCCAGCACTCCGCTCATCTCTACCTCCCCCGCTCTCCCAGGGTGCTGGCCCGGTTCGCTCATTGTAACGGTTTCCACAAACGCTGACTACCTGAGTATCTCCACAAGCCCGTCCAGACGGATTTATTACGATTTCTATGAGTTCGTGAAAAGCGTACTTTTCATGAAATCCCCTAAGCTGCCACCAAATCTGTAAGCCGCAAATTGAAAAGGGAATTGTTTTTAATAATTAAAGAAATTTTGAAAATTTGGTATGGTAGCGTGTTCTTTGCCTGAGGGGCGTACCCTTCCCAACCTACGATCCACAAGCTATCTCGTCTGAACCAACCTGCCTTTTGGAGATACTCAAGGTGAAATCAACAACAACAAGTTGAGGAACCATAAACATCTATAATTAAGAAAATAGTACTACATTTTCCATCCAATTTCAATAACATTTTCAGGGATGTTACAGATTAGTATTTAGATGGTCCCCTATGAAAATCACCACCTTTGGACTGATAGTAGCCACTGTGGAAGCGCAAACGTGAATTTCGTTGTAACGGCCATAACTTCTACATTTTCCATCCAATTTCAATGAAATTTTCAGGGATGTTGCAGATTTGATCCATGCATTTTCAGGGATATTACAGATTTTATCTGTAATAGTCAGATTTTCCTACGTGGCCGATGGATTGGAATTTTATGAAAATCTAACGATTACTTGTCCCTGCGCTTTATGACTAGGATAGTTGGATCCACTTACCGTGGTGAAGATCTATGGTTCTCATCGGCTGGGTGTGGCGTCGGAGTCGTTGACTAGGTGTTCCTTGGAATCACCGAAAAATGGTCTCCCGTTTCGCCTAGACCTTCGTGAGGTAAGTATGTTCCCCTTAGTTTGTGAATTATTGAACTTAGTTATTGCTTTCTTTCAATGTTAACTATTTGTCTTTTGTTTCAGGTACTCTTTGAGAATTGGACTTCTTCAGGTAAGTAAACTATCCCTAGAATAACCCTTGATGGATCTACGCAGTTCAGCAAGACTCGAATAAGGTAAGTTGATTCTATTTTTCTAGTTATATCTGCCTTTGTTTTACCAAGCACCAGGAAATTGATCAGGTAAGTCAGAATATAAACTACAAGGTTTAAATTACCGAACGAGAATTGTCTATTTTTAGTGTAGACACAATGGTAAAGTATTTTGCAAATAAAAGTGTACTTCGTACAATAAAACTCTTAATAAAATGTCAAAATGAGTATGTTATTTCTACTCCTAAGAGATCTGTGAATATAACGAAAGAATGAGGGAATAAGATACCCTTTACTGCTGTAAGCCGCAAATTGAAAAGGGAATTGTTTTTAATAATTAAAGAAATTTTGAAAATTTGGTATGGTAGCGTGTTCTTTGCCTGAGGGGCGTACCCTTCCCAACCTACGATCCACAAGCTATCTCGTCTGAACCAACCTGCCTTTTGGAGATACTCAAGGTGAAATCAACAACAACAAGTTGAGGAACCATAAACATCTATAATTAAGAAAATAGGAATTTTAGCATTTCACAGGATAAATCAGTCCACATTCATCACAGGTAACGTCAAGAAAAAGAAATTTGTCACTTCGTGACCAAAACCATAAACATATGTAAGTATTTTCAAGGTACGGGTATCGGTACCCTACTGGTACCCAACGAACAGAAACAAAGGTACGTATGTTGGTGACCACGTGGGCCACAGAAATATAAAGTAATTCGATAAAAATCAGAAATCAAGGACAATATGCTCCTGGAATTCAACGGTACCTTCAGGTAAGTATTTAAATGAACAATCAGGGACGCGAGGTCCAAATCAAGTACCTCAACTCCGAGGTAGGTAAGTATTACGGCAATCTCAGGTAAGTTAATTATAAGAAAAGATATTTAGTGAGTAAGCAACAGGTAAGTATCAACCCCGTTACTTTAGAAATAAAAACGTAGAGTTATCCAACGGGACAATATCAACCATCAACAAGGTAAGTGAGAAAAACACGTGAAGACCTAGGCGTCCTAGAGAAAAGCAGATCGACCAGGTAAGTTTTAGAATTTAAGATAAGGTAAGTATGTTACTTTAAGTTGTTCTAGATTTAAGATATACAAAAGAATTTACTAAATCAGGGTGGAAGAACCACCACGAGGACTTACAACACGCTTGACGCTGTATCGAGGTACGCACACGCGACCGTGACTACGCGTCGGTACGGGCGGTGACTGAAGTTAAATTATGGGTTTTAACAGTAAAATTTAACAAATACAATAAAATAAACGTGGCAAAAGATGTCATACAGTGATTTACCAACGATTTGACTGGGTACTTTACCGTAATTTCACCGAAAACTCGTCCGAAAGCAGAAACGCAGTAGGTGGAAGACGATCCCGTGGGCGTCTTGAAAAGGAGAATTAATTACGGGCGGATTCGCAAATTCGCACGAAATCCGACCGCTGTAGTTAAGTTCAATTTAAAGAGTTCTTCACTTCACAGGGGGAAATATCCCGACAACAAGTCCATCAACTAGTACAAAAAGACTGACTTCACAACGTTCAACCGGCCAACAGAGAGAGGCATTCCTGAGTCACGTCGAGATCGAAACTGCGCCTTCCAGCGCGAGCGGGTCGGCGCTCCCCTCCCCATCGTCTCTCTCCTTCTCCACCGCCTTCCCCATCACCACTCCTACCTCCTCGAAGGCCGTGGGCGGTGGTTCTGCCGCGCTTTTACGAATTTGCGGCTTACACTGCCGAGGGCCCAGACGGGGTACCTCCAAACAATGGCGTCAATAAAGAAAAATATGTGTTCGTAGCTTTCACAACTATCAATAACTAGAAAAGGAACAATACCTAGGAGGAGTTTATATATATACAATGTGATTCTACTAAAGCAAGAATTAAAGATTTACAATCTTTACCGGTATAGACGGGGTAGAAGCGTGGCGTCGTATGGTGGTCCGTTGGAATGCCGAAATCCTCGAGTCCTTCGTTCTGAGCTCAACTGGTAGGGCGTATCGTGATCCAATTGCCTCAGTATAACGGGGTCGAGTTGCCAGGGTTATCAATTGTTCGTAAAGGTGGGCTCTAATGTTCACAGCAAAGTTCTCTTTCACAATTACTATCACTTGTTCTCGATCACTGTTCCGACACAGCTTCGGATCACAGTATCATGGGTGTGTGGGCTCTAAATTTGCAAAGGTTGTTGGTGAGTGCTCGATCAAGACACGACTGACTCCGTGTCGTGAATCGTGTTGATATTCACGAATATTGAACTGTTTGGGACATTAAAATACGATTATGTCTGTATATGGAATATGTATGAATGAATTTGAATGGTATGAAACTTAATTTGATTTGGTTTGATTCCATCATAATGTTCCTTGATGATGATACTGACATGATAGGTACACAATTAATGTCTGTTGAAAAGTAGGCAAGTGAAATGTTCACTTTGATTGAAATGAAGATTATTGTATGAAATAATCTCCAAATGTAACCTCCAGTCTGTGGGGATTGTGACCCCTAGCGGCCTCCGTAAACCACCCCTACAGCCGCCCCTGACCACCGTGACGCCTCGTTTCTTGACTGAATGATTGAACTAATGCTGATATCTCACAAAACCCAGGTCTGGATATATGATCCAGAATCGGTATCTGACCGACTGAATTGACACATCAGTATGTGACTGATTGTCCATGAGCTGTTGCTCCAGACCAGTATCTGACTGGCTGTAAAACCAATATCTGATTGGCTGACTGAATTCGACACGTCAGTATTTGACTGACTGTCGCCTGGGTCTGAGTTTTGTGAGAGAACTGAACTGAATGCGCTCACTTGTCTGAAGGAGCTTTGAAACTTGGCTTTTCTGCTTGATTATTGACTGATTTGAATTGTATTGATGTTGATTGACTGATACTGATGACTGGAGATTACAATGGAACAATAAAGTACATGATATTCAATTAGATACGGTATGAAATGAGTTGAATATGAATGTGGACTCACTCACCAATCATACACAGGACACACGCGACCGATAGACTGACTCTGATGAGGTCTCTACCTGTGGATGGTTTGTTGTTTGCAACCCTTCATGTTTATTCGGCCGGTCTCGGCAAGATTCGGGGGTTGTGAATGTTACACCTTCGCATTAGCGACACTCCCCGCCAAGTAATGAGCAGTAATTTATTGAATTACCATGACTGTTTTGTTTTGAACTTATTGTTGAATGATTTGAATTTGATAATATTTGAGCTGTTTGGGGTCAGGCCCCACCTCCCGCCAAAGAAAGGAAAAGAAGAAAGAAAAAAGTGAAGGTTCATCATAATTATAATGAAATCAAAATTAGCTCAAAAGAGATTATAAACATAATTCATGATGATGTGTAGGGTATATTAATCATAATTGACATGAGCGCTGGAATTAGCTGTCATTTGGTGATTTTGAACAGCCATTGCTAACAGAGACTGAGTCCATTTCCGGATCTGCAACCTGGCACGGTGTGCTGCTGCCCTTGATGAACGGGGGACAGATCTGTCAGGAGGAACATCTGGAGTGTTATCAGAAGCCTGTTGTTGGTCTTCGAGAGGTACTGGTTCATGGTGATCAGTGTGAGATTTGTGAGGAGGAGGGCTTGCTGGAGTTGACTGTGTGAGACTGTCTGAATTAGAGCGTTCTGAATTAAGAGTTGGGGTAGGTTCACTTTGCTCGGGTGAGTCACAAGTATCTGTTTGAGATTGGATTTCAAGTGGATATAGGTGATTGATGGACCGATGAAGAATTTGTCCATTTTGAAGTTTGACATGAGCAGTTCTGACTAAACCATCACTAGATCTGGGAAGATCAATGATGGTGCCTATCTTCCAATGAACACGGTTGGTTGAATCACCTTTTAGCTGTACTACATCTCCAACTGTTGGAGCTCGAGAAGTAACAATGCGAGGTTGTTTATGATTAAGGCGGTGACGTTCACGTGAGCCAGTGAGATATTGGTTGATGAACATTCGTCTAAATTCACGTTCCACATTTAAAGTTCGTTTCCACCCACAGATTAGCCGTAGCTGGATATCGCCCATGGTGGCTGATGTTGAAGGAGGCCCTGGGAGAGAAGGGCCAAATGAACGGAGGAAATCAGCAGGTGTAAGTATGTGTTCAATGTCACTGCCAACGGTTGTCAAAGGTCTCGTGTTGACAACATATTCCACTTCTTTGATGATGGTGAGCATTTGAATGTCAGATAGGAGAGTCTGATCAAGAGTACGACGAAGGCAGTGTTTCACAATGCCGACTAATCGTTCATAGAATCCCCCCTGCCATGGTGAATATTCAGGGATGAATTTCCATGTTATGGCTTGTCTCCCTTGCTGTTGTGATGTGAGGAGAGAAGCTGTCAGCTTGAAATGTGGAGCGTTATCGGAAATGATTTCTGAGGGAGTCCCTCTTGTGGCAGAAAATCTTCGTAGAGCCAGAACAAACTCTTCTGTGCTAAGATTGTCAACGATTTCTAAATGAATTGCACGAATTGCTGTGCAGGTGAATAGACAGCACCATCTTTTTTGTATGCTACCACCATTTGATACTGTAAGAGGGCCAAAATAGTCGATTCCAGTAAATGTGAATGGAGTGGTAAATTGGACACGACTTGATGGCAAATCTGGCATTACTGGAAGTTTATACGGTCCACCACCATACTTGATACACTTTTGGCAGCTGTTCAGGACACTTTTTACCACTGCTCTGCCCTGGGGTAACCAGTAATGTTCTCTTAGGAGAGTCAGTGTGTGGGAGACTCCAACATGGCTTTTTATCTCATGAAGCCGTTTGACAAGTTGGCGAATCAGGGGTGAAGCTTTGGGAATGAGAATAGGACACTGTTGTGAAAGACTTAATGAGGCATTTCGGAAACGTCCCTTGCATCGTAGAATGTTGTCTGAGTCTCTGTAGAGATTTAGTGACTTCATTAGGCTGGTCTGTTTTCCAGTTAACTCTTCTGGAAAGTAATTTTGTTGCAGTTTTTTCAGAGTATCTTTGTCTAATACAATGCCACTTGCTGGGAGGCTTACATCCATAGGATCTGATGGAGTAGGCCCAGAGTTGGTGCCTTTATTTTAATTAGTTGTTGCATAGCAGTTCTCTACTGAGGAGAGAATGTGTGGGTCTGATTGCCAGTGAAGTGAAGGCCATTCGGCTGAAGGCAGTGTGAGAAACTCTGGACCATGAAACCATGTCCTGGGTAGAGTTGAATCACTTGGAGGGCGTGTTGCTATGTCTGCTGGATTCATGTTGGACGTTATGTAGCGAAACTGAATGTTGGGTGAACCTCTGATCTCTGTGACTCGGCGAGACACAAATGGAGGTAAAAGTCGTTCTGATTTCAGCCAACCAAGAACAATTTGACTGTCTGTCCAAAGAGTGATGTTAATTGGTTGGTGAAGTTTTAATGCCTTTTGTACGTATGATAAGAGTCTTGTTCCAATGAGAACTGCTAATAATTCAAGTTTGGGTATTGTTATGCTGTCACGTTGACGAAGTGGAGTAAGACGGGATTTTGACATGACAAGACTAGTGGAATATTTGCCAGATTGAAGTGAGCGGAGATACACCACAGCCACATATGCTTGGAGTGAGGCGTCAGTGAAACAGTGGAGTTCATAGTCAGAGTTTGACAATTGAGTTGACTGAGTGATGGAGATATAGCAACGGGGAATGACCACATGTTCGATTGCCTTCAGGTATTTTATATGCGATGACCACGTATTGAGTTGTGCAGGAGAAAGAGGTGTGTCCCATTTCATGTTCTCCTTCCATAGATTTTGTAGGAATATTTTGGTCGGTAAGGTTAACGGAGCTACAAAGCCACAAGGATCAAATATTGAGGCCACACATGATAGAATTTGCCTCTTGGTTGTGATGTTGTGTTGAAGAGAATGAGGTTTGACCGGAATTTTTAAAAGATCATCTTTAGTATCCCATTGCAATCCGAGAACTGTGATAGGCGTTTTTTGAGCTTGTTGATCTAAAGGTATGGATTCCAGAAATAGGGTAGAGTTTGATGTCCACTCTCTTAGATTCATAGACAGTTCATCAAGGCGCTGTCTACTCTCTGAATACAGGGATAATGCTTCTTCCACAGTATGGGTACCAGTGACCAAGTTATCAACATAGAGACAATTTGCCACTTTTGAAGAGATAGGTAGTATTGTTACCTCTGGACAGATGGAGTCTTATCGTGGCTGCTAGAAGAAATGGACTAGATACAGTACCAAATGGAACCCTACAGAATCTGTAGTGAACAATATTATCATCTGTAGATGGATCATTTATATTTTTCCACCAACAAAACCGTGTCACGTCTCTGTCTTGAGTTTGCAGTCCTACTTGCAAAAAGGCCCGTTCGATGTCTGCCAGTAGGGCAATGCGGTGAACACGAAAGGAGATCAGTAAGCTAGTTAGATCTTCTAACATTGATGGTCCCTTGTATAGTAAGTCGTTCAGACTATATTTGCCCTTGATTTTTGCAGAACCATCGTACACTATTCGCAGTTTTGTAGTTTTGTCTTCCTTGATCACACAATGGAGAGGAAGATAATGAACTGGATGATCAATGGGAATTTGATTTTCATTCACTGGTTCTATTATGCCCAACTGAAGTTGTTCCTTCAAAACTTTGTCATAGTTATTGAGTGTTTCTTTTGAAAGACGTTTCGTCATTGAGCGAAGACGTCCTATGGCTAGGCCTAGATTTGTTGGTAGATCTGGAGGGTATTCCACCCAAGGCCATTTGACGAAGTATCGATTGTTTTCAAATAAAGTGGTCTTGTTGAAATTGTCAATTATGTCTTCATCTCGAAGTGCTTTGGGTGAGTCTTTGATGCCTATGGCTTCAAGTTCCCATATGGTTTTGATGGGGTCGTCTTGTAATGGAGGATCAGGAGGTATTGACTTAGATGAACGTGTATCTTGTTGAGTTTGAATGAATGTCAAAATTGACAATTGGTGAGTTGTAGAAGATAGGTCGATAGGTGCACATCCTGATAGTAGCCACCCCAGTTTTGAATGTACAATATGAAAATTTGGTGCAATTTCTTTCCTTTCCATTTTTATAAATGAGAAGTAGAAGTCGTTCCCAATTATTATTTCAGCAGGGCAACTTTGTTCTACGTCATTGGCAAATAGCAAGGTTGGATGAAGTGCCTTCAATTTATCACGAATGTTCTTAAATGCTGGAATTTCTCCGGTTGTTGTGGGCACAATAAAACAGGTTAATTCGATGACTTCTTCATTTCCAATAATTTGTATATTTGCGAGACTCGTGTTGATTGTTTTAGGCTTTGTATTTCCAAAGGAGTAGATGGTTAGTTGAGATTGTTCAAACGGGATTAATTGAAGTTGTTTTGCGATATTAGCACTGACATAGCTTTTCTGGCTTCCAGTATCAAACAGAATACGAGTGGAAAGTGTTGACCCATTAGATGCAATTATAGGAGCGATTGCTGTTTGCAGTATTGTGTCCGTTTCAGTATGAGAAAACATGGTTGATGTGGTTTGCTTTTTAGAGTGTCTGTTCTGATTTTCTGAATTTCTGTTTTGAAGTGGGCAAAGAGCCCGATTGTGTGCACCAAAAGCACCACAATGTACGCACTTTCTTAAATTTGAACATTGATTTGCAGTACCTATGGGTCTGTTGTAAACACTGAAAACATTTTCCAATCAATTTGGCTTTTCGACTTTCTACTGTTGAGTAAACGGTACATTCATCATTGAAATGCGTATTTCCGCAAAAAATACAAGTAGGGCGCATCCTCTTAGAGGAATATCCTTGACCATGTTGAGATTGTGAATTATTATAGGGAGAAGCCATCCGTTTACGTTTGTCAACAGTGTTGATCGTCTTGTTGAACGTTGCATGAGCTCGATGTTGACTTTGTTTTTGGTTTATTGATTTTTTCTGGCTTCTTTTTGAATTTTTTCTACTATCATAGCTGGTGTATAGTGATTCTGTTGTGAAATGAGAAATTGAAGGTTGAGATAGTTGGTAATTATTCTGTCGATAGGAAGTCATGCAAGATGAGTTTTCACGAGCAGAGATAATTTTTTCCAGAAAATTTCGGATGTCGTCTACCTTTTCGTCTTCTGAAGTCATTTTCATTCGTAAATCAAACACAATGTCGTCTGGGAATTTATCAATGAGAGTAGCTCTGAGTTGATTATGATTAGTGTCCTCGCCTAGTGCCTTAAGAACCCTCAAGTGTCTTTCTATTTCATCGAGAGTATTTCGGCAATCTTTGATATTTGATTGGGCGCGGGGTAATTGATATATGGCCACGTAATGTGCGTCAACTATTATTCCCTTTTTACCGAATCGTTCTTTGAGTTTTTGAACGGCTATGGGATAATTTGAGTTTTTTATGTCGAGCCCTTGAATAGCTCTTTGAGCTTCTCCTTCAAGACTACTTTGAAGGTAAGTCAATTTATCGACCTCTTTCATATCGGTTCTGCTGTCAATACTGGCAGTAAACCTATCCCAGAATTCATGCCAACGAAGGACATTACCATCAAATTTGGCAATTTCAATCTTAGGCAACTTGCTGTTGATGTATGAGCTGGGAATGCTGAGGGAGTGTTGGAAAGACGGTTCATTTTCGTGAGTGATGGGTAGTGTATATGAATCTATTTCAGTCAGAAGTTCCTCAGATTCTAACTGAATGTTTGTGTATTCTGTTATTTTATTCTCTAAGTCACCAATCTCCGATCCAAGTTTGACTGATTCTGAACCTCTCAAGAAATTTTGAATTTTTGAAGTCAATCGATCAGTTGAAGTTTTCAATTTGTTAATTTTGATCTGATCTTCATGATTCAGTGAACCCCCACTAGTGAGTCGCTCATTTATATGTCTACACACAGTCAAACCCTCATTTACTTTTGCAGCTATTACATTGAATCGAGTAATTAGAATTTTCTCCATTTCATTATTATTTCTGAAACAATGGAAAAAAAAAGGAATTTCAGAGAAAAGAAAAAGCATCGGATCTGAAATGTGGTTTTGGTACCTAGACGAAACTTGAATACCTATTTTCAACTTAAGGTTGTCTCGGGGCTGCACGTTTTACTGCGACGCAGTTAGAGGGAATTGAAACCAAAGTTCAAGAAGGATTGTCGGACTGAAGTGAATGCAAGGGAAAATACCCTCCCCTTCCCTACCGAAAGGATAGAACGCCGAGCAGGGCAGAGAAGGGAGGTCCAAACAGACAAAAAGAAGAGAGAGCGAGAGGGGAGTGCGAGGGGGGTCCCTTGCTACCTACTACGGCCCGGAAAACGTTTGCATTCCAAGTACCTAACGAAATAAACTTGACTCCTAAACTGTAATAAATAATCTCGGTGGTGCCTCCATGTCGTGAATCGTGTTGATATTCACGAATATTGAACTGTTTGGGACATTAAAATACGATTATGTCTGTATATGGAATATGTATGAATGAATTTGAATGGTATGAAACTTAATTTGATTTGGTTTGATTCCATCATAATGTTCCTTGATGATGATACTGACATGATAGGTACACAATTAATGTCTGTTGAAAAGTAGGCAAGTGAAATGTTCACTTTGATTGAAATGAAGATTATTGTATGAAATAATCTCCAAATGTAACCTCCAGTCTGTGGGGATTGTGACCCCTAGCGGCCTCCGTAAACCACCCCTACAGCCGCCCCTGACCACCGTGACGCCTCGTTTCTTGACTGAATGATTGAACTAATGCTGATATCTCACAAAACCCAGGTCTGGATATATGATCCAGAATCGGTATCTGACCGACTGAATTGACACATCAGTATGTGACTGATTGTCCATGAGCTGTTGCTCCAGACCAGTATCTGACTGGCTGTAAAACCAATATCTGATTGGCTGACTGAATTCGACACGTCAGTATTTGACTGACTGTCGCCTGGGTCTGAGTTTTGTGAGAGAACTGAACTGAATGCGCTCACTTGTCTGAAGGAGCTTTGAAACTTGGCTTTTCTGCTTGATTATTGACTGATTTGAATTGTATTGATGTTGATTGACTGATACTGATGACTGGAGATTACAATGGAACAATAAAGTACATGATATTCAATTAGATACGGTATGAAATGAGTTGAATATGAATGTGGACTCACTCACCAATCATACACAGGACACACGCGACCGATAGACTGACTCTGATGAGGTCTCTACCTGTGGATGGTTTGTTGTTTGCAACCCTTCATGTTTATTCGGCCGGTCTCGGCAAGATTCGGGGGTTGTGAATGTTACACCTTCGCATTAGCGACACTCCGTGGGGTGGCGTCGCAACGGTCGTTTGCCCCTCCCCATCCGTTCCCCCACTCCACTACTGTCCTGTCCCCTTCTGTCCAGTGCTGCCACCTACCCGGCCCCTGGTCACCTCTTCCTCCATGCTCTGCGGGTTGTATGGAAGCCCCTTTTTCGGCTTATCGGCCAATGTGCCGGATTCGTCAGCCGACTCATCCAGGGAGTGGTTGGATGCTGTAAGAGCCGTCAACTTGGGTGGCGGCTCATTACATATCCATGCATTTTCAGGGATGTTACAGATTGGATCCAATTTTGATCAATGCTGAGGAATATGATGGGTGTAACCTAGGATTGGCGGTCTTCCAGAAATAAAACGTTTTAACCAATCACTCCTTCGTCATTTTATAATCTAATAATAATAAAATATATTTTCACCTTTTTCGTGTTATGCTTCTGCATAACAATAATCAAACTATATTCCAAATTCTACCCTAATCTACAACTCTGAACTGATAGTTGAATTTATTATTGAGAAAATTGATTGAATAAATATTTTCCATGACGTATACAGTGGTTACAGTGACGAGGAAGCTATGTGCCACACCCACTTTGCAGACGTTTTTCTTTTTTTCAACCTTGAAAAGTGAAAACAAAGCTTCCGCTACCTTGGTAGACTCGCAAGCAAAATCGTCTACTTTTCTACTTTGGGGAGAACAAACGTGAGACGAAAATGGCCGACCTAACCATTATCCCGAGGAGAACCGAAGAGAAGCGAAAATGGCCGAAAGTGGCTCCCGGAAAGGGAGTCCGAGACGGAAGTGGTGGTCTCCTGTCAAAGCTACCTACACCTACCGCTTGGAAGCGCCTTGAGCGGTAAGGTGGTCTTAGCTGGTCGCCATTCGTTCCTTGTTCTGGGTCAATATTTCACGAAATTGAAGGTGCAAAAAACTTTAAAAGTTGTACTTAATTTTGAAATTTTAAAGGATTTTAGAAATTTATTAGTGCACGGCCCTACGGCATTGAAAAACTGAAATATTGCAGCTGGAATCATCAAAATCGAACAATAATTGCCAGAGAAATATCGGAATAACCATAAATTTGTTTTCTTTTTTTTCCATTTAAAAAAAAAATTGTCGATGTAAATATATTTCTAATTGAATCCCTTCAGTTGGACAGGTAGAAAGAAAACTCCACACAAAACTGGTCGGTAGAAATAATCATTTACTGCATCCTTCCGTTATATACAGTCAGTCACATAAAAAACATGAACTACACCAAGCAGAAGCTAAATATCGTAAAGTAAAACCAAAGTATAGTTTAAAAATATATTTTGATCCATTTTTAGATAAGGTAGGCTTTAGACAATTAGTGATTGTTTTCTAAGAAAACGGGGGGTTCAACATCTCAATACTGTCATCTTTACAATGGATTTTGAGCTACACATTAATTTTTTTTGGATATGAAACAATAATTTTTTTAAATATATTTTTCCTACTTTAGTGAAGTAAGTAGTGCAGTCAAGCTTTCAGCTCTGTAATTAGTTAGGTAGGTACACTGTTATTCGATATTGTCAAAAACATATAATTTATTCTAAAGCGTGCACCAATGGAAGTCAAGAGAAGTAGGTAACAAAAAGTTTCGAAAACATTTCGCGAATTCCTAAACCACACTTACCAGTTTTTAAAATTATTTATTTTATAAAAGTTTTAGTTACTATTTAACTTTGCTCGGGTGTCTGTCGATATCTTAAAACCTCGTATTTCAGTAATTTTCATTCATTTACTTTCCAAATGCATACAATCTTAGATCACAACAAAAATTTTTAAAAATGTTTGTTTGTACGGAGAAATTATTGGTTTTGAAAAAATGGACGATTTATGGGAAAATTGGGTTTTGGAATATATGGTGTATGGTGCTTGGTGCTGTGTATTACGATATATTGTAAAGATTTCTTAAATGACGTATTCCTTCAATAATGTTTCTATTACAGGCAATACCTACATTCGATGCAGCACAAGCCACTTCTGGCACCAAACAATTTTCAATTCTTGCTCGTGTCGATGAGGTACTTACAGGTTAAGCTCTAGTTACCAGTAGCCGAAAATATTAACTAAAGGTTATCGTTGCATTATTAATTTATATAATATTTACGGGAAAATTAACTCTTCTCAGTGAGTCTTGGAGAGAAAAAGGCAGACATCTTATATTTGCATCAATCATTGTACAGTTGGTTACTAATTTATGTATTCTTTCGGTATTATGTTTATAGACGAACCTGTCATTAGGTGATTAGGGGCGAACTTCGTTGAACTGTGTATCGTGTTATTATATTCGTTTACACATTGATGAGCCACCGTGGTCCAAGCAATATTCTTGACATTTTCATTGATCCTGCACCTTATTCTGTTCACTAAGGTCTGATTAAGTCTTTCGTTCAGCCCATTCGAGCAGGGACTATCCACGGCAGTAAAAATATGAGTAATATTCTCGTCTTCCAAATATTTTTCAAATTCTTGTGAGCTTAATCCTCCATATTGATCTGTCAATATTGTTATTATGTTGCTGTTGTTTGTTTTTTGTGTGTCACTTATTAATTTAATGAAATTGCTACTTGTTTGGTGTTTCGATGTTAAGATATACGCGTATCTCGTAAAATGATCGACCAGCAGGTGTAAATATTTTTTTGAAGATCTTCTACCTCCAAAACCTGGTGGACCCAAGTGTCCCAATAAACCTATCGGTTTCCCTCTTCTAGTTTTATTTTGAATACAAATTTCACACGAAGTAGGACAGTATTTTTGCACACTATCATACATGTTTCTAAAGTGGTAATGCGGTTTAATCGTATTTATTACATGTTGTGAACCAATGTGACCGAAAAACAAATGAACTCTTTTAATTAATTTTTGACCATATTCAGCATTCAATATTATACGTTCTTTGTTTTTCTTTTTCCTAATAATAATCCCATTTTTTAATATATCATTCTTACCTTTGGAAATATTTTTCTGGCTTGTGATTATTTCATTCATTTGTAATAGGTTTACCGTTCTGATTATGTCAGGGCCATTATTAGTGTCACTGGACTTCTGGACAAGCAATCTGCTTCTGTATTTGATTCACCTGGATCAGGGGCGGCTGCTGATAGGAGCATAGGCGCATGTACACCCCAGCCAATTAAAAAAGAAAAAAAATCAATGTTAGTTCCTCTGGGTTTGAAGAGTGAGAAGCTAGTGACAGAAGACACGATCATAGGCTGTGTGCTAGTTGAATCTACGCGCGAAAACAGTGGCGGGGAGCTCCCTCTTTTCTGACCAATCAGCACAAATCCAGTTTTATGCGCCGTTCTGGACTAGGGGGACGTGTTTCGAGGGAGGTGTGCTCGTGAGAATGACCAACCAGAGAGCACGAAATGTGACCTTGAGTAGCAGCCCGGAGGTTGTGCACCTGGGGTGTGTGAGTGAGTCTCCAATCTCCAATTTTCCTGGCTCACTGGTTTCCCGGTTTCCTTATCGTAAACAAACAGAACTGATAAGGGTATTTCCCGTTTTTTGTTTTCGGTCCACCGTTTTGTTCAAAGTATTGTGATTATTTAGGAGTGTTGTAGGTACCTACTATGAATAATTCGGTGCATTACATTAATGTAAACTATTCGTGTTTGTCGGTCGTGGAAAAGTGTGACACTCGAGAAACTGGCCGCCCCTTGCCGTCTCTACCTGGACTCCAGCAGACGTTAAAATTTAAAAATCGTGCAGATTTGTACCCTAAGTTTAATTTCAAATAATATTCGACTTCTTATAATATTATTATAAGAAGGTAGATTGGCTTTGCAGGTGTGAAGTGACTAACAAATTATTTTGCTTTGTTTGCCTACTTTGTTCTATCAACCGAAATGAGGCTTGAGTGATATCGGCATAAGTGATCTCCCATTTAGCCAAAAAAAAAAAAAAAAAAAAAAAACGCATTGGCTGTCTCCCATAAAAACGCTCTGGTAGATTTGCGTATATTGGGTCGTCAAAATATAATTCAACAACTCGACAGTGCATATCATCTTAATCTGATGCAAAAAACCAAAACGGTTAACAAAAATAGGTACATTCTCTCTTGAATCATCGTTAATTTTTCTTCCGAGTTGGACGATGTTTTGAATCGTCACGGGCAAATACACATTTCAGCTTTGCAATAAGATGGATGTATTTCTTGGGTTTAGACCTTTGATGATTAAGTATTTCAGAATTTCTGTTAACCACTAGAGAACATTATTTTTCGTGTCTATTGCACCTACGTATTTAGTACCGTTTGCAATTTTAAGATGAAAAAGTTACCAAGATTTATCCCATTTACATATCGTTGAAATTTCTATTTGGCAGAGAAAAGCACCTATTCTGTCCCTTCTCCATAGCTTCTCCTGATCTCCGTGCACCCCCTGAGTTCAGGGCAGGAGCCGCCACTGACCTGGATTATACTTGACCTCAAAATTGAATTGAAGAAGGTAATTTGTCAAATCGCCTAATTCCTCATCGGGTCTTGATCTTATCTTCAAATTTTCCAGCGGTTCATGGTCCGAGAAAACGGTAAACTTGGTTCCTAGAAGCCAGTATTGCCAATACTTCACAGCCTCCTTAATTGCCAAACACTCAATATAAATGGCCCGTTTCTTTTTTTGTGCCTCATTTAATTTTTTTGAGAAATAAGCCACAGGTTTTAGTTGCCCATTTTTTGGGGCTGTTTTAGCACTGCTCCTATCCCTTCCAAACTCGCGTCTATGTAAATATATTGGTAGGGACCTGTCGAAGACTGCTAGAATAGGAGCATGACATGGCGTATGTCGTACGAACGTGGGGGACCGGGGTTCGATTCCTGGCCGTGACATACAATTTTTTTCTTTCAATAAATTACGTGTTCATCTACGATTTGTTTTTGCCTGCTTTTAGCAGGCTTTTCAGCTAGTAAACCAATAAACTCGCTAAAATTTGAACCAAAACGACGTTTTAGAGTCGTAAAAATTGTGAAAATTCGGAACAGGGAACTTTTCAAAGGATGTAGCCTCTCTCTCCCCTAGACTCCTCAAACTACACCCAACATCGATGCAGTAAGAAATTCCTCAGCTACTCGTAGTTTGATTCCTAATTTACATTCTAGGTCCAGATATGTTATTGACGTTTTTGTGTTAGAACAATTGAAAACAGTTTTAAAGTGAATTCAAATCTAAACTTAATCAAGTGGTAATCGGAGTGTAGATAAGTTCGGAGTATTCAAGATGAAACTCATTACAAAACTGTCTCATATTTCTTTACATGATTGTGAAGATTACTTTATGTTCCTTCATTTGACTCTTGAATTTAAAAAACACAATTTTTGCATCTCAAATGTCACAAATTACCTATGAATTTTTACATTCACATTGTGATTTTTTTAAATTCAAAAACCTCGATGAATCTTTTTTAATAATTCGCAAAAAATTACGTTCAAAAACGCTACCATCTCACAAAACTCTCACCTTGTGTGCACCACTCTGTCCTCGAGTGCAACGGACGCTAATGGTACTCGTACAATCACAACAGAACTAATTATTTTGCTCATAAGGAATTATAGAACTGATTTGTTGAATCGCAATTCGATGAACGGTAACAGAAGAACTTAATCTAATACCCGAATCAAACAATTGGGTAATTCCTATAAAATAATGTTTGATTGTACAATGAAGTTATAGCGATCTCTTAGGTGATGGTTATTTTTATAGAACCTACCAGATTTTTTTATAGATTCTACCAGGACCAAAGAACAAACACATGAAAATATGTCGTCCATACGTTCATTAGAAATGAATTAACGCTGTACTCCGCAAAATGGTCATAACTGGTGAAGAAATCTGCTGTTTACTAGGTGATTTTTTTTATACATAATGACCTACTTACTTCAGGAGTCACAGCAATATTTTTGACGTCGATTTTTGAAAAACTTCGAATTTTTCGCAGCCGTGCAGCAGATGAAGTACATTGGTGTTGGATACAATTACTAGTTAGATACCTTATAGAAATAATCTCAATTCAATAAGGCTGACTTCACTAATAGCGGAAGTAAGAAACGTATGATATCAAATCGTCAAGTTTTTGAGTAGTTTGAGGATTTTTTGGGAGATTTGGAAAAAATAGAACTCCTGCCAAGTGGTTGTGAAGAAATGATTGTCGACTTGAAGTGGTGAAGGTGGTTGTTGAATTTGGGTGAGTAGGTTACATACTTACCAAACTCATAGTTTTCAATTCAAGTTTAGGCTGGATAAGAACAGTTATGCAACCCTATGCAGCCTTATTGCATTTTTGTGACAATAGGCCTGGATACTTGCTCATCTTTTTGAAGGTTTGTGGAAGAAAGAAGCAGAATAACTTTTTCTTCAAGCCTTCTTACTCTATCTTTACGTCCGACATCCGTCCGTATCAACTGTGATCCAGGCATGGAGGATGCTTCACACTCAAGGCTCGATGTTTGTGGCAATGAGTGCATTTATTTCTATTCAATTTGAGAACCGCTGAAACACGATAATTGGCCTTGAAGTGGACACCACCTTGTTGACTGTGGGTCTAGTCTTAGACCCACAGTCCCTCTCTGGTGGCTGAGAACTGAGAAGACCATCAATCTAGAGGTTGGGGCAACTATGAAGCTACCCCACTTGGAATAGTAAGATCTCGTTAGACAAACAACAGACAGACTTCTCCACGGGAAGTCCATTTGAATAAAGTTAACGGGTTTCAGTGACCGTGCCAGAAGCAAAGGTTTTCCAAGTTACCGAAGTCTTGTTCTTTGCAATCCAAGCCAATGCAACTGCAGAATCAGTCCAGAGCTGGCATCATGAAGAAGTCAGAGTTTTGGGCATAACAACTCTTTCTTGTCAACTAGCCAGCATGAGGGTGCCACGGAAGTCCACAAGCGGAAGTGATATGCTTCTCACTTGTGCTATTCTAGATTTGGGACGTAACAGCTTCTCGTGAAACCACCCACATTGATCCCGACTTTCCACCTGAAAGACCAAGAATTCCACCAAGGTATTTTTCTTCTTCTTTGGCTCTGCAGTCCTGGGTGGACCTTGGCCTCCTCAACAAGCTTTCGCCAGATGCCTCGATCCTTCGCCATCGTCCACCAGCGTCTACAACCCATCTGACAGAGATCCTCCTCCACTCCATCCAACCATCTCATCTTCGGACGACCACGTCCCCTACGCCCTCCAGGATCACCAGTAAATAGCTTTTTAGGAACCTCTGACTCAGACATTCTCATTACATGGCCAGCCCATCTAAGCCTTGCAGACTTGATTATGCGCGATACAGGAGGGTCCTCATACATTTCGTACAGCTCCGCATTGTACCTTCTTCTCCATCTCATTTGTTCGCAGACAGGTCCAATGATTCTGCGGAGAACCTTTCTTTCGAATCTGTTCAGCAGTTTGCAGTTATGCTAGGTCAAGGGCCACGTCTCTGAGGCGTAGGCGACTACTGGTCGTATCAGCACCTTGTACAGGTTGAATTTTGCTGTACGGGACAGATGCACGGATTTGAAAAGCTTGATCATGGCAAAGTAAGCTCTACTAGCTGCCATAAGCCGTTTTTTGATTTCGGAGGAGGTGTCATTTTTTGAGGTGACTGTGGAACCGAGGTATTTAAATTGGCCCACCCTTTCAAATGAATACTATCTAAGAGTGAGGTGTGATGGCAAATTGTCTCTATGAGCCAAACCAGCTGCCATGTATTTGGGTTTTGACCCACCAAGGAATTTCCAGGCTCTCAAGAAGATTCAACAGCTTTCGAATCTCTATCCAATCACCTTTGAATTGTGACTTCAAGCTGGTGTCCCGATCCATTCGAGATTTTAAAAACTGGTCCATGAGCAGTTTAGCTTGAAGCTTGACAGGATGGAGTAAGACAGCTTGTGAAAGCCCTGAAAACAATTTCCATATTGCTAGTGGGAGTATGAGGGAATACGGGACCATATCGTTGGTCCAGAGCAAGACAGGGTTAACTCAAAAAAGGGGAGTTTATTGCATGAATCATTTCCAATTCCGTCTACTTTCACTGTGCAAGACCGTAAATGGATCACTACTAGATTGCGCGCAGGTTGGCGGGATATCTCAGAGATTTGGAGTGTGGTTGGTGCAAGAAGGGGATAAGTCAGCTGATCCGCGTTTGTCCTGAGGTGGAGGGCCGAAGGTAAGTGCAATACTGAGATATTATGTGGTACAGCAACAAAATAACCTGTTTCAGAGTCTAGATCGTTAGTGCAAAAAGCTGTTTAGAACAATAGTAATTGATCTGTTTCTGAGAAGATCTTCCTTGCAAAACTGAGATAACTATATGATGCCGCTGTTTAGCACGATGAGAGGACTATTCTACGTGCAAGAGAGGAATAACTAGCATTTTCCCAATTATTGGTTCATTGGTGAATGATCTGGCTGTAAGAAAGGGTAAACCCCACTGGCATCTAATAGGAGGGTTCTTTGAGATGATCCTTTCAAATTTTGAACTTGATTAAATCTTGATCAAAAGAAGAAAGCAGAAACTTTAAACAGCTCCCCTGAAAATTCGGGTTTTTGAGATAACTCTCTATTGCTTGAGGCCAATCTATGGTTTGTAAGCGAGATGGAGCATTCCGCCAAACTCTTCCTCGTGGCGTATTTCACGCTGTTTCCGCAATGTTGGTCACCACAGGGGTTGATCATCATTAGTGCAAAGATATAGAGCAGAGAACGATTCAAGCAGTTTAAATTGAATAAAGTTGCTTTGACTTCATTTTTTATCATTGTTTTTCTTACATCGGATACATCTGGACGGGTTTGGTAACCAGTAAGAGTTTCCTTACCGTATTAGAGCAAAATGATCATATTCAAGGAATCAAGCTCTCATTTTGCCATTGGGAATATACCTAGGCTGTGAGGAAGCAATAAGGCCAGGGGCGTTAGAGTGCGTAGGTACTGCGTAGGATACCTTCCAATGATTTGTTCTTAATAAGAGTGGATAAGAAACTGTCTGATATAATGAGGATGAGGATGGTAAGTAATAAACCTGGTTGAAGCATAAAGATGCACAGGAACAAATGCTTCATGAAGAAAATTTTCATTCACGTCCTCCTTCCGCTAAGTGTCCAGTCGCCACAGGTGTACCGATGTACGTGGATCATTCGTGCAGAGATATAGTGCAAAAAATTGATTCAAACAGTTATGAATTGAACAAGTCTACTTTCAACCTCATCGTTCTTCAAACATCTGACGAAACTACGAAAGTTTGGCTTCGGTGGCAAATATACGAAATATTCACTCAGTAGGTATAGATGATAGGAAGTAGGTGATAATTATTATCTAATCCATAAAAATAGTTCATTCCAAAAAACAAGCCGCTCATTAGAGCTGTTAATTATAGTTTATCAACACAATTTTCGCCTAGTTCTATTTGTTTGTGTTTAACAATAATTTAACACAACTATAATTGGATTTCATCCATCTGCAATATTAACACTTAACGAACAAACGCACAATACTGAACAACAAAGGTACACTTCAATAAAACGTAACATGAAATCAGATTTCAACAGTAACCATAATATCGTTAATTCTGTGAATGTGCAATAGAAATTGGAATGCGCAAAGGAATCATTTGTAACACTCAGGTGACGTGAATTCAAAACTATTCATTCAAATCAAATTGTAAATTCTTCTAAAGTTTGAAATTTTTAAAAACTTGATAAACAGGTTGTCTTAAATCTTACATCGTTAATAATTTAGTTTTAATCAAATATAGGGCTTTTGAAAAGAAGGGTCTAGCCCCCAGAAAGTGTTGTCGGGTTTCAGTGCTACCTACTGCCACTTCAACGAACTACCATTTCTGATATCTTATCAGGTGATCACGCTCGCGACCGCATTACCGTCGCTCCTCTAACTTTCAGTTATCCCAAGATTATAAACTTGCAGTTATCTCCACTATAATAATGCATTCTGCTTGATTCGTCACTCCACAACACAAAAATGTAATAACAAGTTCCTTTTCCTCGCAATTTAAAAAGGCAGGGAAGTAGAGCTGCCAAACTTAGAAATGAGCGGTAAATCCGAGGTAAGCCTACTTTTCAGAAATGCCGCTTGACCACGCTCACATCGAGCTGATAAGGATGGTAGTTCGCTGAAGTGGCGGTAGGTAGCGCTGAAACCCGACAACACTTTCTGGGGGCTAGACTCTCTTCTTTTGAAACTCCATGATTTTCGAAACGTCACCGTTCAAAATGTTTGTGATTCGCGAGAATTTGGATTTGTGGGTGATATTTAAGTTTCATTGCATTTGGATTCTGGGCCGAATTTCACAATAAAAATATTGTTTTTACCACGTTATACGGAGAAATAAGCACGGCACATAAACAGTATTAGAACGGGTATATTAATCGGTACAGTGCGGTAATTAAACGCGTAAATAAAATAAGTCTAAAATAAAATTATTTATGTATTTCGCAACTCACTACAATGATCGATTTTATCTTTTTTTCAGAAATGTTTTGGTTAGTGATGGTGTTTTTGAATAATGAAATTCACGTCACCCTTAGAGAAGTGAAACACAAATTAAATAACATCAACTTATTTTAGTTCGTCGAACAATACGAAAAATCAAACTACTATCTCTCTAGTCCTTTTAGAATTAATCTTCGTGTTCGATTCATTGTTTCTTGTTTCACAACAAGAAACCTGAATGTCTTATTAACAATAAAGTATCATACAATTTTCTACGGTTAAGCAATTTATAGTTTCGAAATTTTACATGCTACTTTAGTGCGCGCATTGTTGCAGTATATTTTGTTTTTTTAATCTTAACTATGATTTGCCACTCGGTATTTTTTTTGTTAGGTTTTCATTCATATTTGGACCAAACGAACCCTACTTGAGAAAAATATGGCATATTTGTTATTTTTAGTTGGATATGGGGTGTAGGGCGATGGAAGGGAAGTATAATCGGAGTGGGAGGTTGTTACGGGAGACAAAGAGATCCGTGCAGTTCTGAAAACCCATATTCCATAAGTTATAACGCTAAGAATCCAAACAGTGTTTATGGCTGAACATCATAGTCAGTACCTAAGTTAGGCTCTTCGCACACGAATTCATTCTTTAGTAACTTGAGTGGGCAACGGGTTGCACACGCAACCTGCAGCCGAAAGTCGTGTGCAAAGCTGAATTTGTGAAGAAGATGTGGTAGATTTCCACCAATACAAAGACGAAGTAGAGCGGCCTGAAGAAAGTATTGGTGCCACCTAAGGTGAGTAGAGGAGAGAAGGTGTGCTCACGCTACCAGGTGGGGGAAACGTGACGTCACCAGAGTCCCAACCACCTCCCCACCAGCTGTCTCTGGTACTTCGCTCGGGTGTGCATTGTTTATAAATATGCGGTACATTATACCGTTCAGTTTTTGAGGTTGAACGCAACATTCTTCAATTCAGAAAAATTAAAAAGTTTTGAAGTATTCTACAGCTCGAGAGATTGATCACAAACGGGCAAGGAATGAACAAAAAACATCTGAAACACGAAATCCAAGAGAAATTATGAATTTCCATCAAAACCAGTCCATAATTTCCTAGTTATGCCCGGGCCAACAAATCATTAAAAACGCTCTAAAACGAACAATTTGAGTGAAAATAAATTAAAAATTCAACGGTTAAAATTCTAACAATTTGTAAAAATTAGATATTTATTTTGAAATTCTGCCTATTGAAAAATTGACCACGAACAGAAGATTCTACCAACAGATTATAAAAGTTTGTGTCAATAAATTGATCCACAGGCATGGACCTACAAAATGTCTAAAGCGAGAAAAGCAGTACGGCGAATGGGGGCAGGCGAGCTGGAGGACTCTGGTGACGTCACACCCCTCCCCAGCCGTTGAGCGTGAGCACACCTCCTCTCCTCTACTCACCTTTGGTGCCATCCATATAATATTATTACCAGACAATTCAGTGGCAGGCGGTTTGTTGCAGCAGAAGAACTCAATGAAACTGGTGGCAAGTTCTATAGATATATGAAAAATGTTACGTGGATTTTGTACGACAGGTTGCTTCAGTCACAGAAACGAAGAACACAAATATAAGGGAACTCCAGAGTTGTCCAGGAATGAAATGTTCTTTGCTTGATCGCTATTTAGAATAACAATTTGCCAAAGTTTCTCCTAACCTTGGAAGTGAATTGAGAGTACAACCTGCAGGAGTTGGATGCTTCGCATTGAAATAACGTTGCCAACCAGGATTGCTTTTCCGACTGATGAGTGGTTTTTCTCTCTACCACACGGACAAGGTTGGATCTGCAAACTGATGCAAATTACGTAGAAAAAGAGTCGACTCGTGTGCGAAGGGCCTTAGTCCCTCGATCTAATGCTATACATAGTATATGAGGTAGTTTTCAACAACCGTACACATATACTTTCCGGCCATGTATGAAGGTATTCGAGGTTCGTTCCAAGCAATATGTTGAGGTAAAAACATTCAGGTAGGATTTTCCTGAATATTTGCGAACCTAACCTTCTCAATCATAGATCGATGACCTTCCAACGATTCCAGAGAGGTTTCGAAAAGGTTAACCTTGAGCCCACTTAATCCACAATGTGCACTGGTAGTTGAATTTGAATGTATTCAAAATTGTATTGACAGTTCATAATTAATCTCAAAACGCTTCGACAGGTTTGAAATTGAACATTACGAACATATTTGGATCCTTGGAACAAACCTGTAGTCAGTAGAAGTCAGAACAAAGTGTGTATTCAAAAGCCTAATTTTTTGTTACCTGAGTGAACTTGATTTCTGTCTGAACTGCTCAAAATCACCAATTTTAATCTTAGAAACAACAAATGTTTATCATTTTGGAACTTAAAGTTAGCCTTATGAACTTCAACAACAACTCAAAATCGATCCAGGAAGGAAATTGCTAACACGAATCAATCTGAATTGATGGATTCTCCTAAAACTGAGTTATGAAATTTGATGCTTTCATTCAAAATGTTCATTTGGTAATCCGAATTTGAAACTTGCAAGGTTCCTGATATACTTCCAGAACTACTGAAACGGAACGAATTTCAAAAATTGGTGCCATTTGACTAGGTGAGGGTTTTTCAAAAAAGTGCTATTTGAGTGGGTGCTCGACGAGTAAAACTGGCCTGAAAACGGGTTGAACAATTCTAACCTGGGGGAAGAATACTAAGCAGGAGAACTTGAACGACATCAACCCGTTTTGTGGTGTAACCAGACGTGATTTCCAGTTTTGAGTTGGAACTATGAGGGCTTGAATGAATCGAATTGTAAAGTCAAAAAATCCCTACCATTGCAAGTTCTTCATCATCTGGTTAGGTATCAGCGGAGAGGACACTTATCAAACCTCTTCATGTGATTTTGGGTTTTAGCTAATACTTCAATACTGATTTTGCGAATGATCAAGCCGAGTTGTTAGTTCAAGTCATCAAGCTGCCATAAAAATTTAAAAAATATTTGGCCATTCATCAAAAAGCAAGTTCCAGCTGGACGGAACGCGTTACTCTCAGGTGTTCTCACTGCACAGATCTCTGAAAAGAAACCATCTTCCTGACTGCCCCACTTCTTCCTGCTGATTTCACTGCTGATGGTCATTCAGCAGCTCACTCCTTCAGCTTGTGCCACTCGGCGATCTGGCGCCGCGGTGAGTGGCGCACTTCGTTCCAGTGGTGCTGCGCCGACGCCCCGGCTTTGGTTCCTCCGAGCTCCAACCTCCCGATCACCTGGAAAGTAGAAGTTACGATGATTTATGACAAGATACGAATTCTATGTGCACCAATGTTCAATCAAATCATCGTGTTTTGTACCTTGAAACGAACAAAATTTACAAGGATTTCTGAAAAAGATTCTGTAGGCAAGTAGGTTCTGAACAAGCAAACTGTCGTTGTTGTCTTCATGAGAAGCATTTTGCTTGTGTTTTTAGAAGAGATGAAGGAAAACTGTCAGTTTTCTTCATGAAATAGATTTTGCTTGAGTATCTGGAATAATCCAATTTTGAAGAGTGTTGTTACTTCACCACATATCCACTGGATACTATATGGATGTGGATACTATATCGATCTACAGAACCTATTATTTACTCTCTGTCACGAACGGAAATAAGTCGGTATTTGGAAAAGGGCAGCTTTGGATCCTTGAAGTATTCGCTCAGTTCCACGAAGGCGAACGACGACAGCCGAGTTGAGCCGACGAGCTATTCTTGCTCCACCGGCCGACCTTCATTCTTCCTCACTCATCGGCCACCCAGCAGACCCAGCTATCTAACTCGAGAAGAGGCGCCGGTTCAAATTCAGAAGGGAGCACCGTATTTAAAAAAAAAAAAAAAAAAAAAAAAAAAAAAATGTATCGAACAGTTTAATTTCATTTTCTAAAGTATTATTAGAAACTCGGAGCTCCGTAGGTCAGCTTCTCCCATTTATATGGAAATATAATGTATCAAGTAATTCTTAATTCATGATGTTTTGTTCACTGCTTCCACTGCACTTCAAAACCTCAAAACAGAACCTATCAAATTTCAGCGCTCCATAATGCAGGAGGGAAGTTAGCGATGTCTTTGTCTCAGTTGATCCAACTTTCTTATCACTTCCAGAGGTCCAAAGATTCTAAGAAGCTTTCAACTTCTCTTTTCTCACGGCTGATCCGTCTTCCACCTAATCCACATGAAGCTGTGGAATCAACCAAATGTCAGCCTTCTGGATCTATGAATGAATAGCAGCAAAGTTAGGATTATCGTTTACCCCGTTGACTCGTCTTCCTTCTAATCCACCAAAAATGTGGATTTGGAGAAGAACGGATTTTGGATGGAAAACGAGTTTCTCATAACACGAGCTCACGACTTCCAAATTGACAACCACTGGTGAAGATTTTGCTTCCGAGTCTACCAAGGTAGCGGAAGCTTTGTTTTCACTTTTCAAGGACGAAAAAAAAAGTTCTCCAAAATCAAAATTTCCACGCGCGTTTTGCGTTTTAGACCTTTCTGAACAATTTTGGTTCCGTGTCTGTCTGTCTGTGTGTCTGTCATGAATTCCTTGTAACGCGCATAACTATACGAAGTTATTGTCCGATTTCTATGAAATTTTCAGGGATTGTGCGGGTTGGTGTGTAGACGGTCCCCTATGAAAATCATCATCCTCGGACTGATAGAAGCGACTGCGCATGCGCAAACGTGAATTCCTTGTAACGGCCATAACTTCTACATTTTTCATCCGATTTCAATGAAATTTTCAGGGATGTTACAGACTAGTATTTAGATAGTCCCCTATGAAAATCATCACCTTCGGACTGATAGTAGCCACTGCGCATGCGAAAACGTGAATTCCCTTGTAACGGCCATAACTTCCACATTTTCCACCCGATTTCGATGAAATTTTCAGGGATTATGTGGATTAGGTTGTAGATAGTCCCCTATGAAAATAATTATCCCCGGACTGATAAAAGCGACTGCGCATGCGCAAACGTGAATTACTTGTAACAGCCGTAACTTCAACCGTCCCCCATGGGTCGCGGGTTCGAATCCCAGCCGAGGATAAGTATTTTTTTGATCCAATCACATACATCTACTAACTTAATTTTTCATCCGAATTTGATGAAATTTTCTAGGATTGTCCAGATTAGCGTGTAGATGGTCCCCTATGAGAGTAGTGAAAGGTAGTTAGGGATTGGTGTTTTGAGATTAACTACTATGCATCGGATCATCTATACATATAATCGGGTTATGGATACGAGGAAGCTATGTGCCACACCCACTTGGCAGACTTTTTTTTAATGATCTGTTTATTATTACAACTGCATACAATACATATATACTAGACTATATATATACTAGACTCTGTTCTGTGGTTCATAGATCACTACCTACAGCCACACACACTTCTATTCTTGTGGTCGGTGACAAGGTCCAAGGGGATGGTCCTCTTCAATCGTCGTACGTCCCTTCTGTTGTCCAGCAGATTCAATACTTCGACGTTTGGATGTTTGTGGTGCCGAGTTTCGTGGTCCACAGCTTTTCTTTTCATGACCTCATTCATCATCTCAACTTTTAGGTCGCGGTGGAGATAATTTGTTCGAGTGTGTTTGTTGAGCATTGACTATGCTCCTGAGTATTTTGTTCTGCACCGTTTGCATGATATTCACGTTGCTCTTTTTGGTGCATCCCCATATTATGGGACAGCCGTAGACCCATAATAGCTTTATCACTTGCTCGTAGAGAAGCACTTTATTGTGCACAGGGAGTTGAGACTCTCAACTTGAGTTTCTTCTCAACAAACAGTACATTTTTCTAAATTTCAGGTTGATTTCTTCTTTCTTCTTCTTCACAAGTTCTTTCCATCTCAGTTTGGTATCCAAGGTCATAACTAAGTACTTAGCTGTATTTGCATATGGTATAGCAATAGGAAACACAATTGAGGAAGCCTCAACAAAACTACAGAACTCATAAACTGTATCCTTAAATGAACCAAACTGTGGGGAATCAAACTAAATGCAACAAAGTCAACGCATATAAACTTTTCTTATCGGAAAGTAAACCCTATTCCTGTTGAAATTAATTCTCAAGCTACACTGGTGAAGATAGCAGAGATTTTTGGTAATGATTGGTTACTTATTCCATTGTTTTTCAAATCTTTCACGGTAATACTACCTAGACACAACGTTATATTGAGACATTCGGACAGTTACCTCGTTCTTAGTCACACGGTCCCAATCCAAGAGCAGGAACTCGAGGCTGACTTTGTCCAAAGATTCACCTCCCTGCGGAATCTCAAAAACGAAACTCTCGTTGAAAACAGGATTCAGAGTCCTCTTCTTGACGTGGGTTTTTTTCTTGGCAATCCTTTGGCCGTTGTACATCAGGTACATTTTAACGTACGGGTCTGTGAACAATAAACCTTATAAATCAGCTTTTGAAAAATGCCTCGTTGGAAGAATAGATGTGTTGGTATAAAGACAACATCGAAAACCTAGTGATTTGGGGACAATTTCATACAGTTTTATCTGTGGAACACAAGATGAGTATGAATAGCAGAAAAGTTATTAATTTGTTCAGTGATGGTGAGGTAAAGGTATAAAGAAGGATAGTTTTTTCGTGGATTGGAGTTGAAACAATCTAAATTAATACTTTTTCAGAATATCTTTGTAAGGAGTGGCCTGGTGATGACCTGGAGGGCCAAGATGAGGAAGTATAATAGAGAAGGCGTCGGAACTAAAACGAGTGGCATCCAACAACATCAGACGCGGGGTGAAGTTCGGGAGAGTGCCTCGAAGTTACGCGAGTTGGAAATCTCGTCAGTTGTACTCCGTGGCACCACTACCCGCACTCTGCTGGACTCACACCCAAAATGGAGATCGTCCTACACTGGCACCTCTTTACATCCCTATCACTCCCTCCTCTTCCCCAGTCCGAGGCGTCATCTTTATTATTTGTTAATTTTTAATTACTTATAGATTTGAGGTGTGTCCCCTCCGCCTTTAACCCTAATTGGACCATGGTGTCACTAGTGTCACTGAAAACATCTCAGGAACTCCACAGCTGCTCCAAAGTGTCAATGGAGCAACCAAAATTATAGGTCTCAAAATAGAATTATGAAAAAAATTTCCAAGGAAACAATGAAAAAATTTTCATAATTTTTGACTTCTGATAACAATAACTTACAAAAAATGTTTCAGAAAATTCAGACCATTAATTTTTAAATTGTAATTTAAATCTTGTTAATCCGGTGGCACTTTGGGACAGCTGTGGGATTCTCAAGATGTTTTCGGTGACACTAGTGACACCATGGTCCATTTAGGGTTGAAGAAAGTTTTATAATAATAATGAAAAATAAGTGTAAAATTAATTCGGCAAACAATATCCAATAAATGCATTCAAAACATTCTGTTGAAAAAAAATAAATGAAATAAACAAATAAACTCTTTTCCATTTATATAAACAAATAAACTCTTTTCCACATATATGGTCCTGACCCTCAACTCCAAATCGTAGTGTAATAATTGCTCAAAAAATAAAATGCCTTAATGAAATGAATAATTTATTAAAAATATTTTGGAGGGTAGAAGAGTTAAAAAGAATACAGCATCAATTTTTTTTTCAAATATACTCATATGATTATTAACTTACCAGCTAGTCCGGTAACGTCCATCTTAGGCAAGTTCCTGGCTTTCAAGACGACCACGCTCAAACGGTTAGCTGCCGGCTGCCAGCACAAAGACACCAGCAGTTCTCCTCTTCCTTGAGATTTTATCTGTAATTTCGAATAAATTCAATCAACAAACAGTATGAAAAACTATGTATGAAAAATTAGAAACCTGTTTTCATATTTTTGGTCTTTTATTAACCAGCAGTAGGAATTTTCATTTATGATGGATTGAAGTCAGAGTCGAGGGTATTCAGGACGGCTGAGAATCTTAAGGGGTTCAGTGAATAAACTGGTTTTACTCTTTTTCTGTGGCAATTATTGTTTGATTTTGATGATTCCAGTGGCAATCGTTTAGTTTTTTAATTCCTAATGAATTTCGAAAATCCTTGAAAATTTCAAATTTAGGTACAACTTTTTACTTTTGGAACTAAACAAGTGCATGGGTGTAGAGATTACAAAAATAAGATGACTCCTAAAAGAAACTCGGAAATTGGATGATTATTTTCAGAGAAAAATGGAAAAATCTGCGGGTGAAGACTGACCAGCTATGAGAAGGCTGGGGGAGGGGAAGGCACTGGGGGTGGTGGGTGGCAATGTTGCTCCTCTCGTTCGTTAGAGATTAGACTAACCCGGAACTAGGAAGGAACGGCGACCGACTGAGACCCCTTAAGGGATGGAAAGACAATGCAATTTTAGAGACGATTTCTGTCATTTTAAGCTGAAATGTTGACTTCCCAGTACTTAATGAATTTCGGGAAGCTATGGTCATTCAGCAAGTAAAAATGTCATTTCACAAAAGAATTTCATCTGACATAATAAATATACCTAAATCAATTTTTATTTTAATGATCTCTGTTTTAGTTAACTTATTTTTATGACGTGCTACTACCTGAGGAATATTTATTTAAAGTACTCATTTCAGCCCAGCTCAGATGTATTGTTTATGTATTTATTTTAGTTGTCTCTGTGATCTTTCTTGTGATAAGTAACCTTGCTGTGATATTAGGGTAGGATACGTTTCAATATAGGTATACATGTAGGGTGTACATTTATTTGGGTGGCTTGTCTATTGTTAAATATTTTAAACGTCTTTCAAAATTCCTAGTCATCATTAGTCCACCACCATTTCCTCTAGTCATTTTAGTTCAAGTACCTCCGGTTCGAGGACGTCGGCTGCGGTGTCCCGGTCGGGTCGTATTGGCCGGCCCCCTTGGTGGATTTCCCTCTTTTGTAATTAATGCATTGCAAACTTGGCCGTTGCCCATTTGGGTATACGGTCTAGGAGCCGCCATGGTGGGTGGGTACGGGCCCGGCTGGGTACCTCCTGCCGGGCTCCGCTGCTTTTGTGGCTTGGAGTTTTCTTATTACTTTTCTTCTTCCCCCTTTTTATTTTTTATTACCTACATTACCTAGTATTATCACTTGTTACATTCATTTGTTAGCCATTGTTTATTATATGTTGACTATTGTTAATGCACTATGTGCTACACAACAAAAGAGAGGGAAAAAAGAGATAAGGCATTTATTTGTATACTCGATTTTTACTTTCATGCATAAATTAATACATTTTGTGTATGTTACCTGCCAATACTATTTCCACCTACTAATTCTACTTCCAGATGTCCCTCTTCCTGATACCTTAATCCAAAATAACAATTATTGTCCTTTACGCGAAAAACAAAATCATGCTGTTTTCTTCTTTATTTTTGTATTTTATTTTTATTTATTTATCTATTTATTGGTATGTTTTCATAAAAATTTCTGGATTTGTCTGGAGCTTTAAAAAAAATGACCACTCACCTTGAGGCTTCTGGGTTGAATATCTCTGGACAGGGACATCTGCTGATTCTCAGCCTGAGAAACGTCAACCGTGTCGAGGGAGCAGAAAACTTCTCCAATGATGTCGTCCCTCGAGTACCGATCAAAACTGAGTACCACGAAATGTAGAGTGATGTTCTGAAAACAAAAACAAAAAAAATCTTGTAGAATTTAATTAAATTCAAATTGTTAAATTGAGCGAAAATTTAATGAAAAACAACTCACTTAGAAACGTGCAGAGAACAAACTGATAGCACACTATAGGACTTGTTTTACGCTTTATGTTTTTCAATTTCTAAAAAAGATCACCTGCTGCGCTCACTTCGTGACTATTTAACTGATAACAACTATCTGCTCTTATTTAGCGATAGCAGTGTACTTATTCTGTAAGGGGAAAATGGAAATTAGCGGGACGATGATCAAAGGCATGGCTCACTTTGTCATCGATGATAAACTCGCAATTATGTTGAAACAGTCTGACTTTAAGTGCTTTCGGGGTTTCGAACTCAATAACGGAAGTTTGTGATTTCGGTAAATCAATTCTGTAGAAGTTTGGCGTGTGATAACTGGATGTAATGCCATTATTACGAAATCCCACTCCTTTGGCTTGAGGGAGCACAAGGGTCTGATGGATCTGAAATGGGTTTATCTTTAAGTCAATGCCCATAATCCAATACCCCCTATTCGCCTTTCAGTTCGATTACTGGAGGATGAAGGGT
This sequence comes from Apolygus lucorum, assembly GCA_009739505.2. Lineage (NCBI taxonomy): Eukaryota > Metazoa > Arthropoda > Insecta > Hemiptera > Miridae > Apolygus > Apolygus lucorum. The sequence goes on along the minus strand of CM019179.2, from coordinate 28,515,432 downwards.
ATATTTTGAGTGGGTTGTGCCTGTGAGGTACATGAAAGACGAGACGATTAGTAAGAAGTAAACCAAGTTTACATCATAGTCTTACTCGGAGACAGGGTTGATTGAATGCGCAAAACTCCTCTAGTAGGTCAAACTAACTCCATACGTTGCTCTAACTCCATAGAATTGATTGAAGACAAAAATCTGAATGTCAGTACTCATAATCCCATCATATCTCATTCACCAGTCAGCGCGACAGGGTATTGAGAGCAGGAGGGACTGTTTCGAGTAGGTAGCTAAACCACATGAGAGGGGAGATGATTAGACACTCTGTAGCAACAGACCTTGTATTCTATTTTGGTTCAAACAAACGGACTACCCTCAGCAACAGAGTGGATTCCACCAAAGGCATCACAACTTGGGTACTTGCGACCCACATTGAGAGGTAGATAGGTGATTGCAATTGTAACAAACAAGAGCCGGAAACAGACCACAGCTTTGAGCAAGGTAAATACGTGAAGTCCCTCCGAAACCGGCAGACCAGGATGAAAACCAGGTCCCAAAGTCTCTGAGTAATTGATTTTACTATGGAGTTAATTAAAATATTAAACATAGGTACAGCATGTAAGTTATTGATCTCTCATTTCCATTTCTTTACAAGATACTTAAACAAAAGTTACAATTCTTACAGCAATTCAATTTATTATGGAATTTTATTTCTGTAGATTGCTGTTACAATGAGTAAAAGTGTATTTAAGTAATTTAGTAAAAATTTATTTTTCGGGAAAAAAGTGAAAACAATAATTAAAAAATATCATGAATAAAGTGACATCGGCACAAATATTTTTAAAATTAAACATAATCATTATTTTTATTAGTAGGTAGTGTGATCGGATTTTCTTTTAGGGGAACAGCGCATTACACGGCGCACAGATCAACCTCTCCTTCAAGACTGAGCGGTCTTGCGTGTTTTGCATACCCCGAGCGCCTGACCGAACTGCCCGGGAGTTCACGAGGGGATTTTGTTAGCGCAAGTGCAGTGGCTTCCGATAGTTCGGTCACGATGAAAGTCAGATTGTCATTCATGAGTTCAGATAATATAATAATATTTTCAAATGTCGGAAGATTTGACTTGCTTCAATAAGTAGTTCATGATTTCAGACTTTTTGCGGTTGTAGCTTTACGTCAGAAATAATGACGGGGGTCTGGCCAATGAAAAAGAAAATAAAGATAATAGAATAAAAACTATTTACGGTAGGAAAATGGTTGGTGGCAAAATAAAATAATATGAAATATAATACTAAATATAATAAAATTAGCATGGAAACAGCTTTTAAAAAGATTGGGAATGCAGCCCAACTAACAGGTAGTTTACTTCTTTGGCCAAGATTTCGGCCAAAAAATGCCTTCATCAGGGTTCAGAATTTTACAGCACTTATATTGCTAATTTACAAAAGTTGGGGTGGAGAAGACTTTATTTTTATTATCATCGAGAAAAGTTGAATTTCCAATACCTAACGGAAATGTCAAAAAGAAGAAAAATATACAACCAAAATGAGATTTTGTGCACTTACCACCAAAATCTGCATTTATATGCAGTGTTTTCTGAACCATCTAGTATGGGTTAATACAGGGTGTTACATTCCAAAAGAGTCACATGCCGGAAATCGATTCTAGAGCTCATTTCCAGAAAAAATGCCTCGTGGTAATTTTCATTTAAATGCTTCGTTTTCGAGTTATTTCAATTCTAAGACTTTTTCGTGTTTTCGACCTTATCGCAGTAAAACGGCTATAACTCCCTGAATTTTCATAGAAATTCAAATCAAGTTATATCATTCGAAAGAGCGTGAAATTTCCTATCTTCTTGGTGGAAAAAACATTTTTTAAATAGGAGAAACGGGAGAAAATTGGGCTTTTTCGTTTCAAAAATTGTTAAAATCCTGGAAATCTTAACTTTTTTCAAAGGCTCATAGGTTCTGTAATCCGGCACATAGATTTTTACCTGTAGGCTTAAAAGATGCGACATAATCTCAGCTTTCCAACGTTCTAGTCATTAAATGACTAGACACAAATTTCTGTAATAAATAATACTTTAAAAATGAAAATGTTTCATTTTTAAAGTATTATTTATTACAGAAGTTTGTGTTTCAACGTGGAAAAACGTGAATTTTTTCAACGGAACTGGCGCTCCAGCTACGACGATCTGATGGGTTTCGGGTTTCCTGCGCCTCTCGCCAGCCCCTCCCATCAGGTTCCGTTGAAAAAATTATCGTTTTTCCGCGCTCAAACTCAAATTTCTGTAATAAATCCTACATTAAAAATAAAAATGACTTAACCATTGGAAAGGTGAGATTTTGGCACATCTTTTAGGCCTACAGGTAAAAATTCAGGTGCCGGATTATAGAACCTATGAGCGTTTGAAAAGAGTTGAGATTTCCAAAATTTGAACAATTTTTCGTTTCAAGTCCAATTTTCACCCATTTTTCCTATTTAAAAAATTTTTTTCCAACCAAGAAGCTAGAAAATTTTACCTTTTTTCTAACGGTGTACCAGATTTGAATTTGTATGAAAATTCGGGGAGTTATCGTCGTTTTACTGATATAAGGTCAAAAACATGAAACAAATCTTAAATGTGAAATAACCCGAAAAAGAAGCATTAAAAAGGAAATTACAAGGAGGCATTTTTTGCTGGAAATGGGCTGTAGAATCGATTCCCCTGGCCTGTGACTTTTTGAAATGTAACTCCATTTCATGTAATAAGGCCAACACCATAAGGCAAACATTTTATGAATCGCACTTGAAGAGGCAATTACTCCGAATAAATAATTTAGTACCATATTCTAATTTACTATTACGGTCTAAAGACTTGAGAATCTACTTTCTACTAAAAAATGAGGGTTTATTTTTAATTACGCGGAATTCTCAATTACGTTCGGATCGTCATGGAAGGTGGAGATGTGCTCATTGAACTTCTAGACCCAGCTGAAAATACCATTGCATTGTATCTATATTACCTTTTCTTGTTTGGAATGAAGTTTCTATGTATCTATTGACGAACGGATATTTGTATGGAGTTCCAATCAACTGTGTTAATTTGAGGCTGAGTAAGCGACTTTGAAGACCAGATTAAACCAAAAATCGACAGTAACAATGTAAAACCGCGTAAGTTGAAAAAACGAAATTTTTCAGGAGGCATGAAAAAATTCTAAATGACTTGAAAATAGAAGTTTTTTACGTCTGAAAAATTCCGTTTTTTCAACTTACACGGTTTTACATTGTTACAGTCGAAATACTGCTACGTATATTCATACAACCGGAGATAAATTTGATGTAAATTGCAATTTGATGAATGAAGTGCACAAACGGAGCACCACAAGCGCCTAGAGTTACCTTACTAAGTAGATACTTAATTGTTTTGCATACAAACATACCAAAATTTCGAGAAAATATGGAAAACACAATGCCGGAGTCTTTTGGTGTATATAACACATTTGATGGAACTCTCGTATCTACCTGAACTAGGTACTGATTGCTACACCATACAAAACTGCGCTAATAGCTCTTTCCATCCTTGCCCGGAGGAGGAGAAGAGGATTGTAAAAGCCGTAATCTCATGTCTAGACAGAAGGAAGCAGGTGGGGCGGTTCTCAAGTGCTCAGTCTGCTAAGTTATTCAGTGGATCCCAGACTCAGAAAGCAAGTCTTACCGGCAGCTGTGCGGACGTGATGCCGTAGAACGTGAAGTCTTCATCGTAGACGGGGTTGCGGGTTTTGCGGAGAACCCTCGTCTTCACCTTGTGCTGTTTCTCCGGAAGAAGCTGCAGCTTGACGTAGGGATCGCTGCTCCCCACGTTCGGATCTTTGGCTGGAAGGTCCCTGCATTTCACGACGCTGACGATCAGAGTGCTCTTTTCCTTTTTGTATCTGAAGGCAAAATAGGAAATCTATGAACATATCTTGAGTTCATTTCCAAATTTCAGTAGGTGGGTTAAAAAAATGACACATAATAGTTATTAACCCTCCAACGCCGAGCGTGTTCATACGATCACGGCAGACATGAATGAGTAGGATATTTAGTGACGATTCGATGTACCTTTCGATGTACCTTACGAGTAACATCAAAATAATATCGGAAAGCAGTATCGATATCGATAAAATATCGGAAGAAAAATATCGATATCATTAATATCGATAGAATATTGAAAGAAAAATATAGATGTGACATTGTCACTGATCGAATATGTTTTTGCATCTTTCTTATCAATATCAGTGATATCGATAGAATATCGAAAGAAAAATGCTGATTTCACTGATATCAAATATGTTTTTGCATCGTTTTTTAAATCAATATCAGTGATCACGATAAATTGTTGAAAGAAAAATATTGATTTCACTGATATCGAATGTATGTTTTTGCATTATGCAAAATTTGCATAATGCAAATAAATTAAAAAATAATAATAAAAAAACAAAAGCGTTCGTTTTTAATTTGCATAAATATTTAATATTTCTACTAATATAATGCCAGTTCAAATTTTACACTTAATAAAGTTGTATGAATAAATAATACAATACACGAAACGAACGCGAAATCGAAACGAAAAGAAGTGATAACGATGTCTTGTCTCTCTTTCCTTATCGAGGATGAGGACTGTATGTCTGACATAGTGGGTTGTCATGTTATTTCAACATTGTTGTTTATGTGTTGCGTTCATCTTCTGTTTCTATTAATATTGGATTTTATCATTTTTTATATTTTAGAAGAAATTGATAAATTACAGAGAGAAAGAATATAACCATCACAACCGATAATTTTTTTTCTTTCGATATCAATATTTTCCTTTCAGTATTCGATAATATCGAAAGAAAAATATCGATACAAATATCGGAAATATCGAAACAAAATATCGATGTCAATAAATATAGAATCGTCACTAAGGATATTTCCCACGTTCGTTCCTCCACATTCCTACGCCTGCTGTGCGGTGTTTTGGCTTCAGAACATTCCTGCTCATCATTTCATTGCCAGAATTCGCCGCCAGATGCATCATTTTATGTGTGGTAATTGTCTAAAAAGTGCCAAAAAAGAATCATGGATTTGAATCACCGGTATGTCGAATAATGTCTTCATTCACTCTTTCAAATTGAAATATAGCCAAATAATATTTGGTAATAAATTACTTCAAAAATAGGTAGTCCCGCAGCAACTGTACTGTGTTCAAACGAACAAGCTCGGCGTTCGCACTACTTATTAATAATATTCATATAATATTAATTAATTTAATATTAATTCATATAATATTAATTTCATATAATATTAAATATTCATATAATAATATTAATAATATGTCAAATAATGTCTTCATTCACTCTTTCAAATTGAAATATAGCCAAATAATATTTGGTAATAAATTACTTCAAAAATAGGTAGTCCCGCAGCAACTGAGTTTTTTTTTCATATTTGAAGTTTTTTGTTTATTGCAAGAAGAATGACTGAAACCAGCTCCACCAGCCGCCACAAGTTTGCAAGAACGTATTTGGTTGGTGGACAGAAGAAAATTCACTTTTAAAATTTTTCTGACTACTTGTAAGATATCTTTTATATATATAAATAGATATTAAATAAATGAAAATGAACAAGTGAAATATCGCACTAAACATTCAAAAACCACAGGGCAGATTTCCAGAATCAGTAAGTTTCTTTGTTCTGGAACTCAGATCAGATTGCATGTGAAGTACATCAAGCTCCCCCATGAGAATAATATTAGCTTAAAAGAAATTTTTGTGTTCTGCGTGTTGTCGAGTGGCGATGGTCCTCTCGATGCGCTGATTAGTTCCTAGCCTGAATCCTACTCAACGGAGAGATTGATCCCTAAAAGCCTAGGGCTTCAGCACTCCATCTGCGGCGCCTCGCGGCTGACCGTAAGGACGAGTGCGTCAGAATCTATCCGTCAACCTCGGCGTCTGATAACAGACCCACCAGCGGGAGGCGGAACATTTACCTAGTGAGGCCTACTGTTCTTAGAGGTCCCTAAGGGGAGCTAGAGGTTCGGCGCCTTTATGGGGCATGTTATGTTTGCGTGTCGGCGAGTGAAGGAGCTGACCTTCTCGCTGCGGCGTTTGACTTTTCTTCAACCCCTACTCAACGAAGAGAGAGAGTTCCCTATCCTAGCATGCAGTACTGTCGCATCGGCGATTCATAACCACACCGAGGTGCTAAGCACTGAGGAAGGCAGCTAGCCCGTCAGCCCCGGCGTTTCAGAGAAACCTACCGAGAGGATGACGGGATATTAACCTATTGAGCCTAGTACTTCGAGGAGATCCTTATTCGAGGAGAAGGTTTGAGAGCGAAATGATGAAGACGATAGACTGGACTAGATTGGCATAAGGGAGCATCCCTGAGTGAGCTTATATACTTATGTCGTTAGCTCGGGAGAGAGAGAGGTGGAAAAGGTGACGTCATGTTGGCGTATCCCCCGTACCTCGTCTCCCCCAGTGGGTGATGACTCACTCAGGGATCCTCCCGGTAGCTTCTTTATTTAAGAACTAATTATTGATGATATGTGAGTCATTACAGGGCAAACCGTTAACTTGGAAGAACTGGGGCTGTAGGTAAGACAAGAAATGATAAGTTGGATAGACAAGGTACGAATGCATGTAGGAAGACCCTCGAGTGTGGCTTATATACTCAAGTTAGTATGGTGAGGGGAGAGTGGAAAAAAGGTGACGTTAAGAGACGTGATCTTTCCCTTCCTCACCTCACCCATATTGGTGATGACTCATGCCTGCTCGGGGTTTTCCTACGCGTCACTTTATTGGAGAACTACTGACTAGAAATGTATGACATTACAGAAATCTTATCCAAAGTTCAGCACTCACAATGGATATTTCTGCCATTTGAGCTGCAAGTTGTGTATTATAGTCCTGATCACCCACATAGAAACAGCTAAAGGTCTACGCGCCAGAATATCTGCCTATCTAGCCAACTCACTCGCAACCAGAATCGTGTATTGATCTCCTCCACCTTCAAAGATTGACATCTGCGTTTATTTTACTCCTATCGCAGACACAAATCCCTACAGGTGAAACGAGCTTGGTAATTCCAATGTCTGCGCAAAGCCTTCTTGTAAAGTACGGGGGTAATTGCGATCTAAAACGGTGGTCTCCTGTGCGCGTTAGTCAGCTATCTATGCAAAGCGAGCGTCCTGCGAAGATGAAATCGCTCCCAAATGTGCCAACTCACATCCCTCCATTCGTATCCACTCCATCTTCGAGAATATCAGCCTGCCACTACAGATCGTCTCTTAGCTCTTGCCTTATCTTCAAAGTTATTAGGGTTGCTTATCTCCGCAAACCGAAAAAAACCTCTGAAAAACATCACCATTTGGAGTCATTCAGCAGTTTCTTTTAAATGTAGATGTTGCAAACCTAACAATCTATCAAAGCCCTCACCCCAAACACATTAGAACTATAAAAAAAAGGAATAAACTGCTGTGTAATAATTCGCAAAATTTTTATTAAGAAAGTGTCGTACCCCCTAATTTTGTGTTGTTTCGCCCGTGATGAGGCAAATGTTTTGGCCTCTTACGAAAACACGCTAAAAACGCTGCAAATTATTACACAATGGTTTATTATTTTTTATTTTTCTATATAGATCACTCGTCTGCAAAGCCACCAACCATCCAACATTAAGAAAAACATCGATCGCATTTCGCTCAGCTATAATTTGAACGGAGATTAGTCCTCTTTTGCGATTCACTCTCGTGTTTCTGATTTATCTTACGTCCAAACTTTAAATTCTTGTAGTGAGCGAACGGTTTGTCCTACAGAGCTCCGGGTGGTCTCAAAAAATTCTAAAAATTCTATAGAATCTTAAATTGAAGGAAAAACAATACCTTTATATAAAAATGTTTTGAGTTAGGGCGTTTTCAAAATTTCAAAATTGATTTTGGAACCCTTAGAAGTGACCTACATCAATCAAAATCTTCGGGGCACAACTAGACCCCAAATGAAGCCTACATACGAAATTTCATCAAAATCGGTCAATGCTAAGTGGCAAAAGTGCCGCGTACGGCGTACGGCGGACGGACGGAAATTTTTTTATTCGATTTTTGGATTCTACGTACCTTGAAACGTAAACCATCAAATTTTGAGGGGGTGTTAAAATTTTTTCTTTCTTGGTCGATTCCAAAGGTAAATTATTGAAAATAATAAACCAAAACTAACGAAATGGTTCATACTTTAGCACGAATCTGTGGTGAAATTACTACTACTGATTTTATCATCGATTTTGGTTTATTATTTTGGTTAATGATCCTTTGGAATCGACCAAAAAGAAAAATTTTTAACCCCCCTCAAAATTTGTTGGTTTACGTTGCAAAGTACGTAGAATCCAAAAATCGATAAAAAATTGGCCGCCGTCCGCGGCACTTTCCTCACTTGGCATTGAAGCTTTTGGTTGTTGTAGATTACTTCTAAGGGTTGAAATGTTGAAAACGCCCTAACTCAAAAAAGTTATACATAAAGGTATTGTTTTTCCATCAATTTAAGATAATATAGAATTTTTTGAGACCACGCGGAGCCCAAAATGGTATAATTTAGCATACACAGTCAAATTCGATGGTACAATGATGAGGACTTCAATGTAGCGAACAGTCAAAGTCAACCTCAAAAACCGTCCTTTTTTTGTGAGAACTTAAAAAATCATAAAGATCGTTCATAACAATATTTCTCAGTTTAATTGGCTCAGAACCTTTCTTACATATCCACAAACAATGTGTAAAAACTTGGTTGCAATCGGACAATTCGGAAGGTAATTGGTGTTTCGAAGTACCGAAAAGCGTAAATATTACTAGCTCTCCAGTTTTTGTTAAACGTTGCATCAATGGATTGGAAGTGTAAGAAAAGAATATTCTCAGAATCTGGAGAAGAAAAAAGATCAGGAAAAGAGGATTCTCAGAATATGAGGAAGAAAAACGACCAGGATAAGGTGATTCTAGAATTAAATGAAGAAAATCAGGACAAAGAGAAGGGAAAATATCAGGCAAAGCAGATTCACGGGCTGTGGTGTCTTGGGGCGAGGTGAGGTATTGCAATTTATTAACCAAAACACTGAAGTTCAATGGTACGTGGACAATATTGTTATCATAAGACTAAAACAAGCGTTTCACAATATATACAATGAACGTTCTCCTGTATGATATTTTCCTCCCAGGAATCCTCGAATACGCGGAAGGAAAATAATAATACGTAATACACAATCGCCCAAGGCATTACGCTATAGAGAGAAGCCTGAGTAGCGAGTTGGAGCTTACGTTCCAACCACAAGCCAACGAGAGCAATTAGCGAACTTGGAAGACTGTTAAACTTTCGCATCTATTCCAGCACCGCTCTGATTTTACACGTGAATCGTATTAGCGGAAATACTTCTGGCCTTGAGATACCAATTTTGAATGAAGAGGCAAAGGTTTGTTAGGATGAACAAAAACACCACAAAATTGATATTTGTGCTGTTTGATAATAAAGGAGACTTTTCATTTCATTATAATTATAATATATTATCTCCACAAAGTTGTTCCAATACTCAAGTACTTTTGCGGATGATTCCTTCAATCTATAGCTATTCAAAGATAAGATATTCCTAAACCAATTCGCTTGAAATCTGCTTTTACATACCATTAAATAAAATAACTGGATGGTTCTGTTCAAACGGTAAATCTATAGATGAAGACAAAATGTAAGTGTTCAGTCTACAGGTTATCTAAGAAATATATGATACTATCAAGCAGGGAGACAATACCTAGCGCTAACCCGTGAAGGCTGCATCGCGCCTGTGTTGACATTTGTAGATTTTCGGTTCGGCAAAAGGTTGTTGAAGATTAGGGGTGATTTACTGGCCCTTATAAACCGAACTTACGACTCAGACAGCCAGGCATGTATCATGTAGCAGTGGAGAAACGGAAAATGCATGTTGTTATGTCAGCGTGTCGTCGAGTGAAGGAAATGACCTTCTTGATGCGACTGATGTGTTTTCTTTAGCTCTTACTCAACAAAGAGATGGTCCCTATCCTAGCCTTGATGTACCGTCACCCCGGCGACTTACAAGCTACCGATGAGTGGGGTACATGGAGATTTTCTGCCCTTAGTCTCCACCGTAGGGACGTTCTGATACTACCGATATGGGTAGGTATCGATACTTTTGTTTCGATACTACTGGTATCGTATTAGTATCCAATCATCCAATATTATAGTAGTATCGAAAGAAAATCTGCAGTATCGATATCAAATGAATACTTCCTTTATGGATTGACATAATTCTAAATTTTTGTTACGTTATTTTTCAACTATATTGAAACTCCGAGTTCTCCAGTTTTGTCAATAGAGAAGTACTGTTTGCAGACATCAGTTTGGTATTTGACCAGAGCGTAAAAAAACCCCGTCGAAAATATTGGGGTGAGTGCCATTGAAATTGTGCCTGAAACTTGAATGAAAACTCTCACAAATTTTCGTCGTACTGAGAGCGCAGTCACCGGCTAGCCCACATTTCAGGAGGATACAATGCTGAGTCACCTATGTATTTATCGTGAATGTATGCACCATACGTATGAGTTGCCTCATTTTCTGAGTTCAATATCCACCCACAGAACACGCCAGGCACTTGACCGGGGTTGACCATTGACAAGCCAAATGACCATCTCAGCCAGTCGCCAATCTCGCTGCCTTGGCGCCTTGTAGTGTGGGACTCTTGGTGCATAAACACGATCCACTATAAGTAAGAGTGGGACGCCTCAGCTACACTCTCACATAGTCGGACTATTCCCGCATAGTGAAAATCGATTCCACCTCTGATAGGACTCCCCATGCAGTCCACCGTTGCTGACTTCTTTAATGTGATCCTGGGCTCAAGTATGTGTGGATTCAACAAAATAAAATATTTCCTACTCAACCATCAAAATTATCATTATCAATATTATTATCATCAAATACCACCTATCAAAGTTATCTATCAATCAAAGGTAGTTGATAAAACAATAAATCATTATAAATTTTTCCGGTATAAAACAGCAAAACCAGTCCGGATGTAGGAAAATCCGATAAAGATAACGGTATTGGTTTCGGCCTTAGGATGTGTATTTGACTGTACATGTTCTTTGTTCACAAAAAGCTCTTTTCATCGCAACCACAATGAGAGCTTCTGTTCTGCTCTCCCAAGATACAATCAATTCGCGAGAGAAGAATGAGTTTATCGGCGAAAACAAGTCGAAAAAAAGTCCGCAGAATGAGCGGGAATAGAAAGGACAGCACAATAAAACGGTTATCAGCTGTGGAAAGAAGGTAAAATAAAATGAGTTTTTATATACAGCTAAAAACATACATTTACAGAGCTAAACCGTTGGAACTCCTGTGAGATTGGATATAGACTCCCACCGGAGCGAACGCCGTAGTCTTGAAAATAGGAAGCTGATAAAAACAGATATCTCTGGCAGACATCGTTTTTAAAACTCCTTCTTGAAAGATGGATCACCTCATTTGCTCCGGCCTTTTCCATCAACTTCTTCTCCCCTTTTCCCTCCACGAAGCAAAAACGCTATGTATTCATCTTTACTTATCAAGATCACAAAGGCAAAAACTTTTATCAGGTTAAGTGCCAAACGTCTACACCACTTATCGGCCCCAAGGTGAGAAAGTAGATTCTGGGAGAGGAGAATCAATTTACACTTTGAATAAAGTATAAAGTTGTCTAGAACTAGTTTTGATGCTCTTCTCATCTGGGTTTTCTCACACCCAGAGATGCCGCTATCTATTCAAGTCAGCATCAACTTTTTCCGAGTTTTCTTCCTTTGCCGTCAACGTTCCTCTCTTGTTCAAAGTCTGATATTCCGAGGGTGTCTGTTAGGCAAAACAGTATGCCAGGTGCCATAACAAAAAGTTGCCTGCTATACTATAGACGGCGAAACTAAAATAGTCGTCCCATCGATAGAATCAGATTAACTTTGTTTTTAGTTCGTTTCAGTTTGTTTCTTAGGAATACGGAAGTTTCAACGTAGTAGAAGCTCAATCAGGTTAGAATTCTGAAAACCAACAATCGAGAATAGAGACAAAGGCACGATAGCCAGAGGCCGAGCTCGAATACATCTTCAAATTGAGGGCTAAAAATTCGAAAAGTGCTGGAATTTGGTGCATTGGGGAGACCAATGATGACGATATCAGTGAAAAAGACTGTCAAATCGATTTTTTTGGTAAGCTGGGTGGATCATAAACTTGTCTCTAGTACTGTTAGCAGATGGAAAGAATGCCGATTGTTTTGGTGAGGTTTCCTTGTGTATTACAGTCCCAAAAACATCCTCCTTCTTCTTCTTTTTTTTGTACCTGCCACTCAAGCCAGGGAAAATGAGACCGAGGGTCGTTGACTACCGACCAATGATGAAGTAGAAGGATTGATTTTCACCGACCGTTCGCGTACTTTAACACGTTCAGTGCGGATCACCAAGAGGAGGTGGTCCTACCAGCCTGAACATTTTTTTTCGTTAAATAGGCTCAAAAGCATGCAAGTAATGACATTACACAGGAAATTTTGCGAAATTTCAAGTTTTTGACCATTTTTGGGGCATGACGACGCGTATTCGTCATCCGCCTGGTGAGGGTGATCATTGCCGGGAGACCCGCAATACACGTTCTTTTTTGCGGGTCTCCCGGCAATGATCACCCTCACCAGGCGGATGACGAATACGCGTCGTCATGCCCCTTTTTTCCTTCACTCTCTGTTACTGTAGGTAGAGGAACTCTCACAATGAATAACCAAATTGCAAGGGAATTTGAAATAATCCAGTTTTTATTTGTCAAAATAAAACCATAAAAACAAACATAGTAGGTATACATAAGAGAATACAAAAAATTATTCGTTGTTCATAAGGTAAATTCGGAGATAAGGAAATTAGAAATAAACCAGTTTTTATTTGCCAAAATAAAACCATGAAAACAAACTTATACATGAGAGAATACAAAAAGTTATTCGAAGGTGAAAAAGCATTGAAAAATTCGGCAAAAAGACAAACTTATACATGAGAGAATACAAAAAGTTATTCGAAGGTGAAAAAGCATTGAAAAATTCGGCAAAAAGACAAACTTATACATGAGAGAATACAAAAAGTTATTCGAAGGTGAAAAAGCATTGAAAAATTCGGCAAAAAGAACGAGCTGGTGATACAAGTTCAACTCGTGAGAGGGAACAAAAGTTTCAATCATACTTCATGAACTAACAGTATAAAAACATAATAATTACGAAATGTACCACCTTATCTTGCTTTTTGATTCAATATCCACGTCGAATAACGAGGAACAACACGTAAAGGTGCCCCAACGTTGACAATAACACGAGAAAACCGCACATCACACATCAAACTTTAACCCACCATCTAACACCGAAAAACACATCAGAACTGCCCCCGACGCCATCTGTGGTTCACTCAGGTACCTAAGAAGTGTTTAGCACGAAAAACCGCCAGATTGAGCCAGGCTTGATGAAAGTACAAGACTTTTTGTAGAAGGAGAGCGATGACGAACACCCTTCGTCATCCGCCTGGTGAGAAAGTCTGCCATGACGAAGGGTGTTCGTCATCCGCACTGAACGTGTTAAGGCAGTGGTTCCCAATTCTATACAGGGTGTCGACCAAACTTCAAGGATCGATCCTACATCTAATTTAAGTAAAAAAAATGTATCGTAGCATCTTTGTTTTAACCCCTAGTTTTTCCAAGTTTTTTTTTTTTTCAATTTCAAATTTTGCTTCCGAGTCTACCAAGGTAGCGGAAGCTTTGTTTTCACTTTTCAAGGACGAAAAAAAAAAGTTCTCCAAAATCAAAATTTTCACTCGCGTTTTGCGTTTTAGACCTTTCTGAACAATTTTGGTTCCGTGTCTGTCTGTCTGTCTGTCTGTGTGTCTGTGTGTCTGTCCGTCTGTCATCAATTCCTTGTAACGCGCATAACTATACGAAGTTATTGTCCGATTTCGATGAAATTTTCAGGGATTGTGCGGGTTGGTGTGTAGACGGTCCCCTATGAAAATCATCATCCTCGGACTGATACAAGCGACTGCGCATGCGCAAACGTGAATTCCTTGTAACGGCCATAACTTCTACATTTTCCATCCGATTTCAATGAATTTTTCAGGGATGTTACAGAGTAGTGTTTAGATGGTCCCCTATGAAAATCACCACCTTCGGATTGATAGTAGCTACTGCGCATGCGCAAACGTGAATTTCCTTGTAACGGCCATAACTTCCACATTTTCCACTCGATTTCGATGAAATTTTCAGGGATTATGCGAATTAGGTTGTAGATGGTCCCCTATGTAAATCATCATCCCCGGACTGATAGAAGCGACTGCGCATGCGCAAACGTGAATTCCTTGTAACGGCCATAACTTCCACAATCTCAATCCGATTTCAATGAAATTTTCAGGGATGTTACAGATTAGTATTTAGATGGTCCCCTATGAAAATCACCACCTTCGGACTGATAGTAGCCACTGCGCATGCGCAAACGTGAATTTTCTTGTAACGGCCATAACTTCTACATTTTCCATCCGATTTCAATGAAATTTTCAGGGATGTTACAGAGTAGTGTTTAGATGGTCCCCTATGAAAATCATAGAGAATTGTTTTTCATTGAGGGATCTATTCATAGAGGGATGGTCTCCTGTGAGAATCTCAAGCTTTTTCATGACAAGTTTAATAGCTCAGAGGAAAGAGTCTTGATTTGAGCTCCAGGGGTCGCGGGTTCGAATCCCAGCCGAGGCTAAGAATTTTTTTGATCCAATCACATACATCTACTCACTTAATTTTTCATCCGAATTTGATGACATTTTCTAGGATTGTCCAGATTAGCGTTTAGATGGTCCCCTATGAGGGTAATGAAAGGTACTTAGAGATTGGTGTTTTGAGATTAACTACTATGCATCGGATCATCTATACAATCGGGATATGGATACGAGGAAGCTATGTGCCACACCCACTTGGCAGACTTTTTTTCGTGTTCTTGAACATGTCACCAAAATTACCAGAACTACCTTAATTTACCGTAAACATGTACAAATAAGGGCTCCAAATTTCCCATTTTCCTACAAAAAATCATTTCCATTAAAGGATGGTGCTTCTTTCAAATTTTAAAGGCGAATGAAGAGTAAACCTGAAGGGCAAGTGAACTCACAATCGAGATGGAATTCTTTCCTAACAATTGGCAGAGTGGAGGGGCTGTCTAACTCATTATGACTCGATCTGCTCAATGCCCAAATCACGAAGGTCTGAGATATGGAGGCTCGGCCCTTTCCCCAGCCTGACTCACCAGGCAACCTAAGATTTTGGAACAGGTAGTCGTCTATGTTAGCAGGTATACCCTTTGAAAAATTGGCCAGCCGCATTCTTTCTATCTGCAAACAGTACTCTGTGGCCATAAAGCTAAATGAAATTTGGAGCATAGCCTCTGAGAGACCATTGTGAACGTAATCGGGGAAGATATTCTTTGTTTTCGTGGTTCCCAGCTAACTTCAGCTCGAAGTTCCTTGAAAATATTTAACCAGCCCACAATCCGCACTGCAATCTCATCAACATGCTATCCCCATAAACTGTCCCCCTATGAAAATAATGAACGTGAACACCCTACCGAATCCTGAACTGAAAACATACGTTCAACCTCCTCCGAGCTTGTCACTTGTCCAGGGAAATCCCATTTTCAGCCACTTCCGCTCAAATCCTTTACCTGACTTTCCGCTAGGTAGGCTTGGGTGAAAATGAAGATATTAATGAAGGGAAGGAATACTTAAGGGTGGTGATTTATCACTTATACGCCTTAAGGTATTTACAATGGAACCTGTGAAATATGACTGGAAATCTTACGTGGGCCACATCAAGAAGATTGAGGGTGATTATTGATGGATTGCCACATACGGCAGACAGTAGTCGGCAAAATAATAAAAGTGGCAATAAATCTAAAAAATCACCAAAAATTGAAATATTAGTTTGAAGAATTTAGTATGCAAAACCTACATGTGAACTTTACTAATTTTCGTTAACAAAAATGAATCGATGAGAAAAAATATTGAGATTAAAATTCAAAGTCGTGCAGCACGATCTCATGAGCGAATTTTTTTAAAACGTTATTGAAAATAACTTTTGAATTTTCAGCCATTTTCCTAAGAAGAGACAAAAAGACAGTGGAAATTCGAGACATGACATTGAGAGAAGGTGGTAACGGGGGGAAAGGAAGAAAGTATGACTCACGTCAGATTGAGGGGTATTGGATAAGGTCAGTTACTACCTGTAAACGTATATTTGTGGAAAAAAGTGTAGTTCTACGTTGTGGATACCCAACTCCCTGTCGGGCCTCGCGTTCATTCTTTTCATCGGGGGTCAGTACTTATCCGAAAGACTACGAGTTCCATAGTCATGTGTGCCTTTCAGCACTTCTTTTCTTACATCGTGAAATTGTACTGTATTTATTGTGCTAAGTATGGTCACAATACAGGTGTGTCTGTTAGTTATTTATGAGTACATCGAACGCCCGAAAGGATTTTGAAATGGGTACAAGTAGAGGAGAAAGACGGATTCTAGGCCAAAAGTCCTTGAGTCATTTCAAGGTGAGCCCCAAAGCTTCCACCTTCAAAGAGTAGAGGTTTTCAACATATTAAGTTCATATGTTCATATCCTATATATTATATTATTCCTATATATTATTATTGTTCATATTCCTATATATTATTATTTCATTCTCGAATTCACTCTAATTTTTATTGGAATTAGAAATCTTACTATTTCGAATTTTATTCCTAATTTAATTACAACGCCTGTTCTACACACATTTTACAGTGTTTTGAGGTACTTGAATCTCATTTACGATATCCCTTTTGGTTTACTATTTTCAATAATGAACCTTTGGAATCGACCAAGAAAAAAATTTTTAACACCCCCTCAAAATTTGATAGTTTACGTTTCAAGGTACGTAGAATCCAAAAATCGAATAAAAATTTGGCCGTCCGTCCGCCATCCGCCGTACGCCGTACGCGGCACTTTTGCCACTTAGCATTGAGCGATTTTGATGAAATTTGGTATGTAGGCTCCATTTGGGGTCTAGTTGTGCCCCGAAGATTTTGGTTGATGTAGGTCACTTCTAAGGGTTCCAAAATCAATTTTGAAATTTTCAAAACCCAAAAAAATTCGATATAAAGGTATTGTTTTTCCTTCAATTTAAGATTCTATAGAATTTTTTGAGACCACCCGGAGCTCTGTAGGACAAATCGTTCGCTCACTACGAGAATTTAAAGTTTGGACGTACGATAAATCAGAAACACGAGTGTGAATCGCAAAAGAGGCATAATCTCCGTTCAAATTAAAGCTGACCGAAATGCGATCGATATTTTTCTTCATGTTGGATGGTTGGTGGCTTTGCAGACCAGTGATCTATATAGAAAAATAAAAAATAAAAAACCATTGTGTAATAATTTGCAGCGTTTTATGCTAATCTTTTTCAGAATAATTGAATCTGGTTTTCGTAGTTCAAAGTAATAAATGTAATTCTAGTCCAGAAGAGTTTACAATAAGGCTGTAATTTGGCCAACATACATATTGGTTCAGCCATCAGCCTTGTTCTACTTTCAAATTGACTTTTTTGTTTTTTAGGAAACATGACGACTCGATGTTCTGCAAACAGTCAGTAATGACTTGGTTGGAGCGGTTTAACGATTTATTCACGCGTACACCAGCGTTTTCGGTACGACCACCGCAAATCACTCAGGAGAGGGGGTTTGCAGAGAGCTTTTAACTGCCCTGAAAAGCCTGTAAATTATCTACGGGCAATTTATAGCGTCTGGATCCGAGTGTCCGCTCCCTACTGCGGCTTTGTTTCATGTGTTAGAGGCACAAAGGACTGCCCTCCGCCAGCCGTCGCTGAACCGTAATGAAGGAGGGAAGGAAGAAAATTATATACGGAAACGGCTTGAGGCAATTTCTACCTTAGTTAGACTTCGACTGCGATTTCTGAAGCCGGTTGCGGCTTAACTCGAAGGCAGCCCCTTTTGAACCTGCGGCTTCGGGTCGGGGGTTCACCAGACCAAAATTATTGTCACGTAACAAGCACAACTTTCTACGTAATCACAGTAGATGTTTAACACAATCCGAAAACCGACGCTGAATATCTCTTCTTGGTGGACAAACAACCCTCCAATTCCGTGATTTGAAGTGTTGGAAAAATAGCAATCTACTATGGCTTCTAAGTAATAAACCAAATAATGTGACATTACAAACAAAACAATATCAGCAGTGAAGCGGTTTTCCTTCCTCATTTTGAGAAGCTGAACCCAATCGTTGGGATTCGGGTTTCCTGCTCCTGCACCATGGGGCAAAGTCTTCCTCAGAAAATATAATGACCATAAGCCAGTTTGTATATATTTGTTAATAGTAGTTCTTAGTTTGTTAAATATAAGTTCTGAACAGAACTGGAGTCTTCTAAATCGCAACCCTTCTCTATAACGAGACCTCGTGAGGCCACCGGTGACCCTTTCTGGTCTACCAACTGTGCTCGGCAATTCGGCGACCCACTGTCCGCACATCGCTGCTCCTGTTTGCTCAAAACTGTCTAGACTCAATCTTTTGACGCCGGCAGGTTGGCCTACCTGCGGAGACCATACCGTTGTAATGGAGATGCAGCTTCCCGCTGAAAACTGGACCATCTTTCCGAGTTGGAACACATTTTTGCCATTACCAAATGAAAATCGCCATTCTTCTACTTTTACTCTCGCCTTTTAACGAATTATCGTTTCTTCAATCAACCTTTCATTGCTCATCGTATGTTTTCTGTCATCGGGGTGATCGTTGACGTCTCAACGGATCAAACATGTTACTTCGAACATAAACAAATACCTGTCTTCGACCTCTGTTCTCTTAATCGGCAGTCCGATAAGCCACTCGCCGGCCAACCGTTCCCCACTTCCTTCTCCCATCTCCGTACATCTCTTCCTGGTAATCGTCTAATAATTAGTCGAAGTGTAGGCTCCTTGAGAGGCCAGTCCACGGCACTGCACTGCAGGTTTTCTTCTCGTGGTATACGATTTTTGAGATATTCGGCAAACCGGATTTGAAATTCTCATGTATTATTCGTCCTCTGGGCTCATTGAAAAACGTTTTTTTCTCTCTAAACGTATTATTGGAAGAGGTTTCCTTTTTGATATTGACGCAGCTAGAATTTTGTAAAAGATCCTATGAATGAGATCTTTTCTTTTTCTTTTCCTATTCTACTCTTCTATACTCCTGGGTAGACCAGCGACATTGCCTTTTTTGCCTGACGATAAAAACAATCTGGGAACTGGATCATCATCTGTTTGTCTTCTCTCCTGCGGCCACGTAGTTTTAATTAGCTGATAGACTAATAGGTACCTACTTTTAGGAAATTAGGGCTAGTTGGTAAGTTTAGGCTAGGGCCAAGGAGTAGTAGAGTGACGATTACCAGGTTCCCCCTTCCTCATGTACCTTTTTACCGAATATAGATTCCGTACCCATACTTACCTTGTTTTCTTCAAAAACTTGCGATTCCTTTTCAGTTCCTCCTCAACTGAATAGGTAGATAGTGGTAATTAATTTTATTGAGGATTGGCGCCCAATTTTCCGAAATTTCTGCTCTCTACAAAATTAAATTAATCCCTCGAACGGAACCCAACCTTGTCAGCCCCGCCCATTGTTCTCGCCGCTGAACTAGCTTGGGTAGGTCATGTTTCTGGGATTTTCCCCCTAACAAACATATATCTGGAGGGAAGTTGGCAGGATCAGAAAGCTCTTCAACGCTTCAATCGCCGCCCACAAGGAACGTGGTCACCTCCGAGATTTTGCTCCAGCAAGAAAAAAACCACATCAGATATACTTTTCACATAAATGACCATATATTTGGCCATAGGTGGGGTAGGAACGAGAATGAACTGTTTAATTTAATAAACGTAACTTTACAATTTTTTTCATC
The DNA here is from genome assembly GCA_009739505.2 of Apolygus lucorum. Lineage (NCBI taxonomy): Eukaryota > Metazoa > Arthropoda > Insecta > Hemiptera > Miridae > Apolygus > Apolygus lucorum. The sequence goes on along the minus strand of CM019179.2, from coordinate 28,495,455 downwards.
AATATCTTCTCATTTCAAATATATCTGCTCTGCTCACTAGAATATTCTTTCACTCAAAATTCAGGGTCTACGGTAATTGGTGGTAAAATAATTGCCACTCCACACTGGCCCGAACAAGTTCTCTCATAAAAATTAATTTAGACCCGATCACATAATAATAATTCTCATTAAGTACTTCCAAAAATTCATCACTTTTAAAATCAATTTAGGAAAAAATTTCAACAATTCAAAATCATTTACAATCATATAATAGCTGATCGTTCTAACACAGACTATTGTAGTTCAAACATAGATACTCGTATGTACTACTGGATGACCAACTCAGGTAACAAGGAAGCCCCAATTTCAGGACCTCCGAACTAGGGGATTCCCGGCGCTGGACGGCAAAAGGAATGCCGCCTATGCATTTCTTACCTTACCTAGGGGATTTTAATTTACTTTGTAGAGGTCATAGTGGATGAAAACCTTCTTCATAGTTACTCCCTTGATTTTGTCATTGTATTTACACTCCCCAGACAAAAAACACCGTGAGAACACCACAAATATGGTTGGCAGCGAGACCTCTTCCCTCACTCTTCTCCTTATTTAGAAGCCTTCCAGTTCATTTTGTATATTTTAGCAAACGGTGTGACATAAATTAAAAAAGTCCATTCATGCAGCATGAATCAATGAGCGAATTTTCAAAGAAATCTTTCAGTTGAAGCTATGGTTAAGATCTATTTTCAGTATAACATACCAACATACTGTATGCACAGGGTATGCTTTGAAGATGTTAGGAGTCCATGTTCATGTTCTACTCGTCTCTACGAACTCATAGAGTACCCACACGGCTACTCCATTTCTGGGTACAACAAATATACGCGCGTTTTCATTATTTTCTATTTTCAGTATACCATACCAACATACTGTATGCACTGGGTATGCTTTGAAGATCTTAAGAGTCCATATTCATGTTCTACTCGTCTCTACGAACTCATAGAGTACCCACACGGCTACTCTATTTCTGGGTACAACAAATATACGCGCGTTCTCATTATATATATGAATATATCCATACTTTTCTTAATTTTTGGACAATTTTCATTTTTGAAAAACGCATTATATCAGAAATTTTGAGCTGAATCCGAATATCTCACATAGTATGATGATTGTGAAAGTATTAACCACAAAAAACGGAAAAAACTCGTTTTTTTGGACTTTTTTTTCATTTTTTTTGAAATTTGGACCACTTTGGATTGTCCAAAATTTCTGGCTAACGAACTTGACCTTTTGTTTGTTGTTACGAACATTTTGGCGAAAACTAAAAGAAAAAATTCAAATAATTACTCAAGTTATCGTGCGGAATGACATATATATATATATATATATATATATATATATATATATATATACATATGATTTTTGGCGAAACTTCAGGGATCGTTTCAGAATGTTCCAAAACGGATTTCAGTGAAAAAATTTTTCGAAAAAGTCGATTCTAAAAATTTTGGAGCCATTGCAATAGCATCATTTTCTTCGAAAATTCGCTAAAACTTAAGATCATCAATTGCTTTGAAGATCTTAAGAGTCCATATTCATGTTCTACTCGTCTCTACGAACTCATAGAGTACCCACACGGCTACTCTATTTCTGGGTACAACAAATATACGCGCGTTCTCATTATATATATGAATATATCCATACTTTTCTTAATTTTTGGACAATTTTCATTTTTGAAAAACGCATTATATCAGAAATTTTGAGCTGAATCCGAATATCTCACATAGTATGATGATTGTGAAAGTATTAACCACAAAAAACGGAAAAAACTCGTTTTTTTGGACTTTTTTTTCATTTTTTTTGAAATTTGGACCACTTTGGATTGTCCAAAATTTCTGGCTAACGAACTTGACCTTTTGTTTGTTGTTACGAACATTTTGGCGAAAACTAAAAGAAAAAATTCAAATAATTACTCAAGTTATCGTGCGGAATGACATATATATATATATATATATATATATATATATATATATATATATATATATACATATGATTTTTGGCGAAACTTCAGGGATCGTTTCAGAATGTTCCAAAACGGATTTCAGTGAAAAAATTTTTCGAAAAAGTCGATTCTAAAAATTTTGGAGCCATTGCAATAGCATCATTTTCTTCGAAAATTCGCTAAAAATGGTGCTTTCGTTTTCAGCCTACAACTGGACTAATCGACAATCGACAGGAAACGGCATCTCATTCCATAGGTAAGTTTAATTTGTGGGAAAAATAATATTTTAACTCATACTCCATTTTTTATGATTGACATAGGTACTTAGCATTTTTACTTCCCTTAATTTATTGAATTTGTATTATTATAATTAACTACTGCTCAATTTTTCCTAACATCTGCTTATGTAGTTTTGAAGAATTTTAATCTCATAGATATTTACTACTATGTGGTATATATCACATCTGTTTTCAACACAAATTTCATTTCTTTTATACCTATTAAATCTTTAATTAACTTAAACTTTTAATTAACGTCATACGCCACCATCATGCCAAACAAATAAACATAAATTCCACTACAGTTCGTAAGTATGGCTTGCGACAGAAGCTTAAAAAACCATAATATTCAACAACATTTGATACAATAAGAAACACCACAGTAATAATTTCATGGCTGTTTTCTCCAATACATTATTCCCTTATTCATTTTAGCTTTAGTCTTGTTTTTATTATTATAATCATTGTGTCCCACTCCTGCGTAAAATAATAAACTAAAAATCTACAAACGGCTTTTTTTTCTCCTTTGATTCTACAACCTTGAAACGTAAACCACATTCACTCAATATTTACATCTTCTTTTCTGATCGCACTAATTCGAAGAAAATTGCAAAAGTCATTTATATCGATTCCTTAGGTATGTACACCAAACGTTTGAGGGAAATAAGTACATTATTTTTGCTTTTAATGTGTTAAACTCGACTTTGATTGCGAGGAGTAAGGTGTATAAGCCTGCCAGTGAAATGGTTTTGCCGTCCAAGCTGGGGAAAACTGGAAATCGGAGGCCCCGTTTTTGGTAGACGGAGTTAGCCATCCAGTAGTATATATCTATGAGTTCAAACGACAACATTAGCGTTCTCTACGTGTTCTTACCGTAACTTGAAGATGAGCTGCCCAAGTTTGCCCGCAGACTGGCTGGGGAGGCAAGGCTCTCTCTCGTCCGGCTCATGGTCATCCTTGGAGTCCACGAGCGGGTGATGGGTTTCATCTTCGGTATGGAACCTGAAAAAAATGAAAGAAATTATTATCATTTGTGACTCGTAGGTAATACTAAGAATCATTTTGGCCTTCGTACGACGTTTGTCTTTTAACAAAATCCATCGAAAAAATGAAATCATTATTTATCCAAAATATCCGAACATCAAAATTTGAGCTACTCTGGACGCTCGGATCCAGGGCTTTTTCGTAATTTGCGAAAAATATTATCTGAATATGTACAGCCCTCGTGTTATACGTCCTATTAAATTAATCATCGGTTTAAAATATTCACTTGATTCAGCTCTGTATAATGTTCACTCATTTGAAACGATTACTGCAGCCATCGGAGTTCATGTAGACACTCGAATTCGAGTGTCTATTTCTGTTTTTTCAACCGTGAAACGTAATTTGAGGGTTTGTTGAATCCTGTTTACTGGCATTTGTGTCGGTTGAATAAACCACGAATGGCTCCACACGTATGAAACCTATAGCAGTTTCAACCCTCAGGTAGAAGGAAGATGTTGCCTTTTTTCATTCACTCGACGTTATTATTCATGAGAAGTAGGAATTATTCATAAGGGCCCGCTCAACTGTCATATGAAGCTTCGTTCAGGACACGAAAGTCAAAAAGCTGACGGGAGGTTGGAAAATTCGACTGGCGATTTGCAGGAATGCTTCAGTGTTGCTTTTCTGTCATGAACAGGGTCACAACAATCCAAAAATAAGTAGCCGTATTGTGAAGATAAGGTTTAAGGGGTCACCTCAAAATAGAAACTATAGTAGTTGAACTACTGTCAACGTTTATCAGGAGGTTGTCAGCCATTATAATTGACAAAGGGTGTTTTCTAATTAATTAAGTAGAGAAACAAGGAAGCTGTTATTATACTTTGTCGTGAAATTTAAATTTATGGAAAATACGTTTCCCTCCAGAACTAGTCGGTGAGCAAAGAGCCTCTATCATCAAAACGCTGAAAATTATTTCACAAAGCTTTATTATTTGTGTATAGATCACTATTCTACAAAGATCAATGCTTTGCCATTGTCAATATTTTTTTTAACCTACCAACCATAGGTACCTACTACATACTTCACACATTCACACGAATACGGGGGGATTTCGTATTCAAAGTGTGAATACAATTGAGGCGTTGACAATAAAAATTAGGAAAGTGACAAAATTAGACATTGAGAAAAGATCTTCATCTTAAAGTAGGTAAGTAGACACTCTCAACAAAACATTCCAAGCTGTTAGAACTTTACCGCCTGAAATGAGGATTTTCACCATGTCGGAATTTCCTATTTTTGACCCCAAAATCGGATTCAGCACCTCGAAAAACCCCCTATGGCAAACTTTCAGCGCGTATTTCCTAATTTACGAATAAACAACACAGTGTAGAAAATATGAACGTTTGGAATAGTTCATTTACGGCCGCTTGAAGCGCTGAGATCGTGAAATCTATAGCCTTCAGATGCAACATTTTTCAAAACCAGTAAAGATCGAAATCGAAAAACTGAAGAAAAAATAGAAACGCTGCAAATCATTGCTCAAAGGTTTATTATTTTCTGTATAGATCACTGGTTCTCCATCAATAGCACCTACCACCATCTGTATTCTCCCTTGACCTTCCCTCTCAAATTTCAGCTTCCTGCGTTCAATAGGATTGAAAATTACTTCGGAGCTCACTCAGCTGATCAGTGATCTGAAGAGTGAAGAAGATCTCCTCGAATGCTGGAGACGCCTGAAAGAGCACTTCCATTCAATAGGATTGAAAATGGCTTTGGAGCTCACTCAGCTGATCAGTGATCTGAGGAGTGAAGAAGATCTCCTCGAATGCTGGAGACGCCTGGAAGAGCACTTTCATTCAATAGGATTGAAAATGGCTTCGGAGCTCACTCAGCTGATCAGTGATCTGAAGAATGAAGAAGCTTTTGAGCAATGATTTGCAGCGTTTTTTACCCACCAACATTTTTTTTTACCTACCAACTTTTTTTGACATTTTCATGTCTTTCATATGGCACATAAAAAAAAATCGTCACGAAATTTGTTGCGACGAAATTTGTCCCAAGTCGCCACAATGATGATTATGACCATCAGAAGTGAAGTTGTTAGGTACTTTACAGGTAGGTACTTTACAGTTAGGTAGGTACTTTACAGTTTGATATTACCAGATCAGCTGAGTCGAAAATTGAGCTCCCAGATCAGCTGAGCCAAAAATCGAGCTCCCAGATCAGCTGAGTCGAAAATCAAGCTCCCAGATCAGCTGAGTCGAAAATTGAGCTCCCAGATCAGCTGAGTCGAAAATCGAGCTCCCAGATCAGCTGAGTCGAGAATCGAGCTCCCAGATCAGCTGAGTCGAAAATCGAGCTCCCAGATCAGCTGAGTCGAAAATCGAGCTCCCAGATGTCTCGGGAGGGGAGGGGGGCATGAAAATGTTTCAAAGTGTTGCAGACTCGTATGCAAGCGTTTCCTTTAAAGGTTTTTTACTGTCGATTTTTCCTGTCGAAATTCACGTTTGCGCATGCGCACTCGCTCTTTACCTACCAGCTAGGTACTACCTACCACACCATACTGGCTTCACACCTTCACAATCAAGTTTATTAGAAAGAACTAAACGCTTCACACTCGATTGGAAAAATAGAAAGCTTCATATTGAAATTTGATTACTGGTTACGCAGAAGGCAAAACTGTGTACAAATCGAAGAAATGAACAGCGATCGCATTTTAGGCCGATAAAATTTGAATGGAGATTAGACCTCTTTTGCGATTCACACTCATGATTTTGTTTTATCGAAGGAAAACCTTCAAGTACTCGTAGGGACCGAACGGTTTGTCCTACAGAGCTCCGGGTGGTCTCAAAAATTTTTAAAAATTCAATACTATTTAAAATTGGTGAAAAAACGATACCTTTATTTCGAGAGTTTTCGAGCTAGGGCACTCTTGAAAATTTCAACCCTTAATTTTCACCCCTTAGAAGTGACCTACATCAACCAAAAGCTTCGCGGCACAACTAGACCCCAAATGGAGCCCATATACCAAATTTGAACCAAATCGGTCCAGTGTTGCTAAGAAAAGTGCCGCGGACGGCGGACGGCGGACGGACATTGCAAATTTGGATTCCACGCACCTTGAAACGTAAAGTGACAAAGTTTGAGGGGGGGTTATAAAAATTTTTTGCGATACGATCACATAGGCTTATTATTAGAAATAATAAACCAAAAAGCAAGATGGGGAAAATTAGGTTTCCCCTATTTTTGTTTGATAACTTTCCTCTTAGATAACACGATTTCGTCGTACCATCGGGCAACAATGGGAGGAGACGGCGATCCGAACAGCCAATCAGCGAGCGTTTCCGCTTCACGTTGAAGAGGTCCGTTTTCCCGGCTATTTTTTGAAATCACACATTTTGATTGTCTCCCAAAAATAACAGGAGACTTATCTTCCGAAATCAACCCGATTTTCATCTATCCCACATCATTAACTATCCAGTAAAAATGCAAACAGAATTCGGTGAAATTCCTCATTCAATAGGCGAAACAAAGAGGTTTTTGCATCATCATCGATGATGAAGAAGGGCGTTCTAACAACAAAATACTCCGTTCAGGGGAAGTTGAAAATTTGCATGAGGTGGCAGAGTTCGCCGTCTCAGCTACCAGAATCTTTGAACAAGCTTCGATACTTACGCAAACCCAATCTGATGAACGGTCCAACGGATCCGAATTTCGTATATCGGCAACCTCGAGCAAGTTTGCTCAACCCGTGGCGCTACCTGCGAGAAACCTATGCAGTAGACCCCTGTACTTCACAGCATACAAGACCCTGGAAGTTTGCAAGGGGAGCAGGTTTCCTGAATAACCCCCCACTCGAACCCTCCACCACCTCCGTTGCCAACAAGTTAATGAAACGTGAGCTCTGAACAATTTACGCCCCGCCAAACATTAACCTCGCGACCCCGTTCTTTGTTTCAATCGCTCAGTTTCGAGCCGAATAATTACGGGACTGTAGGTTTGGATGTGTCTTTTCAAGAGATACCCAGGAACCCCCTTTTACGAATCACACCTGTACCTACTTAAATTACTACTTTATGACATGAATATGTGTTTTCGCTGGGGTAGATCATTTCCGCAATATTATGAATTTTTATAATCATTATGAGTATTAGTATTATCAGTAAAAACACGGCTTTTTATGGGCGAGTAGTCAGCAAAAAGTTTCGGGTTAATCGAGATCTTTCCAATTAGTGGATAATGATTTTAAATTATTTGCTATAATTTCCCGAGCTCTGCAGGGTGAGAAAGATACGTCCAAACTTCAGGGGTCGATTCTAAAAGGTATTTCCAACAATAATTCATTTACTATAAGAAACTCTATCAAAACTGTATAATCATTCAGTTAATAATTCAGTTAAAAAAAATCCAACAAAAAATATCTCGTGCGAATTTTCTTTTAACCCCTTGTTTCTTCAAATTTTTTCTGTTGAACCCTGTCACACTGAAATGACTATAGCTCCCTTATTTTTCCTGAAAATTCAAATCTGATTGCACCGTTGAAATGAGCATTAAATTTCCCATCACAAGAACACACATTCTTAACCTTGCACTTACTTAGGTTTTATCTTGTCCAAACTTAGAACTTTGCAATTTTCGAGTTTTTTTTAAACGAAATTCTCAAGAGATTCTCACCTACTCCCTGTAGTAGATAAAATTCAATGCGGTTTTCAGAAAAAACATCCTCAAAATTTCAGATTTCCAACGGTATAAAAAATATTTCACAACCGAATTTAGGGGAGAAATTTGTTTTTGAACACGAAAAACGTGGACGGAAAGTGAGAGGAGCGGCGGTGGAGGAGACCCCCGAATTCTCTTGTCAACCCGTCGATTTCGTAGAAAATAATCTACGTTTCTCCGCGTTCAAACACAGATTTCTCCCCTAAATTCGGTTGTAGAATACTTTTTGGTTATATCGCAGGAAACTTGAAAATTTTGATGATGTCTTTGCTGGAAACTGCATTTAATTTTCTCTACAGGAAATGGGTGAAAATTTCTTGACAATTTCGTAAAAATAACTCGATAGTTGGAAAGTTGTAAGTTTGGACTGGAAAAAATCAAATCAGGCGCGAGGTTAAGAATGTGTGTTGTAGCTCTTCTGGTGGATAATTTAATGGTCTTTCCAACGGTATAGTCAGATTTTAATTTCCACTGAAAAATAAGGGAGTTATAGTCATTTTAGTGAGACAAGGTGGAAAAAATCTTTCACGAAAATCTTTACGAAAAAAATCTTCAAGTTGAAGAAACTTGAAGAAACAAGGGGTTAAAAGAAAATTCCCATGAGACATTTTTTGTTGAAAATATCTTTCAGAATTGACTCCTGAAGTTTGGCCGTATCTTTCTCGGACAACATGTTAAGGACCGAAAAACTTCGGGAGTCGACTCTACAACTAATGAGAAAATGTCTCTTAATAATTTTGTTTTAACCTCATGATTTTCCAAGTTTTATTTAATTTAAAGACTTTATTCGTGAGTTTGACTTATATCTACTAAAATTACCATAACTATCTTAATTTAGCAAAAAGATGTAAAAATAAGGGCACCGTTGGAAAGGGCGTCAAATTTCCCATCTTTCTAGTGCTATTTTCGGGATCCTGATGGGTGAAAAATCAAGTTGTAGTGTAATTTTTGTCAAATTGGCAAAATTTCCTATTTTTTCTTTTTGTTATAAGAGTATTTTTTTCTTCCCAATGGTTTTTCACGTACCTGATCACCAAAAACTGCGCAAAGAACTCAGCTTTCCAATACCATAGTATAATTAACGAATATTTTACAATCGAATTCAAGGGAGAAAATCGTGTTTGAACGGGGAAAAACTTGCATTTTCTCCAATGAAATCAAAGGTTTGACGAGAGGACCCCGGACTCTTCACTGCCACCGCTCCTCACAAGCACTGAGTCCCCCGTCAAATCGTCGATTTCTTCGAAAAAATGCACGGTTTTCCGCGTTCAAATACAAATTTCTCCCTTAAATTCGATTGTAAAATGTTTTTTGATTATACCATTGGAAAGCTGAGTTCTTCGCGCAGTTTTTGGTGAGGAGGTACGTAAAAAACCATGGAAAAAAAAACCTCTAACAAAACAGAAAAATAGGAAATTTGGCCAATCTGACAAAAATTACACAACGACTTGATTTTTCAAGACTTGATTTCAATCAGGACCTTGAAAATAGTTCTTTATTAGAAGTGTAAAGATGGGAAATTCGAAGCCCTTTCCAACGAAGCTCTAATTTTTACACGTTTTTGATAAATTGAGGTAGTTATGGTAATTTTAGTAGATATAAGTAAAACACACGAAAAAAATCTTTAAATGAAAAAAAAACTTGGAAAAACGAGGGGTTGAAACAGAATTGCTAGGAGACATTTTCTTACTTAAATTAGTTGTAGAATCGACTCCAGAAGTTTTTCGGTTCTTAACATGGGACACCCTGCATAAGCCATAAGGAGTGGTATTGATACTCATCCTCTCATTTCAAACGTCCTAATATGAACACAATATTTTTTGAACATTGAAACGATGGTAATCATGTGTTGGGTTCCCGGAAATGGCGAAATACCGGGGAACGAAATAGCTGACAAGAATGCTAAAGCCGCTGCTAACAGCAACGTCCTCTTTCGCCCGTCCACATTCTTCCTGATTATGTGGTGTTCGCTAAAGCTGTTGTGTGGGCCAAATGGCGCACAGACTGGCAACTCATGCAGCATCAAAAGCTATGGCACATAAAAAAAGATATCTCTTCTTAGGCAACGTCCATTTCCCACTAACGAGGAGAGGAGATAGTCCTCAAGCGCCTCAGGATAGAGCAATGCAGACTCATCTTTAGTCATATCAAGGAAAAGGAACGGCCTCCTACTCTTTAATGTGTCTCGAGTGCCCGTGTACTGACAGTTCACCTCCTCTTTACAGAATGCCTTAACTTGTATAACCTGTCATCATAACTAACAAAGAATTTAGCAGCTCAACTGAGGAACAAGAAGTCGCCTGCCGTGTAATACAAAAATAAGCTATCGCCCAGCATCAGCAGCTGTAAGGTCACATTAACGAGGAACCTGTCTGTTTCCTCAAAGTCGATGATATACTCTGTAGACTCAAAGAAAAAAATAAATCCTCACGAGTTGGTGCAGTGATCAAGTTCAAGTGATACCAGTGAGTTGTGCCGTCAGTAGAATAAATACAAGTATGCTAACTCAGCAAGGGCATGTAAAGCTGGGCATGAATATCCAAATGGAACAAGAGACTGAGTGATGTATCTATCGTGTATTTTTATTTATATGATGTACAAACTCAGCAACAACAACAACGGTAACAACATAACTAAAACAAGCAGCCATAACGGTGATGTTTCTATGTAGTGAGTTCACTGTCAAATTTTGATGTCGATGTCTGTTAAATTTTGAATTTACTATTTTAAGATCTAAATGAATGAAGTTGTTGAAGGGTTATATGGGCATTAGAGCACCATCCTCAAGTCCTAAGCACCGCACTCTCCTTCGGCATCCACGAAGTCTCATCGACACTGCTCGGATTACGGCCATTTGTGTTTTGACACGTACCCAGCAGGTCACTTGAGAGAGAAGCTTGGCCCACTTCCCGGACAGTACCTCTGCCAGCCTCTTCAGGAATTTGTCATATTCTTTGTGGAGAGTTCCATCGCAGGCTACCACGAGGGGGGTAAACGAGCCTCTCAGGCCCTCAGCAGCTGTGTCATATTTTCTGTGCTTGGCATTTGCAGCGCTCTGGGCGATAGTATTCCAGTCGATTGATGTATCTTGATTTTTCAATAAATCATAACAAAATTGGATTATATCAAAATTTCTCTCGTATATCAAAACGCTGCAAATTATTACACAATGGTTTATTATTTTTCTATATTGATCACTCGTCTGCAAAGCCGCCAATCATCCAACATGAAGAAAAAGCATTTCGGTCAGCTAAAATTTGAACGGAGATTAGGCCTCTTTTGCGATTCACACTCGTGTTTCTGATTTATCGTACGTCCAAAACTTAAATTCTCGTAGGGAGCGAACAAATTGTCCTACAGAACTCCTCGTGGTCTCAAAAAATTCTAAAAATTCTATAGAATCTTAAATTGAAGGAAAACCTTTATATCAAAATTTTTTGAGTTAGGGTGTTTTCAAAATTTCAAAAATTAATTTTGAACCCTTAGAACTGACCTACATCGAACAAAATCTTCGGGGCACAACTAGACCCCAAATGGAGCCTACATACCAAATTTCACCAAAATCGGTCAATGCTAAGTGGCAAAAGTGCCGCGCACGGCGGACGGCGTACGGACGGCCAAATTTTTATTCGATTTTTGGATTCTACATACCTTGAAAAGTAGACCATCAAATTTTGAGGGGTGTTAACATTTTTTTTTCTTGTTCGATTCCAAAGGTTCATTATTGAAAATAATAAACCAAAATTAGGTTAAATACCTACTTGGTGCAATAAAAATGTTACATATCTTCCTCGTATCCATAACCCGATTGTATAGGACATCCGACGCATAGTAGTTAATCTCATAACATCAATCTCTAAGTATCTTGCTCTACCCTATTAGGAGACCCTACATTGTTGGAAAATGTAGAAGTTACGGCTATTACAAGGATACTTTTGCCCATGCGCTCAAAATACATTCAGTTTGGGGGTCACTATTTTCATAGGGGACCATGTACACGCCAACTCGCACAATTCCTAAAAATTTCATCGAAATTAGATGGAAAATATAGAAGTTATGGCTGTAACAAGGAAATACACGTTTGCGCATGCGCAGCTGCTTCTATCAGTCCAAGGGCAATGACTTTTTATAGAAAATCGTCTACACGCCAACCCGCACAATCCCTGAAAATTTCATCGAAATCGGATGAGAAATGTGGAAGTTATGGCCGTGGCAAGGAAGTCATGACAGACACACAGACAGACACGGAACCGAAATCGTTCAGAAAGGTTGGAAACGTAAAAATCATGTGGTAATTTTGATTTTGGAGAACTTTTTTTTCAACCTTGGAAAGTGAAAACAAAGCTTCCGCTACCTTGGTAGACTCGGAAGCAAAACCGGGGAACAACTATCAACATTTAAAAATATTATATATAAGTGTATAAGTGATTTGTTCGTAATTTTTACTCTATGTATTTTGGCGTACATGACCCTGTGAGGTTGAAAGCGCCGTAGAATACAAACAACACGTGGCATAAAAGATTCTTCGAAGTCCGTTTTATCAAACGAGATTAACTTTTACCTTCTAATACCTTACACTCGAAGGCGCTCTCTAATCGTTCTCTAGCGCTCTCAACATCGCTGAACAAAGCGTAAAAGAGAACGTAAGAGAACTGCATCCTCATTTCGCCTTATTAGTCCATCCTGACGGAACCTTTTAACGTCTGTAGATTGCCGAGAAGAGGCGTGATGCTGGGAAGGGAGTTATCTCTAATGAAAGAAGTAATAATACTTGAACCGTCAGCTGGCTCTAGAAGGCAGTTTCGCGTTTTCCGGAACACACCAGCCGCGATGGCTGATCTTTATGAAAACGCTAAAGTTAGTGGTTTGTTGGGCGGGAAACTAATTAGAGCAAAGCGAGATGGGAACTCGATACTCCTGGAGCTGGAAAAGTTTTCTTCTGAAAATTTAATTTCTTCTAGAAGACCTCTAAATTGCTGCTTGAATACATATTAAAAATTAATACTATAGTGATGTTCAGGGGTAAAAAGGTTCATTGGGTGACTCCGACCCAAGAGTGCAGACATACCAATTAACCCGTACACCGCAGTAATTCAATCTTAGACCAATAACAGAAGAATCAAGATTTCAAAGAGCCTCATGGAGTACCAAAGGAGATACGAGTGATAAGGTCATTTTTTTTTTTAATTCAGATACTTTATGCACCAAGTCCTTGATATGTATGTATATTTTGGTTTATTATTTTCAATAATAAGCCTTTGGAATCGAGCAAGAAAAAAAAAATTTTAACCCCCCCTCAAAATTTGATGTTTTACGTTTCAAGGTACGTAGAATCCGAAAATCGAATAAAAAAATTTCCGTCCGTCCGCCGTACGCCGTACGCGGCACTTTTCTTAGCAACACTGGACCGATTTGGTTCAAATTTGGTATATGGGCTCCATTTGGGGTCTAGTTGTGCCGCGAAGCTTTTGGTTGATGTAGGTCACTTCTAAGGGGTGAAAATTAAGGGTTGAAATTTTCAAGAGTGCCCTAGCTCGAAAACTCTCGAAATAAAGGTATCGTTTTTTCACCAATTTTAAATAGTACAGAATTTTTAAAAATTTTTGAGACCACCCGGAGCTCTGTAGGACAAACCGTTCGGTCCCTACGAGTATTTGAAGGTTTTCCTTCGATAAAACAGAATCATGAGTGTGAATCGCAAAAGAGGTCTAATCGCCGTTCAAATTTTATCTGACTAAAATGCGATCGCTGTACATTTCTTCGATTTGTATACAGTTTTGCCTTCTGCGTAACCAGTAATCAAATTTCCATATCAAGCTTTCTATTTTTCGAATCGAGTGTGAAGCGTTTAGTTCTTTCTAATAAACTTGATTGTGAAGGTGTGAAGCCATTATAGTGTGGTAGGTAGTACCTACCAATAGGTAGGTGTGGTAGGTAAAAAAAAAATTGGTAGGTAAAACAATGTTTGTAGGTAAAAAACGCTGCAAATCATTGCTCACTGATCAGGTCACTGATCAGCTGAGTGAGCTCCGAAGCCATTTTCAATGCTATTGAATGGAAGTGCTCTTCCAGGCGTCTCCAGCATTCGAGGATATCTTCTTCACTCCTCACATCACTGATCAGCTGAGTGAGCTCGAAAGCCATTTTCAATCCTATTGAATGGAGGTGCTCTTCCAGGCGTCTCCAGCATTCGAGGAGATCTTCTTCACTCCTCACATCACTGATCAGCTGAGTGAGCTCGAAAGCCATTTTCAATCCTATTGAATGGAGGTGCTCTTCCAGGCGTCTCCAGCATTCGAGGAGATCTTCTTCACTCTTCTGATCACTGATCAGCTGAGTGAGCTCCGAAGCCATTTTCAATCCTATTGAACGCAGGAGCTGAAATTTGAGAGGGAAGGTCAAGGGAGAATACAGATGGTGGTAGGTGCTATTGATGGAGAACCAGTGATCTATACAGAAGGATGATCTATACAGAAAATAATAAACCTTTGAGCAATGATTTGCAGCGTTTTTTTTTTATAAGAGTGATGATGTCTAGTCAACGTGAAGTATGATTGAGGAACAATTGACCAATACTAGACTTGTTTTTTTTTGCTTATTCTTTATTTGTCCAAGACGTTTCTACCCAGGAACTGGGTCCTATTCATATGGTATCTACACAATAAAAACAAAGAAAATGGTATAAATTGGGTAATAAACAACGGATTTTGTGGTTACAATCTTACTAGTAAAATATAAACATTACAAGATTACTACAATCTTACTAGTAAGATTGTAACCACAAAATCCGTTGTTTTTTACCCAATTTATACCATTTTCTTTGTTTTTATTTTGTAGATACCATATGAATAGGACCCAGTTCCTGGGTAGAAACGTCATGGACAAATAAAGAATAAGCAAAAAACGCTGCAAATCATTGCTCAAAGGTTTATTATTTTCTGTATAGATCATCCTTCTGTATAGATCACTGGTTCTCCATCAATAGCACCTACCACCATCTGTATTCTCCCTTGACCTTCCCTCTCAAATTTCAGCTCCTGCGTTCAATAGGATTGAAAATGGCTTCGGAGCTCACTCAGCTGATCAGTGATCAGAAGAGTGAAGAAGATCTCCGCGAATGCTGGAGACGCCTGGAAGAGCACCTCCATTCAATAGGATTGAAAATGGCTTTCGAGCTCACTCAGCTGATCAGTGATGTGAGGAGTGAAGAAGATCTCCTCGAATGCTGGAGACGCCTGGAAGAGCACCTCCATTCAATAGGATTGAAAATGGCTTTCGAGCTCACTCAGCTGATCAGTGATGTGAGGAGTGAAGAAGATATCCTCGAATGCTGGAGACGCCTGGAAGAGCACTTCCATTCAATAGCATTGAAAATGGCTTCGGAGCTCACTCAGCTGATCAGTGATCTGATCAGTGAGCAATGATTTGCAGCGTTTTTTACCTACAAACATTGTTTTACCTACCAATTTTTTTTTTACCTACCACACCTACCTATTGGTAGGTACTACCTACCACACTATAATGGCTTCACACCTTCACAATCAAGTTTATTAGAAAGAACTAAACGCTTCACACTCGATTCGAAAAATAGAAAGCTTGATATGGAAATTTGATTACTGGTTACGCAGAAGGCAAAACTGTATACAAATCGAAGAAATGTACAGCGATCGCATTTTAGTCAGATAAAATTTGAACGGCGATTAGACCTCTTTTGCGATTCACACTCATGATTCTGTTTTATCGAAGGAAAACCTTCAAATACTCGTAGGGACCGAACGGTTTGTCCTACAGAGCTCCGGGTGGTCTCAAAAATTTTTAAAAATTCTGTACTATTTAAAATTGGTGAAAAAACGATACCTTTATTTCGAGAGTTTTCGAGCTAGGGCACTCTTGAAAATTTCAACCCTTAATTTTCACCCCTTAGAAGTGACCTACATCAACCAAAAGCTTCGCGGCACAACTAGACCCCAAATGGAGCCCATATACCAAATTTGAACCAAATCGGTCCAGTGTTGCTAAGAAAAGTGCCGCGTACGGCGTACGGCGGACGGCGGACGGCGTACGGCGTACGGCGGACGGACGGAAATTTTTTTATTCGATTTTCGGATTCTACGTACCTTGAAACGTAAAACATCAAATTTTGAGGGGGGGTTAAAATTTTTTTTTTCTTGCTCGATTCCAAAGGCTTATTATTGAAAATAATAAACCAAAAACAAGTCTAGTATTGGTCAATCGTTCCTCAATCATATATATATTTTTTTGAACCCGAGGAATATTGTTTAAAAGTACTCGCGCTCGTTCATGATTTAACTTAGGTGGAACTCTGTGATTAATTTGTTAAGTAAATACTCTGTGATATAGGTAAATAGTCCCCTTTTGATTCTTCTTCTAGTCATTCTTGTGTTGTTGTTTTAGTCCTGGTCTGTTTTGTGTTGTATGTATGTTACCTATATGTAAGTGTATCTCCAGGCTGGGCCACGTGACGTACGGGCTTAGGCTACGGCCGTTTTATTATCTCCGCAGGGTTGCACTTCAGAGTACTTCACCTTAATAATATTACTAATATTCATTGCAATTTGTTATTTCAATTTATTTACGTATTAATTTTGCTTCGTCTCACCAAAGTTGTATATATTTAAGATTTTTTATTATTATAACAATTGTCAATGCACACTGAGTACAACGACAAATGAAATCTTAATTAATTGATTCATTCATTCGTTCATTCATTCTTCATTCATTCATTCCTTAAACTATGAAATCCACTAAACTCAAGTAACCAATATACAGGGTGTAAGCCTAACTGGTCTGCCATACGGTACCAGTCGATTCTACAACTAATTTGCAACAAAAAATGTCCCATAGCGATTTTTTTTTAAACCCTTCGTTTTCGAGTTATTCTAACTTTAAACTTTTTTTTCGTGATTTTGACCTTATGTCATTAAATTGGTCATAACTTCGTTAATTAGCTGTGTAAATTACAATTTGAGCATACTGTTGGAAAGACCATTAAATTTCCTATCGGATAGATGCCTTAACGTTTTTTTTAGTCAAGGTTTGAGACATGAAAACGTCCTCTAAAAAGAGAATTTTACGTAATTTTGGAAACCTCGCATTCTTTCAATCTCAAATTGAACTACGAGAACCCATACTTTTTCAAGATGCAAGAACAGTAAAAACTGCGCCAGAATTTCAGCTTTCCAATGGTATAATCAAAACATATTCTACAACCGAATTTAGGGGAGAAATTTGTGTTTGAACGCGGAAAAACGTGCATTTTTTCAACGAAATCAGCGCTCTGGCCTCCAGTTTCCGGAGGCCTCGCGGTCTACTGCGGCGCCCGCCCACCCACTGCTATCGTCCGACCCCTCAGATCGACTAGGCGGAGTGCCGATTTCGTTGAAAAAATGCACGTTTTTCCGCGTTCAAACCCGAATTTCTCCCCTAAATACGGTTGTAGAATATGTTTTGATTATACCATTGGAAAGCTGAGATTCTGGCGCAGTTTTCACTGTTCTTGCATCTTGAAAAAGTATGGGTTCTCGTAGTTCAATTTGAGATTGAAAGAATGCGAGGTTTCCAAAATTACGTAAAATTCTCTTTTTAGAGGACTTTTCATGTCTCAAACCTTGACTCAAAAAAAAGTTAAGGCATCTATCCGATAGGAAATTTAATGCTCTTTCCAACGGTATCCTCAAATTGTAATTTACACAGCTAATTAACGGAGTTCTGAGCAATTTAATGACATAAGGTTAAAATCACGAAAAAAAAGTTTAAAGTTAAAATAACTCGAAAACAAAGGGTTTAAAAAAAAATCGCTATGGGACATTTTTTGTTGCAAATTAGTTTTAGAATCGACTAGTACCGTATGGCAGACCAGTTAGGCTTACACCCTGTATAGGTTTGAGTGGCTATCAAGCATATCAAGGAAGTGGCAGAGAACTTTGCACAGTCCTGGGATGCACTTTTCAGGGTCTATGACAACGAGCGTAAGCTCGCCGTTACCTATCTCAACAGCTTCCTGAAGTTCGAGGCAACATCGGGTAAACCCACTGCAGATTCCCTTCAGCAGTATATATCACGTGTCATGGAAAACATCAATTCCGTCAAAAATCTGAATATTCCAAACTTTTCTGACTATCTGCTGTGCGAGCTAGCTGTACAATCTCTAGATCCCAAAACTGGAGAGGAATTTGAGTTATCCATTGTGGATACAAAGTATCCAGTAGTAGCAGTGTTACAAACATTCGTGCAGAATCGCTGTCAGGTGCTCCGTATAACTCAAGATGCTGCAGCGGTGTCGGAGCCATATAAGCCATTCTCACAGCCACATTTAAAGCCACCCAAACACCCCAATAACTATGTAGCTAGAAAACCTCATGTAGCTTGTGTAGCTCACAATTATGATGCTAGAGGTCTCCGTAAAACACAACCATCTTCGCCGTCATCGACCAACAAGTCATGCTACATTTGTAGCAAAGGACATACTATTGGATCTTCTGCGGAATTTGCCCATCATCATTTAAATGTCGTGAATGTGGTTTGAAACACCATACAGATCTTCATCTTGGTTTACCTCCACCAGAAGATCAGAATATGAACGAATGGATGTCCTCTAAAAAATCGTTATTTTCCAAGGTAAACAATTTTCCTTTTCAATCGACCTGTTTTTTGTAGAGAATTCGAGAATCTTAATCTTGCGCTTGCGCTATTTGTTTTTCCAAATGAAAACACCCTTTTTATTGAATATTCGCAATCTACGCAACATTTCAATCAATTTCAGACTTCTTTACAGATTTTTCATTGATGCGCGCATACAAAATTGTGCTGAAAATCATCGTCGGAAAACTCCAAGTGTGGCTGGTTTGAAGCCTGAAAATTTCGATGGAAATGTATTATAAGATGTATCTGCTTGATGGTTTTGTAAAGTAGCCGCAAAGCTTAGCAGTACTCGCTAGAATCTGGTATTTTTGTCATATTTTCTTCAAATCCAAAATCAATAAAATTTAGTGCGCTTAATCAAGTTTTAATTATATTTATCAAACCTTTCAGTTTTTCCATCATTCAAATTGGATGATTGTTTTATCTCAGACTTATCAGAGCCTGCAAGCGACTTCTTTCATACAATATCAACCGCAAAAGTATGCGAAAGCAAGCAGAATGTTGCTAATCACGGATCCTTAACTAAATTAATACCAAGATTCATCATTGGAAGGTTCTTGTTGATTTTCCTTTATTGGTTCAAGTAACGCCTTCGGAGCAGCGTTCAAACTTTGTTTGGATAACATCCGACCTCTCCAGCCCTTGTTGGGAACCGCTTAATAATCAAATAGCTCTCGGCTTACGACTTTGTTAATCTTAATGAGGAACTTGGGGGCAAACAATGTTCGGACAGATTTTGACTTGTTCTGGAGGAGGAGAATTAGAAGGGGGGTAGTTGTCTTCCTGTAATCCACGAACAAGATAATTCGCCACAGGACACGATGTTATGAAGACTGAATCAATATCAGTGCCCAACAATGGATAATAAAAAAATAAATACAAATATCGAATGAACACTGCTTGATATTTTGATTTTTTGTACAAAAAAGTACCTACCCTACCTATACTGAAGAAACTAGTTTATTTATTTTTAATGTTTTTTTAAACCTGTATGGCCTAAAACCACATATTGCTAATAAAATAATTGTACCTATTGTATTCATTGATATTTTTATTTCATCCTTAATTTTCAGGGTTTTTCTTTTTTGGGGGGATTTGGGGGTTTTCCGAGGTTGGCTCAGAGGGTTTTGGTGGCCGCATCTTAGCAAAACTGGCCTATTGTTTTTAGTATCCACGTAGTACAGTTTCAAAGTCAATTTTTCATGGATAGTTTTGGCATATATCACTTCTTATCACTACCGAAAATCAGATTTCGTAGATGGATCAAATACAACCAATAATATAATCAATTTTCTCTAAATATAGTTGTGAATAGTTGGAAAAAACGGGAAGACTCCATATAGTTCAATAAGGGAGAAAATGGGACAAATGTGAAAAAAGACTGACATTTTTCATTACAGAAGATCAACTTTCTCGTACCCCTGCAAAGTTTGTTATTGAGCCAATTGACTAAAGTCGATAGTTTTTGGAAACTACGAAAAAGCGCGGTTCTAATGGTATGTAATTTTATGAGTAGATTGACCAACGTAATTGGGGGTTATGTAAAACTATGTCACTCTGAAAAGTGCAGAGCCACTGTGGGTACCCAACCCCCTTGAGCGTTGACATTTTTAAGAGTGCCCTAGCTCGAAAACTCTCGAAATACATACAGGTATTGTTTTTCAAAAATTCGAAATAGTATTGAAATTTTAAAAATTTAAATTACCACCCGGAGCTCTGAAGGACAAACCGTTCGCTCCGGACAAACCGGACTTACTTGTGGGAAATTGGAATCGCGAGTGTGAATCACCAAAGTACTAGATGAAGAAGCCATCTCCACTCATTTGTGAATGTTTCACTGATTTTAGCTCTTCAGATCTTCAATGGATTGCAATCTCCCAAACAACCTCTTTCGTGTACACGATTCCTTTCTCCTTCTTTAAAAAGCCAGTCAACGCTGTTAACCTACCAAATTCCTTCTACATGGACCTTCGCTCGGATCCGCATCGCTTCCAGGAACTGATGACCTCCAGATGGCCTAACAGCCTGATGATCTACACTGACGGGTCTCTTTTCAACAGCCAAACAGGCTGCGCCTTTTATGACGCCACCAACAATGAAATACGCTCTTTCAGCATGTGGAATAAAGCGTCAATATACACGGCCGAATGCTACGCAATCCTCCAGGTGTTACAGTACGCTAGCACAAATCTCACGCCTAACCATTCCACAATCCTGATACTATCAGATTCCAATAGTGCTATAACCAAAATAGCTAAACTAAAGGTCTCCTCTCACCTCAACCACATAGAAGCAGCCATAGCTCTACAGATCCACTTAATCAGAAATGGAGGAAAGAAGGTCATTTTCTGCAAGATTAAAAGCCATTCAGGTATTGCAGGAAACGATGTCGCTGATGCAGAAGCAAAAGAAGCTGCCATGCTACCCGAACCACTCCCGACCAGGATTTATTCCTCGACGGACTTAACTCCTTCAGTCAAGACTAAGATGCTGAGACTCTGGAGGAAACAACACCAGGCTTACCACTCAGGCAACCGCTACAAGCTCCTCTTTCCACCACCCACGAAAGTAACATGGTTTGATATGGTCGCAGATATTAAGCCTAGGGCTTTCTACAGAACCAATTGCAGACTTCGCAATGGTCATTGCAACACCAATGTGTTCCAGTTTTCGATCGGGAACACTGACACCCCTCTTTGCCTATTTTGCTCCCAATCGAATGAAACTCCCGAGCACATGATCCTGGAGTACCATGCACACGATAATGCGCGACTCACTCTTTTGCGAGAGCTCCACGTAACAATTCCTAGCCCTTTCAACCTCGACACTATCCTTGCTGAAAACGACGTAAACATCAACATTCTAATATATGATTTTATCAAAAAAGTGAACATTTCAGTTCAATTAATGCATACCTAAGTGAACAATACGATTTATTAGTATGAGAATTTGATTATATATTTCATTTTTATTTCGGCTGTATGAACTTGTTTTTGAAGCCAATAAAGAAAAGAAAATCGCCAAAGAGGTCTAGGTCTAACCCCCGTTGAAATGCTAGCTAACCGAAATGCAATCGCTGTTCGTTTCTTCGAGTTGTAGTCAGTTTTGCTTCCTTAGCAACCAGTAATCAAATTTCCATTTAAAGGAACCACAATTCCCTATTTTCGAATCGAGTATGGAGCGTTTAATCCTTCCAAATAAACTTGATTGTGAAGGTGAGAAGGCAGTATGTGTAGTAGGTAGGCTAAAAAAAATAGTAACAGTGGCAAAGCAGTGATCTTTGCAGAAGAGTGATCTATACAGAAAAATAATAAACCTTTGTGAAATAATTTGTAGCTTCATGAATCGTATTATAGAATCACCTCCCGCTTATCCGATTTTGCAAAATTGACCCCTTATCTACCAGGGAAGGAGTTCCCACTCCTCTACGAGGGACGACCTCTGGAGGTAGTTTTAAAAAAAAGGCAGGTAGGTACCTAATGATGCATTGTGTGACAATGACACTCACTTGGGCGTGGAAGAGACGAGAGCAGTTGTTTCTAGTGGTGCTGGCACGATGGCGGATGAAGGGTCTTCACACGTTGGGCTGGTGCCAGGGGAAGATTTGGCCGAGTGGAGTAGAGTGGGCGCAGCGCCGCTTGGCGAATTGCTACCAGAGCCCTGTCAACAGAGAACCACGTCATTTCGAAGCTTTGACTTCATCGTTGTTCTTTTCTGTCATTTCAATTCACATGCATGTATTTTTGTAATTCTGCCTCCTCACTAACGAAGGTAGATAGCTTTGTATTCATAAAATGAATCAAAAAAAGTTGCGACCACCAAATTTTTTCTTTTCTTAGCTCAACCATGCTCGATTAAATTCAATCTAAATTTATTGATCATCTGTAAACCAAATTTTGGCCTTCGGGAACGGCGTCAAATAAAAATAATCTTCTAATAATCAAATAAAAAT
Organism: Apolygus lucorum; assembly: GCA_009739505.2. Lineage (NCBI taxonomy): Eukaryota > Metazoa > Arthropoda > Insecta > Hemiptera > Miridae > Apolygus > Apolygus lucorum. Next base: position 28,472,879 of record CM019179.2, on the reverse strand, counting down.
AATTACTTCTGCTGGAATTTCGGTAAATTTATTTTCTTCATCAGGGCTCACAACACTGATACACACGCAGAATTCACATCGGAAAAAGTAGACACCTACCCTTAACACGTATTTGGTGAGATCCAGATTGAAAACCAAATGGAAACAGTATTATACTGATAAGTTGACTAGGATAGCTTGAAAAATACATAGAAGCCTGCAATTAAAGGACAAACGTAAATGGTCAATATTCTATATACTTAGTAGGGAAGCAACATGAGGAGGTGATTGGATGAAGAAATCTTTCAGTTTTCAATTCCCCAGGCCGATGCACTAATGAATTTCTGAAATCCTTTAAAATTTAAAATTTAGCTAAATTTTTAAAAGTTTTTCCCCTGAAATTTAGGGAAATAGTAACCCGGATCGAGGAACGAACGGCGACCGACTGAGCTAACAAAATCCTAGAGGTTGAACCATCGGTCTGGGGGCCAGGGGATCGTACCTTCTACCTGAAAGATATTGTTGTGTATTAAGAAGCCATTATATTCATTTTTTAGTTTATTATTTCCAATAATGAACCTTTGGAATCGACCAAGAAAAAACAATTTTAACCCCCCCTCAAAATTTGTTGGTTTACGTTTCAAGGTACGTAAAATCCGAAAATCTGATAAAAAATTTTCCGTCCGTCCGCCATACGTGGCACTTTTCTTAGCAACCCTGGATCGATTTGGTTCAAATTTGGAATATGGGCTCCATTTGGGATCTAGTTGTGCCGCAAAGCTTTTGGTTGATATCAGTGACTTCTAAGGGGTGAAAATTAAGGATTGAAATTTTCAAAAGTGCCCTAATTATTAGAGACCACGCGCAGCTCTGTAGGACAATCCGTTCGAGTACGAGTACTTGAAGGTTTTCCTTCGATAAAACAGAATCACGAGTGTGAATCACCAAAGAGGTCTGATCTCCGTTCAAATTTTATCTGACTAAAATGAGATCGCTGTTCGTTTCTTCGAGTTGTATTCAGTTTTGCTTCCTTAGAAACCAGTAATAAAATTTCCAAATGAAGCTTCCTTTTTTCGAATCGAGTGTGAAGCGTTTAGTTCTTTCTAATAAACTTGATTGTGAAGGTGTGACGGCAGTATGGTGTGAAAAAAAAAAAAAAAAAAAAAAAAAACCGCTGCAAATTATTTCACAGAGGTTTATTATTTTCCTGTATAGATCACTCGTCTGCAAAGATCGCAGCTTTGCCGTAGTCACTATTCATTTATTTTTTTACCTACCAACCATAGGTACCTAAAGAACTACGAGAGTTTTAGAGCTAGGGCAACTTTGAAAATTTCAACCCTTAATTTCCATTTGTGCCGCGAAGCTTTGGGTTGAAATGTTCAAAAATGCCCTAGCTCTATAACTCTCGTAGTTCTTTAGATACCTCTGGCTGGTAGGTAACAAATAAATAAACAGCGACTACGGCAAAGCTGCGATCTTTGCAGACGAGTGATCTACACAGGAATTGATAATTGACTTTAAGAGTTTTTAATTTTCAAATTTTAAGTTCAAGTTTTAAACTGTTTTCTAAACTGTATGAACCTAATGAACTATTACCTGGTGCCCCCATTTTGTACTTGACGGCCCTTAAGTAAGTAAACCTACTGTTAAATTAAACGATAGCTTAAATGTGTTTCGTAGACTCAGCAATTACTTGTTTTTATCACCCATACTTTCTTTGTACATTAGGTATCCAATCATTTCACTGCCAAAGGGACGAACTATTTCCCTACGTTGATAAAAGAAAAGAAAATGCTATTTCGAAAGCAGCCAGCTGACTCGTTAAGGGGAGTCGAGTAACCACGAACCTCAGAATGCTAAAGAAGCTCTCGACCAGTAAGTGAGCTCTCAGGGCGGCCATTATCTCCCTCGAAGCACGCACTCCAGTCATCCCTGAAGACCTTTTGGGAAAAAGAAACTCCTACTTTCCACTTGAGAATTACTCGGCGTGGAAACAAGAAGACAATTAGAGATGGACCGAATCCGCGAATAAATCGCTAGCTTCGAGGCAAACTGTAACATCTCTGAAAACACCTCGAGTAGTGGGAAATCGCGTGGAGATGTGGGTAGCTAATTTGCCTTATCAAAAACTATAAACCTAGGTTCTCTCGACAGCTATTTTCTGTACGTTTGAAGTGTTCGTAGGATAATTTTTCATTCAATTGAAATCTAAGAACCATAACAATAACTACAAAAAATAGAATCATTCATCGGAGGAAGACATGCTAGCTGAATTTTCAGCAGATATTGATGGTTTGGCCGTTACAACGGTTAGTTGGTGTCGAGTAGGGTGGGCGCTATTTTGAGAAAGGAGGAATTTTGATCACCTCCACCCGAAATTTAGTTTAAAATGTCAAAAAAGACCCCTACATTTTTTCAGATTTTTTGCATAACAAAAACCGACGCTACCGATTTTGCTTTTTGAAGTACACTTTTTTCTGCCAATATCAAACTTTGAATTTGAATTTTACAAACGTCTTTGAAAAAGTTGTGAAACTTTGTTGGCGTCGCTGAACTCGAATATGCAGTCAAAACAAGTCGACAGTAACAACTCAAAATCGTCAAAATCATGTCAAAAAATGGCAATTTTTCAAAATTCATTGTAAAATTATGAAATTCTGTATTTTTACGTATTTCTGTTAGAATTGAACAAAAAAGCAAGTTTTTAATATTTAGTTTTTGTTTTCATTTTAATGGTATTTAGATCGTTACACTCAAATTCGGTGTTGAAAATTCATCATCAACAGAAATACATAAAAATTCGAATTTTCATAATTTTATAATGCATTTTGAAAAACAGTCACTTTTCGACATGATTTTGAGATTCTAAACTGTCAAAAGTTGTTGCTGTCGATTTGCTTTGACTGCATATTCGAGTTCAGCGACCCCAAAAGCGTAAGTATACGAAGATTCACAATTTTACAAAGACGTTTGTAAAAGTTAAATTCAAAAGTCTGATATTGGGAAAAAAGCGTAGTTCAAAAACCAAAATCGAGCTCGGTAGCATAGGTTTTTGTCATGCGAAAAATCTGAAAAAATTCAGGGGGTCATTCCTTTGGTATTTTAAACCAAATTTCGGGTGGAGGTCATCAAAATTCCATCTTTCTCAAAACAGCGGGTGTTGAGGTAGGACTGACCACTTTCTTATTGCAGACAAATATGAACTAAAAGAAGTGAAGTGAAGTACAGTTCCCAAGCCCTGATCTTTTAGCGAATTTTCAATGAAAAAAAGCTATTGCATTGGCCTCAAAATTTGTAGAATGAACTTTTTCGAAATTTTTCTTCACTGAAACCCTTTTTGGAACATTCTGAAACGATCGCTGAAGTTTTTCCAAAAATCATATCTATGTATATCATGTATCATATATATGTGTCACTCCGGACGATAACTGAAGTAATTGTTTAGAACGTTTTCAAAAAATGAAAATGGTCCAAAAATCAATAAGTTCATATATATTTATATATATAATAAAAGCATGCGTATATCTGCTGTACCCTGAAATGAAGTAGCCGTGTGGGTACTCTGTGAGTTTGTGGAGACAAGTAGAATATGAATATACTCTAACATCTTCGAAGCATACCCAGTGCATACAGTATGTTGGTATGCTATACTGAAAATCGAAAAAAAACTAAGAATCGTGTAAAAAAACTTTCTTAAAGAAATTTCAACACCATTGTTCCTTTTCTTAACTATACCTTCAACTGAAAGATTTCTTTGAAAATTCGCTCATGCTTCATGAATGGACTTTTAAAAAAAACCAACTCTAACGATGGAATAAAGAGAGACACGTCAAACTCCACTCATACGAAACTCTCCAGAAACTGTGGAATCAAGACCTCGGTTTCCTATCAATTTTACCTGCATTAGCTCGGGAAAAGGAAGCTCGTTAACCGCGGTGGCTCTTACTTTCCTTTCGGTCGATATTTCCCATTAACCGGTCGTCGGAAATAAAATACTGACCTATCGACGACTTTTGTAAGTTAGTGCGGATTAGGAAGCCGCTGCGGAAAAACCTCGAGGTTCTCACGAATAGAATAAGGTGAGCGCCTCGGATAAATTATCACCATCGTCAGGCTCTCAACAATAATGATAACCTGATTCGAGTCTTCAGACAGCTTTTCTTATCTGTAGAAACCCAGAAATGGTAATTTCTGTCTTGATCACAATTCAGACTCCCAGGATAATTTCTGGAAATATCGGAAAACTACTGCCAGGTTGAAGCAATATACTCGTAGCTTCCGCTCAAGGAATAACATCAAAATTGATAGAATATGTGTGTACAGAAAATAATATTTTCTGAAGTTCATTTTTCATATGAATATATTATATTCATATGAAAAATGAACTCCACGATCGATTTGATGTTTCCTAAAATTCAGAAACACCAACACAATTGTGAGTTTTCAACCAACTATGTTGACTTTGCAGAGTCTGTGCTTCGGCTCCCACTGATCATGAAATTCATCGGCAATCAATCTAAAACAAAATGTCTTTCAAATAAAGATCCGGAGGCAATTAAATTAATTAACAACTCTCTGGATCCCGTATCCGAATTTCTTCCTAATTTGACAAATTTTAGAACGAAACAACTAGGAATCGTTCGTTGTCGGCATTAAGAACTCCAAAGACTAAAAGTGTGGTTGTTCAATTTTCGGAATATTGAAGTTGGAAACCTTTACAATATGAATATTTTAGTAAGACATTTTGCAGAGGAGATGTAGGCGATGCGCTTGAGTTAAAATCTAGTTGAGTAAGAAAATTATGACTACAACTTGAAAAGGTTTCCTAACAGTTTCACCATCTGGATACTTCGGAAATTGACAATATTAAAAATAACAATAATTTATTTGACAAAAGTTTTAGGTTTCGACGAGATTTAGGTTTCTCACAGCTCCAATTTTATCTACCTCGAAAGCTTCTGTTATTTATCGTTGGCTATCAGTCTTGTTGGTTATTAAATTAGGGGGGTGAAGAGGATACAGTTACGGGATCAATCAAAGGAGATGACCTCGTTGCCATGGGTTCGTCCGAAGTAACCAATTAGAGCCGCGGCGGACAGCTGAGAAATGCTTGTGGTAATATGAGCAGTGTAACGGGAACCCTGAAATTCGTTTGATACAGACTTATCTGTCAAGGGTCTCCACCTTCCTCCCTTGATTTGAACTTAATTGCACATAATGGACGAAAATGTAGCAAATAATTCACGATGTAGTCATCTGGAACTATCAAATTTCCACTTTTCTCACCTCACCGGAAAGTCGGTTGAATAGCACACGATTAAATTCGAACTTTGAGAGTAAAAGGGAATAAACGTTTGGCTGGTTACCAATGAGATTCATGGTGATTGGATCAATGGTAGCCATTGTGCATGCGCATACGTAATTTAATGTTCAACCGATTCCATTCCGTGAAAAGCGTCTTCATACCCTCATTGTCCTCCCTGGTTGGACAAGTTTCCTGGATTTTCGTTGAGCATCTAATTTTGGACGGAAAAGTACGCTCTCTCACGATTAAATTCGAACTTTGAGAGTAAAAGGGAATAAACGTTTGGCTGGTTACCAATGAGATTCATGGTGATTGGATCAATGGTAGCCATTGTGCATGCGCATACGTAATTTAATGTTCAACCGATTCCATTCCGTGAAAAGCGTCTTCATACCTTCATTGTCCTCCCTGGTTGGACAAGTTTCCTGGATTTTCGTTGAGCATCTAATTTTGGACGGAAAAGTACGCTCTCTCACTTTCGCCGGATTTTCCTCGTACACTTATTGTTACATTAGCGTGTAGTCGTGTGAAGGCTCGATGAGCTTGATAGTTTTCTTTTAGCCCCTACTCAACGGAGAGAAAGATCTCTAGGCTAGATGCATGCACTGGTTACCCGACGTGTAAAGCCGACTGTTGGGAAGAGTGCAAGGAAATATCCATCTGCCTTCTCCGGCGCCTCATACAAGGCCGACTGTATATTAGCAGAACATTTACCTAGTGAGCCTAATGTTCTCTAACAACCAAGAGCCAAATTTCGTATCGAAGGCTTCCACAACTTTGGGATAACTATGTCTTCTGTTGGAAGGTACTTTCTGTCAAAACAGTCTAGATTGCGCGATAATAATGGTGGCAGGCACTATTAATGAAAAAGCCTCGCAGAAAAAAAATAAACCTCTGTGTAATCATTTGCATTATTTGACCTCTGATTTTTGAAATTTTACCAATGAGAGAGGTCAATCAAAAACTTCTGACCGACGAGCTTACTCTTTCTTTAACAATATCAACATTTTGGAAGTCAGCTCAATAGAATATTCACCTAGTACCTGCCAGGGCGCTAAATACAGAGCGAAGGTTAGTATAGCATGTACGTCCAGCTGTATATTTACGGGATCTCTGGTTATTTACTCTTGATTTACATAATTGATTAGAAGGCGACCCTCATCACTTCAGAGACAGGGAGAGCAAATAGCCGCAGGACGGGTCGACTGAGCACCCCAGACCGCCGCTCGGTACTAAGAGATTTCCCTGAAGCGGGTTTACCTCGACTATGTACCAATTCAAGTAACTAGGGATTACGAAATTGAAGTATGTTACTCACGCATAATAGATAATTTTTTATAAAACATCTCTGAAATCAATTGTTTCTAATAATAAAATTTGGGCATAGAAGTTACCAAGTGCTTCATCGCAATCCAAGTTTAGCAAAGAACAAGATAATGTTCTATGATAAGGCCATTGCTACATAATGAGTATCAATATCATAACGTGCATGAGAGCAACGAGCTCTAATTACGATGTAGCATCTCACAAGGCCACCTATTATGGAAAGCACTAGCGCATTCTAGTGGGATTTGGTTCAGACATGAGGCTTCTTGGCCTAGCATGCTAGGTAGCAGTGTACATCAGCATTCTTATCAATGCATCACACTCACATCACATAAGAGGCTCCCTATTCAAGAAACAGGATATCAATATCTGAGCACATAGGAGCAACGAGCTCTAATATGATAATAGCGCCTAAAACACCAATTATTGAAGAGCAGCTACTAGCTCATTCTAGTGAGCGATGTTGGTATATACATAAGGTTTCTTGGCCTTAAGCGCAGGGTAGCAGTCTCCATCAAATTATTCATGAATGTTGCTCCAGTAAATGTACATGTAGGCGCCCTGTTCCAAAAACCCGTTATTTCAGATTTTTCATAATCAATAAGGTGTTTTTCTACGTCTTGCTACATGAATGTATACCAAATCTATTACAGCAACAATTTTTGGAGATGTTGGAACCCTCAGATTTCCTAGTATGGTACATTTGGAATTGTCTATTCTGACACATCATACTTTTCCAAACCATTTGTCAAAAGGCCACTTATGTTAGGTTCCTTCATTTAAAATTTCAATAGTAACAAATTTCCAGGGAAAACAGTGTTGTAACCAGGGTGCTGAAGAAGTTCTGCAAGGAGCCATAAAAACTTCAAACTACTCAAAAATTTGTATTCAAACTATAACTGAAAAGAGGAGAACTTTAAATGACATATTTTTCTCCTTTATGAAAATGGACAAAACCGCCAAAGCAGAGAAGCCGTCAAACCCGTCTTTTCAGAAAGTCGAGAGTGAACCGTTGTGCAGAACAATTCTTGTGGACCCCTGAAGCAGGCTAGAATTTCTCCTTTGTTCTCTCCATCATTCAAGTCCCTGAGGCCCGTAAGAAAATATCGCCTTGCTTCTCCTGGGGGGGTTAATGATTGATTTATTACGACCGTCGCCGAAAAAATTCTAGGGCTCATCAATCGTTAAACATACCCCTTTGAGGTACCCACTTCGAGGTTGAATTTTCCACCTGACTCTGAAAACTCAACATCAAAATTCCAGAAGAATTTAAAGCTAAAAGTACCTACAAATGATTTGTCTAAAATAAGGCCGACAATACATCATTCTTATATCAAAACATAAAAAGCAAACGATAGTTTAAAAAAACTTTTTTTTTCAAAACAAGCTCTTATTATTTGTTAATAATCAGCTCTAGGTATGTCATAGTAATATTGCATTGTCATTTGATTTATAAATGCATGCAAAATTTCAGCTCATTCGGATACCGGGAAGTGGACCAAATTTAACTCGCAAGATTTGATTACTGACAGACAACGGAGACAGGTGAAACTGAATAAAAGCTAATAAAAAAATTAGAGAAAAAACCTTTTTTAAAAACAACCTCTTATTATTTGTAAAGAAAATAATAAAAAGTTGAAAATAAATTGCCTCTAATAAGAAATATAACACTTTATAAAGATAACCTTTATCACATTCCCAATTTTATAAATAAAGGCGTGTTACAGCATTGTGATAGTAAGAGGAAAAGGGAGATGCTAATGTAACACGCTTTTAGGGGTATTCATGGTTGAGCTTATCGTGTTAAACGTGTTAAGTGGTAAACTTGTTAAACAAAAAAACCGTGAACAACCCCAGTCGACTCGTGTTAAACGTGATAAAGTTGTTGAAGTCTCATCACTCCTTTTTCTTCGATTACCTGGCTAGATCGCAGCCATTAGAGTCGTATGGTTATTGTGTGGCATGATTCGGTGGAGGAAGTGTGAACGAGAAGGGGAAAACGCCATAAATTCGGTAAAAATGAGGAGAAAAAAATCTACAACGTCCATCAAACTTGTTCCATGGCAAAGAAACAAGCAAAGTTTTTTTACCACAGGAGACAACTTTTATACCACCTATATTGTTTACAGATTTTTTACTTCTTACACCGAAAATTTGAGGATTACTCACTGCAGTCATGTCGAAGAAAAGTTATAAACAAGAACTTGTTGATGATGAAGTGGTCAAGAAAACAGTTTTTCGCATTTTTCCTTCACTTTCATTGCATCTATTTGTTCCTCCCAACTACCTTTCTCTTCCCTCCATACCTCCAAGTGACCTCCATACCTTCAACTCCAACTCAAATAACTCACAAAATAACCGAGACAAACAAACGAACTCCAACTCAACAGACTCCAACTCAAAAAAACTAAGACGAAACTAATTAACTCACAAGTAAACTGACTGAAAAACAGCTGGCAAGTTATCGGCCATTTTCTTTCTGATGTTGCGACGGATAACACGTTTAGCACACACTTTAACAGACCATTCGGGTGTGATAACTTACGACGACTGATAACACACTTTGATAACATGTTTACGACCGATTCGTTCGACGTTAAACACGTTCTCGACGTATAACACGTTAACACGTCGAGAACAGCCCGACGGTGAATACCCCTATTTATAATATTGTGAACGTGATAAAGTGTTATAAATATAAATTATTAGTTATCTTATTAAAGGTAATTTACTTTCAACTTTTTAGTCCAATTTATTATCAAAAAATAAAAGCTTGTTTTTAAAAAGGGTTTTGGTTCATTATTTACAATAATGAACCTTTGGAATCGACCAAGAAAAAAAATTGTTTAACCCCCCCCCCCCCTCAAAATTTGTTGTTTTACGTTTCAAGGTAGGTAGTATCCAAAAATCGAATAAAAATTTGGCCATCCGTCCGCCGTACGAGGCACTTTCCCCACATAGCATTGGCTGATTTTGATGAAATTTGGTATGTAGGCTCCATTTGGGGTCTAGTTGTGCCCCAAAGATTTTGGTTGATGTAGGTCACTTCTAAGGGTTGAAAAATAAGGGTTGAAATTTTGAATTTAACTTGCAAGATTTCATTAATGACAGACAACGGGAAAGAGCAACCCAATTAAAATATTCTAAAAAGGAAATTTTAACAAGAAAAGTAACCATAAACTGAGAATTAGAAGTAGGCATAGGGACGGCACAATACCACCGATATATCGGAGTATCGATACTTTTTTGGTACCGATACTTTTGATGCAAAACTCAAACCGATATATTGGTATCGACACTTTTGCCTGGAATATCGGAGATATCGATACTTTCTCGACGATATTATCGAAATTTTTTCCGATTTTTCACGTAAATTGATGAAAAAATACCAAATAAGTAACTAGAAAATAATACAATGTATTGTCTGCCACAGAATAACACTCAAAATAGGCTCAGAATAGTATCAATTGAAACGATATATCGCCACGATAGCCTCAGAATTAGGGATGGGTATCGATACTCGATATTTCAAAATATCGATACTTTCGTACCGATACTCGATATTTTAGTATCGATACTGCACTATCCGATATTTTTGGATATCGATACTTTGGATCCGATATTTCTAAATATCGAATATCGATACAGTTCTCGCCGAAAATTCAACATAAAAAAAAACTGAAAAATGAAGAAGGTAGAGAGGCTTTTCGGTCATTGCTCTTTGGTTGCACAAATAACGAGAAAATCACTCTGCTTGGACTCTTGCTAGTAAAAAATGAATAAAAATTGTTGAAACAATTATGAGAATATTGGTTAATATTGATAGTTTATGACACTAAAGTATCGATACTCGATATTTTAAAATATAGATACTCATGCCTAACGATACTTGGGATATCGATACTCGGATACGATACAGTATCGATACAAAATATCGATAATATATACATAATAATATATACATAATATATTATAATATATCGATAATATATACATAATAATATATACATATATCGATAATATATACATAATAATATATACATAATATATTATATTGCCTCTTCTCAATTAATAGAGTTTTTATTTGGATTGAAAAATCATCTATGGGTTAATTTGAAATATCGGGGGTATCGATATTTTGAGCGGATATTATCGAAGTATCGATATTTTATAATATCGCTATCGAAAAGATATCGGGTATCGATACTTCCTGAGAAATATCGTATCCAAAGGAGTATCGATACTTTGGAGTATCGTGCCGTCCCTAAGTAGGCATCAATATGAGATACCTATCGTGAATCTCTTACCAGAGGACTGGCTGACGGGGGACGGGAAGTGGTCGGGCTGGGCGTCTTCTTCAGGTAGTGAGTGTTGTTAGCAGGCGAGCGGACGGCGGCTGGTCGACGCGTGAAGGCGAGCGGTCTCCCCCGCACGCGCGTCTGCTTGCTCGTCGCTTCCCTTCGTCTGTAGCAGAAGCATGTGACCGCTCCGATGCTCACGAGGAACACCGAGCAGCCCAAAAGGATCGAAACGAGAGCAGGTCCAGTAACTGCAACACAAGAAACAAACCAACCTTCACATTTTCGAATATTGTGAGAAGTGACAAAGCAGGTTTGACACCGAGACAGCATACAGTGTGTCCCAAGTCGAATAAACACTATTTCAGGAATCGATTCTACTACGAATTTGCAACAAATTTTCCTTCGAAGCAGTTTTTGTTTGATCCGCTCAAAATGCCACTTTATGGGGGATATGAATACGAGGAAGCTGCCACACCCACTTTTTTTTCCTTGGTCGATTCCAATAGTTCATTATTGGAAATAATAAACCAAAAAATGTTTTCCAAAATCAAAATTTCCACTTGCGTTATAAGATTCAGAGCTTCCTGGATAATTTAGGTTGGTCAGTATGTCATGAAATCCTTGCCACAGCCATAACCTATAAATGTCTCTTATTTTATGGAGTCATTGCGTATTGAATGTGAAAAAAACGTGTCCTACTTCAAGTAAATAAGGCTGATGAAGGGGAACGTTTCAGACTTTGTTGAAGAAGTCTTGTTATCCACAAAAAGTTCTTATTTTGACATGGATATGTCTTAGTTCTGGGGGTCATCCCAAAATTTTCGACACACAAAACAATGCAACGTTTTTTTTCTGATGCTGTTGAACGCAGGAAGCTGAAATTTGAGAGGCAGGGTCAATCGATACATACTTCTATACATCATCAAAGTTGATGATCACTGATCAGCTGAGTGAGCTCCAAGGCCATTTCCTCTCCTGTTGAACGCAGGAACCTGAAATTTGAGGGGGCGGGTCAATGGAGAATGCTGAAGGCGCATGAGTGGTCACTGATCAGCTGAGTGAGCTCATCATTTAAATTGCCATCATAAGACATATCCATGTACAGATGTATCTGTATGCAGTGTAGATACTCGTTTCCAGTTTAATTTAGTTTTGATTTGGTTCCAAACTGGTTCCGGACAGCCTCTCCGAGCAGATCCAGAGTTTTTTTTCCAACACTTGGAACTCCCGAATACGGGTAGCCTCGTAATCTTTTTAAATGTCAAAACATGAATTTCAACATGTCCCACAATTTATTAACAAGAATGAAGTTAAAAGATGGGCACAGAAGATGCGTAATGAGTAAAAATGCAATTTTCCTTTTAAAAAAGTTAATTTTTTCTGATGCTGTTGAACGCAGGAAGCTGAAATCTGAGAGGCAGGGTCAATCGATACATACTTCTATACATCATCAAAGTTGATGATCACTGATCAGCTGAGTGAGCTCATAATTTAAATTGCCATCATAAGACATATCCATTTACAGATGTATCTGCATGCAGTGTAGATACTTTTTGGTTCTTTTGGCGTTAATTTAGAGTTGTATCTAAACGAAAATTTTCGAAACTGATTTTTGGCCAGAAAAACTTCAGTAGGCCCATTCGAACATCACCTAACACATGAGTGGGACGACTGTCACAATCCAGCAAAACGTGGCAGTTCGTGCGAATTACGACCTCCCCTTTGAAGAGATTAATCGGTATTAAACTCGTTGGAAACCGCAGGCGGTCACAGCGTGGGGCGCCGATCAAACTATGTTTCACCTTCGACGAGACGTTCCCAGGAGGTTTGGACTAATCGAAGTTCGATTTCCCCAACACCGGGCGTTCGACCCAAATTCCACAAGTTATGCTTATGGCCTCTTTGTGGGCAACAATAAATATTTATTTTCGGCCGAAATTTATTATCAGCCTTCATATTCAACGAACACACCAAGGATGACTGATTTTTGACCGAGTTCAAAACTCAATTCGGTGAGTCATGGGGCAAGCTCTACAGGCCACTTTTTCCGGTTCCCGAGGACTGATTTTGATAGACATTTGGTATATAGGCTCCATTTGGGGTGTAGTTAAAGTCTAGAGGTAAATAGTGGGGGAAAACATTTTTGAAATGCCCAAGCTCGAAAAGTTTCGATATACAGGGATTGGAATTTCATTCATTTAAATTAGTTAAGATCTAAACAAATTAATAACACCACCCAAAGCTCTGTAGACGACCATAATCAGAAACTCAAACCGTTCGCTGATGACGAAAATTTATTTATATTATATTTAAAATATAATTTATTAATAATGGCTTCAGCCGGCCATTAAGATTACCGTATATTCATTGTTACCATTACCTACTCATTATAAATGATTATTATGGAGTTTTAATTACATAGGGTAGGTGGGGGGGGGGTACCCACAAATTTAAATTCATTCCATTGAAAACGATAAGCTAGATCGGCATCAATAAATTGTTAAAACCTTGGTTTTAATCCCTGAAATACGGCGCTATGAAGCCGGTCGAAGAAGGAATTCTGTTTTGGAGGGCGACTATTTTTTACGCCCTCCAGCAAAACTTAATGATTTTGAAGCATAATGATTGGATCATTTGATTGGATGCAGTGTGTAATGAAATATTGTTAGGTAATGCAAGCATCCCAGGAGAAGTCAGAAGAAGTGAAGCGCTAAGTCAATTCAAACCAGTAGGTAAGCGATAAAACTTGAATTTTTATTTACCTCCCTCCTGCACAAAACTGTGAATTCCCCCCCCCCCCCCCACACACACACAAATCCATGATCTATGATACCCAATAAGCGAATTCGAGTTCACCCCTCCCCCTTCCCATCACCGCCAACCAATGGTGCCAGTCTGGCACCAAAGCGGTCATACGACGTATTGTTGAACTTTCATCTGTTAGTTTTGGTAGGCCCCTTCAATTTCAAAGCTTGGCTATAAAGGAACCAAAATATTGAAAAACCGCATATTTTGTGAATATTATCCCCCCACTCGCCCCTACCCCAAGCTAATTTTGTTTTGATACTCAGGTGAAACAATGTGCAACTCGGAAGTTATCCAAGTCGAACAAAAAAGAAACACGGAAAACGGCCGGAAATTGAGGCCTGGGCAGAGTACACAAGATTATCAGTGGCGTCTCCTCCAGGCAAACAGCAAACACTGTTTGCCCTACTGAAAGCATGCAAAATGAACAAATTAATTTTTGTTGAGATTCTCCTATATTTCCATTTTTTGGAAGTAATATTTAGCCGATTTTGGAAAATTTTTATAAAATTTAGGGACTTTCATGATAACCAAGGAAGTTAGATGAAATACGAGGAAACTCGTAGGAAAATGGAATAAGTAGGTATTTTTCCTAGAATACTAGCCCGCAACACACCAGAGAGTTGTAGAGATTGGTAACTACGATCGATTGTATGGTATGTGAACTAGCGCGGGGACCGGCGATGCAAGGCAAGCAGTTCAAAGAAATGAATTTTGCGAGACTGTTTTGGATGAGAAAAGACGATCGGTGGGTAGGCGGGGGGTCAGTGCGGGGTCTAGTATTCCTTTACCTCCACTATAACAGCATCAGCCAAGGCAAACAATCGACTAGCTGTTTCGTGACCTTGAAAGCAGAGAAAATTGAAAGATGAGCCACGGATACTCAGCCATGGGTTACGCTTCCTTAGCAACCAGTAATCAAGTTTAATGAAGGAATTCTTTATTTTTTGAATGAAGTGTGAAGCGTTCATTTCATCTAAATAAACTCGATTATGAAGCGAAAACATGATTGGAAGGTACTGACAATGGCAAGCTGTTTTCTTTGCTGGCGCTTGATCTATAAAAAATAAACCGTTGTGTAATAATTTGCTGCGTTTTTCATTATTGGTTATTCCTCTAAGACTGGTCAAGTTGTTTGCCTGACGAATATTCTCACCTGACGCCACTGAAGATTAAGCCCAAAAACGCAAGTTTCTTAAGCATTAAAACACCCTTTTAAAAGGCAAAATTCAAAATTCAACGAAGTGCACAACTAGATAGATTTCTGCGTCGAATAAAGAAAGAACCACGAAAATCGGTTAAAAACTAAGGCCTGGGCAGACGACACAAGATTTTGTCACACGAACAGACATACACCTAAAGCTTTTTCGCGAATTTGGATTCAGAAAGGTCTAAAACGGATTAGTATGTCGATTTTTTTTGTAGGATGTTGTCACACTGAACCTCGGATTAATCGCATAAGGACGCCTAAAGCTTGGTTCACATAGGTGCGTAATGTCCGTAATCCGTAGTGCGTAATTGGATCCTATTGGCTGGAGCGAATAGCCCCTCAATTAGGGGGCGCGAGCAATCTTTGCGGACGAAGACTTTTGGAGCGGAGTGTATCGTTTTGTGAAATTAGATATTTTGCGCATTACGGATGAACTTCGACAAATTTCGGCAAACTTCGTGAAAGCTCGTCGCCTGTTCATCGTTCAGCTGTTCGTCGTTGACTCGGTTCTCTGGATTCCGTTTTATTATTCCGTTTTATTATTAGTACCTATTTTTATTCCGGATTATTTGGTTTTCATATTCGATATGAATTTAACTGATTTTAATGAGAGCCTCATTAATCTCGTCCGATCAAATTATGTCAATAAATCCTCAGAAATCAAATCATTCTCCAATAACCGCATGAAAGAAGTCTGCGTATTATGTGGAAATATGATTGATTCAACTTCCGAAAACCTATTTTTCAATTGATTCAACTTCCGAAAACCTGGGTTAAAAGACATTTTTGAGAGAATTTGGTCGTTTTGAACATTGCGATTCTTCACAACAATTCAATAACATTATTTTTTACATCAAAGGTATTTTTTACATCAAAGGTACCTCGTTTTCCGAAATGGGTATACCCAGAGTTGGACATTAGCTAACTAATTTATTAGCTAGTTAATGTTTCAACTAATAGCTAATTTTGCTAGAAATTTTAGCTGTTCTTTGACAGCTAACAGCTTAATATTTAGCTGCTAGCTTCAGCTAAATCGTAGCTAATTTAGCTGTAGCTTTTAGCTGTTGCTATAGCTAATTTTTGCTCAACACTGGGTATACCATTCACCGGGCCTACAAGTAGGCAAATCACCAAGAAGACGATGAAAATCATGTTTTTCGGAGTTGATAATTAATGAGAAATTAATCGATCGATGAACAGGGCGAAACAGCAAAACAGCTGAACGCGGGAAAACAATTCTGCGCAGAACCTACAGCGCGCTTCTGCGTAATCGCGTAATCATTTGGCCATGTGAACGCTCTTTTACGCATTACGGACTTTACGGATTACGGAACACCCCCCCCCCCCCTTCTCTTTTTGCGCATTACGGATTACGGACATTACGCACCTATGCGAACCCAGCTTAAGACTTAAGACTTAAGCTGGGTTCGCATAGGTGCGTAATGTCCGTAATCCATAATGCGCAAAAAGAGAAGGGGGGGGGGGGTGTTCCGTAATCCGTAAAGTCCGTAATGCGTAAAAGAGCGTTCACATGGCCAAATGATTACGCAAATGATTACGGTTCTGCGCAGAATTGTTTTCCCGCTCGCCTTTTTTCCCGCGTTCAGCTGTTTTGCTGTTTCGCCCTGTTCATCGATCGAATAATTTCTTATTAATTATTAACATCGAAAAAAATAATTTTCGTCGTCTTCTTGGTGATTTGCCTACTTGTAGGCCCAGTGAATGGTATACCCAGTGTTGAGCAAAAATTAGCTACAGCAACAGCTAAAAGCTACAGCTAAATTAGCTACGATTTAGCTAAATATTTAGCTTCGGTTCAGAGTAGGAAATCGAACATTCCCACAATACCACAAAATCAAGTTTCGCTCAACGGGTTATTGTGCGTCCCATGATGATGCATGTGTATGCCTCTCTTTATCTTTTACTGAGCAATGTAAATATCTGGGCGTGGTAATCGACCATAATTTAAATTTCAAACCTCATATTGATTATTTAATCACTCGGCTGCGTAAACTCTTTTTTGTATTCAAGGAAGCACGAAACTTTTTAGCTAAAGAACAAATGCGTCTGGTTTATTATGGTTTGGCTTACACTATTATCAAGTATGGAATTATTTTATGGGGAGGGGGGGGGAGCTTGTAAATCTATGTAAGTAAAGTTCAATATTTGCAAAATCAGTTAATTAAAGTTATTCTTAATAAATCTTCTAGATATCCATCTTCTAAACTTTTTAAATATTTTGAGGTTAAAACCATTAAACAAATGTTCATATTTCATTCCGGTATTCATGTCTATATCACTGGCATCAGTGAAGAGCACTTGTCTATGTCCACAAGAACAAGAAATTGTCTAAATTCAGGTATCGTACTGCCGAGAGTGAATACGGAGTTTTATAGGAGGAACGCGTACGTTCGTACACTTAATTTTTTTTTTTGATAATAATATTAATTTGTCATTATTTCATAATTTAGCTAGTTTTAGAAAAATGTTAAATTCATACATGAAAGTAGTATAGTTTCTCTTCTTTTAAGTGGATTTAATTCATTTTTTTAGTATTTTTGGTTCATTTCTGATTGCATTTCTCCTTTGGACCTAATTTTGTACGGCTGAGCCTGATTTTTGTGACTCCACCGGATGCCACAAGTTCTTAGGAACTTATTTTCTGGTGGGCTTCGATTTATTTTCTTTTTCATTTATAATTAATCCTTTGTCGTATTTTCAAGTACGACAGAGTGCTGTCACAATTATTTTAACTTTTTCAACAAATTTTTGTAATTTGTATTATTTTGATGCCAATAAATAAATAAATAAATAAATTTAGCTATTAGCTGTCGAGGAACAGCTAAAATTTCTAGCTAAATTAGCTATTAGTTGAAAAATTAACTAGCTAATAAATTAGTTAGCTAATGCCCAACTCTGGGTATACCCATTTCGGAAAACGAGTTAAGTACCTTTGATGTAAAAAAAACAATGTTATTGAATTGTTGTGAAGAATCGCAATGTTCAAAACGACCAAATTCTCTCAAAAATGTCTTATAACCCAGGTTTCCGGAAGTTGAATCAATTGAAAAATAGGTTTTCGGAAGTTGAATCAATTGAAAAACAGGTTTTCGGAAGTTGAATCAATCATATTTCCACATAATACGCAGACTTCTTTCATGCGGTTATTGGAGAATGATTTGATTTCTGAGGATTTATTGACATAATTTGATCGGACGAGATCAATGAGGCTCTCATTAAAATAACTTAAATTCATATCCAGCAAAGCACAATGCAAAAACGAAAATGAAAACCAAATAACAACACGGAATCCGGAATCGGCAATCGGATTGTTTCAAACAATTTATTGACTCAAACAATTTATTGACTCAATAAACCAAAAACGAGACCGAGTCAACGACGAACAGCTGAACAATGAACAGCCTGTTCAGAACAGGCGACGAGAGCTTTCACGAAGTTTGCCGAAATTTATCGAAGTTCATCCGTAATGCGTAAAATATCTAATTTTGCAAAACGATACACTCCGCTCCAAAAGTCTTCGTTCGCAAAGATTGCTCCCGGCCCCTCAATCGGCTCAGCCAATAGCATCCAATTACGCACTAAGGATTACGGACATTACGCACCTATGTGAACCAAGCTTTACTGTGGGACGTCCTAAAAACTAGCAAGCATCAATATTACTGTGGGAGGACCCAGAAGGCTGGGGTGATAAGCTGCAACATACGTGAATTATAACACAATATAGTGGAGATACGGATGTGCTTCGAGAAACTCACAATAGGCGGAACCCGGAACTCTGAACATCCCTTATCTCGAATCCCCAAAGGACGACGATTGTCGACGAGTACATCCTTTTGTCAGCCCGACAAAGAATGACCTGTTTCCCTCGATGACCTCGTCGACCGCCGACTTCGGAGAGGGCTTGAACTGATTGTTACGCGCTAACATCGATTGATGCTAAGACGTTGCGGTCCCTTTGGTGCGGCGAGAAGGCACTTTGGCGTCTCCCAGGAGGCTCACACGTCAAAGGTGGCCCCGTAATATGTTATGCATACCGTCCCGCATCTTCACAACCCCCATGGAGCCTGTTCGCTTCAATATTGTCAGCCTGTGGAAGAAGATCTATCATCCCGGCCTGTGGAACGGAGAGACGCGTTTCGGGATATTGTCAGATATTATTCTTCGTTCTTCGCGGTGTCCCCGAGGTACCATTCCGGCGGCAGGCTATTCAATGTACGTCTCAGCCTTTACGACGGCATTTAAGATGAAGAAAAGCGAGATTCTTGTTGGGCAAACATATTTTTCGCAAGAAATTCAACGAAAGAGACATTTTTATTATCCATGTCCCAATGCAGGGTGTCCAATTAAGGGGTCTCAGTCGGTCGCCGTTCGTTTTTAGTATTTAGCGAAATTGAAGGCGCGAAAACTAAAAAAGGTTGTACCTAAATTTGAAATTCTAAACGATTTAAGAAATTCATTAGTTCATAGCCCTAGAGAATTGAATAACTGAAAGATTGCCGCTGGAATCATCAAATTCGAACAATAATTGCCAAAGAAAAACGCTGCGAATTATTACACAATGGTTTATTATTTTTATGAAGATCACTCGTCTGCAAAGCCACCAAGAAGAAACTCATCCAACTGGAAGAAAAACATCGATCGCATTTCGGTCAAATAAAATTTGAACGGAGGTTAGGCCTCTTTTGCGATTCACACTCGTGTTTCTGATTTATCGTACGTAAAACCCTTAAATTCTCGTAGCGAGCGAACGGTTTGTCCTACAGAGCTCCGCGTGGTCTCAAAAAATTTTAAAAATTCTATAGAATCCTAAATTGAGGGAAAAACAATCATTATATCAAAATTTTTTGAGTTAGGGAGTTTTCAAAATTTCAAAATTGATTTTGGAACCCTTAGAACTGACCTACATCAACCTAAATCTTCGGGGCACAACTAGACCCCTAATGGAGCCTACATACCAAATTTCATCAAAATCGGTCAATGCTAAGTGGCAAAAGTGCCGCGTAAGGCTTCGGCTACGATAGAAGCGTCAAGCGTCAAGCGTCGAGAGTCGAGCGTCGAGGGTCGAGCGTCAAGCAAAAAGGGGTGGCTACAGTACGAGCGGAAGGTGACTAACTAGATGGGGAGTTCCAGTCAGTTCACCACCATGCCAGCGAATATGCAACTTTTGCTCCTTGCACTAAGCGACAATTCAGCTATTTAAAAAGTTATTTACTGATAAACCGTGTCTGTAGAAGTTTTAGAGTTCATCCTATTAATGTGCTTAGGAATTGTGAAGGAGAATACTTACTACAAAAAATGAACTTCTTCCAAAAAATGAACTTGATAGTGAAGTAGGTTGGTAGTACCTATGGTTGGTAGGAAGTGACAATGGTTGTGACAAAACTGAGTTGTAGTACTCAGTTTTGCGTCCTTAGCAACCAGTAATTAAATTTCCTTTCAATTAAATTAAATTAAATTAAATATGTATTAATTCAGCGAATATGCAACTTTTGCTCCTAGCACTAATAATTATTGACAATAATTAATTATTCAGCTGTTTCAAAAAGTTCTTTACTGATAAACCGTGTGTGTAGAGGTTTTGGAGTTCACCCTATTACTTAATGTGCTTAGGAATTGTGATGGAGAATACTACAAACTTTTTCACAAACTCGAAGAAGACCCGAAAAGATTTTTCGAATACACCAGAATGTCCATTGTTGCTGCTATTTTATCATTCTTGTTTTGGTTTATTATTTCCAATAATGAACCTTTGGAATCGACGAAGAAAAAAAACTTTACCCCCCCCCCCCCCCCAAATTTGTTGGTTTACGTTTCAGGGTACCTAGAATCCAAAAACCGCTGCAAATTATTATTATATATTCTAATTATTATATTTTTATATAGATCACTCGTCTTCAAAGAACACGGCTTTGCCATTGTTACCACCAACCAACTTGAAGAAAAACTTCAATCGTATTTCGGTCAGCAAACATTTGAAAGGATATTAAGCTTCTTTTGCGATTCATACTCGTGTTTCTGATTTATCGTACGTCCAACCCTTAAATTCTCGTAGGGAGCGAAAGGTTTGTCCAACAGAGCTCCGCGTGGTCTCAAACAATTTTTAAAATTCTCTAGAATCTTAAATTGAAGGAAAAACAATACCTTTATATGAAAATGTTTTGAGTTAGGGCGTTTTCAAAATTTCTAAATTCATTTTTGAACCCTTAGAAGTGATTTACATCAACCAAAATCTTCGGGGCACAACTAGACCCCAAATGGAGCCGACATACCAAATTTCATCAAAATCGGTCAATGCTAACATTAGATAAAGAAGTGGACAGGGAACGTTAGGAGCTGAGCGTCAAGCAAAAATATTACTCGGGACTGAGCGTCGAGCGTTGACCATTTTTGACCGACTTCATGCGCGGCGAAGCCGCGCCGAAGGAAGGAGGTATACAGTTCGGTGTGTCATGGGACGACGATTTTTTTTTTTTTTTTTTTTTTTTTTTTTTTTTTTTTTTTTTTTTTTCACCCAAGCTTCAATGACGCTCACCTCTCCCACCGTAGCCACCCTTACCTGAACAAGGGTAAACTATTTTTAGAGCGTCGATACCTGACCCTTTTCGCTCGCTCGACGCTCCTATCGTAGCCGCGGCCTAAGGCGGACGGACGGCCATATTTTTATTCGATTTTTGGATTCTACGTACCTTGAAACGTAAACCATCAAATTTTGAGGGGGTGTTGAAATTTTTTTTTCTTGGTCGATTCCAAAGGTTTATTATTAAAAATAATAAACCAAAATGGGAAACACTACTGAATAAACGGTTTTTCCAATAATTGTCTGGCAATTATTGTTAGATTTTGATGATTCCAGTGGCAATCTTTCAGTTTTTCAATTCCCAAGGCCCATGCACCAATTAATGTCTAAAATCCTTGAAACTTTCAAGTTTAGCTACATTTTATGGAAAAAACATGACTGAATTAACGGTTTATCCCATTTTTCTCTGGCAATTATTGTTCGATTTTGATGATTCCAGCGGTAATATTTTATTTTTTTCAGTTCCCTAGGGCCGTGCACTAATAAATTTCTGAAATCCTTTGAAATTTCAAATTTAGGTACAACTATTTAAGATTTTGCGCCTTAAATTTCCTGAAATACCTACCCGGAACGAGCAACGAACGGTGACCGACTGAGACCCCTTAATTAAATATTTCGCCAAATCGAAGGCGTAAAAACTTTAGAAGTTGTACCTAAATTTGAAATTTTAAAGGAATCTAGAAATTCATTCATTAGTACACCTTAAGGGGATCTCAGTCGGTCGCCGTTCGTTCTTAGTATTTCGCCAAATCAAAGGCGCAAAAACTTAAAAAATTGTACCTAAATTTGAAATTTCAAAGGATTTTAGAAATTTATCACTGCACGGCCCAAGGGAATTGAAAAATTGAAATATTGCGGCCCGAATGATCATAATCGAAGAATAATTGCCAAAGAAAAATGGGAAAAACATTACTGAATTAACGGTTTTTCCCATATTAAATATGGGACGCACCCATCATGGAATACTGCCACATCTCAAAAATTGCCTTTTTTCGGTTTGTGACGGCATTCAACCCGGAAAAGTGTCCAGTTTTGTAACAATACAGGATGAATTCCAGAATGAAATTCACCTTATTGCTCATAATTAGTCAGAGGAGGGTGTGACGACCCTACCCCCTTCAAACCAGTGATTAGATTAACCAGCCGGCCCGAAGAGGATATCGATTCATATCTCTATGAATCGGATATCTCGACAGGCGTAGCTTCAACAAATTGGGAACAAACCAACTGGTTTGTCCCGTAAAAATGTAGAGTTGTCACAGTTTGTTCGTGGAATAGGGCTCCAAGCATAGTTCAGTAGTTGGCCTCGAGGCGGCAGTAGTTACAGTTTTGAGGAGAGGGATGTGCGAGTTACATTCGCAAAACACTGTAACATCCTTCAGTCCAGCCTCGAACCCGTCCGCTTCCCTCTGTGATGTTATTGTGTTTCTCGGACGATTTCCCCTTCTTTCTCGCGATGTGATTGTGTTTCCCGGAAGACTTCCCGGGCTTCACCGAGTTGTGACAGTGTTTCCAAAAGTTGGTTGGTGAGTATTTAACATTCGTTCGGGGAATACAGTGACATTCGCGTTTTTTTGGAATATTTTGAGAATTGCGTTTGAATTCTGGCGCTTACCGCAAATTTTGACTCAACTCCCTAAAAATGAACCCTAAGGGGAGGGAATGTATTAAAAATTAATCCAAAATAACGAAACATGCTAGTTGGAGAACCGAATGAAAAGAATGAAAATTTTCAAACTCAATTTCTCAACATGCTGTTTTTTGAGATGTGACAGTATTTTGTCGAGCAATTATTGTTTGGTTTTGATGATTCCAGCGGCAATATTTCAGTTTTTCAACTCCCTTGGGCCGTGCACTAATGAATTTCTAAAATCCTTTAAAATTTCAAATTTAGATACAACTTTTAGGTTTTTGCGCCTTTGATTTGGCGAAATACTAACCCGGAACGAGGAACGAACGGCGACCTTAAGGGGGTCTCAGTCGGTCGCCGTTCGTTTTTAGTATTTAGCAAAATTGATGGCGCAAAATCTTTAAAAGTTGTACCTAAATTTGAAATTTTAAACGATTTTAGAAAATCATTAGTTCACGGCCCAAGGGAATTGAATAACTGAAATATTGCCGTTGTAATCATCAAAATCGAACCATAATTGCCAGAGAAATATGGGAAAAACCGTTAATTCAGTTATTTTTCCCCCATAAAATGTACCTAGCTAAACTTGACATTGTCAAGGATTTTAGAAATTCATCAGTGCAAGGGTATAATCTTGTAAACTCTGACAAGGCCTCAATTTCCAACCGATTTGCGTGTTTCTTTTTTGTTCGACTCAGAAATTTTCGGAATTGCACACTATTTAACCAGAGTAAGTATCAAAATTAGCATGAGGAGGAGGCGAGTGGGGGGATAATATATACAAAATATCCAATTTTCAATATTTCGGTTCCTTCATAGCTTATCTACTAATTTGTACCCAAGCATTGAAATTGATGAAAAATTTTCATTATACATCCGAACTTATGAATTATTCTCTGTACCACCATAAAACAAATATTGGAGCCACCATGGTGCAAAGACACCATAAACCGCATATTTGTTCTTTTTTTTTTGTGTTTCTCCGTGAATAAAGATGTGAAGCTCGACGGACTGCATACCGAAACTAATAGATTCAACTTTACGACGTAATTCCGCTTTGAATATCATACGGGCCCTATACCTCCAGCTGATTCAAACCGCGATCCTAAGAAGAAAGATATTAGGAAGCTCTAAGAGCACAACAATCGTGGAATGCGTTGACTGCAGGCTTCTTTCTAACATAACTTCCACTCGAGAAAGTTGTGTGCCACATCCACTAGTTAGCCTTACTTAGGAAGGAATTGAGTTGTTCATTATGAGCTAGCAGCTAGCCAAACCTGTGTGATGCGTATACGTACCGAGCATTTCCTTTCCATTAATTCCATAGGATTTGCTCCAAACTCTTAATAGATTACTGTGAAAACTGCGACGAGTGCAGACATAATTCTTACGTTCGAGCTGAATATTCAAGAGCCCCACTTATCATGCAGAGCACTTGTTCGAGAAGTTAACATCAACTATACAGCTTATCTCCCGCTGCCTGCGCTCCACTTAGTTGATTCATTTGTCAAGGACTTCGCCCCAAGAACTTTCATCTCGTTTCTTAGATCTCTAGTGAATAAGAGCTCGTTATTCAGGAGGTCCTCGACATTTTTAATTAGAGCCCTCGATACAATTTATGTGGGGTCAGTTCATAATAGCTGCCTGTCATATTATCCTCAGGGGATCAAACAACAAACTGAGTGTAACCTGCTGCAATATTTCATAAAGATTTATTAGGTATTTACACACATTTTACATACTAGGAACGTAATTATTTATTTCAAACAGTAATACGGAATTCAAAAGTTCAATTATTATCAGGGTTGTATATTGGTTTAATAATTTCATTAACTAACCATTGGAATTGAGCAAGGAAGAAAAATTTTAACCCCTGAAAATTTCAAAAATTTCAACGTTTCAAGGTATGTAGAAATCCTCCTTGTTCTTAGGAAACCAGGAATCAACTGATTGATGGATGTAGACTTAATGTGCTATCTTGATGAGCCAAGGAATAAGATGGGCTTTCATGTTTCTCACCGTATAATACAGTTTCCTAGCTCACCAGATTTGGAGCTAAATTGAACGCCCATGTTCTAGCCACCAAACTTTCAACTTAATAAATTCAAGCTGGTAACTCGACAAGGGATGTAGGATGCTTGATTGTTAGGAGTGCGGCCTAAACACCCTCAGGCACGCCTGAACGTTCTAACCCAGATTTTAAACGAGGGAGGGTTTAAACCTCCAGAAGGAGCTGTCATTCATCGACTTGGCAGGACATTACTTGAAGATTAACAGGCAACCAGCGAAAAGCTGTACGCCGAGGCTCACCTTTTCCCATTACCTTAAAACGTCGTTTCAATCCCTTTTCGCTCCGGCCTCAATTTGTTTATTACCGGCGGCTTGGTTTCCGGAAGCCTGGATTTTACAGAGTTAAGAGAGTTGGAAAATAGGTACGAAGACAGGTCGAACGGTAAACATTGTACATCCTACGTATATCATGAGAAGTATATGGGCTCCATTTGGGGTCTATTTGTCCCCATTTTTTGTCTATATAATATATATATATATATATATATATATATACATATATATATATATATATACGTTTCAAGGTACGTAGAATCCAAAAATCGAATAAAAATTTGGCCGTCCGTCCGCCGTACGCGGCACTTTCCCCACTTAGCATTGACCGATTTTGATGAAATTTGGTATGTAGGCTCCATTTGGGGTCTAGTTGTGCCCCGAAGATTTTGGTTAATGTAGGTCACTTCTAAGGGTCCGAAAATTAATTTTGAAATTTTGAAAACGCCCTAACTCAAAACATTTTGATATAAAGCATATTATGCTTTATATCAGCATATTATATGCTTATTAAGATAGTATCCATCAATTTAAGATAGTATAGAATTTTTAGAAAGTTTTGAGACCAAGCGGATTCCTGTAGGACAAACTGTTCGCTCCTGAGAATTTAAGGGTTTTACGTACGATAAATCAGAAACACGAGTGTGAATCGCAAAAGAGGCCTAATCTCCGTTCAAATTAAAGCTGACCGAAATGCGATCGATGTTTTTCTTCATGTTGGATGGTTGGTGGCTTTGCAGTCGAGTGATCTATATAGAAAAATAATAAACCATTGTGTAATAATTTGCAGCGTTTTTTTCGAATCGAGTGTGAACAGTTCAGTTCTTTGTAATAAACTTGATTGTGAAGGTGTGAAGGCAGTATGGTGTCGTAGGTAGTACCCACCAATGGTTGGTAGGTAAAAAAAGTTGGTAAGTAAAAAAAAAAAAAGCTGTAAATCATTTCCCAAAGGTTTATTATTTTCTGTTTAGATCATCTTTCTGTATAGATCACTGGTTTTCCATCAATAGGACCTATCAACTTCGGTATTCTCCCTTGACCTTCCCTCTCAAATTTCAGCTTCCTGCGTTGAATAGGATTGAAAATGGCTTCGGAGCTCACTCAGCTGAACATTTCGAATTCCTGTACGATCACTGATCAGCTGAGTGAGCTCCGAAGCCATTTTCAATCCTATTGAACTCAGGAAGCTGAAATTTGAGAGGGAAGGTCAAGGGAGAATACAGATGGTGGTAGGTGCTAATGATGGAAAAACAGTGATCTATACAGAAGGGTGATCTAAACAGAAAAATTTAA
This sequence comes from Apolygus lucorum, assembly GCA_009739505.2. Classification (NCBI taxonomy): domain Eukaryota; kingdom Metazoa; phylum Arthropoda; class Insecta; order Hemiptera; family Miridae; genus Apolygus; species Apolygus lucorum. The sequence goes on along the minus strand of CM019179.2, from coordinate 28,446,086 downwards.
TAATAAACCTTTGGGCAATGATTTGCAGCGTTTTTTATATTAAAATTTAGTATTGCAGCCCTAAGAATAGGAATCTGCATAAGGTTATCCTTAGTCCTTTTGTCTCTAGTGTGGACACTTGAGTATTTTAAATAAGCATTTTAAACATCATGATCGCAATTTGCAGCTTTTTCCCGTCAGATATTTCAAGCCATCCCAGTGAGATAAAATGTGGCGTCACGTACTCACAAGTGTGACTCGCAAAACGAATCTCACTATCGCATTTTGGGCTTTTTGTAAGCGATCCTTATCTTCAGTTTTCATGTCGGAGCGGGCTACGGGCGCACTCGAACAGGGAAATCCAATGCGACTCGTCTTGGTCGGTAGGGACTCTTAAAGACCGAATTGCACATAATGGATACTTTGGTGTCCCTGGTCAGTGTATTTTGGACCACTATTCCAAATGAGAGAGTAGTCAGCCTCGTCAAGGTGATATACATCAGCAGTTTCTCTGCTTTCATGACCAACTTTTTCTCACTAAACAGCTCGACAGACCATCATCCACCTCGAATCCAGCCTCGCAGGAACCGAGAGTCATTACCTCGCCATTCTCTCTCAGCAGTCCCAAAGAGGCTTCACAACCGATTTTCAGTCACACTTTAGGCCAAGTAGCAATGAAACTGGGCTAATTCGGCTGATTAGGGTGTCAGATGTAGACACAGATCATCTTCATCCACTAACGCCCCTTCATCAAACTCTTTTTCGAGCATTCCTTTCCACTAACTCTCCAAACAGGTGAACAGTTCACTTCGACGTCACATTCAGCGGCTATGCGTCATCATCAAAACGAAGAAATTCCCGTTTCGCTTTGAACCCTCCGCCCTCCTGCCAGACGATAGGTAGTAATTCATAATGCATCCCGCCACAATGGAACTCGAGAGATTCATTTATGAAGCGGAATGGACCGCAGCTTGAATGAACGGCTAAAAAAAGGTTGGGTGGAACGGAAATGTACGATATAGCGTTCCCCCAGAAAGATTTATCGGGGTTCGAGAGGCAAAAGAGATCATAAAATACGTTTGAAGTCCCTCGAATTTATGGCGGGAACTGGAATTATATTTTATAAAGATATCAACACTGGATCCCGTCCTCCGAGTCGACGGTAGGAGAAAGATTTGGAACGGAGGGAAAACTTATTTATTTAGTCCGTATGTGCGTTCCAGCGGCAACTCTTTCCAGAGAGTATTTTCATTTCTGAGCTCTCATATTTTCTTGAGGTGGAGTCTTCAGAAAATTCCTTCTTGAAACTGGCGTTACTGTAAGAAATCGTGTTAAACCTAGTTCTTGTGGCAATTCTTCTGCCAAACGAGATTATACATGGTGTAAGCCTAACTGGTCTGCCTACTGTACGAGTCGATTCCACAACTAATTTGGAACAAAAAATGTCTCCAAGCAATTTTTAAAAAAATGCTTCGTTTTCGAGTTATTTTAATTTTTAACTTTTTTTCTCGTGATTTTGACCTTGCGTCATTAAATCGGCCATAACTCCCCTTACGTTCTTTTTTAGCCAGGGTTTAAGACAAGAAAAAACCCTATAAAAAGAAAATTTTACTTAATTTGGGAAACCTCAAATTTTTTCAATCGAAAATTGAACTACGAGAACCAATAATTTTTCAAGATGCAAAAATGGGAAAAACTGCGCCAAAATCACAGCTTTCTAATGGTATAATCAAAAGATATTTAACAACCAATTGTAGGGGAGCAATTTTTGTTTGAACGCGGAAAAACGTGCATTTTTTCAACGCAATTAGCGCTCAGGCCTCCTGTTTCCAGAGGTCTCGCGGTCTACTGAGGCGCCCGCCGACCCACTTCCATCGTCCGACCCCTCAGATCTTCGAGGCAGAACGCTGATTTCGTTGAAAAAATGCACGTTTTTTCTCGTTCAAACACAAATTTCTACCCTAAATTTGGTTGTTGAATATTTTTTGATTATACCGTTAGAAAACTGAGAATTTGGCGCAGTTTTCCTCATTTTTGCATCTTGAAAAAATGTTGGTCCATAAGTTTAATTTGCGATTGAAAAAATTCGAGGTTTCCCAAATTACGTACAATTTTTAAAGGGCTTTTTCATGTCATAAATTTTGACTTAAAAAAAGGTAAGGGACCTATCCGATCGAAAATTTAATGCTCTTTCCAACGGTATCCTTAAATTGTGATTATCACCGCTAATTAAAGGAGTTGTGATCGATTTAATGAAGTAAGGTCAAAATCACGAGAAAAAAGTTGAAAATTGAAATAAATCGAAAACGAAGCCATTTAAAACAATTGCTGGGAGATATTTTTGGTGAACATTAGTTGTAAACCGACTCGTACAGTATGGCAGATCAGTTAGGCCCTGGGGGTCACACCCTGTATAAGTGGTATGGATGTATCAGAAACACCTTTGCAAAGGACCTAGTTAAATATAGTAAGTCGAGCCAAGCCTGTCACAAATTTCATTTCCTTACAAATTCTATTCATTTTTCTACCCTTGATCATGGGATTCATTCAAGTGTTCATTACTTTGAAATCAAGTTTTAGAGACGCGTTATTTTGTATTCTTCATTTTTGTACATTATTCGATAAAACGTACTACATAAGACGTCCTACATAAGAAGCACACTTACCATTCTCATGAACTAGACTTTGTGACACGCCTTCAGCAAACACTCAAATCCCATAGCTTATAATTGCATCGTTATTTTTTTTAAATTTTTGACCATTTGTCCATGTCGTATAATCGTTAATATCGTCTTATGTACGTATTGATCCATTAGTGATGTTTTTTCTTCCTTTTTATCATGAGAACTCTTTATATGGCTTGGGTTTGTACGGAGTAGACTACATTGCAGTTGTCATATTTTTTAGAGTCGGTTTTCCTCAATACTTACTTAAACCACCGTGTTTCTCAATAATATCCTATTGATAGTCATGAAAAAACTTGATCGTTTTCTTCTTGTATAATACATCGCACTTAATACGTGTATATAATAATAATACATAATCCGAGTACATGATATTTGTAGCAGAAGATAGCCATTCTTGCAACATACATTTTATCCACAATTTTCATAAAATTTTGATAAAAATTCAGGATTTTCGCGGGTTTGTATTCTAATAGTCTCTAAGTAAATTTAATCGGGATGCCCAGGAGTTTCCTCTTTACAATTATGCTGCCAGTCAGCACTTGAAACGAAGCATTCTTCGAAATTGACATTGTTCTCCCAAGGTTAGGGCGTATAAGAGGTATAAGAGAAAAGCTCTTTGTTCGGAAGTGTCTCTCGAACCTGCCTCGTTGATAAAAGGGGGAAGGAAAAATAAAAGTTGAGTGAATTGGAAGCCGAAGGGAGGATGGAGACCCCAAAGATGATGGGTCTCTACGAGGACAGAGTGAGGGAAAAGAGAATGGACGGAGCCAGCGAGAGGAAGGATAGGATAGGAGAGAGGGTTGATTGAAGGCAGTGAAGTGCCAGGTCTTACAAACCTCCGCTACACTCGAGTCGGCGGGAAAATTATGGGATGGCTTGTCTGGTAGGTCTCTGGCCTTCCTTGGAGGTTGCCAATCTTCTCCAAACAGCGCATTGGCTATCCCAATTTTTCCGGGTTTTCTCACAACAGAGTAGCTTTGGGTTTCTTCGATTGTTTCAGACCATGGGGTTTTGTTCGCTTTGTTTGGAATGAAGAATTTACCTAGAAATAAAAGTTTGTTCATTCAAATTCTATTCTACTCATAATCGGAATTTAGGGAAGCTTTGATTCCGATTTTTAGCTCTACACTATCTCTGTAAAGTGGACATATTCTTGAAAGTGATTTCTATATCTGAATCTCAAGTCTGCCTTCCGGAAACTTGCAATTGTTTCTTGCCTACAATAATATGTGAAATGCCTGTATGACAGACGCAACCTGGAATTTCTCTCATGCGTTTGAAATTATGTAACTGATGGGCCACAGGATGGAATGATAACCGCACTCTATCCTCCAGGTTTTTTTTTCGGCAGGTGAGAAAATCTTCAAGATCCATAGGTGGAGTTGGATCTCGTAAGATACCTGGAAGGATCCGCATCTTCCGGTTATGTGAGATTCAAACCCACTAAAAAAACACCTCCTTTTCTCCCACGTTGGAGCTCAGCCCGTAACCGTTTAACACATTACTTCGGGCTGAGTCCTGGGGCGGTTAATCAGTTCTGGGTGAGGGGGCGGACCAGATGCTCCCTCCTCTCTCTTTCTAGTTCTAATAGTATCTTCCTTGTCAGGATGCTTTCTGCCACAGCAGTCCAGCTCCTTTCACCTTCCAGCATCCTGCTGACAACATCCTCTGGTGTTGAACTCATCCTCCAGGTTTGAAGCTGATGAATGGTACGCAATTTCCATCAACCTCTGGAATTATTCGGTGAATGTGGTGAATTTCAGGCAAGTATTAGAGTCTATTAGACAACAATCCATCTATCTGTTAGATAACGAGCAGAGATTTTACCATTTTGTAATTTGTGCCGACCGTACCGTATGTGGTGGAAGTATCGTGTGCGACCTTTCTCCGGTCTCCTAACACCCAAGATTCTGTAATGCGATTCTGTCTATCAGATCGACTCCAACAGTCGTTGAGAAATGTCTTGTTACTGCCCGAGTTTTGTCCCAAGTTAAGGCAGTCCTGAATCGCGTTTTTGGCGATCATTTGTCTACCTTTGTCCAAATCAGCGATCGAACTGTCCCTTATTTGGGATTGCCATCTTCTGTTTTCTGTATATTTTTTCTTTTGAATATTCATATTGTTGGGTGTTTTATAACAGGAGAACTGTAACACAAATGATGTAAAGCTCTACTCGCTAAAAAGGAGATTGTCACTATCTTCATACGATCAAATTAGTGTATCAATTGAGTTTTTAATTTTGAGGCAAACCTTTTGAAATATGTACTGGTGAAGAAGTAATACCTGATTTTTTGGTATAATAGTGGGATAATTTCGAGAATAACGAAGAAATACACTTTAATCTTTTACATCCCGAAGTAATGTGTCAAACGGTTCCAGGCTGAGCTTCGAACGTGAGAGAAAAGGAGGTGTTTTTTCAGAGAGTTTGACTCCATCCCACATAACCTTGCAGGCGTTGGCCCTTCAAGGTATCTCACGAGATCCACGAAAAAAATGTATATACAGAGTATGCAAATTTATCAATTTATATACTCCGTTATAAATGAACCAGCATATCCCAGCACCAAGAAGAATACACACTACAATGACAGACGTTGTGCAAAAATATATAGCTCTAGATGTGGAAAATTTGTATTGGAGAAGCATAAAACACAAAGAGTTCATTCTAAAAACAGTTCGACTCACTTCAATGCTATGAAACTGCATAATAATCATTACGAAGACTGCAACTCACCTGAAACAAGAGAATACATTGTTAGTATGATGATCGACCCAACAAACAATTCTCTGTCAAATTTATTGGGAATGAGGTCCACAGGAATAAAACTCCTCCTTAACCTACCTTTCTGTAAATTTATCACCTCCCTCAGGAAGGATGTGTTAATGAGGAACATCACATTAGCGTCAATTAAAAACCAGGTTGTTACAAATAACTGGTGGGATATTAAAATTTGGAGCTATTGCAGGTAAAATGGAAAAACTGGAAAGAGAGGGGGATTAAAACATCATTTCCAGCTATAAATATGAAGCAGTACGACGGCCTGAAGATGATGTCCTTACATCGAAAGCGCTCGCCTCCCGTACTCGACTTGCTGGTTACGACGGATTCTCCAATACGGTACGTAAATAATAATTGTATAAATATGAAGTGCAAAATATAAAGGAGAGAACCCAGGCTGTGGATCCTCGAATTTTTACTTCATAATATATTATTTATAGCTGGAAATCCCCCTTATTTCCATTTTTTCATTTTACCTGCAATAGCTACAAATCTTCATTTCTCACCAGATATGTTGGCATCTGTAACTACCTGGTTTTTAATGGACGCTGATGAGATGTTCATTCGGTAAGATATCATTCGAGTCCTGAGGAAGGATTCCTTCGGTAAAGGAGGAGTTTAATTCCTGAGGACCTCATTTCCAATCAATTTGACACAGAATAAATTGTGATTATTAAAATGCATAAAATCAATGAAGTTCCCGTAAAAATGTAGGAGAATCAAAACTTTGAAACAGAGTAATTTTCTGTGAGGTAAGTTACTAGTTAGTGATCTAGTTTGAAGCTTGATTATCATTTTCAAGGAGTTGCAATCAGCTCACAGTCCAAGCGAGTCAAAAATCGTGATAAGTCAATTTTCTGAGTCTGAGCTCTTCATAAACTTTCCAGAAACATCAATCTTTTATTAGATGAACCCTGAAGATAGACTCTCTGATGTTTGATGAACTCAAGTAAAAAAATGCTGAGCAATGATTTAGAGTTGTGGCTGTTGTAGAATTTTTATCTATCTTTTTCCATAAAACCTCATTCTGGGTCAGGCGGGTTGAATTTCAGTTATATAGAATGGGAAGTGGTAGTAAAACTATATTGATTTGGATTCACTTTATCGAGAAAAACGCCCTCCTCCATCGGAGGAATAAATTGATCGAAAGGCCTATAAGAGACCTCTTTAAACCTCCTATATCCGCCTTATTGGGTTTATATCACTCCTGAGAGTGTTTGAGGAGGCTGGAAAGAGAAAAGATCTTACTATGCGCTCCCGGCCGCCACTCCAAGGTTTAGAGTCGGTAAACGGCGGGAGCGCTCCCAAGCTATTTGAGGCGGGAAAGGTTCACTATTCATTGTGAAGAAACAGGGTGGAGGGACGAGGAAGCACTGAGAAGGGTTATGAGATGTTTTCATTCTAGGAGTGGAAATAAGGGGTGGCCGCGGAAGAAGTGCACTCCTTTCCTTCCTTCCTTCATATAATTCCGGAGGCGGGTTTAATCAAGAGCATCTTTGCATCTTTGTTCTTTCTCTTTTCTTTCCTTTCGCGTAAACGTAATCAACCTTTAGGAGACATACACCAAATCAGCATTACAAAACTATGAAACATAATTTTAACAATTCTCATTGTCGCAACATGAGTAAATGGGCAAATTTCCAAGGAAATTTCCGATTTTACACCATTCTTGTTTTGAATAAGATTATTAGACAGAATCTACCAGTTGTAGCACTGATTTCACTTTTCAAGGTTGAAAAAAAAAATGTTCTCCAAAATCAAAATTAACTGGAGAGAGGGATATAAAAAACCCTTGCATACGATTCTGCAACACATTGAGACATTTTATGTCTCTAATATTTTTCTGCTACCTTCGCTACCTACTTGTAATGAAATAATATTTATTATATGCTTTCTCAATTTGTTGACATCTAACAAACTCCTACCGCGAATGTTGTTTAGAGCTCTTTTAACTCAGGGGTATATCTCAGTTTCTTCTATAACTACAGATGTTTTGGCAGTATATGGAATTTATACTGGGCTCTCCTACGAATGGTGAACGATTCTTCTAAGAACACGAATGACGAAGATGAAGTTTCCTAGCAACGACTTGGTTGTAAGTGGAAATCATTAGAAGAAGTACCACCTACTAGTAGGGTCCGCCATGAAGAAAGTTCTGAATTTCGCCTAAGGCAAGAGGGATGACAGGGGTCCCTCAAACAAAGTATTCTAAAGAAACCAGGATTTTGGTTTATTTAAACAAAATATACCAAATTTAAAAGCAATTAAAATAGAGTAATGTCGTAAAATATCAAAATGCTTGTATATGAGTCTGCAACACATTGGGACATTTTATGTCTTTACGTGACTTCCTTACGGGACTTCTTTAACACTTTATAATTGGTCACCTGAGTGTACAGAATTGAAGAGTTTTCTTTCAAACGGGCTCATATCCATTTTTTACCTCGCGAGTTGAATTCCTTCTGAAACGGTTTGTATCCCCCTTTAAAAAACACTGCAAATTATTACACAATGGTTTATTATTTTCATACACGCTTTTTTTTATGTAGATCACTCGTCTGCAAAGCCAACAACCATCCAACATGAAGGAAAACATCGATCGCATTACGATCAGCTATAATTTGAACGGAGATTAGGCCTCTTTTGCGATTCGCACTTGTGTTTCTGTACATACATGCTGTGTTTATTAGGTATGTTCATACAAGTGCACTACTCATGTAAGTGCTTATAGGTGACCGGTTGGTCTTTCGAAAACCATCAAATTTTGATGGGGGTTACATTTTTTCTTGCTCTATTCCAAATAAAAGTTTTATACAAAAATATACAAAAAATTAATGGAGCCCACATAACAAATTTCATCAAAATCGGTCAATGCTAAGTGGGGAAGTGCCGCGTACCGCGGACGGACGGCCAAATGTTTATTCGATTTTTGGATTCTACGTACCTTGACACGTAAACCAACAAATTTTGAGGGATGTTAAAAATTTTAAACATAATAATTTTTTTTCTTCGTCGATTTCAAAGGTTCATTATTGAAAATGATAAACCAAAATTGCTAAAAATCGGGGTGCCAACAAAACGGCCTATATTCATTCAAGTTTTTTCAATTAACACTTTTTGATTTTTTAAAATTTGGTTTTTGGATTTTACATACTTTGAAACGTAAATCATAAAATTTGAGGGAGTTATAATATTTTTTCTTGCTCGATTCCGAAGGCTCATTATTGAAAATAATGGGTAAACAAATAAAAGAAAATGAGACTTTTCTACACACAACGACAAACTTGCTTTTGGTTATTATTTTCAATGATAAACCTTTGGAATCGACCAAGAATAAACAATTTTAAACCCCCCCCCCCCCCTCAAAATTTGATGGTTAACGTTTCAAGATACTTGGAATACGAAAATCGAATAAAATATTTTCAGTCCGTCCGCCGTACTCGGCATCTTTCTTAGCAACCATGGACCGATTCGGTTCAAATTTGGGATATGGGCTCCATTTGGGGTCTAGTTGTGCCGCGAAGCTTTTGGTTGATGTCAGTTACTTTTAAAGGGTGGCAATTGAGGGTCTAAATTTTCAAAAGTACCCTAGCTCGAAAACTCTCGAAATAAAGGTATTGTTTTTTCACCAATTTAAGATAGTATTGAATTTTTAGAAATTTTATAGACCATTCGGAGCTCTGTAGGACGATCCCTTCGTTCCCTACGAGTACTTGAAGGTTTCCCTTCGATAAAACAGAATCACGAGGGTGAATCACAAAAGAGGTCCAATCTCCGTTCAAATTTTATCTGACTAAAATGCGATCGCTGTTCGTTTCTTTGAGTTGTATTCAGTTTTGCTTTCTGAGCAACCAGTTATCAAATTTCCATATGAAGCTCTCTATTTTTCGAATCGAATGTGAAGCGTTTAGTTCTTTCTAATAAACTTGATTGTGAAGGTGTGAAGGCAATATGGTGAGGTAGGTCGGTAAAAAAGAAACCTGCAAATTATTGCCCAAAGGTTTATTATTTTCTGTGTAGATCGCTGGTTTTCCATCAATCGTACCTACCAATATCTCTATTCTCCCTTGACCATCCCTCTCAAATTTCAGCTTCCTGCGTTCAATAGGATTGAAAATGGCTTCGGAGCTCGAATGTGAGGACGCCTGGGAGATCACTGGTCAGCTGAGTGAGCTTCGAAGCCATTTTCAATCCTATTGAACGCAGGAAGCTGAAATTTGAGAGGGAGGGTGAAGGGGGAATACAGATGTTGGTGGGTGCTATTGATGGAAAACCAGCGATCTAAACAGAAAATAATAAACCTTTGGGCAATAATTTGTAGCGTTTTTCTAATGTTCGAAAGTTAAGACATAAAATGTCAAAATACCTTCCAGAACAATTTTGGATCCCTGTGTATGTCAAGAAATCCTTGTAACGTGCAAAACTACACAAAATTATTGTTCGATTTTCACCACAGATTAATCGCTTAAGGACGCCCAAGTCTTACATAGGGACGTCCTAAAAACCATTCTCCGAGATACCTATTAATGATGATTAGTGATGCCATTATCATTTCAAGGATTTTAATTCGTTTCATTAACATTGGAGCGATATTTTGCGATTCATCAGCGGTTACACGCTTCAAACAACTTCAGAAAAGCCTTTACGTGATCGGTTCGACAAATATTCATTACACACGCTTTCCCGTTCAAACCCTATAATAACCCCTCGTACTTTCTAACTCGGGAACAACAATCCCCACAATTATTCCACACTAAAGTACCTCGTATCTGAATGTGTGTATGGGTATCGTGTGAGCGAAGAAGTTCATGTGTGGTGAGGGAACACAGGGGTAGAACTCCGAGAAAATTCTCTCCTCAGGCTCAGTTCATTTGAATTGGCAAGACCCTCCAACGAATTCCCAACCGCTCAACTCCAGAATCATATCAGAGGGTTAACCTTCCTTTCCAAGAATTTACAATTTAACGGCCGTTTAAAAGGTAGCGGAATTTTAATGCCTTGATAGTTTGAGGGTAAATACATCAGAGCGTCGTTCCGGCTTCGTCCATTACCATTGCAGATAGGAAGTGAAGGATTGGTTGGGGCGTGAAGTTCTTGCCCAGTAGGAGGCTTAGCTACTTTCGAATATTAAACACTTTCCCGAAGTTGGAAGCTGCCGAAGTCAGAAACTCCGAACAGCTGGTTAATTTGTTGAAACCGCTGGACTGGCTGGTATCAATAAAATTTAAAAAACTTGGTGGTAAGTAAAGCTCCCTCACATAGTACAACATATACAGAATGAGCTGTAGTAGAAATTCCTGTATTTGAACACTGATGAATTCTCCCACCAGAAATTTGATTTCACCTATCATGATATATGTTCTTGATATCAACATACAGCAACTGAATAGCTAAGTTCTTTAAATCAGGTTGATGATATCAAACTTTTTACATGTACCTACCTGCCTTGTCCCATGTAGGTACTGATCGGTACACGGTGCAACCAATATGCATTTTTTCGGGCTTATCTTCAAACTTCCCTCCGATGTTGCCCTCAAAGTATATTTGAAGATCGTTTCTCAGTGCCACTTCAATCCATTCATTTGCCCAATCCGCCTTTTGCTTAATCAATTCTCTTGCAAAGTTCGGTTGACTCTGGTTTGGTTGGCTATATAGTCTTCATGTAGATCCCGAAAACCAAAGAACAGTGGAGGCCTACCAGGTGCAGGAGTTAGTGGGGCGTGTTAGCATAACAGCAAATAACCTCAGGAAGCCAATCTGGGTTGCTTCCACCACAGAATTTTTGATTAATCCTCACCTGAGTTCCATACCCACTATACCCCTGTTGGTAGAGTCAAACACCTTGAACTTGGTTTCCAGATTGATTTCGTTTTTGGAAAAAAAAAACACTAAGCATAGTTGATTACTCTATTCGCAGTAAATCTCTCCTCCTTAACCCTTAACTCAACAATGCGGGGATGCTCAGTAACGCCCTGGTGTTTTTTATACCTTAGTATAATTTATTCTAGAAGCCTCCAGTGCAATTCTAGTGCAACCCATAGAAAATCACTGACTCTCAGATCCTGAAGGGCTAAGATAAACAAAGCGATTCACACTCGTGTTTCTGCTTAAATTATGTACATACAAGTGTACTACTAATGTAAGTGCTTATAGGTGACCGGTTGGTCTTTCGTAAACCATCAAATTTTGATGGGAGGTTAAATTTCTTTTCCATTCCAAAGGTTTATTATTATTTTCAATATATGTACAAAAAAAAAAGAAATTTTGCAAAAAAACCTGCAAAATTAACGAACAAAATGGTGGGGTGAACTACTCGAGTTCCCAGTGCGGAGACCAACTACAAGGCCGGACTACAAGGCACTTTGGGTGCGCCCTATAATTACAAAGCTCCTAGAGATAGCATACTCGACACCTTCATCAGCCGAATCACATCTGAGAGAACACTTAGCCCTCCGTTACCCAAATGCAACATACATTTTTACCGATGGCTCTGTCATCCACGGTAACGTGGGTTGTGCTGTTTATGCCCCCTCTCTGAATGAGACTCTCCAGGGCCGTATCTGGGATCATGCCACAATATACACTGCTGAAGCATTTGCAATATATGAAAGTTTACAGCTTGTGGCTCGTACTCGGACGTCGGATTCTGCCATAATCGTTACTGATTGCCAGTCCGTTCTGACAAAGCTGTGGTCAGCCAATCCTGGGAAAAAATGGGAAAATTGGAGATGGAAATAAAACAGAAGTTGCTCCAACTACAGTATGATGGCATCAATACCCAATGAGGAATTTCACCATGTCGGAATTTCCTATTTTTGACCCCAAAATCGGATTCAACACCTCGAAAAACCCCCTAAGGCAAACTTTCAGCCCGAACTTCCTAATTTACGAATAAACAAAACAGTGTAGAAAATACGAATGTTTAAAAAAACGGGAAAATGACGTCATCCTGGAATAGTTCATTTATGGCCGCTTGAAGCGCTGAGATCGAGAAATCTATAGTCCCCAGATGCAAAATTTCACGAAACAGTAAAGTTCGAAATCGAAAAACTGAAGAAAAAAATAGAAAAAGCAAGATGGGGAAAATTAGGATTCCCCTGTTTTTGTTTGATAACTTTTCTCTTAGAAAACACGATTTCGTCGTCCCAATGGGCAACACTGGGAGGAGACTGCGATCCGAACAGCCCAATCAGCGAGCGTTCCCGCTGCACGTCTGTTTTCCCGGTTAGTTTTGAAATCAAAAATTTTGATTGTCTCCCAAAAATAACAGGAGACTTATTTTCCGAAATCAGACCGATTTTCATCTATCCCACACCATTAACTATCCAGGAAAAATGCAAACAGAATTCGGTAAAATTCCTCATTTATATGGGTGAGGAGTCATCAAGGAATAGTGGGCAATGATATTGCTGACCGTAACGCAAAAATCGCAGCTATGAACGTTGCATTGCCTGAGGCTACCCCATGGTTCCCTCCGACCGACTTGAAGGAGATGATTGCAGCTGAAATTACCAAAAAGTGGAAGATACAACACGAAAACTACCATTCAGGCCAACGATACATCAGAATCTTCCCTCCACCTCGATTGCACGCCTGGTTTGATGATATGGCACTAAGATCTAAGATGTTCTTCAAAACCCTGTCGCGCCTGAGAACAGGTCACAGCTGTACCAAAAAGTACCTCTTCAAAATCCGAAGATCGACGAGCGAACTGTGCGACCTCTGTTCAGTGGTTGAAGACGAGCAACATCTATTGATGGAATGTCCACGTTTCGTTTCTGCAAGAAAACATCTCTACGAAGAAGTCTCTAAATCAGTCCCTCAGCCCTTCAATCTTGACCTGATCCTCCGACTTCAAGACGTGCATCATTACGATGCCATCTTTAAATATTGTAAGGACTGCAGTCTGACTTTTTGATTTAATACATATGTATATTTATATATATATATAATATATATTAATTATATATTAGTTATATATTAGTTAATTAAAAATAACAAACAAGTAAATAAAAAAAGTATATATTATATACATTTTTTTATTTACTTGTTTGTTATTTTTAATTAACTAAAGTTTGAAATGTAAATTTTGTAAATGTATTTGGTTTGAAATGTAAAGAGGTAAATTTAAATTTTCTTTAGTATGACAGGCTGAATAGTTGTACTGAAGCCAATAAAAATAAAAAAAAGACCTCTTTTGGGTACCTACAACGTATTAACGTAATAAAAATTTGTCACTTCAATTCAGCCAATGGATTCACGATATTTTGGCCGGCAGAAGTGACTATTTGACACTTGATTTCATCGTTTTTTACTGGCGCCTTTTAATGGTAGAAATGACCAAATGATACGAAAAAAGCACTTGGTCATTTTTGCCCGGAGAATACAAATGGGGTTGAAAGGGTGGTTCGGGATACTATAAGGGTTCTTTCTTTGAACCCTTTATATTTTGATAACCAAGAAGTTAATAATACTAGAGTGTAGAGGAGGCTCATGTATAATGGACTCGCTTACTTCTGCCTCGCAACGCTCGATCTATTGTTTCGAAAATGTCCAACATCAAAATTTCAAACGCATGAAAATGTTCAATGTATCAAAATGACCAATTACACAATATCCGATGTATCAAATTGTCAGATGTATCAAAATATCCAACCTATCAAGTTTCAGAAGTATCACTACACCGTGCACTGTCCATCCAACTTAGGAGAATTTTTCATATCCCCCTGGACACTGGCTGACCACGTTTTTATTTATTTTATTTTTTAATTTTAGTTTTTCAATTTTTTATTTTACAACGTCCAGATCTGAAAAACCGTGAGTGGTTCGGATAAAGTGGTTTCACTTGTATAATAATAAACGGGAGGCTCAAACTAGGCTTCCCTTCCCCGCGACAGGATCTAGAGATGAAGGGAGTGCATTCGCCGTGCCAGGGAATTTTCCGCAAGAATTAAGCCGCGACCGCCTTTGACTGGCCAGCCGAGGCGCTCCTGCGAGACGGTCACGGTGGAAATTGAACTCTCCAGCCTCGCGAGGGGAGCGTATCTTCCATCAATTTCGCTCGATCGGGCGAGCCGTACAAACGACACGGATTGGAAACCGAATCGAGAACCCGATACAGAAGCGGAGGTCGGGATTATAAAGATAGACGGTATAAAGGAAGGAGCAATCCACAGAGTTGTCTCTGGTGTAGGCCTTTTATTTTATGTACATTTTTTATCTAACGGCAGTTATACATGCCAAGTTGATGGTCACTAAAGCTTCCTCACAAAGATCCAAAGCATTAGTTGGTAAAAGAACCATTGATCTTATAAGTCGTGCCACTGTTGAACAATGTACTCATCCTGATAAATAACAAAAACTTTCCTCATTTGAATACTGATTACCCATCTGCATACAAAAAGGTCAATACATGCAAGCAACCGATTTGCTTGTACAAAAACTTATTCTACAGATTGAATTTTCGCAAATATAAAATGAGACGTTCTAGGTGAGAAAACCAACTCATCTTTATTCCAATCTTTTCTTGGAGCGTGTTATTATAAAATAACATATTGTTAGGTTTTACATTTTAGGAACAAACTGTAAGTACTAGTCGATGTCAAAACCTAAACTGAATTTTCCATTCATTGTATCCAAAACCAAATCACAACTAAGTAACAAAACACGTGTATAAATACTCCCTCCTCTCCTTTTTGAGTTTTTCTTCAATGATCATTTTAACCTCCCATAGCAGCAGATAATCCTCTTTCGAAATTTAAGGATTTGATCTCCTTGTCACCGGTTTCTTTTTCCCTGCCTCTCTTGCCACCAACCGTTCTTACAATTTGCAGCATTTTTCACAAATACCTTAGCATGTTTTCGGTACTTTTTTATTTAAAATATAATTTAAGAACTCTTCGGTAATTTCCTCTCGGTAACTTTTTTCAAAACCATGCAAAACTTGTTGAAGTTGAAGCAATATTTTCCTCTGAAAGAGCTTTTGTTGAAATGAACCTTTCCCACTCGAGTTTTTCTTTGATCGTGTATTGAGTTGTATTATCGCTTCGTACTTTCCTCTTTCCTTTGATTTGAACCAGAAAAATATTATTCTGAATGTTCGAAACCTTTTCCAGTATCAAAGAGGTTAAGCTTGTAGTGGACGACTCCAAAATAATTTAGTTACTAACAAGAAGTAAGTTTTTCAAGGATTTTTCTTTCACACTCAAGATCTTTCTTAGCATTAAATTTAAGAGTAAAAGTACGTGTTGAGAAGTGCAGGTTTATTAATATTATAGTAGTGTTTTTTAACTATGAATGATGACGTAGGTAACTTCATTCAAGAAGATACGTTTTGTAATTGAAATCTCGAATTAAATTTTATTTATTTTCATTTATTTAATTTTTTATTTTTATTTATTCAAGGGAAGTTGATAATGTTTTTTCGGACTGATGGAATCCCCTTGAGAAGTAGTCAGTTTCATGCCTAGTTCCTCAGCTTCTAGTTTAGGCTTAGAATCATCGAAAAACATTAAAACTTATCTGATGTAGGGAAAAATACGCAAAATCCATGGCACAGTTTGTGTATTAGGTTTTTACGAACATTCTAAAATAAAATTAAGGCGATAAGTTTTTCAATAACGGAGATAATGAGGGATTTGTGCCGAAAAACATCGTTTTTCAGGAGACGCCATTTTCAGAAGTTATTATTGTTCCCTCCTGATGACACAACATCCCGCAGGCTTCAACTCACTTCATCTTTTACACATCTATTTATTTAGATGTCTCTATCTAGACTGTAGTATCCATGACTTAGAAAGATTAGAAAGAAGAAGAGGAAAACTTATCAGTTTTGTTTACTTCTTGATTCTTTGCGATTTTTAGGACGTCCCACAGTAAGACTTCGGCGTCCTTATGCGATCGATCTGGGGTGAAGGAGGACAACACTCAACAGAAAAAAAAATAACCACACAATAATCCGTTTTAGACCATTCTGAATCCAAGTCCGCAAAAAAACCATAGGTGTATGTCTGTGTGTGTATGTGTGTGTGTAACAAAATCTTGTGTACTCTGCCCAGGCCTTAGTTCTCAACCGATTTTCCTGGTTCTTTTTTTGTTCGTCGCGGAAAACTATCTAGTTGTGCACTACGTCGCCGGAATTTCGAATTTTGCCTTTTAAGGGGAGGAAAGGGGGGGTTAATGCTCGAAAAACGTGCGTTTTTGGGCATAATCTTGTGTACTCTGCCCAGGCCTTAGTTCTCAAACGATTTTCGTGGTTCTTTTTTCGTTTGACGTGAAATACTATCTAGTTGTGCACTACGGCGCCGGAATTTTGGATTTTGCTTTTTAAGAGGTGGAAAGGGGTTAAGGCTTAAAAAACGTGCGTTTGCGTGCATAATCTTGTAAACTCTGCCCAGGCCTCAATTTCCAACCGATTTGCGTGTTTCTTTTTTTGTTTGACTCAAATAACTTCCGAGTTGTACATGATTTTACCAGAGTACCAAAATTCGAAGGGGAGGGGGTGAGTGGGGGGATAATATTCACAAAATATCCGATTTTTCAATATTTTGGTTCCTTTACTGCTTACTAATTGTACCCAAGCTTTGAAATTGAGGAAAAATTCTCATTGTACCTCCGGATTTCCATGAATTATTCTCTGTACCACTATGGAACTAATAGTGGTGCCACCATGGTGCCAGGACATGGTGCCATGATGCCATAAACCGCTTATTTCGTGTTTTTTTTTTTTTGTGTTTCACCTTGAATACGGATGTGAACTTCGACGGACTGCCTACCAAAACTAACAGATGAAAGTTCAATGTTACGACGTATTTCCGCTTTGGTGCCAGACCGGCACCATTGTTGGTGGTGTTGAGGGGGGGGGGGGACTCGAATTCGCATGTTGGGTGTCGTAGATCATGGATTTTGAATTGCTCTTCAGATTCGAGGCTCCCACGCCGCTAGAAATGTTAAGGTGGATAATGGTGGGGGGGGGGGTCACTATTTCTTGCCTAAAGTAATAAATAAATTACATCGAGTGAAACAGTTTTATCGCTTAACAACTGGTTAAACTGATCTAATGCTTATCCAATGGGACGTCCCCTGGACTACATGCATTACTAAACAATATGTTTTGTTGTGATTTCGCCGTGCTTTGTGTTTTTTGTTGAATTCTCGCTCTCTCTTTTGATTTCTACAATGAAACGTTCAATTCAATCGTTTAGAAATCGAAAAAATGCCTCAACGAACACATTGCCGGATTGAAATACTTGAAGTTCGGTCCAAAAATGTTATCCACAACGAAGTTATTTTTGCCAATTCACAGCAAGAAAATCTATATTTATTCGGCAAGAAAAAATCGACATTTTTTCTGCTCTCATCAAGCAAGACTTAGGCTTCTCCTTTCAAAAAACCCTCAACCGAATGGACTCAAGAATACACAAAAAAAGTGGGTGTGGCACATAGCTTCCTCGTATCGTATAGATGATACGATGCATAATAGTTAATCTCAAAACATCAATCTCTGAATACCTTGCACTACCCTCATTGGGGACCATCTACACGAAATATGAACAATCCTTTTTGTGATATTTATGATATATATTTTGTGTTGTTTTTGTGATATCACGCATACATGATACCACCCTAGTTGATCTATAAATCGATCAATTCATGAGCATAATCAATCTATATGTACCTCAAATCGCATTGTCGTGGCCTGTCCCAGAGTCAGCTTTTCAACATTCCCGAATTTTTCTCTGCCAGTGATAACGTTTCACGGTAATCGTTTTCATTCACAATTGTTTAAAAATAGATATTGAACCACAATATGCTTGAAATCTGTCGATCAAACGGGTAATATACAAGCAATATGTTACTAAAGTTTGCCCCATAGTTTTCTCTTCATTGTCATGACCTATGAAATTTATAAAATCAAATTTTGAGCAACTTAAGGGTTATCATGCATGCTCACACATCAGAACACCTTTATATTAGACTCCCGAAGGTAGTTTAAAAAAATTTAGGGGAAATTGAGAAGGTAAAATTTTTGAAATTTCCAACTGTAAATTGTCCCGTAGTTTGAGAATCACCCAAAAATATTGAAATTTTAAATTCAAAACAAAAGTAATGAGCCGGTATTTATTATCCTGGTTACCTGGATAACCAGGTGATCGTGTTATAAACATTTTAGATTTCCTAATTTCATTCATTCTTACGTGTACTTTTGGATCGTTGAGTTCTGTGTAATAAAGCCTTCCTAAAGGTAAAGTCTTTCTTTCACATCAATTTATTACACAGAACTAATGGAACGTCTCCTACGACCTGAAACACTGAATCTCGACCCCGCGTCAACATCAGCTGCTACAACTTGGGATCATTGGCATCACCGATTCCAAAATTTCACGAGAAGCGCCAAGGCCGAGGAAGATGAAAAACTCATACTTCTTATCAACTACGTTAAGTTCTGATATTTACAAGCACATTAGAGGCTGTTTGACCTACAATGACGCGATTGCTGTGCTGAAATCTGTTTTCGTAAAACCAATCAGCGAAGTTTACGCAAGGCACCAACTGTTCATTCGAAAACAACAACCTGGCGAATCCGTGGACAAATATCTCGAAGAGCTCCGGCTTTTGAGTCGAGACTGTCAGTTCAAGGCAGTCACGGCAGAAACAAATCGAGATGATTGTATTCGCGATTCGTTTATCAGAGGATTTTGAGTCCTGCGATCCGCCAACGATTATTAGAAAATACCCCTACCATTTCTCTCACTGACGCTCATACTCAAGCTAGGGCCCTAGAACTAGCCCAACAGCATGCTCAATCCTACCAAGAGCATCCCCTGATGGTCAATGCTGTTGCTGGGTCTGACGAAGATCCTACTGACGAAATTGGACCTTCTACGTCAGCCCCGGTCGTTCGCAAATGTTTCTTTTGTGGTGGTTCTCCTTTTCATCCTCGTGATAAATGCCCTGCCAAAGAGGATACATGCCCTAGGTGTAATAAGAAAGGGCACTGGCCCCATGTTTGTAAATCAAAGTCAAGTTCTGAAAAGAAATCACACCCAAAAACAAAATCAGCTCCTATCCTTTCGACAATCGAAACCTGCTCATTCGCTGCGTCCAAGGTGAAAACCACTGTGCGGGTAGCAGGTCGAGCGATACAAGGAATGTTAGACTCTGGTAGCGACATAAGTTTAATTAACGAGTCTACTGCTCTAGCTCTACACTTGAAAATCCAGCCAACTAACCAAGAGGTTGGATTAGCTTCAAATTCGCATCGAGTCTCGATAGTAGGACATTGCATCACTGATTTGTCCATGCTCAACAATCATTACTCAGCCGTTCGACTCTCAGTTCTCCCAGATCTATGCTCTGAAATCATTATTGGTAGAGATGTACTACAACTTCACTCCAGTGTTCAGTTCGATTTTGGAGGGTCAAGAGCACCATTAGAAGTATGTGTGTTTGAAGCTGCGAAAGTCGAACCTGCTAAATTGTTTTCTAGCCTATCAGGAGACATCAAACCGATCGCAATCAAGTCTCGAAGTCATCCGGACGCAGATAGCAAATTCATTGAAGCTGAAGTGAAGAAGTTATTAGCTGATGGAGTCATTGATAAAAGTATTTCCCCATGGCGGGCTCAGGTTCATGTAGTTGAGGGATTCCACAAACGACGAATGGTAATTGACTATTCTCGAACCATCAACAGATATACTGACCTAGATGCTTATCCACTTCCTCGAATTAACACCATAGTCAACAAAGTCGCTGGATACAACGTTTATAGTTGCATCGATTTAAGAAGCGCTTACCACCAAGTCCCAATCCCAATCGAGGATCGCAAATATACTGCATTCGAAGCTTGCGGGGATCTTTACCAATTTACGCGAATTCCGTTTGGAGTAACGAATTGAGTTGCAGCATTTCAACGATGTATAGACGAAGTAATTCGAAAAGAGCAATTAACTGACACATTCGCTTATCTGGACGATGTGACAATATGCGGAAAAACCCAACTCGAACATGACACCAACTTGGACAAATTTGTCGCTGCTGCTCGCAAATATGGCCTCACGATCAACAATGAAAAGAGTCATTTTTCCCTCAGGTCTATATCCCTGTTAGGGTATACAATCAGCGAGCACATGCTACGTCCAGATCCTGCCAGATTGACACCCCTACGGGATTTACCAGTCCCTCTCGATGGGCCCACTCTCAAACGAGCTATGGGAATGTTTTCTCACTACTCGAGATTCATTCAAAATTTCTCAGAAAGAATTAGGCCACTGACTACTTCAAGTCATCCATTATCAAAAGAAGCTCAACAAGCGTTCCACGATTTGAAGAAGGCTATTGAAGAAGCCAGCATAGCTTGGGTGGACAACGAAGCCCCATTCTGCGTGGAAACAGATGCTTCCGACTCGACTATTGCTGCTACTCTCTCGCAATCCGGTCGACCCGTAGCTTTTTTCTCGCGTACTCTGTCGAATTCCGAACTTCGTCATTCATCGGTTGAGAAAGAAGCCTACGCGATCGTGGAATCTGTACGATATTGGCGGCATTTCTTGTTGGGTCGTCACTTCACATTGATTACAGACCAACGGTCGGTTGCTTTCATGTTTTCAACTAAACATAAAAGTAAGTGTAAAAACGAGAAGATTATGCGCTGGCGATTGGAGCTCTCCTGCTATACATATGACATCACTTACCGTCCCGGAACTGACAATTCTGCTGCAGACGCTCTCTCACGAGTCTGTTTCGTAAATTCAAAGGAGAAACTCCAAGCCCTACACCAATCCCTTTGTCATCCAGGAGTCACTCGTTTTTATCACTGGTTGAAAAGTAAAAATTTACCATTTTCTGTCGAAGAGGTGAAACAAATGATACCGTCATGTAAAGTTTGTGCCGAACTGAAACCACGATTTTTTCGTCAGCAGGGTACTTTGATAAAATCCACCAAACCCTTCGAGAGGCTGAATATTGATTTTAAAGGCCCTCTGCCATCGCAGTCAACAGGAAAACGATATCTTCTGACAATTGTGGACGAATATTCACGCTTCCCTTTTGCGTATTCCTGCTCGGATATGAGTGCAAATACTGTCATCAACTGTCTTCAGAATTTGTTTAGCCATGTGTCATATATCCATTCAGATAGGGGTACATCCTTCATGTCTGAACAGTTGAAAGAGTTCCTCACTTCCTACAGCGTCGCTACTTGCCGTACGACTGCGTACAATCCTCGGGGTAATGGACAGGTGGAGAAGTACAACGGCATTATATGGAAGACGATTGAGCTAGCACTGAAGAGTAAAGGACTACCCATCACTCATTGGAATGACGTCCTCACCGAAGCGCTACATTCCATCCGCTCATTGCTATGTACCTCCACGAACAATACCCCTCATGAACGCATGTTTTCCCACCAACGCCGTTCTGCCAATGGGGATTCAATACCTACGTGGCTGTTGAAACCTGGACCTGTATGGTTGAAAAGGTTCAATAGATCCTCAAAATTTGAACCTCAAGTGGAGGAAGTGGAACTTCTGGAAGGAAACCATGAATATGCCCACATCAGGTACCCCGATGACAGAGAAACCACTGTCTCTACTCGTC
Organism: Apolygus lucorum; assembly: GCA_009739505.2. Classification (NCBI taxonomy): domain Eukaryota; kingdom Metazoa; phylum Arthropoda; class Insecta; order Hemiptera; family Miridae; genus Apolygus; species Apolygus lucorum. The sequence goes on along the minus strand of CM019179.2, from coordinate 28,424,045 downwards.
ACCTCGCCCCGACTGGGCTAGATCCAATTGTGCAGCCAGATAGCTCGCCATGTCCAGGCCTATCTACTGCCGAACAAGAGATTCAACCGACGGAGGGAAGCGAGCCACATGAAACACCAATTCAAGAACAGAACAGCCCTAATCAGATAGTTCATTGTCCAGACGAAGAATCTCCAACACAGTTGAGGAGAAGTACCCAGGATCGAAGACCTCCTAGTTATTTGAAAGATTATGTGTAAATCCTGAGTGCGGGAGATTGAGCCGGTATTTATTATCCTGGTTACCTGGATAACCAGGTGATCGTGTTATAAACATTTTAGATTTCCTAATTTCATTCATTCTTACGTGTACTTTTGGATCGTTGAGTTCTGTGTAATAAAGCCTTCCTAAAGGTAAAGTCTTTCTTTCACATCAAGTAACATTTCGCCAATTTTACAAAAGTTTAGGTACCGAAACATAGGTAATAATTAGATGTCTTTAGAGGTGCATTCCACTGAATGATGAATCTAAATCGTCACTGTCATTAGCGCTGCAGATGCTGGAGAGAGCGCTTCCACAACTCAGTTCCATAGCGTTAGATGTGCTTGGTACAGCATTAGGTATCAGTTTTGTGGATGGTGGTCGTGTCAATGAAGTTATCCCTAATCAGATACTGGTTGATGACTTCATAATCTTTCCTGTTGATATGAAAAATGCGAGGATGTGGTTTTTTTCCTCTCCACACTTTCCCGCGACTTTAATTTTTCTAAAAGCTTTCTATTCGTATTGAAAATTTCATAGAAAAAAAAGTCGTGGCTAGTCGCGGCAAATTCCAACGGGATTGAGTCAAGGGATAGTGCCAGAAAACATTCATCAAGTGCTCTAATTCCTCATTTCTCCTCTTTTTGAGAAATTCACTATTTAATGTTAAGGTTTAAGAAGAAAAATTGGGAATTATTATTGTGATGATTTTACCGAGTGCTTATGGGAAATTCATACTTCAAAAATGATTAAAAAAACGTGAATAAAGCACGTAGTTATGCCGTGACTCATCATGAAGAGCAATAAGACCCAACTTGTTGAAATGACGGTATCCGCACTCATAATGAGCAGGTAGTTCATCGTTAGCGTTTTCGGTGAAATGAGTTATTAACATAAATGATCGCGGAACTTGCCCTTTGGTGATCCGTAGGAGGCTTGTGAGGTCAGGAAACCTATTTAAACGTGCTCAAAGACTATCTGAGGATAGGTTCTTGCTCTCCTTTCCAATACTAATAGACGGTCGTTTTTTCAATTTTTTACACATACTCACAGTACCTACTGTGGGACGGGGGTCCACTAGCTGTCCTCTGGAGCGCGCAGCTCTATGTTCACAGAATTGTTTAACCTACTTCCTCTTGATATTTTTTCAAATTTCTTTTCGCAACTTATTCCCTTCGGGCCTTATTACCTATAATACATTATGTTATAATGTATTTTAATAAACAATTTTTTTCCAAAAATCGATTTTTTCACGTTTTTTTGTTGCAATTTCTGACGTTTTTAGTTAATTTCATTTAATTAATTTTTTCAGCACGTCAATGTTTTGTAGAGACGAAGTTTTGATGTTGAAGGTGCTGTTTGTTATCTGTATTCGCATTAATCTATGTTTGTTGAACTGTGAATTATGAGTGTTAAGTTACAATAAATTGAATGAAGTTGAATGCAGATTCATGAACGGAACAATAACGAATAAGTATATTTTTAACAAATAAATCAACAGGTGAGGGAATTTGGAACAGGTGAATAATAATTTGGAATTTTGAGTAACCTAAATATGAATCAAATATTAAATAAACGACGCCACAGTTTAACGTAGAATGTAACTGCACTTGTGTTATCTGCCAACGCCTAATTGGAGGGCGGCATTTTAAAAATCATGTGGAAAAAAACCAATACTACTAGTAGAAAATGCAAGAATGTACGCAAACCTACTTGTCGTAATGGAATGCGTGTTGCCGAACAGATATGAAATTCTTTTGTTGGGAAATTAATTTACAAACATTCATTTTCCAGACCACAATTGACAGTTCAATGCGGCAATAACATAAATCTTTCACGAAGGTCGTTAAAATCGAGGAATTCCGCGTTTGAATTGGAGTTCGCCAGTGGACCCAGTTGGAAGTTTTCGAAATGCGTGGTCAAATAATCACGGAACAATTCGAAGAGATTAAAAATGACGAACGGACCTAGGAACATCGAGAGTGCGCGAGGGGGCAACTGACCTGCTATGTTCACCCTGAGGACATTTAGCCGTAGACGATAATTATTGCAGATAATGGCCGCAGTGCGGGAATTCCAGCTCATTCCCGAGCTCTGCCATTCCAAGCATGGAAAGACATGTTTCATTTTTCTGCTTTTAGTGCATTTTTGTAAATTTGACGCATTCACGTCCTTGTTCATTCACGGCAACAAATAAAGAGATATATATCTATTTATATTATTGCGTCCACTTTTCCATGACTCATGTCGGGAATTTCAATTAAGCCTGAAAAGCCTGAAAACTCATCAATGTTTAAATTAGTTGAGACTTTATACAGGGTGTACCAGAAAATGTGGTCAATACTTCACAGTAACATACACTTTTTACTCAACTTAAAATCCGACTTTATTCACATTTCAGATTTTTTACGTGATTTTGCCCTTATATCACTAAAACGACGGTTTAACTATCATAAGTAAGTTTAAATCTGAGGATACCTTTAAAAAGAGCGTTAAATTTGCTTTCACTCTAATGTCAAACTAAAATTTTCTAACATTTCTAAAATGCCCAAGCTTGAAAACATTTTATATATAGGTATTGTTTTTTCATTAATTTGAAATAGTGACGATTTTAAAGAATTGTTTGACAACATCCAGAGCTCTGTAGAACCAACCGTTTGCTAATGATGATTATCAATTATTCAATTTATTAACATAATCACTGTTTTTACCTCGGGAATCGAGAGAATTATCACGGCACTATACACAGCACAAGAACGGGTTTTATTTTACAGAATAATTGCGGTATAATCGGAAATAAGCAGCACTCAAATGTAAACGGGAAAATGGTTCTACATCGAGATCTGAACAGAGCTAAAGATGGTGGAACGGGCAGGCAGTTACAAAATGTGAACCGCTCTGACTTAGCACTTTCGGGGAAATAGACTAATACCGTACTTTTAATGTTCTTTAATTGTATTTATATTTACTCGTACTGGTTCTCATATTCCGGTTTATGACAGGTGGGGATTTGGCTTTTAAACAGGGTGTGAACGGGGCGGTAGCGCTGGCCTCTGTGCGCGGGCTTTGGAACTAACGGTCGGGAATGGCTACTGTAGCGCTTTTTGTTCCTCACGGCTAGGAATAGGCGGGAGGTACAAACAATCATAATAACTGATTCTTCATCAATCTAAAATAGAGTTTAAAGTTTAGGAACGATTGAGACAATCCAGAGCTCTGAATCTAAATGAGAGTTGATTGTGAAATTAATTAATTATTATCATACGTGACCTGCCTACGAGCCTCCTGAGGATCCCTCGATAAAACAATATACAGGTATTGTTTTTTCATTAATTTAAAATAACAACGATTTTTAAGAATTGTTTGACACCACACAAAGCTCTGTAGAACAAACTGTTTGCTAATGATGATAATTAATTATTTAATTTAATAATATACTAATAATTACTGATTTTTCATCAATTTAAATTAGAGTTTATAGTTTAGGAACGAATGAGGAAATCCAGAGTTGATTTTGAAATTATTATTATCACACGTGACCTGCCTACGAGCCTCCTGAGGATCTCTCGACAACCCCCCTCCCCAATCCATCCTTAGGGTCCTTTGTTGAATGTCCTCCCTTGACTCGCACAAGTGACTATAACTGGGCCGAAAATGCGATGTTTTTATTCCTCTGAACGGAACTTTAGGTCATTCAGTTGTGCTTTCTAAACACAACTAAAAACCAAATTTCGTAGTGAAGGCACCCACAACTTTGATTATGCTGTTCTGCTGGTAGGTAGATTCTATCTACAGGTATGCGCTAGTAATGGCAAAGCCGATTTCTGTTCTTGAGTAAAATGCTCTTCGTCCAATCTGGGGATGCGAGAACATTTGAACTAACAAGGATCGTAATTTGTCACAGCGAAATATTCGTGGCTCCCCTAATGCAATGGACCATTTCGAAATATTAGGATTTTCGATTTTATGATTAATGAATGAGCACCTACCAAAGAGCAGGTTTTGAGGATTTCTTTTTTATACTACTCACCAAGTTATAAAAATCTTCTCAAGTCGGTATGTTAGGAAATTAGAGGCAATTTTACGCGATTCGAGATGTCAATGAATCATATTCATGCTATTCAATTTATAGGTCCATTCGTCATTGGATGATGAATGACGGGGACTCACTGCCGGGTGGCAAACACTTGTTGTCGATCGAACTCGTCAAGAAGCAGATTGAGGCGACGGCCACAATAACTGATTAACGTTTATTCAGCGATCAACGTTCAAATTCGGTCCTTCAGTTCTCGCCCTAATTGTCTATTGCTTTCCTAATCGTCGAACCCGTTGGCGGAGTTCGGTCTCAGTTCAACCTCGTTTTCCTTCTATACGCTGAGACCCTCTCACCGCGCTCATTCATCAACCGTCGAGTCAATTTCACCCCGATCAATAGTAGAGGGTTAAGTGTTGACGCCATGGATAGTTTGACGCATTCAAGCTTTAGTTACTATTTCCGGCAATCTAAGAAGAGTAAAATATAGGTACTAGAAAAGGCACATCTCTAATGAAGGGGAGTGAGAGGAGTTGAGCTGTCTATTTATGACCTTAAATTTTGATTTACATCTCTCGTATTTAAATCAAGTACGCAGTAGAGGAAAAAATTAAGTGGATCTGGTGTGTGTGTCGTTTGTTTGATCTAAATGTTATTTTTACCCCATTCCTTTTTCTAATTGCTTTTATTTGAGGAAAGTGTACTAGAAATTGAAGAGAATACAGGGAGAGGAACGCAATGGTTACGAGAAATGTTTGACAAGTGGGTGTGGCCCATACCTTCCTCCGTAACATGATTGTGTAGGGGATCCTTACTGAAGCGTCGAAACATGAAAAAAGGGGTCTGCATCAACATGGGGTTAGTTAACACCATTTTTTCAAACTTATGGAAAATCGAAAAAACGTTCAAAAATACAAAACAAATTGACATTTCTTTTTACTTAGGCTACGTATTTGTCACCTACTACTGCATGTTTTAGCCAAATTCCAATAAAAAATTCGCCAAATTCGTGATCCTAGATTCAACTTTAATTTGGAGTTGACTCTTTTTTGCCCCAAATGTTCTAAGCTGGCCCTATTTTTCAGTATAAGGAAGCATTGAAGAAACGAATCTTACGAAAAAGTTGGTTTATCCAAAGAAAAGAACACATAAACGAGTTTACTTATAAAATTTGAAGTTCAGAAACACTTTCAGACTTGATCTGACTAGTTACGTGGGTACTACACTTTCAGTGTATTTCTACGGTAGGTAACGTTTCAGTCTTCAATGGACGAAGCCCTTTTTGACAAGTAAAATATTGTTTTCTAAAATATAAAATGAAAACTTCAATGAAAAAAAAAGAAAAATATCCAAAACAAGTCGCCATTATAGTTATCTATCTCTACGCTCAGTTTCCCGTTACTGTTTGGGGCAACAAAGCGTCAACTCCTGGACATAGCTTCATGTTGCTCCGAAGAAACAAAGCAGCCATCTAGCGGATTTCTTGATAACTATCAATGGACGGAAACACTTTCTTGCACCAAACGAAAGAACGGTTTTTTTCTCGATGAAACGTAAGCTAACTCATTTTTCTCAAAAATGGAGTTAACTTGTTTTTGCTGCAAACCCCTTTGCCAATCTCCCTCCAAAATCTTGCAAAATTGGACAGTTAGGGAAATTTGGAGGCACACAAAATAACCTTATTCTTGTAAATTTCATGCAAACCAAACGGAAACTTTGGAGAAAATGATGTTTGTTTCAATGTCTTTACATTTGCTCATGAGCTAGATGATCCAAACTCAATGAAATTCGAGGGAATAGTCAAAACATCAGTCATACACTGCATCTGAATTCGAAAGGAAGTAAACGTTTAGATAGGGAGAAAGAAACTTGGAGGATTCTAAATGTGAAACCGTTTTTTAAAGGCGTTACGGGTAATATTTGAAACTTTTAGGGAAACGGAAAATATAACAATTTAAAAATTCAATATAAAATTTCAACTCTATTTGAATAAAAATGTTGTATCAAAATCAGTCTTATTATTTGATTTATGGACCTTGTATATCTTACATTATAGTTTTTTTGATACTGAAACATTTCTCTTACGTCTTCTTTCTTGTGTCTTCACCCGTGGCAATTTGTGGATGGCTTCACACTGCCATAACAGAATTGTGTTGAGAATGGTGCCTATATGAATAAGGAATCGTGAATAACTTTGAGTTTTCTCGTTAACAAGAAAAACTGACAAGAGCTCCTGGAAACGGAGCAAATAATAAAAATATAAAGATGTTCACAATATCTTTCTTTGCCTCTTCAATTTTAACGACCTACGCGTCAACGCATCTGTAGCGCTCTTCTTCAGCCGTTTTTTCGCTCCGCTCTTGACAATACAAGTGCTTCTTGGAAGGGCACTCAGGAGCGTTTTATTAGACGTGAATACGTGAATTAAAAGCGGAGACGACAAGATGTTTTGGAATATGTTTTGGTTTGTTATTAACAACAAGAAAAACTTGATGGGAAGTACAATAATGGGAATATTCTTCCAATTAAGTGCTTAAGACTGATTTATTAGCTTTTATCCTTCACCAGAAGGATCACCGTTTGCAATTACTCTGAGCCATCTTACTATGGTGTGAAGAGGACGTTATATAAACATATTGTTTAGTAATGCATGCATTCCAGGGGACGTCCCATTGGATAAGCATTAGTTATGAAAAGTATGGAACCGAACGAACTGTTTTGAACTATTATGGAACGAATAAGTGGAAGAAAGCAAGATCGATACTTTAGTTATGCTTAATGGGCAGCCACTAAATTTTTAGATACCTGTTGATTCAAAATGGAATGACTCTAAAGTCATGTGTGCTTCACAGAACTATTCGATGCTTTATTATCTTCAGTGCTAATTCAGCTATTCTAAAACTGTAACCATCTGAAGTCGAAAATCCAAACCAATTCATTATTTTTTAATCCATACGTTCTTCTCATCACCCTCTGCAGGACTATTATACCTAAACATCGTCCGTCGTGGGAATAGGATGAGTTCCAGTTAATCTCGTTTGGTGATTCATCCGGGACTCGAGTCTCTCAAATTATGAAGTTACCCTAATAAGTATTGCGCCCTTTAAATTATCAGATCGTTATAATAATGCAGTTACATGGGAAATGACACAAACCAGTTACAACCACTTGGAAATTCGCGTTTATGGAGATAAAGCTGAGCAGTTGTGCCTGGAGCTACCTATTCGGTCGTGGGAGGCTATAAAGATTGCTTTATCATTTCCGCAGTTGTGATTTATGTTAATTGCTCTCCCAGCGTTGTATATCACGACCCCACTTGGGGGACACAATATGGTGTCTGGTAGCATACTAATGAACCTAATAGGGCTTGTACGCAGTATGTTCACTTGAGACATCTGATTCGCTGTGAACCCACGTTGTTGGTCAATTTATTGTTACGAAACGCTGAATATCCATCTAAAAATATTGCATATCCCTTATTGGTGAATAGGTCGACATTACCGTAGCGCCGGTGGTTATTAAGATGAATTTCAACGAAGATAATCCCAAGAGAAAACTACACAAAATAACGCTATAAACTATTACACGACGGTTCATTATTTTTAAAGAGCTCTGAGAAATCTCATTCAATTCTTAAAACATCGCTGTCTGAGAGTTGTGGGCGCCTTTATAACAAAATTTAGTTCTTCGTTTAGTTCTCTTGAGGCTCAACTAGGAATCAAGGAAGCTTTTTTTTCTTTATTAAGGCACATGCAACCTTCAAGTGGTCATGGGAGCCAAAATAAATGGTTACATCAAATTATTGATTAACAATCGAAAAGGTGAGGAAAACAAAAGCTTTCACAGTTTGTAGAATAGTGACAAAGTTCTCAATTTATCGAAGATAACGTTCAACCGAGGTGAATTGTTACCCAGGAGCTCTTCTAAATTTCTTGGAGTTTCGGGTAGGAGGTTGTTGAAAATTTGGCATTCAGTCAGCAAGTGGGTAACAGTCATAGGGCATATACAGGTTGAGCAGTTAGGGGGAGGTGTTGCTTGTCGTTCCATGAGATGGCTATGCATTAGGTGGGTATCTCCTATCCGGAGGCGAGTGAGGACCACTTTCTCCTGGCGTCGGTTAAGCACAGTACAATTCGAGAGCTTTTTCGTACGACATGACGACGACCAATTCTTCACAGCTCATAGCTTTTGGTGACCCATGTTCTGCCATTCGGTTCTCCAACTGTTCCATACTTCTCTTTTTAATGAACATTGGTAGTCAGCGCATACATACAGAAATGAGGATGTGGGCTCTTCGGTTGCAATTTTTGCATTGCGATCAGCAATTTCATTTCCGGCGATTCCTATGTGTCCTGGTACCCAGCAGAGTATAACAGAAGACCCAAGATCCATCAGTCGGCTCACTTTAATAAGTACATCCTTCACTAGTGGGTGGAAGGAAGCTTGGAATTCAATTTCGAAAAAGAGAAGACAAATCTTTCGATCAGATGATACAAATGGAAATTTGCCCCACTTATTACACCAAATGATGCCTTGCACAACGGATGAGCAGGGCTGATCGTTTTTCATCGTGTTCACAAGATCCCTCTTCAACGAGCTCCGGAATTCGTGTGTGACATAAATTTCACGCCAGCCTAATGCGCTATCAAATACTGGTCTATTGATGTTTCAGTGATATCGTTCATCTCACCGGAAACTTGACCAAATCCGAAGTCTAGTCTAGAGGGTGTTTATGATCCACAGCTTGGGCTTGAGGAAGATGAGTGAGCCAAAATTGACCCATATCGAACTAATATATCCCAGGTTTCGGAGCCTGAAACATTCATCGGACAGAGGAAGAGGATATTATGGGTGAACTTGAGGGTCGTGAAAATGATAACAGATTCAGAGTTCACTTCCATCACTTACTCATCCAATGCGCCTGATTTTTTTTTTTTTTTAACTTTTAATCGAAAATAGACCTCATCCTGAAAATCTTGACACCAGCCGTTCTCTTTTTGGATGAATAGGTCTTTTTCCATGATTTTTCAAAGTTTCGAAGGTTTATGACGTCACACGCCCCTCTCGCCTGGGCGGGACCCCCCAGCCCAATGTGACGTCACAAACATTCGAAACTTTGAAAAATCATAGAAAAAGGTCTTCCCACGCTAGAAGGTCGCAGTTGGTGTCAAAATTCTCAGAATTAGGTCTAGTTTAGATTAAAAATAACAATAAACAGTTTTTACGTTATATTATGTTATTCAAGAAATATTATTTCCTGAAAGTAGTGGAGTTGTTACAGTAGTACGGCACGCATCATATTACCGAGTCTAGTGTAAGGAAGCAATGATCAAAGCAACGTCTTCGTATACTGTTAGAATACTTCTATTGCAATCAGGCACATATTTATTGTTGATATACAAAACCATAATTTGTGCACCCAATAACATTGTTACTGATGCTATATACATTATTACTGATGCTATATTTTTCGTAGTTCATAGATTCCCACTAAGAACTCAACTCAAACAGGAAACACGGTTACTTTATCCGGAATCCAGTCATAATTGTTTCGGATTCGTATGTAAGCAGAAGCACGGTGAGCAAATGTCAGGCAGAGCAATGTGTACTGTGTCGACCAATCAAATAAAAGACAGAGAATTCCACACTTTGACGTTCAACGTTTACCGGACAGGCTTCAAATGTTTGGTTACAAGGATTTTCAGAGGGAAGTTGACAACGACAGGAATAACGGTCAGTACAATTTTGCCTCAACAATTGAACGGGTCAGCTTCGATGGGATTGCAAGTGGTACAGCAGATGAGTGAGTGTAGGTGCTTATCAGATTCATTCTTCAAATGAATACTTCTATGGTGAGAATGATGGAATCTTCATTTTGGGAAACGTAGAAAACAAAAAACTTATAAACAAAAGGAAACCTTCCTTTTAACTTTTCGATGATTTTAAGTGAAATTTCATTTTATTTTATTACCTACTTGTTGTACATGGCCGAATCTTTAGGTTCAACTCACTAAGTATCGCATTTAGCTGTGCTTAGTATTCTATAACTTCAAAATCCAGCTAGTTGAATTCAATTGACATGATACAATATAAATATCATGACTTCATACTCAACATTACAACATTCATTCTTTTTATCCATAAATTCTCAATTGTAACACTACTTTTATCAATCAATCAATACGTTTATTTGCAATACAAAAACATTGCAAAGAGTTGCGCCCCACATTATTAATAATTAGTAGATATAAGCAGCAGAGTAATAAAGAAGAAATAATAAGAAAAAACTTCATAAAAATAAGAAAAAATACAGTTTTCGAAAGTGGGAAAGAAATTAAAATATATTATCGTCGTCATATTAATTATTGAGTATTGACTCAATGGCTCAGAACTATTATTCATCGCCTATATTAATAAGTTGTTGCCGTCGTTCTATTCATTCAATGAGAATGATCTTAGCCTCAAGGAATGCACTACATAATCGTGGATATCTTGATATGAAGCCGGGGAACCGAGCACCAGCAGGTGTTCCAGGGTACGGTAGTCCGAGAGCAAAGGCCTGGCTGTGGGGCCCCGGGCAAGGTGGCTGAATAGTTGGGAATGAGAGGAGCCAGGTAGAAGTTCTTGTGGTAGGCTTGTAGAGAGGGCACAGAAACAGCATCAGCATAACAGAAAGAGCATCACTGACTCAGCCTCATTCCTATTGCAGTTCATGCATCTTTCGGTGCAGTCAATGACGTATTTCAGGCCCCGGGTGTAAAACAGCAGGCGGAGAGGCGGAGCTGGGCTCTACTGTTATCACTAAAGTATGTTAGCTAATAGGGATTATCTTAATCTTTCCCTTTCTCTGGACAGAATAGAAAAACTAGCATTCTCTACTTGGTCCCTTCCTTTCCTAATCCCTTCACCCAGACATTATGAATAGGACATCTGAATGACTTTAGAACTCTGAAGATGATGTCCTTACATCGAAAGCGCTTGCCTCTGTACTTGACTTAATGGTTACGACGGATTCAACAATGAGGTGGGTACGTTAACGAATTAATGTATTCTCGGATTCTAAATTAATCCCGTAATGACCAGAAAAATAAAATTTGTGATTCTCCTTTAGAGTGCATGAAATATGTGATCCTTCATTAAAGTTCATGAAAAATATGAGCCATCGTATATACTTAAAAGCACCTATTTACAATTACCCACAAAATTCTAAGATCCATCTTTGAATAATGGATGATCCCTCTAAACTTGAATATCATTACCATTAGGTACCTTCCAAATATCTCCAGGTAATACAGTTCCTTCCAGTTTAGTCACAAAACGTATTCAAAGCAGTTGACAGCTCATAATATTAAACTGCCAAGTATCACGTTTCCCAGGGAAGTGCTCTTAGAGCACTTAATATTTGATATGCCAATCGAGATTCATTACCCGGAGTTGAGATAGTCTTTACTGGTTAAGTACTCCTATTGTCGCCAAATACTTTTGTTTTTGGACAGTCGCCGATTCTCTAGGCCATTGTCTTTGATGTTATCATCATAATTAGTTAGATTGGACGTATTTACATGGCACCTGTAGTAGTGGAATGTAGTCGATTAGATTTTAGAAATGAGTTTAAACTTGTAGATTTATTCAAATTTGATCCTGGAATGTATTAGCATGGAAAAAGAACATGAGTTGAATCAATCAACATTAAAATCCTGTGATTCACAGTTTTATTGGAGAGGGAGTATGTGCCGTAAATATTTATAACAGAAAATTATTAACCATAAGCAGCCAATGGCAAGACGATAGATACCATAGATACCAAGAAAAACTTCCGGATAGGGTATGCCAAGAAGTAAAGTCCTATCTTCAAGTGTGCAGTGCACTCGAGAAGATGCATCTTTGGAAGGGTTAGATAGGACGTATTTCGTTAGTATACTTCAGCGAACTGTAGATTAGGCACCTCTTTCAAGAGTTCTTGAGATCGTACGTTGTCGTACGACATTTCTAGTTGCCTCAAGAAATAATGCCACAAACTGCATTGCAGTATCAAACTGGCTAAAAGAATAAGAATCGGCTTTTTATTCGTGAGTCTTCTCATTAGGATGGCAGAGTATAATTTCCACCCAATTAAGACAACGTGTTTTCCTTCCTCGCCAATTCAATATTCGATCGTTATCTAACTGCTAAGGATTTTCTTCTGGATTTTAAGGTTAACACCTAGAAGGTCTCCAATGAAGGAGAGAACAGGACTTTTCTGAAGTATTCCGCTACGACGTACCGAATAGGCTCCAAGTTGATAATTTTTCGATTTCACCACGATCTGGAAGGTTGTTGTGGAAGGAACAATTAAACTTATCATAGATACGATGTTCATTAATTCAAAAACTATCAATGTGATCGTGAAGATAGAAAGAAAAAGCTGAAGACGACAGAAAGTATCTTCATAATAGAAAATCTCTACAATTATCAATTGCTCAACAATACCACAATCTATCATTATTGTCCACCAACTTACAATAATAATTTTATTACAGTTAATTAAGTTATTAAGTTAATTAAGTTTTATTAAGTTAATTACAATAATTAATTACAGTTATAATATTATTATAATAACCAATATTAAATACATTATAAATTTTAACTTATATTAATATTATTAATTTGTATTAATTGTTCACCAATGTGTTCCAACGTGAGGAAGGTATACTTCCCACCCAACTTGGTTGACTTTTATTGAAAGTTCTAAACAACTTGTTGATGGTTCTTATTTCTTGGAGTTAACATTAGTTTTTGACTGACTTCAAAACAGCAGAAACCAAATGAAAGGTTTGACTTCAAAGATTGACTTGAAAAACCCCCACATATTCTAGGACGATGAAAGGCCCCACGTTCACACCCGTACCAACGTACAACTAATTCATTTTTATTTCAAAAATCACCATTCCCGCCTCATACGCTCCATTTGCCTGAAGAACTTCTCAGAAACCCTTTTAGACAATAAAAGCACTCCAGGGGACAGTGAGAAATGTTTTCTAAAGCAGGCAGGAGGGAGGAAAGGTAATCATGTTCGAGGTAAGTAAAGTGAAAGGGCGGCTCCCGCGAAATGCCGGAATACATTTGCATCGGAAGGAGGGCAAAGCAACCTACTCACTCCGCTCTCGAGCTAATGTATGTATCTATTCTTTAATTTGCACTTGAAAGGGAGTCCAAGGAAGTTCCTTTGAATCAAAAGAACGATTACTTAGCCATTCAGTGGCTGAAGAGGAATGAATATTAGGGACCACGAACTCCTAATGGCTGAAGGACCTCGCATTTCTATCAGTCCTCTCTCGAGGTGGGGAAGAATATTGATATGATTTAACGTTATCTGTTGAACTTTCCTACTTAAGAAGTGAACACCGATGAGTATGGAATCCGAATCAATTTCGAAACTGATTACTAACGAAGAATGTCAAAGAAATTGCAAAATTTCTTTGTTTTCCGGATTTTTTTCTAATTTCAAGATTGTTTTTCCACAATCTTATCGTAGTATTCACGCAGCCGGTCAACGTGGGCCCTTCGAAACCAAAAAATGTCACTTTCATTTTCCTATCCACTTATGCCGCCTGAATGGGATTTTTTTCCTAGTCAAGCAAGTTTCGTTGGCTGGAGTCAACCAAGTGAAGTCGAAAAGAAAGAGGAAGATGTAGGCATTGGTGTCAACATTATCATTAATCAGTGGAATTATTGAAGATGACCAGTAAGTTCCTACTGATCCATCCTTCTTGGCACTGAATTAGTTCAGTCTGCTGATAAACCAATGTTCGAGATCATCTCTGCTCGTTTTAATTTTTTCAAATCATAGCCCTGAGCAAAGAATGGACCTGAGTGCAGCATGAGTAAGTGAACTATTATAACATGTTTTCTATTTTCGTAGTGTGATATTACTTTTGAGTAGTAGAAGTTTTACTTAGATGGAAAATGGATGTCCTTCAAAATCAATTTTTTTCTTTATCTACTAAACAGAGTGTTCCATCCCAAACGGGTGGACCGCAAAATTTCGAGATGTCTCTTAGCAATTTTGTTTAAACCCCTTTTCCCCAAGTTTTTCAATTTAATTTTTTTTCATGTTTTCGACGTATTATCACTAATTTTTTGTAAATCGTTCATTTATTTTACAGCATAGTACACGTGAAATACATTTCATTTGAACGCTACCCCCCCATGTGAGGAAAATCTCGTGCTTGGGGTAGGAGTTGACTTGAACATAAAATTTACAGCATGGGAAATACATAAATATAAAGTGCAGAAAAAAATAAGTTATAAACAATTTTTTAATTGCTAATTTAATCGTGTGTAAGGAGGTCGCTTCTTTCTCCTGGGAGGAAAGTTCATTAAAGAGCTTGATTCTTTGAACTAATTATTATTTACTAATAATTATTAATGAACACGTTAATTGACCCGCTGTGGTAAAACGAAAAGAAAGCTTAATATTACCCTAGTTAAGAGTATTTGAGTAAAAAAATTCGTAAAATGCCCTCTTTAATATTCTTATATGCTACAATTAAAGTTATCAGAAGATGAGAAGCGTCTGTGCTTTTTAAGAAGAATTTTTATCAAGCATATTTTAGCAATAATAAGAGGTTGCAGAGTAGTCGTGCTCGCACCCCCCAACGGCCACACCGTAAAACAGCACCGAGTGGACTAGGGCATAATAAAATTTTCTCAAATTTTCAAGAGTTAAGAAACGTACTACACAAAAGATTCCTGTCATTCTTCTTCTTCAAAATTGGCATAACTACCTTAGTTTAAGTAGGTACCTTAAAAAACGTAAAAATAAGAGCACCGTTGGAAAGGGAGCCAAATTTTTCATCTTTCTGGTGCCTAAAAAAAAATATTTTTGGGTCCTGATGGATGAAAAATTAACTTGTAAAGTCCTTCTCTCTCCCCTTTCCAACTGAATAATCAAAATATTCTTTTTACAATCGAATTGGGGGAGTACATTTGTGTTTCAACGGGGAAAAATGTGAATTAAAAAAAATAAATAAATAAATAAATCAACGTTTTGACGGAAGGGCTTTGACGGCATTTGCTGAAATACTGCATATTGTCAAAAATAGGTGTATGCACTTTTTACTTCCCAGATAAGTGAGTCTTTCACGATCAAAAATGACTTCTACCCCATTTCTGTGTCTATGAAGTAAAGTCACTGTCAATGACTCTCAAACGCAATTAGAGTCAACAACTGTCCTTAAAACAGTCCGATGTTCCTCGATGACAAATGATATGGTAATTTGTCTCTGCTGATTCTGAATCAGACTATAAATCAGATAAGTAAAATTTATAACTTAAACATCATGTTTACAATAATTTAGCCAAATGAGATGATGAATACTCACTGGAAAATAACGAACCTCCTAAAATACCTACTAATAATTAGAGAAAAATTAATTTTTCTGAGAGAATCCACAGGAATTACAAAGTCGTAATTATATGTAGGTATTCATAGTCGTCGCACTTTTCATGCTCATTTATACTGAAAGCCTGGAAGAGAGAATTCTGGGATATTCCCCTTTTCCTGGGTTTCTCGCGATGGGGCTATTCAGAGGAACCTCAAAGGCAAAGCGGGTTCATTATCTTCAACTTCATAAAACCGCGAACATCCCTGAAAAGGAAGTTCGAGGGGTTCCGTTTGGGATCTTTCAGTCGATAGCGTCATTTCTGAAAGCTTGTAGGCGATGAAAAACTTCCTTCGGAGAGCGAAAGATTATCGGGAAATCGTACTGCATAATGGGAAATCAAAAGTAAGCAAAGATAAGGTTGGAAATGAAATTTCTCTTCAGCAAACGCTTTTGTTGAATCAATGTTCAGTTTGAATGTGTACAATAAGAGAACAAGGAAAAGCCACGCAAGTCCACATTTCTGAAAAATTGAGTCTTTGATCCTAATATAATTTAATTCAGTATGGAATACAGTACATTTTGGTGAAACTTTTAATGCTGTGCACACATAGAATAACTATGGGACTACATTGAATCATCTGGCAGGGACTTAGTTTAAAACCTCAAGTTTAAAATTCAACCAAAATTACTCATTATGGTGCAAAAAGATTGTGTGATTAGTTTTTAATTAAGTAACAAATAACATGTAGTACAGTAAAAGTGGAGCATGTTGTGAATTTCATTTAAATAAAAAAAAAAAACTCATTATGGTGCTTTGGGTTTTGAAATTATTTTCTCCCCTTGAAATTTGGTTGACTCCTGAAAGAGTAACTATGACATTAGTTAACACATTGTGTTAGTTGGTACCTGGAAGCATTGATGGCATACTCGTGCCCGTTTGATTGAATACCACTGGGATTAATAGCGTTTCTCGGCAATACGCAAATCCGCCAAGATTAAACCACGATACATCATTCCGTAAGATTGATGGCCGCCGTTGTGAACCCGATGAAATTAATTAACCCTAAATTAAAAAGTTCCCCTCCGGTAACCACGAATCTGAGCAAAAGAAGCTCTTAAAATAGACAAAAAAAACTCTAATTACTCGAGCTTTTCTCTTTTCCCGGTTCAGGAGAGTTTTCTAAATGAACGATCGTTTAGTCAACAATTCATCATTCTGGTAAAATTTGAGATGTTTTTTGCTTCCTAACTACTAAAGTAGAGATATTCTGTATTTTTGTACCATCGAAAGTATTGAAGTCTTCCAAAATCAATACGGATGTATCAGACTATAACATACACCACCGAATGATCGGTGCAGCTTTTCGATGAATCGGATGAAGTAGTCGCATGTCGGTTAAAAACTGATACTACATAATCCAAATTTTTGTCAAAATGAGATTACTACGTTTTCTCATACATAATTTCTTATCATAAATATAAGTTATAATGAGATAAACTCTTTCTACTTAGTATACATAAAAGATATGATTATATTTATCATCCCGGTAGAATATAACTAATTAGTCTTCAAGGGTAGAGGAGCTTAATATGGATGAATGAGACAATTTTGGGTCACGATTCTGAGATTGGGTTTTCAAATTTATGATCGAAGTACATCCATAATTCGGAGTGCATATGGATAAAAATGATCAATTTAAGAACCGCGGAAGTCATTTGCAATATACTTACTCTTAGAACCCGTAAAATAGGAAGGGAGAGTTTGGAACAATTTATTAGGTTTCTCTTCCCTTCGTAATCACATTACTGTTGGCCCGACCTTCGTCGCAAGACGAGCTTTATCTCTTCTCTACGTAGTCTA
Organism: Apolygus lucorum; assembly: GCA_009739505.2. NCBI lineage: Eukaryota > Metazoa > Arthropoda > Insecta > Hemiptera > Miridae > Apolygus > Apolygus lucorum. Next base: position 28,406,545 of record CM019179.2, on the reverse strand, counting down.
GTTTGCTTTGTTCTTCTCAGCGACTCAAAGGAAGAGCAACCACTCACTCTTTCTACTCTAAATTAACACAATAAAATCCTCGCTTCATCCTTGGGATCAACCTTTAATTAATATAAGGAAGCTAAGAGTAGGTTGATTTTCGTCTTTCGGAAGAAAGTTGGAGACCACTCAATACCGCCAACATACTTGCTTGAGGGTTGAACTCAACCACGGGTATGAATTTCGAATTGGTCTTGCTGAAGATAGCGAATCAATCTCAGGTGTCAGAAAGGAGGTGGAATTCGTAGTGCCTTTGACTTTTGCGTAAAAATCCAGGGTTCAAATCTGGATGATCTAGGGGTTTGAACTTTCAACACTCCAAAGCTCTAGTACTAATACTCCAACCCAGGTGTCACCCGCGTCACAGAAAATATCACGGGAACTCCACAGCTGTCTCAAGGTGTCACTGGAGTAACCAACATTAAATTGCAATTTTAAATTTGTTGGACAACGGCATTTTTTGTGGGCTATTGGAAGACTCAAAACAGAACTATGGCAAAACTGTCCAAAAAATCGAGAAAAAGAATTGTCAAAATTACCATGGGTCGTAAGAGGGTTAAAGTTCTTATCCCAGAATTGAATAAAAATAATGACCTAATATAAAACGTGCGGAGCCGACTATATCGTGATATAAACAAACCACTTTAAACAACGATATCGTGGTATAATCAAACCACTACTTCAACTTCTAATAAGTCTTATCGTTTTACGAGTAAAACTGTCGTTGAGTTGCCTGCAGACATTTAAGAGATAATTAGTAGATTGAAGGAACCGAGTATTTCTTGTAGCGGAGTCGCTGTGATATTCAGTTCATCAGATGTTTGGGGCTTCTTAACTCGATCTACCTACATAGTTTGGCTAGTTGCTGATTGAAACTCATTCCTTGAAACTTCCTTAATTCGACTGAATTTCAAGCGTTCGCCTTCAGCTAGTGTGCCGGCAATTATACAACTTCAAGGGAATCTTCGTGTAGAACGTGAAGTTGGAGATAGGATCCTCCCTAATTCGAACAAAGTATAACTACAGATGACATCGTGCTTTATATGAACTTCTAACATTTTGACACAATTTACACTTTGAAAATTAAAGAAATTTTTTTAAAAACAAGCTTTATTGTTTTTAATATAAAAAAATAATAATATTAATAATAAATGAAATAATTTAAATAATAAATAATTAAATAATTTATAATTGAAATAATTTTAATAATGATAAAATTAACTAAAAAGTTGAAAATAAGTTACCTTTAATAAGAAAAACAACAAAGATGAAACTTTATCACAGTCCTAATTTTATAAATAAAAGCGTGTTACATTGTGATAGCAAGAGGAAAAAGAAGATACTAAATGTATCATCTAGGCGTATTCGTATCTAGAGGTTGCGACGGTGGAAAGGTCGGCGGAAAAGAAGGAAAATGGCCGCAGTGCAATGGGGTATTTCGGTGGGTCGGAAATTCAGGTTTTTGACCTCAAATTTGGATTCAGCTCCCTTGAAAACCTATAAACTCCAACTTTTAGCCCAATGATACTATAACATGTGGTAGAAAAATTAATTAAAGAGATCACACGTTTGAAAAAGGCGGGCCGCTATAAATGCACACACACTACGCAAGGACTACGCCGCGCGCGTGTGTGAGTAGTATTTTGTAGTATCCAAGAGGTCCTCCAAGGGTTTCTGTGCATGGATACTTTTTTCAAAGACAGTTGGCTAGCTACGTCACGATTGGCTAACTACGTCACACCATTCAAATCTTCAACTTTCCTTAGCTTCTCTGATTTTGGTTTACTATTTTCAATATAAATATTTTCAATATTACCTTTGGAATCGACCAAGAAAAAAAAAATTTTAACACCCCCTCAAAATTTGATGGTTTACGTTTCAAGGTACGTAGAATCCAAAAATCGAATAAAAATTTGGCCGTCCGTCCGCCGTACGCCGTACGCGGCACTTTTGCCACTTAGCATTGACCGATTTTGATGAAATTTGGTATGTAGGCTCCATTTGGGGTCTAGTTGTGCCCCGAAGATTTTGGTTGATGTAGGTCACTTCTAAAGGTTCCAAAATCAATTTTGAAATTTTGAAAACGCCCTAACACAAAAAATTTTGATATAAAGGTATTGTTTTTCCTTCAATTTAAGATTCTATAGAATTTTTAGAATTTTTTGAGACCACGCGGAGCTCTGTAGGACTAACCGTTCGCTCCCTACGAAAATTTAAGGGTTTATATTGATATATATGTATATATAAATCAAAACACGAGTGTGAATCGCAAAAGAGGCCTAATCTCCGTTCAAATTAGAGCTGACCGAAAAGCGATCGATGGTTGGTGATTTTTTTTTTTTTTTTCTTCTCTTCATATTGGATGGTTGGTGATTTTGTAGACGAGTGATCTATATAGAAAAATAATGAACCATTGTGTAATAATTTGCAGCGTTTTTGACTTTTTATCCAATGCAATGAGAGCTGAGAGACAGACCTTTGGAAACCAAGACTCTTCCATTCGGAGAATTCTGCTGACGAAATTTAGCCCCTGTTTTAGAACCTCATAAGACAACGGAGGTAATCCTGCTCCAAGCCTGACCATATAGCTGGGAGTGCAACGAGGGAGACCGAGGATTCTCTTACAAAATTGGACTTGGACGCATTAAATTTCTCTTGTGTACCGAAGGGCCCAGATTGATGAGCTGTACAGAAAAGTTCCGAGGACAGAGGATCTGAAGACCCTGGTAATTGAATCCCAGGAGGAGTCCGTGCCTTAGAGATTCGAGACTGACAAGTCTTGCTGAACAATGTGGAACCAATTTGTTGGAGTCCAAGGAATTTGCAGAGTTAGTTAACTGTATAGTTTTATCATTATAGGAAAAGGGGATCCTCATGTTAGGAGTTCTGCCAGATGGACTGAAGCAAAGTATGACCGTTTTGTCTGTGTTTAACTTAAGGTCGTTCTGGTGGAAATACTCTAGGAGGGCACCCAACTTGATTCACATGGGGAGTCTGCGAGGATCAGCTGGTCGTCTGCATACTCCAATGACAATGTCATGATTATGCCATTATCTCTTAGTTTGACCTCGTATGCCTGGCAGTCCTCTAGATGCTAGAAAGGCCCCATGTCTGCCACGAGAGGAGGGTGTTCGTTTCAACTTAGTAGCCTTAAAGATGAATTTATTTTATCATAGCCGGTTCAATAATAAACCTTTGGAATCGAACAAGAAAAAAAAATGTTAACACCCCTCAAAATTTGATGGTCTACGTTTCAAGGTATGTAGAATCCAAAAATCGAATAAAAATTTGGCCGTCCGTCCACCGTACGCCGTCCGCCGTGCGCGGCACTTTTGCCTATTAGCATTGACCAATTTTGATGAAATTTGGTATGTAGGCTCCATTTGGGGTCTAGTTGTGCCCCGAAGATTTTGGTTGATGTAGGTCACTTCTAAAGGTTCCAAAATCAATTTTGAAATTTTCAAAACGCCCTAACTAAAAAAAATCGATATAAAGGTATTGTTTTTCCTTCAATTTAAGATTCTGAAGAATTTTTAAAATTTTTTGAGACCACCTGGAGCTCTGTAGGACAAACCGTTCGCTCACTACGAGAATTTAAAGTTTGGACGTACGATAAATCAGAAACACGAGTGTGAATCGCTAAAGAGGCCTAATCTCCGTTCAAATTAAAGCTGACCGAAATGCGATCGATATTTTTCTTCATGTTGGATGGTTGGTGGCTTTGCAGACGAGTGATCTATATAGAAAAATAAAAAATAATAAACCATTGTGTAATAATTTGCAGCGTTTTTTAAAAACATTTTCTCGACGAACAGACCCGATTACCGTTATTCCTGTGCCATACTCTTTTGAAAAAAAAAAAAATAAAAAATAAAAAAATTGACTGAAATACCCCATTATTCTTCAATAATTGATAATGACAACACAGCAGCAAATTGCAGCAGCTGCACTAATTTTCATTTGCTGCAGTCTCAATAATGAAGAAGAAATCAATGCAAATCTTGAAATTTGGTGGGTTTTCAATGTCTACAGAAACGGAGAGGTCTAACGAAACCAGCTTGCTGGAGAATCAGCGGTTCCAGCATCTCAGCGGAATGCATAAAATTTTCACACGGATGCACCCAACGGATTTCGATCATTTACAACAATTGGTCGGGAAACAAATCTCAAAACACAACTCTACCGAGCAAAAAGCATGCTCAGGAGAGGCTGGCATAAACTCTGATACGCAACAGTGAAACGATGCGAAGAAATGACACCAAATTGAACCCAGCTTAATAAGCATCCAACTCTTTCTCTGAAGCATTCGTGATAGCATCACGTGTAGCAATTTTTCGAGTGGTAAAGTGGTTGAAGAACAGAGCCAACTGTTGGTGTCTTTGAGTTGGTTGAAAAACAAGTGTCCTCCACCTTCGGTAGTGAGGAAGTAAAACAGGTTACGTAAGATATAAAAGAAGTTTTTCGCAGTTCAAATAAATACGAGTAGTTCCAAGAGAGACGATGAGAGAGTTGGCAGTGTTAACAAGGATGAACTCGAGACTGAAAGAGAAGCCTGTTGTGTCGTCATTAGCAGTAAATTACTTTGTTGGCCCCCGCAGCTAACTGTGATTTAAGGGTGTGGGCCTTCACTTAGCGCTCTGCCGGTCTTTGACGGAGATTCCCCCTTTCCTTTAAACACTAACGAAAAGGGAGAGAACTTCTTGCACGGCGTCTAGTCGAAGAGCTGAACCAACACGCGGATTCCCTGGTGAAGAAGGGACTCAAAAGAACCGCCCGCTCCAAGGATAACGAGGAGCATCTCCGGAATTAGGTATTAAGGTACGAAGTTGAATAATCTAGTTAGCACATCTTTAAAACGCAATCCTCCTAAAATTAGATGAATGTACAAGTAGGTAAGAGTATTTCACGAATGATTCAAGTGTGCTGAACCGTTTTCTTCATTGGTTTCATCTGGTAACACATCTTAAACAAGGTTTCAGACCACATTCCTCACTCCTAGAGATGAAATATAATTATTGTATAGAAGAAAATAAATCTATATACATAAAACGCCAACCGTACGTACGTACGTATGCACGGAGGGGTTGGAGGGGTCGTGGGGAGAGTCGGCGGAATCGCAGATGGGAGGAGTTGGGGGCGGGAGGAGTCGGAGGAATCGTTTTTGCCTACTTTTAGTAAGCTTTTCAGCTAGTTTTATATAAATGACAAATAAAATCACCATACTAGTCCCGTATCAAGGACACGAGCATCCACGTGACCGCCTCTCCAGACATTAATTTGTATTTAGAAAATGCTGCAAATCAGAACACGGCTTTGCCATTGTTACCACCAACCAACATGATCGATCGCATTTTGGTCAGCTAAAATTTGAACGGAGATTAGGCCTCTTTTGCGATTCACACTCGTATTTATGATTTATCATACGTCCAACCCTTGAGTTCTCGTAGAGAGCGAACGGTTTGTCCTACAGGACTCAGCGTAGTCTCTAAAAATTCAATACTATCTTAAATTGGTGGAAAACCAATACCTTTCTATCAAAATTTTTTGAGTTAGGGCGTTTTCGAAATTTTGACTCTTATTTTCCAACCCTTAGAAGTGACGTACATCAATCAAAAGCTTCAGGGCACAACTACACCCCAAATGGAGCCCACATACCAAATTTCATCAAAATCGGCCAATGCTAACTGAAGAAAGTGCCGCGTACGGCGGACGGACGGCCACATTTTTATTCGATTTTGGTTTATTATTTTCAATAATGAACCTTTAGAATCAACCAAGAGATACTAATTTTTAACCCCCCCCCCCCCCCTCAAAATTGGTTGGTTTTCGTTTCAAGGTACGTAGAATCCGAAAATCGAATAAAAAACGCCGTGAATGATGAATTATACTTTTGTAATGTCTTGAAGATACCCCTTGGAAATATGATCTCCGAAGGTTGGAACGATTCTTCGTCTCCTAGTTGACTCCCAGATAGATTGGGCAGGTGTGCTGCCTCCCAATGTGGAGATGCAAAATTATTATGATCCTGCGATCAGATAAAAACTGTACTCTAGTGCACCTTTTCGTTTGTTTCTGTCTCATAATGACGCATAAGAAGAAGGAAAACTTTCTCATTTTCCAGTACGGAAATCTCCACAATTAAAAACAACACAATTGAGAAGGTGTAGCTTTCTTTAGTCGCTCAAAAATTGAAACTGCCTCTCTTAGCTCTAAAACACCCCTCATTTGTAAGGAAATCTCGGATTCATTGATTAATTCATAATTAAACACTCTTTCAGTGTTCGGTTTCCAGGTTCGTTTATACTAGAAACCCGCAAGGGTGAGTTAACAGCTTTTCCGACATCAATCAAACCCTTTAAGCCATATCCAAGGCCAAAGGAACAAAAAAAGTCGAACCTCTCTAAGCTACCTCAAACGGATTTTTATTCAAATGAATACACGTTCTGTTCCCTCAGAGCTTGTTAAAAGTTTTGCGCAAAAGGATAAAGCAGACTTCGCTGGGGCGGATTTTTGTTCAGTGCAGGGTGGCGTGAATAATTAAAGCTTACCTACTTCAGTGTTTGTTTGTGAACTTGTTTACAAACTTCGTAAGTAACTCGAAACATGTTCATTTCGTGACGTTAGGTACGAAGTTTTGTGCGTTCATATTCTACCATCAAAGGGGTAAACATTTTTATCACAAGTCCATTACAATTAATTAATTAAATGATTATGAGAGGATTTAGGTTGATAAATGTGGTTTACCTGGTAAATGTTTGTCATAAATGTATAATACGATTTTCTCATGCACAGTGATACTATTCAAGTTGACAACCTTCTGACAGTATACACGTTTTTTCAAACAAAGATTTTGACAACCAGTAGAAATTATTAATAGAGCCGAAAATTTAACACGGAGATCATGTGATGAACCAAAAATCTAGCTTTCAGATCAGTACAGTCTATATTCTGTAGAACAGCTACTCACTAGAATAGATGCAAACTAGTTCGGCTTTGGTTGAATGAGGGATTTCTACAATAGGAAGTTTGTAAAACTTTTAGGGGCTGAGTCTACTGTTGAAACCTTCATTATTGGCAAACCAACAACAGTAAACATGACAACTAAACTCAACTAACTCGACTTTCACGACAGTTTACGGTCCCTCAACTGTGCTCAAACACATACTCACATTGTGGGAGAACATAAATGCACTAGTGATGGGACATCGATATCGATAATATGTAAACATCGATTTTTGCTCGTAACATCCATGTTTTTGATAGGTATATCGATGTTTCGATCCAATGATATCGATATGTCGAGGAGATGGTCTGATAACCTCGTTTGATGAATTTGGCCTTTTAGGTACTGCAAGAAAACCAGACAAAATCCAATTCCAGACCCGATAACTTCATTGAATTTACTTGAAATTAGAAAAATACTCCCTACCTCTCAATCATCACTTCATATAACAAGATAATTGCTGTAAAATAATAGGAAAATATCTCTTTATGCGTGAAACAATAATTGAAATGGGAAAGGTATGGGATATCGAATTGAAGTGCATAAAAATCGGATAATTTATTACTATTTATTCTAATTAGTAGGCTAGTGAATTTAATTTCCCGCTTGCGAACACTTTTACCTTACGATGTTATCGACATTGATGTTTTTCATACGATGTTTCAGCAATATCAACATCGATGTTTTCCGTTCGATGTTCCATACCTAAAATGCAATCATCAGAGATAAATAATACCTATGAATGTCGAGCTAAGAATGAGAATAGTGCTGATCAATGCTATAAAAATAGAAGGAGCTCAGTGATGAGTCGTCCTGTCAACGTTAGAGTGACTGCAGTTCGGCGCAGAAGCTCCTCTTAAAGCTGGGTTCACATAGGTGCGTAATGTCCGTAATCCGTAATGCGCAAAAAGAGAAGTGGGGGTGGTCCGTAATCCGTAAAGTCCGTAATGCGTAAAAGAGCGTTCACATGGCCAAATGATTACGCGATTACGCAGAAGCGCGCAGTAGGTTCTGCGCAGAATTGTTTTCCCGCTCGCCTTTTTTCCTGCGTTCAGCTGGTTTGCTGTTTCGCCCTGTTCATCGATCGAATAATTTCTTATTAATTATTAACTTCGAAAAAAAATATTTTCATCGTCTTCTTGGTGATTTGCCTACTTGTAGGCCCGGTGAATGGGCAAAAATTAGCTATAGCTAACAGCTAAAAGCTACAGCTAAATTAGCTGTTGATTAGCTACGATTTAAATATTTAGCTATTAGCTGTCGAGGAACAGCTAAAATTTCTAGCTGAATTAGCTATTAGTTGAAAAATTAACTGGCTAATAAATTAGTTAGCTAATGCCCAACTCTGGGTATACCCATTTCGGAAAATGAGGTACCTTTGATGTAAAAAAAATAATGTTATTGAAATGTTGTGAAGAATCGCAATGTTCAAAACAACCAAATTCTCTCGAAAATGTCTTTTAACCCACGTTTTTTGGAAGTTGAATCAATTGAAAAATAGATTTTCGGAAGTTGAATCAATTGAAAAATAGGTTTTCGGAAGTTGAATCAATTGAAAAATAGGTTTTCGGAAGTTGAATCAATCATATTTCCACATAATACGCAGACTTCTTTCATACGGTTGTTGGAGAATGATTTGATTTCTGAGGATTTATTGACATAATTTGATCGGACGAGATCAATGAGGCTCTCATTAAAATCACTTAAATTCATATCCAGCAAAGCACAATGCAAAAACGAAAATGAAAACCAAATAACAACACGGAATCGGCAATCTGATTGTTTGGTCAATAAACCAAAAATGAGACCGAGTCAACGACGAACAGCTGAACGATGAACAGACGACGAGAGCTTTCACGAAGTTTGCCGAAATTTATCGAAGTTCATCCGTAATGCGTAAAATATCTAATTTTACAAAACGATACACTCCGCTCCAAAAGTCTTCGTCCGCAAAGATTGCTCGCGCCCCCTAATTGAGGGGCTATTTGCTCCAGCCAATAGGATCCAATTACGCACTACGGATTACGGACATTTAAGCTTGGTTCACATAGGTGCGTAACGTCCGTAATCCGTAATGCGCAAAAAGAGAAGGGGGGGTGTTCTGCAATCCGTAAAGTCCGTAATGCGTAAAAGAGCGTTCACATGGCCATATGATTACGCGTTACGCAGAAGCGCGCAGTAGGTTCTGCGCAGAATTGTTTTTTCCCGCTCAATTGTTTTTTCCCGAGATCAATGAGGCTCTCATTTAATTCATTCACATTCATTTCGAAAATGAAAACCAAATAATTGAAAATTAAAACCAAATAATCCGGAATAAAAATACTAATCCGAATACGGAATAATAAAGCGGAATCCAGAGAACCGACTCAACGACGAACAGCTGAACGATGAACAGATGACGAGAGCTTTCACGAAGTTTGCCGAAATTTGTCGATGTTCATCCGTAATGCGTAAAATATCTAATTTTACAAAACGGACAAAAGTCTTCGTCCGCAAAGATTGCTCGCGCCCCCCAATAGACGATTTCTATTAATGAAAGTGGCAGTGCGCATGCGCGTCCGGGAGGTTACAATCTCGCAGGTTTCGGTACACAGTTTCCCCGGTTCTCGTTGTTTCTGTGATTGTTTATGGCTGGCTTGTTCCGTTTTCGAAAGTTACAATTATTTTTATATCAATTTTGCGATCCTAAAGTACTCCAGACAGTAAAAATGGTTTACCATTAGTGCTACGGCATATTATGCAATAGTGATTCCAAGTCAGGAAGGCCGGGTTACGATCCTTCCGCGAAGTTCTGCAGATTTCCCCAGTCGTGTTTATTTCTACGTGATGTTCTAAACTGGAATGACCAACAAGGGAAATCTCACGGCAAAGGCTGTTTCAAATGTAACATTTTTTGGACAATGATAATTCGTTGCAGCAAAATGACTCCAAGTTTCAAAAAGTTCGTCAAATCTACTAGGATACCTACTATGATTCGCTCAGTGAAACGCCTCTAGTTTTCGCCAACAACGCCTCAATTTTCGGGAACCTTTAGTTAAATAGTTGAAATTGTACAGTTACGTTGCAACTGCGTGTATTATTGTACCTAAAATTAAAATTATCCCTTATTTTTATGAATAAATTGTTTGAACCTTTCCGTTTACTTTCTTGTTTGTTTACTTTCTTTGCAATGATCCCTTTCAATCCAACTCCACTGGGTAAGTATACTCCTTGGGCTTTGTTCTTATTTAAATAATTTAAATTTCAATACTAGTTTTCATTGTCTGGCCGTACCATATATCCGATGTGTAATATTTTTGAAATCACGGACATTTCTGACGCATCATATTTTAATCATTAAATGATCGTAAATTTTACGATGAATTAATAATTTTAGGTTGCACCTCTCTATTTTATTATTAGGATAAACCCATCTATCTTTTAACATGCGTGTGACTTTTATTGGGATTAAATAAGTACCTTTTGGTGAATTACGTTTGGTAATTATGTTTTTGTTGTATAGGTATCGAATAAAAAATCTAAAACCAAAATAAAAGCGGATCCGTCAATTTCCAGTGAAGTTCATTTACAGATATATCCAAGATACATTTTTCTTCCTCATTGCATCAGAAAATGAAAAAAGATATGTCTGACAGGCGTAGGTACTACATTCTATTTCGGTAGCGGACTACAACAGTATAATGTGAGGTTTGGAAAGGCGAATTTTATTGGTATAAAAATGAAATAACTCTTATTCGGTGGAGTTTAAACAACCCTATATCTGATTATTTGTTTATTTTAAATTAGTACCGACTAAAGTGAGGAAGCAGATAGGAACTCTTCAGTGAGAAAACAGTCGCTTACTATTTTGCCTAGGTACTGTAGAGACTAAGCCACTGCATTGTATTTTTTATGTAGATATGTCAAGTGTTTGAGTTACTAGTGCAGTGACAATACGTTTTACGGAATTCCTAGGATCGAAATTCAGTGCTTCTGGCCTGTAGGTACCTACTATAAACAAAAAAAGTGTACCACAACTTACTGTCCTTAGTTTGTCTTTCAATTTCAGGTTCACAAAAAAAAAATCATGAGTAATTTTTACGAAATACTTTTATTATGAAAAAAGTAGGAACTCAAGAAACACATTTTGTTAGTATTAGGCAAACCAAAATTTAAAAACATTTGGAAAATTAAGTACCTACTTAGCTACGACAGTTTCCTTTTTGTTTTTACTTTCAGTTTACTTTTAAAAACTCAGTTCTGTTCATACATATGACTAGGCTCCAAAAGTTTACACAGGTACACCAATGAGAGCAAAGAAATTGGTAACAATATAAAACGAAACTGGAATGGATCATCCACAAACATTCAACTCATAGCAATATGTTAAACTAGCACAACGGGGAATTCGACTCAATTTTAGATCGAGGAATTTCAAGTCAAATCCTATGGGCCGTGTCGTGCCTTGCGGGAGTTCTCTTCATTTTTCTCTTCTTTTTTTTTCATTTTTTCCCCATTCAGTGTACACGTAGCTGAAACAAGATTCACACATAAATAAATACATAAATTCATTTTATTTATTATTAGTATACTTTTTGCCATTATTTTGGTTTATTATCTTCAATAATGGATTTTTGGAATCGAGTCAGAAAAAGTTTAATCCCTCCTCTTTTCTTCAGATTTTCACTGTTCCATTTTCCCATCAAGATGGTCATTGAAATTTATGACAAGTTAGGGTGAAACTTACACAGAGTTTTTCGTATTTTGAGGTCCTGAATCCGAAATGATCTTTCTTTCCGGGAGCCCTTTTTAAGGGAAATGGTCAATTTCAATGGTTTTTGTTTCATTTTGAGATTGAACATTTTTAACAATCCCCCACGGAGTCCACACTTCTAAAAAAACATGCATTCCTTTCGAGAAATGTGATGCTGAGGTCTGAGTTGGGGTCTGAAATCTTGCCGAACCCGTAGGTACTTTTTGCAAACAAAAACGCGAGAATTTGTCATTCTTCTGTTTTTGAAAAATAGTTTTTCCCCCCTAGGTTCGAGCTAAAGCCAGTAAAAAAAAGCCGGCACCCCAGCGTTTACAGCAGGCTATTCCGCGTTGAATGAGACGCATCGTATTGTATTTGCGCATCGTATTGTATTTGTGAACGCATCGTTCTGTATTGTAGTTCATAGTAGGAGAGCTGAGGTTTATGAAAAGTTACTTAGCGAATAATAAAAGATACAATTGAAAGGTTCACTTACCTGAAATGTTGTTTTGATCGATAGGACGGTTCCAGCTAGGTACTTACATCATTTTCGATTAGACAAATCACTTTAAACGGACCCGGGCCGCCCTTCTAATGAAAAACAACGTCTTTTATCGAAATTGAACAAATTGAAAACTACAAAACTCGACAACTACACATTAGAAAAGAAGATAAAACGCACTTAACTTCATTCAAAACTAGTAAACAACTCAATCCGAGTACCGAAACCTGCTCTTCGCGGAAGGTTGCAACCAGGCTATATGGGGTTACTGCGCAGGCGCGCAAATCGTCTATTGAGGGGCTATTCGCCCCAGCCAATAGGATCCAATTACGCACTACGGATTACGCACCTATGTGAACCAAGCTTTACGCACCTATGTGAACCTAGCTTAAGAGGTTCCACATACATCTAGAGGTCGCAGGCGGATACTCACAATTTATCACCTCTTGCGTTTTCTCTTGCCTCAACTCAATCAACACTAGAACTCCAAGATGGAAATGCAGCCTCCCTCACTTTTAACCCAATAGAGTAAATTACGGATTTTTCCAATTTTTTTAGCATACTGTATGCACAGGATTTTTATTTTTTCGATGAAAGTAATTGTTAAGTTATCTGAACAAATGAACATGTAGGTAGCTACTTTGTTTATGTTGTGCGTGTCCTAGACGGACATAGATCTAGGAGCTGAGATCTCAGTGAATCCAGCGTATCTCAGTGAATATTTGAGCCAGCAGGGCTTCCTTTCACTGCAGGTTTCCTTTCTTACGACTGATGTGGATCCCTCAACATAGCATTTTCGAAGGATCGGTCAAACAATTTATTTATTTTTATATTTTTTTGAAATAACTCTTTTGGGTACTCGAAAAACAAATCCACAGCGTTAGTTTATTTTAAAATTAATATTTATTTTATAAAGGAGCTCTTAGGTAGGAACCACCTTTTTTAATCCACTGATGGATCTCGTATTATTTTTTATTATGGTTTTGTCTCTTCAAAATTTATATAGATTTGGTATTTTCTGACACACCTACTCAGTCTAAACAATACCGAAAATATTTTTATACTATAATCGTCTCCATGGATTCATAGAGTACCTACTAACTCGAGTATGATTTAGAATGTTCCAAAAAGGGTTTCAATATTAAGAAAATGTTGGAAATTGACCGACCTGAAAACTTGAAAACTATTTCAATTGTTGAATTTTCTTCGAAAATTTGCCAGAAAACAACTTGTATATTTCTTCAAAATTAGAAGTGTTTATGAGGAGTATTGTTTTGTCCGAAACAAGGAGTTAACCAATAAACTAACCAACAACAACAACAAGGGTAACAAGGAGTTAACCTAGAAACAATAAATGCAAACTGCAAGAAGAAATTTTGAATGCGAAAGAGAAAAATTCGTAGAGGAGAGAGAGCAATGATGAAAGAGAAAAGAGAAAAAGTTGATTACTGAACCTTTCTGTGGGTATCTGTTCGACAGAAGGGATGATGTGGGGGAAGTTGAACCGATACTCGCTAACTCGACACAGTGAAGTTATGGAGTTGTCAAACAACGGTTGTCCCCCACCCCCGTCAGCTCCAATGCGAAAGCTATCAACGCTTCGAGACCGCATCAATTTCATTACCGAACAGTGATGACTATGCGAGGCTCTCAGAACTCCAATTCTGGTCTGTCGGGCCGCCCCGTCATCTCTTTTGGACCCTCTAATTCCATTTGAAGGTTTATTGCTGGAGCACGCCGGGAGGAAATCGAATGAACCTCGCTTATCCGATCGTAGGTGAGATCTACTTTGGTAAATTATAGGCGGTGACAATAACCGAAGATCGATCCCGTATGCAGCAATTTTCAATCAATTTTGGACATCTCTATGTCTAGGATGTGGGTGATGGCTTCCATCCCCTTCATGCTTGCGGGATCTTGCAGTCCGCATCGTCAAAATACAAGAAGGTACCTACATGTTGGCAGGAAATAATTCTCCTTGTAGAATACGTTGATAGAAAATGCAGCAGTAGCATTCCTCCTCTAGCTGAAGGGGATGCGATCAAGACAAGGTCTACCATTGACCAGTAAAATTATGAGCCAAAACATCAAGGGATTCCTGGGAATGAAAATGCAGATCATAATATACGAGCTGCTGCAGAACCTCAAGTATCATTGTCGATCATCATTCGCTCTGACTTCAATTCAGCACTAAAAGCCTCAGTGGGTTGTAAACAGATCGGAGCTATATGCAACATCGTCGACAAAGGTTGTGCTCCAGCTACTTCAAATTGGTCATAACCTCACGCATAGTCATCTCATGACCTCCTCATTGCTCTTACTGTAGCTGCTTACCTACATACCGAGAGCTCGATCTTCTGTATTATCGCTCCCAAACTACCGCTAAGCATAGGTGAGGTGCTGGGAATCAGGTTCACTCACTTACATAACTATATTGAAATACTAAAGAGACTATCATTATTTTGAAAGTAGTAAATACTTCACGGATTCATTCATGAGTGTTAAGTTTGCTGTGTTTCGTATTCATAACCAACAAATGGTTGAACGTGCCTAAATAAAGGAAAAAAATTATTTATTTACTGCAATGAAAGTGAAGACAGGTTTGTTGCTCCTGTAATTATCAACATTTGTAGTGGGCAAAACTCCTACTCTTAAATTCTTTCTTCTAGAGGTAGGAAACGTGAAAGGCCTGTTGCCCTGAAATTGCAATCAGTGAGAACCCAAAGTGCTTCCAAGTCCGATCGCAAGTGCTAGAAGAGATTTGAAAACAAACAAGAAAGCGCTCAGTTCAATCAGTGTACACAGGAGTTACCACTGAGAGGACTAGGGGTGACAAAGGTTGCAATGCAATATTCAATTCGTGAGCACAGTAATGACCAGCTGGGGAGTCGGCCAGGAAGTTGTTAGACGTCAGCAGACCAGGGATGGAAGGCCTGCTGCTGAATAATTCCTGGTGGAAGCTATGGCTGCTACTGAGTTATCAGGTATATAAATCGTGCAATATGAACTTATTGTACATCATTGGGTATGTTCTCGCAACTTCGACCTAAGCTCGATTATTTCATATTGTTTGTTTCATCTATATTTATCTGAGTGAACAGTGAGCGGTGATTCCCATCAGTAATCCTCCACCCCCCCTCCCCCCCACACACACCTTCCGAGCAACGAATTCTGCGGTGCTCAGTTTCATATACCATACCAGGACCACCTAGATGTCGCCTCTATGCAGCCTTAGGGAAGACAGCCTTGGTTTTTTCTTGATCATTTTTAAAAGGTCATCCACGGTGCTCAAGATAGATTCATAATCCCAAAAGTCGACCTGAGAGCCCACTCTTCCTCCCATCTCACTCCATCTTCATCTTCCCTCCAGCACTGCAGGTCCGAGAAAGACGACCGCTGGGGTAGCTTGAACCCTTACACAACCAAGACTCCTCGTGGCCGTGTTCCCCCAATAATTGGGGGAATTATTGGAATAATTGGGTCTAATTATTAGACCGGACTTTCCCTAATTTTTGGATTTCTTAGAACCATTTGATTGACCACATCATAAAATTCTAGGAGAAATTGTTAATCCCTACTGGTAAATCTTTCAATTTTATTTCTGGAACCTATAGGTTTTATCCTCATATACATCTATCTCTCCAAATATATACTTGTAGGAACCTACAAAAATTCTCACCGGTTTATTCAAGTCCTGCATCACTTACTTTTCACAAAGATCCCGATTTCAATGATAATATAGGCTATCTTATTGTTTCACAAATAGAGTATTAACTCCTATTCTTATACATGTGGGTGATTAACTTGGTTCAAGAAGGTAAACATTTTAATCTAAAAACGGATTAATCCTCTTCTGGTTCGTAGCAAGATGGTATAACGTATTACCTACATTTTACTCTTGATTATCGTTTCATCTTATTCACCTTGGCTAGTTGGTTTTTCATGTGGTAGGTAGTATTTGACGGTATATATTCTAAGAATGGAAGATACGAGTAAAAATGCCTACATATGTATAAAGTTGGTTTTAGGCCCTACTAACTGTGATAGCGATATTTTTATAATCCTTACTCAGACCGCATAATAACAAGGGCCCACGAGGAAGTGTAACTGCATGAAAACAGCGGAAGAAAAGAAAAGCACCAGCTGTTATAGAAGTTTTCCTTGTTAGAGAAGGCTTTTAGGGTATCATCTACAAATGAAGTCATTCGGCTCCTTTCCCACGACTGCAGACGAAAAAAATTTTTTTTTCTCTTTCTCGCTTAATCAACGTTTATACCCTTATAAAAATAACAAGAATAGTAAAAAGTTTACGAGGAAAAAGAGGGGAAACGGGTTTCTCAGAGCCGAGAGAGATGAGGAACGAAGATGTTGCTGTTTTTTCTCGCCCCGAGGGATTCGGATGGGATGAACTTACACGTCCTCTGAGCGTGCAAGTCGAGTAGCTTCCAGTTTTCTTTGGGAGGCCGTGACCTGCTTGGGAATATTTTGAAAATATCAGCCTCGAAGGTTCGCGCATAACATAACCGTCGGCGGGGTATTTGAATAAGGGAAGATTCTAAATTCTCAAGTAACCAAACAGAGTAAAGGAGGTCGTATCGATTTTGCATTATATCAAACATCAATTTTACTGATGAAAACATTGACCCAGTTTGTGATGGAGTTAGAAGACTTTTTTTAACCCATCGTCGGTGTGGAACTGAATGCTATTTGATACAATAGCAGGTATCCACTATAAGTACTTACTATACATTTTGATACGATATTTGATACGATATCTACTCAGTGGCGCCTCCTCCAGGCAAACATAGCAAACACTGTTTGCCTTACTACAAATATGCAAATAAAAAAATTAATTTTTGTTGAGATTCTCCTATATTTCCATTTTTGCAATTAATATTTAGCCGATTTTGGAAAACTTGTATAATATTTAGGGACTATTTTGTTATTATCAACGAAGTTAGATTAAATAGGAGAATGGAATAAGAAAGTACGTATTTTGTCTTGGATACTAGCCCGCAACACACCAGAGTGTTGAAAATGTCGGTAACTACGACGGATTGCGGATGATACACGAACTAGCGCGGGGACCGGTGAGGCAAGGCAAGCAGTTCGAAAAAATGAATTTTTCGGGACCGTTTAGAGTGAGAGGCGATGATCGGCGGGGTGGCGGGGGGTCAGCGCGGGGTCCAGTATTACCATACCCCCACTACCTCGCTCTCAGCTGTTGCAAACAGTCGGAAAACTGTTTCGTGACCTTGAATGCCATGGTCGTGAAACCTGGAAGATGAGCCATGGATACTAATTAGCCCATGCATGGCATTACAAAACATATCCATCCAACCACATTATCTCAAGGAAGGAAAGCAGTTCGTTCTTTTGCCGCCGCAAATAGCAGCTGTTTGACGTTGGCTGGTGTCTCGTTCCCGATTTTATTGTATTTCTCTGTACCTAATCGTTTTTCTAGTTGCTAGACACTTGGAAATAATTGCATAACATTGTAGAATGAAGGTTTCACGTCTTATTAGGTCTAAATTCAGAGTCTCTTTTTTGGTTTATTATTTTCAAGAAAAAAAGTTTGAGCACCCTCAAAATCCGATGGTTTACGTTTGAGGTAGGTACGTGTAGATTTTGAAAATCGAATATAAAAATCCGTCCGTCCGCGGAACTTTTCTTAATTGGACTGATTTTGATGAAATTTGGTATATGGGATTCCATTTGGGGTCTAGTTGTGCCCCGAAGCTTTTGGTTGATGTCAGTTAGTTCTAAGCGGTGAAATGGAAGGAATGTAACTTCCAAAGGCGCCCTCCTATCTCGAAAACTCTCGATATGAAGGCTTTTTCACCTTTGTTTCTTCATTGTTTTTTCACAAATTAAAGATAGGTACCTACCATTGAATTTTTAGAATCGAACGAGACCACCCAGAGCTTTTGAGGACAAACTGTTCGTTCCCTACGAGAACTACAGGGTTGAACTTACGATAAATCAGAAAAACGATTATGAATCGCAAAAGAGGCCTGATTATCTTTCAAATTTTAGCTAACCAAAATGAGATCACCGATCGTTTCTTTGGGTTGTACTCGGTTTTGCTTCCTTAGCAACCAGTAATAAAATTTCTAAACGAAGGAATTCTTTAGTTCTTCGAATGGAGTGTGAAGCGAGTAGATCTTCCAGATAAACCTGATTGTGAAGATAAAACATGGTTGGTTGGTGGTGACAATGGCAAAGCTGAGTTCTTTGCTGGCGCATGATATATACAGAAAAAAAATGAACCTTTGTGTAATAATTTGCAGCCTAGCTGTTTGCCTGACAAATATTTTCACCCGACGCCCCTGTATCTACTATAAGTACTATTAAATATGACAGATCAATCGATCAATTTGGTGATGGAGTGTCTTAGGGGCCAATTCTATGTACAGGTTGAAGTTTCTGATCGTCACCGACAAAGAAAATAGACGTATTATCTGGAAAGGTTGTACCTTCTTTTTGGCGTGAGTACCGTGTGTACAGAAGGTATTCCTTCGAAGAAAGAAGGTACAACCTTTCCAGATAATACGTCTATTTTCTCTGTCGGTGACGATCAAAAACTTCAACAAGAAAACTATAGACGTCCATTATTGAGGTTTTCTAGGATGTGGAGAATAAAGTTAAACGAATCAAAATCAGTTCACATCAACTTTACAAACTGTAAAATCCCTGTCTTGGATGTTGAGATCAATTAAAATAAAATGCCGCAGACCGATGCAGTTAAATTCTTGGGTATAACTCTTGACTCTAAATTAAACTGGAATAATCACATAAAGAAGAAGAAAGATGATCTAAAAATCAAAGTCAGAAGGACGTAGGAACTACGTCCTACCAATACCTGGTATTAGTTGCAGGGGCGTTGGGTGACATCGGAAAGTGGTGGGGCACCAAACCAGAAAATACACAAACTTGACCCTAGAATCACACATACCTACTATTGCGTCAAACAGGGGACCCATTGTGGAACAATCACACCTCAACTTCATTCCATCTAATAATCAATTTTAATCAAAAATTATACGGAGATATGCACTAAAAACGAGTTGAGTTGTTGATTTACACCTCAGTGTCACTTCCTACGGTAATAGTCGAGAAATAACAACAACTTTTTCATAGAACAAGAAGTCCTCTGATAAGAAAAGGGTGGATTTTAATCTTTCCCAGCTCTTAGCAAGACATAATGTACGGTGGTAGCGAGGCCTACATCATGAGAAGGTAAAAGATAGGTAAATCCAGGATGAACTGTGAAAACGTAGATAGGTTCTCCAATAAAACAGCTAACGTAGATCACGAAGCGAACTCAAATCACGTAAACGGAAATAAATACATTAAAATCAATGTGGAATAATATCTTCCGGACGGGTTTTCTATACATTATTCGTGAAAAATCCCAGTTTAGGTAGGCAAGGTATTTGTTTATACCTCGGTAAAGGGCGATAGAAGAACTGCACTAATTATAACTTGAAAGAACTATATTTTAAAGAAAACGGTTTGTACTTGAAATATAGGCACAATGTAAAACGGGGAGAGCACTTGTACATCGTTAAACTGGAGTGGACTAAGATGACCGAATGGGGGAAACCGGGGGCAAAAACGGCGCCGCTCTGATTTTTGTACCTTCAGGAAAATGGACTAATATCGTACTTTTAATGTTCTTTAATTGTACTTAAATATACTCGTACTGGTTCTTATATTCCGGTTTATCATAGGTTGGGATTGGGCTTCTAAACGGGGTAGCAATGGCTTCTGTGGGCGGGCTTCGGAACTAACAGTAATTTTTTGGTTTATTATTTTCAATAATAAGCCTTTGGAATCGAGCAAGAAAAAAAAAATTTTAACCCCCCCTCAAAATTTGATGTTTTACGTTTCAAGGTACGTAGAATACGAAAATCGAATAAAAAAATTTCCGTCCGTCCGCCGTACGCCGTACGCGGCACTTTTCTTAGCAACACTGGACCGATTTGGTTCAAATTTGGTATATGGGCTCCATTTGGGGTCTAGTTGTGCCGCGAAGCTTTTGGTTGATGTAGGTCACTTCTAAGGGGTGAAAATTAAGGGTTGAAATTTTCAAGAGTGCCCTAGCTCGAAAACTCTCGAAATAAAGGTATTGTTTTTTCACCAATTTTAAATAGTATTGAATTTTAAAAAATTTTTGAGACCACCCGGAGCTCTGTAGGACAAACCGTTCGGTCCCTACGAGTACTTGAAGGTTTTCCTTCGATAAAACAGAATCATGAGTGTGAATCGCAAAAGAGGTCTAATCTCCATTCAAATTTTATCGGACTAAAATGCGATCGCTGTTCATTTCTTCGATTTGTATACAGTTTTGCCTTCTGCGTAACCAGTAATCAAATTTCCATATGAAGCTTTCTATTTTTCCAATCGAGTGTGAAGCGTTTAGTTCTTTCTAATAAACTTGATTGTGAAGGTGTGAAGCCAGTATGGTGTGGTAGGTAGTACCTAGCTGGTAGGTAAAAAAAATGTTGGTGGGTAAAAAACGCTGCAAATCATTGCTCAAAGGCTTCTTCACTCTTCAGATCACTGATCAGCTGAGTGAGCTCCGAAGCCATTTTCAGTCCTAGTGAATGGAAGTGCTCTTCCAGGCGTCTCCAGCATTCGAGGAGATCTTCTTCACTCCTCAGATCACTGATCAGCTGAGTGAGCTCTAAAGCCATTTTCAATCCTATTGAATGGAAGTGCTCTTCCAGGCGTCCCCAGCATTCGAGGAGATCTTCTTCACTCCTCAGATCACTGATCAGCTGAGTGAGCTCCGAAGCCATTTTCAATCCTATTGAACGCAGGAAGCTGACATTTGAGAGGGAAGGTCAAGGGAGAATACAGATGGTGGTAGGTGCTATTGATGGAGAACCAGTGATCTATACAGAAGGGTGATCTATACAGAAAATAATAAACCTTTGAGCAATGATTGCTCAAAGGTTTATTATTTTCTGTATAGATCACCCTTCTGTATAGATCACTGGTTCTCCATCAATAGCACCTACCACCATCTGTATTCTTCCGTGACCTTCCCTCTATTTTTCGAATTGTATGTACCTTGAAACGCGAAACATAAAATTTTTGGTTTGCTTTGAGCAATGGCTTCGGAGCTCACTCAGCTGATCAGTGATCTGAGGAGTGAAGAAGATCTCCTCGAATGCTGGAGACGCCTGGAAGAGCACTTCCATTCAATAGGATTGAAAATGGCTTTGGAGCTCACTCAGCTGAACAGTGATCTGAGGAGTGAAGAAGATCTCCTCGAATGCTGGAGACGCCTGGAAGAGCACTTCCATTCAATAGGATTGAAAATGGCTTTGGAGCTCACTCAGCTGATCAGTGATCTGAGGAGTGAAGAAGATATCCTCGAATGCTGGAGACGCCTGGAATAGCACTTCCATTCAATATGATTGAAAATGGCTTCGGAGCTCACTCAGCTGATCAGTGATCTGAAGAGTGAAGAAGCCTTTGAGCAATGATTTGCAGCGTTTTTTACCCACCAACATTTTTTTTACCTACCAACTTTTTTTTACCTACCAGCTAGGTACTACCTACCACACCATACTGGCTTCACACCTTCACAATCAAGTTTATTAGAAAAAACTAAACGCTTCACACTCGATTGGAAAAATAGAAAGCTTCATACGGAATTTTGATTACTGGTTATGCAGAAGGCAAAACTGTATACAAATCGAAGAAATGAACAGCGATCGCATTTTAGTCCGATAAAATTTGAATGGAGATTAGACCTCTTTTGCGATTCACACTCATGATTCTGTTTTATCGAAGGAAAACCTTCAAGTACTCGTAGGGACCGAACGGTTTGTCCTACAGAGCTCCGGGTGGTCTCAAAAATTTTTAAAAATTCAATACTATTTAAAATTGGTGAAAAAACGATACCTTTATTTCGAGAGTTTTCGAGCTAGGGCACTCTTGAAAATTTCAACCTTAATTTTCACCCCTTAGAAGTGACCTACATCAACCAAAAGCTTCGCGGCACAACTAGACCCCAAATGGAGCCCATATACCAAATTTGAACCAAATCGATCCAGTGTTGCTAAGAAAAGTGCCGCGTACGGCGGACGGCGTACGGCGTACGGCGGACGGACGGAATTTTTTTTATTCGATTTTCGTATTCTACGTACCTTGAAACGTAAAACATCAAATTTTGAGGGGGTTAAAATTTTTTTTTTCTTGCTCGATTCCAAAGGCTTATTATTGAAAATTTTCCTCTCGTCTAGTAGAGGCGGGAGTTACAAATAGTATTTGTTGGATGTTAGCGCCACTTGGTCAAGCAAGATAAGATAACTGATGAATGATGAAAGGAGTTGAATTGTTTTCCATGCGTTTCCTACAAAGGACTTCCACTCTCATTATTGTCTTACAAGAAACTTCCATGGAAACCTAAACAGAGCATACATCCATCGAGTTGAATCAAAACTTGTCTCGATCAGAAAGAATAAAATCGATTGAGTCTTCCACGGCTGTGGCAAGAAAGGTAGGGGATAAACAAACAAGACCTGCATATTTACACTACTGAGCATGCGCAAAACAGGCATAAACAAAAAAAAGAAAACAAGTAACTATAGCAACTCTAGGACCCTTGTGTTGAGAGTGGCTAATCGATTGTAGGATGCCTATCCATTCCATACTACTTCTTCTTCTTCTCTCTAGTTGCTGGCTGTTGATCCTAGGGTGACCAACTTCCATCCTACTTCCTCTTTCTACATTTTACATTATAATTACAATGCAATGCAAGTCAATGTAGAATTATTTTACACTTGTGAAAGATCCATGCTTCCATGGATCAAGTGAGTTTTTAGGAAAAAAACTGCTTCTACTAAGGAATTGTTTCTACTTTGGGGAGAACACTTTTTTTAAACTTTGAGGTGAAAATCTATCTTTTGAGGAAAATTTTGCCGGAGCAAGACTGGGTGGCCTTATGGACGCCACGCCCCGGCATAAAAAAGAATTCGCGTTTCTCTCTTCACAATAAACTTCTCAATATGCAGGCAGATTATATTGCGAGCCCCTTGGAACATGAGAAACGATGATATTCATTGAGATTTGAGGGTGGAAACAGTCCTCGAAAACAGCAACTTACGCAAGGAAGCACGAACAACTCGATCTTGAGAATCCGGAGATGCTCTGCGTTTTGGATAACGGAGTTGAACTCCGGCGCCTCAAGCGGAACAAACCACCGTATTTAGTTAGTGGTAAGTAATAACGTGCAATGTAACTCAGTGCTCAAGATACCGTTATATAACAAGGACATGTTGCAGTAAACATACCCTGAAGGAGTGTACTACTATGTAATACTACTAAAATATGATGAATTGTATTTCAGTAGCAAAAAATAAATCACGATAAAAAAATATTGATAAGGACAGTCAGTTATTGAGAACACGGGGAGTAGGTATAGAAGTTGAATCCAGCGTCAGAATGAAATTTTCCAAAAGATCCCCTACGGTGAAAACTCTGTTGCTCCACAGTCGTTTACATTTCAATCCATCACAGTTGATATCCTAATGAAAATAATGTCTTCTATTTATTGCGACCACTTCGAATGACATGATGAATAATACATGGGTGTATATACGGTGGCACACCTGGATACATTGCAGCTGTCACAAAGCGGTAACCTAACGTGATTTTAATGGTGTTGATACTTTTTCATTCGGAACTCGAGGGTTCCGAGCGTCGTTCCGAAAACTGAAACTCTTCAAATAAGATTACATCAGCAATGCTTCGGTATTCATTAGATATTTTAGCAGCTATCTTCAGAGCAGCTAGGGTAACATTTAATTGGGTAGCTCACAAGAGGTCTTCAAATTGCTTAAAAGGGTCGGTAGGGTGATAGTTGTGATTCATCCAACGGCATCATGCAGGGATTGTCTCAAAGAAGGCCTACTAACGCTCTCCTCACTTCATATAATGGAGGTGGTGCTTTTTGTAAGAAAGCACAGGTATTATCTTCTCAGATGATAGGAGTGAATCAGAGCACAAAAATACGGCAAAGAGCACGCGAAGAGAGATTACGAACAATAATTCTGTAAAAAGAAACTAAAATATATTAAAAGCAAAGTTAACAAAGAAGTCTAGTTATAAACGAAAATGTAGATTGTGGTTGCTTTAGACTTTAGGTCATTTACAGAGTTCAAGCGCAGGCTACTCAGTCCTGGCGGAGCTCTAAAAAAATTGAGGGTAAATCTCTCATACAGCATAACTGCGGAGGTCCGCATTAGAAAAAAAAATAATAACAATATAAATCATAGATGGCACATTTAATTTTTCCAAATCATCTGGTCCAAAATTTATGACCGAACTTCTGGCCGAAACAAAAATCATTTTTGTACTGATGGAATGGATGTAAAAACTCCTTCTTAATGGTTTCTCGCCCGCTCTTATTGAAGACAAAAATATTATTCACTATAACTGCTATAGTGGTCCCGTTTTCCAATGATTTCCACAGAAACTAAAGAATAAGGTGGCAAAAATGGTCCGTTCACGTCAAAGAAGAGAACGTATCGGATTCTTCCAACACCAATGTCGGCTCCAGGAACATGATGATCACATAGGGGCCTCCCTCAATAAAATCGGTTTAGTTAAAATTATGACATTTAAGCAAATGCTTACCAGCTTGATGATTGTAACCTAATTGGTTACTAATTTTCATTATAAATTGGCGGAGTATGCATGAGAAAACCCCAACAAAGAAACGCCTAGAAATTTCTCCCATAGAGGGAAAAACAATAGATCAAGAAAATGTCCATTGTTTCTAAAAATAAACAGAATTTTTTTTCTAAAAAAAAAAAAAAACTTTCCAATTGCACGTAATATATTGCAGTATTCTAGAGAACCTTGCTTCATAGCTACCGATATGTTGCTGTGGTTTTGTTTACTGGTATCGCTTTGCATTTTTTGTCGCGAAAAATTTCTTGAACCCCAGCCAAAAGACTCTTTCAACAATAACTTGATTATTTCTTGTCTGGTACGCGCGTAATTAGATTCTCGTAGCATTTATAATAGCACTAATACGTGAGATACTACACTTACTACTGCATGGAAAGGATTATAATAAGATTTATGTAATTGCTCTCGAACAGCAATGAAATATATTATTATCAATTACTAATATTTTAAATAAATAACTGCTCGTTATAGTAAATCGGTCTGAAGTCCAAAACCGCAATCCTTGCATAATTCTAGATATTTTTACAATCATGCAAATATATTCGTTGCTATGCAATACAAAACGACATCTGATTGCAACTAGGTAATTAGGTAACTGGGGTTTTCAGTATTATTAATGAGTCTATTTCATGTTATAATGAATTAAACGGTTACTTACGTTTTCCTTACCACAGTTTTTGGAAAATATGTACGAGTAGTAGCAATGACACTCACCTGCAAAAAAACATATATTGATAAATATCAACAAAATACAGTATCATGATTAGAACGAACAAAAAGGTTTATCATACGTTTTTGTAAATTGGGTATCATTGATTATGTTTTAGACATGACCATGTTGGCTCCACCAACAACAAAAACACTGCAAATTATTACACAAGGGTTTATTATTTTTCTATATAGATCACTCGTCTGCAAAGAACACGGCTTTGCCATTGTTACCACCAACCAACTGATCGCATTTATCAGATTGGATCTGATAAATCTTGATCAGATTGATCTGATCGGTCAGCTAA
Organism: Apolygus lucorum; assembly: GCA_009739505.2. Taxonomy (NCBI): domain Eukaryota; kingdom Metazoa; phylum Arthropoda; class Insecta; order Hemiptera; family Miridae; genus Apolygus; species Apolygus lucorum. Next base: position 28,380,542 of record CM019179.2, on the reverse strand, counting down.
CATTTGAACGGAGATTAGGCCTCTTTCGCGATTCACACTCGTGTTTCTGATTTATCGTAAGTCAAACCCTTAAATTCTCGTAGGGAGCGAACGGTTTGTCCTACAGGGCTCCGCGTGGTCTCAAAAAATTCTATACTATCTCAAATTGGAGGAAAAACAATACCTTTATAAACAAATTTTTTGAGTTAGGGCGTTCACAAAATTTCAAACCTTATTTTTCAACCCTTAGAAGAGACCTACATCAACCAAAATCTTTGAGGCACAACTAGACCCAAAATAGAGCCTGCATACCACATTTCATCAAAATCGGTCAATGCTAAGTGGGGAAAGGGCCGCGTACGGCGGACAGACGGCCAAATTTTTATTCGATTCTTGTATTCTACGTACCTTGAAACGTAAACCAACAAATTTTGAGGGGATGTTAAACAATTTTTTTTCTTGTTCGATTCCAAAGGTTCATTAATGAAAATAATAAACCAAAATAAAGAGGTAGCAAACAACAGTGAATATGAATAGGTAAATGACAGTAGGAGTGTGGCCCAACTACGTCTTACTCGTTAAAATGCGGTACTCGAACACATGCGGTACTCGAACACTCGCCGAGTACCAAGTATACTTTGGTATACTCCCCTAGTGCCGAATATTCGTCCTTCGGTATATACCCAGGTCACACATGTGAAGTTGGCCGAGTAGGAAGTACAACCCCGAGCATTGACGAGTACTATAGATGGGCAAGTGAAATTGAGGAAGAGCAAGAAAGGGAATAAAAATAGTTTTCGATATTGTGAATTACAATTATTGTGAATTACAGAACTACAGCGAAAATTGCGTATCAGGATTAAACTGAAAGGCGGTCCCATCAGTTTGTCTAGACAAGACGCGCAAAACTTTCCCGTTTCAATCACGAATTCGTTACTTGGCTCGCTACTCGTATCCTTTGACTTGGGCAAAAAAGGTAAAGGCTCTGAGGCGAGCACCCAAATACTCGGTACTCGCTGATTGACGAGTACGCGTCCTTCTGGCTACACATGTAGAAACATTACTCGCCGAGTACCGCATGTGGATCCGCACCTTTAAGAGAAAAACATAAGAAAAACGCACCGGTAAGGAAAAATTCCCGTTGTTTATTCCGCGTGTCTGTATGAACGATTTTTCAACCATTTTTTATTCTCACTATGCAACAGGAAAGAGATTGAGGATACACTTCTTGGCCAAATGCCCAATATTGGCTCGCTTCAGAAGAACTTATGTCGGAGCACCCACTCTCACAAGACATGATCTCATCGAAATATTGAACGGAAAAGAATGGGTGGCACTCTGCAGATTCGTCAAGGCGGCTTGGACCTATAGAAGGGAGCTTGTTGCTGAATTTAATTATAATTTTATATTTTAATTAGGAAGAAACAAAAACGAAAAAAAGGTACCTATGTTTAACAGTAAAGCGGTAACTTATAATTTATAATGATAATTTAAAGTAAAGAAATAACTATACCATTTACTAACGTATTTACGATGGCTATGTTTATGAAAATACTGTTATAGAATAATATAATAAAGTTATTATGTATATTATTATTATTTATTACTGTTATCATAATTATAACATTTATATTATATTTATATAATATATTTATAATATATTTATAGTATATATCTATAGTATATATATATAGTATATTTATTATTGTTATCATATATTATATTGTTGTTTATATTATTTCTAATGACGGTGAACTCCGGCTAAAGATAAAATAATATTTTATATATTATTTGTTTTTTATATATTATATCCAGGTTTTATTGGCGCATGCCAATAAAAACATGCTATTATTCATTCATTCGTAAGAAAAAATTCCGCATCTTTATTCCGCGTTTCTGTGTGACCGATTTTTCAAACATTTTTTATTCATCCGCGTGAAGACGCTGGGCGCGAGAGACTAGCAGTTTTCCTCCTATTGCATACGCCGCCTGTTGTCAGCTGCCTTTCATAGAAAGGTGAAGGATGAATAGATAATGGTCGACATGTTACGTCGTGGTGGCAGCATGTTTCCTCCAACGCTCTTTTGTTTAGTGAGACATTTTCGACAGCATTGTTCCTTCATTCCTCCACTTTTTTGCTATGTTGAATATTTCGTCGGTGAGTGCAGTCCCAGAGGTCTCTGCCAAAACATCTTTCACAAAATAATGATATTCATGTTGGTTGTCGAGCCAAACGTTGAAACTTGTAATAAACATTCTGAATACGAGTTCAAAAAGTTTTCATTGAATTAGAAAATTGAAATGCAGTATATATATTGTATTAGATATTAGGAATGAACTCTGTTTTGACTCTACACAACTAGAAAATCATAGTACTGTCACTAAACTGACGTAATCGATTGAACAACGTAGATGGTGTGGGCTCCCGCCCACAGGAACGCTACTCCAGTAGGGTGGGGCCGGGTCAACGCCACCGACCCCCTTCGGCCTGACTCGTAGGTGACGTCAACGTGGCCCAATCAGAAGGCGCCAACCAACATCTTGAGCGCCCTCCCCCCTCCGGCCGGAGAAGCGGCAAGAGCTTCTCCCCCACCATCACCGCCGCCCCCGCCAACACCACCTCGCGGGAGGAGGGGGGAGAGAAGACGGAACCTCGGGTCAGGCCTGGACGACACTACTCCCTCTCCAACCTCTGATCAGTTAACGTCCACCGAGAGCTCCCAGCCCGTGAGTCGTGTAACCGCCACAGTTTTCCCCCCACGCCGCCACGCTGTACGACCCCCTGGACATCAGCGTCGCCACGTACCTACCTCTGCCACACAACATCGGAAGGATACCTACGGGCCCCAACGTGAGTGCACAAACTAATTTACATTTCATTCCATTGGCCAATGAACTAGGAGTGACGTGTAGTCATAAGAGTAAAACCTAATAACATTAACAACATTTTCGCCACGAAGCTTATTCCGAAATTGAACTTTAGTAGACTTTCTGATTGAACCACTGATTTTTCTGACCTTGCATTGAACTTGAATACCAAATGATTAATGGATTGTAACGATATATTAGGAATCCATACTGAGTAAAGTACTATTCATACACATTATAAACTTACCTTCATGCAAATCGCCACGAACTTTGAAGTTGTCTCTTAATTAATAAAAGTGCCATATATTTGTATTTTCGTTTACCTTTTGTCAGAGTATACCTGGTTACCAATTTAATAGTTGAGGTTAGTGCATCGCCACGCCTCGAGGTTTTGACAAGTCCCTTCAGGACCGCCACGTAAGCCCATCAGGCAGGAGCACCTTTGTGTATCCAAATTGCATTTAGCCCTTCAGGCTTTTAACTTTCAGCATAAATCGCCACGGAACGCTTCAGGTCGCCACGCTTTTTCACCACGCTTTTCGCCACGCATCTTTAATTCTAAATTCTTCACAGGTAAATACCTTTCTTTATAATTTATCTGTGTTTCGACTTTTGTCTTGTTTTCTTTTCAGCCAATATTCATTTTCAAATCAACCCCCCAACAACTCGTGCGATCACTTGGGCTGTCGAGTTCATTAACCTAGTTGGTGAGCCCGACCACCCAAGCGCCTAGATCCTCTAGGACAAAAAGACCGAAGATATACCTGCGAGTTGATAGCAGAGGTGAACCTTTCCCTTCACCACTGGTACCCAAGTTGCCAGGTATATCCGAAGTCCCCATACTTACAAACTGGTGGCAGCTAGCGGGATTTTTGTGTGAGTTAGCCTCACACGGACCCACAAATTAAATCGTAAGTTTTGTATCGCCACGAGTTGTTTTCAAAATTTAGAGTCATAAATTCAAACTTAAATAAAGCGAAACACATAGTCTAACCAGGTATACTGTTAGGTAGGATGTGCATCCGTTTATTGTAATTATAGGAAAAGTGACGTAAACGCAGCCTCCTATCTCGATCGCCACGATCGTCACGATCGCCACGATCGCCACGAAAATTCTTCAAAATTCCAGTAGTAACCTGTTTTTTCTTCAATAAGACCGACACAGACGCAGACAGATTTTTCACCCTAGTGGTAGTAGTTAAACTCCAACACATTCACCTACACTTCTTTCTAACGAACCGACAAAATGTCTCTAAATTTGTCGGGAGCAAGCGACCGAGGAGAAGGTACACACTCCTCCGTCGGTCCCGAAGCAGTAGAAGCCATGACACAAACGATGAGGGAGATGAATATACTCCTTCAGCGTTATAACACAGCCACACACGAGGGTGAACGCGGGGACCTACCGCGCTCAGTATTTCTAGAACTTGAACCATGGGACCCAGATGCTTCAGGCGCACTCAGTGTAGTTTCGTTCTTTGCAAATTTTGACCTAGTGACCGCGGGCTTAACCTCTCAACAACGTTATCGAATACTGCGCACAAAAACACGCGGGATCGCGAAGCAGTTTTTGATTGACCGTGATGACGCCATGGACGTTGACAACGTCTACGAAATCGTCAGGGAGGACATGTTGCGGTGGTTCCAAAAAGAAAACCCCCAACATGCGGCCGCTTCACTATGGACAGTAAAGCGCAACGCGACGGAGACGCTTCGGCAGTTCGCTGACCGCGTGAGAGGCTTGGCGCGCTGCGCTGTGATGGAAGAAGGAGCGCGTCTGCGACGCCACGAACGAAACGATTGGGTGGAGAAGAAGACGATGGACGCTTTCATCCGAGGCGTCGGGAAGAACATGAGTGCCCTCCTAATCACGAACCGACCGAGATGTATCCAAGATGCTCTAAGCAAAGCCGAAGAACTCGAGGAAACCCTCGATGACACGACCGACTTAGAAGAAAGATGGGATCTAGCGGCCGTCACGAATGATCGTCGGTGCTATAACTGCGGTAGCCACGATCACTTCGCCGCACGATGCCCACGCAAAGATGACAACACGCAGAAATACAACCGCCACAAAGAAGAAGATCACCGCCGGGACAAACCAAATGAACCACGAAATGAGGAAAAGCCGACTCCGCGTTATCCCTGCATGTTTTGCGCCGATCGAACACACTTTCCCGTGAACTGTCCCTTTAGTCCGCATAAAACAATTTTTTGCGATTTTTGTGGAATGAGAGAGCACTTGGAACAAGATTGCTACAAGAAGAAACGCCTACTCCCCGTATCGCAACCCGTGATGGCACCAGCACACACAATGGAAGTTGTACGCTACAAGAAACCCGCCGAAGAGAACCACATCCCCGCCGTGGAAGCCCCCATGTCACGCACAATGAAGATAACCGTTGGACTAGGCCCCGAAGATCGCGACATGATCGTTGATACCGGCGCCACGCTTTCGGTATTGTCTTCTCCCGTAAAAGGGATCAAACTGCTTCCGACGCGCACTGTCGCGTGGGGCGCGGACGGGATGCCGCTACACTTCGCAGGGGAACAACGCCTCGTCACGCGACTCGGTGGTTGCACTTTCGAACACACCTTCCTCGTGTTCGCGAGAAAAAGCGCCACACTCGATTTGCTAGGACTTGACGTATTGAGACGTGTACCAATTACCTTTACCACGGGTCCAACCATGAAATTTCACGCACTGGAGGAGAAAGCACGACCATATACTCCTGTCGACCTACTCGACGAGCCGTATAGCGTGGGGGTGGTGTTGCGACCGGATTGGCGGGAAAACGGGACGCTTGGTAGTCAACAACCACATTTTGACACAAGCGCACCCATCCCTAGTACCTTTTCGGGAGCAACAGCCACTCCCCAAGTTGACGAACAAACGACGCCTGTTCGCCACGCGCATACCGACGCTACGAGTACGCCGACCACGCCCGCCACGAACATCAGCGGAACCGGAAGCATGAAGTTTTGGAGCAGGAATTATGGTGGCGTCACCACGCCGATAGACGCACCTGTCAATCTATACGACCACGCATCTCGCCACGAAACCCCTAATGAAAAACAGACGCCTAAAAACCCCGAAAGAGTCCCCGAAGAACCAAGAAGAGTACGTTTTGAGGACATGGTGACCGTTTATGATGATGAAGAACCAGCCACGCAAGAACAAGCGACGCCCATTCGGTTCGACGCAAGTTTCGAACAATCTGAAAATTTGTCGCTCGACCAATACATTGATGCAGCTGTCGAAAGGGCCATCCGAAAACTCGACGCGCCCGTCGCCACGATGATACGGAGCTTCAACGCCACGCCCGATCGACACGAAAACATGATCATCGCCACGCCGCAGCGACTCAACGATACCGTGATGGTTACACCACACCAACATGACAACACGGTGGTCGCCACGCCAAATCGCCACGTCGCCACGGTGGTCGCCACGCCCGAAAAAATAAATACAGATCTTGACATTCTAACAATATTGAACGAGGAAAAGAAAATTGAAAATACACCTGACACGCAGATTGAGAAGATCGTCACGCAGCACCTCAAATCACTGATGCAAATTGAGGACGCACACGCTGACCGAAGCCCGAAAAACGACGAAAATGTTCAAAACGATGAAAAAATGGGGTTAATTAACACCCTGCAAAATGACAAAGAAAATGAGGAATGGGAAGAAGTCCCCACTGACCAATGGGATCCGCCATTACCCGAATTTGACACCGTTCTCAATGACAAATTGAAACATCTGAACGAAGCGGACGCAGAACCGACGAGGAATTTGTTGAATACATTCCGGGACTTATTCAAGCCACCTACGGGGGAGGGGTGCAATTTAAATGTATCCCATGAGATAATCCTCACTCAACCCACCGTTACTCAACAAAAACCTTATCCGGTTCCTCACGCCCTTAGAGAAGTTGTTGAGACACAGCTTAAAGACATGCTCGAGTCCGGAGTAATTAGCCCGTCCACTAGTCCGTGGAGCGCGCCCGTCTTATTAGTCAAAAAGAAGACGCCGCCGGGGGAAAAGCAGCTTTGGCGTTTTTGTACCGACTTCCGTCAACTTAACAAAATCACCAAAGGAGACGCATACCCCCTTCCGCGACTACAAGAAACACTCGCCATGCTCGGACAGTGCAAATGGTTCTCTACGATCGATCTTATAGCTGGGTATCATCAAATTCCGGTACATGCTGACTCAAAGGAAAGAACGGCTTTCTCCGTTCTTGGACGCCATTTCCAATATGAAAAAATGCCCTTCGGGTTGAAGAACGCACCCGCCACGTTTCAACGCGCGATGAATGACGCGCTTGATGGAATCCTCGGAAACAACTGTCTCGTTTATCTCGACGATATCATTGTGTTTTCCGCCACGCGGGAAGAACATCTCGAGAAGCTCAACCAGGTTTTCACACGTCTATCAGAAGCTCGACTACAAGTAAACATCGCTAAATGCGACTTTCTCAAGAACGAAGTGCGATTCTTAGGACACCGCATCACCACGGACGGAATTCTCACGGAACCGGAGAAAACAAGAGCCATTAAGGAGTTTCCGATACCTACCTCAATGGTGAAATTGCAATCCTTTTTGGGTCTCGCCAGTTTCTACCGGAGGTTCATCCCTAAATTCTCCGAGATTGTTGTTCCGTTGACCGAGCTATTGAAGAAGACTAATCCCTTCGAGTGGACCGAGAGACAACAAAGGGCGTTCGATGAACTCAAGGACAAACTGACCAGCGAACCCATCCTCGCTTACCCCGACCTGACGAAACCGTTTATCCTCGCAACCGATGCATCCGGCTTCGCCTTGGGAGCCGTCCTCTCGCAAAATTTTGATGGGGAAGAGAGGCCCGTAGCTTATGCGAGTCGCAAGTTGAACCCGGCCGAAACCAGGTACTCGGTCACCGAACGAGAGCTTTTAGCGGTTGTGTGGGCGGTCCGACATTTCCAGGAATACCTGCTCGGACAAACGTTCGAACTTCAGACCGACCACATGGCTCTTACCGCCGCCATGCATCTTCGTGACCCGACTTCGCGCATCGGACGCTGGATATTACGCCTAGCGGAATATGACTTCATACCCCGATATAGACCAGGTACACAAATGGGACACGCCGACGGTTTAAGTAGAGGCGACGTTGCGATTGTAACCCTCGAATTTCCGCGAGAACTCATGATTGCCGCTCAAGATTTGGACAACTGGATTCAAGCCCTCGTTCTCGATAGAAAACACGAGAATTTACGCAACACAAACGGCGTATGGGAAACACGCGTCCGTCAAGACGGAAAACACGAATGGGTACCACTAATTCCAACTTCGCTACGCGAATGGCTAATTGATCGCTGTCATAAGAACGAATGGGCAGGACACCCAGGAGCGGAAGTCACCGAGAAACTCGTCCGTAGACTTGGAACGTGGCCCGGACTTGCGAAAGATGTTCGAGAAAATCTTCAACGTTGCGAAACTTGTGCGCGACGAAATACACCATCCGGACTTCGGAATCCTATCCAAAGGCCGTTGCTTCCCGAACGTCCCGGACAGATTGTCGGCATAGATTTCGTCGGCCCCATCTCAAATGGAAACACGACCAAGTATATACTCACCGCCGTGGATCATTTCACGAAATACGCGGAGGCGTATATTACCTCAGATTGCACGGCTGGAACCGTCGCCCGAAATCTTGCGAACAAATACATTCCGACACACGGTGTTCCCGAAAGGTTGGTCTCGGACCGTGGTACCGCTTTTACGGCCGGATCAACACGAGAACTATGCAAAAATTGGGGCATAAGACAAATTTTTACCACAGCTTATCATCCAGAGAGTAACGGAGTCTGTGAAAGATTCCACCGAACGCTAGCTAACATCTTAGCGAAAATATCCAAGAAGACGAAAGAATGGGAAAGTATGCTCCCCATTGCGCTTGCAGCATATCGCTCGACTCCGCACAAAAGCACGGGATTCAGTCCGAATTTTCTTACCTTCGGTCGTGAATTGCGAATGCCCAACGAAACACTGCAAAGCTTGAAACCCCGCGCCGATGAGACCACCACGATGAGAAATCTGAGAATCGCACGCGACGCCACCCACCAAAGCCTTCAAGAGGCGTGGCGGCGGCGTAGCGAAGCCATCAACTCACGACGAACTCTGAGGTCCTTCGAGGGAGGCGACGCCGTATATCTAAAGGACATGCACCCGCCACCCGGAGTTGTGAAGAAATTTTGGAGTCCATGGAGTGGTCCTTGGATAATACTGAAGAAACATTCCGACGTTACTTATGAAATTAGAGACTTACCGGATATTCGAAGGCAAACTGTGCACATCAATCGCCTTAAGCCAGCTTTCGTGTTGGGAGTACCAGACGAAACGTTCATTGATCCCAACGATTCCCCGTCGAATCCACGAGATGTTGCGACGCCAGAACCCCTCGACACGACGATGACACCTGAAACAAATAAAGAAGATTGGTATGAAAGTTACGGTTGGTCGACACCGGCAGCCGTGGCGCCAGCACCTGTACCTACCACCAGCTCGAAAGAACACACGCCGAGGACACCTCGAGGAGAGGTATCAACCCAACGGAGTATCCCTTCAGAACTGGATCGTGACATGGACGCGGATCACAATTTCGATCGCTCCACCGAACGTGAAACGGAAAGAAGTGAAATACCTCACGGGACTGACGACCCTCAAACGAGCCGTGCTGATCGCCACGAGACTCCACTCTGCCACACCACACATCATGACGAGTCCGCCGATCGCAACGCCGATCGCAACGCCGATCGCAACGCTGACCGCCACAAGGTGCGATGTACAGAAGAAGTCAATGAAGACGGAGAGCCAATTGAATCTTCCGATGAAGAGTTTGAAGAAGCGAAGGAAGACCCACCGGCTAAGAGACCTTGTGAAGAAATTGAGGAGACACCTAGCCGTTATCCATTAAGAGCAAGGCACAAAACTGTCGACTATAGGCTACTCCACTTAGGGAAAAAGACACACTGACAAACTACTAGGGCACATACACATCACACTGACCGACCCTTCAGGTCCCATTACACTTGGACCCTTCAGGTCACCCCATTTCACTTGGACCCTTCAGGTCACCAAATTTAACTTGGACCCTTCAGGTCGTAACACTTCGCTTTGATCCTTCTGATCGCCTACCTCTTATGGCTACACTGTCCTACTACGGCCGTGCATGAAAAGTTGAAGTACCAACGTAGAATTCCTATTGAAGCAAGTCACTTTTCCTAGGCCAGGATGTCACATAGGGTATTGTTTTGTTTGTTGTAGGATATGGCACATGAAAATGATGTTGAGTCAGAGTTAGATGGAGGTCCCATTACGCCCGACCCCGTTGTGGTCCTCATGCGGAGGCGCTGCGAACAAGAGAAGGAGAGACTCGAAGACCGACCAGAAGGTTTTGTAGAGACCGCAGAACCAATCAGCGACCCCTTCCCTACCCTGGAGACTCTTGCAAATTACGTACGTTTTACGATGTGCGGCGACACCCCTGCTGCCCGTCAAACAACCGGACGTGCGGCGCTCCAGACAGCACTCGATGTCGCGATGTGGCTCCCGGCCTATCAGAGGATCACCCACGAACGGAATGCCTTGCTCCGTCGGCAGAAGCAGTGGTTAGAAGACAGGCGGGCTCTGATCCTGGAAAGGAACGAGGCCATAGCAGAGGCGAAGCGGGCCAAGGCACAGGTGGATGCAGAGCCACCTGCGGCACGGACGCAGACATCTGAGGCACCCTCACAGGCACCAGCAGAGGCACCTGCGACGAGGTCTGCAGGAGCTGTGGGGGAATTGGCCCCTTCCCCAGCTCCATCGGCGATGATCCTTTCCATTTCGTCGAAGTCCTATTCCCCGGAGCTCCCCGACTGCGACATACCCCTACCATCGTCGAGCCCCCCGCCACGCGCCCAGAACCGGACCGGCATTTTCGCAGACTCGGATTGGGACGAGGAACCAGCTAGCCACACACCACCTGAGCCGCTGCCCACTCCGATCAGAGAACCTCAAGTGATCTTGCAGGCAGGCAGCCCACCCCCATCCAAACCGGGGTTGAAGATCAAGATCACGCGGCGCAAAAAGATCATCTGTCCAGTCTGCACTCGACCCGCCCCCAAGATGTTCAAGTTCCGCTGTCCTGCCTGCAAGGAGTTCTGGGAGCGGCTCAAGGCCATGCATCGAAAAGGTCAGGAGCTGCCGACCTGCGCCAAGGACCACTCGAAAAGCCGAAATCCCACCCGATGCCGAGGCTGCCGTCGCCACGCCTACGAGCAGGCCATCAAGAAGGCGTGCCCCTCCGAACCCCTAGCCATCCCCAGTGTCGTCTTTGACGACCCTGGCTCCCGGGGGGACGGGGGGTGTGGGCTCCCGCCCACAGGAACGCTACTCCAGTAGGGTGGGGCCGGGTCAACGCCACCGACCCCCTTCGGCCTGACTCGTAGGTGACGTCAACGTGGCCCAATCAGAAGGCGCCAACCAACATCTTGAGCGCCCTCCCCCCTCCGGCCGGAGAAGCGGCAAGAGCTTCTCCCCCACCATCACCGCCGCCCCCGCCAACACCACCTCGCGGGAGGAGGGGGGAGAGAAGACGGAACCTCGGGTCAGGCCTGGACGACACTACTCCCTCTCCAACCTCTGATCAGTTAACGTCCACCGAGAGCTCCCAGCCCGTGAGTCGTGTAACCGCCACAGTTTTCCCCCCACGCCGCCACGCTGTACGACCCCCTGGACATCAGCGTCGCCACGTACCTACCTCTGCCACACAACATCGGAAGGATACCTACGGGCCCCAACGTGAGTGCACAAACTAATTTACATTTCATTCCATTGGCCAATGAACTAGGAGTGACGTGTAGTCATAAGAGTAAAACCTAATAACATTAACAACATTTTCGCCACGAAGCTTATTCCGAAATTGAACTTTAGTAGACTTTCTGATTGAACCACTGATTTTTCTGACCTTGCATTGAACTTGAATACCAAATGATTAATGGATTGTAACGATATATTAGGAATCCATACTGAGTAAAGTACTATTCATACACATTATAAACTTACCTTCATGCAAATCGCCACGAACTTTGAAGTTGTCTCTTAATTAATAAAAGTGCCATATATTTGTATTTTCGTTTACCTTTTGTCAGAGTATACCTGGTTACCAATTTAATAGTTGAGGTTAGTGCATCGCCACGCCTCGAGGTTTTGACAAGTCCCTTCAGGACCGCCACGTAAGCCCATCAGGCAGGAGCACCTTTGTGTATCCAAATTGCATTTAGCCCTTCAGGCTTTTAACTTTCAGCATAAATCGCCACGGAACGCTTCAGGTCGCCACGCTTTTTCACCACGCTTTTCGCCACGCATCTTTAATTCTAAATTCTTCACAGGTAAATACCTTTCTTTATAATTTATCTGTGTTTCGACTTTTGTCTTGTTTTCTTTTCAGCCAATATTCATTTTCAAATCAACCCCCCAACAACTCGTGCGATCACTTGGGCTGTCGAGTTCATTAACCTAGTTGGTGAGCCCGACCACCCAAGCGCCTAGATCCTCTAGGACAAAAAGACCGAAGATATACCTGCGAGTTGATAGCAGAGGTGAACCTTTCCCTTCACCACTGGTACCCAAGTTGCCAGGTATATCCGAAGTCCCCATACTTACAATAGGTACTGCTTTTCTTCAAACTAGGACTGTTTAAGCAAGTTCAAGAGACAGAACAAAATGATTCGTACAAAGCTTTAGCGTCCTATGATCCACTACTACTAGACTAGACTGTTCTATGTCCATGAATATTTTCCTCGAAGGGCATTTTATCCTAGTACGCCTTACTTAGGACATTTTAGCCTGGGATGACAAGCAAAACTCGCGAAATAGATTTAGGTTGGATTTTTCTCTACTTTCCCATCGACTTAGGACGTTCTAGGCAAGCACAAATGATGCGGCTACTTGAGCTCTACAAGATCATGTCCCTATCTCAAAAAGTGAAAAAATGGACTTAGGACGGTTTAGCTTTGGACGGCAGGGATGGATATGAACCGCATTTCGGCTGATCTGCTACATTCTTTTGTTCGTTAAAATAGAGTTTCATGTCACTTAATTGTGCTTACTTAACAACCAAGAATCAAATCAGTTGAAGTCACCACTACTTTTAGATTACGATGTTTACTAAGGTGCTTGGAAAGTTTTGTTGAAATAAACTTGACGGTTAACTCTGCGTGATATAGTGGATAGGTACTATAATGGACAAACTGTGTTCTTCGCAGACGGGTGATTTTTACAGAAAAGTAATAAAACGTCGTGCAACAATTTGCAGTGTTCTTCGAATAGAATTTAAAGTCAACCTGTAGTGCTTTATAAACAACCATGCATCGAATTTCGCATTGAAGAAACCCACAACTTTGGAAGAACGATGTTTTGCTGGAAGTCTGACAAAGTAACCTCGATTGCTAACCCTGCACGATAATATGGTTGATGGGAAAGCCGTGTTCTTTGCAGATGGTTTTTTAATGAGTTATCCCATAACTATTACAGACCCTACCCTGAAAACAGGCGACCAAATTGCGAACTTTCAACACATTCAACTTCCCTATTGAAGGTAGGTAATAAATTTACTTTCAAAACTGTAGAGTTAAGCGAACCTCGGCTAGAAGGAAGTGGCAGAGAGATGGATCTGCTCATTAGAGCATACCTCAATTAGGTAGGCAGTAGGAGGTAGTCAACATTTCAGTTTTCTTAATTAATAATTCATCTGACGACCCCATAATGCAATTTCCAAGAGTTCTCATTGGGTCGTCGAAATTATGGGCTACGTGTCATTTGAATCGTTAAGACATCGTCAGGAGTTTGCCAAGTAAATGAGCGAGAGTTTGAAAGGAGCTGGCCGAGGCTGAGGATGGGAAGTCGGCAAGGCGGTGATGACTGGAAGAGAACCATGGCTTCAACTTTGAAGGGGATCTCTCTTTGAGGTAAAAGACCGTTGGGTGCCTTTTGAATGAGAAACGTCGGAGGGCTTCGTCATTATCCACATTATATTCATGTAGCAGTAGTAGTTCTTGAGGGACATAGTAATGAATTAAATCAGAACTCTATGGTGTGCAATGAACATAATGCACGAGTAGCCCTAGAGCGCTAGAATGAGTACGCTTTGATTGAACTCGTATAAGGCAATGATTAGATCCGTTGGTAATACTGGTGGGCAGTATAGCTTTCCAGCATCAAATAACACGAACGTGATATATTTCATAGATAGATGAAGTGTAAGCATAAGTGAAGTTACTTTTTGGCGACATCACTTACTTTGTTTTGCACTTACTAGAATTGGTGATCTCTCCACCGATGCATGATAGCAAACCAAAGGTAGAAGCTTTTCTCTTCAGAGGTTGCGATAAGGCAACATGATGTCCAGCAATCCCCCTCCCCCCAATGAAAAATTGGTAAAAAAATCTTTATGAAAATGAATAAGATAACCAGAATTATTAGACAAGTTGAGGAAAAACTTACTAACGGTGCGGGTTAGCATTTATTTACTGCAAGTGTACCCATATGAACACTTTTACAGAAAAAAACTCGGAAAAAAATCTTTATGAAAATGAATAAGATAACCAGAATCATTAGACAAGTTGAGGAAAAACTTAGTAACGGTGCGGGTTAGTATTCATTTACTGCAAGTGTGCCCTGATGCACACTTTTAGAAAATTTTCAAGATAAAATTAAGCAATTGCAACGGCATTACAAATTTTAAAAACGAAAATGTAAGAAAAAAGTTTTATTTTTTATGGAAATCAATATTTGGATTATTAAAGTTGAGAAAATTTTTCCATGTTTGGAACATTTATAATTTAAAAATACTACTAAAACCGTACTTGAACTTTCCTCCCTCTGACTACTGGAACTCCTCACAAAAAAGTTCGGACTTCAGGCTTTTTGCAGGGTTTTTCGAGAGAAAAATGAAATTCCGGAGTTTTCCAGTAGAGTAGAATTCCCTGAGTATTCCAAGTTTTCCCGGGTTTCCAGGTCGCTGGACACCCTGGGCAAGTGTCAATGGAAACGCTGCTGCTGCTGCTTGACTTCTCCCACGAACGTTGCACTGGAGCTCGTTTCATACTTCCCTGCCTCCAACGTTTCAACCCCACCAGCCGACTCTTTGTGTAAAGTGAATTTAAATTTACTATAAAATAGTGGGCCCGAAGACCATTGACTACAGCCTAGAACTACCTTCACGTCTATAACATCTGATTGCCAAATGATTATCACAGCATTGGAATCGTTGGATCAGACCTGTTTACAATGCATAGTCCATGATATTCTATGCAAGATAAAGTTGCTTATTAGTATTTTGGGTGCATTTTAGCGGATCGATTTGACCATTAGTTAAACTGAACTTTTTTTTTTTCGGGACCAAGTTGGGTGTCAGGTATTTGGAAATCTGTATAAAATGAACTGGAGCTAAGAACGGTATTGTACAATACTCGAATTGATATATTCATCCCTACGAGGTCCTCTTTTTTCCTTCATAGAGCGCAGATGCAGCAGCATCTCAAGCGTCGAACGGAAAATTTATGGGTAGAAGGACATTTTTTTTCATATCGAAAAACGCCTAGAAAGTGGTCATGAAGTACCTTTTTCTCCGAATGTACTGAAGATATCAATTTGAAATTTTTAGGGTGGTTATAGGCATTATTATGTAACTTTTGGTCAGACGACTTCCGGAAATACTGCATACACAAAAATTAGTGCCATATTACACAAACATTGAAAAAACGCTAGTGAAATGTTGACTTCAAAAAATTATTTTTTCAGATCCGCTACAAATTTCAAAACGCTGCAAATCATTGCTCAAAGGTTTATTATTTTCTGTATAGATCACCCTTCTGTATAGATCACTGGTTCTCCATCAATAGCACCTACCACCATCTGTATTCTCCCTTGACCTTCCCTCTCAAATTTCAGCTTCCTGCGTTCAATAGGATTGAAGATGGCTTCGGAGCTCACTCAGCTGATCAGTGATCTGAAGAGTGAAGAAGATCTCCTCGAATGCTGCAGACGCCTGGAAGAGCATTTCCATTCAATAGGAGTAAAAATGGTTTTGGAGCTCACTCAGCTGATCAGTGATCTGAAGAGTGAAGAAGATCTTCTCGAATGCTGGAGACGCCTGGAAGAGCATTTCCATTCAATAGGAGTAAAAATGGTTTTGGAGCTCACTCAGCTGATCAGTGATCTGAAGATTGAAGAAGATCTTCTCGAATGCTGGAGAAGCCTGGAAGAGCACTTCCATTCAATAGGAGTAAAAATGGCTTTGGAGCTCACTCAGCTGATCATTGATCTGAAGAGTGAAGAAGATCTCCTCGAATGCTGGAGACGCCTGGAAGAGCACTTCCATTCAATAGGATTGAAAATGGCTTCGGAGCTCACTCAGCTGATCAGTGATCTGAAGAGTGAAGAAGCCTTTGAGCAATGATTTGCAGCGTTTTTTACCCACCAATATTTTTTTTACCTACCAACTTTTTGTTACCTACCAGCTAGGTACTACCTACCACACCATACTGGCCCTACCTTCACACCTTCACAATCAAGTTTATTAGAAAGAACTAAACGCTTCACACTCGATTGGAAAAATAGAAAGCTTCATTTGGAAATTTGATTACTGGTTACGCAGAAGGCAAAACTGTATACAAATCGAAGAAATGAACAGCGATCGCATTTTAGTCCGATAAAATTTGAATGGAGATTAGACCTCTTTTGCGATTCACACTCATGATTCTGTTTTATCGAAGGAAAACCTTCAAGTACTCGTAGGGACCGAACGGTTTGTCCTACAGAGCTCCGGGTGGTCTCAAAAATTTTTAAAAATTCAATACTATTTGAAATTGGTGAAAAAACGATGCCTTTATTTCGAGAGTTTTCGAGCTAGGGCACTCTTGAAAATTTCAACCCTTAATTTTCACCCCTTAGAAGTGACCTACATCAACCAAAAGCTTCGCGGCACAACTAGACCCCAAATGGAGCCCATATACCAAATTTGAACCAAATCGGTCCAGTGTTGCTAAGAAAAGTGCCGCGTACGGCGTACGGCGTACGGCGTACGGCGTACGGCGTACGGCGGACGGACGGAAATTTTTTTATTCGATTTTCGTATTCTACGTACCTTGAAACGTAAAACATCAAATTTTGAGGGGGGGTTAAAATTTTTTTTTTCTTGCTCGATTCCAAAGGCTTATTATTGAAAATAATAAACCAAAAAGTTGTCCGACTTGAATATGTATCAATAGTTGGTACACGCATGGCAAAAATTGAATTCAATTTTATTGATTAAAGCCAGAAAAAAAACAAAAATTACATTTTTCAGAAGAAGCAAATTTCGAAATTCAAGCTTTCCCGCCCGTTCATGTCGTTGTTTCTCTATAAAATCTGAGGTTTTCGAGTACCCATGTATTATCTAAACCTTCCATGATTCAAAGAAACCTTCTGAGTGGCTTTGTTATCATAACCTTGCTTTTGAAACCTTCTCGTGTGATTTGTCGTTGTCGTGTAGTTTACTCGTTTTTCGTTATTTTTGCTGACAAAATGCCGAGATCAAAACAAATTTTCAAAAAAATTGTTCAGGAAACCACTAGGTAGGAGTTTTTTTTATAGAATCCAGTCGTCCAGGAACCTCTCAGGAGGACCCAGACAACTCTGTAGTGGAGCATGTCCCTGATGCGAACCTAGAAGAAGTGAATATGGTTAGTACTCCTGCCTCAGCTTCCACACCATCATCTTCCGAGATATTATTAACATCAACTATTGCTGATTATGGTAATTATGAGACTAAAAACAAATTTGACATAATTGATATTGAATCCTTCGGCCCTTTCTAAACTAATGAGCTGCAAGTATGTGCCATGCTGCTGAGGAGGAGGGAGCCGACCATGCCTATGGCGCTGGCATACATTGAGATACCCACTTTGAACGTATTTTTTGCCCACTTCCTAATGTCCTTTTTAAATAATTCTTGGAGCAATCGATTCAGTGCATTGTGTAGATTAACTTAAAAATATTTTTTTAAATCAGTTTTTTGTTTTTAAATTGTTTTCTACCCTTAAGACGTCATCAAGGTCTTGAGGCGTATGGATCACATCGTTTCCATTTGAGACATAAGAAGATAAGACAAATTGATCCAGTAAGTTGAATCATTTCCCTTTGACAACTTTCGGAAGAGTCAGCGAGTCGAAGTCTTGGGGAACATGTCGTTAACTGGGAAGAACTGAAAAACTTTTCCAACCTTTCGAGAGATGATCGAAGTCGTTCAATTAGACAGGAGACGTCATGAGGAGGAAACTTTCTTTTCCTCTTCTCGGGTTCTCCGCTTCCTCGGAGCGATTTTCACGGATACAGCGACCGAAGCAATTTAGAAGTTGATCAGTAGTTTTCTTGTGTCTTATCAGTTTCCACTTACTGCTGGATCTTTATTTTTGATAATAGTTCACAACACACTGAGGCATCACCCACCGTATAGCAAAAAACTTCCTCAGTATGAAACCAAGTTGAGAAACATATCTATACCGTGGAAGTGTACATAATGATTGAGATGAGCAACCTTTCAGAGCACAATCAGCAGGATAACAAAAAATTTCATCGGATTTGAATGAGAAGGAGATTTTTTTGTCATGCGCTGTGGCTACCGATAACTCGATAACGAAATTCCCTTCCCTCTCACCACTATTTGAAGAAACCGCAAGAATAGATAGATAGATATTTGTTTATTTGGCGCAATTTTGTGCACTTTTACAATAAGATAAATGCATGAAGGGGTGCGATTTGCTCGGATCATTTTATCATTTTTACCCGACGTTAGGCCACTCCCGTGTTGTAGGATAGGATCTTTGCAAAATCTCTCCATCTCGGTAAATAAATTGATACCTACTATAAATTACAGTAATAAGTAGATTACTAAACAATACTTTACATTTTTTACACATTAACATAAATTGATACCTACTACACATAGAAGGCAATAAGTAAATAACACATTACCTACATTTTTCACCTCACTTGAAACCTAGGTTACATACATACCTAGGTCATGCTATTTAATCATTTCTAGTTCTATATATATATGCGCTGTTTAGTAGCCTCTCGCATCGAAAGCCCAGGTTCCCTGACCAAAATTGAGGGCGATGGAATTTACAGGTTGAGACAACGGGGTACCCTGACAACTCTTTTAGGGATTCGGGGACACATTGGAATCGTTGGGAACTCTTGCTAAACATGCGATCCAGTAAGACGTCAGTAATGACACCAAGAACCTCTATCCACCTACAGATCTCCGCAGAGCATTAAAACAGATGGCATTACACCGATGGCAGAGAATTTTTCCCGATTATGGCTCTGGCTCATCGTATAGAGCAATTTTCCCTGTTATATCAGGCAGAACTTGGTTTTCAGAAGTAACAGGAAAACCAAAATCCTTCTATAAAAACTTAATGAGGATGAGAAGCAACCCCCCTGCAGCCTGTGTAAAAAATACTTACAAAGAATTGGCCAGGCGGAAGCCCCCTACTGTACCTCTTGTCGACAAGAAGTAGAAGATCTGGATCACATTTGTGTTGTGCTGACCGAAAAATGAATCCCAATGGAATGAATCCCCATTACCATTTAATATTAAGAACCTACTATCACAGAATAGTGCAGATGTATATTTCCTTTTGGACGAGTTTTTTGTAGAAATTAATCATAATTTATAAAAATGTTATTAATACCTATTGAATGAAGTAACATTTATGGCTGTATAGAGTAAAGCTAAAGCCAAAAAAATCTAAAGCCCCCTTCTGCTAACTTAACACGCGCTTCTTGTATTTTGCACTAGTGAATTTCTGGGGACTTTTCGTGCTTCAAACAATTTCTCTATGTAATTTCTCTATGTGTTCCTCAAAGATATCCACCCACAACTTAAAAGCGACCCATGATTCAAACATGCCGATTCTAACAAGAAATTCGTTCGAGCTATATGTAGAATGAGGTGTAATCATGCATTGTGTCCGTCGTACTTGGCCAGAATAACTAGAAGCAATGACGAAGAAATTAATGATGACTCATGCGCCCATTGTGGCGGAGAAGGAACTATAGAGCACATTGTGATGCAATGCGATCTGTACTCTGTCTCTAGAGATGTTTTGTTTAAGAAGTTGTATGTATTGTTGGAAACACCGTTTAATTATAAATGTATATTAAGAGAAGGAAATGTAAATATTTTTCAATTATTGTTAGAATTTTTAGAAGAAAATAGTATTAAAATATAAATTTAGTCGATAATGTGATTAATATATAATTTTTATAGATACCTAACGTTCATGTGAATTATATTTTGATTATGGCTGAATGTTAAATACCATGCCAATTTAAAAAAAAAAAAAACGTCTAGAATGTAGAATGAAGATCGGGCTGTGAGTTGTCAGAGTCAGTCAAGGTCTAGGGCCAATTACATTCCTTGCGGCTGCATACTCGTTATATAACGAGATGCCGTGATAGCTCATATTTTTGTACGACTTTTTCTAATTTGAGAACGTATAACAACCAAAAAAAAAAATTCATATTCTTTGAAACCAACACATAACAGAAAAGAATCGCTTGGATGTCACCGTTGGTCTTTCAACTGTGTTAAATATGATCAGTGAACAATGCTCTGTGGTTTTTTATTTAACTGACTAATAAACATAGCTCCTCTCTTGGCCACAACAAAATTCACGTCCAGCGGGATGGGTGATCGTATATCTGTTAGTCACGACTAGCGGTTCGCGGTTTCGAGAATGAACTAGCGAATCAACTACCTCTCACGCCCAGCAAGTCGGCGAATTAATTTTGAAATACTGAAAAACGGTCGGGAATGACGAGCATCTCGTACCATTTATTAGCGCAAATTCCCCGTTTTTAACGCGAAGTGTCCTCGCTCGATTTTAATTAAAAGTTGTTTATGACGCAATCAGTTTCCCCAGAAAGATTCGGGTTATGCGTATCATAGATCCCCGAGAGTTTTTGGGAGAGATACGGGGAATTAATTAGAGCAGAGACCTTCATTATGATTATCGCTGTCCGAAGTCTGTATAATCGGTGAGTTTATTGGACGGCAGCTTTGCAATAACGGAATTGAGTTGATGTGGGTTCAATTATGAGGTATGAGTAATCGTGTGCTTAAAAGACTCTGCTATTTACAATAGTAGGAGTCGAGTAAATGAATTAAAACAGGAAAAAAATTAATTTTCAATAACTTACAATAAATCAACAGTTAGGTTTTCATTCGTGTAATTCAAGCGGTAAGAAAATTATCGTTTATTTATTTTTATTTAGTTATTTCCTCCAAAGTCTGCCAATAGCAGGTGAAATATTATAGCTTTTGAAAAATAGATATATCTTTATGTGTTATCCTTGTCTTGCAGTTTTCATATTCATGAAGTCACACAGCTGATTGTAAATATCCCTCCATGTCTTGTTCTCTGACCTGAACGAGGCGCTACCCCATGAAAAATATCACCGATGTAATGGAATAAAGAACTCAGTTCTCATAGGCACATACAAGATGAAAATGGTTCTTCATGAGTTGCTGTTCTGGTCTTGTAGGACTCACAATGGTGAGTCTCCAACAAAATGGCTCCGTTTCAAATTTCACCTGATATACTAGAAATTGGTTCCTGGAGTCATTCAGCTGATGAGGAAGTTACTTACCCATTCTGCGGGACGAATCGAGGCTTCGTTTGAACTTTCTACTATATTGAGAAATAGGTGCCCCGAAATCAATCAGCAATACTTCAAGAATCGATTTTACTTCATTTGGGGCTCCATTTGGGATTTAGTAGTCAGTCATCTCTAAGGGTGAAGAATAAGGGCTGGAATTTTCAAAACGCCTTTAAATATTTTAATATGAAGGATTTTTCATCAATTTAAAATAGTAAAGAATTTTTATATTCAAATGAGACGACCCAGAGCTCTGTAGGACAAACCGTTCACTCCCTATAAGAACTTGATGTTGACAGAAACAAGAATGTGAAAAGCAAAAGAGGCCTAATCTTCGTTCATTTTAGCTGATAAAATGCAATCGTTGTTCGTTTCATTAAATACATTTCGTGTTGTACTCAGTTGTGCGTCCTTAGCAACCAAGAATCAAATTTCGGAATAGAGGCACCCACAACTCAAATACGGTGAAAACAAGTTGAAACCCCATACTCCTCCTAGATGCTGAAATACGTCGGTTCTTTCTCCAAAACAGGCCTATCGGCCATAATATTGAGGAGATACCGATTTGTTATCCAGTCAAGATACGCGGCTGACGTTTTCACCACGATGTTGAACCTTCTTGCCAGTAAACCACGTGTTATCCAAACACCAGCCCACCCTAAGCCGGGATGAGCCGCCGCTCCCATGTGTTTCTTATCAGCCATTGGCATTTCCTGCCTCTGCTTTTACGTAATCTCCATCCGCCCCCAAACACGCTAGTTTCCGTCCGGAGGTCCTGCAAGACGAAGATAAGAGCGAGACTAACTTTTCTCAGTTTTCTGTCTGTTTGCGTACTCAGCATCTCCTAACCCGTGAGTCCTAAAACGGTACCTCAGTCCTCCACTGCAGTGGAATCACAGTAACGGGAATATCTAGAAGTTAGGTCGTTCTGAGACCATACTGTGTATTTAAAGACTTCCAAAATATACCATACATTCTATTCTATCGAATAACCGATTACACTGATCGCTTCAGGTGAATTATTATAACAAATTTCATCGGCCATACGATCCATCATCGGAATGGTTTATCCTCAGCGTAGAATTTTCAAGGTAAAAATTGTCAAGTGTGGACTAACGATGTCATAACACGTCTTTGAATTTAATGATATATCAATATAACTTCATCAATTTAGTATTTTACCCCAGAATTACAGGTTGAGGGCTAAATACAAACCTACGAAATCATCTTAATTCCCCTAACTGGCAACTTTTAGCAATGAAGTGAATAAAGTAGAGGCTCCGAAGGGCCCAATAAAATTTTCACTTAGGAAGAAGCTTACTGGAAGCAGTCCTTAGCTCCTTATCCACGCATTGGTCAGCAACTCATTTCGAACCACTGTCGATGTGGCCACTATCTCCACGAATGAAGTGCCATGAAGGGCCAAAAATACAAACCTACGAAATCATCTTAATTCCCCTAACTGGCAACTTTTAGCAATGAAGTGATTAAAGTAGAGGCTCCGAAGGGCCCAATAAAATTTTCACTTAGGAAGAAGCTTACTGGAAGCAGACCTTAGCTCCTTATCCATGCATTGGTCAGCAACTCATTTCGAACAACTGTGGAAGTGGACACTATCTCCACGAATGAAGTGTAGAGGAAAACATTGATTAAAACCGGTTCTCTAATTCATACCTCATTGCCAAGCTATATTATTGATTATGAAGACGTTCATGAGCATGTATTCATTCATATTGAGGAATTAAACTATTATTTTTATTTTCGTTTAATTATTAAGCTGTTCTCACTATAGAGTGGGAAAATGATGTAATATTATCCACGCGAATGAATGAAGCCATGAATGAAAACCATGAAGACCTCAAACACATCATCTTGTGCTCTGGACTCCACGAGAGAGCCCAAATCAGGCAATTGGATACTGGAATCTTGGTTTTGATGCTGCAGGATGATTTCAGTTTTGGGGTATCATATGTATACGTTTCATTATCTTTATCGTGTTGCATTTCTTCTTTTGATAAGGGTGTGTGGTGAGAGGAGGAAATGAGTGGCTGATCCTCAATTTTCTTAAAATCTTTGGTTTATTATTTTCAATAACGAACCTTTGGAATCGACCAAGAAAAAATGTATCGAAGCCATTCCCCCCAACCCATATCCCGGTTCAAGATACGTAAAATCCAAAAACCTAATAAAAATTTGGCTGTCCTTCCGCCGTACGCGGCACTTTCCTTTGATCGATTTTGATGAAATTTGGTATAAAGGCTCCATTTGGGGTCTAGTTGTGCCCCGAAGATTTTGGTTGATGTAGGTCACTTCTAAGGGATAAAAAATAAAAATTGAAATTTTGAAAACGCCCTAACTCAACAAATTTTGATATAAAGGTATTGTTTTTCCATCAATTTAAGATAGTATTGCATTTTTAGAATTTTTAGAGACCACGCGGGGCCCTGTAGGACAAATCGTTTGCTCCCTACGAGAACTTAACGGTTGGACTTACGATAAATCAGAAACACGAGTGTGAATCGCAAAAGAGGCCTTATAAATCTCCGTTCAAATTTTAGCTGACCGAAATACGATCGATGTTGTGAGTACTGGTTGATATCCAGCTCCAGAGATCAAGAGGTATTCAATTTCTCCAATAGTTTTAGGTAGTTTGTACTCAAAAGGTAAATTGCGCTCTTTCTTTTCAATTGCTGTTTCCGAGAAGTCTTATCAACCTGTGGGTTTTTTTTCATTTAAACAGTTATGTTTTAATTAGATGAGATACAACTTTCTTATAGCACACCTCATGTTCGAGGCTTCAAATTACTAGATTACAACCTATTCCCCCCCCCCCTCACCACACTTTTCTTTCAAAATTATCATTATCAAAATCATTGATTATTTGAAGTTATTGTATTCCCCCTTTTTTCCTCGAAAAAAGGAAACTCGAAACTACAGTGACGCCCACCAATTCAGGAAGACAATACTGGATCGATGGACATGTTCTCGAGATTGTGCTCCGAAACTGCATAAAAAAGTTTCGTAAAAATAAATTCGATTATCCTGGGCTAATTTGATGCCGTCTGTTGCCAAGTTGACCGTGAATTCACTTATTTCAGATCCAGGGTATCTGGTCACTGCAGATCGTTCCTCAAAGCATAGGATCTTTACCAGAACTTTGCAAATTGCAACAGAACTTCCATTTACAGATCCCGCAGCATCTATATGCGTAAATTTGCAAAATGGAGTATGCGTTGTGACGTCTCCACGGAGAACCAGTCAGTTCGTTCCAAAAAATCCCTTCAACTGTTATTAACTTTATAATACCCAGCACCTATATAATTAAACAAAAAAGTATTATTACATTTTTTACGCACTTTTTAGACCTTTTTAAGTAGTTTGGTTTGAAATTTAATATAAAGTTTTCTTTGAATATAATAATATAGTGTACACTGTTATATCACCTTAGTTATATTATTTTTGACCACCCCTATCAAGCACATTCAGACAATGATTATAATTGCGAGTTACTTTAGTTCAAATGAGATAAGATTTTGAAAAAAATTAAATTTATATCCGTTTGACCGTTGAAAAATTCGGAGTTGCTCAATTCCCACAATATGTGTTAACTCACACATTATGGACCTTCATAACCAACAAAGCAGAGGACCAATATAATAATATTCCCAATAACTAGACGAAAATAAATTGTAGTTATATTTGATTCGCGCACGTACCTATTCACTTGCCAGTAAAGATTTAGAGAAAAATGCTGATGAATTGGCTTCGCTTTGACGGCAAAAAGGCTATTTTTGTCAATGTTTGAACGCTAACGTTATTTTCCAATATCCCCACTGTAAGTGCTCTCCTTTCGCGTCCCATTTCTATACATAATTGAATGTTCTTAGAAAGTTCAAACCTTTTAAAAAGAAAGACGAAACGCTGTTCGGGCGACGGGGAAGTTTTTTCTCGAAGAGGCCGTCCCACGCTCGCTCCTTCAAATCCTATTTAAATTAATTGTTAGTCGGAAAAAGAGAAAGGATCCTTCAGAGAAGACAAGAGGACCCAGATTCTTCGAGACACCGAAAAACGGCATCGAACCAACGAAAATCGAGTGAATCTCTTCAGAGAGAGAGCTAAGAACATTAGTCTCTTTGTAAACTACGTCAACAGAGCGACGCTTGCAGAGCTAGAAGCTAGCAATCAGAGTCCCAACAGTGTCAACCTCTTAATATTAAACAAACACACCATTGATTGGACAATGCTCAAACGTCTCTGCCAAGCTTCGTTGCCTTGAAGCGCTTTCAATTTCGTCGAAGGCTTGACTTTGTGTTCCATTTCAACCCGACCTCCATTACGTTTGTCTGCACGGATTTTCACTCCCTTTTTTCGCTTCTGAGTGAAAATATCCTGAGGATAGTGGAGAGTGGAAGAGATTTTCGGTGGTAACGATCCATTCGTTAGAGAGGACTTGGTGTTCACATTCAACGCTGCCAATCAAAGCCTTGGATTTATGCAACCAGAAGAGACACTTCGTCAACGTTGACCCCGAGTTTGATTTACTGTATCGATCGGCTACAAAATTCGATCAATATTGGACTAAACCACTGTTGAGGACCGTGCTGGGGTAAAAACTCCGAGTCAAAATGGACTAGAGTTGTAATAATAATATATTACCTCACAGGAAAAAAGATGATTAAAACTGCTTTGAAAACGAAAGTGTACACAGTGTATTCACTGGTTGAATCGTAAAATTTGTAAAAAAGCGCTCAAAACTTGATTTTTTGAGGTATTTTCTCCTAACACGTCGACCTTAAATATGTGTTAGGTATCTCCTCTGAGTGTCATTTCTTGAGTTTTAGGCCCTCTCTGTTGATCACAGGACGGTGGTTAATCATTGAAATACTAGAAATGATGAAAATGTCCGGAATTCCAATGTATCAAAATCGTAACTTCAATTTTACTTGTTCAGACCGAGTAGATTTACTGGACCACCGTGGACGCCGGCCGACAGTGACGAATTCGATCAGTGGGAGAGGTTAATATGAATGTACGGGAAATTAGTCAGTCGAAATATTAATACTTGGTACAAAATAAATTACACAATTAGATGTGTCAAGAGACAAGAGAGGTTTTATAAAACGAATAAAATAAATGATGCGGTAACAAATAGGGTATGAAAAAATAGTCAAACTTAATTATCCAGTATTTTATTAGCTCTATAAATAATCTGTGCCAACAGTTTCTAAATGTTGCTTTTTGACTGAAAAGCAATTCAAGTTTCTCATTTGATAATCCTACCTCGAGTGAGGAAAGATCTTACCAAAAACTCACTGTGATAGCCCTTGTATTAAACAAGTACAGTCATCGGTTTGGATGCTTGAAAGTCCCTCCCAAGTTTCATTGCCTTAACGCTTTCAATTTCAACGAAGCCTTGACGTTTTGTTCCATTTCAAACACTCGATCCTACCTCCGACCGTTATTTCGTTTTCTACGCGGATTTTCATTCCCTTTTTTCAATCCTCGTGAAAATTTTCTGAGCATAGTCCGGGATGAAAGGGACTTTCAGACCGTAACGATATAGGTATCTGTTAGAGAGGACTTGGGTTATTCACTTTCAACGCTGCCGATCAAAGCCTTGAATTTATACGACCAGAAGAGACACTATCGAGCTTCAAAGTCACTTCTTTTTCCAAACCAGCTGCAAACAACGCATCATCACAACCGCATCATCTCAAACTCTGAAATCTGGAAAATGGGGGGTTGAGAAATTTCGTGATAAGTATCTACTAACACTTTAATCCCGGTAAACTTCCAACAACGTCTCGAATGTCTTTCGCCCATAGATCCACTTATCACCTTTGATTAGGTAATTATCGACAAAGGCGATAAGGACGAATACCATAAATGTGGGTGAATTTCCGCTTTTGACCAGATTTAGGCCCTTAGGTTCAACTATCTACGAGTACATAGTTTTACCTTCACACAATATATTCAATTTTTGCAGGCCTCAAGAGCCTGTCGTATTTAAGCCCCTGAGGAGGCAAGCAAAACATGTAGGACAAAGAATAAATAAATAATGAACTAAAGGAAGCCGTAATTAAGCCTTTAACCTCAAAATCTCCTTCATAATTCAATGAAAATCTCCATAGCCCCTTTCGGTTTATAACTCCATGCTGTTATAATCCAACGGGCCTCTAACGATGGCTGTGCGATGTGGAGGACGACTTAAGGGCAGTGCAAGTGAGGAACTGGAGAAGAAAGTCGAGTACGACGTAGAAATATTGTTTGGGAGGCCAAACATGCTTGTGATGACAATGTTTTTATTGCTATATCAGAAGCCTAATTACCACCTAGCATCGAGACGTGACTGGACTTGGACATCATAATTTCTGGAGTTCAAATCTATACCACCATATCGTGAATACAATTATTTGTTGTACGAAAAATGAGATAAGACCGCCACGGGTTGCCTATTCAACGTAGCTAGCAACTAGTAATATTGTCACAGGGGAAAAGTGTTCTTTTCCGAAGATATTACACGGAGAAGGTTTGCCGTACTGGGGAAGAATGGTTCCATCTCGCGCGCCAGGGAAAGAATGGTTCTTGTCCTGCGCTCCCTCCCGCCACAAGGAGGTGGCGTCTCACGGCTTCTGTGATTTAAGTTTCATTTTCTGTTTTTCCCATGAAATTCTCCAACTGGACTGAGCACCTATCGGGGTTTTACATTATGAAATGTCCATTCCCTACTCGGTCTGTTAAAATCATCCATACAAACAAAGAAATACCAAAAATTTCCGTTAAAAAAACTGATTTTGGAAACTTCAACATGTCATCATTGACATAAGCCATCTCCAACCAAAGAGTTTCTTCAGCCAAGCCTTCACAGGGACAAACAAAGAAGAAAACGTCTACCAAATTGGTGTGGCACATAGCTTCCTCGTATCCATAACCCGATTGTATAGATGATCTGATGCATAGTAGTTAATCTCAAGACACCAATCTCTAAGTACCTTGCATTATCACACCAATCAATCTGCACAAAATCTCTGAATATTGTTGGAAAATATAGAAGTTAAGGCTGTGGCAAGGATTTCACGTTTGCGCATGCGCAGCGGCTACTATCAGTCTGGCGGTAGTGATTATCACACGGGACCATTTATACACCAACCCACACAATTCCTGAAAATTTCAAAGAAATCGGATGAGAAATGTGGAAGTTATGGCTGTGGCAAGGAATTCATGACAGACACGGAACCGAAATTGTTCAGAAAGGTCTAAAACGTAAAACTCGAGGGGAAATTTTGATTTTGGAGAACTTTTTTTTTCAAGCTCGAAAAGCGAAAACAAAGCTTCCGCTACCTTGGTAGACTCGGTAGCAAAAAATCCCCCCAAAACAGCCAATCATCCCCATGAAGAAGATTAACAACACGTAGCTTCCCATACAAGTAGCGAAACACGGAGATTTGCAGTTTCTTAAACATTTTTTTCAAGAAAACAGCATCCCAACAATTTTTTTCAAACCTTAAGAAAATAGAAGAACCAAAAAGGAAAGAGCCAAAGAACAAGAAAAAGAAGAAAAGAGAGTACGACATGGAAAGCGAAGAGGACGTGATCAGTGATGAAGTGATCATTGGTGACAAAATGTAGGAAACAATGGTTGCTGTCCGATCCTTCCGTTCATTTCTTATTTTTTCAGTAAAACAGATAGTTATTTTTGATTTTCCATTCTGTAATACAGTTCAATAAGAGTATTAAATCATGCTCGTATTTTTTATTTTTTGAATTTTGATCATACCCTTGCCTCAAAACGTTTTGAAACCTTAAAAATGGTTTTTCTCGAAATCAGGTTTTATGGACATGTATCATTCTTCCCCTGTACTCTTCTTCGCAATTATTGCGTTCATTGACATTTCATTTAACGTCTCGTAATGGCGACGAAGAGGGTGAGCTACGCGATCAATACGTAAGCGGACGTGAACAATTTGTATTTGGAAAAAATATTTCACCACTACAATCGATGGTATTGTACATAAATATTTACATCAAAGCATTGTATCAGCAATTTTAGTAGTCATGTCCATATGGCTGCTTGGTATCAGGGTCCGAGATCCGACCTCGGACATTGGGGTGAGGGACAAGGTTGAATCACCTTGTCCCAGGAATGATGGAGGGAGGATTGTGCCTCTTCTGGCTGTGCCATCAGCAGACGCTTCTCCTCCCCATGGGGTTCGAGTTCAGCTCCAAGTCCCACGGGGCCCATTTACTCGAGCCGTGGCACGCCGTCGTGTGGCCGTAGCCCTGAATGTAGACCAGATAAATTATCCGCCTGTTAGGACTCGGGTGGTCATCGACTCTAGGATGAACAGTGGGTAACCCGAATCAGATCCTTGGCTGACTTGCCATGCCATATCCCTCTCCAAGTGATAATTGCTCAAATCACATTTAGTTGGTTTCGCTGAATATTTGCAAGTGTTGCGGCAGCCTCTAATAGTGCGTCAACTCCATATTTTTGAATTTTGGAAGCATTGATGTCTGCGAGTGACCTCTGGCCAGAGCTAATGACAGTTGAGAGGCGAGGAAAAAGGATTGGAAAGAACGTGTATGCTTACTAAGTTGTGTAGCTTGGTTGCTTGCTTGTGAATAAAGCAGTTTTGTCGAGTTTGCATGTGGTTTTATGCTCTTTTACCTTACTAAAAGTCTTATTTCTATATACATTTATCTAAGACGACTAAAAGCTGGAGGAAGGTGGAAGAAGAAAAATCCGATATTGCCTAACTTACAGCAAATACTAACAGGTCCATCTCACGTTTAGTAATTCACACTCAAGCTCACTCTGTTAACAATGATTATGATGATCAACAATAATATTGTTCAGTGTTACGAGGAATTTAGGAAGCCTCCCCTACACGAACAAGAGTACTGCTTAATTCCATCGGTAGTAAATAATATCAACTTGTTACCACATTAATATTACCGGTCCTACCCACTAATAAGTCTTACAATGAGCTCATCGCCATCCTAGAGAACTGTGTCACAAACCCAGTCGTAGAACAACATAGATTTTATCTGCTGTGAAATTATCAAGCCTCAATTATCAAGCGAATTTAAATGTCCCGATGAATTCTGTGGGAAATCCATCGCAGATATTTTCTTGATTTGATTGGACCAATTTATTCGAGGGGTGAGAGATTATACAATCATAGAAATATTGCTGCTAATTCCTCCAAAAGATCTAAAATTCGAAACTGCCTTGAATTGGCCAAAACGCTCGAGCAACCTAAACGAGATAATATTGGATTAACTACAATATCAAATTCAACAACTACCTACCAATAAAATATCTAAATTCAAAATCGACAAGACTCGGAAATTTCGCTCAAGAACCGGAAATCAAATGAATTGTAAAGAACTTGGCATTGATGATTTTTAGGTGCAGTAAAAATCATCAAAAGACCCTCATCTGTCAAATTGTAAACTGAAATGTGATCAAAGTATCAAAATAGGGCATCTCAGTAAAATCTGTACCATCACAATGCTGCTATTGAAATCTAGTGGGATTTGCCATAATCTGATAAATTGACATCAACCGAGATTTTACTTCAAGTTCCACAGTAAATCCTGCATGATGTTACATAATTTCCCAGGAAGAAATTTATGATAGGTACCCATACAAGTCAGTTGGAATCTATTTGAATGGCCGCCTTACGTCTAGTTTAAAATTTAATGATATGTTGCTTTAGAGATAGACAAAGATTTTGGCCAAGTAATGTTCCAGTTTTTTTTTTCGGCAAGCAGGTGAGAAGATCCATAGGTGGAGTTGGATCTCGTAAGATACCTGGTAGGGTCCGCGTCCTCCAGGTTATGTGGGATTCAAACCCACTAAAAAAATACCTCCTTTTTCCCCCATGTTGGAGCTCAGCTCGGAACCGTTTAGCACATTATTTGGGGCTGAGTCCTGGGGCGTTTAATCAGTTCTGGGTGAGGGGGCGGACCAGATGCTCCCTCCTCTCTCTTTCTCGTTCTAAGAGCATCTACCTTGTCAGGATGCTCTCCGTGTATTCTGCCACAGCAGTCCAGCTCCTTTCAACTTCCAGCATCCTGCTGACAACAGCCTCTGGTGTTGAATTCTGGGGAGCTATCTCCAGGTCTGCCATCAGCTGATTTCTTTCAGGTGCTCATTTGGTGCATCTTATTTTTTCCGGCAATGTAAACATGTTGGGGCAGATACCTTTCCCATTTTATGCAGATAGGCATAAAACAGTCCATGTCCCGTAAAGAACTGCTTAAGGAAGAAGTTCACTTCTCCATGTTTTCTTTCCTTCCACGTATGAATGTTTGGCACCAACCGTGCAGTCCACCTTCCTCTATGTTCTCCCGTCCATGTATCTTACCAATTTGCCATTGTGCGCTCCCTTTCTTCCTTGGCTATGCGGGCCCTGTCTCCTTCATCCCTTCTGTCATAGATGCGTTTCCTCTCTGAAGCCATCAGCTGAATGGGTATGTTCCAGTTGGGACTTAGAGTCATGACACTTTACGCACCAATTAAATTCTATTGGGATACGCCTGATTATAATCCCCTGTGACTAAGACCCTATTATATCCTTATTAAAAACCGCCGAGATAGAGCTAAGAGTCTCAGTTGGAGAATCTAATTGGAATCTACTGGTTTGATCAAAATATAGTTAGATATCATTCGTTCCCTTTCGATTATATCTTATCTAATACCCTATGTCCCTGTTAGCTTCGTTGCTTCGAAGCGCCTTCGATTTGGAGTTGTACATTTCTTTTGCCTGCTGATATTTTGTTCATTAGTTTTGTATGCTTCTTTATGAGGACAACACTCAACAGACAAATAATAAAATAACAACGTTTGAGTCGTTCTATAATGAACTGAATGAAGTAACATGGAATACCTGAGCAGGGTGACATTGTATCATTTTTTAGATGAGAAAATAATTAGGTTTATGAAGTGTTATGTATGCTAATATAACAATACATAAAAATTTATCCCTGCCGGCAGGATGGATTCGGCAGGACTCGTTTAAAAACTCTACTCTGATATATTTGTTGGTTTTTCAAATCGTAACACTAATGGTAGCTTCATAGAGAACGCAGTATTTCATCAATCAGCCCATTTTGCCGAGTATGAAAAGCGTAATGGCCCGATAAAAGGCTATATTCACGCCCAAATGAAGTGAAAGCTGGGTTGAAGAGAAAGTCGATGAAAAAAAAAGAATCAGGATGGGAGAGTGCGAGCTCTACTACGGACTTAATATTTCGGAAAATGGGTGGCAGAAAAATGGTTCAGTGAACCGGTGAAGGGAGAGGGAGGCCATTGAGGATTACACATGACTGGTAGATACTGATAGAGGGATGGAAAGTTTGGCACATCGGTTTGGCCAGACTTCCCAGCCATTAGTTCCTCCCCTCTCCCGCTCCGCGCGCTGTGATCGGAGAGAGGGTTGCATCAACCCGTTTGAAGGGAACTCTAGATAGGTAAAAATCCTGCTCGGTTGGAGTGGGGAGCCTTTTCAACGAATGCTTTGAGTCCATTCACTCACATTTTGAGCGTTTCTCTTCTTTACCAACGAAACAGGAGGTTATTTGGAATGGTGTTTTCAGTAAATCAACACAAAAATAAAAGTGGTCCAATTCCTCACATATTTATGTGTGAAAATAAATCGCATCTCCGACTAGGAAATTGATGATTTTATTGGACTGAATTCAATAAATTTTCATCAACAACTCACGTTCGAAAGCAATGACCTTTGATGAGCCACTGCAAATTTCTGAACAAGGGGCTTCCTGCAGCGTTGTAGAGGATGCTCTGTTATGATGTAGATGGCCGGTGGATGGCCGGTGGTTTCTGTAGAATGCTCTGTGTGATGTTACAGTAGGTTTTTTCTCGATCCAGTAAATCCTGGACCAAGACGCGTTTTTATGCTTGCCCCAATTGCTTACCACATGCATTGCACTGTAAAATCACGATATAGGACTAATACAGATCTCAAATTTCAAAATAAATTACTTTCACCATCGCATACAACTTAAAACAACAGAATCTTAAAGTGAGAAACTTTAAGAAACTCAAAGTATGTACGCTTAATAATATTAAGCCAAAATCCATAATATTGTTAAAAACACAAAATACATTAAGAATGATTCTGCAGTAGTTGCTTTCTACAAATAGTGTTGTGGAAGGTGCTTTCTGTGACGCAGCAGTAGGTGGTTTCTGAAGGAGCTTGTGAGTGCTTTGATACGACAACAGTGCCTCATTCCACATTCATTACGAAGGCACTTACCCATGAAGCAAAGTGCACATCTGGATACACTCTGATCATGTTAGGAATCTAGCAGCTAGGTATCTCTGAGATTCTTTTTTTGTAACTTTAGGCATGACTTCCTAATATACGTTTTAAAATATTGGTAATGAAACCTGGTCTTAGATTCTGAAATTTATTTCGAACCTGTGATTCAAGAGTTGAAGCCGATTGAGCTGAGTTGATCTCCTAGGTGATGCGGATTTCGGAGAGTGTACAATTATGTCTTCCTAGATTTGTACAAAACTACGAATTTCTCAGCTCAAACCATCAGGGATTTTATAAAATAGTACAAAGATTATAGCAATCCACGATATCGTCGAGTTCATTACTGTGGGTATCCATCGATTTGTCGAAATCTCGATTCTGCATTTTATATTACCCGTCTAAACTTGTTAGAAGAGTGAAGTTTGACTGGTTTGAGTCTAGTCTGAGGTGTCTTAATGATTTTCAAGTGCTCGTGGAGTTGACAGAACATTGCATAGTAATACTGTCACGAGTGAGTCATTTGAGGACTGGAAATAATGAAGTGCTTGTTTACCACCACATTCATAAGTTTAACTTCAAGCAAACTCCGTCTCAACCAGACCAACAAGCTCAGCAGCTTAGTGGTCTTAAGCACCAGTGATCGATGGATTCTTGAAGAAACCTCTTCTCAGCGTACCATACACGCCCTCTGCTTGAAAGAATACTACATAAATCATCATATTCCTGAACATTCAGGCAAACTCCAAAACTGCATATACTTTCTAAGAAGAAGAAACTGTTATTAGGTCGACCTTCGCGATGAAGCAGCAGGACTTTACCAAAAACAACGTGCTAACTGGGCAATTTGTACACCTGTACAGTACAACGCTTACTTTCCGAGGTTGCAGAGCATCGAGAAGCAGTACGAGTGATATCGCTAACTGGATTGACAAAGACCACAACATGGATGTCTTCTTCAACCTGCATGATGTTCGTTTAAACATTCGCACGCAGTTTTATTATGCTGTGCGCTATCATACCATCAAACCTTCATATTTCTTTTATAAAGGATATCAAATTAATCACGATTGACCAATGGGGGGTGCGCCTTGATTTTTTTTAGAATTTTAATCGAAAGTAGACTACATCTTGAGAATTTTGGCACCAACCGCGACCTTCTAGCGTGAGTAGATCTGTTTCCATGATTTTTCAAAGTTTCGACCGTTCATGACGTCACGCGCCCCTCTCGCCTGGGCGGGACCCCCAGCCCACTGTGACGTCATAAACGGTCGAAACTTTAAAAATTCACAGGAAAAGATTTACACACGCTAGAAGGTCGCGGTTGATACCAAAATTCTCAGAATGAGGTCTACCTTAGATTAAAAATAACAATAAACAGTATTTCCTACCCAGGCGCACACCCTATTGATTCGTGATTTAAGATTGGTTACTTTTTAAATAAGCCCTGCATGGATTGCATGGAAACCAGATTTATCACGAGTTTGTCATTTAGAGAAGCTAGTCACAGAATTATTGAGCTGCTCGGATGGCAATAGAGCCTCTTGTACGGATGATAAAACAGAACAGCAAACATACAGGCAATTAGGATCTTCCAGGTTATCGAAATCACTCGTGAAAGGCTCTATTCATAAGGGAGTAATCATAAACTGAGAGATCGGTAGAAAAGTTGTTGAAATGGACC
Organism: Apolygus lucorum; assembly: GCA_009739505.2. Classification (NCBI taxonomy): domain Eukaryota; kingdom Metazoa; phylum Arthropoda; class Insecta; order Hemiptera; family Miridae; genus Apolygus; species Apolygus lucorum. The sequence continues at coordinate 28,344,985 of CM019179.2, read as the reverse complement.
TTAATTTACATACGAGGGGTTGATGGGTACTTTCGCTCGATTGCCTCTTTAGAGCACTCAAAAGCAACGGTGATAACAACCACCCATCCGTTTAATCTCTTAGATTTCAGGCTGGAGGGCGAAGGGAATCAAACTTCAAAAGATTCTCCCCCTCAATCGCTATACGCGGAAATCGGAAGTGGGAGGGAAATTGGGATGAATATAAAGCACCTACTACGTACGTTAATTACCTGGCTCTGTGTACATGGACCTCAAATTAAATCGTCCTTCGGATCCATTTGGCTTTAGGGCATCTTGAGCCTGCACGAGGTAATTTCGCTCGTTTCCATCAGAGATCCTCGGTGATTGGTTGCTACCAGAAGGTCAGAATAAAGGATACCTCCACGTTTGATGTCTGAAATTTCACTCACAATTGCTCACGATGCAGATGCCATTTATAGGAACCCATCACCAGGTACTGAACTCTACTTTCACTCATATTCGCTCATGATGCCAATATCCAGTAGGTACGTGAAGTTAAGGAGAAATACCTAAGTCTCAAAGCACTTGGAAATAATACCAATGTTATGTCAGGCATAAGATGAAAGGAAAAATGTTTAAAAGAACGAGTTTTATTAAAAACTACCTGATTTACGCTCATTTCACACTAGTACTGTTCGATTTGGCTCATTTTGGGTTCTTTCCTGTTTCGGTCACCCTAGACAACCTTGCTTATTCATATAAAATACTTATTAAAATTTGTCCAGTTCCAATCAGGTCTACTTTCGTTAGGCGAACCTCATCAGTTCGTCTTCCTTCGCCATGGAAAGAAAACAAGTATGTACGAATAATTTCTATGCTTGCGCTTCACAGGCAGATCAAGGAAGGAAGGAAAATAATGTAATTATCGGTTCTCCCCGAAAGCCTGTAATTTGGACCGTTTCATAGGCTTTTCTGGGAGTTGAGAGAGAATAAATAAAAATTCTTTAAATATTTTCGTGTCAACCAACTCTTTCAACGAGGTCATTAATTAATCATTTATTATTTATGAAACGAAATATAGAAGCACCTAACAGCACCAAAATTACCACACTGGTCAGTGACCGAACAGAAACTAAACTTTAAAAATGTGAAGGCAGCATTTCCTTTGAGCACCCTGGACTCGGAATTGAAACTGGATGGAACCTATTCGGGTCGAGGGGGCATTCGGTGCTTTAGGTTTTTCAATTCGGTTCCCACGAGTACCGTGTTCGCGAGGTTTTCTCATTTCACACTGAAACCAAACCTGTTGAGAATAGGTGATGACTTCCATAGAGTTAGGGTGGATTACTTCCATGGTGTTGATTTTGATCAATTTTGTTTAATAGCATCCATGTAGAAAAAAAGTGCTTTGTAATTCGGTTCGCCATTTCATTTGTTCGTTCGTTCGTTAAATTCCTGTGTTTTACGGAGTTGTTCCTCTGAATAAAAAAGTGAGTTTCCCAAGATATTGTAGAGTCATTTGTTCAAAACCCAGTTAGTAAAATTTGTGTGTGAAGCCCTTGGTGTGTTCTCAACATAGTGGCATCCCTTTGTGACGGAATTGAACGTTTTTTGACCATGGAGAAGATCATTGGGAAGCTGGAACCACTTCGAAATGAGAGATCGCAATTGCGTCGGCTCTTCTCAGTTGCTGGTAACAAATTAGAAGCTAGTTTGGAAGCTAAACTGGAAATTCTCGAGGTAAGAGAGTATTATGATAAGTTTGTGGACAAAGGCATTCGTTTGTTCACTTTAGACAGCAAGATAAGCGAGCTGCTATTTTCTGTGGATCCCAGTGAGTGTGATTATGATATTGACAAGGATTTTGATGATATGGAGGTCTACAGAGATAGGTACACTTCTTTGGTAGCTAGAAAAGAACGTTTTGAGAGGTCCCTGGAGGAGGATGATAAGAAGTCGTTTGTTTCTGCTCGTTCCTTGGCTGATAGTCCCACTAAGTGTAAACTGAAACTACCTAAACTTGTTCCTAAACAATTTAGTGGTCAAATTAAAGACTGGATCTCGTTTTGGGCTACTTTTAAGCGCATCCACGAAAGTAGTGACTTCGATGATGAGGAGAAGTTCCAGTATTTGTTATTGTATACCGCTGAAAAGTCCCCTGCTAGAGACTTAGTAGAGAGTTTCCCACCTTCGGCAGGCAATTACTCAAAGGCCATTGAACAGCTCAAAGCCAGATTCGGGCGTGAGGACCTTCTCATTGAGTTGTATGTGAGAGAGTTATTGTCGTTGGTTCTGGTGAAGGCTAAAGGGAAAAAAGTTGACTCTCTACGGTTGTTGTATGATAGTTTGACCACCCAACTGAGGGCTTTGGAGACCCTAGGTGTTGCAGGTGATAAGTGCACCTATTTATTGATCCCACTGGTAGAATCTGCCCTGCCTGAGAGCGTTTTGAAGGACTGGGAGAGGGAGTATTCGACTTTGAAACGGTCTTCTACTTCGAGTGAAGGTGGATTCGGTGCTGAGACAAGAGGTGACGGCAAGATGGAGCAGTTGTTGGCATTTCTGCAGCGTGAAGTTGAGAGTGAGGAGCGCTTGTCACTGGCTCGAACTTCATTTTCTGGTGTCAATGACCAGGCTTCTTCTTCTGATAGGCGCTTGAAGTCTTCCAGCAGTTCTTCTACACTCCCCCCAAAATCCAAAATTGTGACGGCTGCTGATTTGGTCAATGTGAAGGTGAATGATTCGAGGAGGGAATGCATCTTTTGTAACACTGAAACCCACTCTTCTGAAAATTGTTTTGTGGCTCGAGGATGCTCCCTTGAGCAAAATCAGAGGGTGGTGAAGGAACGGGGTGCCTGTTTTCAGTGTCTGCGCAAGGGTCACAGCAGACGCAATTGCAAGTCTGGTAACAAGTGTATTCTCTGTGAAGGTAAATACGTTCCTTTGATGTGCCCCAAGCGTGAAGTGCCCACTGATAGGAAACCTGCTACTGATTTGAAGGTGGAGAGCAACTTGTCGAATACATGTCATAATTCTGTGATTATTCAAACTGTTTTGGTTCGATTGAAGACAGCTCCCAATGTCACAGCTAGGGTCCTATTTGACAGTGGTTCGCAGCGATCATATATCACCAAGAGACTGGCCTCATTGTTGAACTCTGGCCCCACTGGAGAGGTTTGTGTGGAGCATGCGCTGTTTGGTGGTTCTGTGTCTGAGCCCAAGAAGCACCATTGCTACAAGCTACGCATTGAGAGCATGACTGGGGATTATGCTTGCAATTTTGATGTTCTTGATACTGAGATCATTTGTCAGTCTGTACCTACTGCACCTGTTACCAACCTGTTGCCTGAACTCAAACGAAAGAAGGTAACCCTGACTGACATTCATGGAGGTCCAATAGACATTCTGATTGGTGCGGATATTTTTGGGAAACTACTGACAGGCGCACGAGTGGAGTTGGATTGTGGACTGGTGGCTTTCCATACCCTTCTTGGATGGACTCTGATGGGTAAACTTTCTGAGGTGGAGGCAAATCACACAACTCTTTCACACTTGAGTTTGTTTTCGGCTGACCTATCTGTTCCTGATTTGTGGAGGTTAGATACCATTGGGATTGAGGATACAGCTCAGGTGAAGTCTAGGGAGGATCGTGCCATCGCTGCTAGAGAACACTTCAATGATACTGTGACCATCCTGGAGAATGGCAGATATGAGGTGAATTTGCCCTGGCTTGAGTACCACCCCCCACTCCCCAGAAATTTTGGATTGGCTTCTAAGAGATTAGAGTCTACTCTGCGTAGGTTGAGGAGTACCTCCAGTGAGAAGAGATATTTGGATGTCCTGACCGAATGGTGTGATTCAGGCATTATTGAAGAGGTGCCAGCTCAGGAGTGGAATGTTGGCCACTATCTACCCCATCGACCAGTCTACAAGGAGGGTAGTACGACACCTGTTAGGCCTGTCTTTGACGCTTCTGCTAGAGAAAGGGGACAGCCATCACTCAATCAGTGCCTTGAAACTGGACCCAACTTGATTGAGCTGATTCCCTCGGTTCTCTTACGTTTTCGAATTGGGCGTATTGGGTTGATTGCTGATGTTAAAAAAGCATTCCTACAGATTTCAATTCATCCATCTGATCGCGACTTCCTCAGATTTATATGGAAGGGTGAAAACAACCAACTGAGAATCTTCAGACATGCTAGAGTTGTTTTTGGTGTCTGTTGTAGCCCATTCCTTCTCGGAGCCGTGTTTGACCATCATTTGGACCGTTGTCAGGAAATGATTGACAAAGGACAACTACCTGTGTCCCCTGGTGTGATTGAACAGGTACGACAATGTTTGTACGTTGATAATTATGTTGGGAGCCATTCAACCATGAATGAAGTTGAGGAGTTCCGGGAACAAGCTAGCTCATTGTTCTCCATGGCTCAATTTGAGCTTCGTGGATGGGAGTACTCTGGAGAAAGTACTGATGAGGTTAAAGGAACCTCAGTTCTTGGTATGATTTGGGAGAAGAGCTCTGATTTTCTGAAGGTCAATGTACCTGACTTTTCAGACCTGGATTCTGGTTCAGTGACCAGAAGGGTTCTTTTATCATCTACACAGAGGTTGTATGATCCCATAGGGCTGACTGTTGTACCCAAGAGACTGATACAAAAGGCTTGGGTATCTGGGGGAGATTGGGACACACCTGTGGATGATGAATCCAAAGATGAATTCCTGCAATGGGTCAAGGAAATATCATTGCTGAGGGAAGTAGCTGTTCCGCGGTGGTTGACAGGTATGGATTCTGTAGACGCTTCGCTTACGCTGCACACCTTTTGTGATGCCAGCCAGGTGGCTTATGCTGCGGTGGTCTACCTCAGAGCTGAGTATCAGGGCAATGTGTCTGTGCAACTGATTGCAGCTAAATCGCGCGTGACTCCAGTGAAGAAGATCACTATTCCCAGATTGGAGCTTCTGGCAGCCACGGTGGGAGCGAGATTGTGTCATAGTGTTCTGAAGGTGATTGACAATATTTGTGGCACATACTACTGGAGTGACTCGTCTACGGTGCTCTCTTGGATTCAGCGTGAGGAACCCTGGGCAGTCTTTGTTGGGAATAGGGTTAAGGAAATTCGCTCCCTGTCTAATCCAGACTCTTGGTTCCATGTCCCAGGTGTTCTGAACCCAGCTGATTTGGCTAGTAGAGGATGTTTTCCGCTTGGTTTGATTAGAGCCCAATGGTGGGAGGGACCTGCATGGCTCAGGTTACCCAAATGTGAATGGCCATCGGTTCCTGTAGAGGAAGATGAGACAGAGATTCTGGAAGAGAGACGTAAGTCTCCTGTTGTCTCCTGTTATGATGGACCAACATTCTCTCAACTGTTGACTGAGAGAGTGAGTGACTACTGGAAGCTGCAGAAGATAGTTGGATGGATGGTGAGGTTTCGGCATAATGCTCGCAGGGATTCTGTTAGAACCAGAGGACGACTGACCATGTCTGAATTGGAAGTGTCAGAAAAGTGGATCCTACGCCTGGTTCAAAGTGAAGCTTTTGAGGAGAAGGACGCTGTAACTGTGAGGAGACTCAAACCTCGCAGGAGTGAAGATGGGACTAAACGCTTGGACTGGCCATTGGGTGTGATAGAGGAAATAGTTCGTGGCAAAGATAACAGAATCAGAGTTGTCTATGTGAGGACAGCTGAGGGCAGGCTTTGTCGTCCCGTGCAGAGGCTTCATCCCCTGGAGGTCTTTGGATCTGATGACGTCGACAACGCAGAGGACTTGGCCCTGGCTGAAGAATCCATCGACCACTCTGTGGATGATCTGTCTGTTCCTTCAAGTCCATCTCATAAGAAAATTGTCCTGGACAGTGTGACGCGATGTGGTCGAAAGGTGAAATTGCCTGTGAGATACCAATGATCTAATTTTTGTGATATTTGAATTTTATTGAATTAATTATTTTTTGATGGCTGTAATTTCTCAATTGTAATTTTGTTGCACCTGACACTTAGGTGATTAGTTTGAATTTGTATAATTTGTAATTTTTTGAATTTGTGGGCCATGTATGCTTGAATTGATGTTGATTCGTGAGTTACTCATCAAGGTGGGAGAATGTTGAGAATAGGTGATGACTTCCATAGAGTTAGGGTGGATTACTTCCATGGTGTTGATTTTGATCAATTTTGTTTAATAGCATCCATGTAGAAAAAAAGTGCTTTGTAATTCGGTTCGCCATTTCATTTGTTCGTTCGTTCGTTAAATTCCTGTGTTTTACGGAGTTGTTCCTCTGAATAAAAAAGTGAGTTTCCCAAGATATTGTAGAGTCATTTGTTCAAAACCCAGTTAGTAAAATTTGTGTGTGAGGCCCTTGGTGTGTTCTCAACAAAACCAAAATGAAACCGCAACGGGACTTAAAGAAGGATGAGAGCGTGCAAACGCAGTGGCCTCTTCCAACCCTGAATTAGATGAGATCTAGAATCAGACAGCTAGCTCTAGCTTGAGCTTCCTCGTGCCAAAACTCGTTCTACTAAATTTACTGATGAACTGACTGGGTATTATTGTTCTCTTTCGAGGCCACTGATGCACTAAAAGTAGTGTCTATCAATGCAGATGGAAAGTCGATAAAGTCTCTTCATTTTATTAGTGATCAGAAGGAAGCCGGATTCTCATATCAGCCAGCCAGAGCCACCATCACCAGCATGGGTGTTGCATCTCTGCTACAGAAATGTCTCCTGATATGCCTTCATACATGTCGGAATTACGTAAACTGAACCTTACACTTCCACTATTAAACATCGGATACTAGAGTCGAGAATCGGACTGGGAGAGCACATGCGTACGATATTCACAGGCTGTTCCCCCCAATCGGCCGATCCCAATTTCCGGTCTGGGGTAAACCTCTTAGCGAGTCCCTAGTTAGGAAATGTAACAGTCCCATTTCCGGAGGTCCTCCGGAAATCATTCTGCTCACCCTTCAATCGAAAAGTTTCAACCCAAAGTTGGCTTGGAATTGCATACTGCTTACTTTTCCAAGCTTTGAAACCAGTGGATTTTTGATTTTGGATCACAAAATTGTACGCTCTCAAACGTGATACAAATATCATGATTGATATACCTATTTGTAAAATAAAATGAAAATTTGTTTTGAAATGTATCACCATCACTGATATTCTGCCTAGGAGGGTCTCAGATAGTCACTTTATTCCCCCATGGTAAGAACTTGCTATCATCGAAAAGAGAATCAAGTGTACTATCTTAATTTTGTGTGACTTCCTGTATGTTGAAGAACTGTAACCAGAGAACAGACTGAAAATTCCCTCAGAACGGGGCTAACAGAAGACTCGCCATTTCATCAACCATTTCTAGAGTCAAAAGCAAAAACACTACTTGTGTTAAGTGAAAAGAAGTACTTGACAACCAGGTGGACTTGGGTAGTACCTGTCACTGGCACTGGGACGCTCGAAATTTAAACAGCCTGGAACTCCAGGTTTATCCCCTCACTCCCAACTCATCCAAAAGCGAAATAAGTTTGCAGGGGGTACAACGTAACTGATGACCGAGTTAGCCAGTCTGTTCCCAAGTTTGAATCAGCAACAGCTCGAACTGTTAGGCGCTCAACCTGGAGACTCTCCGTCGAACTAGGATTACAAGAACCTCCAGTTTAACTCGCAAAGCTGAGAGCCATCTTTCAACCCTTAGGTATTCTACAGCTGATAGCTTTCCTCTCCGTTCCGTGGATTTATTTATTGCCGAGTTCCCCCCGGGAAGTTCCACTGAAAATGCTGTTCGGAGCAACCACAAGTGAAACTTTCTTGATATCATCCGAAAGCCTTCGAGAGGGGATTGAAAGTGAATCATCAGAGATACATAATAGATGCTCCTACGTATATCGATAAAGAAGATTTAGAATCTGAACTTGCTGAACAAACTCATTCCGAATCGTTCAAAGTAGGGTAAGCTTTTTATTTTTGTCAACGAGTCACTTGCAAATCTATCAAGAATTTGAGCTGAGTTGGAAGATTATTCACAGCAAAAATGAGATTTGAAAGTTGTTACGTTTCAATAAGTGTGATAAGAGGGAAGATGCCAATAGTTAGGAGTATGTGCAACAATTATTTCAGATGTCGATTGCTCAATTTTCAATTTTTTGAAAAACTGTCGCAGGTTTTTCTAGAGTAGGTATCAAATTATTCTTAGATGTGTTACTTTGAACAGTTGAAGGACAATTATGAACTTTCTGAATGAATAAGGTTGAAATTGCGAGTGTATCGAGTAAGTGACGAGTAGTACTATCTCTGTGAACTTTCAAGCGAATTCAAATATGGAATGAGAATATTATTTTTGTAACATGTACATGAAACTTTCCTATTCTACAGGGCATTCAGAAAAAATACTATCCAAGTAGTAAAGTATCTCAGCCATGGTCTCCTAACAGGCATAAGTATTTTCTAAATAAACCAGATGTGGACGTTGTATTTCGAGAGTCACTAGTAACCGCCGAGGACGTTTGGCTCAAGCCTCTTTTTGTCTACCTCCTATCTAGCCATTGTCCTTCCTCGACTCACAATAAAAAATAAACAAAATACCGCTAATAGCTAATTTATTCAGCCTAGATACTATTAATATAAGGATAAACCTGAATTCTAACAGAGGATAGTACCGTGACTACTCAAAAAAACGCTGCAAATTATTATACAAAGGTTTATTATTTTTCTGTACAACACAGCTTTGCCATTGTCACCACCTACCAATCATTCTCGCTTCAAAGTCAAGTTAATTTCGAATAAATAAATGCTTAACACTCAATTCGAGTTGTGGGTGCCTTCATTAGGAAATTTGATTACTGGTGGCTAAGGACGCAAAACTGAGTACAACTCGAAGAAACAAACAGTGGTCGAATTTTGGTCAGCTAAAATTTTAACGGAGATTAGGCCTGATTTGCGATTCTCACTCGTGTTTCTGATTTATAATAAGTTCAACCCTAAGTTCTCATGGGGAGCGAACAGTTTGTCCTACAGAGCTCTGGGTGGTCTCATTCGATTCTAAAAATTCCACACTATTTTAAATTGATGGAAAAACAATACCTTTATTTCGAGAGTTCCCAAACTTTTGAAAATTTCAACCCTCATTTTTCACCCCTTGAAAGTGACTGTCATCAACCAGAAGCTTTGTGGAACAACTGGACCCCAAATGGAGCCCATGTACCAAATTTCATCAAAATCGGTCCATGGTTACTAAAGAAAGTGCCGCGTACGGCGTACGGCCGGAAAATGTTTTATTCAATTTTCTTATTCAACGCACCTTGAAATGTAAACCAACAAATTTTGAGGGGGTTGAACAATTTTTTTTCTTGATTGATTCCAAAGGTTCATTATTCAAAATAATAAACCAAAAACGTTTGAATTATAGAAAGGAAAGAAGCGTTACGACCAGGAATAGGTAGTACTCATAGTTTCCCTACTCACGTAACTTAGCTTTAGGTACATGGAGTCGTCACGCTGCCAAAACGGCACTCCGTTGCCGGTAATAGCGTAAATAGCGACCGTATGCGTTAACCACTGACCCTAGACTTGTAACGACGCAATCTGTTGAAGAGCTTATCAAGCTGCCAGTAATGTCAACTCAAAATCCATGATTTTGACCTGTCATGGTCCTGTCCTAGGAGTGCGATATGGAAAGATACGATTTTAATATTTCAGGAAACGTACGAGTTAATCTCTAAACTGCTTCCAAAGTGTTCCATTACTTACTGCTGAAATTCTAGCTTTGAACAACGATTTCGCTAATAGTTCAATATCTCTATATTTCGGATGGTTTTGGGGTTTATACTTAAAAAACTGTTTGGAGCATTTTTGGATAATTTGAGGCCACAGAGCTCCCAAAAGCAAAAAAGATTAATAAAACTATAAGAAACAACGATCCGATGTTTATGAATCTTTCATGTTTATCATTTCAGTTACGGGGCTGTGCAAAAAAATCAAACATTAACAAAATCCAAACCTCCCAAAATGAAATACTGAGAAGTATAGTGCGTGCATCTTGGTAAATGAGGAACGATGGTATTCATTGAGACTTGAGGATGGAAATAGTCCTCGAAATTACAAGGTACTCAAAGAGGCACGAACAACGCCTCCAAAATAAAGAAAACCTGGAAATGCTCTACCTTCATTTTGGACAACGAAGATGAACTCCGGCGACTCAAGCTCAGTGTTGAAGATACTGTTATGACAAGGAGCTGGGTTTTACTGTAAATGGGCTCTCAAGGAGTGTACAAATGATATGTAATATTGCTAGATGGATTGTATTTTAATAATAAGTTGCAACAATAAATCACGTTAAAAAAAAGTTTATCATTCCATGTATAACTTTGGTCGCTGAGGCACCAAAAATACGGTTTGCACGATGTAATCGCCGGAGTTTGCTTCGATTTGTAGGGAGCCGGAAAATAATGAAATCCAGTTTTGGAAACACGATGATGTTTCCAAATGTAAGAAAACGACAATTTGATCGTAAAGTTAATGTTACATTTCGGAGTTCATTTTTATTTGAATAATTCGACCGTTTTTAAGCAGACAGATTATAATATAATTCATTTATGAATGTTATTCGTTTGAGGGCGGATTCAACTTTGCAGATGTTTTCTCCATCGAAGTCGGAGACAATACTTCCGCTACTGATATACTCAAAAGCAATCAGGATTTCGCTTTCATGTCCTCAATCTCTAACGATCAAAACATGAATCTGCGGTATTAGCGGCACAATGACGGAAGTCGACGTGAAAAAGAGGATTCCTCTCCATCTTTCACGTCGTTGAGGAGAAGAAAATCCAAACAGCCAGAAGCGAAATTACGCGCCCTTTTGTCCGCTTGAGAAGGATATTTTCCTTACTACGTGTCCGGATCCAAATCTTCTTAAGGTGGATCTCAGGGTCTCTCACTCCTCGCAGACGTTCCCTACTCGTACATCTTTTCTGTGTGTGACGGAAAGAGGATTGGATGTTGAATATCCTACCCTCGCTCATGCTCTTTATATTTTCGCATTATTCTTTATGGCCCCACTTTCGTACAGCACAATGTTGTGCTAGAGGGTTGAATACTTGCACAGCACAATGCTGTGCTCTCATATAAATAGAAGTGTTATCATTGATAGAAAGGTCCTAACGCAATATCTAGTCCTAATAATATTAGGATACATGTGTGATGCAAACAAGTAACACATATTATGTGTTACTTGTTTGCATCACACATGTATTGTATTTTTCATATCAGTCTTAAAGTATCTCTTGGAGAAGAGGAACCGTAACGTCGGTGCACCCCTGGAATGAATGCGGCCACTAGCACTGGTGCCGACTCGAGGAGTCCTTACGTAAAGAGCTCTCTAGTCAAATTCACCTAAGCTCTGTATTATGGTGGGGAAACTTTATTCAAGTCCATCGGGGGAGCACCAGAGTATTCTATCTCATTCGTACCATTCAATTACAATTGGTGTATACCAAATCCATCCTCCTCTTTATATATAAAAATCAATTTCATGTTCCCCTATAAATCACTTACGTCTCACTTTTTAAACCAGTAGAGGAGATAATTAAACTCAGCGTCCGATTCCGAAGAAGGGGAAATGTCCCCTAACGAATACCATCAAACTAACCATCCTGATGTCTTTACCTCCTACTTCACGGAATATCTATAATGGTAGATACTTTATGTTGATTTTATAACGACTTAAGACTTTCGAAAAAGGAGAAAATGAAAGAAATAAATCGTTCCAAGCAAAATCTCTGCTACCACCCCAGTTCTCTGGGGAAAAACACCCAAAGTAGAGCCCAAATAAAAAAGGGCAAAAGGAATAAGGAAATAAAGAATAAAAAAACCAAATAAAGGAAAACTAAATATACTCATATGAGAAAAAAATGAAAGACGAAAAATGAAAACTCCTACTGCTTGAGGTAATAAAAAATGGAAAAAACGAAAGAATGAAAATAACGAACCTGAATCGACTGGATTGGATGAAAACAATGAAAAGTAAAAAATCGAACTGAAAAAAGGAAAACTGAGATTACGAGGGATTTTAGAAAGAATCCAAAATGGAGACAAGGAGAAAGAGAGAGAAATACTGCGGGGGATGCTGACAGTCTGTCAGGGCAGAGCTGAGTGGTGTAAATCTTGGTTAGTCAAAGGGACTATGGAAATAGCTAGAGAGAGGGTAGCCCCCTCCAGAGAGTTTAACTAATCCTACCATCTACCGACACATGGTGTAAGGTTCCTGATTCGTAGAGTAGAGCACTGTCACAATTTTTAGGCGACCTATTTTTGATAGCCTAGTAAACTTTACAAGTACCATAATAATGAGATGTCTAATAACTCACGTTTTAAAAGGAAAGAATTTTGCTGGAAAGTAAGTAGGAACACCTCTCACCTGAAACAATAACACAATACGTTATGCATACGTAGGTATATTCATGCATTGTTTGTAACAACAAAATGAACGAGCAATTCATTTTTCCTGAGGTACTACAATGTGGAGCAAAAAAGACGAAGTAACGCCTTTCATTAGGATTTTACGGTAGAATACAAATATAAGGCATGCACCATGGATGCCAAGTTTCTTGTTTTATTAGAACCTGTATTTTGGGGAATTCGAATTCCTCTTCAAATGATCAAAACATCCTCTTCAAAACAGAAGCAGCTACCACTTGCAACGGTTCCCGCAATACCTCACACATCCTAAAATCGTAGCGATTCAAAATAACTTCTAGCTAAGGTCTCAATATCAATATTCGTGGAAAAAACATATTGTTTAGTAATGTATGCATTCCAGGGGACGCCCTATTCGAAAGGGAGTGGATCGCTCGATTTCAGCTAGAAAGCGATAAATACACATTTATGTTTACCTTTCTACTGCACAAAATAATTTCACCCAACGTAATTTAGTTAGCATGTTGAGGAATACCAAATAATTTTGGTTTATAATTTTCAATAACCAACCTTTGGAATCTAGCAAAAAATAAAAATACGTTCCAATATACGTAGAATCCAAAAATCGAATAAAAATGTCAACTCGCCAAGTGAATTAAAAATGCAACAAAATTAGTTTTTTGTTTGCAAAAGCTAAAATTAAAGGTCAATTAAGGCTTAATTACTAACAAAAGTGAATACCAAATAGCCCACGGAGATATGAATCGCCTTTGCAACACGTAGTTAAAAATATGCATAGCTGAAACAATTGTAGCATGGAACATGCTTTAGCCATCACTTAACTGGGCAAAAACTAACTGGGTGTAGTTGGCTGGCATCGTTTTTACCATAATTAATCAAAGGATCTTGTAACTTAGGCTTTTAGTTGCGATGTGTTCTTCGACGTTTTAGATGTTTTCGATTTCTTAATAATGACAATACCTTTGGGACATCAAGAGGTGAATGAAATGACGATCAATTTGAAAAGCAGGCCCATAAAGAGCTAAATTAAAACAACAGACAACAAATTCCCAGTAGGAAACAGCAAACAAACAATACATGGCTAAAGCATGTTCCATGTTTCTTGAATTTTAGCCGGTTTGTTCCCTGGCGAGGCCCGAAGGGCCGAGTTTTCTTCAAAATTCATTTTGAAGAAAAACTTCTTAATTATTATAATATTTGATTTTCCTGGTTGTTGCATTAATTTTTCTCTAACGTTACATGGATGAAGAACGCCCTTTCTAGATTTATTTAATTGAATTAATCATTTGAAGCCTCAAAATATGAGATGTATATTATACATCTCATAAAGGGGAAATTCAAATAGATACCTATTCTTTTACAATTGGTTTCAAATTGCTCTAGTAATGTTTGAAATGAATGAAATGAAATGAATGTTTGAAAGTTAAAATTGTCAAGTTTCTCATTGGTTTTGTATGCACAAAATATTTTATATTTACCATAGTACGTAGCAGAATTTTGGTTTATCATTTTCAATAATGAACTTTTGGAATTGACCGAGAAAAAGTTTGTTTAACCCCCCTCAAAATTTGTTGGTTTACGTTTCAAGGTACGTAGAATCCAAAAATCGATTGAGAACTTGGCTGACCGTCTGCCGTACGCGGCACTTTCCCCACTTAGCATAGATTTTGATGAAATTTGGTATGTAGGCTACATTTGGGGTCTAGTTGTGCCCCGAAGATTTTGGTTGATGTAGGTCACTTCTAAGGGTTCCAAAATGAATTTTGAAATTTTGAAAACGCCCTAACTCAAAAAAAAATTTCATAAAGGTATTGTTTTTCCATCAATTTAAGATAATATTCCCTGTAGGAGAAACTATTCGCACCCTACGAGAATTTAAGGGTTGGACTTACGACAAATCAGAAACACGAGTGTGAATCGCAAAAGAGGACTAAACTTCTATGGAGTTTTGCCTCAGACAGCCTCAAGCCTACTTTGGTTACGTACATTCCCAAACGAACGTCGATGTCTTGTAACGCTAAGAGCCTTTACACGTAGTTTCGCCACTTGTTTTGTTCCGTTCTGTGACAGTTTGTATTCCATTGAGCAGAACTAAACTAAGCAAACTATGAAATTGAAGTTCCTACGTTTTAGATAGCGAGGTGAGGAACATGGAAAAGGGCGGAAGGGCTTTGTTTGAACAGGACACTCGCTGCCTCGCCTCGCTCGCTCGACTTGTACGGTAATTAGTTAAATTAATGCAGAGGATGTTGACAGCTCGGGCCGATCCGGACACAAAGAACAACGCGGTATCGTTAGAAGGGACGAGGGGGCAGTGCCCCCACAACGTCCACAGTACCGGCTAGTCCTGTAATGAGCTTTTAAGGCAAACCAGAGAACGGGGTATCCTTTTAGACTGAAGCGATCCCCTGACGTGAACTCGCCGCATCCATTAACCACCTTACCGTCACCGTTATAACCCTGCCAGCGCACTTCACGGTTATATTTGACCTTGTACCTCTTGATTAAAATCAATTGGTCAAGCATGTACTCGTAGTGAAGTTTCTAGCAGTTAAATTGAAATTGTATCGCAGCCAAACAGTAGCAGAATAAACCGGAATGCGTGGAATGACAACAACCGGGTCTAAACTTTTAAGAATTTTCAGTACCGAAGTTGCAGTGGCATGATGGGTGTCAAGTTATTGAATACAATAGAATAGATTCATTTTTCCAGATCACGATCATAGAAACGGAGTAGTATGTGAAAATAGACAAAAATGAATTCATTTGAGCACTCATCGATATGTTTTAATTGAAATATTGAACATGACATTCCTCAATTTTTTTCTCTGGTAATTTGTTTATTGGTTTATTATTTTCAATAATAAGCCTTAGGAATCGAGCAAGAAAAAAAAATTTCAACCCCCCCCCCCCTCAAAATTTGATGTTTTACGTTTCAAGGTACGTAGAATACGAAAATCGAATAAAATATTTTCGTCCGTCCGCCGTACGCTGTACGCCGTACGCTGTACGTCGTACGCCGTACGCGGCACTTTTCTTAGCAACACTGGGCCGATTTGGTTCAAATTTGGTATATGGGCTCCATTTCGGGTCTGGTTGTGCCGCGAAGCTTTTGGTTGATGTCAGTCACTTCTAAGGGGTGAAAATTAAGGGTTGAAATTTTCAAGAGTGCCCTAGCTCGAAAACTCTCGAAATAAAGGTAACGTTTTTTCACCAATTTTAAATAGTATTGAATTTTTAAAAATTTTTGAGACCACCCGGAGCTCTGTAGGACAAGCCATTCGGTCCCTACGAGTACTTGAAGGTTTTCCTTCGATAAAACAGAATCATGAGTGTGGATCGCAAAAGAGGTCTAATCGCCGATCAAATTTTATCTGACTAAAATGCGATCGCTGTTCATTTCTTCGATTTGTATACAGTTTTGCCTTCTGCGTAACCAGTAATCAAATTTCCATAATACGGAAATTATTACTATTATTCATAATATGAATAATATTATTATTCATATCATTCATATTCATATTATGAATCTTTCAATTTTTCGAATAATGGAAATTATTACTATTATTCATAGGTATTATTCATATTCATATTATGATGCTTTCGATTTTTCGAATCGAGTGTGAAGCGTTTAGTTCTTTCTAATAAACTTGATTGTGAAGGTGTGAAGCAGTATGGTGTGGTAGGTAGTACCTACCAATATTTGGTAGGTAAAAAAAATGTTGGTAGGTAAAAAACGCTGCAAATTATTGCTCAAAGGTTTATTATTTTCTGTATAGATCAAACTTCTGTATAGATCATTGGTTCTCCATCAATAGCACCTACCACCATCTGTATTCTCCCTTGACCTTCCCTCTCAAATTTCAGCTTCCTGCGTTCAATAGTATTGAAAATGGCTCCGGAGCTCACTCAGCTTATCAGTGCTCTTCCAGTCGTCTCCAGCATTCGAGGAGATCTTCTTCACTCTTCAGATCACTGATCAGCTGAGTGAGCTCCAAAGCCATTTTTACTCCTATTGAATGGAAGTGCTCTTCCAGGCGTCTCCAACATTCGAGGAGATCTTCTTCACTCTTCAGATCACTGATCAGCTGAGTGAGCTCCGAAGCCATTTTCAATCCTATTGAACGCAGGAAGCTGAAATTTGAGAGGGAAGGTCAAGGGAGAATACAGATGGTGGTAGGTGCTATTGAAGGAGAACCAGTGATCTATACAGAAGGGTGATCTATACAGAAAATAATGAACCTTTGAGCAATGATTTGCAGCGTTTTTTTTTTTTTTCAATTTCCAACATTTTTTCATATTTTTTTAAAAGGAGTCTTGAAATGTCAATTTTATTGACATTTTTTGTCGGATGGGGCCAGTATGGTATGGCAAAGCGTCGTCACCCCTAGTCTTTAAGAAGAGGAAGAGAGGCTCCATCCTCGAGGCCTTAGCATCTGATTTCTCTCCGGGAACCACGGAGCCGTAAGCTACTGCTGCTATAATCGCAAACTGGACTTTTGTACGAACCCACCCACGGCTTATCAGACTTCTCTACCAGTGTGTGGGTGAGACGTTTTTCAAATTATTCGAACTCTTTTTGCAGCACAGCATTGCATGAACAAATCAAAGGGGGGAAAGAACCACGAAGGTCTTCAGCTTTGTGGTCATATTTTCGGTGTTTGGCTCGAACTGCACCCCTTGAAATTGAAACCCAGTCCTAAGAAGAGGTGTTTATTATGCAGTTGTCCAAGTACGCCACTCTTTCTCCCCACAGCCCAGGGATCATGATATCTGCATGATATCAAAAACATTCAAATAGTTTTGAATTGTACATGGCACAATACAAAATATAGCAGAATACAAAATTTGGTGAGGACGAAGTCATTATACGGACATTTGAGGTCTCTACTTTAGCTTTACTTAGGAACAAGTAGATCCTGCTCGCTTCCGATGTCGCTCTCTACTAACATTTTTTATAAATCGAAAAAAAAAATTGTATGAAAGGAATATCACACTTATTAAATCACAGGCATGTCAGCTATTTTTTTAGGTAGAATAATATATTTTTTTATTCCCTCTCCATACACACCTCAAAGTGTTCTGTGAGGAAATTCCATAGTTCAAAAGATCCGTAACTGCATCATTACATCATGAGCAACTGAAGCGTGTCACTATGTTGCGGGACTTGGGAGTACGGCTATACAACCAACTCTCTTTCTCTGAGCACATAGCCATAACAAGTAAGGCAATGCGAGTCTAGGGGTTCGTGAAGCGTAGTACGAATTATGTGCCTGCGATCACATCCCTCTACAAGACAATTGTTCTCCCAATCTTGGAGTATGCCCTTATTACAAGTACCACTCAGACCAGATTGAGCAGGTTCATAGGAGATTCTTGCGAAATGTAAGTTATAAGCTTCGGATTCCTCTGGACTCCATGAACTATGACGACCTTAATGAACGATGCTACACTCTCAATTCTGTAGATTGTAGACGTATGGCCGATTTCTCGTTAACCCACAAGCTGGTCTTCAACGGTCAGTTTCCAGGTCCCTCGCCCGGGATCGGGTTCGGCGTATCTGTTCTGTACTACTCTTGTTATCGTCCGATGTACAGATTGCCGTGGATGTTGAACCTAGTAGTGAATAGCTGCTCCGACATCGACATTTTTGCTCAAACCCCAGCTATGGTTCGGCGCAGATTTCTTAGTTTTGTGAAGGATCATTAACGGCTTCTTTTTTACATTTATTCTTCCTTATTTCATCTTTCACAACAATGTCTTGTTACTTTTGGTTTATAGTTTTCAATAGTAAGCCTTTAGAATCGGGCAAGAAAAAAAAATTGTACCCCCCCCCCCCCTCAAATTCAAGGTAGTACCTACGTAGAACCCGAAAATCGAATAAACAATTTTCCGTCCGTCCGCCGTACGCGGCACTTTTCTCGATCGATTTGGTTCAAATTTGGTATATGGGCTCCGTTTGAGGTCTAGTTGTGCCGCAAAGCTTTTGGTTGATGTCAGTCACTTCTAAGAGGTGAAAATTGACGGTTAAAATTTTCAATAGTGCCGGGAAGCTCATATTATGAAGAGGGAATGAAAAAATTATATTCAAGGTGTCAGAGCTCCTTGGAAGTAAAAGTACGTGGAAGAATAGCTTAAATAGGAAGAGAAGAGTAGGCTTCAATCAACGTAGAAAAATAGCTGACGTGTCTGTAAGTTAAAATACATAACATTTTTCAAAGTAGATTTTTTCCCATTTTAAAAAATCTGCGTTAGGTACTTTGTAGTTGGTTGAGAAGGCAGCAGATTGCGAAAGATGATGTATAGGTCCCCGTTGTGCTTGCTAACTTTTTTTTACAAGTTTGTACGCGCGCGGCCTTCTGTGCCCATCCCGTGTTTTGATATAATATTATCAATAAGTTATGTAACGTTTGTATTATTCAAAATAACTTGAAGTTATATGGGATTAAAACAAAAATATTTGTTGTTATTCATTACTTCATTTTCGAATATTTATTCTATTCTAGAGTCTACCAAGGTAGCGGAAGCTTTGTTTTCACTCTTCAAGGTTGAAAAAAAAGTTCATTTCAAAAAGATCATCTATAACATCTATACAATCGATCATCTATACAATGCCACACCCACTTGGCAGGCGTTTTTAGAAATCTATAGAATATTTTATTATAATGAAGAAGGTGATATAATTGATATAGATGTACTTATTGATTAAAGAAATAATTTGCAGAAATTAATGTTGGAGTGATAAATCAATGTTTTCAATTTTGGCAAAGATGAAGTTTGGTAGTTTGTAGGGGAAAGATAAGTGAAGAATGTTAGTGGAGAGCAGGCGGAGAAACGTGGCACTTGAATAGTTATCTGCTGCGATGGGCAGTCTATATTATTTAAAATTGTATGGAGGAGAGTGAGATTGGCTGAGCTCCGATGCTTCTCGAGTGATCCGAGGTGTAACCTCTTGCGTATCACCACGAAGACCACAACTGCTGTAGGTATACTCATCTCGAATACCAAATATCGCAGGAACCTGTTCTGCACAAGCTTCAACTGGTA
The DNA here is from genome assembly GCA_009739505.2 of Apolygus lucorum. Taxonomy (NCBI): domain Eukaryota; kingdom Metazoa; phylum Arthropoda; class Insecta; order Hemiptera; family Miridae; genus Apolygus; species Apolygus lucorum. The sequence continues at coordinate 28,325,558 of CM019179.2, read as the reverse complement.
CTTGCGTAAAGAATGAAGACCAAACAAGCGACGCATGATCCAACAACGGGAGCACAAGGGCCTTGTAAAGAATCACAACGGGGGTGACACTCGCGAATTCTCTCCCAAGTCCCTCCTCAAGAATTCAATACTGCACATAGCTCTACTTGCAACTATTTCAATCTGCTGAGAGAACTTGAACGTTCATCACAGAACTCTCCCAGATCATAAACGAACAACTCGTTGAGTCCTGCGGTGAAAGGTAGCATTTCAAGGGATTTGATTATCTGGAACCCCAAATCTTGTCCCGGAGAACTCCACCCTTACCCTAAATTACCTTCGAGGGAGTGAGAGGCGTTTCAAATTCCTTGGGGCGATGTGGGGTGCCACGATTTCAAGGGTATAGGCATTCACCTTTGTGTGATAAAGGGGATTCCCGCTTGAATTCCTAACCGATATCAACTACGTAGGGTGAAGGCACGCAGCCGAAGGTTCCTTTGAAACTTCAAAGATACATACGATGTATGAACTAACACAACATGATACCGACTGGGCCGTTGTTCGGTCGAACAACGAGAGTGTACGTGTCCACTTACTACCAGAGACACCCATCTTCCAGTGATCTTTCGTGAAGCGTCAAATTGTTGTTTTGACCTAGCCTGTCCTACAAAAATGAGGAGTAATAGTTTTTTCCAGTAGCTGTAGGTTTTCCTGATTCAACTAAGTAAATGCTATAAACTAGACTTTGAGGACCACCTGAATGCCTCACAGCGAGTTTCGCTTTCGCTCCCACTAATAAGGCTTTATTGGATTATTCCCTCCAGAGAGGCCATCACCGGAGGGTCGGGTATCTCAGCTGATGATGGCACGGTGGTGAGGAACGGAGTATAATACACCTCGTCACTTCTTGTTAGTTTGCCCCCCCCCCCCCCCCCATCCCACCACTACTGTTTGTTTGCCTTTTCGCCCTCGAGTGCCTCTTGAGGAAATCTGATTACTTTCCCTCGGGCTATCTTGTGGAGCTGGGAACTCAAGGAGGGGATGTTCGTGATCTTTGGCTGTTCAACAGTCAAGTTTTGTTGCCAGAACTCCTCTACTATGAATCGATCAGCTTCGTACGATATGAACCTACTTCAACAATTTATATATACTTACATTTTTAAGTAATTTAGAATACTGTGAGTAATTGTGACGTCATGGGAGTGTTGGAATCGCTAATTAACAATTAAGTGGAATATAAACTGAACCCCTCACAAGCCCGACCGCCAATAGGTTACTTACGACTTCAGAACCGAATTTTCAGCACTACTTCAGGGTGGTATCCGAAAAAGTACTCATGGGTGAAAAGAAGCCTGGTTAATTGGTGAGGTAAATGTCAACATCACCATTCTTTGTCTCAAGCACTGCATCATATCACCAATAAATAGGGGATGTTCAAAACTTGACCTAATTATAAGTTTGGGTGATTAGAATTTAACGAGCTGTGAGTAAAACCAAAGATCAAGATGGAGTCGGTCTTATTATTTTCTTTGTTTACTTAGCAGTTACGTAGCACGCTCTTATATGCTCATGTATATTTCTACTATGAATTAAATAAAAATTAACACAATTCTTAAAATAACAAAAACATAAACTTCAAACAACTGAAGTAGGGACCTCGGCGTAGTGCACAGTCCCAGAAGGAGCGTGGGTTATTAACCCACACCTGACACCATGTACGAAACTTGACTTGACTGTAAATTTGTATGATTAAAATTTGAGGAGCTGTGAATGAAAAAATAAATCAAGATAGAGTCGGTTTCGTGCCATCACTTCTGCCAGGAATGAGGAAAGCAGGACAGCCAGAAAAACTCATAAATACGTTCTCTGACGAACTTGTTACAGACGATGCTACTTTTTTGACCTTCCAATTGTCCGGAACATGCAGAGGTAGCTCAGATACGTGGTATCGAATGAATTGACAGCCAGGAACAGATCACGCAGCGAAATCAAATGTAACGCTTCCATTCGAATTACATCGACACTTCAAAATTTTTAAGTTAAAATAGGTAGGTAAACAAAATAATATAATTTTTTTTTGGTTTATTATTTTCAATAATGAACCTTTCGAATCGACCAAGAAAAAGGAAATTTAACCTCTCCTCAAAATTTGATGTTTTACGTTTCAAGGAACAGAGAATCCGAAAATCGAATAAACATTTTTCCTTTCGTCCCGTACGCGACACTTTTCTAACCTAGTTCCCTTGGACAGATTTTGATGAAATTTGGTATATGGGCTCTATTTGGAGTCTAGTTGTGCCGCAAAGCTTTTGGTTGATGTCAATCACTTCTAATGGGGTGAAATTAAGGTTTAAAATTTTCAAGAGTGCCCTAGCTTGAAAACTTGAAATATAGGTATTGTTTTTCACCAATTTAAAATAGTATTGAATTTTTAGAATTTTTATAGACCACGCGGAGCTTTGTAGGACAATCCTTTCGCTCCCTATGAGAACTTAAAGGTGGAACTTACGATGAATCAGAATCACGAGTGTGAATCACCAAAGAGGTTTAGTCTCCGTTCAAATTTTTTCCGACTAATGCGATCGCTGTTCGTTTCTTCAAGTTGTATTCAGATGAGAGTCGCCCCCAACAAACCTTGTCGGGTTCCGGCGCTACCTCCCGCCTTTTATTGTGAATGTGTGAAGGTAATTATGTAGTAGGTAGGTAGTTCGGTAGGTTGGTTGCAATTTAAGAACTTAACATGACAATAATAAATTAATAATACTGGAGACAACTTCCATGCTAACCAGTCCAGAAGATCACTTCCCGCTCAAGAGCCATTCCATGATATTCTCAGTCCCTGGAAGTAGTAAGGGCACTAGAATACTAGCTCCCTAGGATACTAGGTCCATGGGTCCGAATGATCCCTTCCCGGTCCAGAGCCATATCTTATTGGTCTGTGGAACTGGACCGGTAAGGGTCGAGTTTTTGTCACTGCGTGGAACCGTTCCAAGTTGATATTCGGTTCCACATTCCCGGTACAGCTGTACGGACACATGTCTAGAACAAAGTTATCAAGGTAATATCCAATCGTGATGCTATTGTGGAGCAATGAAAGTAGTTTGATAAAGTAGAGTTATGAATAGAAAATAAGCCCTCCACGTCACTTAACATAACAACATGAATACCTTAAAATCACACAAAGCCACAAACAACTCAACATGTACTAGACAAGAAGGTACCAATCCACCGAACTCATTGAACATGTTGGGTTGGTATCATTCGATTCTATTTTTTTTAAAAATAACTAGAAAACTTCACTTCCCGTGATTTAGCTATCGCATTCCCTAGGACAAAATCAATACTAACCACAAGAATATCCACTGCGTAAGAGTTGCTTTGAAAGACAGAGCGCGAATTTACGAGCCTGGTAAATTTCACAGAGTATTGGTAGTGCAGCGGCAAGACCATTATTCGGTTCAGGAACATGATATTCTTCAACAGAAATAATAAAGACGAAATTTACCTTCTACCATATCCCCAAGTTGCCTCCAGTACCGAATGACACGGAAAGAAAATGATCAAAGCTTCAGAACGACTGTCGTGTGTTTAGAGAAAGAATCAGGTTCCAGGTCAAAGGATCTCGACCAACTTGAGGTGTTCAGAACAACTCTCTGTTTACCAATATCACCTCCACTTGAAGAGTAGTGCTTTTCCACCTTTTCCCGTCCTAGTTTTGTAATGTGAGAAGGGAGATTCACTTCGTAGGTACGCTCTTGTGATCAAATACACGACTTTGCTGTTTCCTTTCTCGGCAAATAGGTACTTAACCAGTAGAAGAAAATAAACTTTTGAGCTAGGAAAGTTATTTATGATTATTTAGATAAAATTTAAACGGGACTTTATTTATGACTTTTTAGATGTAATTTACCTAAATCTTCAGAAACAAACCCTGGATCAGACACTTTTAATTTCTTTTCATTGTCTCCTTTGACGAATAGTGTTTCCTCACCAAATCTAGGTAAACCGTAGCGATGCAAAAGTATCAAGTAGAACCTTCAAGGACATTTAACGAAAACTTTTGAGTCGTGAGTGAGCTAGCTTGACCTTGACAGGACGAAATCAGGACAGCATTGAAGCTGGTAGTGTGATCCTTTATCGGGTTTTCATCACTGGTGAGAATTGATTTTGATTTTCCGATTGGTTTTATTCGAGACAACGCCATTCTCAATAGCTCCTTTGACTTCAACTCAAGCATTCGTAAATGGTCTTACGTGAATCAGATAAACCAAATATGATCAACAATTTCGGAGCCCATTCAGGAAGCCTGTCATAGGCACGTGAGCTTCCTTGCTTCTACTAGAAGTATGACCTTCGCAACATAGAAATCATCCGCACTCTTTGCTAGCACTACTGTATTCTAGCCAAAAACGTCCAGGAAATTCGTTTCACAATCGTTCTAACTGAAGCTATTTTCCCGAGTTTAAATAAATAGAACCATCTCTGGGATATGTTACCTTCGAGAAAATTTGTAACAAGGTTGTAAAAGTTTTGATCGTCGTTTGTCATTTGTTGTGTCTACTGACCTTCTCATACCACACCATTCAGGCGGAGCGGTCTGGGTCAATACCAAGAAATGAAGTTCGCAGTTCGCCTTTCTCAGAGAAGAAACCAGTAACTGATTAAAACTAACAAACAAAGTTTAAACAAGACAAGTGTTGTACTCTAATTGAAGTTCTAAGAGGTTTCAAGGAACCCGGATGAATTGACATTCGATTGAACTCGATACAAGTAGGGATGGCATATCGAATGAAATATATCGATATACAGATCAAATGATATATCGTCAATGAAATATCGATATCTACGATGTATCGGAGAAAATATATCGATATATTGGAAGATTTACTTGGAAAAACGTGTTGAAGTAGGTAGGTGAATTAAAACGTTTTAAAAATATAAAAAAATAATTTAGGAAGACATTTATCGACATATAGGAAGATCTACTTGGAAGAACTTGAAGAAGTAAGTAGGTAGGTGAATTGAAACGTTTCTAACATCATTTTGGAAGAAATACATCGATGTTTCCGTCATCTCGGAAGATATATTTGGAAATACCGGGTGAAATAAGTATTAACCTACTCTCAAAAGTTACTGGGTATAAATTATCGAAATTCATAGTTAAAAACGAAAAAAAAAGTTCGAAAATGTCATTGCAATGTTAAATTAATTTATAAATTGACAGGGGTATACTGTACACAATTATGATCCTTCAAAATTGAAAATAATTGTTGTGAAAACCTGTTTCAATTCGTATAGCAGGTAGTTTTAATCTAGACTAGCCTCCATAAATTTTGGCTCAAGTCAAGTAATTGAGCCTTGAGAGCCACTGTAGGTGTAAACTACGTGCACAATCATGTCTGAGCTGAAGTCAACAGTCTGAAATCTACCCATCACGTAGATACCTACAAAATGTGGAATGAAATTACTTGCTGTTATTATAGGTACAGGCGTCCCTTCTCATCGATTCATTTCAATATTTAATTTTGCTTCCGAGTCTACCAAGGTAGCGGAAGCTTTGTTTTCACTTTTCAAGGACGAAAAAAAAAAGTTCTCCAAAATCAAAATTTTCACTCGCGTTTTGCGTTTTAGACCTTTCTGAACAATTTTGGTTCCGTGTCTGTCTGTCTGTGTGTCTGTGTGTCTGTCTGTCTGTGTGTCTGTCTGTCTGTGTGTCTGTGTGTCTGTCATGAATTCCTTGTAACGCGCATAACTATACGAAGTTATTGTCCGATTTCGATGAAATTTTCAGGGATTGTGCGGGTTGGTGTGTAGACGGTCCCCTATGAAAATCATCATCCTCGGACTGATAGAAGCGACTGCGCATGCGCAAACGTGAATTCCTTGTAACAGCCATAACTTCCACATTTTCCATCCGATTTCAATGAAATTTTCAGGGATGTTACAGATTAGTATTTAAATGGTCCCCTATGAAAATCATCACCTTCGGACTGATAGTAGCCACTGCGCATGCGCAAACGTGAATTTGGGTTGTTGGGGTAGGGTAATAGAGGGTGTTTTTATCTCTTCGGAGCCCTTCTTATCCCTACCCAAGTCAAGGTCATGCGTCCCCGTCGCACAACCCGGGCCCCCTGGGATGGACAGAGGTGGTCCCATTAGGTTTCCCTGGTGGACCCCTCTTGAACTTCCAGGGGTGGCTGAATGACCCTCTGGCGACTAGGGAGGGGACCCCTGTTAACGGGTTCCCTGACCCTTTCATCACAAGCGCCCCCCTGTTATGGAACAGAACATAAGTGAGCCTCATAACCCCCGCCAGCCCATTGGCTCGCGGGGTATTAGGGGAGGCGCTCAGAGGCGCCCCAGGCAGGGGCGTCGGCCATCCTCCCCCTCTTCCTCTTCCTCATCATCCCTACCCTCATCCTCATCCACTGCCTCTTTGAACCACCAGTGTGCCCATTGTGAGCGGGCATTCACTACCAGGTCCGGCCTTGGTCTCCACATCAGACGGAAGCATCCTGTTGCTGCTAATGCTGCTATTGATATTGAACGAATACAGCCCAGGTATGCTTCCGAGGAATTGCGCAGGATGGCGGCAGATGAGGCAGTGGCTGTGCGTAATGGGGTACGTAATATTAATGTTTACCTAAATGAACGTTTTCCCACACGCACAGTCATTGCAATCAAGAACATCCGCCTGAAGCCCCACTATAAGCAGCTTGTCCAGGAAGCTATCCTGGCAAATAGCAGTGGGGCTTCTCCCGCATCTCCTATTGCTGATGTGGAGCAGCAGCCTGCCATTCAGTATCCCTCCCCCGGGACCTCCGGTCTTCTTGCCGATCTGAAGACCGAAGTCTTGAGGCTCGGGGGGCAGGTAGGTCGTATTGAAGGCTATGAAAGCACCTACCTGCAGGATCTGGTGAGGCGGGCTGTTGAAGGGCTGGATAACCTGGAAGACGAGGTTGCAGCCTATTTAGGGAGAATCTTCCCGCGGGTTGGGGATGCGACCGTGACGCGGCACCAGGGGGGACCTCCTCCCAGAATGGTGTTGCGTGGAGGTCGCAGAGCAGCTAAACAAGCAAGACGGCGGGAGTACCACCGGGTTCAGAGTTTGTGGAGGAAGCATCCGGCGCGTGTGGCTGCGGAGGTACTGGAGGAGCCTGGGGAAAATCAAGTTCAACCCCCTCTCCAGGAGTTTGTGGATTTCTGGGAGCCACTTCTGAGTGCTCCCAGTCACGACCCTGGGGAGTGTGTGGTTCCCCCAGTCTCCACCAGGGATTCCTTGCGCAGTATCATGTGCTCGCCGGTGCTGTCTGACGAGGCACATAAGTGCCGTGTCAGGAACTCCACTTCCGCTGGACCCGATGGTGTTTCCGCCCGACGCTGGAATAAAGCACCTAAGACGATTAAGCTGCTCATCCTCAACCTGCTCCTCCTTGCGGGAAGACCCCCGAAAGCGTTAACCCGTACCCGAACCGTGTTTATTCCCAAGAAAGGGGGAAGTGGGCCTGGAGGCTATCGACCGATCTCTGTATCTTCGGTAGTCTTCCGCCACTTTCAAAAAGTGCTGGCATCTCGCCTCCAAGTGGCTGGTGTCATTGGTGATGTCCAGAGAGCGTTTCGGCCGGCGGATGGCACAGCGGAGAACCTCACAGTTCTCCAAACTGTCATCTCGCTGGCCCGTATTAAACGCCGGCAACTCCATCTCGCCGCTCTGGACGTCGCTAAGGCCTTTGACACAGTCAGTCACCTTGCCCTGACCGATTGCCTTCGTGGTGTCGGGGCCCCATCTCGGTTAATCGAGTATGTGGCCTGTCTGTACCAGGAAGGCGTGACGGTCCTCGAGGCAGGAGGTGAGGTGTCAGGGGATATACGGATCGGGCGTGGGGTACGCCAGGGGGATCCCCTATCGCCACTTCTCTTCAACCTGGTCGTGGATACGGCCTTGGGTAAGCTGCCCACAGAAGTAGGGTTTGATCTCGCCCCTGGGGTGCGAGTAGGAGCATTGGCTTTTGCCGATGATGTTATCCTACTCGCAGAAACCCGTGAGGGCTTGCAGATCGCCCTCAATGCATTTGCTAAGCAGCTAGCCGGGTGTGGACTTGTGGTTAACCCTGATAAGTGTGGGTCGGTCTCCTTGGTCCCGTCGGGTCGCCAACATAAGGTGAAAGTTGTGGATGGGGGTTTTGTCGTTGGACAGTCCCCCATCCCATCTCGATCCGTGTTGGAGGTTTGGCGGTGCCTCGGAGTCGACTTCATGGGGGTGGCCACTATAACTGCCAGCCGTGTGGACCTTGGTAGAGCGCTAGCTCGCGTTACCAAGGCTCCATTGAAGCCACAGCAGAAGCTGCGCCTCCTCCGCACGTACTTACTGCCAAAGCTAACCTATGGGTTAGTCTTTGGTAGGCTTACGGCGGGGAGGCTGCAAGAATTAGATCGAGAAGTTCGCTCTGCTGTGCGCTCTTGGCTGAAGTTCCCACCTGGTGTCCCAAGTGCCTATGTTCATGCACCGGTCAAATCCGGTGGGCTTGGCATTGTGTCTCTCTCGGCATGTATCCCTTCTCTGCGCCGCCGGCGCCTGCTAGCCCTCCAAGGGTCGAGCTGGGAGGTCGCCCGTGCAGCTGCTGATCTTGATTTTGTCAGGCAGCAGTTAGCATGGTGCGACCGAGCAACACCATCTGCTCCAAAACCCAGTTCGTCTGCTGAGTTCGCTGCTGCACTGCATGAATCGGTAGATGGTAAAGAACTCCGACAGTGCTCCGAAAGCCTTGTCTCATCCCAGTGGGTAGATTGGGCTTCGGAGGGCATTGGGGCCCGCGACTACCGACACTTTCACGCCATCCGCGTGGCATCTTTGCCAACTGCGGTGAGGTGTTCAAGAGGTAGTCGCGGGACAACCCTACCCCTTTGCCGCGCCTGTCGGAGTGGAAATGAACATTTATATCATGTGGTGCAGCAGTGTCCTCGGACTCATGGTGGCCGCATTCTACGTCATGATGCGGTCGCCAAGCAGATAGCAGGTGCATTGTCATCTAGCGGCTGGGATGTTGAGAGAGAGAGATTGTATCGCATGCCAAGTGACCAGGGTAAGAAGCCCGACATTGTTGCCGTCAAGCCCGACCAGTCTTGCATTATCCTGGATGTCCAAGTTGTCAATGGCAGCTTGGACATGGAGCAGACTTGGCGGGCCAAGATAAGGAAATATGACACAAATGATTTACGGCAAGCAGTGTCGGAGCTAAAAGGAGTGGCACCCAACAACATCAGGGTGATGGCTGCAACCTTGTCATGGCGCGGTGTGTGGTGCGGGAAAAGTGCCACGGAGTTGCGTGAGTTGGGCATCTCGGTAGGCGTACTCCGTGGTATCACCACCCGTGTCCTGCTCGGCTCATATTTGAACTGGTGGTCGTTTTATAGAAGCACTTCCCTTCATCCTTCTCTCCCACCCCCACCTTCCTCATCTTCCCTTATCCCTAGGGCCGGCGTCGGGTGAGTCCTGGGCGTCCTCCCCATTATATTTGATTTATTTATTTTTTTAATTTATGGCGTGCCCCCTCCGTCACCAAAGACATTTTGTCTTGAGGGGAGTTAATTAAAAAAAAAAAAAAAAAAAAAAAAAAAAAAAAAAAACGGCCATAACTTCCACATTTTTCACCCGATTTTGATGAAATTTTCAGAGATGTTACAGAGTAGTGATTAGATGGTCCCCTATGAAAATCATCACCTTCGGACTGATAGTAGTCACTGCGCATGCGCAAACGTTAATTTCCTTGTAACGGCCGTAACTTCCACATTTTCCATCCGATTTCAATGAAATTTTCAGGGATGTTACAGATCAGTGTTTAGATGGCCCCCTATGAAAATCATCACCCCCGGACTGATAGTAGCCGATGCGCATGCGCGAACGTGAATTGCTTGTAACAGCCATAACTTCTACATTTTCAATCCGATTTCAATGACATTTTCAGGGATTACGCGGATTAGGTGGTAGATGGTCCCCAATGAAAATCAACGCCTTAAAATTTACAGTAGCCTCTGCGCATGCGCAATCGTAAAATCCTTGTAACAGCCGTAACCGTTGCGTCTGAGGTGAGGATCTCAAAACCAGTCATCCAACCCCTTTGTAGATCAGTGAGCAAAGTACTGGACTCACACCCAGGAGTTCCAGGTTCGACTCCCAGTCTTGCTAAGAAATTTTTTGATTCTAATCACTACCACACTTAAATTTTTCGTCCGAATTTGATGAAATTTTCTATGATTGTTCAGATTAGCGTGTAGATGGTCCCCTATGAGAGTAGTGAAAGGTACTTAGAGATTGGTGTTTTGAGATTAACTACTATGCATCGGATCATCTATATAATCGGGTTATGGATACGAGGAAGCTATGTGCCACACCCACTTGGCAGACGTTTTTTTGTTGAAAACAAGTCGCAATATATCGGTCAATATAGCAACATTGATCGATATTATCGGTTCTCTATATCGATATCAATACATCGATATATCAAACGTAATATATCGATATACGAAATATATCGATATATCGTTGCCATCCCTAGATAAAAGGTACCTTACTTTTCGCCAACCCTACTTCTACTGACTGGGCCTGTGATGCTCTCACAAAGTAGATCATAACCTGCAAATTAGCTCGAGAAACGATTTTTAACAACCGACCATTAACTCAACTCTTTATTATTTTTAATTGTGTATCAAATAGGGTAATATTTCGTCTATAATAACTTATTGAAGGCACGTTACATTATTATCCAAGTAGTTGGCATTGGAATCAATGGGAATTGGATCATGAAATGAAAATCAATCATCAATTTCATCTAACAATCACATTTTGGACACATGAAACAAAAAAAAATTAAAATTTATTTTAAATAGGTACCAAAAATTGTTGATTTTTGGAATAGCGATTTTTCAGGTCCAATTCTAAATTGAGTCTAAAAATCGATTGTTTACAACGATTCCCCATTTTTACTCCGTAGTATGAAAATGGTCATGATTTATTGCACTGTAAGTGACTTTAGACCATGGAATGGCAACCCGTCTCCTATAACTTCACTCACTCCCTATTTCTCATGATGCTAGATTGAAACCTATTTTCCATTCTGCTCGTATTTTGGTGAGATGACAGTTTCGATTAATCTTAACAGTCACGCGATAATGATTTGTAGTGCTAAAGATACCTCGAATCGATAACTTCTAGTGTGAAAAGTCCGAATCAACTTGCTACTGCTTTGTAAAATTTTACCCGACTTTCGTATCTTTATTTGGTTTTCTTCTTAAGTTTTTTTCTCTCGGAAAAACCAACAGTGCTCCCGGTAGTCTCGTTGGTTTCAACAGATGAACATTTTACATTTAAAATTAACGAAATGATATTGAAGATGTTTCAAAGGTTGTGAGCTTTGACGATAGCAACATATATTTTTCATTGTATATTTATACAACATAAACGTAATCAATATTTGTAATTTATTATCGAATTATATGTAAAATAGATTTGAAACACTACAACGAAAAGAAACTTAATGGAACAATTCAAATAATGTGATGTTGTTGGGAAAGAAAACTAAGTCTTAACTGCACTGATTTTGCTTTGAAAAATGCCCAGGTTGCAGGAAATTCTTTGAATTATCAAATGACAAAACAGCCCCCACTCTTGATTTGAATGTGGAGCCATCTACCTGATTCCTGTTGAATAATACGATTTTACTTGGAGTATAAACCTGAGAGGTGAGGGTGTTAAGGCGGAACTTCATTTCGTCTAAAAGGGTTTCAAGGAGTTAAAGGAGATTATACGGAGAAAGTTATCACCGATTAAGTTGCATTGCTTTCTGTGGAATCTCGAGTTATATTCGGTTGCTTTGAAACAGTGTTTAAATTTCTACGTTGTTTGAAAAAAGTTGCTGTAATACGTGAAAGTACTCTTTTAGTTTTTTTCGTATATAAGGTAAATAAACTAGGTCGTGAAAACCATCCGCTTTCTGCATCAATATCTACACAGTGGATTTTGCTTGCTTGCATTTTGCTTTTTCTAACCCTGGTCTACGCTTTACGGAAATGTGGATTTGTATTCATTGCCCGAAGGATATGCGAGAAACTCTTCTCTCCACATGCACATTGGCCTGGAAAGAAACGCGAGTTTGAGTTCGGTGAGAGAGAAAGCAGGTGGTAACTACATGGTCTGGCCTCTTTAGCTTTTTTTTATCGGCTGTTTCATTCTCCTACAAGACCTCGTATCTAACTCAAGGTCACTTATGGTTTATATCAGAGATCTTCAGCAGATACCAGCTTCTATATGATTCAGGCGTATTGATGTTTTTAAAGAAAAATCGTTGGTTGTGGAAGCGTGTTCGAGGGCCTAGAGTATGGCGTGGACCTCTGCTGTGCGGTTGGAGGCCTGTTTCCATAGGCGGGTATCCTAGACAGGATTCAGTGCTTAGATCGAAAAAGGCGCGTCCAGGATCTCTGCTGTGGGGGGAGCCGTCAGTGTAAATGAACCTGCTGTAGGCCACTACTGCAAATCACCGTCTACCTCCATCTTCAGTAGTGAATAATCTAGGAAAGTTCCAACGATGACTCCTCTCACAGGGAAATGTTACTTATCAGGTTACAACTTGAGTCACCGGCTTGTTAGCCATCCTCCAGAACGCTTCAGACGAAGAAACTCATTAAAGAATCACATAGATGTTCAATATTCCTGTATGATGTCAGTCTATTATTCTGTGGAATCCAAAAATGTCCACAATAATACGAGAAAGGATGAGTTCGTTTACCATCATGAGTACCATGGTAAATCAATGTTCATCCTTTTAGAGCATAGACCCGAATTACCCACCCAATGCGAGCAAAACCGAGGTACGGGAATGTGAGAAATCAATAAATTGAATCATTTTCACCTTTGTATCATCATTACTGCTGTTCGATGTTGATGAAATTCATTGAGAACCGTCCCGAAGCCTTATGGTTATGCCCAGGTCAAGGGAATGATTACAGGTTTCGTACCTGTCGGTTGCCGAAGTCATTAAAGCTCTTGATTCAAAATTTCACTTTCTTCGATTGTGAAAAAGCAAAATACATTGATTTCGGTGGCAATATTTTCAACTTGCAGCTAGGAAACAAAGATTTAGGCAATGAGGAAGCAAAATTAGAATTATCAGGAAATTGGGAAGCTGCAGATTCTTATAAGAGAGTCAATTGGTAATTCATAATTCCAAAAACCGAGACTTGGTGAGGATCCATTCAAGGAAAACGAGTAACACCGTCTACAGCAGTTTGTGTTTCCCTTAGGATGTTCCACGCAAAGACGGATGGATTGCCGAGCTAAGGGGTCTTTTCCGCTTGAAGAATGCAGATCTCCGACCTGGAGGGTTGGAGGGCCATAAAAGTTTACTGCTATCCATGTGGACAAGGTCCTATACGACCTACCCTCTAAACCACTCCGGTAACAGCCCTATGTTTTCCCCCGGTGCTACTCGTAGGCGGACTTTACTGTTCCGGGGTGCCCCATTCTACCGTCTTGATGAAACACCGCGGAAGGGTCTTTTGTTGTTTAGTGTGCGGCTCATCTTGGATTAAATTGCCCCATTATCTCATCCTTCACTGGTTTCAACCGGATGCTTTTGTTTCCCTAATGGATGGTAAGAGATGGGAAATGGACTCACCTCATCTGAGAGGAATGAATGGAAATGGGGTTTAACGCTACCAATTAGTCACGCGATTGCTCAATAACCATCATATTATTATGAGAAATAGCTTCGAATGTCCCAATTATCCACAAACGGATTCTGTTCAATATTGCCAATTCCTGATGGACATTCTGATGAAGAAAAAGTAGTTTCGAAGTCTGATCCCACAACAAATAATATTAAAAAATTCACACATGTTCAGTTTGTTGTGATTAGTACTCCGATAAAAGACCTGCGGAAGGGGGTTACACGTCCCAGAATTGTATTTAGTCGGAACCCTCAACAATTCAATGGACTAAACCCCAATTTCCCTCTGCGTGCTAGACCCAAACTTATCTAGGTGGGATAGACCCCAATTTCAATATTTTGGGTTGAACCTTAACTGCCCTTAAAGGTTTGCCCCAGGTTCTCTCAATGGGAGGCTCTATCCCAATTTTCCTCAGTTGCCAGATAGTAAATTCCCTCGATGGACCAGACCCGTTCTTTCAAAACTACCAAACTGGAGGGTAAGAACAGCAAGTTCCCTCAGTGTACTATACCCCCCAACTTCTCTCAGTGTACTAGACCCCAACTTCACTCAGTGGGCTAGACCCCCAACTTCTTTCAATGGGCTGGAACCCAACTACCCAACTTCCCTCAGTGCGATGTATCCTAATTTCCTTCAATCGGCAAGAGAGTAACTTCTCTAAATGGGATTGATCCCAACTATGATGGGAAACATTCTATGATGGGTTTTTCTGATTTCATAATACATACCTCACCATGTTCTCGGGAACTTCCATGATGTGGAAAAACCCACCTACGTCAATGCCCGTTGAAGAACAACGAAGACGAAGTGATACCTGCAATATTATCTTTTTTCTGAAACCCGGAGAAGACCGGGAGCGTAATATCAGCCTCTTACCAACCTTTACTGCGTCAGATGACGAAAAAAGTGCTAAAATAGATCCGAACATCCGGTGAAAATGATGGCTGGGTGGGGCTGAGCTCGGTGGAGGGAAAAAGTGTTGAAGAAAGAAGAACATCACTTTGAACCACTTAGAAAGTTACCCCCCCCCCCCCGCTACCGCCTCTCATGGAGCTGACTGTAACTTTTCTTATAACTGGATCTTTGAGAATAAATGAAATAGATAGCTGAACTCCGAGCCCTACGTGACATGTTACGTGAAGAACGGTATTAAAATTTGTTGCATCTGGGATCCGACACGTTGGACGACTAGCAACACAATATAAAGTCCACATCAATTATAAATTTTGGATCCTTATAGGTAATTGAGGCGAATTACAAACGAAACGAGGCGAGGTTTACGAGGCGAATTTAGACAAAATAACGTAGGTATTTATCTCTTACATAATAAAAGAATTGTTTCCGGTTTTGGAGGTTGTTTTTCGTTTTTACCGAGCTACCCGCGTAGGGGACCATCTACACGTCAACCCGCACAATCTCTGAATATTGTAGGAAAATGTAGAGGTTATGGCAGAAACAAGGATTTCACGTTTGTGCATGCGCACAAAATACTTTCGATTTGGGGGTCATGATTTTCTCAGGGGACCATCTCCACCCCAACTCGCATAATTCCTGAAAATTTAATCGAAATCAGAATCTGATGGGGAATGTGGAAGTTATGGCTGTAACAAAAAATACACGTTGGCGCATGCGCAGACACAAAAGCACACAGACAGACACGGAACCAAAATTGTTCAAGAAGGTCTGAAACGTAAAACGCGAGTAGACATTTTGTTATGGAGAACTTTTTTTTCAACCTTGAAAAATTAAAACATAGCTTTTGCTACCTTGGTAGACTCGGAAGCCACAGGGTCAACAACTAACGATGAGTTCAGTCAGTCGTCAAAAACACCTACAGCCACAGTTTTCGTGAATTTTTCCGGCCAACTCAAAATTTGATCTGTTGAGCAGGAAGGCGTAGTGGATGTTCCCCTCGAAAAAGACTAGGTACAGTACGAGATTGGATCGTAAATTCCATTTTTGGTTTATTATTTCCAATGATACGAATAATTTGAACTTTTGGAATCGACCAAGAAAAAAAAGTTAACCCCCCTTCAAAATTTGTTGGTTTATGTTTCAAGGTGCATAGAATCCAAAAATCGAATACAATTTTTCCGTCAGCCGTACGCAGCATTTTCCTTAGTTCCCAGAGTCTGATTCTGATGAAATTTGGTATATGGGCTACATTTGGGGTTTAGTTGTGCCCCGAAGCTTTTGGCTGATGTCAGTCACTTCTAAGGGGTGAAAAATAAGGGTTGAAATTTTCAATAGTGCCTTAGCAAAGAAAACTCTCGAAATCAAGGTATTGTTTTTTTCACCAATTTAAAATAGTATTTAATTTATAGACTTTATTGAGACCGCCCGGAGCTCTGTAGGACTAACCGTCCGTTCCCTATGAGAACTTAAGGGTTGGGCTTACGATAAATCAGAAACACGAGTGTGAATCGCAGAAGAGGCCTAATCTCCGTTCAAATTTTAGCTGACCAAAATGCGATCGCCGTTCTTTTCTTTGAGTTGTACTAAGTTTTGCTTCCTTAGCAACCAGTATTCGAATTTCCTCACGAAGGCACCCACAACTCCCTGTTCTTTCGACCTGAATGTGAAGCGTTTATTTCTTTCTAATAAACTTGATTGTGAAGTAGGCATGTGGTAGGAAGGTATTATCTTTGGTCGTGACAATAGCGTAGCCATGTTCTTTGCAGACGAGTGTTAAACAATTTGTTTAATCACTCATGCTGCACGAATATTTCACATTATGCATCTCGATGAATCCGAAAGGCAATTATACAGAATTAGGTCAACCTGGAACCCTGAGATTCAAGAGTGGATCATCTGAAGCGATGAGAGACCCTATACGATACCTAGCTTTGGATCAGTGTCTAGGTCAACATTTGGGCGGGTGTATGTGTTTATACTGGCTCAGATACATCCTGACATGGCACCACAGCAAATATTACTTACTGTTGGCCTAGAGGTATTTGCTCCGGCTAAGCTGTCTTGAGAACTGGGGAGTCAACAGAGGCCCGATGAATGAAGATCGTTTGATGCTCATATCTTGAGCGTCGAAATGAACCTCGCGGGTCTTTGAGAACACAGCCACGCCACAATATGAGCATTTGGAAATTTGGTTCTTGGTTACTGAGAAAGCACAACTAAGTGACATGAAACCCTAATCGAAAAAGAAAAAATATCCATACTATCAACTGAATTTTGAACGGAGATTCGTCCAACTTCCGATAATGAACATTCAATTTGCGATTCACCATCATTCCTCCCAACCAAGTCCATATAGGGAGTGAACAGTTGGTCTAACAGCTCTGGGTAGTCTCATTCGATTTGAAACATTCAATGCCATTTTAAATTGATGAAAATACAATAATTCTCATTTACATTTGAGGTAGGCCGTTTTGAAAATGTCAATAGCTATTTTTCACCCATTAAAGTGACTGACACTAGCCACTCCTCGACACAACTAGACCCCGAAAGGAGTTCATATACCAAATTTCATCAAAATCACTCCATAGTGACCGCCGTACGGAGCCGCTCGGTTCCACGGATTTATTTTTGAAAATAATAAACAAAAATAGTCGAACGAGATGGAATTGTTCGTGGGATATTGCCATCATAATCAAAGTAATATAATAGTATATTCGGAATCAGCACAAAACTCCTTATGGAGAATTTGATTGCAAATTTTCAAAAAATTGTAAAATATATATTATTTTAGAATGTAGAATTGTCTAGTTGAAGTATATGACAGGGTGGTTAAATTTACCTTTCTAGACTTGTTATTTTTATTTGCTTTATTCAATCGCGACGTTTCGACCCTGGATCAGGGTCCTAACATGCGAATCTACAAAAATAATACAGGAAGACATTCAGTAAAGGAATAGGCGACTAATTGGTGGCTTGAAACGGATCTTAATATGTAATATGATAGTAAATATCAATTTATTTACATCTGGTGAGATGGAGTAACCAAACATCGCTTATTTGAAGAATATTTTTTGAATATTTGAAGGATACAGTTTAAAACTAATTATTCTTCAAATAAGTGATGTTTGGTTACTCCATCTCACAAGATGTAAGTAACTTGAGATTTACTACCATATTACCTGTTAAGATCCGTTTCTAGCCACCAATTTGTCGCCTATTCCTTTACTGAATGTCTTCCTGTATTATTTTTGTAGATTCGGATGATTAGGACCCTGATCCAGGGTCAAAACGTCGCGATTGAATAAAGCAAATGAAAACAGCAAGTCCAGAAAGGTCAGTTTAACCACTCTGTCATACATAATTTTATATATTTACAATTATATCGAAAAACCTGAATATATTCGTTGTATCTAGAAGTGCAAAAGCCGAGTGTGTACTTTATGAGTTTGTGGAGTCAAGTAGAACACGAATATTGAATAGGTACACAAATATTCAAAACATACGCTGTGTATCGAGAAAAAATAAACTATTAACGTGTCAGACGAAGAGGGGAACTAGGAGTACGGGACGACGAAGAGAGTATTCTTTGACCTTTTTGAAGTAACCATGGCACCAAGCAGAGGTTTCGTAGCGCACTGAGAAAATTTTTCTCAGCTTGACTCTGAGACATTTTGTATGAAACCACAATAATTGTGGTTCATAATTCAAATTATTTGAATGCGTTTTATACTCAGAAATTTGGAGTTGGGCACCCAGTATATCGAAACCATGAAAATGAAATGAAAATCGGAAATGTATGTTTTTGTTCACTCAGAACTGCAAATACATTTCCCGTGAGTAAATTCGATCACGTGAGTTCTCAGAGAGAGAAAATCATTATACCTACTGACAAAAATCAGAACTTCATTATTATAATATTATGTTGAAGCTTCGAATTGTATTATTTTCACATCCATTCTCTCTCTGAGGGAAAAACAATTGAAACAGATAACGGGGAACGTATAACGTTGAAATCGAAATGATTCCATTATTTTATTCCCCTCGTAAATTCGTCTGGGGTGTGTAGTCTGTATTTGATCTGCGCTCCACGTTTTCGTTGAAATAATGTAGGTAGAGATTTCAATTTATCGTTGATAGAACGAAACCCTACACGAATTATTTCCGCTCATTAACTTGGTTTGTATTTTGATTCAACACAATAAAATATTTGCTAAAACCCACCCAATACGTGCTGCAGCATGATCATGAAAATCCGAATTTAGCGAATGAGTAAAAGCCGGTTCACTGGGCAACAAGTACAAAGACTATTCTTGGATTTATTTGAATAAATAGGTTCAATTGAAACCAAATGGAAAGCTTGGCCAAAAACAAGAACTACTCGGACTAGTCAGTTATTAACTAAAGAGCCGTCATTATAATTACTAGAGCTGATATTTCAAGACTTCTAATTTCTTTTGACTCTTCCGGAAAGATCTATGAATACTGCCTGAACGTGCTTGCTTTTTACAGGTTTTGTCCAAGCGTTCGACTGACTGTCCCAAGAAGCGCTGATACAGTCTGATGTGGCCACTCCATCGGGACGCATGGCGTTTTTGAGCACATTGGTTCATCGAGGAAGGGAAGTACGAGGTTGGAGAGTTGTGGAACCCGGGACACCCACATCTTGTTAGACTCAAAACTTCAAGTTACTAACGAAAAACTCTGGTTGCATTAATTTGGATAGTAATTTTAATTTGTGCTGTGTCTCGTGCAGTACATTTTGAACCAGAACCTTCTCTACTGGCAGATTCATTCCTTACGTGCCTTGGGAGGTTCATCAGGCGCTGGGGGCGTCATTCCACCACATACTCCGATAAAGATACTAATTTCATAAGTACTAACGACCTTACCGGTTGGAAGTGTTGATGCAAGGAAGTGCTCCAGTCATGATGAGATTGGTGGGCTCCAGGGTGAAAAAAAGCCATTTCTATTGAGCTCTTCAAATGCAGCCAGAAAACGAACTGACTTCAAGATATCAAGATATGCTGGCCATTTCGGGCAGTTGCTGACATGATCTTGGCACATCCTGCGCACTTTTTGGGCCGGAAGATGTTGTGGCCACCCCACCAGGACACGTGGCATTTTTATGTATGAACATATAATTTGGACACATGTCGTGTTTTTTGGTTTAATAACTTACTTTCCGATAGAACTGTGAACAAAACACCGTATTCAAGGCTGGAAGATTGCGACAGCTCGGACACGTGATTCGAATGCCTGATGGCAGCATTCCGAAGAAGGTCACGAGTCACAGAATGGAAGGGAAGCGAAGACGCGGGAGAGCTAGAAGAGGGTGGTTGATGGATGCGGAGGATGACATTATTACCATAGAAGAGCAGAATTGGAGAAAAGGATCGAGTAAGTTTGGGAAACCAACACTCACACTGGGTTGCATGTCACATTTTTCTGCATCAACGCAATTTACTGATGGGAACACTAACCGGCACTCCAGGGTACCCATCCTAACTGGACTGTGCCGTGTAAAAGGTGGAGATAGGGAGTGACCTGTCAGGTGAGTTCAAAGTTATGCAGGGTCTTCGGCGGAGGAATGGTTTGTCAACCACGCTTTTTAACTCAGTTCTCAAAAAGCTTACGCGACAGATGACTAATCCAGGAGACTCTGTGCAGCCGGATGAGGCACATGTATACAAATGATATCAATATGGTGACGAGAAATCGTAAAATCAACCTTGAGAGGCTGGAAAAAGTTCTGTGAAGATGGTGCTTTCAGTAAATCACCGAAAAACTGTGTACATATTTTCTACGAGACATCAAGAAAGATGGCGGAAAGAAATAGAGGATGATTTGGTAGGAGTAAAAGCTGACAGATGCAGTAATAGAGCACAATATTGCGCTGATTGGTGCAATATTGTTGGGGAGGTAAATACTCAACAAAGGCTATAGCACCAATAGCAAGTGTTTCGAGTTTCCCAAGATACATGAGTTTTTCTACATTTAAACGCAATTTGCTACTGAAAATACTGACCAGCATTCCTGATACTACTTAGAAATCATGGTCAAAATTTTGCTTGGGATTTTAATGATTGGATCAGCTCTAAATTCGAAGAGCAATGATTGAAACTATGAGTGATTCCCAACTGACCACTACTAATTACTCGACATTAATACACTTATTGATAAGAAAATATGATTTAGGCAGTAAAATACCCTACCAGGCATAACATCGTTTACAACAGGCCGATACATTCAAATTTGAAAAATCGATGAACTTGAAATATATTTTTAAGAAAAGTACATAATATATGATGAGTTATTTACAACAAGACTGCACATTATATATAGTATGATATTTATATATTATTATTGTAGTAGTGTTATAGCTAGTCTTGCTGTAAATCACTCATAACCTAAACAAACGTTCCATTGAATCCAACGCAAGAAAAAACGTATTGGAGATGATTCATTTTTCTTACCTGCAAAGTGCGATACGCTGATCAACACCTCGAGCATCGTAGTTTATCCGGCAGATCCGACAGTTGATATCCAACAGCCATGAAACTGGTCCATGGCACGTCCAACGTTTGTCACAAACGATTTCTTCTCGGTGATCTTACATGTCTTCCTTATGGCACATAGCGAATGAAGCTGATAGAATACACGATTTTCTGAAATCGAACTATTTCGTTAAAAAATCGTGAATTTAGAGGTTGTTTTTTAAATTACGCAGTCCTCTACGACAACATTTTTCAGTTTTGGCTACAGATGTAGATTTTATTTATGTATTTTCAATCCAGAAGTTACTGGTGGAATTTTAATATAAATATGTGACTTTACACTATTACCAGTGCGATGTTGCACTTAGCTTGTTAGAACATGTGATTTTTTTTTGTCGATGTTGATAACAAGAATGATCTTGAACGTACCATATTCTAAAAAGAAATTTTAATTCAACGCTTCCCTTTCTGACTTCCTGTAGCCAATTCGATGTCTTTAAGTGCTATGTAATGAACCGGGGAGGAAATAGCTTTGTGGCCCACACAACTGATAATTATCTCCTTCCAATAACAGAGATCCCAAAAGGCTGTCTATGTCCTATGAACTTTTACCTATCCAGAAAATTAGGAGACACAACTGGATCTCACAACTTGTTCATTTTTTCTTCCCAAGATGCTGAGTAACAAGATAATCTGACACTCCCTTTCCAGAGTTTGCCAGGTGGCTACTTAAAATCTGCAGGAGAATGCCCAAATCGATTGGTGTTACATGGGAAGGGCTCTAACCACACTCAAACAACTTCAAATCATCTCACTGAGAACTTGTGCCAGGGGTTACACTACATGCCATTCCGTCTAAGTTTTTTTTTTTTTTCTGTTGAATAACTCACCTCCAAAGTGGAGGGGGCACGCCATAAGAAAAAGAAATGTTATAAATTATAATGGACTACATAATGGCAGCTCTAAGAATTTGGGAAGTTGAGAAAGGTGAGGGAGAGAGAGATGGGGAAAATAAGTACCTCCAGTTCATACATAAGCCCCGGAGGATGCGAGCGGTGATACGACTTAGCACTCCCACCGAGATCCCTAGATCGAGTAACTCCGAGGCACTTTTCCACAACTCCCCCCGCGCTTGGACTTGTTATTGGATGTTATTGGCTGCCACTCCTTTAACTCAACGAACGTCACTCTTCATAAACCTATGTTTCTCGATCATTGCCGTTCGGTGAAAGACAGATCACTTCCAGTTGGCTCCGAGCTCTGTTTACGCCTTCGTGCGCCATTCTAATGGCTACCTAAAGGCGTCTCAAAGAAAATTTATCCTCGCCAATGAAACTGAAACTTACGAAAAGAGACAATGAGGATACGAGGAATTGAGCTCGATCTCCAAACACCATCTTTTTCCGCACTAACTACCCAGCCATCTTAGTCAAACCCTTATGCTGACTCCTCAGCTCCACGCTCCCTCTCACTCTCATCGTCACATCTTTCAAATAAGTCAACTGGCGATTCAACAAGTCAACTTAGGCGATCCTCAAGTTAACGTGCACCAAAAGCTTACCTGAAATACTCAGTGATTCATTGTTCCATTATTACACCCTAGTAACAGATGTACTTCCAATACTTTCCCATCACTTCCTGTACTTTCCTATAATATTCTTCAAGTTGTTGGAATATCTCGTTGGAAGGACTCAGGTAAACATAAGTACGGGGTTTGAGTCTGCCACCTTTGACCTGCCACCTTCAAGCAGGGAAGCCACTCATTCTGAACCCCCCCCCCCCCAGTCACAAGTTCGAAAATTTTATTTTTTTAAACAGTTTAATGCAGTTTAATTTGATTAGGAGAGTTTTGAGTGGTCATGGTAATGATATAGAATTATGGGCTGGACCTGATCCATATCATAACACTTGTAAATGAAATGTTACAAAATTGTTATTTAATTTGGATTGAAATCTCAAAAAACTAAAGTTACATTTTTAATCAATACTGAGATTATTTGCGTTTTCGGATTTTAAAAAGGTTTATTAAGGAAGTTCATTAAAACTTTTGAGCCCCCACCATCTACTTTTTGAGAATCTGAATCACGTCCGTCCTCCACAGCTTCTATTGAACCAAAATATATTCCACTGAATTTGTATAGTCACCTAATTTAATTTATTGTCGAATTCTGGGTGTTTAATGCCTTGATCTTAGAAAGGCTTTTTTTTTTTGGTTTATTATTTTCAGTAATAAGCCTTTGGAATCTTTATATCACTCTACTAATGAACTAGCAATTAGCTTTGTCGCGCACACAGCTGATATCACTCATTCCCAGTCACTTCCAGTAATTCCACAATTGGTTACTTAATGGAGTTCCGAAAAATCATACATCAATAGTTTACATCTCAATATAGCAGCTACCCAACAAAACACATCATACACAACAAAAAGAACATGACTCACAAAATACCATGAATAATACATTTCTTTTCTTCATGAATAAAACATAGCGATCTAATACATTCGGTTGGATTCCTAGGCGATTTGAAAAGGGGGTGGAGAGCAGAAAAATTATTTCACATATTCACCTTACCCGAACCAAGAGATGAGCATATCATTACTTCGCATTTCGCCCTACACAAATCTTGGACTCCCGGCTTTATCGACTGAGGAGATTTTCAAAAAATATATTTTTCCAACAGTGTAGCATTACTACTAACTATGTCAGGATTGGGGTTTTACAGAAACTTCCTTCTGCTACATCAATACTCGGAGAGAGCAAGCTTTCTATTCGTGCAGAGTGGGATTCTATTTGTGGGTGAACTATGTGGATCATCAGAAACAGAATATTTGCTACACTTTGCAATTTAGAGGTCTTGGGCAAGCTCGATGAGGTACTAACATGTGGGTCTGATAAATTTCAGAATAATTATTCTTTTAACTGTAACTTTTGGTTGTTTCATTCGTTTCTTAAAATATCAATAAAATATATCATATCAATGATATTATCGCTAGATAGACTAGTATCCATTAGAATGCGTTTAGAACGAACAGATTTATTTACTATAATCCTCTTTTGAGCGCCTTAGTTCAAACTTTCGTTTTTGACAAAAATGCTCCAAAATTCCAAATTTTTCCAAGACCAAATTTTTCAACAACGATATTACGAGTATTTATCGAAACAATTACAGAAATATTCGATAATACAAGTAATAAGGTGGATAATTTGTACGGAAGGGTGGAACAGAAGGAGTTTCTGTAAGATTCCATTCTCGATTCTTTGGACTGTGTTATTGAGTTGCTTCTGAGACAATCTTCATAGTTGGTAGACAAACGGTAGACGTAATACACCCGTGTATTTCCCTTCGGGGAACAGCAAAAATCCGCATACTTCTCCAAATGAAGAAAAAAAGACGTTTCGTAGAGAAAACAGTTTTTTACCCTCTAAAGCAGCATAGATCTCCTCTATTCATAGGTTTGTGAAGGTGAAAGCCGAGGGAAGAGACCTTGGCATGTTTACATCCTCATCGATCCAGTTGCGTCCCTTCAGAAGCGGACGGGTGAAACTACATAGAAAGTCGCGGAAGTGTAAAATTTCCCGTAGGGCGTTCAGGTACCTTAGAGATTCCCCGTCTTTTCAATATTTTACAGCGCGAGCGAAAAGGGAATTATGCAAGTTATAATGCTCAAATTACCAAGTTAACTTCCACGATCTGAACATGTTTAGAAAAGACTGACTTCTTGTAAACCAATTATAATTAAGAGAATCCTTGTGTATGGGTAGTAGAACGTTATTTCCCGACACCGAGCGATAAAACATATGTACCTTCAGCAACCTATAAATTTGGCCTGAGCACATTTTGGCTGATTATTGATGGCATTTGCTACACCGGCTCCATTCGGGAATGTGCACCGTAGCTTCTGGTTATTTTCAGAGACACCTGAAACGCCCTCGCTAGAAAACTTCCAATATACAGAAACTATGTTTTCGTTCATTCAAATTACAGACGATTTTTTAGAAACGAACGAGATTAACCAGAGCTCAGTAGAACCAATCGTTCGCTACTTATGAGGATTATTAATTACCTAATTAATAAATGTTCACTGAAGCTATGTCATCAATTTAGGAGTGTGTTCAATTTTTAGAAATTAATGAGATCACTCAGAGCTTGGTAGAGTTAACCGTTTGTTTACTGGAGGGTTGACATTGAGTCTAATTAGAAACTCCTACTAGTGGCGCTCTTAGAGATCCAGGTTCAGGTTAGAAGGTTCTATTCACAGTTCCCTGGCTAGAATGCAGCTATGTGGATGGTCTTCTATTATTATGTTGTCGCCCTCGAATGGATAGCAGCCTCTGCGTATTTTAATAGTTGTAGGTACCATTAGAATTCTAGCATCATGACGGCTCTCAACGATATTCAACACGTAAATTTTGAGACCCCCCTCCTTCTTGTTGTCATCGAGGCACCTCCATATTAGATTCAAAGTAAGATTAGAATTCAAAGTAGAACCAGAAAATCGGCAAATTGACACGGTTTTAGGTGTCGTGGCTCTATTATGGCACCGCTATCACAACACAGAGACATAACAAATAGTTCACGAAAATTTAGAGGTTTATTGGATATACTTGTACGTTTTCTAAATGTCCAATTCAATAAGCACCAAAATATTGAACATTGGGCATTTAAAAAAATATTAATATCCCCCCCCCCCACCATCCCTATTTTACGCAATGCAATTTTGAAATCAGATATTATCGGTCATACAAAATTTGAATCAGAATTAATTCAGGCATACCTATGAATTGTATAATTAACGAGCACGCCGTTTTCCGAATTTCACAACAAAAAATTTGAAACTTGAATGTCGATAGTTGGAAGCCAGTAGAGAGTTGAAAAGTATGAGGAAACATCGAAACCGATTGAAAATTAACTGAAAGAGAAGTAAAAAACTGTTCCACAGCGAAATGTTTATTGGAAGGAGGAAGATGGAGAATCACAATTTAGCGATAAGGTTATAATAAGAGATTCTCTCTATTATCAACGACTGCGTTACAAGTATATTTCAATGTAGGTATGTAAAATAAGAAAAATTAATGTAAAACGATAGGCACAACAAGCTTCACCCCCCAGAACGACCAAAAAGAAGGAGTCAGGGGAGACACCTCTCGAGTGGGGACTCGTCTCCCACCTCGACGTCCTTCCCCTTGTAAGGACACGTCCTGGTCTGTGAAGGGAAATAAGTAGTTCACAATTTTAAAAATGTTAAATGCCAAATTGATATTAAGGGCACTTGCGTGTTAGTCCGACTAAACTTCTCTTCCTTGGTCTGCCTATCGGCGAATGTTACACTTTAAAACGTTGAAATCCTTATTCTCGTTTATCCCAAACAGTTTGCCTTCTCTAAACTCAAACCTGTTCTGCTACCAGATGATGAAAATTCTCAATTCACATTGGCTGATCACTATCCTACTAGTAAATTGTGAATTTGCTAAATTCTTGTATCAAGTTTTAAGGTTGAAATGGGACGCCCATAAAGATCTGTTCCAATCAATCTTGAAAACATTTTCAATTTGGCTATCTAAAATTCAGCTGAAACGGTCCTATTAACGGTCGATAGTCAAAATGTAAATTGATACAAATTGGCATAGAGACGTACACCAACTGTCCCAACCAATTTGAAACCCTATTGCAAGGAAGTAAAATCTTGCGGTAGTCAAAATAGTCTAGAAACGGAGAGAAGCGAATCTTTTCCTGCGTTAACTGTTCCCTTGGAGTCGAAACAATGTAAATTTCAGAACACAGAGCTTTCCATCACCACCAATATTTTTAAAAAATTCAAAAAATGAGGTCACATAATAGTGATTGATCTGTTGTGAACGTGAAGGTAAGGGAATTTCAATGACATGAAATTACTTCATGTACCCTTTGCTTCATAGCGGATTGGAGGGCCTTTATTAACTACCTACTACCAATGAAGTAATCATTTTAGTTAGAAAAAGTTACACCCAGAGAAGGCAGCATCTTCAGAAACTTCTAATTTAGGGAAAACTTTAATATTCATGAGCGCCCTAAAGTTTCATTTATTAAACTCAACTAATGTCTCAACTTTTTCGTAAATGATGGAAAGTTCTTATCAGAGTTTCCTACCGTGCAATGGTGCGCTCAGCTTTGATATTTCAACGCTAGGCACTTGAAGAATTGGTCAAAATTCGTGGAATATCGGTATTTCCTTAATTGAGGCCGGCACTACGTTTTAAAGTGAAAAACGGCTGTCGGTTATTCAGAAGCAGACGATGGAAGGGGGAATTTGTTGAAGGAGTAATATAAACTAGGAGAGGGAAAGGGTTTATCGCTAAATCAGTCAGGCTCCCTTCAAGTTCAGAGCTGCGGACTATCAGAAGCCTCTCACAACTGTAGCCCCGCCCGCTGACTCCAGAGCTTCCCCACTCCACTGTTGGGAGCGCTAGGCGCCTCCCCTTCCCTTTCCCTTATCAATGAGATTTCCATTTCATTTCCTATGGGCCTATAAGGGTCAGGTTGATATTATGGTCGACCCGGATTTGCAGAACGTTCATTTCTCCCAAATACTCAAGTATCAACCCTCCTTATATCTAACGTTGGTTTCCTACATAGTAATCTGAAGGAAATTGTAGCAAACTGTGTAATTTATAGCTGTACGATTGAAGTATGGAAGTACCTATTTCCCTTACGCCTTGAAATTACTAAGGAGAACAATGTATGTCATGGGTACTTATAAAAAAAGAACTCCCGAAATCCCGAACTTAGTGTTAACAAATAAAATCACTCCTGATGGATCAGTAGGTTGTTTCTCATGTCTGAATCGAATGAGAAGAAGTCTGGCTGGACAATATATTGATACCTTGAAGCACAAAGGCGCTATGTCCAAAAATGTCAGTTTTGAGACAAAAGGGTCAAGAACATCATAGGACCATACTCTTTCGTAATAATACAGGATTGTAGCGCCAATTTCTTTGAAAATGGCTTAAAAACGGAAAAATTGTACTTACATCAGAAATTTTGCACTGACTCCGACTATACCGTTTATCACTTCAATAATGATGTTTTTTGGGTAATTTTTTGAAATTTGGATACCTTAGGGTTGTCCAAATTTCCTTGCTGATGACCTCGTCTTTTCGTTTATTATTATGAACATTTTGGCAAAAACTTGAAATTTTTACTAAGTCAGGAGTCACACATATTATTGTCACCGTTTTATACGATATTGTATTGATGTGTTTTGCATCAGAATGCGTGTTTCTCTCTGAGTCGTTATTTGCGATTCAGCTACCACCGAAACGATTCCAGGAGCGACAAAAGGGGAAATAAGAAACCCTTCACAGAGACCACTAGAAAAGGACTTGCTTCTCTCAAAGGGCAAAGGGTTTTCACCAGCACATCGATACTATTGGATATAACGTTCGATTTAAACCATCAAAACAGCTCGGGACACAGTTTTGTACTACTTGACTCTGAGGGGACAAAAAGCCTTGTCGTTTCCCCTCTTCACATTTCGTTAAATAAAAAGTATCAAACCTTCCCTCAAGCCCCTGCAAGGAACGTTATTTTGCCACCTAAAGGCTGTGGTTTTCTGAGTAGGGAGAAAAAAGCAAACTCGCCTCTTGAAAGCTTTCAGGGTGAGCAGTTTTTATTCTTTTTTCTCGACGGTAAGTACATCAATGTCCCCCCAGTGAACAGGCCTTGAATTGCTGTTATATCCAATTATGCGGGTTGTCATTCTATGTTCTTTTCTCTATTCTTAGATAAACAGTACTTTCGCGTCTTTTGTTTTGCGGAGGCTGATCTCATCAGTTTTCGAGCTGAAGGATTATAAATCGTTCTTTTTTTTACCGTCCTCCGTAGAGTAAACATTTCCTGGATTAGGGAATTTCCTCCAATTTCACTGCGGTTGATGGGTACCAGTAATGCACAAACAAGTTCGTATGAAGAACAACTCAAGATGATAGGAAACTTACTAGGACTCCTAAAAATTCTGAATCGAAAAATAATTGTGAAATAAATTCCAGAAGTTGTGCTTCAGATATGTACATAAGAACTACACAAATTGCGATGGGCACTAGATGAGTGGTAAACGCGATTCAATCGCAGAAATGAGAGGATCAAGGCTAAGATTGAATGGGCACCTGGGAAGGATGGAAGATTTACCTTTAAGAAGATTTATCTGAAGCTGCTCCTACGACGACGGAAAGGTCCAAGAAAGAGAGGTTCGACGGGGTGAAGGAAAATGTGAGGCGGCTTGGGTTTTGCGAATGGAGCTGGAGAACTCAGTCTCGGGACAACTGGAAGAATTTTGTCAAGAAGGCAGGGCCTTCCAAGGGCTATAGTGCCACGAGGTAAGGAAGGTAAGAGCATTCGGTTATTTCTTCTGAATGAAGCCCATTATTAAGTACATACGTATTTTCTAGGTATGGGAGGTTTCTTTTATTATTTTCTTCGTCATCTAATAATCTCTGGATGTTGGATCCGCTCAGACCATCATATCCAGGCTCAAAGGAATGAAAGAACAGCCCCATCTTCAGTTCACAGACATGAGAAAGATAAGAAAGGAAGAACCGCAAAGTTTACCCACAGCTCTGCGAATTGGACCTTTCCTTCACAAAACTCATCTCCGACAAGAGATTTCACTACCTACTTCTCGGACAGCTTGCCAGCGGCTCTCCTCAAAACAGGCTCGACTTCCTTAAGCAGGACCCTGTGACAAGTTGTCAATTTCAAATTTTGTTCCACTTTTAGATAGGATATATGTATTTTTTTTTATATTCCTAGTATCACGATAGAAGTTGAGGAAGAGTGGATTGAGCTTATGGCGGTGTCCATTATTACTGAGGAGGAACTTGAGCAAGTATTCGATGTTTATTTTGGGTCTCTGCAAGGGAAAAAGCACCCCCATTTCAGAAATACTGAAGACCATGGCAGAAGAGGAAGTTCCTGTCAACTTCCGGTGCAAACACCAGGCTATAGCAAAACTGACTTGAGGCTTCAACATAACCACTATTTTCCAAAGTTTCTATAATTTAATTATTATTTTTCGATTTCTTATAAATATTACAAGAAATCCACAGTATATTATAGATATTATTCATCTTGATATTATATTATAGATATTTATCATTAATCAACTGCTTATATATATAGATACCAGTAAAATAAATAAAGAAGTATAGTTTAGTACCTACCAACTGATGTAAAAACTATTGGGGAAAAATTGGAACCCATAGTAAATAAAACAATAATGAGAATTGAATTAAAGAAACTTAATGAAGTACGAACAAAATGTTTTCAGTTCAACCTTCAATGTTACGTTGTGTTATTATTGCTGTTTTCTGCCTTGGGTAGACTCTGGAAGAAGAGAAACAATTCCATCTACTCTGAGGTTATCCTCACGTAGCACAACCTCGCGTAGACAACCGATTTTTTCAAACGCCAAAAGTTTGCTTTTGGTGTCAAGGAATTTTTCGCGTGTAGAGGAGATACGTCGGAAACGAAACGGCAAGTACAAACATACTCTGTAGTCAGGAGCGTTAAGTAGCGTAAAACATCCTCAACCGCCTATGATGATGCAAGAACCATGTACGAGAACGTTATGCAAACCATTTGCTGTAGTTTTCTCAATAGGACGAGAAATGGAAACTTGGACTAATTTATGGTTACTATATTTTCAAATCCTCTGAATAATTAAGTACTATCCCTCAGAAAATGGACTATATCTTTCATTCATAATCCTACCTAAT
Source organism: Apolygus lucorum (assembly GCA_009739505.2). Lineage (NCBI taxonomy): Eukaryota > Metazoa > Arthropoda > Insecta > Hemiptera > Miridae > Apolygus > Apolygus lucorum. The sequence continues at coordinate 28,294,696 of CM019179.2, read as the reverse complement.
CTCATCAGGTTGAGTTACATTGGGGGACTCCATCAATGATAGGGATTTCACAAGCACTAATAGGCCCATCTGGTATTAACTCCAAATCTATCGTTTAGGCTTAAAACCCTTTGGCAGCGCAAATGAATACGAATGTCGCCTAATTGAACTGGCCCATTATCGACAATTCCTGTACTGACAATTAGTTCAAAGCCTGCGGGAGGTAATCCCACGTGATGCTTGATAAGAACTAATCAGGAACACCGTAGAATGCGGTAGGTGGGGTATATTCGGCGGAAGGGGAAGTAGATTTGAACATGAGCCAAAAAGGGGAAGTGGTAATGGGGTGCGCTCTTTGGCACTTCCCTCCAAAACCTCGTTTTCTAGCATGAAACCCCACTCCATCTACTTTTGCCTGAACGCAGGTACAAATTGAGAGAGGTACCGCGAGTCTGAGGCTTTGGTAAATCTCGATGAGGGAGTCAAGGTGAATTATCTCACTTATCACCGTACTGGTGAGGTAGACTATTATTCGAACCACCATGGAGCCAACCGCTTCAGAAGACTCAGCACCAAAAGAACCATTCCTGGAAACAGACGTTTCCTTACAATGATTTTATTGAGTGTTTAGAGAAATCATATAATTGAAGCAGAACTAGCCATTTTGGAGCAAAATACGTGTAATATATTATGAAAATGGCTAATTGAGATAGAAGCAAGAGACTTGGCGCAATTGTTCCTTGGAACATTAAAAAAAATTTGAACCGCAGCACCCATCAACATTTTCATGTTGAGGAGGGTAGGAGTAATTCAAAAACGCATTAAAATCTATAAAAAATTCAAATCATGCTATTTTGGCTTTAAATAGGTTAATCCTTATCGACTCGAACTCGTAGAATACAACAATGATGTTATTTGTACACTAAAGTGCACCAAACAGTACTTAAATACCGAAATTCGGTGGTGGGGGGAGGTATTGGAGAATTGGAACAGTGCATGTAAACCCATCGTGTTTGGTTTCAAACGATATATAACTTTGGAGGTAGACTCCATTGGTCTCATTCTGAGACCATGGTCAAATAGCCCCATGAATGTTGCCAATTTTGTATAATTACCAATTTCTGTATAATTCCCAAATGTTGAACAAGCATCACATTAACTAACATTAACAGATTAACAGATCACATTAACAGTGAACAAAAGTTCTAAAAAAAAAAAAATAAATTAGAGGGGTTCCATGGATGGAGCTACAACTATCCACACAGAACAGCGATGGGATGGAAACTAAAACAGGAAGGCGTGAGAAAGGTCGGGCTGGAGCGATATTGGAAGTAAACCTGATCAAAGTTGAGGAAGCTGACAAATTAAAGTTGGAATTCCATTGAAAATGAACATAGGTTGATAATGCGCAATGGTAGGAGCATTTTAGTTTATGTTCAAGAACATTGGTCTCCAACTTACGATTGCATCGGCTTGCAATCAGACCACGAGGAGTGCGTGGATCCCTCCCTGTACTTAAGGGGGTGAGGCAACAAGTATGAGCGAAATCATCAAATTTTATTTGATCTTCCCTTTGGAAAATCATCATTGGGCTTATTTTGGAAGACAGCTGATGACGTCCGTGAGGCCAAGAAATAGCAGTCAAACGGAAATCAAACCAGAAATAGTTAAGGTAACCCGGGGCAAGTGCGTTTTGGGGTAAGTGCGTCTCCTGCGTATTATAGGAAGCCCATGTGATTATTGGCTTCAAAACCCCCTGAAAATTATTCTTATGATGTCCCTCCAGCGTAAACATATGTTTTTAAGGTCTAAAAGACTTATTTCAGTGCTGTACTGTTTGTTCGAAAGTGAGGTTATTTGGAACTTCAACATCAAACTTCAGGTAAGCTCAATTTTCTTTGAATTTTAGCTTCTTTTTACGTTTTTTGTGTGTTAAAACTATTGAATAATGTACTTGAATAGTTTCTATAAGAAACTATAGCTTCTTCTACTCGGAAAACTTGAATTTACAGTCAGGAGAAGCATAACGCACTTCCCCAGTAAAACACGAGGCTGGGGCAAGTGCGTTTTGTCGTCTGGGGTAAGTGCGTTTGAATCATAGCATGATGTTACTCGTAAAGATGCTTCCTGCATGCTACGTTTTTTCGAACAATTTTTGCTCTAGTTTGGGACTTCAACCTTTCCTAAAAATATACGTTCCTCTAGTTTGGGGCTTCAACCTTTCCTAAAAATATACGTTCCTTCTTAACTTTTTGTTTGCTATTTTATTTAAGATTTGAACTATGCTACCTTATACCTTAATTATACCTACTATGAGTAGGTATAATTTGGGAGTCTTTGTGGCGAAACCTGTTGTTTGCATGATGCATGACGCATGTCTATTTTATATTTCTTTAAGGATGGTTTGTAACTACAAGAGAAAAACTCAAGACGGATCATTGAAGGACTTCCTCGCTCATCTTGAAGATAGCGGGATAAATGGGCTATTACCTAAATGAAAATTTTGAACTGTTTACCTTATTTACTTATTAATTAATATTGTAATGAAATATTTCGTGGTAACAAGTCCAATTTATTCTTGTCAATCCAAAACACAACTCAACAACAACTTTTTCGACGATTGCACCATAATAAACAAATCCTCAAACATGTGTTTGTGGGGTTAATCCCACACTGCTCCCTCTTTCTTCAGAACTGGCCTCCAATCTTACATCTGCTCTTGCTAGGCGATTAGCATGTAGTAACCGTGTGGATCTTCCCAATTGTACCTTAAACAGAACATCATTTCTTCTTTCTTTTACGACCCATGGTCCTGTCCATTGTGGGAGCAATTTGGTGCTGAGGCCTCTCTTTCTCGTTGGGGTGTACACCCATACCCAATCTCCTTGCTGGAATGTTGAGGCTTTAGCTTTCCGGTCAAACATTTCTTTTTGGGCTCTCATTTTCAACTGAGCTTCATCCCTAGCAAAGTCTCTTATGTTTTCGAGATGAGCTTGCAATTGGATAGCGTACGGTGTTGTTACAGTTGGTTTAAGAGTTGGCTGTCTCCACAGCGTCTCGGGTAAGCATAAGTCCCTACCAAATACCAACTGAGCAGGGGAAAACCCCGTCGTACGATGTGGTGCAGATCTATAGGCAAGTAAGAAGAGAGGCAGCTTTTCATCCCAATCAGTATGGTGCTTATTAACGAACATTGCCATGTGTTTTGTAAGCGTTCTGTTCAGCCTTTCTACCAAACCTCCGGATTGGGGTGCAATGGTGTATTACGCGTTCGGTTGCCACCAAGCAGTCCAATAACTTCTTCCACTAATTTGGCTTCAAAACTTCTACCTTGGTCCGTATGGATTTCTCGTGGGACTCCAAACCTGCTGAATACATGTTCCACGAGGGCCTCTGCAACAGTCTGAGCTTCTTGATTTATGATGGGAACTGCTTCAGGCCACTTCGTGAAGTAGTCCATTACCACCATCACGTACCGGTTACCACGAGAACTCCTTGGAAATGGACCTAGAAGATCGACTCCAATTCGTTCAACCTAAACAAAACAATGGCCTATGCATATGTCAGAACAACGCAAGGAGGGAGAGGAGCACTCTTTGTAGAAGCAATAATAAACCATAAGAAAATCTGTCTTCTCGTGGATACTGGAGCTACAATTTCAATTATCCGTTCAAATTTACTTGCTGAAAATGATTTGAAAATAAAGCCTTCTCAATATTCAGGACTACAGACAGCTTCCGGTGATCACATGAAAGTAAGAGGAGAAGTAACATTATTTTTTGAAATAGGTGGTACTAAATTGAACCACGTTTTTCAAATAGCTGACATTAGGGATAAAGCAATTATGGGGTTAGACCTTTTGAGAAAACTTAAAGCTTCTATCAATGTACCACGTTTCTCTTTGCAACTGATGGATGGAATCCGAAATGTTCCATTGAAAAAACGATGGCAATGTACAGTTGAGGTGCTAAGGTTGAGTATGATCAAAGAATACTTAGTACCTAAGTTGAGAACGCCTGTGGAACCAAGAGAGGAATGGATTGATCTAGCTTTGGATGGGACAGATCTAGAAATGGGGTCTCCTCAGTACAACCAGGTTGTTAACCTATTTAGGAAGTTTCATCCTATATTTGATAAAAATGATAATCCTCTAGGACGCACTCACATAGTCCAACATAAGATAGATACTGGGGACTCTTACCCTATCAAACAAGCTCCGCGACGGCTACCATTTTCACAAGAGGCCAAGGTTGATGAGCTCATCAAAGAAATGCTAGCTCAGGATGTAATTGAGCCATCATCAAGTCCATGGGTGTCTCCAGTAGTTCTAGTCCCCAAAAAAGACGGTTCAACTCGTTTTTGCGTTGATTATAGGAAACTTAATCAAGTGACGAAGAAAGATTCGTACGCATTACCTTGTATACAGGACCTACTAGACACACTGGGAGGCTCGAATTGGTTTTGCACATTAGACTTACGCTCTGGGTATTGGCAGGTAGCATTAAATGAAAAAGACAAAGAAAAGACTGCATTCTCTCTATATCGCAAAGGACTTTGGCAGTTCAAAGTAATGCCATTTGGATTATGCAATGCGCCTGCCACATTCCAGAGGCTCATGGAAGCTGTCATCCCAGGGGATTTAGCACTAACCTACCTCGATGACCTGATAATTTATGGAAAAGACTTCCATACTGTCATCAGGAAACTGGAACGAGTGTTTGAGTGCTTACAGAAAGCCAACCTTCAGCTTAATCCGAAAAAATGTGTTTTTTTTAACCGCAAGACTAATTACTTAGGGCATGTCATTTCTTCTGATGGAATTCAAACAGATGCTAAGAAAACTCAAGCAGTTCATGAATGGCCAGTACCGAAAAATAGGAAAGAGGTAGAGTCATTCCTTGGCCTCTGCACCTACTACAGAAGATTTGTCCCAGGATTTGCAGAGATGGCACGTCCTTTATATCAGTTGACAGGTAAACACACAAAGTTTTTCTGGGACAATAGGTGCTCCCACAGTTTTGAAAAACTTAAACGTGCATTGACCTCAGAACCAATTTTGGGTTTTCCTGACCGTGATTCACCCTTCACCCTAGATTGTGATGCCAGCTGTCATTCACTTGGGGCAGTATTGTCTCAAACCCAAAAAGGACAAGAGAGGGTAATTGCCTACTACAGCAGGACACTCTCAAAGCCTGAACACAACTATTGTGCTACACGACGCGAGCTCCTAGCTGTAGTATCCAGCATTCTCCATTTTCACCAGTATTTGTATGGCAGGCCATTCAAGCTTCGTACTGACCATGCAGCTCTTCAGTGGCTGACCAACTTTCGGAAACCCGAAGGACAATTGGCTCGCTGGTTGGAAGTCCTGCAACTCTACGATTTCAACATCACTCACAGGGCAGGAAGAAGTCACACCAATGCAGACAGCATGTCCCGCCGCCCTTGTGGTCAAGAATGTAGCTACTGCAATCGAAGGGAAGTCAAAGATGTGGCTGTGGTAAATTCAATTTTGGCAAACATGTGTTTGTGGGGTTAATCCCACAATATTATTTATTATTGAATAAATTTTTTTCAATTTGAAAACGTCCTTGAACTTAATTTAGATTACTTAGTTAGTTCGTTTGAAATGAAATTCTATACGTCCTCATATTTTACGTGAAGAGACAAAACTAACCTACCGACTTTTCAGACTTTTTTCCTATTTCTTTTAGTCTTAGCAGAACAACGCGAGCAGGTATATATTTAGATAAGGCACGCCATTGTTTTGAAACTTGTACTGGATGAAGAAAAAGTTGTTATGAAATTTTCCCATTCAAATTCACGTTTCATACGTGTATTTTCCACGGGATATTCTCCGTCATTGTTCCCGTTTTCGAGTCCGTTCACCTTTCAGGACCCCCGAAAAAGTTCTCTCCCGCGGGCCACGAAGAAAAGAAGCCAAAGTTTTTGCGTTCCCGTCCTTCACCTCTCCCACCCTCTGAGTGTTTTGTATTCAGCGAACATGTGCAACCTCATCAAACTGCCATCAAGGGATTTCGGAACTTGTGCCCACGAATCACCCGACGAATTTTTTTGTTCTACAGTTTTTCTGAATGGAAACGTGAAGGGACCTTTGTACTGTACAGGTATTCAACGTTTTTCACATCCTTCTCATCTCCAAAATAAATATACTTAGTAAAAACAGTTGACAACATTCCTCACCCCACTCTGTTATCCACGTAACAACAATTTTTGATTTTCCAGTAAATAGATACTCTTCCTTTGAATTTGTTCCATAAATTCTGGTCCTTTTTGCTTTTACACAATTGTGGATCGATTGGTGACTACCCTATTCCAAAATAACTTTTTTTAGTTGGACTGATTCAAGACGATTCTACAAGTCGGAGCAGAGAACGTGTGAGAAAGTGAAAAATCATCAACACAGTCGGAATATTTTAATCGTGTGGATGTAAGTCCATCATCATAGTCAATCGCTTTCCCCTTGAAGGTGTACCCTCCGAAAAATTGTCCAGTATCTGGAACTTCTCTTTAGGAGTCTCCTTTAGGAAGTCAGACCCTAATTTTTCCGAATGACAAAGTGTGAAGGAGTTCACTACAAAGAGACTGTAATCTACAAAAAACTCTTCAAGGATCCTTCAACCATTTAGAACGTCGCCACAGCCAATAAACATGATCGTTTGTTGTGAATCCCACGAATTGACAGCACGACAGTGGTAATTGGCAACATCCATTCCTAGGCCTAGAACTGAAGCACGGAACTCTCCATCAAAATTACAGGTCAACCGTTGAGGTAGACCATAATTCAAATAGCGATTCTACGAGTAGGTCCTACAACATGTACATTTTACATAGCTTAAAGTCAGACTTTTTTCGCTTCCATGGAACGTGTTTTAGCCGAGTGCTGGCCAAAATAGTCAGGAAATTAAGCAGAAATACACGGCGTTAAACAGATAGCATCCGAGGGGCGCCGAGTTTTTGGTGTTTTTGATGTTGCATCACTAAAATGTTGATAACTCCTTCAATTTACAGGATGATTTCTAAAATGAGAATGCCGTTGGAATGAACGGACTGGAATTTTTTGAGCTAGGGCGTTTTCAAAATGTCAACCCTTAAAAGTAACTGACATCAACTAAAGCTTCAGGCACAACTAGACCCCAAATGAAGCCCACATACCAAATTTCATCAAAATCGGCCCATGGGAACTTAGGAAAGTGTCCCGTACGGCGGACGGCCGGCCAAATTTTCATTCGATTTTTAGATTCTACATAACTTGAAATGTAAACCACAAAATTTTGAAGTGGGTTAAAAATGTTTTTTCTAGGTCGATTCCAAATGTTCATTATTGGAAATAATAAACCAAAAGAGGCCAACGTCAAAGTTTTAATTTTTTCTCGAAAATTATTTTTTGCTCGTTATACGAGTATATACTAATATAGCGTTATCGTCCGTGACTTAACGGAGAAAGAATAGCCCAGAATCTCAATCAATACCTTCTTTAAAATTTGAATTTATTTCAAAAACTTACGTTTTAAAGCGGAAAAATAAAAGTTATTCGTTAAAAAACCGTAGTTTTCCACAAAAATTCACTTTTCATCAACTCGGTAGATGTTTTTGTACGCTATATTTCCATTTGAACTGTACCATAACTTATATCATTACAGCACTTTTCAGCAAAACAGAGAAATGCTGTTTTTCTCCTACCGTATTTGCAGCTGTGATATTGATTGTCATAATTATTAATATTTATTATTTCGTAAATTTAGATCTATTTTGTTGAAATTAATGTACACAAAGTAACCTTGTAGGTACAGAAATGAGAAAAAACACATATTCAGAGGTGAACTCGGTATCTGAAATGGTCGGGAAGAGGTGAGAAAGAGAGATGAGGTGACGTGTTTGCATTCCCTCCAGGAAATGAACCCTTCAACTCATTTCCTCGGCTCCTGCAGCCTGACCGCTCAGTCAGCCTCTCGCCGGTCTTCATCAGTTCAGGACTACCGAGCTTCTGACCTCTTTCTGCTCGTATTCTAAGGTGATGGATCGCTTTTCCTTTCAACATCCTTCATATCGCGCGGAAGTTGAGGTACGTGTGTAGAAAAAGGAAAGAAGGGATTACGGAAGATGAAGGAAGGTAGATCTCCATTGTACGAAAGTAAATTCTTGTGGTTGATATCAACCCGAGAAATTCACCCTCTGGAACCTATCGGTTAAAGCTTAATTCGACTGCGTGCCTAATGGAGGGTATCTGGAAGCCTAATTATGAATTATCAAACGATATTTCACCGCCATTATGACATCAATATGGAACCCTTATTTCTCAATCATTAACATAATCAAGGAGTGATTTCGAAGAACCAACTATTGGGAGTCGCGGAAATAAAACATAGAAATCATTTTTGGTTTATTATTTTCAATAATAAGCTATTGGAATCGAACAAGAAAATAAGTTTAACCCCCTCAAAATTTGATGTTTTACGTTTCAAGGTACGTAGAATCCGAAAATCGAATAAAAAATTTTCCGTCCGTCCGCCGTACGCGGCATTTTTTTTTAGCAACCCTGGACCGATTTTGTTAAAATTTTGTATATGGGCTCCATTTGGGGTCTAGTTGTGCCACGAAGCTTTCAGTTGATGTCAGTCACTTCTAAGGGGTGAAAATTGAAGGTTGAAATTTTTAAGAGTGCCCTAGCACTCTCAACGCGGGCTCAAAAACCAGCTGACACCCTCCTACGGGATTTGCTTAAGTCCGATTTTTTGTATTAGTGCTTAAATTTAAAACGACGCACTCTCTGGTGTTGGTGAGGAACCAAAGAACGAAAACAAACCCTTACGAGACCTCTACACCCCTTCGAACATTTCCTGCGAGGCTGAAATATGGGGACCTGATTCAGGAGGGCCATGATCTCATATGACATCACCCGTAAGGGGCGAAAGGAGGCACGATGTCATATGACATCACCCACATTGAGAGTGCTAGCTCGGAAACTTTCGAAATAAAGGTATCGTTTTTCACAAATTTTAAATAGCGTTGGATTTTTAAAATTTTTTGAGACCACCCGGAGCTCTGCAGGAGAAACGGTTCACTCCCTACGAGTAAAATTTCCTACGTTTTCCTACGATAAAACAGAATCACGAGTGTAAATCACAAAAGAGGTCTAATCTCCGTTGAATTTTTAGCTAACCAAAACTCGATCGCTGTTCGTTCCTTCGAGTTGTATTCAGTTTTGCTTCCTTACCAACCAGTAATCAAATTTCCATGTGAAGCTCCTTATTTTTCGAATCGAGTGTGAAGCGTTCAGTTCTTTCTAATAAACTTGATTGTGAAGGTGTGAAGGCAGTATGGTGTGGTAAGTAGTACCTACCAAAGGTTGGTAGGTAAAAAAAAGTTGGTAGGTAAAAAAAACGCTGCAAATCATTGCCCAAAAGTTTATTATTTTCTGTATAGATCACCCTTCTGTATAGATCCCTCCCTACCAACCATAGGTATGTAGTGCCTACTAGGGCATTTTTTTCGAGACGAAATGAGCAGAAGAAGAAGCCTACTAGACAATTCCAGGATTTTAAGATGCTACAGCGCTTCTGTTTACAAGTGCAAACTTACTGATGTACTTACCGATGTAGTTGTTCTACATCGCAGGTTCCCAGTGGAGTAATGCAGACTGAGTGATTTCGTAAGACCGATCCCAAGCCCGGTCCTAACGAGTCAGACAAATCTGGTTCACCGGTCAAACGCCGAGATTAAGTTTCAGTTGAGGCGAGAAGAGGAGCCGAATAATCAAAGCACTGCTACCTTCAAACGAACGGGTTCGACCAGTGTAAATTGACTCACCGACCTAGCAATAAAGATTCAAGGCTGGTTGAGAGCTTTGTGACCCTTTGTGATGGTCAAACTCACTTCCGTCTGGAATTTATAATTGAAAGGTACGTACAGTTCTCAAGGTAATTGAAATTACACCGTTTGAGAGTTTAATGGAGCTGGAGCACAAGAATCAAGTCGTCATTCACAACTACCATCTCTACTTCTCATCTAAACCTTCGTATCTCCAAATTACGTTTATTCGTATCTATTACATGAAGAGCAAAGGAAAGCGAAGAATTCTGAAGAATACCAATTTATGAAAGCCAGAGCTCGGAATTTTATATATGTTCAAGAGTTGATTGAAATTGATACATTGCAGCTCGAAAATTTTCCTCGTATCGAATTTTTGCTCTCCTGCTTGCGATCTTGACACTTAAAAACCAGTTATCAAACCACCAGTGTCATACAAACACTCAAGGAACGAGAATATTCCAAGCCTTTGGTATGCAACACGATAAGTATTCATAAACTCAGGAATACACAATGGAATACAATGGCGAATAGCTCCGTTCTGCCGACAGCAAACCACTCTCTCGTGATTTCATGTGCTACCTATGGAATAGTATTCTGAGGATCAGCTACACATCTGGAGTTGGTTTTCAGAATGCAAAAACGAGCGCAGAGAATATTTTAGGGACCGAAACCTGGGCAGTCTTGTAGAGGAAAATAAGCAGTCAGCTATGTGTTTGTGTACACGAGTCTGAGTAAAGGACCAGGAGTATATAAGCCAACGTCCAAAATCCATTTTGAATCCTCATACTCGAGCTGTAACTTCTTCCAACAAAACTTCTTCCAACTTTAAGAAAAACCATGTGGTCTCATTACCTCTCCAGCAACTTGAGTTTAATACAACAGAAACATAATTCCTATCGAAATTCCATCTCGCCTTTCATCATTAAATTCACCTTCCCTAATAATTCAGTTTCAATTCAACTTCAGTTATTCAGACAGACCCAGTAAATTACTCAGTTCTAAATTCTTTATTCGAAATTACTAAGCAAAACCACGAGGCACCAGTAGCCGTCACCTGGTGGTACCATAAAACGAAAAAAATCAATCAATTTATTCACGTTCAACAATAAAAGTAAATATTTCATTATAAGTGGTTTTCTCGATTCTGCGAGTGTACGCTCCCGTCAATAGAAGCCCAAAAAATCGCAACCGCCTGTGAGCGACAGGTTTTTTAAAATTTGTTTTCTTTTTTTTTTTTTTCATCAGAACCAAATAACGAGTCACGAACACTAAACGAATAACGTGAATTCGTATGCAGTTACGACAACGTGAGGTAGAAAAGGAGAGAGGATTTTCATACATTGATATTCAATTAAAATAGATTCCCTCCCGGAAAGCCAAACATTTGTAGAGAAAAATGTTTGCCAGCGTTATTGGAACTTTTTTTTCGGCCTTTGAGAATGACAATTTTTTTATAACAGAAAAAGAAACGCTTCTCATCATCTTCTTGTTTCAATTTACTGGAGTTTTCTCTTTTTAAATGTCAACCAGAGAAACCGAGATTTCTCCTCCGTTTCCTTCAAGGAAACGGTTTCTTCCAACTATTTTCGACCTTTTTGAAGATTTGAACGCCTCGATTCACAAAAGAAATGAACCAGCGGTCTCTTTTTCCCCGTTGCATCTTTTAATTAGTTGGTCTACGTTTGAAATCTCGACTCCCCGTTGAGTCAACATCAGTGTTTCCACTTCGTGGGAATTTTTCCCTTTTGTGGGAAATTCCGGGGGTCCGAGGGAAAAAAAAGGGAAACTTTTTTCTGTGGGAAAAAATTCCCACAGTCAATATTTTTGACCGATTCTTTCATTTTATCACGCTTTTTTGTACATACAATGATATAATCTAGGGTCGTACCAATACCTCACGTATCCTACATATTTTTTTTACTACCTACATGTTTTTGACCAACAAACTACAATACAAAGCTGACGCATGATCACGCTTGGTCAAGGCAGAAGTAAAGATGAACAACAACAACGTGCTTACCAGTAACAAGAAGCTTCGAGTTCGAGACAAAGGTCGTCTCGTCATCATGTTATTCTCGTTAGTCAATGTTATTGTAAACAGTGAGTCTCTTATTTTTCACCAACCGTGCGACGTTAACATCATTCGTCTTTTCTGACACCCATTTCGTTTGAGGTATGTATCTATTCAATAGTAATTATCTGCATACGATATCGTTTGAAGTGGCAGGGGAAGAATAGTGTCTTGGCTTCTTGTCCACTCAAACTAGTTTCGAGAGAAATGACTTCCATGTTTCTTAATTCAAGACAATTCAGAAAATGGACTAGGATGGTTATTCCTGAAACCTTATAGAAGAAAAAATATACCTATCATGGAAAATCATTTGTCCAGTGTAAAGAGTCTAAATTTAGACTCTTTAGTCCAGTGAAAGGTAGGAAAAATTCATCAAGGGCTATGGGAAATTAGGAGGGAATTTTTTACTTGTCTGTGGGAAATCGTGGGAAATTTTAGGATGGGCTGTGGGAAATTTTGGTTTGGTGTGGTGGAAACCCTGGTCAACATGTTCCAAGTCGGTAATTTGAGAACGAAACCTCGAATGTTCAATTTCTCATTTCTTGGAAATTGAATGAATTGGATTGAATAATTAATGTCTTACTTTGAGGTTTTGTTCATGGTTCAATATTGACTTTAAACCGAGTTGCATGCCAATTCCGGACAAATTGTTGTAACAATATAGGTTGAATTTCTATCTGTACAACAAATGAGAAATACACCTAATTGCCCATATATGAGACAGAGGTGGGTGCAACTTGTCTCCATTACTCTGTGGGTGGGTGTGACGACCCTACCCCTTCAAACCAGTGATTAGATTAATCGGCCGGCCTGAAGGGTATATCGATTCATATTTCTATGAATCGGATATCCCTAAAGGCGTAGCTCCAACAAATCGGGAACAAACCAAATCGGTTTGTCCCTTATAAAAAAGTAGTATCGTCACACTCCTCTCCCTAAAACATACTTCTGGGTTTCAAACAGAAGTATGTTTGAAAACAAGTCAAAGGGACTGAAAAATAGTATGAAGCCCAGGAAAGGACGTCTGGAAGCTTCAAGGGGATTCCTCCATCGTAATGGTACTATTGCAAAAGAAGAAGAAGAAGAAGAATGCCACGAATGGGCCATTTATACATAAAAGAATAAACCAATGGAACTGAGGAGAAAGCAAACTAAATAAAGAATACGAACGACGAAACATTCAAGTGTAATGATTGAAAAGGCAAATGCAGAAAAGGCTTATATAAAAGAAAAACCAGGGGCGTCGCGTGATAATATTCGTCAGGCAAACAGCTAGGCTGCAAATTATTACACAAAGGTTCATTTTTTTCTGTATTGATCATGTCCCAGCAAAAAACTCAGCTTTGCTATTGTCACCACCAACCAACCATGTTTTACCTTCACAATCAAGTTTATTTGGAAGAATTAAACGCTTCACTTTCCACTGGAAGAAATAAAGAATTCCTTCGTTTAGAAATTTGATTACTAGTTGCTAAGGAAGCAAAACCGAGTACATCCCAAAGAAACGATCGGTGAACGCATTTTGGTTAACTAAAATTTGAAAGGCGATCACGCCTCTTTTGCGATTCACACTTGTTTTTCTGGTTTATCGTAGGTCTAACCCTTAAGTTCTCGTAGGGAGCGAACAGTTTGTCCTACAAAGCTATGAGTAGTCTCATTCGATTCTAAAAATTCAATGGTACAATCTTTTCTGATAAAACCATACCTTTATATCGAGAGTTTTTGAGAGAGGGTGCCTTTGGAAGTTTCAGCCCTTCCGTTTCACCGCTTAGAAGTGACTTACATCAACCAAAAGCACAACTAGACCCCAAATGGAGCCCACATACCAAATTTCATCAAAATCGATCCATGATAATTTAGGAGAGATCCGCGGACAGACGGATTTTTTTTATACATTCGATTTTCAAAATCTACACGTACTTACCTACCACAAACGTAAACGAGGGTGGTCAAACCTTTTTTCTTGAAAACAATTAACCAAAAAGGGAGACTCTGAATTTAGACCTAATAAGATGTGAAACCTTCATTCTACAATGTTTTGCAATTATTTCCTAGTGTCTATCAACAAGAAAAACGATTAGGTACAGTGAAATACAGTAAAATTGGGAACGGGACACCAACGTCAAACAGCTGCTATTTGTGGCGGCGAAAAAACGAACTGCCTTCCTTCCTTGAGATAATGTGGGTGAATGGATATGTTATGTCTTCATGCGTGGGCTAATTAGTATCCATGACTCATCTTCCAAGTTTCTCTGCATTAAAGGTCACGAAACAGTTTTCTGACTGTTTGCCATGGTGGTAGTGGGGGTATGGCAATACTTGATACCGCGCTGACCCCCCGCCACCTCGCCGATCGTCGCCTCTCACTCTAAACAGTCCCGAAAAATTCATTTGTTTGAACTGCTTGCCTTGCATCCAGCGATGCAAGGAGGACCAGCCCCCGCGCTAGTTCGCTTATCATCCGCAATCATCTACATTACCGACCTCTCCAAGTCTCTGGTGTGTTGCGGGTTAGTATCCAAGGCAAAATACGTACTTTCTTATTCCATTCTCCTATTTAATCTAACTTCCTTGATAATAATGAAATAGTCCCTAAATATTATAAAAGTTTAAAAATCAGCTAAATATTACTTACAAAAAATGGAAATATAGGAGAATCTCAACAAAAATTAATTAATTTATTTTGCATATTTGTAGTAAGGCAAACAGTGTTTGCTATGTTTGCCTGGAGGAGGCGCCACTGAGAAAAACGTAATTGAAATGAATAAAATGCCAGAGTGGCAAAGCCTAACAAGAGACTGAATTTAATTGCCGGATTGGCGTAGTTTAATGAATGAATATAATTGCCGGATTGGCGAAGGTTAATAAGGGAATGAATTTAATGTAGAGATTCCTTCTGGAAATTTCTTTGAGTAATTCCTTCTGGAATACCCAAGAAAAAGTGGAGGGGAAATGATGAAATAACTTCAGTGCATTACCACCGAACCACGCTCTGCTACCATGTAACAATACAGGTTGAATTTCCATCTGTACAACAAATGAGAACTACACCTAATTGCCCATATATAAGACAGAGGTGGGTGTGACGACCCTACCCTTTCAAACCAGTGATTAGATTAATCGGCCGGCCTGAAGGGTATATCGATTCATATCTCTATAAATCGGATATCCCTAAAGGCGTAGCTCCAACAAATCAGGAACAAACCAAATCGGTTTGTCCCTTATAAAAAAGTAGGATCGTCACATTGTGAAGAATAATATTTTAAACTGAGTGTGGGTTGTGATTCGATTCCTGAATTCCTGATTAGAGGGTCTTGATTTATAAGGCTGACTAGTATTGTGTAGTATTTTTCGAGGCTACATACTGCATCGAAGTTCGATTACAGTTATACATTTGATTAGGACATGGAAAGAGTTTTCTTTCAAAACGGGCTTATATCCATTTTTTACACTTCTGTTTTTTCACGGATTCTGAATCATTGGGATAAGGCCTATAACCTCACGAGTTGAATTCCTTCCGAAACGTTTTGTATCCCGCTTTAAAAGCTTGCTAAAAATCGGGTCTTCCGAAAACGGCTTAATATTTATCCCGTTGTTTTCAATAAACACTTTTTTTTTAATTCGGTTTTCGGATTCTAAATATCTTGAAACGTAAACCATCAAATGTTGAGTATTTTTTCTTGCTCAATTCCGAAGGTACACACCAAAAATACACATCCAAAAACTCACAATATTTAAAAGTGGCTCATATCCATTGATTTTCATCGAATGGGTTATATCCAAATACGAAATGGCCGTGACTCCCTCAAAACGCATGCCAAAATTGCGAAATTTGGTCTTACAATCAAGAGTTCGATGAACAAACTATTTGGAAAATTTGGGAATTCTAGACAGCTTCTTCCGCCATGAAATTAGTTTTTCTCAATTTCCCACAAAACATTCGAAGTGGATATAAGCCCATTTGAAAGAAAACTCCTCACGGACGCTCGACGAAACCAACCAAGCGTGTGAATAATTTTAAAACAATTTACTCGCAATTTAGAAGCAACCCCACTCTTTCCGGGGGGAATAATAAACTCGTTTAAAATGTGCATACTGGGATTTAAATCGAGTTCCTCCCCAATATTACCTTATATTCTATTCAATAATATTCTAGTCAACATTGATGACAGAATCGATTAAAATCCCGGTATAAACAAATTCACACTTACCCTGAAAAGTTGGCAGAAGTTAGATAGGTGAGTTAATTAAGTAAAATCCATTCAAGGAAGCCTTAGTAATGATCACATGATGTGTACCCACAGTATCGGATTAGCATGATTGGAATGATTGTGTGATGTTATTGAATAGTCGTTTTTCAAGAAATCTGAGCAAAAATGTCCTTTCAACTTAATTTTTCGTTATGATTTTGATGATTTCGAGATGTTGTCGCTTCAATATGTACCCGAAATGTTGAGTTTTCATGAATACAATGTTCACAGAGATAACTTCCTCTACTTTTAAATGAATAATGTGATCGCTCTTCATTTCGTAGATTGGATTTGAAATTGATCAAAAAACTGCTTCAATTTGCTGCATTTGGTATGAAATACCTCTATAAAATGCATCTAAGCCAAAAAACTTTTCAGTCTTCACTTTTACCGCATTATCTAACTATTTCCACAACATGTACTGTACAATTCCCAACATTTTCAACGGCTCCTGAAAAAATAACCTAATTTTTGAATTTTTATTCAATTAAAAAATTCAATTTTTGTTTATTATTTTCAATAATGAACCTTTGGAATCGAACAAGAAGAAAAAAAGTTAACACCCCCTCAAAATTTGATGGTTTACGTTTCAAGGTACGTAGAATCCAAAAATCGAATAAAAATTTGGCCGTCCGTCCGCCGTACGCCGTACGCGGCACTTTTGCCACTTAGCATTGACCGATTTTGATGAAATTTGGTATGTAGGCTCCATTTGGGGTCTAGTTGTGCCCCGAAGCTTTTGGTTGATGTAGATCAGTTCTAAGGGTTCCAAAATGAATTGTGAAATTTTGAAAACGCCCTAACTCAAAAAATTTTGATATAAAGGTATTGTTTTTCCTCCAATTTAAGATGCTATAGAATTTTTTGAGACCACCCGGTGCTCTATTGGACAAACCGTTCGCTCACTATGAGAATTCAAAGTTTGGACATACGATAAATCAGAAACACGAGTGTGAATCGCAAAAGAGGCCTAATCTCCGTTCAAATCAGCTGACCGAAGTGCGATCGATGTTTTTCTTCATGTTGGATGATTGGTGGCTTTGCAGACGAGTGATCTATATAGAAAAATAAAAAACAAGTGGGTGTGGCACGTAGCTTCCTCGTATCCATAACCCGATTATATACATGATCAGATGCCTAGTAGTTAATCTCAAAACACCAATCTCTAAGTACCTTCCACTACCCTCATAGGGGACCATCTACACGCTAATCTGGACAATCCTAGGAAATTTCATCAAATTCGGATGAAAAATTAAGTGAGTAGATGTATGTGATTGGATCAAAAAAATACTTAGCCTCGGCTGGGATTCGAACCCGCGACCCCTGGGGGACAGTTGAAGTTACGGCTGCTACAAGTAATTCACGTTTGCGCATGCGCAGTCGCTTCTATCAGTCCGGGGATGATGAATTTCATAGGGGACCATCTAAATACTAGTCTGTAACATCCCTGAAAATTTCATTGAAATCGGATAGAAAATGTAGAAGTTATGGCCGTTACAAGGAAATTCACGTTTGCGCATGCGCAGTGGCTACTATCAGTCCGAAGGTGATGATTTTCATAGGGGACCATCTAAATACTAATTTGTAACATCCCTGAAAATTTCATTGGAATGGGATGGAAAATGTAGAAGTTATGGCCGTTACAAGGAATTCACGTTTGCGCATGCGCAGTCGCTTCTATCAGTCTGGGGGTGATGATTTTCATAGCGGACCGTCTACACACCAACCCGCACAATCCCTGAAAATTTCATGGAAATCGGACAATAACTTCGTATAGGTAGTTATGCGCGTTACAAGGAATTCATGACAGACACACAGACACACAGACAGACAGACACACAGACACGGAACCAAAATTGTTCAGAAAGGTCTAAAACGTAAAACGCGAGTGGAAATTTTGATTTTGGAGAACTTTTTTTTTCGTCCTTGGAAAGTGAAAACAAAGCTTCCGCTACCTTGGTAGACTCGGAAGCAAAATAACCACACACTAATCCATTTCAGACCATTCTGAATCCAAATCCGCGAAAAAAAAACCATAGGTGAATGTCTGTGTGTGTGTGACAAAATCTTGTGTTCTCTGCCCAGCCCTTAGGTAGTTATCAACCGTTTTTCGTGGTTCTTTTTATGTTCGACTTGGAAAACGATCTAGTTGTGCACTAACTATCTAGTGGTCGCTAAAAATGCAATACTACATTTCAAATTGGTGAAAAAACAATATTTATTTAGAGAATTTTCTAGCTAGGGCACTTTCACCCTTTCACATTTTAACCCTTAATTTTCACCCTTTAAAAGTGACCTACATCAACCAAAAGCTTCGGGGCACAACTAGACCCCAAATGGAGCCTACATACCAAATTTCATCAAAATTCATCCATGGTAACTAAGGCCAAATTTTTATTCGATTTTCGGGTTCTACGTACCTAGAAAGGAAACCATCAAATTTTGAGGGGGGGGGGGGGGGGGGTGACAATTTTTTTCTTAGTCAATTCATAATTGCAAATAATGAGTAAACCAAAAAAAGTGGGTGTGGCACATAGCTTCCTCGTATCCATAACCCGATTGTATAGATGATCCGATGCATAGTAGTTAATCTCAAAACACCAATCTCTAAGTACCTTTCACTACCCTCATAGGGGACCATCTACACGCTAATCTGGACAATCCTAGAAAATGTCATCAAATTCGGATGAAAAATTAAATGAGAGATGTATGTGATTGGATCAAAAAAATTCTAAGCCTCGGCTGGGATTCTCACAGAATCCCTCTATGAATAAATCCCTCTATGAAGAACAATTCTCTATGATTTTCATAGGGGACCATCTAAACACTACTCTGTAATATCCCTGAAAATTTCATTGAAATCGGATGGAAAATGTAGAAGTTATGGCCGTTACAAGGAAATTCACGTTTGCGCATGCGCAGTGGCTACTATCAGTCCGAAGGTCGTGATTTTCATAGGAGACCATCTAAATACTAATCTGTAACATCCCTGAAAATTTCATTGAAATCGGATTGAGATTGTGGAAGTTATGGCCGTTACAAGGAATTCACGTTTGCGCATGCGCAGTCGCTTCTATCAGTCCGGGGATGATGATTTTCATAGGGGACCATCTAGAACCTAATCCACATAATCCCTGAAAATTTCATCGAAATCGAGTTGAAAATGTGGAAGTTATGGCCGTTACAAGGAAATTCACGTTTGCGCATGCGCAGTAGCTACTATCAATCCGAAGGTGGTGATTTTCATAGGGGATTATTTAAATACTAGTCTGTAACATCCCTGAAAATTTCATTGAAATCGGATGGAAAATGTAGAAGTTATGGCCGTTACAAGGAATTCACGTTTGCGCATGCGCAGTCGCTTGTATCAGTCCGAGGATGATGAGTTTCATAGGGGACCGTCTACACACCAACCCGCACAATCCCTGAAAATTTCATCGAAATCGGACAATAACTTCTTATAGTTATGCGCGTTACAAGGAATTGATGACAGACGGACAGACACACAGACACACAGACACACAGACAGACAGACAGACACGGAACCAAAATTGTTGGAAAACAAAGCTTCCGCTACCTTGGTAGACTCGGAAGCAATAACAAACCATTGTGTATTAATTTGCAGCGTTTTTCCAATTTATAGGCTGATTATGAGAATACCGCGATTTTAGCCCTTGGAAGGGTCAGAAAGGGCTGAATTTTGGTGGGTGGGTAGAGGAGGTTCTTCTTTGAGAGAAATTTCAATTTAAGGACTGAAGTTCTACTTCGTCTAAATTCATTCTGTGTAGAGGCTTATACTTAATAAATTGTCATGATAGAAATAGATTATGTATTAGAACCTTAGACGAGGCCTTGTTAAGCATAAATCCCTACAAAGAATGAATTTATGCAAAGTAGATCACGATTTGGTTATGTTACCTTAGTAACAGAATAGTGTCTTTCAGAACAAGTGTGATCTTTCCCGTAAATAGTGTAGGGTGTGGGATGGTTTGAAGTAGAGGGGGAGCATTGAAATCTGATAACATAACTTCTAATTAAGGCTTGACTCACATCCACTTCAATCCCTGGTTCAATCACAGCCAAGTGAAGAACTGTCTTGAGACTTTCTAAGAAAGTAGTGAGTGAACACCAAGCAACATCAAGGAAATAGTAAACAATCGAAATCAGATGTTGACTGATCACCACCAGTCATCAATTAATTACTATTAATTCACCTTGATGGGATGAATAGCGAGCAGCACCTTGAATAATCAGCCTTTTCTTGTATTTTACTCGAATTATATTTGCAATAATTTATTCCAATCTGGGAATATCACTCGGGATCACAGTAAGTGCTACTTTCGTGATAGTAAATTTATTATACTCCCCGTATAATTAATCACCAAGAGTTGATAATAAATTAAATTAGGTGGCGATATTATGTTCAGTAGAATATCCAGGTGTACTATTTCAGAAATTGAAAAAATTGTAAAAAAAAAAAATTGAAAAAATCAAAACATTGTGTAAATACGAAATTTATATAGGTACATAATGAAAACCAGCGTATATTCGTTGAACCCAAAAATGCAATAGCCGAGTGTGGGTGGCCGAGTTCGGCGTGACGAGAAGAGTATTTTTTGAGATTTTTAAAAATTTTCAACCAACGGGGATATTTAAATGAAAGCTTTAACTGAAAGATTTCTTTGAAAATTCGGTCATCAACTCATGCTCTATGAATGGAGTTTTTCTACAGCCGTTTCTCTCGTTTTCAATGGTTTGCCATTTTCAGTTTTGAAGTCGCTCCGTTTTTTGTTAAAAAGGTTTTAATTTTGTTATGTTTTAATTATTTATCATTCAGTCTCCAACATCAACGTTTCAAAACACTCATTTCTCTCCCTTATGCAAACACACATTTGCCTCTTATTATGAGGCACCCCCCCCCCCTTCGTACTATAAACCTACCAACACTCAACACTAATGGATGGGCAGTCCTCGAATTGAAATTTCTCTGACAAAGAAATTTGTGTTATAATTTGAAAACCCTCCTCTCTCTGTCCACCCTCCTTTTTTCAGCCTTTTCTGACCCTTCGAAGGGGTTAAATCGCGGTAATGTTGTATTTACCTTACATTACCCATATCATAAACAAACATTATGAAATTGTGATTGAAAAAATTTGACTGATTTTCAGGATGGAAATGAATTTGGATCGAAAAACTGAATTTGAGCAAGTTTTCCATATTTATTTCATTACACCTATATTTTCCTATGCATTCGTTTTATAGATTCAATAAACTGACTGAATAATAATAATAATTTGACTGAATTTCGTAGATTTAATTTTTTTTAAACACCAAATTTGGTTTATTACTTTCAATAATGAACCATTGGAATCGACCCAGAAAAAAATTGTTTGACCGCCCTTCAAAATTTGATGGTTTACGTTTCAAGGTACGTAGAATCCGAAAATTTATTGAAAATGTATCCGTCTGTCTGCCGTACGCGGCACTTTCCTTAGTTATGTACCGATTTGATGAAATTAGGTATATGGCTCTATTTGGAGTCTACTTGTGCCCCGAAGCTTATGGTTGATGTCAGGCACTTCTAAGGGGTGAAAAATAAGGGTTAAAATTTTCAATAGTGCCCTAGTTCAAGAAATGTCGAAATAAAGGTATTGTTTTTTCGCCAATTTAAAATATTACTGAATTTTTAGAATATTTTGAGATCGCCTGGAGCTTTGTAGGACAAACCGTTCGCTCCCTACGAGAACTTAAGAGTTTAACTTACCATAAATCAGAAACACGAGTGTGAATCGCAAAAGAGGCCTAATCTCCGTTCAAATTTTAGCTTACCAAAATGAAATCGTAGTTAGTTTTTTCGAGTTGTACCCAGTTTTGCGTCCTTAGCAACCAGTAATCGAATTTTCTAATAATTAGGGCAACCTCAACTCCCTGTTTCTTCGGAATAAGTGTGTTTATTTCTTTCAAACAAACTTGATTGTGAAGTAGTTAAGTGGTAGGTAGGTAGTGACAATAGCGATGCCGTGTTCTTTGCAGACGAGTGATCTATATAGAAAAACAATAAACCTTTGTGTAATAATTTGCCGCCGTTTTTATTTCATCCAATTTTTGAATTTTTCGTTACCCACCATTTTTCCAATTTTGAGAGACTGCCCCCCATTTTTGCCCGATTTTGCAAAATTAGGGGTTATGGTTAGTGCCCGTTTTAGCAAACTTGCATAGTTTCCACAATCTTTATCATGTCGTGGCCAACATTTCTAACTCCCAAAAAACCCATTTTTGAGGTTATCGTGTTTTACAAAATACAAACTTTTAATTTAATGAATTTTAATCTCAATGTAGGTAAGTAAACATTATTTTGAATCCAAAAATTTGATTAAATTCCCAAATGGACCCAAACTTGATCAAAAAACTGCTTAATTTGACTGAATAACGTAAATTTTTCTGTAAAATGCATAAATTGCAACTTTATAGATTTAATAAAAAAACACCAATTTTTTACTTTCTTCAAATGTTTTGATTTTTCATTACTGTTTTTGTAATTTTGAGAGACTGCCCCGCCATTTTTGCCCTAATTTTGCAATGTTTTAGTGCCCATTTTTGCACAACTCGCATTATTTTCACAATATTTATCGTGTCATGCCCAACATCTCCAACGACCCAAAATGAACTTGAAACCCCGAAAACCCCTGTCTTTCTTCTGCAAAATACAATCTTTCTCATTCAATCATTCATCCATCTCAATAAAAACATTATTTTGATTCGAAAAATTTGACTGAGTTTTAAATTTGAGACAAATGTTATCGAATCAATTCACTTAGACCGAATGTTGCGTGTTTACTATTACACACAAATTTCTCTTCAAAAAATGTTCAAAATAAGTTTTTTATATAATTTTTCAGTTTTCTCGAATTCTTTGCTAACATTTTCGTAATTTGGAGTAGTTACCTCTCCATTTTATTTCCACGAATTTGGTATTTTGCACAATTTTTACAACTTTGATTGTGTCTTTAAACATTTTGACATTTCTTGTCGTTTAAAATTGTCGTTTTGTAATCTAAAAAATGCATATTACATTGATTATGGGAATTTAACAGGTTGACATTTTTCTTCTACATAATACAAATTTTTTAATTCAATAATTTATCTGAATACAAACATTAATTTGATTCGAAGAAATTGACTGAATTTCTAAATAAGAATCACATTCGATCGAAACGGCGTAATTTGACTGAATGTACCGTATTTATTATTACTCGTAAATTTTTCTATAAAATGCATAAGTTGCGTTTTTATAGATATTTCACTTTTAATGCATTTTTCGTAACTAATTTTGAGTGGATGCCTCTCCATTTTTTCCCACAAATTTTGAATTTTTCCCAATTTTTACTAACTTAATTGTGTGTTTTTGAATATTTTTACGTAATTTTTAATGTATAAAATTATATTATTTTGATCATAGGAATCTGACAGGTTTTAAAGACTTGGATTTTGATTGAGAAAACAGAATTTGACTGGAAAATGTGTCGAAGAGGAGGTTTTGCGAGCCGACCTGAAGGTTCGAGAATCCGACAATGTAAACAACAGCGCGAGGGAGCGGCGGGAGCTGAGCGGGCGGAGCGGAGCGCGAGAACTGAAGACGCTTCGGGTGAAAGCACTCGACCGCCCTCCGAGCGTCCTGCGCAGTCTGCGACACCCAGTTGGAACACCCCTCGCGATAACCCCCTTCCCCGGCGACCTTGCACCTCGAAAGTCCTCCCTTTCTATTGTGCTTTGGCGACTTTTTGATCACAATGAAACGACATTATCCTCCTCCTCTTCCAACTCCTCATCCTCCTCCCGGTGAGCTCCGTCTTCTCCCGGGAGACCTGCTGGCACGTAACTTTCATTTCCTTTTATTGTCAGAGAAAATGACAAATTCTGACGATCACCCCCCCCCCCCTCCCCCCTCGACCGCCACAGAGTCGATCAGAGGTCGAAGTCATTGAACCACCGAATCGTCCAAGAAAACTGGTTCATAACCGCTGAAAATTATTACACAACGGTTGATTATTTTGAAACTGAACTTGAACAGTGTTTCCAAAAAATGTGACACCCTACCCCCTTCTGGGTAATTTCTGTGGTAAATTATCATAATTTCTTTTGAATCTGCATGTTTTTCTTCCAATGATATCAAATATGACAACCATCAATATGGCAATCATGCCCAACGCACTCTTTTTTATCACAGATAAAAATCTACGCAAAATCTCATGAAAAATCTATGTCTCTCTCCTATGCAAAATTTCATGAATTTTCGACGCCCCATCCCTTTTGGTTTATTATTTTCAATAGGTTTATTAATTTTCCAATGAACCATTGGAATCGACCAAGAAAAAAATTTGATTAACCCCCTCAAAATTTGATGGTTTACGTTTCAAGGTACGTAGAATCCGAAAATTGAATAAAAAAATTTCCGCCATCCGCCGTACGCAGCACTTTCCTTAGTTACCAAGGACCGATTTTGATGAAATTTGGTATATGGTATATGGGGGTAAAAAAGTTGGGGTGAAAATTAAGGGTCGAAATTTTCAAAAGTGCCCTAGCTCGAAAACTCTCGAAATAAAGGTGCTGTTTTGTCACCAATTTTAAATAGTATACAATTTTCAGAGACCACTCGGAGCTCAGTAGGACAAACCGTTCGCTCTCTATGTTACCAGGTTTTTTGGCCACTTTATAGGACGTCCCACAGTAAGATTTGGGCTTCCTTATACAGGGTATCTACAAAACAGGTCTCATTCCTTCAAGGGGTCGATTCTACAACTAATTTGCAACAAAAAATGTCTTAGCAATTTTTTTAGAGTCTTCTTTTCTGAGTTATTCTAGTTTTAAAGTATTTTTTCGTCATTTTGACCATATGTCATTAAATTGGTAATAACTCCTTCAATTTGCTGTGATAATTACAATTTGAGGATACCGTTGAAAAGAACATTAGATTTCCTATATCCCTAATACAAAATAAAACTTTTTTAGTTGAATTTTACGGGGAATTGAGTAACCTAAAAAGTGAACTTGGTAACTTTTCGAAAAAAACTTACCGTTTTTCAACGCCCGTAATTTCCAAATAGTTCAAGATAATGAACTATTGCATTTTATTTGGTATTAGGGAGATAGGAAATTTAATTCTCTTTCCAACGGTATCCTCAAATTGTAATTATCACAGCAAATTAAAGGGCTTATTACCTATTTAGTGGCGTAAGGTCAAAATCACGAAAAAATTCTTTAAAACTAAAGTAACTCGGGAATGAATTTCTAAAAACATTTGCTAAGAGAAATTCTTTGTTGCATATTAGTTGTAGAATCGACCCCTTGAAGGAATGTGACCTGTTTTGTAGACACCCTATATGCTATTTAACCACGTACTAATCCGTTTTAGACCATCTGAATCCAAATCCACGAAAAAAAAACATAGTAGAATTTCTGTGTGTGTACGACAATGAGTAAGACGTATTATCGCTTTGATGCCAGTTTGGCACCATTGGTTGTGGGGGGAGGGGGAGGTCAACTCGAATTCGCTTGTTGTGTATCGTAGATCATGGATTTTAAGATGCTGTTCAAATTCGAGGCTCCCATGGGACTAGAAATGTAAAGGCGGCTACGGGAAGGGGGGAGGGGAAAGTTTTGTGCGACGGAAGGTAAAATTTTACCTACTGGTTCAAATTGACCTAATGCTCCAATCCAAATTTATTACCTAACATTATGTACAATATTTGGACCTTCAAGGGTTTCCCAAAATTCCCGACTAACGAACTCGTTTTTTCGTTTGATATTATGAACAGATCGGCAAAAATTAAAATTAAAAAAAGAACAAAAAAAAGTAAATGAAAAAAAATTAACTAATTTAAGTGTAACAATTTTTTTTTCAAAACAGCCAATTCAAAAAATGTTGAGTTTATTGCAATAGCTTTATTTTTCTTGAAACCTTGCTATCAAATTAAATAGATAACAGAAAAAGTGTTATACTGCGAAATCTGCTCTCAATAAATTACCAAGTTTTTTTCATTTCATGTTCAAACAAATAGATCTCGTTAAAACAATAATATTGTTTAACAATAATATATTATATTGAAAAATACTTCGTCCCTAACATTTTGAATTCACCCACTCATAGCAGTAGGTAGTCGTCACGTGATAAATTGTGAAATTTACACGGGAGCGTCATTCAGGTGGCTTCTCCTGGCAGCTCTGACGTCAGTCGTGTAACACTCAATGGCCCGGAATAATTCGACGAGGGTTTGGAAAAGCGAAGGCTCGCAAACGAGGGAGGAAAACCGATGGCTGTAAATATAAGCCCCCTCTTCCCACAGTCGTCTCCTTATTTGTTCGATCGAGACAAGTTAATAACGGGGATCAGAGCACGCTCCCATCAGACAACTGACGTTGAAAACCTCATCCTGCCGCCCACAAACCGCGAGGAAATTTTCCAATCGCACCGCCGCTCTCGCATCGTTCAATTAGGCATTTTGATGGGATCCAAAGTCGTACATGAAGGCTAAAAGTTTCGAACGACCAATCGGCTATTGTAGAATTTCCTGTGAACGACGAAAAAATATTGTCCACTGGAAATATTAATGTCTGGATGATGCAACATTTGACTATACAGGGCGTAAGCTAAACAGGTCTGCCTAACTGCAAGAGTCAATCCGACAACTGATTTGCAGCAAAAAGTTCCTCCTAGACTTTTTTAAAAGCTTTGTTTCCGAGTTAATTCGATTTTAAGATTTTTAAGATGAACTAACCTTTAATTAAGCTTAATTTGCTGTATAAATCAAAATTTAAGGATACCATTGGAAAGAGCATCTAATTCCCTATCGGAACCCCTCACCATTTCCTTGAGACACGAAAAAGTCTCCTGAAAAGAAAATGTCAAACTAATTTGGAAAACCTCGAATTCTTCAATCGAAAATTGAACTATGAGAACGAAAATTTTTCAAAGATTCACGAGGAATAAAAACTGCGCCAAAATCTCAGTTTTACAACGGTCTAGTCATTTTTAATTCTAAAGCGGGAAAACGTGAATTTTTTCAACGAAATCTGCATTTTGGCAGACGATCTGAGGTGTTTTGGGAGGCCTCGCAGTTTACTGCGCCGCCCACTCACCACCTCTCATCGCTCAAACTAAAATTTCTGTTATGAGTCTTACTTTAAAAATATAATTAACTAGACCGTTGGAATGCTGAGATCCGACAGGAAATTAAATGTTCTTTCCAACGATATCCTCATATTTAATTTACACAGCATATTAAGGGAGTTATGACCAATTTAATGAACGTAGGGGCAAAATCAGGGGAAAAACGCAGCAAATTAATACATAAAGGTTTATTATTTTTCTATGTAGATCACTCGTCTGCAAAGAACACGGCTTTGCCATGGTTACCACCAACCAACATGAAGAAAAACATCGATCGCTTTTCGGTCTGCTAAAATTTGAAAGAAGATTAGGCCTCTTTTGCGATTCACACTCGTGTTTCTAATTTATCGTAGGTCCAACCCTCAAGTTCGGGGGGGTTGACAACATTGAACAAAAAAACGGAACTCGATCAAAATTGAAAAATAAAATAATGATAATAATAATGTTATAGATCATTCTCAGCTGCTGCGGTAGAAATCTCCTGATCATCATAAGGAATAGGCTATCAAACTCAATAGAGAATGGACAAGCAGGCTGTCCTTGACTTGTTTTCATAAAGTGCTTCAGTTCGCTACGATGAACGTATCTTAACAATCTTTATTTTGAAATGGAAAACCTTAAATTTGTTTCAGAAAACCTTTAACTTGACGCGGAAAAGGTATAAATAATTTTTTGAAAAACTTCAGGAATTGTTTTAGAATGTTCCAAAACAGATTCCAGTGAGAAAAAAATTTCAAAAAAGTCTAGTCATGTTGGACAATGGGACTTTCAATATTTATTCGAATGAGAAAACTGCCTACGAACTGATTAAAAAACCACGCGAGGCTTCCCTTTTACGCTACAGTGCGGTGCCGTGTGATTTGCGAAACGCGAGTCACCTTCCGGATAGAGGGACATAAATACTTGAAAATTCCACCGCAACTCGACCGGTGGCGCTGAGGGCGGCTCTCATTCGAAATTCCGAGGCTCGTGGAATGAGGAAGAATTTCTACCCTTTCATCCACCAAAGGAAAGAATAACATAATCTACGTGTCAGAATATATAGCGTCTACTCCCGGATTCCAACCTGCGCCTCGTCGTCCCTCCTACTTTGTTTTATTGCCTTTTTTCCTCTAGAGAAATCGTCTCAAAATGGGGAACACGTTATCCGGTCGATCCGTCGGAGGCGCTGCTGCGCTGAAAGGAGTCTATGGGGAATTGCAAGCACGTCGATTCGGATCAAGTTCAGAATGGAATCGTTTGACAACCTAGTTTCCCAATTTCTTCCCTCTGTCTTCTTTGAACTAGATTTCGCTCTACATTCGAGGATTAGAAAAGGTCGCAAAACAGCAAAACGATTAGAATGTTATCGAACTGATGACCTCCAGCGCTCCAATAAACAATAATATATAATATATATGGGTCATTTTCCTAGAAAGGGACAATCGGTATCCCAAGATTTCAAAAAACTTTAAGTCCGACTCAAGTTCTGTCAAAAGTCAGGGATTAACCTCACACCATACTGATTGAATTTCGACGAAAGAACACACAGTGGGACGCTTAATTAAATAATTAAAAATTAAAGAAGAAAACCTATCGAAAGAAACCTATTGGCGTGGTTTCCACGTAAAGGAGAATACTCGGAACCCCATCTCCATGAGGAGCGAGAACTGGGAGTTATTCCAAAAATTGAACCAGGCAGGTATAGAAAAGTGTTAAACCAACGTGGAACACGGTTTTTCTGATAGCAACCTAGAAACCTCCGAAAGTAACCAATTAATCTCAATTTATCGGTTTTTCGAGCCAAAAGTGGTACTAGGGGATTTTTACGGTTGCTGAATACAGCTTTGAGGTCAAAAAATGTAAAGTTTTTAAATCGCAACGGAAAATTCAAATTAAATTGTGTAAAAAGGAACACAAGTTCCTGGGTGGCACTTAGGTTTTTCAGCTTTTCCCGCATTCTGGTGCTGTTCTGCTGAAGTGTAACCATATCGCTGGAACCAGCTCGGAAGAAACAAGAACTAGAGCCCAAAAAGAAAAAATAATTTCGATTTCTTACCACGTTTTTGACACCACGTTTTTGCAACTGAAACCACCTGTGCACGCCTCCACATAGAAGAAATACGATTCCCGCCGCTTTCATTGATAACCTAACGACTAACCTCACCTCTTACAGTGGTAGTAAAACAACGGGAAACAATAAAAAGCCGCCAAAATACGAAAACACAAAAAAGGCAGATTAAAGACAGAAACCTCCGGACAAGCACATTTTATCCTCCTGCTCGCTTTATTTGCTTCTGAAAAAATCTGCAAATCCATTTTTTTCATGTCTAGGTATATGCAATAAAGAATCACTACAAATTCAGGCCGCTGCTTTCATAGGTGATTCACAGTGTTCAAGCAAAGTTGACTACCTAGGGGTCCGGACATGGCAGATCACTGGACATTTAGCAGTTTAAACTTTAATTTCTATATTTTAGCGTGAATAAGTGCATATTTTATTGATTGCCCGAAGTAGAACAAAGTTGATAGTTTATGGAGAATTTTTTTTTAAACGCCTAAATCATAAATGGGCATTCGGAATCTTCTTTGGACAACGATTGGCCCTTTCTGAGAAAATGACCCATATATTATATATATAAACATATTGTTTAGTAATGCATGCATTCCAGGGGACGTCCCATTGGATAAGCATTAGATCAGTTTAAAAAGTTGTTAAGTGATAAAAATGTTTCACTTGATGTAATTTATTTATTACTTTAGGCAAGAAATACTGACCCGCCCCCCACCATTATCCACCTTAACATTTCTAGCGGCATGGGAGCCTCGAATCTGAAGAGCATTTTAAAATCCATGATCTACGACACCCAACATGCGAATTCGAGTTCACCCCCCCCTTTTTTTAAATTAAAAAATTAATTAAAAAAACCCTGCTGTATTTTTGATTAGAAAAAAAAAAAAAAAAAAACCCACCACCACCTCCCCAACGCCAACAATGGTGCCAGTCTGGCACCAAAGCGGAAATACGTCGTAACATTGAACTTTCATCTGTTAGTTTTGGTAGGCAGTCCGTCGAAGTTCACATCCGTATTCAAGGTGAAACACAAAAAAAAAAAAAAAAACACGAAATAAGCGGTTTATGGCATCATGGCACCATGGTGGCACCACTATTAGTTCCATGGTGGTACAGAGAATAATTCATGAAAATCGGGAGGTATAATGAGAATTTTTCCTCAATTTCAAAGCTTGGGTACAATTAGTAAGCAGTAAAGGAATCGAAATATTGAAAAATCGGAAATTTTGTGAATATTATCCCCCCACTCACCCCCTCCCCTTGCGAATTTTGGTACTCTGGTAAAATCAAGTACAAGTCGGAAGTTAATTGAGTCAAACAAAAAAAGAAACACGCAAATCGGTTGGAAATTGAGGCCTGGGCAGTGTTTACAAGATTATACCCGCAAACGCACGTTTTTTAAGCATTAACCCCCCCTTTACCCCCCTTAAAAAGCAAAATTCAAAATTCCGGCGCCGTAGTGCACAACTAGATAGTATTTCGCGTCGAACAAAAAAAGAACCACGAAAATCGGTTGAGAAATAAGGCCTGTGCAGAGTACACAAGATTATGCCCAAAAACGCACGTTTTTCGAGCATTAACCCCCCCTTTCCACCCCTTAAAAGGCAAAATTCGAAATTCCGGCGACGTAGTGCACAACTAGATAGTTTTCCGCGACGAACAAAAAAAGAACCAGGAAAATCGGTTGAGAACTAAGGCCTGGGCAGAGTACACAAGATTTTGTTACACACACACATACACACATACACACATACACACATACACACACACACACATACACAGACATACACCTATGGTTTTTTTCACGGATTTGGATTCAGAATGGTCTAAAACGGATTACTGTGTGGTTATTTTTTTTTTCTGTTGAGTGTTGTCCAACTTCACCCCAGATCGATCGCATAAGGACGCCCAAGTCTTACTGTGGGACGTCCTAATCATACCCAAAATCATTAAACCTTCATTTGAACATAATGTTTAGTAACGAATGCATTCCCGGGGACGTCCCATTGGATTAGCAGCAGGTCAATTTAAACCAATAGGTAAGCGATAAAACTGATTCACTCGATGTAATTTAGTATTTTAAGCAAGAAATATTGGTCTCCCCCCCCCACCATCTCCCACCACCATAACATGCACTTCGAGCAATTTGCTACGAAGTTAGCAAGCGCCAACTTCGCTCTACGTCGTGTTCATGGCTCCGTTTCATTCCCAGTGATCCACGATGTGTTTTTCGCGGTTTTCATGAGTCGGGCTTCGTATGCTGTTGCTTTTTGGGGATGCTCTGATGGAAGGGACGTTATTTTCAAGCTGCAGAAATCGGCAATTAGAATAATATTGGGCCTTGATATTATGCGGAAAGTTGTCGCTGTCCCTTCAAACAATTGGATTGCCTAACCATACCAGCGCTACATGTATACACTCGCTTGTGTTTGGTGCATAAGAACTCTTGCTTCCTACAGGGAAGGAGTAGACATCTATACCTACAACACGCTTTATTGTAATGATTTCCGACCGACTCCCGTACGCCTCACTACTTCTTTACGAAGTGAGCCAATGCAGAATGGTGTCAGGTTCTACAATTCTTTGCCAGATAATTATCGTTCCCAATCTGTTGAGTCATTTCATCGGAGTATATTAATTAACAATGAACTTTATAAAATAAGTTATTTTTTCAAATTTATTTTTTAGCCACATCGATATCCAATGTCTATATTCTTCATGTTTTCCTTTTTATGTTTTTATTTGTTTCGAGTAGTTTGGTTGTTTTGATGATTGTTTTGCCATTTTGGCCGCTACAATAAAAAACGTCTGCCAAGTGGGTGTGGCACATAGCTTCCTCGTATCCATAACCCGATTGTATAGATGATCCGATGCATAGTAGTTAATCTCAAAAAATCAAAACGAGTTAATCTGTAACATCCCTGAAAATTTCATTGAAATCGTACGGAAAATGTAGAAGTTATGGCCGTTACAAGGAATTCACGTTTGCGCATGCGCAGTGGCTACTATCAGTCCGAAGGTGGTGATTTTCATAGGGGACCATCTAAATACTAATCTGTAACATCCCTGAAAATTTCTTTGAAATCGGATAGTAAATGTAGAAATTATGGACGTTACCAGGAAATTCACGTTTGCGCATGCGCAGTGACTGCTATCAGTCCGAAGGTGGTGATCTTCATTGGGGACCATCTACAACCTAATCCGCATAATCCCTGAAAATTTCATCGAAATCGGGTAGAAAAAGTGGAAGTTATGGCCGTTAAAAGGAAATTCACGTTTGCGCATGCGCAGTGGCTACTATCAGTCCGAAGGTGGTGATTTTCATAGGGGACCATCTAAATATCAATCTGTAACATTCCTGAAAATTTCATTAAAATCGGATGGAAAATGTGGAAGTTATGGCCGTTACAAGGAATTCACGTTTGCGCATGCGCAGTCGCTTCTATCAGTCCGGGGATGATGATTTTCATAGGGGACCGTCTACACACCAACCCGCACAATCCCTGAAAATTTAATAGAAATCGGACAATAACTTTGTATAGTTATGCGCGTTACAAGGAATTCATGACAGACAGACAGACAGACACACAGACACGGAACCAAAATTGTTCAGAAAGGTCTAAAACACAAAACGCGAGTGAAAATTTTGATTTTGGAGAACTTTTTTTTTCGTTCTTGAAAAGTGAAAACAAAGCTTCCGCTACCTTGGTAGACTCGGAAGCAATATTAAATAGCAACATCAAATTTTGACGTTTTCGACTTTTGGCGATTAGGCTTGTTCTCTCTCTCTAAAAAAAACATAATATGTTAATTATACAGTACATTACAGTTAATTATATGCAGGTAAATAGTCCCAAGAGTGGCTACTTATTTATATTATTCTTTCTTTCTGTAAAATTTTGTTTCTTCTTTATGTGCCGAGTCTAAAAAGTAATGAGAGGTAAATAAAACATTCATTCACTCAATTCAAATTTATTTCAATTTTCATGAGGTCACGGACTAAGACTTGGGTGCCCTTATGCGAACAATTTCGGGTGAAGGAGGACATCACCCAACAGAAGAAAAAACGCTGCAATAATTTGTACTCCACTAATTAGGGGTGAAAAATACGTATGAATGAGAAAACGCGGCTAATTATTACACAATGGTTTATTCTTTTTCTATATAGATCACTCGTCTACAAAGCCACCAACCATCCAACATGAAGAAAAACATCGATCGCATTTCGGTCAGCTTTAATTTGAACGGAGATTAGGCCTCTATTGCGATTCACACTCGTGTTTCTGATTTATCGTGCGTCCACCCCTTAAATTCTCGTAGGGAGCGAACGGTTTGTCCTACAGGGCTCCGCGTGGTCTCAAAAAATTCTAAAAATTCTAAACTATCTTTAATTATTGAAAAAACAATACCTTTATATCGAAGTTTTTTGAGTTAGGGCGTTTTCAAAATTCATTTTGGAACCCTTAGAAGTGACCTACATCAACCAAAATCTTCGGGGCACAACTAGACTCCAAATGGAGCCTACATACCAAATTTCATCAAAATCGGTCAATGCTATGTGGGGAAAGTGCCGCGTACGGCGTACGGCGGACGGACGGCCAAATTTTTATTCGATTTTTGGATTCTACGTACCTTGAAACGTAAACCAACAAATTTTGAGGGGGGTGTTAAAATTGTTTTTTCTTGGTCGATTCCAGAGGTTCATTATGGAAAATAATAAACCAAAATGTGTTTTATTGAACATAATCTTTTGTACTCTGCCCAAACCTTATTTTCCAACCGATTTGTTATTTTTATACGCTTAATATAATATATTAACACATATTATGTGTACATACACACAACATATTATGTTGTGGAAACTAAGTCACGACTATGAACTAGTAAAGCCTACAGGCTTTCTAATTGTTCAACAATTTAAAATGACATTTTCGTAGATGTTTTAGAAATTTTTTGTGGTGATTTTCAAAAAACCAGGTCTGAATCAAACAAAGTCGTTATCTCCAAGCCTAAATAAGTGGTGTTTCCATCGACGCACTCTACTAGTCATCTTCCATTCTGATAAAAGATAGGTTGACCCATAAAGTGTGGTTTTGATTGAGAGGCACTCAGCTGTCAGTGTTGTGGACAAGTGTACCACATGGACTCATATTCTCGAATTATGGAAACCAATATTTCATTTTCGTAAGCAATGATCGAATAATTCAGATCATCAGGAATCATTTTAGAATGTTCAATTTCCTAAATGGGTTTAGATGTAATCATTTTCAAAATTCTTGCGAGTTGAAAATTTGACAAGCATTTTTGGGTAAAAAAACTCGAAAATGTGGACAAATGAAATAACAACGTTACTCGGCAGACGAGTTGAAACAAAAATGAAAAATGGGACTTTCGAAGTTGAAAACTTACAGCTCCTGAAATCCCCCGCAGTGGATGGCCTTATAAATTCAAACGCAGACAGTTCCTCGGAGCAACAAGAAATTATTACGAAGAGGCAATTAAATTTCATGAGCTTTTCGCTCCAAGTTCGAGCTATTTGCTAAACAGCTTTGCACAGTTTAAAGCGAATACTTTGGTTGAAAATTTCCCGTTGATTTTTCCTTCAGTGAGGCATATTTTTAGGGAGGTGTGTTTGGTTTGTGAAGTGATAAGCGGTTTCATTTTCATCGTTGAGGTAGACGCGATATTTCCTATTTCATTACATGGTGATAAACCTGAAGTGTATTTTGTGTTGTATTGTGCTGGGCATGAACTTTCGGGGTTAAACAGAAAGAATATTACAGGATGTGTTTTCCACTGCGGTTTAGCCATAGTAAGTTTCAATGACAGGAGCATAATAATGATGATATTATTATGTAGGTTACTGTATATTTATTAAAGAATAGCTTCCTCTCCAGCCTCCTCCATTCCTGCCTTACTTTTTGGCAGCATTGGTATACGTGGTTGGGTACAATGTGTAGTGTACCTACAACACTCCAGTAGCCAAGGTGACCCCAAACAATATTCACCATCTGGGTTGACATTGGAAACCTGACTTGTTTTTATTCTAATTAGGGATGGGTATCGTTATAAAAGTATCGATATTTTGTATCGATACTGTATCGTATTTGAGTATCGATATCCCAAGTATCGTTGGGCATGAGTATCGATATTTTAAAATATCGAGTATCGATACTTTAGTGTCACAAACTATCAATATTATCCAATATTCTCAAGAAAAATAATTTTTTTCACCAATGTTTAATAATTTTTCACAATCAAGAGTCCAAGCAGAGTGATTTTCTCCATGATATAAACGTTATTTGTGCAACCAAGGAGTAATGACCCAAAAGCCTCTCTATCTTCTTAATTTTTTAGCCATTATGTTTAATTTTCCGCTAGAACTGTATCGATATTCGATATTTAGAAATATCGGATCCAAAGTATCGATATCCAAAAATATCGGGTAGTGCAGTATCGATACTAAAATATCGAGTATCGGTATGAAAGTATCGATATTTCGAAATATCGAGTATCGATACCCATCCCTAATTCTAATGATTCTCATTCTTTTGTGATGGTTCAATATAGACGTTTCTCATATCATTACATATTTGATTTATCAATCATAGAAATATAATAGTGGCGACGAGGATGGAGATCTTACCAGCAATTTCGGAACAACCCTCCCCAAGCTACCCTTCATTCTTGGGAATACCCTAAAGGCCCAATGCAACGTGTCCACATTGATTATGTCGGACCTTTCAAAAATAGATATTTTTTTTTTTTTTTGTAGTAGATGCTTACAGCAAGTGGATTGAAGTATACCCTGTTAGTTCGACAACTAGTTCAACGACCATTGATTGTTTGTCACGATTTTTCTCTACCTTCGGAATTCCTCTGATTTTGGTTTCGGACAACGGAGCCCAATTCAAAAGTACGGAATTTCAGAACTTCTGCACGGCTCAGGGAATCAAGCAGAAATTCACAGCACCTTATTGCCCTGTGACCAACGGCCAAGCGGAGAGGAATGTCCAGACTCTAAAAAATAGTTTGAAAATTGCCATTCATGCAGGAGATAATATAGTTCGTGGGCTTTCTCGTTTTCTGATGGCCTATAGAAGAACACCTCACTCAACGACAGGCATCTCACCTGCGGAGCTTTTCATCGGAAGATCTATTCGAACTAAACTGGACCTGATCGGAAATGAAGAACCCAAGGGGGAGGAGACGCCGGAAGAAAGAACTCAACAAGAACCAAAGCATATAAGAAGTCTCAAACAAGGAGATCGAGTAGCTGTCCGATTTTATGGCCCAAGTGAAAAATTTCTTGGGGAAATCCTCAAGAAATTCGGAACCATGCACTACCTTGTTAGAGTAGGATCCGAAACTCATCGTCGGCACATAAACCAGCTACGGAAAATCGGATCACAGACTTCGGAGGAACGACTTACTCAGCCAAGAGGGGAGGAAGTGTAGTGTACCTACAACACTCCAGTAGCCAAGGTGACTCCAAACAATATTCACCATCTGGGTTGACATTGGAAACCTGACTTGTTTTTATTCTAATGATTCTCATTCTTTTGTGATGGTTCAATATAGACGTTTCTCATATCATTATTTGATTTATCAATCATAGAAAATTTCTATGATTATATTTATTTATTTATATTTATATTTATATTTATTATTTTTTATGTATTATATTTAATATAATACAATGATACCATTTTCCTATATGAGGAAGCTCTAATTGACATCACTACCGTGAATAAACCGCACTAACCGCATGAAACCTTTGCCTCCACAGGTATAAGGATAGTGGTGCCAGATACCCAAACATAAATACGAACACTACCAAAGGGTCAAACAGCGATGAAGAGAAATCACCAAGAAATACATGTAACCTAAAAAATAACAATAATAGCATAAGCCTTCTGTAATTGTGTAATTGAAAATTTTTACGGAGAAACTCCAGTGGACTCCATCCTGAAATCCATTCGATTTCACATTGAACACGTCCAAGCGAGATCAAATACTTGATTTATAATCATAAAATTAAGTTGATAATAGAGTAAGTTAAGATGAATTTATTTAACAATCAAGCTATCATCCGATTATTAATAATAAAATCAGTACCTACTGTTTAGAACATTATAATTACAATGAATTTCAATTTTTTACCAAGACCCCCCCCCACCCCTTCGCTAACAAATCCTGGCTGGCTACGGGCCTGCTTGAAAACATTATTTTTAAGGCATGTCTTAAAAATAATCCTCAAAATGCCCCCTATTTTGAGCATTTAAGCGTTTAGAGCAAAATCACTTACGTTGAATAGAGAAGACCTTGAAGTTCATGATCCAGCTTCAGATACTAGAAGTATACTTCTAATCTAGAAGAAAAAACAACGGATTTTCCCTATTGTCGAAACCAATAAAACATGAAGGTTTGGGGCATGCGACCTCAGTTGACGGATTGTTGGCGGATAAAACATGACCAGAAGTCCGGGAAGGTGTCGGATTTTCATTGATGAGCGGTCGGGCAGCAGAACGAGTTTCCCCGTGACAGCCCGCCTTCGACCTGTCTTGTAACGGAGTCCTGTCGTAGGTGCACGACAACTGCCAGTCCTGGTCCATGTTCTGGCCGGAAGACGATTTATTTCTAAAATTTATTCCTTTTACTTTGTTATTCTAGACGAAAGAAAGCTCAATTTTAATTCAGGCCACTTTTTAGAAGTGAAAAACATACAAACATGCGTGAATATACCAATTATATGGATCAACGTATCATATAAGAAATTTTGGGCTGAATCCGAACAACATAATATGTTGTATATTATAGCATATTATACTACAATTATGATGGTAATGTCCACAAACAAAGCCCTCAAAACTCGTTTGATGACTTATTTTTGAAATTTGGACCTTTTAGGATTAATCACCAATCCTGGCTAACTAATTCATCTTTTCGTTCGTAATTAGGAACATTTAGGCAAAAAGTTGAATGTTTTACGAAAAAAATACTCAAGCTATCGTCCGGAATGACCCTTATACTGTATAGGTATTCATATAAGTATGAGAGGTATAGTCGACTGTATTCCTTATAGAGTGATGGGAATGTGGAGAATGTTGAGGTTCGGTCAATTCATATTATAATATGTTTATGTACTTATGAGGTTTGGAAAATCTTCTGGAATTTTTTTCTGAACAAAAATTGCAAACAAGTCCATGCTAAAATTTTGATCCTATTGCAATAACTTTCTTTTTTTTTTTTTTTTTGAAAATTCGCTTAAAAAAATTCCTATACTTAAATGTATCACCTTTGGAAACCATGACACCATTCAATCTCTAGTAGATGTTTATTACATAGTTTTATTTCTATTGTTCAGCTGAAAATTTGGTGATATCATTCTGTAAAAAGCAAAATGTACCTTCACGCCCTGAAGATGAACGTCCTATTTTTTGACATTTGCATTGACTTTATTGATTTAATTTGCTTAAGTATTAAAAACTCACAATATTATTAAGAGTTATGGTATTTACAGAAATTCTTCATCCAGAAAGGCTCCATGAAAAATAGTTGAACTATTTTCTCTCCGGAGTGTTGGCGTTATAATGAGTAGCGGGACGAAAAATTACGCAGCCCTTGTTGAAAGCAGAGAGAGGTAAAGTGAAGTACATTTCTCTCCGACCCACAGCGTAGGTATTCCTTAATCTCTCCTTTGTGCCGGGACGAGAAGAAGAAGAAGAAAATAATGGCGAGGATTTAATAAATTGGGGTCCATCATCATAATAATGCTAGGGATTGCGATATTGTGGTTATTTCCGACAATTCTTCTCGTTTTTACAGAGAGCAGTGGTCGAGAGGAAAGTAAGAGGAAACGCGATATAAAAAGTACGCACGTGGAATAAGGTACAGTCGTCTTCGAAATTAATGCTGAATCCTTGTTGAATATTCAGGGTTGAAGTGGGTAGCTATAAAAGGGAGGAAACGGCTAAGTAGTTACTGTTGTAGGCACCTGAGTGTACTCTTCTACTTTCCCCCGTAGATTACGTTTCTCCCAAGTGAAAGATTTTTTTCTTCTGGATTTTAGTAGTTTTGACTGAGGGCAGCAACAGAGTGCGAACTGGTGATCGTTAGCGAAACCATAACTGAAGGAAGATAATAGAGGAGAATTCAAGATTGCAAAATTTGTTCTGGGATATCTAAGTTCAACTAACACATTAACAAATTAGTTTATTAGAAAGAAGAGCTCAGAATAAGAGGAAAATATATTTAATTTTTACTTATAAAAGGACCAAAAAGATGTCACCTCACTGGCAAGAAATCATAGCATAGTTTGTCCCGAGATTCGTTAGAAGGCGCTAATGGAGGAATCAACCACCTCTGGAGTCACAACCAGCCATCGACCACATATCAACTTCTAGTGCCAGTCAGCAGAAATACTCCTCAACTTCTGATCCAGTATTCAATTCACAAAGGCTTCCATTGATCATCCCTTAGTTAGATTCCAGGGCTCAGAGTACCTACTATTTACCTTTAGATACTCTCTCACACCCAGATTGGGAGCACACTTTGGGTCTCAAACGTACCTCTCAAGAAGATGACACCTTGAAGCTAGAGTGGCTAACTGATAAGAACAGCAGATCCATTGAGATCCATGAGATAGAGCTAGTGGTCATTTTGTTTCGTACAAAAACGATAGCCTAGAGCCATAGACCAGAGATCAACTTCCAGTCCCGGTCAGCAAGAAGATACTACAAGAAACCGGGAGCAGTCCTTCAATGGGGATCGGGGTGTCCGAGCGGTTAAACGCGCGGTCACTTCGGGCAGAGAGAATGACGGGCCGTTCACTCGGTTCGCTACGAGTTCTCAGGTTCGAATCTCTCTGCCGGCCCCTCGTCCCAACCCAGGGCGGTGAGGCAATGGGTACCGACGATATCGGGAAACTCCGGGGTATCGTGGATCGCCTATGAGGTGCCCCACTTGAAAAGGTCCACAGTTTCGCCCCTTAGTTGTTGTGGCATAAAGGAGATTATCCTACGAAAAGCCCGGGCGTTGGAGTTTCCCCTAGTTTGTCTACACCCACCTTGGAGACAAACCTCAGAAATTATTGTCTACATCTGGCTGGGAGGCAAACCTCAGAAACCTTTGTCTACACCTAACTGGGAGACAACCCTCGAAAACTGAAGTCTACACCCACCTGGGAGACAAACCTCAGAAATTATTGTCTACATCTGGCTGGGAGGCAAACCTCAAAAACGTTGTTTACACCCGGCTGGGTGACAAAAGTTGCTTTTGCTCACTTAAGAGTGTAAATAGTATCGGTTTTATCTATTCGTAGACTGTGAGTCTAAGGTCGAAACATACATATCTACGGTAATATGCATATATCTACGTGTTGCTATGGCAGATGCACCGAACCAGCTCCAGTACATGAAAAGGCGAAATTCTTCCGAATTCAACAAACATACTAGAGATCTCCTGCCGTTAAACATGATTGGAGCATAATTTTCCTAAGGACCTACCAAGAACGGAGACACTCTGTGGCCCAATCCCACGTTCGATTATGACCTCTTCAAATCCCTTGCAGTTTTGAATTCTTGTTGTGCTCAGATTTTGGAGCATAGGAAGGTACTTCAAGTACGTGAATATTCACCCGGTCTTTAAATGCGTACCCTAAGGTTTTTCCCGTTGTTCAATCTCACTAATTTTAATCTCAGTAGGAATTTCAAGATACTTGCGCTGAGGTGACGCTAAGGTCGCATTAGCGTACCCATCTCACCGCCTCACACCACTTAACCCGCTCCTCGGGACGAGCAAAAAACCGGCGCCGGTCAATATGCGGATGGTGGAAATTACCTCGGGGACCGACCCGCTGAAAAACAGGGAGATAAGTCCCCTCTCACCCTCGTCGCCATTACAAAAGAAAGGGGAAAAAATAAATCGAAGCCCCGATTGAGCCGCACTAAACATTTAGAAACCTTTTTTTTTTCTCCTGACAGAATGTGTTGAAGTTGTTTTTAAGAGATAGATTTCAGAGGTAGATTGTATTTCTCAGGGGGAAGTGAAGTCTTCAGTATGTACAAAATAGTAAGAGTATTGCCATATGACAAACCAAGTGGAGAAAATGATCCAAATAGGTGATGGTAGTAATCTAACTAGTCCGTTCCAATTAAATGCCATTCTGGGCTAGCTTTTCCACTCGGTAATGAATTCATAGTAAAAGTTGAAGTATTGATGCGTCTTCTTTCATACTGTAACCGCGAAAACGTTAAAATAATGAGAATTTGGAAGCGTGAAAAGAAAATTCAACATCAGCAGTTAGAAGTTGGACAGGACTTACCTACCAGCTCCTGGTCAACAAATAATGATGTTAGTTGAATGTCATCATGTATCACGCACTATGATTTTCAGTCTTACCTGCAACAGAAAAAAAGAGAAACATGTAAGTTACGTATGGAAGTTCGACAGCTGATGTCAACAGACTGATGTTGTTGGGTTAAACCCCTATGTACCATCAACATGCCACAGGAAAAAGGATAATATCTCTCTTATACATCCGACCACATTTCCACTTTGAGAATTTCAGTTTGGATTTCTTAGAATCGAACTGGAGTTTTAAGCAACAAAAAAGCTTTGGGCATTAAAAAAAGATGTCTCACCACGGACAATATCGAGCAGAACAAGAGTGAATGAAAATGGAACGATAACGCATTCAAGAAAAGAAGAGGTCATCTTGACACACACGACTGACACATGACTATTTCATGTCCAGGATACGGATTCCTCCTCCAGTTTGCGACACCTGTGGATGTCAACTGACTGTCTCCCACCTGTTAACGGAATGTCCAGTTTTTTGTAGAATTCCACCTGTACTTCCACAGGACCTTGAACAGTGGTTGGAAAACAATTCTACCTTCCGGATACCGATTTTTGAAAAGCCGAAAAAAAATTCGCTTCTATTATGAAATTTAAATAATACTTGTTAACTCTTTGTACTCGGCGTCCATGACCAGAAAAGGTTGCATGCGCCTGAATAGAAAAAAAAGTACCACCTACGTCAAAACTTCAGTTGCTCTGTTACTTCATGTTGCTCCATTGTTTGTGAACAAGCCTGAAAAGAGACTTAAGCAGGGTCACTTGACAGGAATGGGACCCAATGACCCAATTTCTCCCAAATCCTGTAGCTATTTCGATACCTGAAGAAGTCATGTAGTACTTACACAGTAGGTAGGTCATCCTGGGAAGTTACAACCCTTCATGACCTGATAAAATTTGACCCTTACTAAACACATTTTTGTAATAATGACTAGTAATTTTTCAAAAAATATACAACAAAATAATTAGTAACTTACGTTTTAACACCTTTACACATGAAGTAGGTCAACGAATCAGGTTTGCTCAAATCACCTTTTCATAGAGGTTGAAAACGTGGATTAGTAAAAGAGCAATTAGTGAGAAACTTTGAGACCCCCGATTTT
This sequence comes from Apolygus lucorum, assembly GCA_009739505.2. Classification (NCBI taxonomy): domain Eukaryota; kingdom Metazoa; phylum Arthropoda; class Insecta; order Hemiptera; family Miridae; genus Apolygus; species Apolygus lucorum. The sequence goes on along the minus strand of CM019179.2, from coordinate 28,251,879 downwards.
CCTCTGATATTTGGTGTAGGATTTCATAATAGGGGGTGATTTTCAAGGGAGTGCTCCAATAAAGGTGCAGCCGTTTCAAAAGCTTTTATACGTTCAGATAAACGATATCAAAGGTTTGGATTGCTTTTCAACCTGCAAACTACGACCATCTATGTCGTTCCCGTGCTAAGTTCACTTTGAGAGAGCACACTTCAAACTTTTGAATGCAAAGACTAATCCGAACAGCCAGAGAGGCTCCCGCGGGGTATCTTGAGAACAATGGGCACGCTTGAAGGTCCTTTGGGGTAAATGGAAGCAACGAGCGTTGAAGGTTAGTATTGGGAAGGTGAAGTCTAGGGGTGCCAGGCCACATTTCAACCGCCATCTGTCTAAGAAGAGCTAATGGTGCTAACTTCCCCCAACCCGACCCGCTAATTGTCTGACATTAATTCTTCTGCCGTCTTATAGCTATCTGCCCTCTATCTCCTTAACTCACACGCCACCACCCACCGTCTCTCTTAACAGCTCATTTCATTTATCTCCAAGAAGAAGTATTCCTTCCTTACATTAGTCATCACTGCGAATTAGTTCTTCCGAGCCATCAGACGACCTTTATGTCTTTCGCCCTGTCATAAAACGCCGCACATTTCATGACACATCTGGTCCGACATCCATCATGTTTCTGGCCTCGTGGTGCAGCCACCTCCATCACTCATCCAATATCATTATTAGGCCTTCTGAAGAATGATTCTTTGATTACTCAATTTACTACATTTCGAAGGTATTAGAGGAATTTTCATCTATTTTTCCGGGTGTTTCGGTTGGCTCTTCATAACAAAATCCATTTGACGAGAGGAATACTGTGAGGTCAAAATTAGATACCGTGGGAAATCTCTAGTGGTAATGTGGTAGGGATGTCCTCAGGGATGTGTTTCTGGCCATATTCGTCGACCTCCTGCTGAATTTGTGCGGACAAGAAAATGAGACATTTGCCTTTTTCGACGAACACGGAGTCCTATTGCTAGGAATGACAGAGATAGAAAGAGAAAGAACCAGAGCATTCGAGATCATTGAAGACTGGAGTAAAACCATGAAGTTATAGCTCTCTCCGCTCTCGTTGTAGACCTCTTCATAGCACAATTTTTCACGGGGAACGGCGATTTCGGAACTGCATGGTTTCAAACTCAAATCCTCCCCAAGCTGTATGTGCGGGAGTCAGGAGACAGTCTATGTTTTCTAAAATTGTCCACTATACACCATCCTCCCCATAAGATGGGAGGCTTGGCGTAGATGGGCCGCCTACAGAGTTGGAAGAAAGGAGATGGCAGAAATACCTGGAGTCTGGTCGTATGATCCAGGTAGTGATAACAGAACACGTGGAGCAATCCTGAATGGGCTCAGAGATGCACTACTTGAGTCATGGCAAGAAGAGTGGGACGTTGCCGAAACAGGACGACTACCACACAGGATAATGCCAAGCGTACGAGACAGATTGGATTGGAGATGGATCAATCCCACCCACCATCTGACACAATTAGTGTTAGGACATGGGGAGTTTGCTAGTAAGCTAGCACAATTCCGACTGATGGAAAATCACCCATGTGAGTGTGGGCATCCAGAAGAAACGGCTGAGCACATATCGATTGAGTGCAGACAGTATGACGACCAGAGAGACGAATATGGATTGAAAGAGGTTCCAATAGACAAACTAATTGCTTCTCCGAATATGGTAATGAGTCTACAAACGTTTGCTGATGAGGTAATACCTCTATTACGAGAGCGCCACATTAGATTGAATCGTTGATCTTGCATAGTCAAGAAGACGGAAAAAGGGCAAGTACAGAGAGCCAATAAAAGCCCTTCCCAGTAGGGCGAGGAAGTTCATTGATGAGAACATCCGACTGGGGCAAAAACCGGGTGCCACAGTACTTGTGTAGTGCTTGAGCTGGTTGAAGTCACGACGAAAACCAGTGAACTACATATAGTCTCCCTCCCTTGATTATCCACTACGTGGATGAGAGAAAAGTGGCAGTTGCAGGGCCACATTCCCTGTAACGGGCCTGCGACCGATCTGGCTTCTGGCGCCCGAGATATCCAGTGCACTGGCGAATTGAAGGCGCAAAATCGGTACCACGGGCGGGGGGAGCCCTAGGCTACCGACACATAGACTCTGTCACAGTGTCACCTGCCTACCCCCCGCGAGCGGTTGGCTTCGTGGTGGTCGTGGTTGTAGACCCAGACTGGATGGCTAAGCCTGAAAGTCGAGGGGAGGTGCTTCCATGGTAGACTAGTCTCCCAAGGTAGTGCCGGCATGTGAGTTATGTGGTACGCCAATAAGTCGGGTACCAACCCGCTTAGTTGGAAGGGTGAGCTAGAACACCCAGCTCGACCTGTAGTGCATTGCAAACAGGTACTCACACCTATGCGTGTGAGGCCCCTGACTGTGGGTGTAACAGTCTCCCACGGTATTTAACCAGGGATTTTCCACTCTGCTTGCAGAATGGGAGGGAGGACGTAAGCACTGTGTGCTGGGACACTCCCTTATAAATCAACCTTGAGATAAATTTATCCCAAGGGGGGAACAAGATTCGTTGTCCGCTATACACCAAAGCAAGAAGGCGATAGCTAGCCATACTAGCAACTGCAAACAGGAAAATTTCCAGCAGATATACCAATATTCCGAGGAACTGTTAAGTATGTATACAATGCAATGCTGTTAAAAAGAGATAGCATGTAGGAGTGCAGTCAAGATGACGATCGTCAGACAATAAGATGAAATTCAGCAAAAGCCCTAATACAGCCGAAAGACTAGGCACAGGGTTGACACACTGGGAACCTGACGATCGTACCAGCTAAGTTATGAAGATTTCAAATGATCGGGAATCGTCACAATCCGTACACAGCCAGCAGCAAAGAGGGGAATTTTGGACTAGTACAATTTTGTTGCCGAAGGATATGATAAAGAACACATTTCAAAAAGAATCAGTCAGATTGGTACCAGAATAAAGAAATTCAAGGTGTTCAGACGTACAAAAAAAAAAAAAAAAAAATCGTCGTATCGCGACACACCGAAAAGAGAGACCTCCTCCGTCGTGCGCCTAACGGCGCTTTGAAGTCAGTTAAAAATCATCCGTTACTTCACTATTTTTAAGACCTAAATAAGTAGGCTCTCTTTAAAAAAACAATATTATAGTGATGGTTTTGAGGTAGTTACAAGCGATCAATTATTTGTTGGTTTCTTTACTCAACAGTGTTTCTATGTGATTTTTGGCTTCCCTGCTTGGTAGTTTCTTGGAGGATTATTCCAAAGCCAAAACTGACCTCTCTTGGTCAAACGTGTGCACAAACCGTCGCCATATCTGCAGGTTGATATTCTCCACCTGAGTTTTCACCCATAAATTTTCATTGGTGATCACTCCAGACTGGCTGTGTTTCAGGCCACTTGACATCGAGTAGTCCTCAATTTTGGTTCCCCCAAGGATTCCTTATTCTATTAGAGACCAAAATGGGAACCCCACAGTTGGAAATTGGAGTTCGTCATTGATTGGTGCAAAGCCCTTCTAAGTGCAACAGAATAAATATCATCAAGAGAGCAATCGCTTCATATCCATAAGCTTTGAGCGGTGTTGGACAAGTGAGGATAACTCCCCCAGATCATAATAGACCTGTGCAAATCACCGTTGGGGCTACATTGACATCCATTTCAAAACTCGAGCAACCGCACGTTCCTTGCATCTCTTGAATATACGAAATGAGAAGCACAGTGAAATGCTAATTCTGAATGATCCATACTTACCCCGCTTGGTTGATCACATACCAATTCATCATTCTAATCCTCTTATATATAATAATATTAATTCGTAGATACTCTCTCATTCGTGGTTCCATTCGATAGTCAAGCTTTACGAATTCCATGGAACTGGCTCCCCCAAATCGCATGATTTCTCGTAGAGTAGTTCCCCGAATAAGAACCTCTCTTCAGTGGCTGGAAAGAGACAATGGCTCCAATATTGGTCTTCTTCCGACCCCGATAGTGGATTAGTGAGAACAAATGGTCCCGCTCTCTCACGATTATTCAAAATCCTCACCCACAATGAGAAATGCGACACTCAAAAATTTTGTAACAGGTTGTCTACGTCATAGAATTTGGCAGCTTGCAATTTGTGAAACACACTGTTATGGTTGAAGAAACTGCTATCATGCATATCCTAATGGTGACTTAGGATGACTTTCCTGTAGCTGCTTCAGAATAGCATCTCCTTTCCTAAGAAAATTAATGCAGTCATCAGCCTAATTCACTTATACTGTAGATCAGGTATCTCTTCTATCCAAAATACCAACTGATTTTTTTTTCTTGCTCGATACCGAAGTTTCATTATTGAAAATAATAAACCAACAACGCTGCAAATTATTACTCAAGAAGATAAGATAAGAAGGGGACAAACAAAGAAATGGATAATAGTGCTCTCATTTTGAGAAGGAGTGTATAATATTCATATAATAGTATAGTAAAGCTGCTTTTGGAATTCCGGGTCCCGTTCGACAGCCAAGCTGCACAAATTCAGTGAGATTCCTTTCCCGAATCCAATCGAATAATTCGTAGTAGAATAGTTAACTAGTTTCACCGCGAGAGACAAGAAGGAGACAATGGGTCCAATATTGGTTCTTCCCACCACGTTCATAGAGTATTAGCGGGAACAAACGGTCCCTTCCTGACCTACCAATTCAACATCCTCACCCGCCCGGAGAAACGCGAAACTTGTACGTTCTGTAGAAGTTAGGAATGTACTCCCACCAGACTGATCCTCGACATTAGGAGAGAAACTCAACAAAAACGGTGGGAAAACCTCAAAACACCCGCAGTCACCCCCGCACTCCCCGAATACCGCAATTCCGGTCCGAAACGTAATTTGTAAAGTTGCGTCAAGGGCATGACAAATTACACTTGATGGGATTCACTGAACGAGTTTTCCTCCCATTCATTTCTCCCTCCACTTTTCCCACCTCGGCAGACCTTTTTGGATAGTAAGGATTCCAAGTGATTTACCGCTTGAAAAGGTTTACATTACTCACGGCTATGAGACCATTCGTTATCTACGCGTATCTGTTTTTCTTTTGCGATTTTGCTTTTTGTTTTCAATTTTCAAGGTTTTATTTTTTACAAGATGAATAAAGTTTAGCGCTACTGGGCTGAATATGAATGTTTATCTCAATAAACTCCGAATAAATTGACTGTGAAATCATAAAGCAGAGCCCACAAGGGATTCTGGTCACCAGTGAACGGAATAATTTATTGTGTGTAGAGCAGATTGGTAGTAGAGGCCAGTTTTCCTAGTAAGGTCAGCGTTTCATTCCCCTACACTGCGTCGTGTCATTAACCCTGTATGTTATACAATGTCACGACATATTAAACTTGGTATTGAAGAGGTCAATTGAACCCCCTGTACACTAACATTGCGTCATCAATAAGAGAGCAGTTCGCAAACTTCATCCAGCAAGTGAGGAATTGGGAGCCAGTTTCACCTAAATGTGATACCTATTGAGAAAGGTCAGAGACTTGTTGGGAGTGGCCATTACACATGAAATGAAATTCATAATGGAAGTTCAAAAACCAAAACCATTCAATTCCTGAAAAATAAATTAGAGAGAGACTAATACTTGTTAAAAGGCTGTTGGAGCTTCAGTTGGAACCATAAGATCAAGATGCTCAGAATTGTAATTCAACAAGTCAAGTTTGAGCTCTGGCTATGTAGCTGATCATTGGCTACTGACATCTTTATGTCTTTTGGACAGACGGGCTTCACCGTCCCGTTGCATTTTAATATTAATCTTTAAATGCAGTCGCTAAAAATTATTCAGATTTAATTTATGCATCAATTTAATAAGAATAAAAACCTGCATTTTCCCTTAATGGGGCTGGGTAAGAGGCGTTAGTGGCAACGGGAGAAGAGGGAAGGTCACTGATAACTGTGATGAGAGGTCATGGCGAAGTTCAAACGAGAAATACGAGTAAGTCCTCATTAATCTGCTTAAGTACATGAAAATAATAAATTGTTGAGGTTTTTTTGCAATCGAGACTACCATGACTTTTTCACTTTTCAAGGTTAGAAAAATATTGTATTACCCAAAATCAAACTTAAATTCTCTATTATTCTTTATATTCCCCAAACTCGAGAAAAATATGTAAATGTGTATTCTCCAAAATCAAATTTTTACTCGTGTTTTACGTTTTAGATCATATTGAACAGTTTGAATGCCATATCTGTCAGTAACTTAGGTCTGTGTGTCCTCAAATCCTTGGTTCGGGAAAAAATATTTCTTGTATTTGCCGACTACGATGAAATTTTCAGGGATTGTGAAGGTTGGCGTGTTCAAGGTTCATTCAAGGTGAGCAACATCAGGAGTGGGATTAGAACACATAATATTGAACATTTCTTTGTTCATCGATTTCGTCGATAGAGCCTAAACAGGTAAATGACGCGCCAGCATCGTTGGAATCCCAGTGTTATTTGTAGGAGATTCAAGCGATCTGATTGGCTGGGGGAACCTGCATTTTGATCAGACCCACCATTACTTCCTCAGCGGGCACATTTTTTGGAGGGATAATAAAATACCTAATAATTGTTTATGGAAAATCTGTGTCATAGAAATATTGCGTAACAGAAGTTTACTCGTGTTTTCACGACGCTAACGATGGAATTCAACTCAAAATAGATTCCTCCTGAAATTCCTTCTGAAACAATTCTCTCAGCATCAAAACCTGAAAGCCTCGTCATCCACACCGGCTGTCCCTCTAATTGGAACGGAGCCGTCAAAATATTGAACGATCTCTCTTTCGTGTTTTCTTTATCCCCCCAATTGTGACCAGTTCTCCGCCTTTCCAAATGGCAAACGGAAAAAGATGAAAACGGCTGAATGTCGCGCGTTAGATGTTGAAATGGCAAACTCGTTTTCGTTATGAATACTCCCGTCCACGATGATCGATGGTTGAACTCCATTTTTTTTTTTTACTTTTTCAAATGTGCCCGGATCCAAACTTCGGTTTTCTTTTTAGGTGATACAAACTGATCTCTACTCTTTCTCCTCACTCTTGCATGTTTTGTCAGAACACCCTCTTGACGCTATTTTCTTCAGATGTTTATTGTATAAGAAATGAATCGTGTTTATTCATGATATTGAGGTGAGTGAGGATTAGTATGTTATTGAAAGCTGTATAGATAATCTCAATTCTAATCCTGCGTTTTTTAACTGTTCTTTAGATTTGATTTTTCAAAAATATCAATTTTTTGGGCAATTTGGGTTTGCTCCGAATTCCAGCCAGCTCCAACATCTTCATGGATTTAAATGGTCATACAGGCTGATTATTTGGTAAGTTCCTGCGGAAGGCTCATGTAACAGTGCATCTGGAGACATTCAGGCTGGCTGATTGATTTAAAACCTACCAGGCCGAGATATTACCATCTATGAAGAGTCTATGAGTTCATGAGTGACCCCGAGCAGCACCATTCGAGGTCGACCAGGAGAGCTTCGCAACGTCGTAAGAAAGATTGTTGACTGGTCCACGTTCGATGGGTATGATTTTTGACAAGGATGAGTCATATGGGTGTATCATATATTTGTCTGAGACGAACATGTCAGGATTTTTCAGAGAGGGAGGATGGAGAGAAAAAAACCACGCTCAAACGATTGAGCCACCAAACTACGACCAAACAGTCAATCAAACAATGCCCAAACGGCTTGAAAATCACGCTTCCAATATACATCACGTATCTACATCGGTATCTATGAACCTAAAATCTTACTATCTACTTGCCAACCTACAAGATTTACATGATAACTGATGAGTTTCAAGCTTGGCCATTTCAATAAAAATATGAAGTAACGGTAGATTACTTCCTTGGATCCGTCCGAATCTCATTCCAGAGCGTTTCAACATCGACAACAACTAATTATACAATTCGTTCTTCTGAAGGTACGTTACTACTTAAACCAGCGGAGACGTGAGTGAACTATATATTATGTTGGTAGAAATAACGTAAATTATCAGTATTGGTTCTCCTCCATTTGAGTAACCTGATAGTGTGCACAGAACAGCTCACATTAAACTGAGTTTATGAATATTCAGTCGAACACTCTACCAACCTGAGACGAAGGTTTGATACCATGAAACCGACGCTACATAATATATTAGATGAGTACACGGAGCGCGACGGAGTATTTGCATGCATCGAATAATTCATACTGAGAGGAGGAGCACGTTCGCTGCTTGTTGTTGTAGCAGTCACGTACTTGAGCTCTATGTGGTTGGTACTTGAGTTCCTGTCATCTACAAAATTTTCAGCTAAGTATTAAGATTTTCCTGAGTCTCGAGAACGGTTACCACAGAATGATTTAGATGAGTAGGTACCTATCGAACCTACCTATCGAACTGAAACAGAATTGATAGGCAGACTAAACCCACATATGATTATGGAACAATGGAGATCACATAATTTTGGAACAATGTATTCTTCTTTTCTAAACAACTCCAAACAGGGTGGCTTCAACTGGAAAAGTCCGGGAAGCATAATCGGACTAAACATAATAGTCGGACATAGTCAGAGAATTTCGTGAAAACAGTCTGAGATATGAGTTCTCTGTATCAAAACCTCTCTTCTTGCATGGGCCTGTGATATCATCTACGAGCAGGTCTACCTAAAAGCACTGTAGGTTGGCGTCTAAATCGCACAATCTAGGTCAGACTTCGACCATCAATTATCTCGAACGAAATCTAAAGAAGGTGAAGCGTAGATGATCAATACACCAGCAGACCTACTTCCCACTCACTCAGTATGATTGCAACGTTGACTGAGGTAGTAAGACGAGAGGAAAAGAGAAACCGAGGAGAGAGTGTTTTGGATCATTACGTTTTCTTCAGAGGTGAAGGATGTTATGCCCTCAAAAACAAGAGGAGTGTTGAGTAGAAAAGTGTGATTGGGCATCCATTAATACTTGCGACTACTACAATAACGGGTTGTTCGTCGTCTGCCCCAAATATTGTACATAGGTTGCTCTGCTATAAATCTATACATATGTGTATGAACATGGAGGCTCATTACAAAGCAAAAAGATATCAATTAAAAAAACATAGTACTTCCACCACCAACCCTCGTATGGATTATAGAACGTGGTAGCAAATCGGTCGTTTATTTATATGATGTATTGAAGATCTGATGTATTGAGTTGCTAACTGCCGATCTCTCGCTTTATACAATTTTTTGAATTAATTTTTTGGACAGGAATTATAGCTCAAAATAAATTAAAAACACCTCGTTGATAGTTTTTTTCATACATAAATATAAATTTAAAAGATTGTTTCAGTGCTGAATGTTTTTGGTTTATTATTTTCTTAGTTTTCTTAGTTTTCGTTTTTATTAGTTTCTTAGCAACACTGGACCGATTTGGTTCAAATTTGGTATATGGGCTCCATTTGGGGTCTAGTTGTGCCGCGAAGCTTTTGGTTGATGTAGGTCACTTCTAAGGGGTGAAAATTAAGGGTTGAAATTTTCAAGAGTGCCCTAGCTCGAAAACTCTCGAAATAAAGGTATCGTTTTTTCACCAATTTTAAATAGTATTGAATTTTTAAAAATTTTTGAGACCACCCGGAGCTCTGTAGGACAAACCGTTCGGTCCCTACGAGTACTTGAAGGTTTTCCTTCGATAAAACAGAATCATGAGTGTGAATCGCAAAAGAGGTCTAATCTCCATTCAAATTTTATCGGACTAAAATGCGATCGCTGTTCATTTCTTCGATTTGTATACAGTTTTGCCTTCTGCGTAACCAGTAATCAAATTTCCATATGAAGCTTTCTATTTTTCCAATCGAGTGTGAAGCGTTTAGTTCTTTCTAATAAACTTGATTGTGAAGGTGTGAAGCCAGTATGGTGTGGTAGGTAGTACCTAGCTGGTAGGTAAAAAAAAGTTGGTAGGTAAAAAAATGTTGGTGGGTAAAAAACGCTGCAAATCATTGCTCAAAGGCTTCTTCACTCTTCAGATCACTGATCAGCTGAGTTAGCTCCGAAGCCATTTTCAATCCTATTGAATGGAAGTGCTCTTCCAGGCGTCTCCAGCATTCGAGGAGATCTTCTTCACTCTTCAGATCAGAGATCAGCTGAGTGAGCTCCGAAGCCATTTTCAATCCTATTGAACGCAGGAAGCTGAAATTTGAGAGGGAAGGTCAAGGGAGAATACTAGGTGGTAGGTGCTATCTATACAGAAGTGTGATCTATACAGAAAATAATAAACCTTTGAGCAATGATTTGCAGCGTTTTTTAATGGTTTGTTCAATATATGCAACTGTATTTTTACGATCTTGGATCTGCTAGAAGCTTTTTTGAGAGGAAATATTTAAGAGATTTATTGGTATAAAAAGTACATAGTAATCAAATTAGTTGTTATAAGAAGGAATTACTAAAGCTTTCGTCTGCTGTTGAAAAATCACTAAATGGTAGTGACGCCAATAATTTTTCAAACTACTAACAAAGCGTTATTTAGGAGGGGAAAATCGTTATTTAATGAAGAGAATAATTTATATTTTATCATAAAAGCAGATGATTAAGGTACAGCGAAAATCTAGGTAATTTCATAATACATCGATATGGATGTTTGAAGAGGAAGCACCTTCCATCATTGATAGAGGCAATTATTGAGGAAGACCAATAATACATAGATTCGAAGCACTAACTACTATGATGGTGGTAATTTTTTAGTCGATTAAAAAACATTAGTCGACAGGAGAAAATTACCTATTCTGAAAGCCGATAATTGAGGCCAATCAAAATTGATGTAGACTTTCAAGCATGATTGAGCAACAGACAATCGCTCACCGCTAATGTTGAAGTTAATCTTAAACGAATCTTCAATTCGCTATTTGTAATCAGACCAGACAGCTCCCTTAGAAGTTGAACGATTAGAATGTAAATTGTGCTGGTTTAAATCTTTCGTTCCTCTCATAAATTATTATCAATCCCGCTTTAATCTTTGATCCATTTTTTTCTTTAATCCCAATCTTTTCCAGTTTTTCATCATCTAAGTCGAAAGTTGTCGTAATTCCACTTCAAATTGTCATGTCTTAATGACCGGTGTCTTAAGACCTTCGACCTCTTTGAGAAAAGTGGTTTGAGAAAAAAAGGAGGAAGCTTTCAGTTTTCTTCCCGCAGAAACACTCCTGGGTTTCCAGGAACCGTTAGAGACCAATTTGAATGTTAATAGAAGGATCTTAGTGAAGGAGAGTTTGATAAGGGAGGAGCATTAAAGGAGTAAAACTCCTTCGCCGACGAAGCATGACTCCTACAGGAAAAACTTGGAAACTTGATGAGAGAAGGCTTCAAGAAAAGTGGTTTGCCAAGTATAGTCTCATAACTAACACTTTAAAACAGAGGATCTCTTAACGATCGCGTTTCTCTGCCGACAAGAACTGACCTACTGAGGAATTCGTCTTAAATAACTAATAATGATAATTTTGTTTGCCGTAAACTCGTACGATGCTGAAAAATTACGGCATCTGTCAAAATATCACATCTTTGTCTTTGAGTTGTTTCTCAACTGAATAATATTCAGTTATACATATTATGTTAGGTATCTTAGTTATTGTTTTGAAAAAAATCTCAATTGTCATCAGTTAAGCCATGTGTTACCGAGTCAACTTGTGATTGATTATCTCTTTAAAACACAAACGGTGGATACAGCTTTCGTACAAGTACGCAACCACGAGAGACATTTTATGTCTTATGTTTAATAAATTGAGAGCTTTCCAATGAGTGGTGAACGATTTTTGTGGGGTGGAAAATGAGGAAGTTAGTTTTCCCTAGGAACGATTGGTTGTACGTGAAAATCATCAGAAATTTCCGCGTAACGCTCTCCGCGTAACGTGACGATTTTTCATTTATGTGCCATAGTAAAGACATAAAATGTCAATAAAAATCATTGAAACCTCAAAATTGCAGAAAATTAGTTCGGTAGAATTTCAACAGTCTAATTCACTCTAACCAAACACATTCAGGGGTGAAAATTACAGTCCTACGTAATGTAAGAGCTGTTGATGATTTGGAGCTCAGAGGAGAGACTTGGGAATGGACCGAATTCCTTAGCAACCAAGATTTGAACTGAATTCGGTTAACAACGTAGAGAGCTGATAATGAAAGGCAAGGACGATTCCTCTTTTCAGATCTGAGGGTTTAGAGGAGAATAGTATTGTACATATTATTGTATATGAATGAATATAATACTTAGTGGCACATCCCAAGTAGAAGTGCCCGCTTTTTCCTTAAGGTCCTCCACTGCGTAACTTGGATAGTCAATTCTAGCAAGAAATCGTCTATATTGCTCTGAAGAGGAACCGAAAAAGCTGACCTTCAGGTCCCTGCAGTTGCAACAAGTCAGAGTTATCAAACTAATGAGTCTCAGGAGGAGCTCTTCAATGGTTGATTAGAAGGAAAGAAAAGCTCAAAAAAAAAATACGGAAGCATTTGATAGTAAGTGATTTTGACAGTAAGAGAGTAAGATTGAGAGTATTTGATAGTAAGAGGCTTGTTATAGACCAAGCTTAAACAGGGCAATGCTGTTTTTACTACGAGTGAAGTGCACTATGTGTCCACCATTGACTTTTAGAAGGAGGCTTCAACATCATTATCCAACTCTTTAAATGGATATGCATTCAACATCATAGTTAACCACTGTGCACCTCACTTCAGAGTACCCAAAGTGGACGTCAATTTCCGGAGCAATATGGACCCCAGCAAGCTGTCCTGTGACATTCTTGTACCACTAGAGCTCCATGAACACTTAGTGCATTCTCTTCGAAAAATTCGCTCAAACACATGCTGCGTGACTCGGAGTTGGTTCATGGTAAATTATGGCGAAACATTACCGACAGCCGATCACAAGGCTCACAGCGTAAAAACTTCTTTTTGACAATTATCAAATTTATAAATTGCACACCCATCACTGGTAAACATGAAATGACTAATTTCGAAATGAAATTATACAAGAAATCCAAATGCGGGGCGTTATTAGCTAGGAGGCTGAATTCCAATGTTCTGATGAACGCTATGCATACCTATGAGAAAAGTAGATGGGTGGGATGTGGTCTCCAAACCTTACGCTGCAGCTCCAAACCGAACGTGACCCGCATGCAGGATGAACCCTGCAATCCACATACGGTTCCTCTCTCCAGAAACCTCTATTAGCTGGATCGCCAATTTCTGCTAGCGCTCTTCGAAATCCAATAAGGAGGAGACGGGTTGTGTTGGTTGGGAAATGAGAGCCTTTTACATCGCACCTACTTTCTAAGAGGTGGCATGCCAAGAACCCTAATTTCGAACCCGTCAATAGATGTCCTATCTCTGAAGAAATGAACCATTTTTGGAGTAATTCAAAGGATGTATTAGAGCCCCTGTTATTTATTATAACGTTTTAAGCCTAACTGGTCTGCCATACTGTACGAGTTGATTCTACAGCTTGTTTGCAACAAAAAATGTCTCCTGGCAATTTTTTCAAAAACGCTTCGTTTTCGAGTTATTTTACTTTTGAACTTTTTTTCGTGATTTTGACCTTAGGTCATTAAGTCGTTCATAACTCCTTCAATTGGCTGTGATAACTACAATTTGAGGATACAGTTGGAAAGAGCACTAAATTTCCTATCGGATAATCCCTTAACTTTTTTTTCGGGTCAAGGTTTAAGACAAGAAAAATCTCTCGGAAAAGAAAATTTTACGTAATTTGGAAAACCTCGAATTTTAACTACGGGAACCAATATTTTTTCAAGATGCAAGAACAGCAAAAACTGCGCCAAAATCTCAGATTCTCAATGGTATAATCAAAAATTATTTTAGAACCAAATTAAGGAGAGAAATTTGTGTTTGAACGCGGAAAAACGTGCATTTTTTCAATGAAAAAATTACTGCATTAATTACTGCAGCGCCCGCCCACCCACACTTCCATCGTCCGTGCCCTCAGTTCGTCTAGGCGGAGCGCTGAACTCGTTGAAAAAATGCACGTTTTTCCGCGTTCAAACACAAATTTCTCCCCTAAATTTGGTTGTAAAATAGTTTAAAATTATACCATTGAAAAGCTGAGATGTTGCCGCAAGTTTTACTCTTCTTGCATCTTGAAAAAATATTGGTTCTCGTAGTTAAATTTGAGATTGAAAAAATTCGAGGTTTCCCAAATTACGTAAAATTATCTTTTCAGATGGCTTTTTCATGTCTTAAACCTTGACTCAAAAAAAAGTAAGGGACCTATCCGATAGGAAATTTGATGCTCTTTCCAACGATATCCTCAAATTATAATTATCACAGCCAATTAAAGGAGTTATGACCGACTTAATGATTTAATGACTGATTTAATGATTTCCTATCCGATAGGAAATTTGATGCTCTTTCCAACGATATCCTCAAATTATAATTATCACAGCCAATTAAAGGAGTTATGACCGACTTAATGATTTAATGACAAACGGTCAAAATCACGAGAAAAAAAAATTTTAAACTTAGAATGACTCGAAATCGGAGCCTTTTAAAAAATATTGCTACGAGGTTTTCTGTTGCAAACTAGTTGTAGCATCGACTCGTACAGTATGGCAGACCAGTTAGGCTTACACCCTGTATATATAAATTGATTTGTTCATCATCTAACTACACTTTTTACGATTCTCCCGAACTAACAACTAGCGAAGGTCCATCCTACTAATCCTCACAGTAGTTCACACCACGGGCCTACTTTCTGTGGAATGTTTGATTTCCATAATACGTGATTGAACATGGTTGTTCCAATGCCAAGTTGCGCTATGCCAAGAACCTTCACTTGGGTCCCTCGTAGCTCTGACAATGGATTGATTTGGTGTAATTTAAGGAGATAAGCCCATCCTATACCTTACAAACTGATTCATTTGCTCATAACACGCTTTATTATCATAATCGTGAGCTTGAATGGTCTTCTTTGGTTCTGTGTAGGTATTTATTCTACAGATTCCAACTGCAGTCCTAACTGTCATAACTTCTGCTGTGGTAGCTTTCTTTAAAATGTTCTCAACATGTTCAAGGATTGCTCAGGCTTGATTCCAGATGGCTCACAAACTAACAAATCGAATCGACACTACTGGGAAGATATGCAGGTTGTTAGGTTGGTTTGTTGATTGGTGATGGTTTCGGTTTATCATTTTCAATAATGAACCTTTGAAATCAAGCAAGAACAAAATGTTTAGCACCTGGTGTACATAAGCAAAATACAAATTTAAATATCCCACTGTTCATTTCTGGCACTATTTGCTGGTGACATGATCTTGACTGTCACCAGGATGGGGAACGTGGCCGAGGGATTCCTGCAGGAGGACAAAAGTCAAACTGAAGTAATGCCTGAAAAAATCACCAAATTCGGGCTAATATTACGAATATTTTCCCTCGATTTATCCTTTAGCAAGGAAACGACCTCTAAGCTTACAACCACACATCTCGAGAATCTGAGCAAAATTAAGCTTTAACGTTCAGTGAAATCTTAGTTTCAAGAAGTGCAGCTCACACACTCCACCTACAGTCATCGCAATAAAATTCATAAGGGAGTCACTAAGGGACAACCTACACATTCTCTGACAATTTACATAATCCATTTGTTTCAATACTTTTGCCCGATATTTCACAAAAACCAAACCAAGTTCAGAAATTCAAAATAAAATTCGATTTTGGCGATCCACATTTTTTAACCTCTTCAAGAAATCATGAAATTCTCAAGCTAAAAGAAGATGGAAAATTCTGTTCTGAATTAATGGTGGAATTGAGGATACAACGAATCTTCTGTAGACTTGGAGAGTTGGATGTTCATGTTCCTCCAGTAACATCTATCTTGTGGCGAGGACCATCATTCTCTGGAACCCGACGGATTAGGTACCCCCACCTCCTTCCATTCTGCCGGATTTTCACCGCTCCGATTTTAATTGATTGATAACCCGACCATAACCTTCCAGAAACTGAACCTAATTGACTGATAGCCGCCCCTTCCTACCTTACTTCCTTCATCCTCACCGACTTAATTAACCCGGGCTGGCTGGTCGGAATTTTAATGCCTCCCCTACCGCCATCCGAGGAACGATAGAGGGAAGGAATTAAGTTTAAAAATTCAGTCAGACGGGTGCTTTAATGCATTCATTACCCGGATTCCATCCCTCTATTATTAGATCATGGAAATCTAGACGCAGTATCGCCTCATCCTGTAAATGGATTTCGTTTCGCATTAATGCCAAACGAACCGCGGGCCACGTCACGTACCTCGGATGAAACCCAACTTGTGATAGTGTGAGCTAGGAACGTGAAAAAAACATGAATATGAGCTACGAAAAAACGGAAAAAATGAAAAAGGCATTTTTAACATGTTTAATGTTTTAGGGCTGGGGGTCATTCTGTGAATTCCGACACGCAAATCTGCAACGTTTTTTTTTCTTAGTTACCACGGACCGATTTCTTAGTTACCACGTTATATCGGCTCCATTTGGGGTCTAGTTGTGCCAAGATGGTCACTGATCAGCTGAGTGAGCTCCAAGGCCATTTTCTCTCCTGTTGAACGCAGGAAGCTGAAATTTGAGAAGCAGGGTCAATGGAGAATGCTGAAGGCGCCTGAGTGGTCACTGATCAGCTGAGTGATCGGCAATCTAATTTCTCCCTTGCGAGGAAAAACATTAAACATGATTTAATATTTTTCCCTCGCAAGGGAGAAATTGAACAGTTTTTACTTTAAGAATGGAACATGAAAATAAAATATTTGCTTGCATTTCGCAAAATGAATTTTGTCCGTTGCTATGCCTACAAAACCTTGTAACAAGCGTAACTTCTACCACTGTCAACTCATTTTCAAGGTAATTTTCTAGAATTGTGCAAATTGAGTTAGGTAAATACTAATAATAAATTAGTACTTTTTTGCTCTAAGCCTACCGAGGAAGCGGAAGCTTTGTTTTCATTTTTCTAGGTTGAAAAAAAAAGTTCTCCAATTTCGAAATTTCCACTCGCGTCTTACGTTTCAGACCTTTCGAAACAATTTTGGTTTCGTGTCTGTCTGTCATGAAATCCTTGCCACAGCCATAACTTTTACAATTCTCGTCCGATTTCGAAGAAATTTTCAGGGATTGTGCGGGTTGGCATGTGGACGGTCCCCTTTGAAAACCATCACCCCCGGACTGATAGTAGCCGCTGCGCATGCGCAAACGTGAATTCATGTAACAGCCATAACTTCCACATTTTTCATCCGATTTCGATGAAATTTTCAGGGATTATGCAGATTAGGTTAGACGGTCCCCAATGAAAATCAAGGCCTTAAAATTGACAGTAGCCTCTCCGCATGCTCAAACGTCAAATCCTCGTAACAGCCATAACACTTACATTTTTCATCCGAATTTGATCGGGTTTTATCGTTTAGATGGTCCCCTATGAAAATCATCTCCCCCAGACTAATAGTAGTTGCTGCGCATGCGCAAACGTGAATTCCTTGTAACAGCCATTACTTCTACATTTTTCATCCGATTTCGACGAAATTTCCCAGGATTGTTCAGATTAGCGAGTAGATGGTAGATGGGACCTATGAGGGTAGTTGAAGGTACTTAGAGAATGTTTTGAGATTAACTACTATGCATCGAATCATCTATACAATCAGGTTATGGATACGAGAAAGCTATGTGCCACACCCACTTGGCGGACTTTTTTCCATTTTTCTATTTAATTTTATAATTTTTAATTTTTTTTTTCTTTTTTTTTACTGCGAATGTACGAGTTTAGTTTACTAAAGTGAGGAATCACCAGTGATGATTGTGAAAATATTATTTATTCAAGACAAATTATTCCGAAGTGAGAAAAAACATGGTTTACTAAAATAGGTATAATAACCACTAATTTAACGCTTAGAGTTAAGTTAAAATTTCATGTATTCTGGGTTTCGAATCATCTTGAACTGGACTATGGATCAATTCTTGTAATCAAATCCTTGGTTCAGGTAAAACGATTGTGTTGGAAAGCCACTCGGCCGACTGTTATGAATTTCATCCCAGTTTAACTGGCGATGATGTGCGTAAATTTACGAGTGAGTACCCACCATTCCCCGGTTATTGCAACAACCGCCTACTCCACGGGAAAATGGAATTAGAAGGCAGGAGTGCACGACTTCATTTATTTAGGCAACGAGGCAGTCTTTGTTAAGTGCCACGGTGAATATTAGAGAGAGAGGTAGTTATATGTGGAGTTGAGGAGGAAGGGAGATCGAGAGGGAAGGAGGGCATGAGAGCCGGAAGCAAACAACACCACTCAACTAGGTATTTTCTCCAGTTCAATTTTGCAAACGTTTCCGTTTTAATTTCGTCCTTAGGTACCGGAAGGTTTTTCAGTAGGTCCTAAGAAGAAGTAGAGGAGGGGAGCATCTTAACGATTCAAATTTACTCGAGCTGTTTCTGTGAAGTTTCTCATTCAGTATTTACGAAACGATGATAAATGGGTTTGAACAAGTCCTGCCGCGCCTTATTGCATTTTTTAGGCTCAACCGAAGCTTCATTGCCTCATCGGTTCATATCTCAGAGGGCATAAAATTCAGGGAAACTTCCTGAGAAGATGCACGACGCCACCTTATGTACAATTCAAATAGGTCAATTCAACTTAAAACTGGAAACTCCTACCCTCACCATACCAATCTCTACAAGAAAAAGGCAACATCTCCATTATTGAAATTTTTTTAAAGTATAGATTTCCTAAATTTGTATTTGAGACGTCTTGAAGAAGTCAACAATGACTAGAATATTTCCATTTTCTTCAGGACCACCTCTGATATTATATTGCCTGATATCAGTAGAGATATTTAATATGGCCATGGATATGAAACTGTCTACCTACCATCAGTTAGTATCTCGTTTTCACAGTATCTACTGAACGATAGGTAGGTATATTTATGTTTTTGATTTGATGTAATATAGAGATAGAGTGTGATGAATATAAAGTGAAAGAGATGTGATCACGATGTGGAAACACTGTTAGCTCGTTTTTTCATCAAAGCCTTCAATTCAAAACACCTGCTTGAATATGTACATCCTATGGTGGTGGAAGGTGGGTCACTCTTGTAGACCTCTGAAAGCAACGACGGTAAAGATAGATCAGGTAGGACGTCATCGATAAAGCCATCACAGCAGCAGAGCCTCAAAGTGATCGTGAAGAAAGCATATCAGCTGAAATAATAGGGAAACCTATTCAGAAGCGATCAAGTGAAAGGCACTGTTCCTGCGGATAACTCTCTAGACGGTCCCATAAGAATTTCATTACGAACTAATAGTACCATCCGCGCACGTAGAACAAAAAACTTATGAGAAATCTCCGATAAAAAAGTTGAAAGGAGACCACCCGTTGGTTTTAACTTTCGAAAACAACGATGTCATCATTGATTCTCAAACTTTATAGATTCAAATTTTTAATAAGTTGCTTTTCCCCCAAAACAACTTTCGGGAGCAGTAGTAACCTGCTGACTCCCTACATAAAACTGAAGAGACGCTACCCAAACTGGCCAAAGTTTTCAGTAAAATAAACATTTGGTGAGGCATTCAAACGCAAAACTTCAATACTTGTATTTGGAAATAATATTCTATCCTCTAGGTTTGCGATACAATGACTCTTTTATGAATTAAAATCCAGCATCTCATGTAAGGAAAATAACAAAAGAATATGATATAATATTCATTTGTTATTATAGTTATTATTATTATATTACTATAACTATATTATAGTTATTATTAATAAACAGCTATTACCATCTAGCTAATGTGGATGGTACCTTCCTATTAGGTAGTGGGTTAGGTATTGGAGTTAGGTATTGGTAATGGTACTCATATAATATATGGTAGTCATATAATGGTATTCATATAATATAATATATACATAATATGTATATATTATATTACATAGTATATACATAGTATATTATAGTATAGTATAGTATAGTATATTATAGTATATACATAATATTATTATGTATGGTCAAAAGAGATGTACAAGGTCATCCGGCTTCACAATCTTTGATAGAAAGAAACGAGAAGCTTGGGAAGCAACCGACGCTAAAATAATATGAAACATATTGTTTAGTAATGCATGCATTCCAGGGGACGTCCCATTGGATAAGCATTAGATCAGTTTAACCAGTTGGTAAGCGATAAAACTGTTTCACTCGATGTAATTTGGTTTATTACTTTAGGCAAGAAATAGTGACACCCCCCCCCCCTCACCATTATCTACCAAAACATTTCTAGTGGCGTGGGAGCCTCGAATCTGAAGAGCATTTTAAAATCCATGATCTACGATACCCAACATGCGAATTCGAGTTCACCCCCCCCCCCCCCACCAGCACCAATGGTGCCAGTCTGGCACCAAAGTGGAAATACGTCGTAACGTTGAACTTTCATCTATTAGTTTTAGTAGGCGGTCCGTCGAGGTTCACATCCGTATTCAAGGTGAAACACACACAAAAAAAGTCCATTCATGCAGCATGAATTAATGAGCGAATTTTCAAAGAAATCATTCAGTTTAAGGTGTGGTTATGAAAAGGACCAATGGTGTTGCAATTTGTTGTAGAAAGTTTTTTTTTCGATTCTTGGTTTATATATATGTATATATATATTTTTTTTTTACATACTTTTACACCAATAATCGACGTCCCGGAAGACGTGAAATCACTGGGCTGAAAGCTGAATCTGGGAGCCCGAGAAGCGTTCTGATTAGGGAAGCTCCAGGACGTAGTTAAAGATGAGTGCGACAGATCGCGTTCATGATCGTATGTTCCCAACCTCATCACAAGCCACCTTTTGTTTATCACACATTTTTCTCCTTGATGCGTTACCGGCCGCATCTAAGTAATTAATTTGATAACATTTAGTTTTATTCGCGATATGTACGAAAAAATCGTGCGATTTTCAATAATACACTGGGTTTTAAACGTTTCTATCGGTGGCAGTTGTCGATTAAATATTTGAACGAGGACTTTTTTTTTTTTTTTTTTTTTCCCCAACACATATGATTTTTGGAAAAACTTCAGGGATCGTTTCAGAATGTTCCAAAACGGATTTCAGTGTGAAAATTTTTCGAAAAAGTCAATTCTAAAAATTTTGAGGCCATTGCAATAGCTTCATTTTCCTTGAAAATTCGCTAATAACACGCTGCAAATTATTGCTGGGTATGCTTTGAAGATCTTAGGAGTCCATATTCATGTTCTAGTCGTCTCTACGAACTCATAGAGTACCCACACGGCTACTGCATTTCTGGTTACAACAAATATACGCACGTATTCATTATATATATATATAGCTACAAACTTTTCTTAATTTTGGACAATTTTCATTTTTGAAAAAAGCATTCATATCAGAAATTTTGTGCTGAATCCGAATATACCATAAATTACCATGATTTTCAATGTAAAAACCACAAAAAACGGGAAAAACCCTTTTTTTGAGTTTTTTTGAATTTTGGACCACTTTGGATTGTCCAAAATTGCTGGTTAACGAACTTGACCTATGGTTTGTTGTTACAAACATTTTAGCAAAAACTAAAAAAAAATTTTTAAACAATTACTCAAGTTATCGTCCGGAATGACACATATATATAAATCATCTCATGAGTCTACCCTTGAAACCCTCTGAATCAACACCGACACTTCCCAGACCTGCTGAATCGACACCGACGCTTCCTGGAAACCACACCGTGGGAAAGCAAGCTCCCTGACAAACCCGCTGACGCTCATCCTGAGGGAAACCTATAAGTAAACCCGCAGCCCAGGAATCTCCACTCTTTTGTTCGCAGCCAAGTCCACGACCCGTTATCCTTGTTAGCTCATATCATTTGTAATAACTTGTGTTCAAGTCAATAAACTTTTTTAAAAAGTAAGACCCTCGTATTCACGACGTCTTTTATATATATATACATATGATTTTTGGAAAAACTTCAGGGATCGTTTCAGAAAATTCCAAAACGGATTTCAGTGTGAAAATTTTTCGAAAAAGTCGATTCTAAAAATTTTGAGGCCATTGCAATAGCTTCATTTTCCTTGAAAATTCGCTAATAACACGCTGCAAATTATTGCTGGGTATGCTTTGAAGATCTTAGGAGTCCATATTCATGTTCTAGTCGTCTCTACGAACTCATAGAGTACCCACACGGCTACTGCATTTCTGGTTACAACAAATATACGCACGTATTCATTATATATATATATATAGCTACAAACTTTTCTTAATTTTGGACAATTTTCATTTTTGAAAAAAGCATTCATATCAGAAATTTTGTGCTGAATCCGAATATACCATAAATTACCATGATTTTCAATGTAAAAACCACAAAAAACGGGAAAAACCCTTTTTTTTTAGTTTTTTTGAATTTTGGACCACTTTGGATTGTCCAAAATTGCTGGTTAACGAACTTGACCTATGGTTTGTTGTTACAAACATTTTAGCAAAAACTAAAAAAAAAATTTTAAACAATTACTCAAGTTATCGTCCGGAATGACACATATATATATATATATATATACATATGATTTTTGGAAAAACTTCAGGGATCGTTTCAGAATGTTCCAAAACGGATTTCAGTGTGAAAATTTTTCGAAAAAGTCGATTCTAAAAATTTTGAGGCCATTGCAATAGCTTCATTTTCCTTGAAAATTCGCTAATAACACGCTGCAAATTATTGCTGGGTATGCTTTGAAGATCTTAGGAGTCCATATTCATGTTCTAGTCGTCTCTACGAACTCATAGAGTACCCACACGGCTACTGCATTTCTGGTTACAACAAATATACGCACGTATTCATTATATATATATATAGCTACAAACTTTTCTTAATTTTGGACAATTTTCATTTTTGAAAAAAGCATTCATATCAGAAATTTTGTGCTGAATCCGAATATACCATAAATTACCATGATTTTCAATGTAAAAACCACAAAAAACGGGAAAAACCCTTTTTTTTTGAGTTTTTTTGAATTTTGGACCACTTTGGATTGTCCAAAATTGCTGGTTAACGAACTTGACCTATGGTTTGTTGTTACAAACATTTTAGCAAAAACTAAAAAAAAATTTTTAAACAATTACTCAAGTTATCGTCCGGAATGACACATATATATATATATACATATGATTTTTGGAAAAACTTCAGGGATCGTTTCAGAATGTTCCAAAACGGATTTCAGTGTGAAAATTTTTCGAAAAAGTCGATTCTAAAAATTTTGAGGCCATTGCAATAGCTTCATTTTCCTTGAAAATTCGCTAATAACACGCTGCAAATTATTGCTGGGTATGCTTTGAAGATCTTAGGAGTCCATATTCATGTTCTAGTCGTCTCTACGAACTCATAGAGTACCCACACGGCTACTGCATTTCTGGTTACAACAAATATACGCACGTATTCATTATATATATATATAGCTACAAACTTTTCTTAATTTTGGACAATTTTCATTTTTGAAAAAAGCATTCATATCAGAAATTTTGTGCTGAATCCGAATATACCATAAATTACCATGATTTTCAATGTAAAAACCACAAAAAACGGGAAAAACCCTTTTTTTTGAGTTTTTTTGAATTTTGGACCACTTTGGATTGTCCAAAATTGCTGGTTAACGAACTTGACCTATGGTTTGTTATTACAAACATTTTAGCAAAAACTAAAAAAAAATTTTTAAACAATTACTCAAGTTATCGTCCGGAATGACACATATATATATATATACATATGATTTTTGGAAAAACTTCAGGGATCGTTTCAGAATGTTCCAAAACGGATTTCAGTGTGAAAATTTTTCGAAAAAGTCGATTCTAAAAATTTTGAGGCCATTGCAATAGCTTCATTTTCCTTGAAAATTCGCTAAAAATAAATAAATAAAAAATAACACGAAATATGCGGTTTACGGTGTTCTGGCACCATGGTGGCACCATTATTAGTACCATGGTGGCACATAAAATAATTCACGAAAATCCGGAAATATAATGAGAATTTTTCCTCAATTTCAAAGGTTGGGTACAATTAGAAAGCAGTAAAGGAACCGAAATATTGAAAAATCGGATGTTTTGTGAATATTATCCCCCACTTGCCCCCTCCCCTTACGAATTTTGGTGCTCGGGTGAAATTATGTACAACTCGGAAGTCATATGAGTCAAACAAAAAAAGAAACACAAATCGGTTGGAAATTGAGGCCTGGGCAGAGTTTACAAGATTACGCCCGCAAACGCACGTTTTTTAAGCATTAACCCCCCCTTTCCCCCACTTAAAAAGCAAAATTCAAAATTCCGGCGCCGTAGTGCACAACTAGATAGTTTTACACGACGATGAAAAAAAGAACCAGGAAAATCGGTTGAGTACTAAGGCCTGTGCAGACGACACAAGATTCTGTTACACACACACACACACACAGACAGGTTTTTTTCGCGGAATTGGATTCAGAATGGTCTAAAACGGATTACTGTGTGGTTATTTTTTTTTCTGTTGAGTGTTGTCCAACTTCACCCCAGATCGATCGCATAAGGACGCCCAAGTCTTACTGTGGGACGTCCTAAAAATGAAGAAGATAGAGAGGCTTTTGGGTCATTACTCTTTGGTTGCACAAATAACGTTTATATCATGGAAAAAATCACTCTACTTGGACTCTTAATAGTGAAAAATGAAAGAAAGTTGATGAAAAAATTATTTTTCTTGAGAAAATTGGATGATATTGATAGTTTGTGACACGAAAGTATCGATACTCGATATTTTAAAACATCGATACTCATGCGAAACGATACTTGGGATATCGATACTCAGATACGATACAGTATCGTTACAAAATATCGATACTTTTATAACGATACCCAACCCTGGTACTCCGACCGGGATTGAAATAAATTGATGAGTAACGATTTTTAGTCGAGTTTAATACGAGCCACGCATGGATAGTGATGGCAACAACATATCGATATTTTTGAAATATCGATATTTTGCTTCCGATATATCGATATATCGCCATCGAAAAATCGTGCTACGATATATCGGGAATATCGATATTTTTTAACCGATATATCGCCCTAGTAGATAATGGGTTCGTTCGTAGTGCAGTTTTAGAACTTGTCCAGAACTGGGGGAGTTCTGAAAAATGGCCGCCCAGAATTTCGAACTGTGTTCTCGGATTTTCTACACTGCGAACGCTTCCATGAATCGGAACTGCTGTACCTAATCTGTTATCGCCTAACCTTCTCCTTCATTGTGATAAAACGCTGCAAATTATTACACAGTGGTTTATTTTTTTCTATAATAGATCACTCGCTTGCAACGAAGACAGCTGACATGAATCTCATTTCGAAGAAATAAACATTCTGATTTATTTAAAGTTCAACCTTCCTCATATGG
Organism: Apolygus lucorum; assembly: GCA_009739505.2. Classification (NCBI taxonomy): domain Eukaryota; kingdom Metazoa; phylum Arthropoda; class Insecta; order Hemiptera; family Miridae; genus Apolygus; species Apolygus lucorum. The sequence continues at coordinate 28,226,488 of CM019179.2, read as the reverse complement.
ACCAAACTGTTGATCCTACAAAACTATGGGTGGTCTCATTCCATCCTAAAAATTCAATTTTATTTAATATAAAGTATAAAATATTAAATATAATAATATTATATTTAATATATTATATTAATAGGTAGGTAGGTACTTAACAGATATACAATATTAAATATTTAAAAAAATTTGTGGAAGAACAATTATTAAGTATTACTTAAATTTAATTCTATTTTATATTAAATAGGTACTAAATAAAATAAAATTTTGTGGAAAAACAATACGTTTACATCGGCAGTTTTCAAACAAGAAGGACAAATGGTACCTACCTAAAGACATACGGAAAAATTTATTTTTATTTATTTAAATTTATTTACTGTACGTACTTACCTTGAAACCTAAACCATCAAATTTTGAAGGAGGGGTGTAATTTTTTTCTTGTTCTATTCCAAAGGGTATTTTTAAAATAATAAACCAAAATCAATTCGGAGTTATTTGCTATGAATGAATCTGAAAAAAAACTGGCTTTTTACCAAAATTAAAATAAGAAAGGTAGTTACTACTTTTTTTGGTTTTAATTCATTTTTGAGAAATGGAATAAATTATTTATTTTGAATTGTTGTATCTCCGTTATTTATCCCAACTACAGAGCTTAGGTTGATGTCAAACAGTAGCAAATTTAATCTACATCAAAAAGTTACTTGGCATAAATTATTGAAATCATAATAAAAACAAATAATATAATAGTTTTAAAAAACCGACAAAAGTGGAACAATTTAATGGTTTTCAGCGCACTTCGTCAGTAACAGAGGGTTTTAACGTTGCAAATACGTACTATAAAAATTCAAAAAATGCCTGATGAGCCACGTACCCGCCTCTTATTAAAGTTTCTTGAAACCCTCACCAGAGAGCTCCTTTGTAGGTGTCCGGAGTTCTGATAACGAGTTCGAGAAAAAATCCGGAACGCCAGAACCGAGTTCCGAACTAGTCCGGAACTGTGTCCGAAAGTCACTGCGAACAGCGAACTCAGTTCCAGAACTCGGGATTCGTGCACTGCGAACGCGTAAAGCCCTACTGCGCACGCCCGAACTGTTCTAGAACTGTCCCGGACTGCACTACGAACGAAGCTAATAACTGGTGAATGTCAGAAACTCGCGTTTTCGTGGGTTGTGTTGAGTTGGTAAACCTGATTCTTTTCTCCTTTCGTTTTCTATGTAGCTATGCTGTCAGCTGTGTTGTGTTTGTTGCTTTTCTCATAACTTAACCTTAACATATACTATATAACATAACTTAAATGTAATAGGCCAATGGTTATTTTGGTAATTTTTATGAAATAAATGTGTTATTGAATGAATTATGTTTGTTGTATGATCTTCCAATCATTTATTTAACCACCAGTTTCGACTTATATCTAGCAATATTTTAATATTGCTTATTTCTTTTGCAGTAGGCCTCTATATTTTTATTGTGTTAAAGTAGTAAATAATTATATAAATCAACTCAAATAAAGTGTGTTTTCACGGTAAAGCTAATGGGAGGATCAATATATTATATGTTCTGTGTTTTAAACCAAAGAAAACAAATTAAAATTGTTATTTACAAGAACAAATATGGTTCGATATTTTAATCCCGATATATCGGATATATCGATATTTTTGCTCCCGATATATCGGTGCCATCGATATTTCCCTTCCGATATATCGCAAACCCGATATATCGATTTTTGTAAAACTTTTGCCATCACTACGCATGGAAGGGAAGTGAAGCCGAAGACGAAGAAAGGGAATGAGAATGTTCATGAAGATAATGGGGAAGTAGGTAAATCTGATGGAGGGGAGAGAAAGCAAGGTGTACCCCTTTCTGTCTTTTCAATCGGACATCAAAGCGTCTAGATACGTACACTCATTCATCCCGAACACTTACTAAACGTAGAATTAATAACATAACCAATAACATAATCAACGAGGTGCAATCGTACCTTGAAATGGGTAAGTAGGTATCCTTCCTCAAAGAAAACGGCTCTTGCTCACAAGGAACAGTTCCCGAGAACGCACTGACACGCGGTGAACGAACATATCTGAAGTAAAAGTATCTAAACGTACCGTAACTAATAATAAAGTAATCTTATGTAGGTATCCAAATTTGGTTAGAAATTAATCGGATTACCAAAGCTAACGACCCGGTGTACGATGATCGAGCGGTGAACTGATGTGATAACCAGCACGCAACCCGGAAACTTCTTCTTCTTCTTCTTCTTCACTTTTCCTTTTTCTCCACCTGGCTGCCATGCGTATTTTAAAATGTGTTAAATAATTTTTAAATGATTTAAATTCCCCGGATAGACATTGAAGACCTACCGGAAAATTAAAAAGAATATAATATATTCTTTTTAATTTTCCGGTAGGTTTCGTTTCTGTGTATCTATCAAGGATGAATATTATTCATCCTTGATAGATACACAGAAACGAAACCATAGCACGAAGCAAGACTTGTGATAGGGGTGTCCTCATATCCCTTCTGCATGAACACAAACGGAAAGGAAGCCATTTATGTTTCCCTGTTGGTATTCTTTGATATAAAGACTGGAAACATAATAATTACAATCGAACTTACAAGGTGAGTAAGTTATTTTGATTCCGCAATCATGAGATGAGTAGGTACTCTTAGGACGACCATCATTTGAGTAATCATAACAAACCAAAAGAACGAATTTCGGTATTCATTAATGTGAATGACCGAAATTGAGGTTTGACAAAGAAAACCACATCGGACTTTTCCTAGTTCTAAAATTATGTTAAGTAAGTACCTACTTAACGTATTTCCGTCACTTTTAATGCAACAAATTTTTACTTGTCTTCTGGAAAATACCCCGAGTAGATCCGACTACGAGCTTATACTTGGGGAATGGCTGTCAACGACCACACACATTCACCCTTATACTTTTGGTTTATTATTTTCAACAATGACGGATGGCATTTTTTTAACCCCCCCCCCCTCCCCAAAAAAAAATTTGTTGGTTTTCGTTTCAAGTTTCGTAGAATCCGAAAATCGAATACCTACAGATTTTCCCTTCCGTCCGCCGTACGCAGCGCTTTTTTTAAATACCATGGATCGATTTTGATGGAATTTGGAAATGTAGCTCCATTTGGGGTCTAGTATTGCCCTGAAGCTTTTGGTTGATGTCAATCACTTTTGAGGGTTGAAAAATAAGGGCTGAAATTTTGAAAAACGCTCTAGCGCAAACAATTTTGTTATGAATGTATCGTTTTTTCCATCAATTTGAAATAGTATTGAAATTTTTATAATTTTTTGAGACCTCCCAGAGATCTTTTACTCCCTTAGAGAACTTAAGGTTTGGACTCATGATAAATCAAAAACACGAGAGTGAATCAGAAAGAGGCCTAATCGCCGTTCAAATTATAGTATAATAAAACATTATAGTAATAATGATCGCATCTTCGAGTTGTACTCAGTTTTGCGTCCTTAGCAGAAATTAAAATTTCCAAATTGCTCAACTCTTCATTTCTCCGAATCGAGTGTTAAGCGTATTCAAAATAACCTTGATTGTGAAGCAAAAATTTGGTAGGTTGGTGGTTACAATGACAAAGCTGTGTTCTTTGCAGGCGAGTTATCTATACAGAAAAATAATAAACCTCTGTGTAATAATTTTCAGCATTTTTACGCCCTAGAGAAAAATCATGCATTTCTGGAGATGCACAAATGTAATGCGATGGAAAGATGGAGGTAAAATCAAATTCTCGATTCACATTGGTGGAGGGGCGAAAACATCTAGAAGTTATCTAATTACCGGTATTTTTTTATGCGGTGGTAGCAAAATGCTCGAGGGATTGGAAGCTAAACTTTGTTATTGATGTAATGAATTCAGGGGAAGAAGGGGTGGGGGATGGAAAGAGAGAAATTGAGGGTTATCTCGAATCGAGTTGGGGAGTAAAGCGGAAAAAAGGTTTTTCTCGGGAACGAACATTGGGAAAACGCCTGAGGAAACCCGTAATCAAGTCTGGGGGAAGAAGTACTTAGAAGAGTTTTGCTTTCAGGAGAGCAAAACATCACTGAGTCGTAGTCGCGTTTGAGGTGACGATTTCATGACTCTGAGACTTTCGTTATTTCCGTCACTTTTGTCCTTTAACTCTGCTGGGTCTTGCGTGATGATTGGTAATTCAATAACTTAACAACCAGCACTGCACAAGGTGTCTATTGGAAATATCCTTGATGTAATGTTCATAAATATTGTTATTCATTTTGGTTTATTATTTTCAATAATGAACCTTTGGAATCGACCAAGAAAAAAAAAATTTTAACACCCCCTCAAAATTTGATGGTTTACGTTTCAAGGTACGTAGAATCCAAAAAACGAATAAAAATTTGGCCGTCCGTCCGCCGTACGCCGTACGCGGCACTTTTGCCACTTAGCATTGACCGATTTTGATGAAAGTTGGTATGTAGGCTCCATTTGGGGTCTAGTTGTGCCCCGAAGCTTTTGGTTGATGTAGGTCACTCCTAAGGGTTCCAAAATCAATTTTGAAATTTTGAAAACGCCCTAACTCAAAACATTTCGATATAAAGGTATTGTTTTTCCTTCAAATTAAGATTCTATAGAATTTTAAGAATTTTTTGAGACCACGCGGAGCTCTGTAGGACAAACCGTTCGCTCCCTACGAAAATTTAAGGGTTTATATTGAAATATATATATATATATATAAATCCAAACACGAGTGTGAATCGCAAAAGAGGCCTAATCTCCGTTCAAATTAGAGGTGACCGAAATGCGATCAATGGTTGGTGATTTTGATTTTTTTTGATTTTTTTTTTTGATTTTTTTTTTTTTTTTTTTTCTCTTCATATTGGATGGTTGGTGATTTTGTAGACGAGTGATCTATATAAAAATAATAAACCGTTGTGTAATAATTTGCAGCGTTTTTGTTTTAGAGACCATCCTTAACGAAGGAAAAGGACTTAGGTAAGTCAAGTTATGCTAGTGTTGTGTTGGTAGCTTCAACATTGTTGTGTTGAAAACATTCTTCAAAATCTTGCAGCTCAAAAACAGCTGGAGAATTACGTATCATGCGTCAATAGTTAAGACGTTAGTATCGAAAATGTTGAACGTTTTATATAAACAGCAGCGCTTCCCCGTTTTACCCTTACGGAACTCCTAAAGTTACTGGTTCTCCAAGTTGACCACGCTGGAACAAGCTCTACGACACGAGTGTTGTCCCTGAACAATGGCTGAACTCGGAGTTAGGGATGGCAACGATATATCGATATATGAAATATATCGATAGATTACGGTTAATATATCGATATATTTATATCGATATGGAGAACCAATATTATCGGTCAATATCGATATATTTACCGATAATATCGCGACTTGTTTTCAACAAATAAAAATTAATATTAACATGAATGGATGAGGGGGGACGCGTGCACCTAGTGTTGAAAATGATGGAGGATTCTTCTACTAATTGTCTCTATGTTATCCACTTTTATCAGTTATTACTCCTATCTACCTATTTTAAACTCCTATATACCTTTTTCCTACTAAGAAAAATTCCTATGTAAACGAAACCACGATTTGAAAGTAAAGTAATTATAATTGGGACATTTTCATGTGTGTTTTCTTCCACTACACAACAAGGTAGTGAAGTAAGGTTGTTAGTTCATGTACCCAAGCATCAAAATAAGAAAACAAATCATTGTTCTCTTCGCAACACAGTGAGTCTATTTTTTATTTGTTGGTCGCGTAAGCAAGTTTTCGTGACGATTTTTCAGTTTATGTGCCAAAGCAAAGACATGTCAAAAAATTATATTTCTCGCACTTTGCGGTGATCAAAACATTTATAATTCAAAATTGTATGGGCCAAAACATGTGGACAAAATTAATAACAAACTTCACAACACAACTGGAGAAGTTTCATAATAAAATTCCAGAAAAGTTTGAGAAACTATTTGAAGGTATTGGAAAGATGAAGGTGGAAAAATACAAGATCGAACTTGATCAGGATGCAAAGCTGTTTGCGATAAAAACACCGCGAAGAATCTCATTGCACCTGAAGGATAAAACTAGAAAATAGTTAGAGAAATTGGCGTTTTGGCAAATTCATTGTCGATTTTTTCTGAAAGAGCGTTGATTGCTGTGACTAACTCAGCTCGCCAAGCGAGCTTCTTTTGCATATCCGTCTCATCCATAGTTGTCCCACCAGCGGTACCACTCGTTGAAAATGATGGAGGATTCTTCTATAATTCAGAATTTTATGGGGCCAAAACATGTGGACAAAATCAATAACAAACTTGACAACACAACTGGAGAAGTTTCATAACACCTATGTTAAACATCATGTAATTTTATTCCAAATTCTGTTGGTAGGTTGACTCAGTTCAAACATGTGTACCTACACTAGTGGTTTACACCTACAGTGGCGCTCAGGGCTCAATTTCTTGACTTGAGCAAAAAATAATGGAGCCAAGTCTAGATCAAAACTACTTTTAAACGAAGGGAATTGTCTACAGTATACGCTAGTCAATTTATATATCGAACATTGCAATGGCGAGGGTATTTACGATATTCTATATGTTGTTAGCACCCCTGACGATAGTTTTCCCCAAAATTTCCAACCCCGAAAACCTTGTGCTTCTGACATAACGTTCTGAAACCAAGACATTTTCATACTTTTTCAGTTTTCAAACTATGAATTTTGATGATTCATACCCAGTATAACTTTTTAAAGTACCTAAGTTAAATACTAACTTCAACCGTATTTCCCAAGTAGATTGATGTTCAATTATGTCGAGAATATCGATATATTTCTACCAAAATCATGTTAATAACGTTTCAATTCACTTACCTACTTATTTCGACAAGTTTTTCCAAGTTGATCTTCCGATTTGTCGATAAATTTCTTCCTAAATGATGTTTGTATTGTTTTAAAACGATTAAATTTACTTGCCTACTTCAGAACGTTTTTCCAAGTAGATCTTCCGATACATCGAAATATCGATATATTTTCTCCGATATGTCGAAGATATCGATATCTCATTGACGATATATCATTTGATCAGTATATAGATATGTTTCATTCGATATGCCATCCCTACTCGGAGTTCAAAACACTCCCAAAGAATGCCAAATGGGAGAAAGTGCTGTGAATACCTGTGAGTTTGATGAGTCACGGCTGACTGAAGGTGACATTAAATGTGACAGCAAATTTTGCTGTAGTAGTGACCGTCTGTTGTGAGGTCGAGGCTGAGGTGGGTTTTGGCAATAGCTTGGCACATAGTTGACCCGTTTTACTAACCATATTAATTTAAATTAGTATTTACCTAGTTGGTTTCGCCATTTGCATAGTATTCACCAGCCCAGACGGCGGGAATCACGTAATTTGCCCGATATTGACCCATAAAACTCGAGTGCTGCTCTTGACAGCAACTGTGGGTTGGTCAAATAGATTAGTTCTTATCTCGGCAAGCAATTACAGAGGCTGACCTCGGAAACGAGGGCGTCGTGATCTCGTCAAGACCGAGGGAGGAAGGGGGTCTTCGTAGAGTCTCTGGAAGGAAAAAGAGGGCAGGAGCTGAGCCGTAAGAATCTAATTGGAAACCGATGACAATAAAAAAAGTAGAGGAAGGGCCTAGAGAGACGAAGTGGAGGGAGGAAGCGCTACAGAGCACGTCTAAAGGCGTTCGGCCCACGGAAGCGCTAATGGCGGAAACGCTCCCAGCGCTCAACGCTAACAACCCGTCACTGCAATAATTAGCAAACTGTGTCCCACCGCATCACAATGTGTCCCCTCTCTCCACACCCAGCCTTTAGGATTTTCTACAGTTACCCCAAGGTGAATTCTGATTGGCTGGGAGAAAAAACGCGCCCTCTTTTTCATTGAGCGTAAATTAGCGGGTTCCATTTGTCTGATAAAAAACCGATTGCCCTACTTAACAACCGTAAAAAAAGAGTTCCTGTCTCCTTTTTTTTTCAGAACGTAAAGTGCTATCGATTCTACTGTAAAGTGTTCTTGGAAAACTACTCAATTCCCTCCGATTTTTTATCTTTTGATGTAAAAAATAAATTAGGTTCTCATTCTGACTCATAAATACTTAAATGACGTTTCTGTAATATTATATTGAACAAGTGGAGTTTATTTTATGTCGTATTTATCTCGAGAAAGTCTTAAACTCTTATCTCGCTGATCGCCACGATCATCCAATGGCATTTTAAGAACCTACCTAAAGAACAGGCCGACACACTGGCAAAGAAGAGCCCCCTTTTCCAATAGTTACCTGCAAAGTCTATGATGGAGACTTTGTATTTTATATTATACTTTTTTTCCAGCAGGCAGGTGAGAAAATCTTTAAGATCCATAGGTGGAGTTGGATCTCGTAAGGAACCTGGAAGGGTCCGCGTCTTACAGTTATGTGGGTTTCAAATCCACTAAAAAAAAACACCTCCTTTTCTACCACGTTGGAACTCAGCCCGGAACCGTTTAACATATACTTCAGGCTGAGTCTTGGGGCGTTTAATCAGTTCTGGATGAGGGGGCGGACCAGATGCTCCCTCCTCTCCCTTTCTCGTTCTAATAATATCTTCCTCGTCAGGATGCTTTCTACGTACTCTGCCACAGCTGTCCAGCTCCTTTTACCTTCCAGCATCCTGCTGACAACAGCCTCTGGTGTTGAACTCTGGGGAGCGAACTCCAGGTCTGCCATCAGCTGGTTTCTTTCAGGCACCCATTTGGTGCATTTGAAGAAGGTGTGGAGCACATCATCGTCGCATTTGTTCTAGCAGTGTAGACATGTTGGGGCAAATACCGTCCCAATTTTATGCAAACAGGCATAAAAAGTCCATATCCTGTAAAGAACTGCGAAAGGAAGAAATTCACTTCTCCATGATTCCTTTCCATCCTCGTCTGAATGTTTCGCACCAGCCGTGCAGTCCAACATCCTCTATGTTGTCCTGTCCATCTTGCCAGTTTTCCATTGTGCGCTCCCTTTCTCCCTTTGCTAAGCAGGCCCTGTTTCCTTCATCCCTTCCCTCAAAGATTATTTTCCTCTCTGAAGCCATCAGCTGAATGGGAATGACACTCGTGAGGACAAAGATAGCGGGTTCTGATACTGTTCGGTAAGCACATGCGATTAGTAGGGCTCCTCTACGCTTCACAGCTATTAATCTCTGTAGGAGATATGCCACACTCAATGCGTCTGCCATCTGTCATCATTAGGCGTCTCCTGCACGGACTAGGGCCGTTTATGTTCTTCATAAGGTGACAAAGAGCTGCTGTTTTTTGTGCTGCTCTATCTGCAGTTCATCTTCATGTTCAACAAAAGTGATTTTGGTGTCCAACATGACTCTTAAATATCTGGCTGCTGGTTTAGTTGTTATTTTGATATTTGCAATCCGCATTGGGATGTTGGTAGGTATGCGCTTACGCGTAAAAATGACTACCTGGCGCTAGCCCAAGGCCAGAGGATGGTGGAGGTGGATAGTCTTCCATCCACTCCATTACTCGTGACATGATGTGCTCCACCTTGATTTGGGCTAAATCCATTGTTCTTGCCAGTATTAATGCCGCCTCATCATCAGCATATCCTACAAGGAAACAGTCCTTAGGCATTTCCAATCGTAGGACACCATCGTATGAAGCGGTCCACAGTTGAGAACCCAGCACTGATCCCTCAGCAGCTCTTGATGTGATCTCTTTCGTTCGTACCCCTTGAGCAGTCTCATATGACAGTGTTCTGTTCTTAAGGATGGAGAATAGACTTAGATAGATTCAGGTTCTAGATCCTTAAATAGCTGAACTATGTATCTTATCACACACAGAGTTTGTTTGTATGTAATATTTAAGAACGCCTTGGTACCTGGAGAATCAATATCATCCAATTAATCTCACCCCACCTTGGCAATCTTGGTAATAAGTCAACTGACAATAAAACCCAATCCATTCAAGAAGAGCCATCTTTCTCAAAGGTTATAAACTATGAGGAGTCCACAATGAAGAAAATATCATTTTGTATTCTGGTTAATGTAATAGCTGATGGACAAGGATGTCTCGATTCTCCCTTAGGATGAAGGTCGATTTAAGGAATCCTGGAGGAATAGATGATGGACATGGTCTTTTCTCCTTCCAAAAGAAAGTCGATTTAAGGCAAGCAACCAGAGAAAATACTCCAGAGAGTCGATTGTCCACACAATCAGTGTCCCAGCTTGATAGCAGGTCCCTGTTATGACCCATAGGTAGAGGCGCATGTTCTAGCTCGTGCTTCCGACTATGCAGGTCAGCGCCCGAGTTTTTGACAATTCGCAAAACTCACATGCCAACTTCCATGCCACAGGGCCAACCCGCCGTCCCTGGTTCAAGGAACCCTACCCAGAGACTGCAAAAGGGGACAGCAGCTCTGGGTGACTTTAAACCACGACCCCCGCGAATCCAAACCTCATCTGGGGGGTAGACTGGTAGCACTCCACTTGTGAACGAGCCCGCACACTTTTATCAAAGACAGGGGAGCCAATTGTGGGCAACAAACAACCCATAGTGGCCTTGTCATGTCGTTCCCCAAGATGTTGCATTGGAAAGCCGGCAAAGCACTACCTACTTGCTACTATCCACTAACTAACCACTCAGAATTTAAATTTTAGCACTACTGTCTCTATCTTATATCACCATCACCTTAGGTTCCAATTTATATACAGCATTCACTTAACATTGCGTCCCAAGTCTATATAAATGGTGTCTCCGAGCAAGCATGGCTATGGCAATCTCAGAGAACCTCTTGATAGCTGATGGACAACCAGGAATCGCTATAGATATCCTGGAATAGCGGTGTGAATTCCTGGAGGAATAGTTTATGGACAACGGGAATTCCTGTCATACGGCTTCTGGTGGACTCACTCTATGATTTGGAAATGGTACATTCCTTTACATGACGACTGCTCCTCGTACTATGCTTGCCATTCGTGCTGCATAATGACTTTTGTTGCGTGAAGGGCATCAGAGAGTTCGCGTAAGTAAGACTGATTACAGTTTTTGAGGCCTTATCAGCTTGTTCGTTGCCATGTATGTTTGTATGGCCGGAAATCCATTGTATCGTTATTGAACATGAAGAAGGGTTGAATAAATTATATTCAAGGTGCTTTCCAAACGTGCTTGGAAGTTGAAGGAGACTACGTGGAAAAATAGCCAATATGTCTATAAGTTAATATAAATGCCTAACATTTTTCTAATAAGTACAATTTTAAAAAAATACAAAATTCCGTGAAACTTACTTTTGGGTATGCCATTACTATATTAATGCCATGCTCTTGTATTGCTGCCTTATGCTATGGGAGTATTATCCATTGAAGGATGAACTCAATGAAGATATTAACGTCTTTCATTATGATGGTTTACAATGATCCCGTTGAAGTATAAACTTTGTGGAAACCTTACATGATGGATTTTATCCTCCATTGACGTTTGTAATAAACGGCACACGATGTTACCACCGACACTCGCAAATTGCTCCATTTCAAATTCCGACGACGCAGGACGTATTACAATAATATTCCTACAGTCAAAAACCAGAATATTCTTTTTCATAACTGTGTTTATATTAGCCCTCCTCTCGTATTTCCTCTCGGAAACGCCACCAAATCCAATAACAAAACCAGCTCGCGCCCTCAGTGCCATTCCAGGGTTCCCTTCAACCACGCCTATCCCGACTTTTATTGCAAGTCTCTCCCACCATCTAGAAGAAGTCCTCCTTGATTTACCGCTTTCGATCAACTTTCTTGCGTCTTGTTATTGCTTCCTGCTCTTCCCGAGGCGCGGATAGGAGGTTCTTGTCTCTTGATATATGTAGCGGTTTTCAAACGGGGTCGGTTTTTTCGGTTTATTTTTTTCCTCTTTCCATCCCTCTTAGAGCTGTAGCGTTTCTTATTGTATCCTGTTTCTTATCCGACTTTCGCCCCTTTTCCCCTTTCGTCGCTTTTTTTTTCTTTTTTCTTCAAACATTCAACTCAAATTGGATTTTTTTGTCAACTTTCAAGACTGACGGCGGGAACAAGACCCTTACTCTTCAAACTCCTGATCGATAGGTGTCACCTCGAGTAATAGAACATGAAGATTTTTCTTTGCAGGTAACGAGGAACAAAAAAGTAAGGAACATTTGGTACAAAGGACACCCTTACTGTTATTCAACAAGTTCTTTTTTTTAACTAAGTAAACTTTATTGTCATTTGATTACACTGTAGTTGTGCTTACAAAACAAATATATAGTAAGGTTACACCTTAATTTACATTAAACCTGTTGTAACATACCACCCATTAGTAGGCCTCACTTGTAACAAGTAAATTGAAGCGGTACATAAATGTATAAATAAAGGTACATAATAGAACTGTAGAGTATGAACAGTGAAAGAATAAACAGTTAATTTCAATATATAATCACATGTAACAAAAACGCTGCAAAATATTACACAAAGGTTTATTATTTTTCTATAGATGTCGTCTGCAAAGAACACGGCTTTGCCATTGTTACCACAAACCAACTTGAAGAAAACCAACGATAGCAATTCGGTCAGCTAACATTTGAACGGAGATTCGGTCTCTTTGGCGATTCACACTCGTGTTTCTGATTTATCGTAAGTCCACAAACGGTTTGTCCTACAGGGCTCCGCGTGGTCTCAATAAATTCTAAGAATTCTATACTATCTTAAATTGATGGAAAAACAATACCTTTATATATGTTTTGAGTTAGGGCGTTTTCTAAATTTCAAACCTTATTTTTCAACCCTTAGAAGTGACCTACATCAACCAAAATCTTCGGGGTACAACTAGAACCCAAATGGAGCCTATATACCAAATTTAATCAAAATCGGTCAATGGTAATTGGGGAAAGTGCCGCGTACGGCGTACGGACGGCCAAATTTGTATTCGATTTTTGGATTCTACGTATCTTGAAACGTAAACCAACAAATTTTGATGGGGGGTTAAAAAAAATTCTTGGTCGATTCCAAAGGTTCATTATTTAAAATAATAATCCAAAAGTTAGGCACGAGTACAGGCACTATGTTGCTTTTGTTCTTTAGTTCTATAAAATTAAATGTGGTCTTTTCTTTTTTGTTCCCGGTGAATTGAGGTTGGTGGTGGGTGACGTGGAATGTCGCGAATTACGGAGTCGCGAATGTCGCGAATGTCGCGAATTACGGAGTTTGGGTCACCATCTTCCTGAACAATCTTTTATATGCTTCACCAGTAACTTCTTATACGTAGGGTATGTTCATACCAGTATGGAGCGTAGAATTTCGCACATACCACGGAGCATTAGTTATCAGCCTAAGGGCTCGGTTTTGGACTGTCTGGATCTTCTGCACCTGTGATTTTGAGGCAAATCCCCCCAGCTCGCAGCCATACATCCAAATCTGTCTCAATACCGAAAGGTAGATGCGTCGTTTAAGATGCAGAGGGAGAGAAGATTTGTTGTTGAACAGAAAACTCAAGTGTTTCAGGAGAAATCTTACTTTGTGTACGATACCTATGACATGCCCCTCCCAGATCAATCTGCTGTCAAGTTCTAGGCCCAGATAACGAACTGAGGCTTGCTGGGGAACAATTTCTCCCTGGAGTGTGATTTTTGATTTTCTGGGGTTTAATTTTATTTTATTACTGTTGTTCACACCAGTGACCCTACCCTCCTCATCTGCGAATAATTGTAGTTCCGTAGATGCCGATTCGGGTGTCCCTTTAAGACGGCTACATCATCAGCAAAGTGGGCGATACTTAATAGGGGGGATTTTGGATAATCGGATGTATATACACAATATATAGAAGAGGCCCCCAGACGCTACCCTGCGGCACAGCGGCTTCAATGAGGAATTTCACCATGTCGGAATTTCCTATTTTTGACCCCAAAATCGGATTCAGCACCTCAAAAACCTCCTAAGGCAAACTTTCAGCCCGAACTTCCTAATTTACGAATAAACAAAACAGTGTAGAAAATACGAATGTTTAAAAAAAACCGGGAAAATGACGTCATCCTGGAATAGTTCATTTATGGCCGCTTGAAGCGCTGAGATCGAGAAATCTATAGTCCCCAGATGAAAATTTCACGAAACAGTAAAGTTCGAAATCGAAAAACTGAAGAAAAAAATAGAAAAAGCAAGATGGGGAAAATTAGGTTTCCCCTGTTTTTGTTTGATAAATTCTCTCTTAGAAAACATGATTTCGTCGTCCCAATGGGCAACACTGGGAGGAGACGGCGATCCGAACAGCCCAATCAGCGAGCGTTCCCGCTTCACGTCCGTTTTCCCGGTTAGTTTTGAAATAAAAAATTTTGATTGTCTCCCAAAAATAACAGGAGACTTATTTTCCGAAATCAGCTCAATTTTCATCTATCCCACACCATTAACTATTCAGGAAAAATGCAAACAGAATTCGGTGAAATTCCTCATTGGTTTGTCTGATGAGACGGATTCGTTGCCACGAACTGAGAATTTGCGATTGTTGAGGTATGATAGTAGTAAGTGGAAAGTAATCAAATTAAAAGCCACACACGAAGAGTTTCCCAAGGTTCTGTTTTGAGCCCTTTATGGTCTGAGACGTATACAATCTTGATATTGCCATTTGAGGAAATATGAAAAGCACTTTGTCTTAAGTAACTAATCTTTCTAGACACAAAATTTTTCTAGGTACAAATATTCACTCAAGTATGTTTCCTGTCTCTTTAATACGTGGCGGTTTAAAAACGGGTCGGTTTTATTTTCCCTCGGTTCATTTATTTTTATTTTTCCGTTCTCCTCATAGTTGTAGCGTTTCTAATTATAACCTGTTTTTTTAATCCATTCGTGCTTCCTTTTATTTCGCGTATTGTTTGGGGTCTTCCCTGAGAATCTCTTCCAGACCATCAAATAATGTTTTTGAAATTCATAAACATACCGTTCCACAGTGCTGATGAAAAGACAATACTCGTTCCCTAATTTGACACCCGTATCTCCACTCAAAGAGATAAATGAAGTTCCTTCGATGTTTTTCGTTTGATAAAGTGTGAAATCATCTCGCTGAAAAAATAACGAAGAATGAAGGAGGTGTTTTTCATATTTTTACACAAAAAGATAACAAAAAATCTTTTGATTTATACTCGTATTTTGAATGTAAGATACGAAAAAACGAATGACGAGAGAAGAGTAACCAAGTTGAAATGTAAAAAGGCACAAAAGTCTTCTTGTAGTGTAGTTCCTTAGGGAACAGTACTTCCCTGAGGTTCGCATCGAATCGTCTTTATACATCTTCATTTTTCTTCTTTTTGTGTGGGAAAGAAAAAACTCTTCCATCAATGTTTGTTCCATTTTTTTGCCACACTCGAGACAAAAATCTCGCAACTTCTCCGAATGTATAAATAATAAGGGGGGCGGCCTTTTGGCGCTTCGGATTCGCGAAATATCCTATGGATTCCCGCATAATCCGGCTGCTCAGAGTGATAACTGAATGCGGGGATCGAGGGGCGGCGGAATAAGTTATTTTGAAGGGAATGGGACAGCGTATGTTGTGGAGATGTATCGAGTTCTGGTTTTCTACTTGAATGCAGAAGGAGTATGATCTTGCTCACATTCGACGGCACTTGAAGTACGTGAGGTTCTTACCTGAGCAGGTGAAATTTTTCGTATAAAAGGTAGCATTGGAGGGCACTAAAGAATAACAAAGTTTGACGTCGAAACATTAGCGTTATGAAACACACACGAAGGATAGTAGTTATTCTTGTGTAGGTACTTGAAGAAGAGAAGGAATGGCGTGACTTTGTTGTTCAGAGTCTCAGAGGCTACTGCGCCATTGCGATAATTACAAAGTTTGATGAGAAGAAGCTATAATAAAGCCCCAGCGTGGTTGGACTTGTGATCTCGCTGCTTCCAAGTATACCTGGCCATCTCATCGAGCCCGAGTCCTTGTAACTACCTAAACTTTACTACCGAGGCAATGGCGGAGTTGTTGTATAAGGTTCTCGAAACGTTTCTATTTATCTTGGTTAAAACATTTCTCATTTTATGGCTTCACTTGGAAAAACTTTTCGCGTTCAACCCTTGAGCAATTCAAGGTTTTCCAGGCCTCGTGAATATCCTCCGGAGTTTCATACTCAGGGAACCCTCAAAGAGGACGTAACAAAGAACAAGGGAGAAGCCGAGGTCTTATCGCGTAAATGGTCCTAACTCGGAAATCCGCTCCCCTGGGTCCCCTTAGTCAAGGCACCGCCAGGATGTATACGAACTACGAAGGCCGGTGGGTCAGATGAAATATTGTCGATTTTATCACTGGCTTCAGGCCAAACTGTTCCTGCCGAGAAACTGTGAATATATGTAGGCACAGTACCCAAGTGATCATCGTATGATAATGAATCATCATTATCTACACACCGAAAGTCTCTTTTGTTCAGCCAGAACTCCAACTTCTAACTGATGTTCAAGTGTGAATAAACCGTTCAGTGTTGTACCGGACTTCTGATTAGGAGGAGAAAGTTAAAATCAAAAGCTCAGCGTCTTGATTAGACTGGAACAAAATCAAAATCGACATCAAAATCGCTTTTTCCAGAGAAATTCTAAATTGGAAGAATGAACAAATAAACAAGGTCAAATTTGCTCAAGAGACAGATTCCCCATTAAGTTATCTAAATATTTCATCTTCTGATTGGTCAACTAGGTCAAGTAGGCTTCGCAAACTAATTCCAAATTTAGTTCCTGAATCTACCACATTCGACCTATTTTGCCTTCAGATAGATCGCAAATTCGGAGACTAAAATATGGAATATTTTGCCAATTTTGTTTATAGATCTAGTGATTCATCAACATAATTGGATAGACTTCGTAGTCTATATGTATATAGTAGACTTCGTAGACGAATTCAAAATTCGGTAACCAGCCCGTTATTTTGTTGAATCTGTCTCCTCCTATTACTTTGTTCATATACTGGCCAATAAAGTTGTACGTCTTTGCAGACAGATTCCGAATTTCTTTCTATCTTGGGATTCATCAACAAAGTTGGATTGACATCACAGACGAATTCAAAATTCAGGGACCAGAACGTGCTTCATCTTACTATTTTGTTTGTATATCGACTGATTCATCAATAAAGTCGGTAGGCCCTGCATATACAGGGTGTTACGGTCAAGGTCAAACCACCGGCCAGGGTTCGATTCTACAACTGAATTTCCGACTGTTTTTGTCTCATGACTTTTTTTCCGAACCCCCTTAAAATCCGACTTTTTTCACTCATAAGATGTTTTTCGTATTTTTGACCTTACTCCATTAAAACAGCCACAACTCCCTTATTTGTCAGTCAAAATTCAAATGTAATTACACCTTTGGAAAGAGCGTTAAACTCTCTATCTCCTTGATGCCAAATAAAACTGTTAAAAGAAGACTCAGATGTTGAAAAATGAGCCCAAATAGTAAAATCTCGGAAATGTACAGTTTTTTTTAAACGTTTGTAAGCCTAACTGAAGCTGCCGGTTAATTTCCCACTGTAACCCCAAAAGTTGACCCAAAAGCTCAGCTTTTCAACGGTATGTTCTGAAAACCGCGCTTAAATGCGAAAAAACGTGAATTTTTCTCAACGAAATCGACGCTTTGACGGGTGGATTCGGGGTTAGATGGAGGGTGAGAGGAGCGGCGGCGGAGGAGACCCCCCGAATCCTCCCGTCAAAGCGTCGAATTCAATGAAAAAATTCACGTTTTTCCACGTTTAAACACAAATTTCTCCCTCAAATTCGATTATAAAATATTTTATGATTTTTCTGTTGGAAATCTGAGCTTTTGGGTCAAATTGGGGTTACAGTGGGAAATTAACCGGCAGTTTCATTTAGGCCTTAAAGTTTGATAAAACTGTACATTTCCAAGATTTTCGAGACTTTACTATTCGGGCTCATTTTTTAACATCTGAGTCTTCTTTTAAAAGTTTTATTTAGCACTAGAGAGATAGAGAAGTTAACGTTCTTTCCAACGGTACAATTACTTTGAATTTTTACTGAAGAACAAGGGAGTTATGTATGTTTTAACGGCGTAAGGTCGAAAATACGAAAAACATCTTCTAAGTGAAAAAAGTCGGATTTTAAGGGGACTGAGAAAAAAAACTCATAAGAAAAAAACAGTCGCAAATTAGTTGCAAAATCGAACCCTGGCCGGTGGTTTGACCTTAACCGGAACATTCTGTAGATTCCGAATTCAAAGACTGAAATCTTAGTGTTTGGCAAATTTTGTCTATCTATCTAGTGAGCCGCAACAAATTGTGGCTTCATGGGTGAATTCAAAATTCAGATCCGAACATCAATGAGATCGTTAGGCTCTGTAGACAGATCAATTTCTATCTACCTTGGGGTTAAAGAATAAGGTTGGATTCTTCGTATACGAATTCCGAATCCAGTAATCAAAATCTGCCTCATTTTACCAATTTAGTTTATATGTATCGATTGATTCATCGTCAAGATCGGATAGGCTTTGGAGACCAATTCCAAATTCATTGACCAGAACTTGTTCTATGCGACCAAAGATCTTATTCATCACCATAACCTGGATTGACAGATAGTTGGCTGCCGACAGTACAAGGCCGTTCCATATTGAGCGAACACAAAAGTGAAGTCTGCCTTCACCACAATTTTGAAATAAATAATGTTACTGATTCCTCACCTTACATCCTGACTAATTCATCCCTTCTCAGCAAAATGGAGAATCAAAATGAATGAAACTAAGTCGGTACATGTCGATTTCACTAACAAGAGAATCTAGTGTATTCCGGTACATTTCGTGGGAAAAGTTATTACGAATGCTCAGTCAATTCGAGATATCATCCAAAGATTCCAGAACAATGTGCTAAGAGCGGTGGTCAATGCACCATGGTACTTTCGAAACGAACGTCTCCGTCATGAGCTCGGATCAAAATAATAAACGATGCTATAAAGCGACAAGCTGTGAGACGCCTATAGCGGCTAAGATGTCACATCAACCAGGAAGCTGTCCAACCGATACAAGTGATATCATCAGAAGATTGAAGCGTACCCAACGACTCGACCTAGCTTACTTGGGAAACAGTGAAGTGGAACATCCACCATAATCAATAAAACTCAGTGATGTCTGATGATCTTATGTAAATAATATAATATATTATTATATATTTATTATATATTAATAAATATATAATAAATATAATATAATATATATAATATAATATATATATAAAATTATATTATACCTATATTATATTATATATAATATAATATATATAAAATATATATTATATATTTTTGGTTTATTATTTTCAATAATAAGCCTTTGGAATCGAGCAAGAAAAAAAAATTTTTAACCCCCCCTCAAAATTTGATGTTTTACGTTTCAAGGTACGTAGAATCCGAAAATCGAATAAAAAAATTTCCGTCCGTCCGCCGTACGCCGTACGCGGCACTTTTCTTGGCAACACTGGACCGATTTGGTTCAAATTTGGTATATGGGCTCCATTTGGGGTCTAGTTGTGCCGCGAAGCTTTTGGTTGATGTAGGTCACTTCTAAGGGGTGAAAATTAAGGGTTGAAATTTTCAGGAGTGCCCTAGCTCGAAAACTCTCGAAATAAAGGTATCGTTTTTTCACCAATTTTAAATAGTATTGAATTTTTAAAAATTTTTGAGACCACCCGGAGCTCTTGTAGGACAAACCGTTCGGTCCCTACGAGTACTTGAAGGTTTTCCTTCGATAAAACAGAATCATGAGTGTGAATCGCAAAAGAGGTCTAATCTCCATTCAAATTTTATCGGACTAAAATGCGATCGCTGTTCATTTCTTCGATTTGTATACAGTTTTGCCTTCTGCGTAACCAGTAATCAAATTTCCATACGAAGCTTTCTATTTTTCCAATCGAGTGTGAAGCGTTTAGTTCTTTCTAATAAACTTGATTGTGAAGGTGTGAAGCCAGTATGGTGTGGTAGGTAGTACCTAGCTGGTAGGTAAAAAAAAGTTGGTAGGTAAAAAAAAATGTTGGTGGGTAAAAAACGCTGCAAATCATTGCTCAAAGGCTTCCTCACTCTTCAGATCACTGATCAGCTGAGTGAGCTCCGAAGCCATTTTCAATCCTTTTGAATGGAAGTGCTCTTCCAGGCGTCTCCAGCATTCGAGGAGATCTTCTTCACTCTTCAGATCACTGATCAGCTGAGTGAGCTCCAAAGCCATTTTCAATCCTATTGAATGGAAGTGCTCTTCCAGGCGTCTCCAGCATTCGAGGAGATCTTCTTCACACCTCAGATCACTGTTCAGCTGAGTGAGCTCCAAAGCCATTTTCAATCCTATTGAATGGAAGTGCTCTTCCAGGCGTCTCCAGCATTCGAGGAGATCTTCTTCACTCTTCAGATCACTGATCAGCTGAGTGAACTCCAAAGCCATTTTCAATCCTATTGAATGGAAGTGCTCTTCCAGGCGTCTCCAGCATTCGAGGAGATCTTCTTCACTCCTCAGATCACTGATCAGCTGAGTGAGCTCCGAAGCCATTTTCAATCCTATTGAACGCAGGAAGCTGAAATTTGAGAGGGAAGGTCAAGGGAGAATACAGATGGTGGTAGGTGCTATTGATGGAGAACCAGTGATCTATACAGAAGGGTGATCTATACAGAAAATAATAAACCTTTGAGCAATGATTTGCAGCGTTTTTAATTCTAAGTAATAAATGGGATACTTTAGGGATTGGTTTGCGATTGGCTTTGCAGATCAACAAACTACAAGATCAGGACAAACAAATTCAGTGCCCAAGATCTGCCTCGCTTGACCATCTATGTTTACATAATTAATTCCTGGTTCTTCACTGCACTACAATCCGAGCTCCGCCGGTTAAATTTGATCGAGGTTCAATCTGCGATGAATTGCATTCACGTTCACATACACTTCACAAAAAGACACGTTGCGGAGAAATGCGTGTCACGGTCGACGAAAGACGTTTGAGAAATATTCCTTTTGTGGTCGTATCAATTTGCTGCCTCCGCCTCCCAACCATTGTTGGCGTTGATTGTTGCGAAAAAGGAGGTTGAAACGCTCCGCGAGATGAAATAGGGAAAGGCGAGGTTTCTGGAGTTGACGTCACTAACGTCAAGCGGAGTGAAGCTTCCGGCGTCTAAGATAGATTGGGAGGCATCCGTTTTATTCGGGAAGAGAGTGAAGAGGTGGTTTCTCGGAATACTTGAAAACTGTGAACTGTATGCTTCTGACACGCTCGAGTTCTCGTGTCGTGCTTCTGGGAAATGAACTTCTGGGTGGAAGCGAACTCATCAAATGTGTCAAGACTCCAACCTTGAATCGATCTTTCCAGGATGAAAGTGTTCAGGTTACGAGGGAGTACCTTCGCTTTGCATTATTCAGTACACAATGCTGCCAGTATGGACGTTTCCATCCCAAAACTATCCTAAAATTTGAATTATACATAGTCTATTTTCCCCACCCTACCACCCTACGTGTCTCATTCCAGGATAACACGTCTCTTGTTATAAAACTTGACACGACTAAATAAGAAATACACCAGACATAGCCACTTTTGTCTAAAAATATTCAAAACATCTAATCACGTAAGATTAAAGTCACTGATGTCGGATCAGTCGCTTACCGTTATTATTGCAAGAGAAAATTCCAGCAATTTTTCAATCGAGGTTCCTCACAGAGAGTAACAAATATAGAATCAGTTGATGTAAAAATGCTTGATTGTATTATTGAGCAGTAGGTATGTACCACTGATAATTTCAAGATTTTCAAGATCTTGTTGATAGTTTTCCTAGTTTATAATCAGCGACATGATTGAGAAATCGTTCGTCACGTTGGTAGATTTTCATTTTGGTTTATTATTTTCAATAATATGCCTTCGGAATCGAGTAAGAAAAAATAAATTTAACCCCCTCTCAAAATTTGATGTTTTTCGTTTCAAGGTATTATATATGTAGAATCCGAAAATCCAATAAAAAATGTATGCTCCTACACTGGACCGATTTGGTTCAAATTTGGTATATGGGCTCCATTTGGGGTCTAGTTGTGTCGCGAAGCTTATGGTTGATGTCAGACACTTCTAAGGGGTAAAAATTGAGGGTTGAAATTTTCAAGAGTGCCCTAGCTCAAAAAATCTCGAAGTAAAGGTATTGTTTTTTCACCAATTTAAAATACAATTGAATTTAGAATTTTTTAAAGACCAGCCGGAGCTCTGTAGGACGAATCGTTTGCTCCCAACGAGTACTTAAGGGTTTTCCTTCGATAAAACAGAATCACGAGTGTAACCTTCCTCCCTTCTAGGGCATTTTTGAACGGATTTTTTAGTTTCAGTCACTTCTAAGGGGTATAAAATAGAGTTGTAATTTGCAAAACGCCCTAGCTCAAAAAATTGCAGTATGAAGGGGTTTTTCCATCAATAAAAAGGTTTTTTGAATTTTGGTTTATTATTTTCAATAATAATCCTTTGGAATCGAGCAAGAAAAAAAAAATTTTAACCCCCCCCCCCCTCAAAATTTGATGTTTTACGTTTCAAGGTATTATATAATATATAATCGCGGCACAACTAGACCCCAAATGGAGCCCATATACCAAATTTGAACCAAATCGGTCCAGTGTTGGAGCATACATTTTTTATTGGATTTTCGGATTCTACATAATATGTTTACATAACATTTTTTATTGGATTTTCGGATTCTACATAATATGTAGAATCCGAAAATCCAATAAAAAATGTATGCTCCAACACTGGACCGATTTGGTTCAAATTTGGTATATGGGCTCCATTTGGGGTCTAGTTGTGCCGCGAAGCTTTTGGTTGATGTAGGTCACTTCTAAGGGGTGAAAATTAAGGGTTGAAATTTTCAAGAGTGCCCTAGCTCGAAAACTCTCGAAATAAAGGTATCGTTTTTTCACCAATTTAAAATAGTATTGAATTTTTAAAAATTTTTGAGACCACCCGGAGCTCTGTAGGACAAACCGTTCGGTCCCTACGAGTACTTGAAGGTTTTCCTTAGATAAAACAGAATCATGAGTGTGAATCGCAAAAGAGGTCTAATCTCCATTCAAATTTTATCGCACTAAAATGCGATCGCTGTTCATTTCTTCGATTTGTATACAGTTTTGCCTTCTGCGTAACCAGTAATCAAATTTCCATATGAAGCTTTCTATTTTTCCAATCGAGTGTGAAGCGTTTAGTTCTTTCTAATAAAATCATTCATGTGAGCTCAGCTTCACGATCATGTGTTGCAAGATCAACTCCATTTACATTCAAACCTAATGGGAAACAGAACAAGAAAGAAGCATGGAATTGTGTTTACAAACGACACCGGAACTGCCAACAAAAGGAGGATGATTGAAGGTTTGTCGTGGCACCCTAACGTGGCCCAACATGTGAAGTTCGCGTGAGGAACGCCAACGTGAAAAATGAGCTCTAGGAAATTTCACGCGACCGCATGACGTTCGCTGACCCACCTTTCACATCAGGAAACCTCAGCTTTGTTGTGCAGTGCGAACTATTATCATCTCTGAAAAGAGTTTTTCTATGAAACAGGAACTGAACTTCGTTTCGTTTTGATTTCTCTACGACCAGTAGAAGAGAGTACGATAGTAAAAATAATTTGCAGTAAATTATAGTTTTCCACCTGTCGAAGGGTGAATGTTTTTATTTTAATTGTCAAAGGTTGTTCATAGGCGTCATAATCATTTATTTATTTATTTTATTTTTTTTTTTTGTTAGAGCGGAGAAGTTTAATTTAAGTTGTGCGCGGAGTGTTAGTGATGGGTGAACATTCGACTCTCGACTTGGATCCGAGATTAGCAAGATTGCTGGTGGGGTTTACGAGGGGTTCAGCAACCAGTGATCGGCAGTACACCTTCGTCGACTACTCTCAACAGGTCCCAAAATCCTAACAAGATTGTCGATCCCTTGGGCCGTACCAGGCACTGAAAGTGCCTTGTTTTTATGTGTTGTCACAGCATGGCTTAGCTCTATTCTTGTCGATGAGGACACGAAGATGAGGACCTGACCCTGTTTGCTCGTTTCAAACACTTATGGCAATTTTCACTTTACAGGTGTCCAGAGGAAGTTCTTTTTGTTTGCCCGTTTATTCAAAGCTACATCGTACTGGCCTCACATCCTCAACCAGCAGTTACCTACTTCACCTCACCAAGGGCGGCCTGGAGATCCCTTCACCAAGTATCTTCACCTACCAACAGCTAACAGTCACTGGAATTTTTCTTTTCTAGGAGCTCCTAAATCTAAAAAAGAGGCCTTCTAGGAAACAAATATAATATAATTATATGATTTCCAAATTTTACGTTTCAAAGCTTTTTGAACCTGTGGTGAAGGTCGTTAGACCTTCCCACTACCACCTCCGACTGGGATGTTCAGATCGTCTCAACTATTAATTTGCCTTTTTATTCCTAGCTCTTAAGATCCTTCGCCATTATTAACTATACATTATAAATGTTTTCTTTGTCTTGTCTCTGGCAGCCATAATAGTTAGCACCATAGAAAAATTTCGGTTCATTTACATTTCCAGAGTTTGCGGGGCGTTTCTTCCTCCTCTTGATCAAATACTTGATGTAAGTACCTACGATAATCGGCCTCTAGTGCTGGCTTGTCTAACTCCACTAGTCCCCTTAAAGTCATTCCCATGGTATACTTGCTCTGGACAGCACCTCAGGCTTTTTTCTCATCAACGAAGCTTTTCGATCATTATTTTGTTAATCAAAGTGTTTCAAAAATCTTAGTACTTTTCCCGCCGGCACACCTCACCAACTACTCTGTTGAAATCTACCCCCGGCCAGGTAAAACTATGTCTAGAACGGTGAATGAGGCAAAACGCATATTATTTTAACTTGGTTGTGACTTAATCATTATTTTCTACCTTTTTCTTGAACTCCACACGTGGAGATATACTATAGGCGATTCCCACGAATTTCATCTCAATCCTTTCAATAGTACAATCTACGCTGATTTTCAAAATAATGTCATATAAAACTTGCGATCTGAAGATCGGATTTAGCTGAAATTAGAGGTGGATCATATACTTGAAAAATAACGGACTTTTGTTAACACGTTCATTTAGGTATTTCGAATAGAGGAAACTTTATAATGTTAACTGGAAACAGAAGGGCTCTTTCCAGCACAAAAGTTTTGTTATATTTCAGGATTAAAGTCATTTTCCTGGGTATGGACATCACACTCTCTAGAAAAAACGTTTTCGTAATACCTGTGCGCTCCGTAATCCTTTCAGGTAGAATAACTTTGTATGCTTAGAGGTTTCATTCTTATATTGATGCATCAATCAAAAGGCCAACGTTCTGGCTTCGTAAACACTTCAAAACCATTGAATATTTTTCGGGGTGTAACGTCGTACAGAGAGGAAACGTTAACGCAACTTTCAGCAACCCTTTTCCCACCATCCATCAAGTGTTGAGATAAGGAGGTCATTGTTATTCATACTTCCTGCCACTCTGGCGTCAAAGCCCGTCAAGTATATGGTAAAAGAAGGGCTTTATTTGTACGTGACAAGGGACTCTTCTGGCAGGACTCGAGTGGTTTATGATGGAGCAAGGTGGCTTTCAATTCAAGGGCCTCCTAAGAAAAGTTAAGGTGGAAACTAAAGTGTAATATTGGGTTATGTGAGTACAACTCGAGAGTTTGTTTAGACCATAATATGGATAGATATTATCTAGCTAGCACACCTAAGCGTAATAAGGGAAGTTAAAACTGCATTTAAAGTTGTTTGTTTTGAGACAATAGTAATAATAATTTTTCTTAAGCTAGGCAGTTCTGTCCCGTGTATGACATTAAACTGCGTCCTTAATGGGAACGACCAGTAAAATCATCCTAACATCAAATCAGTAAGGTTTTCTCTAGAGCAAATAGGGTGTGCGCCTGGGTAGGAAAAACTGTTTATTGTTATTTTTAATCTTAGGTAGACCTCATTCTGAGAATTTTGGTACCAACCGCGACCTCCTAGCGTGTGTAAATCTCTTCCTACGAATTTTTAAAGTTTCGACCGTTTATGACGTCACAGTGGGCTGGGGGGTCCCGCCCAGGCGAGAGGGGCGCGTGAAAAATCATGGAAACAGATCTACTCACGGTAGAAGGTCGCGGTTGGTGCCAAAATTCTCAGGATGCAGTCTACTTTCGATTAAAAATCTTTAAAATAATCAAGAAGCACCCCCCATTCTAAACAGAAAGTCCTTGGAGTCACGTCAAAAAAAAAAAGAGCAAGCTACCATACGCAAAAGCCATTTCTGTGCAGACCAGATCAACGCTATCTATCTCATTGTTGAACAACATAGAGAGTTGTATCTCCTGTTTATTCACTTTGAAAAAGCAGTTGATCGAATGAACCGAGGTGAGATCTGGAAATGTTGGAGTAAGTATGGCATTCCAGAAAAGATGCGGAAGGACTTCCTCGTAAATTGGAATGGCGACTGAAGTGGTAGATGCGATCACTTACCTGGGCAACCTCATAACTGAAGGAGGTACGACAGCAGAGGACGTTGCGGCAATTCTGCGTTTGTCTAGCTTTTCCCAATATCAAACCAAACAAATCAAATGTGAAAGGTGTCCTCCTACACGGTTGAAAAACATGAGGCGTAACAGTCACCGAAACAAGAAAGGACCAAGCTTTTATCAGCCGGTGTCTCCGAAAAATACTTTTCATTTTTTCGCCCACTGCCTTCTCCAATGAAGACCTATGGAGGAAAACTGGCGAATAAAAAGAAGGAATGGGAAAGGATTGGTCATAAGCTTTGCCAAGTTCACCATGAGATTGACCGTCATGCGCTGACTTGGAACCCGCAAGAACTGCAAAAGCGGGGACGACTACCGGAAACCTGGCGTAGATATGAATATGGAGAGGCTCTAAAATTTGGGAAGAGTCTGACCAAAAACATCCTTTGTCCTTTGTAGATACCCTTTGCTCTCGGATCAAAATGGGCTGGATCGCTTCTCCTAACAATTTTTCAAGTTGGGCCGTTGGTGAAACCCTCTCCACTTAAGAGAGTGAAGCAATAAGTAGCCTAAAAGTAGACCAAAATCATCAGTGCAAATTTGTAACGTGAAAATTTAAATTTCCCGTTCCGAGGTTCTTGGTGCCGTCTCCTAAATAAGTAAATTGTAAAAAAGTAAATTTTTTGTAACAGTAGAGAATTTGATAATGCCCGAGCAAATTGAATGACGATTTCTATTATAGACAGTGAAAATCTACTTTCAATTATATATTGGAACTGTTTACAACTTATTTTTTGGAGTTCCAAAGTAAATTATTGGAGACTTCAAATACTGAACATAATAATATACCACCCAAGAGGAAATTGAACTTTATGAAAGAACTTACCCACCTTATCAATCTCACCTATCTTATTATTTATTATGCTCCGTTCGCCTCAAACTTTAATGAATGTTGTTGATTAACAAAACGAAAAGTTTCACAAAGGTCGTTTCACTATTCATTAAGTGGTTTTGATCCAGTTTTCCAAGTTCTTTTGTTGAGATCGTTTACGCCCCTCTTTTAAATTACCTTTTAAAACCTTTTCTCGTCTTTCTTCCTCCCTTTGATAACTTCTTTGTGGTACCAAATCTTATTACGAAGACATCTTCTGACGTTCGACGGTAATTCGACGGAACCCCTTCAACCTGTAGTGCTCGAGAACAGACAACCTTCCAGGCGAGTAAATAATTCATGAAAACGCTTATAAACGATTTATTATTGAAGGTGGGAGATTAAAATGGAGTATCGACTTTTTTTAGGTAGCTGAGTAATAATAAAAAGGCTCAAGGTGTGGGTTTAAAAATGTTTTAACCAAAAAATTATAATCCAATATTTTTTTGGAAAAAACTTCCAAAACAATAATTGGCGATCCATGAATTACCTACGACAAATTATTGAGTTTTCACGAAAGACTTTAAATGAGAGAGAAATTAGGTCTTTGGATAAGGGAAAACCCGGCTTAATTGTTATATGGAGGTATATGTAGGATTTTCCTTTCACTTATATCTGCTTCAATCTGATTGGGTATGACTTTCACTTTCTCGACCAATGGGATTCTCCCTTTCACTTGTGACTATATAAGCTATTCTCTCTGTGATGTACCTTCAGTTATTGTTTGTTACTGATGATGACCTAACCGTTGAAAACGATTTCACTTGTAACTCATTATTTTCGTGGAAATAGACAACGTTCTTCTCAACTCCGTTTATAATAATTTCTCACCAACTGGCTTTTGTTCTGCAGCCTCCTTCACAAAGTATGGAACTAAAGCGACCTACATCCTCCTTTGAAATCGAACGAAACGATATTGGAATATTTAGGATATCATCAAAATAATAAATTGACACGATAAAGGAGGATTACCTCCTTTCACGAACTAAAGAGCTGAGTTGCTATTACAAATCCATTAATAAACCTCGTTCCTGCCTCAACTCAAGACAACTGATGTGATTACAGCTCTAAACGCATGGAAACCCCAAACAATGCTTTCCCCGCCAGCTTGAAGCCCAGAAGGATGAAGGAGCCCTTGAATGAGAATTTCTGTCCCTTTTGCTTGTCACGTTCGGCCGGAGTTGGTCGGAAAACACGTGACAGCACTTTTGTGTGGAGGTAACTAGCTGTGAACAGTTGAGACAATGCTCCACACTCACATTGTCACACCATATCTCCATTCTTCTACTTCAAGTGCTATGTAAATTGAGCCCTGTTAGGTGTCACCGTTAATTTACTTTTTTTCGGGAAATATTTTTAGAGGAGCTTTTTTTACTAGTTAACTCCCAAAAAATGAAACCAGGTGTAAGGAGATGTGGACTAAAAAATACAAGGCTGTAAACATTGCTATCAGGTTGAGTGCATTGTAACTGGTTCAGAAACATTTCTTGTTATTGTACTTGTTTACCTCGGGAATGAGAACTAAATGAACCACACAGGTTTTGAACTAAAAAGGTTGTATTAAACAGAACTAATATAAGTTTGAATGAGAAATATGAGAGCGCAGAGTTAATCAGTAAGTAGTACTTTTCGTTTACATTGGCTTAATGGCGGAGGCGTCAGGACTGCAGAGGGGATTCTAAGCCACAGCCATCTTGATCCGCCCGTGCATTCACCTTCGGTATTGCTATGAATTATTGCCATACTTGCCTTATTAATTAATGATTTCTTATAGATCCAATACTGGCCTATCAGCTCTGAATGCTATAACCCATTGGTTACATGATAAGATCTAATTTAGCTCATTCTTAGCTCAATCACCTTGTGGCAGAAGCCGGAACTAGAGAGAACTACTTTGTGGATAAGGGACTACTTTCTCTTTGGGCCAACCGCCCATTCTGTGCGAGAAGGTTCAAACTGTACTAATTATTTTTAACACGAGTATATTCCATGTTTCAGATACAAAGCGCAGAGACTTCGAAATTAGACTTCCTTCCTTCCTATATTATCGTATTCAGGGTGTTCACTAAGCAAAGGCAGCGGTAGAGATCCTTGGGTACACAGGGCCGGTGCTCACTTCGTTAGGTACACTTGAGAGACATTCAATAATATTATTAGTAGTAGTGTACCTACATTAACTCAAAGCCACCAAAGTTTCTACGCCAATTTAACATGGATCCCCAATATAGTTAAAATTCGATTCAAAGCGATCAGCGGACGAATCAAACGAGGTTCGCAAATCTGCGGTCGCCTTATCAACATCCCCGCTTCTCCACCAGAGGGTCCTGATTCGATTTAAATCCAATTCGGTTCCCCGCGAATGGCGCATAAATCAGCTTATGGCCGGTCATAAATAAACAGGCTCACTGCAGAGGGTCCACTGAACCTCCCTTCCCACGTCTGTTTGCCTCTTTGCCTTTTTAGCAATTCAAGCGAAAAGGCTACCGTTTTCCGTTCGTGCAGAGAAAACCAGCTATGTGGACTGGGAGGGGGCATTTCGTTTTCAGTTTAATTCAATTCAGGGGGAATAATGCAGCGTAAATATTTCATGGGATGTAATTCCTTCGAGAGGATCACCGCTGACCTGCTCAACCGACTGACTAATTTATCCGTGATGCAGCGCAATTAGGTTCCTATCGTGTTACTGCAGGTTGCTGGAAGAGCCCTGTTTGCCTCCTCGCTAGCAAAAGTAGGGAAGGCTTATATTTCGTATGTTTTATTCGTTTAAGAATTGACAATACCTGCAAGAGCTTTTAATATCGACTTCTCGGTGGTCTCCGGCCGTGGAAGGAGATCACTAGCAGATATCGATTCTGCCAAAATCCAAAAATATACATAAAAATTTATATATATAACATTTATAAATCGGAGCCAGATAAAGGAAAATCGAAGGAACTATGTCTTTGCCAGAAATATGATATGACTGGCCAGTATGTTGCATGGGTATTTCAGCGCCAAGTTGTATTTCTTCAGACAAAGACAACAGCCTTCATGTCCCTGTAGAGTCTTGGAGAAAACACCCGAACATATACTACGATCCTGCTCACTGATTGATGGAAGCCGGCTGGAATGCTTCAACCAGGTGACATCTGGAACCTGAGCTCGCTTGTCAGTACCAAAGAAGAATTTGCCAAATTTCTACAATACTGTGTGGGTTATGAAAAGAGACGAAGGAGCAGAACTGGAAGATACGGAGCAGAAAATTCAACGGCGGAATCAGGAAATCATTGAGAACAATGTTTATCGGAAAGGAGATGAATAAATATTAATAAAAGTGCCTCACATCCTTAGAATGTATGTGTTGTAAATTAATTTGTGTATCCATGCTCTCCGAAAGCGGGAAACCCTAGAAGACGGGTACCAGGAAGTCCGTCATAGAACGAGTGGGCTCGAGGATTCTGGTTTTTCGCGGCACAGCTGACTGGTATAAACGATTGTATGGAATTGACTAATTGAAATTTGTGATTCCATCAAGTAATACTAAGTAATACTAGATTACTAAGATATTCGTAATCAGGCAGGGGAGGATATTTATAACAGTACTCGCTCTGCCTCCCCAGCATACAAATGCCCCGCAAATACCGTCCTGAGAAAATTTGGCAGCTCCACGTGAGCCACCCTGTGAGCATTCCCGATGAATATTGTTAAAGCCAAAAGGAAACAGGAGGGCCTGCTGTATCCTCAAAAAATAATAAAGTTTGAAACCACAACTTTCGCACTCAAGAATCTGCATATATTATTAATTTGGCCCTATATGGCATGGTATTTACCCACTCTGATACAGCAGGCCAGTACTGGATGTTACGGCCAGCTGACATTCAGTATTATATCGCGAGTAGAGCAATGAGAGCACTTGGTTAGGAGCGGAGTTGGGCGAAATTTAGTACTGCAACTAACAACTAAAACTAAATTAGTTCCGAACTGAAACTATTTGTTTCAGTTCGACTTTCGAAACTAAAGTAGTTTCATGTTTTATTCGTTTATTTTCTTTTTTATTTATTTTATTATTTATTTATTTATGATTTATCATTTACTATTATTATTATTATTATTATTATTATTATTATTATTATTATTATTATTATTATTATTATTATTATTATTATTATTATTATCACTGTTATTATTATTATTATTATTATTATTATTTATTTTATTAATATTATTATTTTATATTTATTATTCATTTTTTATTATTTATTTATTAATTTATTATTTATTTTATTAATTTATTTTTTTCCCTTGCGTTTTTTTACTGATTTGAAGGGGACGTGTGTTAGTGTGTGTTTCAACGAAATATGGGTGCTGGGTGCGAACAAGTACTTTTTTTGGGGTCGTAGAAGAATAGATTCAAGTTTGCTCCCCTCCCCACCTTTTGGAATTGAAAATCAAACGTTTTCAGGAACGTATCAAAGAATTGAGGGTGATGAGTCATGAGAACAGAAGAGTCCTGAGACAATGGAAAACGACATAAGTAATCAAAAGATGTTTTATAAACTCAAAACAGGTCTTCTGTAAAATAGTACGGCATTGCCTTAAAAATGTCTATTAAAAAAATCTAGTTTCATTTTTGGTTTCAACTTTAGTTCAACTAAATTTTTATTCGTATAATCTCAACTCTGGTTAGAAGATCGTTTCGTCACTTCACCACTTCAATGTTATTAGCGAAGAACGAGTTCGTTAGCCAGAAATGTTGGACAACCCAAAATGGTCCCAATTTCAAAGATGTTTTGTGGTTATCACCTTCATAATCATAGCAATATTTGGTACATTCGGATTCAGCACAAAATTTCTGATATCAATGCGTTCTAAAAATGAAAAATGTCAAAAAATTAAAAAAGTATAATATATTTATTATGGAAACGTGCGTATATTTGTTGTACCCAGAAATGCAGTAGCCGTGTGGGTACTCTATGAGTTCGTGGAGACGAGTAGAACGTGAATATGGACTCCTAACATCTTCAAAGCATACCCAGTGCATACAGTAGTATGTTGGTATGGTATGTTGAAAATCGAAAAAACCAAGAATCGTGTAAAAAAAAACTTTCTAAAAGAAATTGCACCATTGTTCCTTTCCTTTACCATAACTTCAACTGAAAGATTTCTTTGAAAATTTGCTCATTAATTCATGCTGCATGAATGGACTTTTTTGCTCCCTCTTTCGTCCTAGTCTCGAGTATTGCTCCTCCATATGGACCGCATATTATGCGAATGGTAAGGGTGCTATTAAAGGGGTTCCAAGATTGTCCATTATTATTCATTTCGGTTTACCCACACAAATTTTAAATTAATAAAAAGTCAACTAAGACTCTGGATAATAGCGATTGGTTCACATGTACATTCCATGAAATTGAAAAGTTTTGTCTTAGACTAAACTTCGAAACCACTAATGAGGTTTTCTGCGATTGTTCAGGTTGGATTTCGAAAGCTTTTCCTGTCGGTAGAGCGTGCACGAATGAGAATTTCTAGAAATCCCCATTTTTACGGTAAATAGGCCCAATATCCTCAAAATTGGACGGCAGTTGAGGGGTAACATCAACACGGATTTCATGATTCTGATTCAAATTGTAACTGCCACACTTCATGCGTGAACTTGAAATTGATCATTGCTTTCTGTAATCCCGTCCCCCGGGTTGCTATTTACCACCCTATTACGAGTATGTTTGTACTCAAACGAGAGATCAGTTACCAATCATCAATCTAATTCAACAGGGGGACATAAATCGAGACTTAATCTTATAAACCCGGCTTGCTAATCAGTTACAATATAGACAAATCAAATTGTAGGTAATTTTCCATCTGTATTCACATTGCTCATGATTTCTCATTCCTTTTCTGTGCAACGTGTCGGATTGAAACGTGCTACCAAATTAATTTTAATCCGTTGACAATAGGAAAAGTTAGTTTCTGGAAATTAATTAATTTATAAGTATGGATCATTGTAATTAATTTTCCCTATACTTCCTTTGAATTAATTGTCATTAATTCCCCACTTGTATTCCAATTAATTGATAGAATAAGTGAATTTTGCAGTTATGCGAAAAAACAGTGGATATACTTGAGTGAACTGTCACCACATTAACACAAAAACCATTGACAAATTACATCGATGTTGGTACTCTGCTTCTCTTTCAAAATTGGTTCATAAAGTGAAGTTATCGGGCTACTTCTCTGATTACGTTTTAAGGACGTCCCACAGTAAAACCAGTGCGTCCTTATGCGATTGATCTAGGATGAAGGAGGACAACACTCAACAAAAATAATAATAATAACGACACACTAATCCGTTTTCAGACCATTCTGAATCCAAATCAGCGAAAAAAAAACCATAGGTCTGTGTGTATGTTTGAGTCAAAATCTTTGTCGTCTCCCCAGGCCTTATTTTTCAACCGATTTCGGTGTTCTTTTTTTGTTCGACGCGGAAAACTACCTAGTTGTGCACTACGTCCCCGGAATTTTGAATTTTGTCTTGTAAGGGAGGGAAGAGGTTAATGCTTAAATAACATACGTTTTCGGGCATAATCTTGTGCACTCCGTCAATTTCCAACCGATTTCCTTGTTTCTTTTTGTTCGATTCAGAAGTCTTCCGAATTGGACACTATTTCACAGCTGTATCAAAATTAGCATTGGGAGAGGGCGAGTGGAGGGATAATATTAACAAAATATCAGATTTTTCAATAATTCGGTTCCTATACAGGGTGTCCTATAGGTTATCCACCAAACTTCGGGAGTAGCTTCTGAAACTAATTTGCAACAAAAAGTGTTTCATAGCAATTTTCTTTAAACCCCCTTAAAATCCGACTTTTTTGACTTTTAAGATTTTTTCGTGTTTTCGACCTTACACCATTCAAACGGTCGTAACTTCCTTAAACTAGACTCAAAAATTAAAAATAAGGATATCGTTGGAAAGAACGTAAAATTCCTCAATGCATGAGCCGTTGACAAGTCGAGAAAAACAAAATGATGGAGTATTATTTTTACCTTTAACTTGAAAAATAGTCAATTTTCTGTTTTTGGTGAAAATTTTGATGATTTTTTCTCATTAAAACAAGGTATTTGCCAGAGGGGCTCAAAAGCTTAAAAACTGCTCCATTTTATCAGCTTTCCAACGGTCACCCAATTTTTAGTTTTACTGTGGAATTTGAGGGATAAAATGGTGTTTCAATGCAATTTTTTATTTTTTCAATGTATTTTTTTCAACGAAATCGACGGTTTGACGTGGGGAAGTGGTGCTTGGGAAGAGGGGCGGCGGAGCAGACCCCGGATTCCTCCCGTCCAACCGTCAATTTCGTTGAAAAAAAATGTACGTTTTTTCGCATTGAAACACCATTTTCTTCCTTTAATTCCACAGTGAAACTAAAAATTGGGTGACCGTTGAAAAGCTGATGAAATGGAAAAGTTTTTAAGCTTTTGAGCCTCTCTGGCAAATACCTTGTTTCCATGGGGAAAAATCATCAAAATATTTGAAAAAAACAGGAATTGACAAATTTTAAAGTTTGAGGTAGAAAAACTACTCTAGCGTTCAGTTTTTCTCACTTTGTCAACGGCTCATCTATTGAGAAATTTCACTCTTTCCAACAGTATCCTTATTTTTAATTTTTGAGTGCAATTTAAGGGAGTTACGACCGTTTGAATGGTGTAAGGTCGAAAACATGAAAAAAATCTTAAAAGTCAAAAAAGTCGGATTTTAAGGGGGTCAAAAAAATTGCTATGAGACATTTTTGTTGCAAATTAGTTGCAGAATCTACTCCCAAAGTTTGGTGGTGGTGGTGGTGGTTGGTGGGGGGGGGGGGTGAACTCGAATTCGCATGTTGGGTATCGTAGATTATGGATTTTGAGATGCTGTTCAAATTCGAGGCTCCCATGCCCCTAGAAATGTTATGGTGGCTAGGCGAGAGTGGAGGGGGTCCACTATTTCTAACTCAAAATACTTACCAAATGACCTACCTAATGCTAACCTACTGGTTTAAATTGACCTGAAGCTTATCCAATGGGACGCCGCTTGGAATGCATGCATTACTTAACAATATGTTTTAAATTGTACCTATTTTTGAGTTAATGAGTTGGCACTACGGTTGCCTCAAGTCCCTCTTATACTAGGAAGATTTATAATAACTTCGGTAACATTGGGTTGTACGAATTTTGCACCTTACATGATATTTTATGGAAAGTAGGATGGTATTGTGAATGGATTATTTTAGAGATTTATTTCCATATTACTGGAATTGGAACTCTTTTTCTTGTTACATTTATATTGCAATCATTGCAGTTTATGATGCTTATAATATGTGCATCAATTATATCATGATATCAAAGAAGGTGAAATAAAACTAGTAGAATTTGGGCCTCACTTACTCCCTCTCTCCAGCCCTCCATCATTTTTTTACCTGTTCCGTTTGGGTGAGTTTTTTTGGGGGGGAGGGGGAAGGATTTAGGATAGGGTTTGAGGACTAAAAAACCTATCGAATCATCAATCCAAGTAGGGTTTTATGTGTAATAAGAACTCAAGTATGAAATTGTAAATTTAAGTGTCATTAAAGTTGGGTCTATTATCAAATGTTGTATTCAATGATTGAGAACGAGGAGAAAGTCAATTGGGCCGCAAAAACGGAGTAGGGCGACCACTGACTTAGGGAGCGCCGAGGACTTAGGGAACGCCGAGGACTTGAGGCATGGGGGCCGACTGCTGGTTAACACTTGAATCATACTTCGGCGCCGATTCCATAACCCCAATGTAATTCAAAGAACGAAACAATGTGTATATTTTCTTCCAGAGTGATTCAGCTGCGCAACGTTTACCAAACAAGTGAGTCTAGTTTAAAGTCATATCTGATATTAGGAGTGAATACGAAAAAACACGTTGTACTCCGCGTTACAAAAGACCCAAAAGGTTTGATACAGTCAGCTGGGTTTTTGGATCAATTGCGTTCCAAGTCCGTGGGAGTTATCAGACCCGGGAAGCAGATGCCAGCGCGATCCCTCGAAGCGGGCCGTAACCTCTACCACTCAACCGTTGCGCAATGAGAGTCCTCGATTCATCAAACATTTACCACATTTCCAACCCCGAAGGTGCTTTTACTCTTGCAACCGGATAGGTAATCAGGGTCGAATTGCTACTCACCCATTCCATTGAGAACCACCATTTGGAGTTTTCCTATTCTAAGACGCCTAAAATCGAGAAAAAGTGAACTTGATGAATTATGAGGGTTTGACCTTCCATTTCAACTTCCTCATTTCAAACTTCAATTGCACAATCAAATATGTGAGGTTTCCATTAAAAACTGAATTCTATCCTTGAAAACCAGGTCATCTAGCAACAGTGTTTTCGGCCAGGCTCTTATCAAAAGCACTTGAAAGCAAACCAATGCTCTTTTTGAAGGGTTGCCTCTAAGACTTTGCTCGAAAGACCAATTTTTTTTAGATGTTCGATTAACTGAGTATAATTCTGAGTGTCCAGATTTGTTCGTCTCGTTTCCTTAATCTAGCGTTATGTTACAGTAGATGAAATCACCTAAAAATCTCTGTTCTGTTCACTCTTGAACTCTGAATTTGTACACACAATTTGAAAAAAACATTTCTGTCTTCTCCCCTATCCATTTCGGAGCACTAGTACCGACTGGAAGAATTCCAGATCAGCTGTGTGAGATATTTTTCACTAGTTCTAGAACGCTCAAATGGCCAAATAGCAACTTGGAGACCATTGGGAGTAATTGAGAAAATTCTGTGGATGAATCTTACTTATTTCTATTCATTCTCGAGTACTGAAATTCGGTACAAAGCGACAAACTCTACTTGTGAAACTTGTGAAGTCTAGAAAGGTGATTTTTTGGTGCAGCATTTGCCACACAAAAATCGTATTACACTTCATGTAGGTAGGTATGATGTTTTTATCGTTCTGTCGCCTCAATCAACTGTCCATTTCAGGAGCTGTTTCCCTTCAAACATTAGGTCTTGGGTACTTAACGTTGTTTTTACAGCCAAGCGTTGACCAAACAACAAGAGCACACAAAGGAGCGATAATTAAAACTTAAAGGTCTCACCTCTAACCCCTAGTCTCTAGCGGAAAAGGTCATACAACAAGCAACAGCTGGCTTCTAGGGAAAGTGAGGTTTTTATGAATGACGGTTCCACAGGCGAATTATGGTTGAATGACATCTGGAGTTGATGATGGGAAGATGTTAATTTACGAGCCTCAGAGACTTATAAATCAAAATGTAGGAGAGGTGGTACGTAAACTAACATGGACGTTGAGTATTCCATTGAGCAAGAAATCTATAGGAATGAACTGTAACGATCGCAGTACATTTCTCATATGATGCAAACAGGAGTAAACTTTAAAGGTAAAAACGTAAACTTGTGATTGGGGAAATCGGTGCAAAACGTGGGAGGAATTTGTATGTAACTGAATCGCTTGCCTGGAGTGATTGGTTTGATTTCAGGTCCATCGTAAGCTTCCGTGGTCACGTCGAGCTCCATGACGTTTCTCCGAACCTTCGAGAACCCCTTTCGAACGAGTTCAGAAACGGAAACGGGTCGTGATTTCGAAAAAACACCACCGAGATAAATTCAAGGGAGTTTTCACTCCGAAAATTTGCAAGATGTCCGACGGCCCGAAAAACCCTCCTTGAGAGATCGAGTCAATAAGGGGTGGAGGCGCGTGCGCTGTTGGCTGGAGTCGACGTCACCGGTCTCCCGCCATGTGCTTGAGATGAGTAAACATAACTAACCTACCGCTCAGTACAGGGCTTGGGGTTCTTTTCCTGGAAACAAAAGAACGGAAGTTTTGAGATCGATTCCTGCTCTAGTAGGAATACGAATTGTCTGCTTGAGCGTACGTCTCTATGACTGTCTATTCTTATCCATTCAACGTATTCTTGAGTCGTCCTCCGCACACCATTCAGTCACGGGAAGAATCGGCTCAACCGAATCGAAACATGTGATCGTTCACAAAGTTTTGCACAATATAGGCTATCGAGAATGTGATACGAAGAGCGAGTACTGGGTAAATATGTACCTAACTGTGTAATCTCGCACGCGTCCGGAACCTTATCGGGGATTAGTGAAGAGTCCAGGTCAAGCCCGTGGACTGCCTTCCTCACACACCCTCCGTCGAACGTTGCAAATGCCAGTCGGTTTCTTTCGGAGCGCATGGTATCTCTTCCAGCACTCATTTCTGCAAGAGATAAGTACTACATATTGAATCCACTATGCTCTTTTTTTTTAATTTATTTTATTACAAATTCCTGCTCCCATTGCTGATTACAGGCAATTTACACATACTATTTTATGATATTTACAGCTTATACCTATATCAAAATAACTTTACTGGTTCAAGTAAATAAAGTATTAAACAAAGTTAATAAATAAATGATAAAACATTGAATAATATGCAATTTCCAAAATAAATCAAAATTAATTTCGTTTATGAAATTTGTAAATTCATTCATATATTTAGTGACTAACACAGGGAAGTCCACTGGCCAACCAGAACCGCCCAGCACTGATCTCCTGATTAAGCGTGACCGCTGCGGCTCGAACAAGATACAATCGAAGATGTTCCCATGTCTGTGGGACCCCCTCGCTGCAGGGACAGGTGTCGTCGGCCACGATTTCTATTCTTCTGAGGTAGGCCCTATTCTTGCCATGCGCCGACAGTGCTTGTGTAAGCTTATGGTTCACCTTGAGTTGTGCCTTCAATCTGGCATAAACTGAAGGGAAGAAGCGCTTAGTATGTTGTGCCGTGTCATCATTCAGGATCCACAACTCATTCCATGAAGACAACGTGCCCTCATGTAGTGCTCGCCGGACAAACGTCCGTGGCACAGAGGAAAATGATTCGGGAAGGTCCATCTCGCCTGCTGCTTCCTTCGCGAGAATATCAGCTGCCTCATTACCCAGCACGCCCACATGTGCTTTCACCCACAACAACCCAATCACCCAACCACCACGGAGGTTGAATAAGAGGCGTCTTACACGTTCCACAGTGGGCAAATGGATCCGGTGATTCCTCAGTAGAGCCAATGAAACCTCACTGTCGGTATAAATGCAGGCAGACCTCTGAGTGTCCACAACAGACCGGTGCATCAACCACTCCAGTGCCTCCACCACTGCAAACAACTCTGCCTGGTTATTGGAGCAGCCAGCACCCAACCGGAACTTCGCCACATGACTAGGCCCATCCGATCCCCCAAAGTAAACCACAAAGGCACAGCCCACTCCTCCGTCAATGAGGCTGCCATCCGTGTAAATCTTGAAGCAGGGAGCAACATCTTTTTGAGGTGAAATGTCCACTATATTAGAGGGATGGGGCCATCTGTGAGGTTCAACCGGCAAATCCACAGACCGGCCACCAAACTGTCCATGACTCCTCACCGCCAGAAAATAACGAGCCTCCTCCACTATTCTCAAATCGATTGGTTCGTTCCCAGCCATCATCCAACACGCCTGGTGGGAGATAGTTTTGTAGCCCCTAATTACCCTCAAGAGCATTAGGCGCTGAACACTCCTTTAGCACTTTACATTTCTTTTCACTTTTAGTGCATCCCACCAAACTGGAGCTCCGTACAATAACATTGGTAGAATAGCACCCTCATAGATGCCTTCTTCTACAATGAACTTATTCGTTTTACTAGGTCTTCCTCGATTAACATACTTCTTCTGCTCTCTTGACTGACCGAGCAACGGATCAAACGGTGTTACATTTTTTCTGAGAAAGCCAACCGTAAGTAGAACAATTTTAATCAGGGATTTTTAGTTTGGGTCACCAGTAAATACAGTAAATAGGTATAGGTTCTTACGGAAGTTCTGTTTTTGTCCAACAGGGTGGTTGGCTTTTTGGTTTGCGGAGCTGGTACCCGGAATAGACTACTGAGGGCATTTCTACAAGGAGTATTTGCGTACCTATTTGTGGTTTATAATTTTAATAATAAGCCATTGGAATCGAGCAAGAAAAAACTTAACCTCCCCCCCTCCCCTCAAAATTTGTTGTTTTACGTTTCAAGGTAGGTAGAATCCGGAAATCGAATAAAAAAATTTCCGTCCGTCCGCCATACGCGGCACTTTTCTCACCAACACTGGACCGATTTTGATGAAATTTGGTAAATGGGCTCCATTTGGGGTCTAGTTGTGCCGCGAAGCTTTTGGTTGATGTCAGTCACTTCTAAGGGGTGAAAATTAAGGGTTGAAATTTTCAAGAGTTCCCTAGCTCGAAAACTCTCAAATTTTTGAGACAACCCGGAGCTCTGCAGGACAAACTCGCTCCCTACAAGTACTTGAGGGTTTTCCTTCGATAAAACAGAATCACGAGTGTGAAACACCAAAGAGGTCTAATCTCCGTTCAAATTTTATCTGACTAAAATGCGATCGCTGTTCATTTCTTCGATTTGTATTCAGTTTTGCTTTCTGAGCAACCAGTAATCAAATTTCCATATGAAGCTTTTTATTTTTCGAATCGAGTGTGAAGCGTTTAGTTCTTTCTAATAAACTTGATTGTGAAGGTGTTAAGGCAGTGTGGTGTGGTAAGTAGTACCTACCAATAGTTGGTAGGTAAAAAAAAGTTGATAGGTAAAAAAAAAACGCTGGAAATCATAGCCCAAAGGTTTTTTATTTTCTGTCTAGATCACCCTTCTGTATAAATCCCTCCCTACCAACCGTAGGTACCTACTAAGGCATTTTTAGAAATTTCAACCCTTTTTTTGTTATCTTGATGGTCATTAATTAGGAGTTAGGAATTTCGTAGCTTGTAGTAAAACAAGTTCATACATGGGCAAGAACCTTGTCTTTTTTAGCTAATGCAATAATATTTGTTAATTTCGAAAAACTTATTTTTCAATTTTTTAAAATAAAGAGGTGAAGATATACGACCAGACATTTCTGCATTTTCTTCTTACCATTTTTCTAATTCAAACTAAATGCAGTGGCGCTCTTCTTTTCAATAGTATTTACCACGATCCAATCCCTCCCTGGGTGACTGAGTTGCCTGAGGCAGGGTTGCCCAAAGGTAAAAGAAAATTTGGTGTAACAAATGGAATTGAAGCCCTAATTTTGTCATAAAGAAGCGTTATTAAAGACGTTAAATCGGAAATGGCCCCCATTTTGTTTCCTCAACAATGAACGTAAATTTTTATGTATCAGTT
Source organism: Apolygus lucorum (assembly GCA_009739505.2). Taxonomy (NCBI): domain Eukaryota; kingdom Metazoa; phylum Arthropoda; class Insecta; order Hemiptera; family Miridae; genus Apolygus; species Apolygus lucorum. The sequence continues at coordinate 28,184,951 of CM019179.2, read as the reverse complement.
CAACAAAAATTATTTAATAAAATTCTGTGTTTCAGAGTTACGATTATAATTGTGGTTGTGTCTGCCTGTCTGCCTATAGTTCCAGGCCGTGAACTGAGGTATATAATCATGGTCTGATGAAATTGTCATCATCGGGACCAAAAGCAGCTTGGGCGCAGGGTGATCTAAAACAGATTCCTCAAGATCCATTGGATCTATATTGCTCGGTTTATAAAACGGTTGATTACGGATCCAAAGGGCCCAGTTACTCCCCCCTCCCAGAAAATAGTACCTATTTACCACAAACCCTGAGAACTAGCCCCCCCCCCCCTCCCCCCATCAACAGTAGGGAAAGTATCTCTCGAAGTATCTGCCATTTGGGTTTATTATTTTCAATGACAAATCTTTGGAATCCCCCCCCCCCACCATTCAAAATTTGATGGTTTACGTTTCAAGGTATCCAAAAAACTAGTAAACATTTGTTCGACTTACCCAGTACCCCCATACGCGGCACAATGCCCAGTCCCCGTGCCCAATTTTTGTGTATTGTTTTTTTTTTTAATTGATTTAAGATAGCGACGATCTTTAAGAATTTTTGACACCACCCAGACCTCCGAGGGACCATCGCTATCTATGAGGATAATTAATTATTTAATCAGTGAATAAAGTGAATCAGTGAATAATAGTGTCCAAGTTTTAGGAACGAATGAGACCATCCAAAGCTCTGAACGAAGAACCATGGTTGAATAAAGAGAGAGTTGATCTTGAAATTAATCTAGATTAGGTACTTGTGACCTGTCGAGGGCCCCTCAACCGCCTTCTCGCCCGCTGCACCCTGGTTCCTTGAATGGTAAATATAATAAACCGTTGTGTAATATTTCACAGCGTTTTTGTATCAGTTTTAATTCCATAAACTAGGTAGGTATTCCATGGAAATCCTACATGTATATCCTACATCCATAAAATACATGATTATACAAATGACCTGGACAAGTGTACGTACCAGCACCAGTAGTTTCAAAAGTGAACAAGTAAAATTACTTGTGCCAGTACATGAAATTTCAATTACAAATAACTTGTAAGTGTACAGGTTTGTTCCACTATCTACATATACCTACTTGAAACTATCTACACTTCTAGAAACTCCGCTACCTGGTTCATCTAAACCCTTTTTTCGGCAGTTTCTTGTTGTTTGCACATTGTTTTACTTACTTTTTTTTTTATTCACCAACTTTTATTCACGCACTCTAGGAATCAAATGGGTTTGGAGCACATATTTTTACTATTTTATGTTTTTATTATTTTATTTTTTGGACCACTGTTGCAGATGAAAAATAAAAAATTCTTCTAAAATCAAGGATTCTATCCAGACTGAAAGAGGATCAGAAGGTTAGCCCCCAACTACCCGCAACGTTTGAACGACAACGCACAGTTGGAAAGTAAGAAAATGAGGCATATAGAAATTTTATTTGGGTGAAATCCAGCAACCACGGGGGGAGGTAAAAGGGGTAGGATAGGCAAATCCCGCAAGACCGCTCAGTCTTGAAGGAGAGGTTGCTTAGTGCGCCGTACGATGAACACATCGTCTCGTGCTCGGTTCTACTAACTCATCAACTGAACGTTTGGTAGGAATGTAAACTTCTCCAAATGCTGATACTTGAATATTAAGGGGGGGGGGGACTCAAATTCGCATGTTGGATATCGAAGATCATGGATTTTCAAAAGCTCTTCGAATTCGATACCCCCATGCGCTAGAAGTGTTATATTGGATAAGGGTGATGAAGGGGGGGGGGGGAACCACTATTTCTTGCCTGAAATACTAATTTAATGAATTACATTGTACGTAAATAACATAATAATTATGTTGATAATTATTATCAACGAATTATATGAATTAATCGCACGTAAATTACATAATTACGTAAATACTAACTTATAAATATAAATATGAATTACATTACTAAATATGAATTATATCGAGTGAAAATGTTTTATCGCTTACCAATAAAAACTAATGCTTATCCAATGGGACGTCCCCTGGAATGCATGCATTTCTTAACTATATGTTTAAGATCTGACTTAAGCACGTGCGCAGAGGCTACAAATGATGAAAATTGATAAACATAAATTTCCTGAAAATGTCATCCGATTCGGACAGAGAGCGTAGAAGTTATGGTTGTTACAAAGGTGTTACGTTGTCATCCGATCACTATAAACTTCATGGGCCATCCTCACCTTTAAAATGCATAAAAGAATCCTTGAAAATTTCATCGAAATCGGACAGTAACTTCTAGTTATGCCCTTTACAAGGAGTAGTGGATACACAGACCGACTGACAGACACATAAACAGAAGAAAACGTAAAATAAGAACGGAAATTTTGATTTTGGAGGACATTTACTTTATTCTGAAAAAGTCAAATCAATGCTTCTGCTGCTTTTGTAGACTCGGAAGCAAATAAAAGTTTCCAATTTTTGAAGGAACACTTTGTTTGCTACTTGACATTGATTTTAGGGCTTCAACTATTACAATATCCTGAGAAATGTGACGATACAGTGTGTGTATGAAAAGGGTGATATGGTGGATCATATTGTGGATCATATTCACAATGTGGTCATTTGAGGTCATAAAAGTCTGCCAATTTGGAGCGCAGAAGTTTTTGATTGGCAATTTAAAAGATGGTAAGTTGGAAGAGCCTGAGTGAAGCTAATTTGACCGTATAACTTCCAATGTTCAAAGTTTTAGTACGCAGTATTGGTGGGACGGACTCGTAAAACAACATTGGCGCTGAAAAAGAGTGGGGCTATAGAACCTTAATAGGAGGCCATGATAGACAGGAAGTGCGTTTGATTACTTCAATTCGACGCGGTTATTGGGAATCGGCCTCTATTTACTGCTATCGATGGTCTCGTATGAGAGTATAAAAGGGACCAAGATGACTTGGGGCAGATTCACCCCTTCAATCCCCTCTTCTCCCTCCAGTAGCTCGTCGGGTGAGTTATGTGGAGATCGTGTTGACCCACCTCCATCTTGCTTGCTTGCTAGCTATGCCCGTCACGACCCTGTGACAACTTTGCCTTCCCAAGCTCGGCTCGGATCGTATAACTCAGCTTTTTACTAACGTACATACATTAGGAGCGGTCAGAACCGCATTTTATAGCAGAACATCGGACTCAAAACGTTCTCTCTTAGTCCTCCAGACATATTCGCCTCACGAATGTTAGGGGTATAGCTTTTTTGGATGTTCGCCATAAATACCCGCAAAGCTCTAGAAATATTCCACTCTTCAAATTATTGTCCTCCTAATCCAAATTTCCTTTCAGAAAGGCTCCAAGAATATTTCAACTATATATTTTGGTTTTATTGATAATGTAATTTCGTATGCTTTTTCAAACGCATTTTTTTCGATTTTCTGTATGCATGTTCGATTTGCAGTATGCACAAGGTATGTTTTGAAGATGTTAGGAGTCCATATTCATGTTCTACTCGTCTCCACGAACTCATAGAGTACCCACACGGCTACTGTATTTCTGGGTACAACAAATGTACGCATGTTTTCATTATATATAAATATATATTTGTGTGGAGTTATTGACCGTCGATAGAATATCTTGAGAAGTTATGTACTTCTATTGGTATTGAGGTTCGGTCGATAGAAGAAGACGATTTAGCCGACGTTTCGAGGGTTTATTTCCTCATTTACAAGGCACTACAAACAAAACAGAAAACGGATACTGTAAGTACCATAAACTATAACCATAAGAAATTATTACTATGACTAATCGGAGTTCTATGAAATTATTACTATGACTAATTGGAGAAGAGGAAAATTAACATGAGTGATCTAAAAAACTACTTACATGAGCCAATGTTGAAAACGTTGGTGAAGCTGAATACATACTGTGGTGTGCACATCCAGTTCGTACCAAGTACAACAGAAGACTGATGGTTTTGAACGAGAGGTGTTTGTAGGTAGGTAAGTACAGGTACATATTGGTAATGGGAGGGAAGGGTAGCGGTGAGAGGGGTCCATTGTACTGTATTGTGGTATTGTGAAGCTGCTAACGGTAAGTTAATGGGAATGTGCTTGGCCAGTACCGAAATTATTGAGTGGGAACGACTTGCTAAAAATATTGTTAGAATTTTGAGTAGATGATGTTTGGTGATTTTTGGGGGGGGGGGGGTGATTAACAGGTAATTACTAAATATTGAATGATGTGTGGATGAGGTTGGCATAACATTTACTCAGATTTTGTACGTCGGTTTTTTTGTTGACTGCTCTATGCTTATTTTTCTCTATATTGATCATTTCTTTAACTGTTAGTTTCAAATCGTGAGTTTCATAATCCAGAATTTTTGTATTATCATAGTTGATTTTATGTCCTAAACGTGAATGAGTTGATAGAGCTGTGCAATCATTATTATGCGGATTTTTAGCGACTTTTTTCACATCATATTTATGGTTGTATAGTCGAGTTTTTAAGTGACTTTTTGTTTTCCCAATATATACCTTGCCACACTCACAAGGCACTTCGTATACTAATTTTGATTTCATATCTTTTGGAATTGGATCTTTGGTGTTTGTAAATACAGAATTTAAAGTCTTGCAGTTATTGAAGGCAAATTTAGCTGTGGTATTATTTTTGGTGAGAATTTTTGCAAGTTTGTGGGACAGGCCATGTATGTATGGGAGGGTGTAGAATTGTATTGGAAGAGAAGAAGAGACTGGAGGTGCATTACTGGGAGGTTTGGGTTTATTTTGTTAGCACCTTCACAATACCACAATACAGTACAATAGACCCCTCTCACCGCTACCCTTCCCTCCCATTACCAATATGTACCTGTACTTACCTACCTACAAACACCTCTCGTTCAGAGCCCTCAGTCTTCTGTTGTACTTGGTACGAACTGGATGTGCACACCACAGTATGTATTCACGTTTCAACGTTCATTCACGTTTTCAACATTGGCTCATGTAAGTAGTTTTTTAGATCACTCATGTTAATTTTCCTCTTCTCCAATTAGTCATAGTAATAATTTCATAGAACTCCGATTAGTCATAGTAATAATTTCTTATGGTTATAGTTTATGGTACTTACAGTATCCGTTTTCTGTTTTGTTTGTAGTGCCTTGTAAATGAGGAAATAAACCCTCGAAACGTCGGCTAAATCGTCTTCTTCTATCGACCGAACCTCAATACCAATAGAAGTACATAACTTCTCAAGATATATATATATATATATATATACTTTTTAAATTTTTGGACAATTTTTATATTTGGAAAACGCATCGGTATCAGAAATTTTGTGCTAAATTCGAATATACCATATATGACTATGATTTTGAAAGTAATGACCACAAAAACTGGGAAAACCCTGTTTTTTTTTTGGTCTATTTTGAAATTTGGACCACTTAGGGTTATCCTAAAATTCTGGCTAACAAACTAATACTTCTGTTTGTTTTTGTTTGGTGAAAACCAAAAAATTTTTGCTAAACAATTACTCAAGATATCGTGCAGAATGACACATATATATATGTGATGGATTGATGAAAACGAAGACTGAAACCCTGATTGAACCAGATTGAACGTTTTCCATTTCACTTGCATTATCATCAGATTTACTGACATTGTTATTTTAAACAATTTTTATTATTTGAAACTCGAAAACACAGTAGTGTCGCCATAAGCTGCTCGTAAATCCCCTCGTGACAGGTTTTGAAACTATTGAGAGAAGAGAGGGGGCACCTGTTAAGCCCTCCTGCAGTTCTGCCCGAACAGTTATCGTTGTAGCTCGCTTGAGTGTGAACCTTTGAGGTGTCATGTGATCATTTTGATATCAAATTTGTAGTAAATACTGTCCGAGGGGGAGTATCGCTAACTCGAGTTCCGTTTCTGAAATAGTACAGTCTCTTCAGGTAATAAAATTAGTTTACAATTCGGAAGTGTTGTTCCTTTGCAAATACCATGTCTTCCGACGAAGAGGAAGGTCAGCTTCGGGAAGAGGAACCCACCATAACATCAGAAGATGGGATAAACAACTTACGTGCCAGATTTAGTGAAAATCGTGAATTCAATAGTGGCTCTGTGAACAATTATTTCGTGAAAACGTCGGAAACGCTCGGGATGTTTGTGAAAACTTCGGTCATTCAAGTCTACGTCCGCCATTTTCAGGACGAGTCGAAAATATCTCGAGGGGGAAAACCCTCCACCGGACCAGAGAGGATGGACGAGGCGAGGGGGGGTACACCCTTCCAAGATCACGCACTTCCGAACGCGATGTTGCCGAATTTTTACGAGTGCTGACGAAACACGAGTGGAGATCGTCGGAGACCTCCTGTTCCTCCACCCCCCTCACCATACGCTCATGACAAGTATTATTTCAGGAATGAATTACACAATTTATTATTTGAACAAGCGAGAGTTATGAAAGAAATGGCTGACAAAATCTCTTTGAATCAAGAATTACCTCTTCAAAACGCTGCCCAAATGATTAAACCTCTTTTTTCTCATCTCCTCAAAACTTCAATCTTCGCTGTGGGCATTGTCAACGAACTGAACACAAAGTTTTTGAGCGTCACACATGTTTGAGACTACCTCAGCAAGTCACCTATCAAAGCAACCCATCACCAATGCAATTATTACTTGCTTTGCCTGCAACCAAGGAGGATACATCGCACCGAACTGTCCCAAGAAGAAGCAGTTATCAAGACCAGGCCCGGGAGAATACAGAAGTCTGATGCCCAAGCCAGCAGAGAAGCACGTTGGCCTATGCGTTGCTAATCCAGAAGGCACTTTTACTTACCGAGGTGATGTATTCCACTATTTTTGGTTTATAATTTCCAATAATGAACCTCTGGAATCGACCAAGATTAAAACAATTTCTAACCCCCTCCTCAAAATTTGTTGGTTTACATAGAATCCAAAAATTGAATAAAAATTTGGCCGTCCGCGGCATTTTTTTTTTAGTTTCCATTGACTGATTTTGATGAAATTTGGTATATGGACTCAATTTGGGGTCTGGTTGTGCCCCTAAGATTTTGGTTGATGTCGGTCACTTCTAAGGGTTAAAATTTTGAAAACGCCCCAGCTCAAAAAAAAAAAAAAAAATTTGGTATAAAGGTATTGTTTTTCCTTCAATTTGAGACAGTATCGAATTTTTGAGACCACACGGAGCTCTGTAGGACAAACCGTTCATTCCCTATGAGAACCTAAGGGTTGGACTTAAGATGAATCAGAAACACGAGTGATCTATGTAGAAAATTTATAAACCTTTATGTAATCATATTCAGCGTTTTTCGTCTCAGGATCAGAATGCTCTCTCCTTCGTATGTCCATTAGTTCTAAATTACAAGGCACTTCCTTTAACAATATAGTTCATTTGCATGGAATAGGATCTGCAGTAACCATTTCTAAATGCCAAAAACGAGTTTTAATTACCACCAATGGTCGTGATACCATGTTTTGTTTCACATAGTGGCAGATAGAGCTGTCTTCCAGTGCCCATAATTTTGGGGCGAGAAATTCTTGTGACAGATTATTATATGGTGATTATCCCAAATACGTGCAAATTGAGGAAGGACATCCTCCTATCATGTCTTCTACTACTGAGAATATTTTACTGGACACTACTGGACTTTTATGAATGAAATTCGTGTTAAATCGAGGACACAATTCTTGGAATTGAGTCAAAAGTTTTATTGGATAATGATATTAAGAGAGAGATAAGCATTCTGGAACTGATAACACTTGCAAATCTAATTATGAATTTTCTGATTTTTGATAGATCGATGTTCTCTGGATCGGTTTACAAAGGATGTGGTTGTGTTGTTCAGTGAGATCCCAGGCTGTCACACCATAACCGTTCCATTCTTTGATTTACCCACACATACAGACTCATTATCAGAAAATCGTCAAGTTTCACCAGTAAATGATGTGAATTTCAACGAATTACACACAGATATTCCTATTAGTCAAAAATCAAAACTCGTTAATATTTTACAAAAATATTCAAAATTCTTCATCACAGGAGTTCTAACCACACGCATTACCACTGGAACATTTAAAATTCTTCTCATTGATTCAACTAAAACAGTACAACAACGTCCTTACAGACTCAGTCCTGTTCCTGTACAATGTGAATTAGTTCGAGAGCACATAAAAGAACTTGAAGATGCAAAAGTAATTTGTCCTAGCTCATCCCCTTTTTAGTCCAATAGGTACTTCTTGTTCAGAAAAAGACTGGAGGTTTTCGGATGACTGTTGATTTTCGTTCCTTGGATTTGAACACAGTCCCAGAACATTTTCCTTTGCCGTTGATTACTGATCAAATTGCTCGATTTAGTGGATGCTGCCTGTGGATTTTATTAAATTCCTGTTCAGGAAGACTCCATTGAAAAACTGTCTTTTGTAACACCAGATGGACAGTGGGAATTTTTGGTTTTACCTTTTGGGGTACGTAACGGACCAAGTGTCTATCAACGAGCTATCATGAAAGCTTTAGGAGTCTTAGCACATGATTATGTCACATGCAACATGTACGATAATTATGTTGATTTCTGCTAGCACTCCGAGTGAGGCATTAGAACGCTTAGATTGTATTCTGGGAATATTAACAGCTGCTGGTTTCTCATCCAATTTCTCTAAATGCTCATTTGTTGTAACTAAAATCAAATATGTAGGTTATGAGATAGAGAACGGAGAGTTGCGACCCAATAAAACTAAAGTTGAAGCTCTCACAAATTGCGACCTCCCACAACTCTTTGTACACTTCGCCAATTTCTTGGTCTAGCTTCAAATTTTAGACAATTTGTGCATAATTTTGCACAGTTAGCAACCCCTTTGTTCCAATTGATGACAACAAAGGATGGAAGATCATGAAAAGGTTAGACAACATTTTATTGGCCTCCTAATTGCAGAGCCAATGTTAACCATTTTCAACCCTTCTTATCCAATTGAATTGCATATTGATGAAAGTTCTTTAGGTTTTGGATCAATACTGATTAACATCATTGATGAAAGCCAAGACCTGTTGCATACTACAGCTGTTAGTGTCGTCTCCTCCGCTGTTTCAGTGGTTAGGCCTGACTTATTTTTGCGCCTACTTGTGAATTAAAATTATTTGCAGTAAATCTCTTATGTCCTGCCTAGGTACTAAGTTTCCTAACAATCCTAGCTGGGGATTGGGTAAGCTGAAGTTTAAAGACGTATGACTGACCTGGCGATCCTCTTGGGTCCAGATAATCTTTAGAGATTTGTCCCATACGAAACTTTGTCAGCATGTGCGTCTGACAATAGCAAAAGAACCACTCTATCAGAATCACGTTACTGAAGGGTTTTTATTGAATTAATGGGAACAAGAACTTGTAGAAAAACTATTTATTCAAATAACGAAAGGTACGAGAGCGGTAAGTATGACTAGGCAGATAACGGACAACAAAACTAGTAATTAGAGTGGGGGAAACTTCTTCTTGTTCACTTTCAAATGTTTATTCACCCGAACAACAGTTACCACTCTTAAGAGCTGAAGACCCTTGTTGTGGTTTATGCCGCAATTCATTCTCATAACTATTTACAAAGCTACCAATTCATTGTAGTAACTGACTGTGCTTCGCTTCGTGCAACACAGAATAAACAAGAACTAATACCACGAGTCCAAAGAAGGTGGTCCTTTTTGCAAGGTTTGAAAACCCATTGATGACAATAATGATAGTACTGTAACTTCGGAGCCAATTATTGAAAATCCAAATGCAAATTCTTTGTTAATCAGCACCCTCATAGAGCAGCAACACCAAAAACTAAGACCTCATGGAAAACATCGTATATTGATCCTGATATTCAAAACACTTATGAAATTCATGGAAGAATTTTGTGTAGGAAAGTACAGAGACATACACGCCCAAGATATCTTCACATTGTACAACATTCACTACGTTATGCTGTTGTCAACAATGTACAAGAGTCTCTTTTCCATTTTGGATATGAAAAAAAACCTTAGAAGCATTCTATTCACTAGCACACATGAATTTCGAGATACTGCTACTCGATTGATGCATAAGTCGATTTGACAGCATAAAGCTTGAGGAAAACGATTTGGTTTTTGCACAGATGGAGGTGAGGAATCTAATCATATTGGATAACGCTTATCGAGTACCGTTTAAATTGTTAAAGTTTTACCAAATGACCGCTACTTATTGCAGTATGTTTCTGGAGGATCAAGGAAGTACTTGAAATACCCTCACGAACAGTTGCGCAAGGCTCCTAATTTTGATGGCTCTAGCACTATCCCTGATGATAGCAGGGATTTATCGAAGTAATTTTGACTTTCTTGACTGTTTTTGTTCATAGTGGACTACCCACTGCTCTTCCAAGGTGACTGTGGATTCGCCCAGTCTTGTTATTTTGTTGAATGTGGATTATTCCACCTATGTTGACTTTGGATCCCCAAGTCTTCTCAGTGATCATCATGTTGAATGTGGACTATCCCACCTATGTTGACTTTGGATCCCCAAGTCTTCTCAGTGATCATCATAATCATTTTCTCAGTCAAGTATGAGTCTAATTTTGGAATGTGGGCTGGAGTCTACCTTGCTTGGCACCCTTACGTTGGCTGCGTCATAGTTGGACCCTTGTTCTATGTCCTTCCCTTTACGTGGTCTACGTCTTACAGTCATTACTTTTCTGATAGTGTGACTGTCAAGCCCAAGTGAGATAGACAACCTTCCCAAGCAGTTCTTTTGAATGAGTTCCTTTTGAACGAGTTGCTTTTAATGATTCCTAACGACTGGATTCACCTGGCTCGAATATATTGATCAAAGGATAATTCCTGTACCTCCTTGCACAATTTGTTTGTTACTTGGAATTGTTTGTTCATTGAAATTTTCCTCGTGCCTCCAACCTCCACTGTGCATGTGCATTAATTTACTTGCCAGTTCTAAGCTGTTATTTTGAATTGTTTGCCTGAAGGGGAAACCCTTCACTTATGGAGACGGGAGTAGGCTGATATTCTCTTCACTAATGGGCTGTGTCTGGTCCCCTAGGTGAACTGAGCTCCCGAGGACGGAAGCAACGTCAGGATCGCCGTGTGATGGATTGATGAAAACGAAGACTGAAACCCTGATTGAACCAGATTGAACGTTTTCCATTTCACTTGCATTATCATCAGATTTACTGACATTGTTATTTTAAACAATTTTTATTATTTGAAACTCGAAAACACAGTAGTGTCGCCATAAGCTGCTCGTAAATCCCCTCGTGACAGGTTTTGAAACTATTGAGAGAAGAGAGGGGGCACCTGTTAAGCCCTCCTGCAGTTCTGCCCGAACAGTTATCGTTGTAGCTCGCTTGAGTGTGAACCTTTGAGGTGTCATGTGATCATTTTGATATCAAATTTGTAGTAAATACTGTCCGAGGGGGAGTATCGCTAACTCGAGTTCCGTTTCTGAAATAGTACAGTCTCTTCAGGTAATAAAATTAGTTTACAATTCGGAAGTGTTGTTCCTTTGCAAATACCATGTCTTCCGACGAAGAGGAAGGTCAGCTTCGGGAAGAGGAACCCACCATAACATAATATATACTAACATAATAATATTATGTTATATATCGTTACCACAAAGCCAAAACCGCATAAGTGCCATTTTGGCTGATTTCACCTAAATTCATTTTTGGAGTCAGTTTATGATATTCTACACTACGCTAGTGCCACAACCCCCTATTCCAAACAGGTTAGCTACAATGTAGGAGGTTAGCAACACCTATCTCCAGAAATGAAAAATCTCACTAAGACAAAATCGCGTATGTGCGCTCGAGTGCCACATAAGCGATTTTGGCATCGCGAGTATTGGCTGGGCACAATTTCGCCTATGTGTAACCTTGACCATTACAGTTTATTGTCTATTCCTTCGCAACCTCATCAGTAGTTATAATTGGTTCTATTCCTTCTCAGCCTACGACGTATAATATTGGTTTTTTTTGTGCCAAAAAAAGACCAATGCAGAAGGTGCTTAGTTTTCAAAGGCATGAGCTTGGAAGAGAAGGCGACCCATCAGGAGGAGTACAGTAGACATTTAGAGAGAAAGGAAGCAGCTCGACGAGAGAGGAATATAGATATAGATCTGGCTCGAAATGATTCGTCCTATTTGTGCATCAATTTCGATTTAGAGGCTGTCCTTAACGTACCGAAAGGAGAGGCTGGTCAGATCTTTTATCTACGGAAACTGGCGGTTTACAATTTCACCATGTTTAACCTGAATTCTCATGACGGGGATTGTGATTTGTGGGACGAAAGCGAGGGGAGACGGGGGGCAAATGAGATAGCATCATGCCTCTTAATGTACCTCAGAAATAAGTGCACTCCCCAAGTTTCCATCATCCACATGATGTCCGACTCGTGTTTTGGACAAAACAAGAATTCATTCGTGTTGGCGATGTGCATCCATCTTCTGAAAAAGACGCCAACCTTAAACATAGTTAGACACAGCTTTTTTGAAGTAGGACACACTGAAATGGAGTGTGATTCGATCCATTAAAAAATAGAAAAAAAGAGCAAAAAAGTTCCTGTTTATGTACCCGAAGGCTGGGCTCAGATCATTAGAGGTGCCCGAGCACATCCATCTCCTTATCGGGTCCACAACCTCACTTTCGACGATTTTCTGCAATTCCCTTGTTCTCGATTCGAAATACCTTGGAGAAAAGTATGCAGCTACCAAGTCACAAAGGATGAACGGGGAAAGGTGGAAGTAAAGTACAAAATAGATCATGCTGGGGAATTCGTATTAGCGAAGGAAAAGCGTACAAGAGGAAAGCAAAGTGCGGAAAACCCTTCTCGAGCGTACAAGCAGCCACTCCAAATTTCTGCAGCCAAGTTCAAGGATCTTACGAAGATGTACAATGACTTAACCATACCAAAGGACTACCACTCATTCTTCTCGTCGCTAAAACCATCGGAGCAAGTGCGCGACAGATTGCCAGAGCGACATTTGAGCGAAAATTCAGATAGTGATCATGAGTGATTTTGAAAAATAATTGTTCACCTAACATTATTTTATATTTTTTAATTAAAAACTTTCATCAGTAATTTGGTACCTATTGTCCTTTTCTATGAATAATAAACTGCATTATTTTATTTTCAGGGACTTTTTCCACGAGTTTTCTCCCTTAGAGTTAGGCGTCATGCTTCTCTCAACGAGTAATGACATCCAAAATCAATTTTAGTGTTTTCGAAGTTCAACGTATGTTGAACATAATTCATTATCGACGGGAACTTCTAGCACAAAAGTGCCATTTTAACCAAAATGCACAAGGCCAAAACCGCCTATGTGCCCTACCCCCTCCACTATTGATACGAAATAGTTATTTGACATGTGGTGTATTACAGGTGATAGCTAACGTTGTAAAAATAAATGAATGGCAGCTTCGAATTCATTAGTCGATTTACACTGAAGCATCAAAACTTCAAATGGGTTTTTCTCCAAACTTGGAAAATGCACTTAGGTGATTTTGGCTTTGTGGTAACGATATATGTTATGCATGTTATGTATATATATATACACGTATATATATATATAACATAATAATAATATGTTATATAATATTATGTTATTATGTCATATATTCATATAATATGTTATATATTCTTATAATATATGTTCATATAATATTATATATATATATATAAAATTTTGGAAAAACTTCAAGAATCGTTTCAGAATATTCTAAAACGGATTTCAGTGAAAAAATTCTAAAAAGTCCATTCTAAAAATTTTGAGGCCATTGCAATAGTTTAATTTTCCTTGAAAATTCGCTAAAAGAACTAAGTTTCAGGGGCTGTCCTTTCTGTATTTCATATGGATGGAGATTTATATTAAGAGCAAGGTGGTGGAACGTGAATCCTATTTGTAAGACTTCTGTTGCCGTTTTACTAGCCGTTTGTTTACTTTTCTGAACCCCTTAACGATCCCTGATCTCAACTGTTCTCTATTGTGTCCACCTGTACCTACTCCCCTCCACGTCGTTCAATCCTTCAGTCTTCACCAAGCTCTCGTTGTGATCTGCGACTATTCAGACCTCCGATCTTAATCTATTTGCAATCAGCCCTACATTTCCCTAAAAGTACCACATCCGGCTGGAGTCTTCCTCGAAGAGTTTGCTACCTACACTACCCGTATCCCGAGGATGAAGTAGGTGTCCAGCGACTTCTGGCATCTGTGTTATTTCCAACCGGAGATCAAAATTTTAATGATTTTATTTTTATGTTTGCAGCTGCTGATCTGCAGGCATCGGTTGCCCCTCCACTCTACTTTCATTGATGGCAACTGTACTCTATTTGCTCGACTCTCGGCTACTCTCCTCTCCTCTCTTCTCGTCAATTTTCTCTTCGATTTTCCCTGGACTTCCCATCCCTTCACGATCTGGTCAGATCTTTTTTAATTTGTTTATAATTCAATTTTTTAACGGCAAATTTAAGAAACGGCAACCTAGGGATTTTACTTACTTGAGAAGGAGCTCCTTAGGCAGTCCAATTAGTAATTTATTGTTTCTTTTATTCATACAGTCCATTTTATTTAAATACATGATTTGAACTATATTTTTTACAATGGAAATCTTTTTTTTTTCAATTATGAATACCCTTTCCACGTAACAACTTCTGTGCAACAATTTCGTATTTATTTCGGTATTTAATACTTAGAGGTTTTAAAACCTAACTCGACTTACGAGGTTTCATCTACAAGTAGAACTAAGAGCGCCTCGACTTGCCAAAACTTTATGAAGTCGACCGACCAATTTTGCTAACATTTTGATTTTCACGCATTTGTTCTCACATATTCAATAATTCACACACTTCAGATTTCAAACTGGACAAGTTGTTCTTTGAGAATGAAAGTTTTTTGCCTAAATAATTTGGCATATACTTTTTTTTGGACCGGAGGAGATCAATCATACAATGAAACTTTTGGAAATCACAGCGAGATTAACGCATTTTATTGAACATAAATCCAACGATAGTAATAAATTATCATAAAATGGTATCAAACAATCGAGATTATAAATTGAAAATGTTACTGGATTTCATTTATACATTAGTCGGTGAGTAAATTGTTAGGTAAATAGGTAAGTAAAGGATGGTGTTGGAGGAGACTAGGAATACTTGGCCTAATTACCTGCAAAATACTACCTACCAAAGTTGTCAATTCAAAATATTAATGGTAACACATTCACCTTTACAAAATTAGAAGGACGAGATAAAAGGATTTAAAAAATCATTTAGAATCAGTTTAAATCGTCAAGCAAATCATCGACACTTTATTGAAGCACCATCTTATAGACAATCACATAAACAAGGATGCAAAGTAACGTTTTTTCAAAGTAGCGAGCACCTTATAAGTATCATGAAATTGTAACTAAAGTAGACATAATGATATAAATAAGTAATCATATATTATAATCATTTAATCATCGTGATGGAATTCATTCATCATATTAGATGGTATTTACAAGATTTTCTTCAGGCCTACTTGTGAAAATACAATGAATGAAGCCCAGACATCCGTCCTTAAAACTAACCTTAATTTAAACAATTTTTTTGTGATTTTTTCAATTTTGTTCAATTTTGAGTTTCCTTAGGATTTAATTTAAAGTTAAGTTACAATCAAATAAATCTTAATAATAATAGAAATGTAAATAATATAAATTGTGTTGGTCGCAGCAATGCGAAGACTCTTACACGATTGTAGATATAGTGCAATATATAACAATGTGTTGGTTAAGAACTACGGACAAAGGCGAATTTTTAAAACAAGATAACAGTGAATAAATTTTCAAACGAACACAATAAATAAAATTCAAACCAAAACGCGCGAAAACTTTCTCGAGGCCGCAGGGAAAAGCGCTGGCGTTTGCGGCCGATATCGAAATTTCGTCGACATGGATGATAGGGAATTCTTCTATATCATCCATGACATCGAGAAGAGATATTCGCTAGGGTTAGTAATAAGGGCGAGGAGGAGGCTGGGCGAGAGAAGGCCTGGGAAAGAGCGATGATGCTTGGCGATCCAACCGCTAGGGGCACCCTAGTAGCCGGCAAGCTCAGCGAACGTCGAGTCCATTTCGTCGGCCAGGGACTTGTAGCGATCTTTGTTGAGGCCGAGTTCGTCTGGAAATCAAAATGAAGAATTTTTGAGGAAAAAAGTGATCCTTGGAGAAAGTCTATTTTACGACTTGAGAACAGACAATTTCCTTGACACTGCTGAAAACAAATCTACAGGTTTTCTTTATTTCACCGTAGTTCTGGTCTAGAAATCCAGAAGTTCGTATTTTTTGACGGATCATGCAAAGAACTCGAAGTAACTTACAGACGGTGGATTGCATGCAGTTTGAATTGTACAATTAAGCTAAAGTGATTTGCGTCTAACGGGTATGCAAGGTGTCCCATGTTAAGGACCAACAAACTTTGGGAATCGATTCTACAACTAATTTTAATAAGAAAGTGTCTCATAGCAATTTTTCGTTCGACGCTTAATTTCCGAGTTGTTTTAATTGTAACCCTAATTGTACCATGGTGTCACTAGTGTCACCGAAAACATCTTGGGAATTCCACAGCTATGCCAAGGTGTCACCAAATTAACTAGATTTAAATTGCAATTAAAAAAGTAATGGACAGAGCTGAATTATTTGAACCATTCTTAGTAAGTTATTGAAAGTCAAAAAATTATTATTATTTTTCGTTCAGAAAGACGAAGAAATTGGAATTTTTTTTTCTCCAATTTTCCTTTTATTATTTTTATTTATTTATTTATTTATTTTTGTTTAATTTAAAAGTAAAAAATTATACAATGCCAAAAATGTTGAAAATTTATCCATCGATTTACATGGAAATTTTTGTCCTGACTATTTTGAGACTTTTAATAGCCCACAAAAATTCTGCTGTCCGTTAAATTTAAAATAGGTAGGTAGCAATTAAATTTTATCTATTCCGATGACACTTTGGGATATCTTATGTGGAGTTCCTGAGCTGTTTCCGGTGACACTAGTGATACCATTAGGGTTAAGTGATACAAATTAGGGTTAAGATTTTTTTCGTGTTTTCGATCTTAAACCATAAAAAGACCATAACTCTATTAATTTAAGTGAAATTCAAAATCTAATTACACCGTTATATAGGGCGTTAAATTTACCATCTTTCTAGTGGTTACCAAACGTTTTAGTCATTTTTGTCAAATCGTCAAAATTGCCCCTTTTTCATTTGATCGTTAAGGTTTTACTTCCACATGGGTTTTCACGAACCTCTACATCAAAGACTGCGCGAAGACCTGAGCTTTCCAATGGTATAATTTGTTTTAATTTCACTCCGCTAATTAGGGGTGAAAAATACGTATGAATGAGAAAACGCTGCAAATTATTACACAATGGTTTATTATTTTTCTATATAGATCACTCGTCTGCAAAGCCACCAACCATCCAACATGAAGAAAAACATCGATAGCATTTCGGTCAGCTAAAATTTGAACGGAGATTAGGCGTCTTTTGCGATTCACACTCGTGTTTCTGATTTATCGTACGCCCAACCCTTAAATTCTCGTAGGGAGCGAACGGTTTGTCCTACAGGGCTCCGCGTGGTCTCGCGTGGAATTAAGCGAGTTATGGTAGATTTATTGAGCAAAGATCAAAAACACGAAGAAGAAAAATGTCAAAGTGAAAAAAAGGCATTTTGAGTGGGGATACCGAAAAATGTCATGAGACACTTTTTGTCGGAAATTAGATGTAAAACACGAAGGAGAAAGGTCGTGAACCACTTATGTTACACCCTGTGTACAGCTATAAGAACGTCAATCCGAAGAATTTCGATTCGACAACTAATTTCCTATCGAAATGCCTCATCATTGCCCTTGTCTTCCCAAGTTTTTTCAAATTAAAGATTATTTTCGTTTTTTTTAAACTAATGTCACTAAAACGTCATTAACTCCCTTTGAATACAGCAAAAAATTAAAACTAATTACACCGTTGGAAAGTGCGTTAAATTTCCTATCTTCTTGATGGAGAACCAAAGTTTTTTGAATAGGCAAAACGGGAGGAAAACGATCTTGAAGAGAAAAAGTTGTCTTGAAAATCTCAACTTTTTTCAAGCGCTCCTAAGTCCTTGCTTTCCAGCGTGTAAATGCTTGCCTGTAAGCCTAAAATTTGCACCAAAATCTCACCTTTCCAACGGTTTAGTCATCTTCATTTTTAAAGTAGGATTTATCACAGAAATATGTGTTTGAACGCGGAAAAACGTGAATTTTTTCAACGGAATCGACTCTCCGGCTACGCGATCCGAGGGGTTCGCCGATGGGAGGCGGGCGGCGCAGGAGCCAGCGAGGCCTCCCGAAACCCTCAGATCGCCATAGCCGCTCTGCCCGATGAAAAAATCCACGTTTTTCCGCGCTCAAACCCAAATTTCTGTGAAAAAATCCTACTTTAAAAATTAAAATGACTAGACCATTGGAACGGTAAGATTTTGGCGCATCTTTAAGGTGTACAGGTAAAAATCCACGTGCCGGATTACAGAACCTATGAGCGGTTGGAAAAAAGTGGAGATTTTCAAGATTTGACCATTTTTTCTCTTCAAGTTCATTTTTCACCCGTTTCGTCGATTTGAAAGACTTTGGTTCTGCATTAGGGAGATAGGAAATTTAACGCTCTTTCCACAACTATCGTCAAATTTGAGTTTATTCAGTAAATTGAAGGATTTATTAACATTTTAATGATACAAGGTCGAAAACACGAAAAAATCTTAAAAGTGAAAAAAGTCGGATTTTAAGGGGGTTAAAAAAAAGTCAAGACAAAAAAGTCACAAATTACTTGTAGAATCAATCCCTAGGTTATGGCAGGAACAAAGGTGTTACACCCTGTATAGGTTGTAGAAAGAACGTTAATACACCCTTGGCTGCCTGCTTTTGAATTACAGGACTGGGTGTGTGGACATCGCTTGCATGAAAATGTTAGGAATTCAGCCTGTCGTGAAGCAAGCGTTTTATGTTTTTGAAGGATCATGCAGAGATCGACGAAACGTTTAGAAAAAGCACTGCATGCAGTTCCATGATGTGAAGACCGCGATTCACGGGTCTAATTTGTAATAACAGTAAACCGAAGATGAAAATGGAAACACTCGTTCAATTTGGCAGTGTTCGTCTGCTTTGCATGCGGTAGGTTAGTGAAGTTGGAAAGTCACATTATTATTTTACAAGGGAACTGTGCTTGTCCCGTGTCAAAGTACACGTATAGACTGTGGATGGAAGTAGGTAGACAAAAACACGCCTCGCTGTCTCAGACGCGAGTCGTGACACGAAGAAAACGTGCGACATTCATCGTACAGAAATATAATTCATGTGTACCTGAGAGAGGTGGAGGGCAGAACTGTATGTAGAATATTGCAAGAATTGGTTGACTATTTCTATTTGAACAGAGTGGAGAATATATAAGGGAACAAGCGGTTAGTGAGCAATTAGTAGCCAGTAAGCTCGGCAAAGGTAGAGTCCAAATCGTCGGTCATGGCCTTGTAGCGATCTTTGTTGTGGCTGAGCTCGTCTGTAAGAAACATTGGAATAGAAGAGATTAAAAGCAGCTCTATATAGCGTGGAACGTAGCAATTGTACACGCAAAGAATCACAAAAAGGACTTTGTACAAATACAAATTTACAAGAAAATATACTAGTATCAGAAAAAGTGAGAATGTAAAAGAAGATCGTAGAAGCTTAACCCTCGGGCACCTACGGGGCTGCACTCCCTGCCGCAACTCCTTAACAATTCGAGTGATTTAATGATTGATTTAATGAGTGATTTAATTCGTTTTAGTTTACATGAAACGACACATCGCTTTTAATATCCTTCATCGATATTCAAAAACTTTCCACAGGTTATGTCCCTGTAACCTCGCATTAGTGTTTTGCATTTCGCTGGGTTTCTAGAACAGTTCGTTGTCATTATTGTTTTACTTTTCAAATCACAACAATTTTTTTTTATTCAAGTTAAAAAATGTATCTAATTTTATGTTTTTTTTTTGATTTGATAATAACTATTATTTGTATTGTACTTAACTGATTTATTACTTGATCCTTTCCATTTTTGTAGTGGAAGAAAAAAATCATTGAACAGATTTCTTGCAAATAGGAATTGGAATAAATATAACATGCAATGATCATTCATTTTTATTAAATTTCAAATGATTGACTTTCTATAACATTTTAAATATTGTTGACTCTTTTAATATATTAAGTAAGTCAATATTTATAATTCTTAATTGATGGGGCTTCTATTTGGTTTGTGAAATCATCGGTGGGTTAATTTGAAATATCGGTAGTATCGATACTTTGAGCCGATGTGATCGAAGTATCGATATCTAATAATATCGTTATAGAAAAGGTATCGGGTATCGATACTTCCAGAGAAATATCGTACCGAAAGGAGTATCGATACTTTGGAGTATCGTGCCGTCCCTACCCGCAGGTTGATTGCTTCATCCAAGACCCTCCGGTTCCCGAGGGTTAAAACAATATAATTACATAGTCTGGTTAGTTCAAGTTCATGCAACTATGGGAAGACTATTATCGTTCATGCCACATTCTGGTATGTGAAATGTGTTAACGTTGGGTGTAGATGTGGGATATTACAGAAGAGTGAAGGACAATGTACTCGTATTTCTAAGGAATTCTTCATTTGGGAAGGAGCAGAAAAGGAATTAGAAGGATTAATGGTAAAGGTCATCGTAGAGGGATCTCAGTGATTGCTTTGACAAAATGTGTGTTATTACAATTTTTTGATATTACACCGAATCATGGATGTACAGGGTGGGAGAGACCAAGTTACCACTTTTGCAAGGAGGATACCTTCACTTGAGGGGGTTTAAAAGGTCGTTCTACTTTCCATTGTGTAGCCTGATATGGGGGGTTTAGTTGCAATAGGTTTGTTCCAGCGCTTCCAGTTCAAGAACTTTTTGTACCTGAGTTCATGAACTTTCTACACTCATTGAAGGCAGGGTTGTGAACTCGAACTGAAGGGTAACATGTGCCGTTCACGTGAAACCTACTAAATTTTTCATTTGTTGACCAGTCATCACGCAGGTTTTGCAAAGCAGATTAGACCCATAAATATCGGGTTTCTGATACCCAGGAAAGAAGGAAAATAAATCTTATTGATTTCTTTTGGAATATGTTCTTAACTTGAATTTGTGTACTTTGATGACAACTTCATTACACTCCAAGATTTGATTCAATTATAATTTTGGGGGTAATATTTTTGCGTACAAATTACCTCGAATAAACATTTCAAAGGACTGCATCAGTTCATCCGGTAGAGAATCAATTCCGTAGTGTTTAAAACAGCTACTTCAATATTGAAAATAGTTATCATCATAGCAATCCTCCATTTATTCGAATTTAGGTGATAGATCCGTAATCGATTTGTCATTACACTTAACGTAATTTTTATTAATTTATTTTTCTTGGTCAGTTGAAGTGCTCAAAGCAGAAGAAAACGATACTTTATTTGATCTTCAGTGCAACGGATCGAATTATCTAGACAGCAACATAAAAGGCGTGCAGACAAGGAAGGAGTGTTGGTGAGAAATGCAAAATGATCGGACGGACATCTCGTTTTTATGTATACCTGTAGTCTGGTTTCTGATGGGTGTCGTTTTTTGTAGTATTATAAAATCTACCTCTAAATTAATAAAAACGGAGAAATTATTGAGAAAAACGTGTTCAAAGTCGGTTAGTGAGCGATTAGAAGCCAGAAAGTTCAGCAAACGTAGCATCCAAATCGTCAACAATGACTCTGGATTTTTCCCTTTCAGCTCGTAAATCGTCTGCAAATAAACCAAGCAAAGCGGTCAAAATCAAATTTGCATTTTTCGTCTCGTAAAAAAGCAAAGTGAAACGTCGGAGTGATTTTTCACTATAAACCCTGAAAACACGGAAAAGAATAATCGTCGATAAAAAGGCAGGAAAATGATTAAATTTAATGAGCGTTGAATTATGAAATCGTGCTCCCGGGATTTAAATACGCATTGGGAATTTGTGAATATTTCACTGGATTGTCCCCAAGCGTATTTTTAATCGTGTTTCTTGCTTAAATAACTATCAAGGGGGCAAACATTCGCAGGTGGTGGGATTTGAAAGGGTTTTTCCCAAGGATTTACCGTCAGAACGAAATGAAGGCCGAAGCTCTGGGACCAACTTTGCATGTTGAGTCCTTGAATTAAAATTTATGGGAGAGAAGGTTCCGGAACTCCGTGCCGCTTCATCAAAATTTTAGCATAATTTTCAAGTTAAAATTCTATTATTTCGCGAGAAGGTTTATTTTATGGGAATGGATCCATCACCTTCGTTTGAAAAACGTTGTCTCTCCCGGTTTTTTGCGATAAATGGCTTGGAAAAAGGGGCTCGTTGGTACCTTACGTTTATCAATTATATGTTTAACTTTCTATTTGACTAATTCTTTGCTCTGTCGAAGTTACTTGTTTCTAGTGAGTTGGGAAAGCTATAAGTAATCTTAAGTGTTGAGCAATGAGTACTTTCTGATGACTTTGCAATAGTCGACGTTCTTTCCTCGTTCCGAGTGACTATTTCACGAAATCAAAGGCGCAAAAACTTGAAAAGTAGTACCTAATTTCGGAATTTTGAAGGATTTTAGAAATTCATTGGTGCACGGCTCCAGGGAATTGAAAAACTGATTTATTGCCGCTGGAATCATCAAAATCGAACAATAATTGCCAGAGAAAAATGAGGAAACCCGTTAATTCAGTTATGTTTTTCCCATAAAATGTAGCTAACTTGACATTTTCAAGGATTTTAGAAATGCATTAGTACGTGGTCTTTGGAAATTGAAAAACTGAAATATTGCCGCCAGAATCATCATTGCCAGAGAAATATGGGGAAAACATGAGAAAACAACTTTATTCAGTAGTTTTTTTCATTCTTTTTTGGCCATGATCTAGGCTGCAAAGGGTCAAGTGCTGTGGTGCCCCTACTAGCTTAGGATAACAAAAAGGTATATTAGCTATTTGGCTTTGGGTTTTTTTCTCATTATTATTATTATTATTTTTATTTGTTTATCTATTTTTTTTTTTTTTTGCTTTTTTGGTTATAATTTTTATTTAATTTTTCGAAAATTAAAAAACTATATATCCAACCAATACATTTTAGCCTTCTCCGAAGGGCAAAAGGGCACGGCGGTAGTCTTCTCTTTCTGCTACTCCTCTTTCATGTGAATCTTGGATCGCTAAACTCCGACAAAACATCTTCGCATTGTGTTGATTTCAACCTCAACTTTCAATGACTACGAGAACGTAGGATGGAGCCCCCAGTTGAGGATCTCTATTAGCGTGAAACCAAGATAGTGCGGCATCATCACTTTTAATCAGGATGGCCGTTCCTGACATCGACCTTGTAATTTTGACCATGGAAGAGATCGAAAACCTCATCTCATCCTGGTAATCAAGCACCACGAAGCTGCACTATATATGCATAAATCATAGGAATATGAGATTTTTGTGCACAAAATGCGCACGACTCAAAAATCTACTCAAGACCCATAAAAACTTTTTATTTCTCGAGAAATTTTAATAAAAGTGTACTCCTGATTATATTTGTCCAAATACGGAGGACAAAATGAGCCGAAACAATGTCGACCTATGTAATATCCAGCTTACCAATTCACTGTTTACAGTTTTTCATAATTTTGAAGTTTGTACATAATTAAATGCGATTGAAAGGAAGACCACCCCGACTACTCATATAATTGATCATTTTCCATACCTTACAGCTCAAAAATAAAGAAAATATTTTAACAATCGGCGTCCACTTACCCTCTAGCCTGTCGACCTCCTTCTGCAACTTCTTGACTGTCTTTTCAGCGAATTCAGCACGAGCTTCAGCCTGTGATTGACAAATACCGTCCCATTAGAAATAGTAGAAAAGTAGTAGTTTAATTTCTAGATCAGACTATTATTAATAAGAGATGAAACTTGACGCACAAAGAGACAAAAATGGTTTCAACTAAGTGCCTACTTGATTGTTTCGTAATAAAATACTTAAAATAACTTACCTCCTTCAACTTGACAGTCAGTTGCTTGATTTGACGTTTGTACTCTTCGACTCGCTGGTTGGCCTGGAAGAATGAGAAAATAGGCATTTGTAAATCTATGTATTAAAAACAGAGGAATTTAACTCTGCTTAGTCCTCTTCAGCAATAGAGAGTATGATCGTAAATTATAATATAATTTACGATCATACTCTCTATATTATCACGGTTATAATACCATGCAGTGGACCCTTTTTGAAATAATTCGTATAATTTAAGTTGTTTCAGTACAAAGGGTTATATAAGTTATTTTACTTAGGCACTCTTTTCATCATATTTGAAATGTTTTAAAACAATAATAATTAGTTGAATTGTGTTTTATTCCAACCTCCTGTGATACTCGTAGTTAGGTACTAATAGAAATTTTTTCGGCAACTTTACGCCTACTTTTTCATGTAAGGTTCTAAAACATCAATTATGATAATAGAAAACCAGGCTGAACTATTAATATAGGTAATTAATGTTCAAAATGAGTTTAATAAAATAAAATTCAATGAAAAAAATTCTGGGTTTTTGTCATTTTATTTCGTTCGCTGACCTTCCTTAGCGGCACGGTGTCGTTTACGACACCTCCTCAATTAACCTAATTAAAATAGTGCCAATTTTTTATTTTCGTCATTTTGTCTTTATATGAGTTCTAAAAAAGAGAAAAACACAACAACAAAAAAAGCGAAAAACATTCCCAGTAGATCTATTCTTGCCAAGCTAAGGGTTAAGCTAAATATTTTGGTTCAAACTGGTGACGGTCTACTACTGGCGACTTTGCGGTTCAAAGACACAAATTTCAAGTCAGCCGTTGTTTACCACCCCCGGAAAATGAACATAGATCAGGCCAAAACACGGCATCTTCTCCACGAATCGAAATTTGAACATCGCGATCACTTTTATATGGAAAAGAGATGGATCAATTTGAATGGCGAAGCTTGAGACGACGCTAACGTGAAATAAATCTAGGGAGACTCAAACGACAGTTTCATAGGATTACCTTCTCCTCGGAAACTTCGAGAGATTTCAAGCTGTTACCGACAACTTTCAACTCCTCCTCAAGCTCCATGATCTTCCTGCAAAAAAAATCGAAATCGAGTTAATGAGCGTTTGAAGGTACACGTGTGCTGGTAAACTATTTTGCAAGTTTAATCTCAGTAGGTAGCAAACTCTCAAGAGGCATGTTTCATGTTGAAGACTGGGGTAACACACAAAGTTGATATTCCAAAACAGACCAGCAAAACTCAGGTATAAGCGAATCAAATAAGGTTAAAATTCTGGTTTAAGTTTTTGAAAAATTTGCTACCATTTCTCTCTCTACGAGTGGAGAGGTGTTGTGATCAGCTACCTCTTTGCATTTCTGTCCATTAACTTCCTAGGCTTAATGGTAGAGAGCCCTAATTTAGCTGGAAAGCGGAGAAACAACTCCTGGCATTTCTGATTGGTTCGTTTCCAGGGTTTTAAACTGATTGCTAGTACACTCGAAGTGAGACTGGGAAATCACTGAGAAAGGAAAATCGATGTTCTGGTACGAGTTAGAGTTTTCATGAATTTTGATTAACCCTCAAGAGCTGCAATGGTTCGATAGGTAGGTTTATAAATTGTACTTACGAGTCTCCAGATTTGACACGATCTTCAGCCACTTCCAGTTCGTCTTCAACGAAGGCCAGCTTCCTTGATACCTGGAGTCGAAACCGAGTGCATTAAGGAATGGAGAAAAAAAGGCGCTCTTAAGCATATTTTTTCTGATGTTACTGCATAAAACAATAAATTAAATTTCATGATGGTGAAATTTATGGCGGATACCATTCGATCAATGCGAGATTACAAAACGGTACATCAGTGGAAAAAATGAGAGTAATTGTGCATTATTTTAATTCTCAATTCTAATAAATATAGTGAAATTTACCTCATCAGATTTACCGTCAGCGTCTTCAGCGAGGAGTCGGGCTTCTTTCAGCTGGTTGGTGAGCTGGTCCATCCTCTCCTCATCCTGTTGGGATCTGTTCTCCAATACTTTGCACATACTGAAACCCACAAAGTTATGCGTTATGACACAGAATAAGTGGCAACGGGGTAAAGACAGTTTTTGGTAATTCGTAAGTTATTGGTCACATCCGTTTCGTCATCATCTTCGTAGGGACCTCAAACTGACTCTCAGATATATTTTGAAGCGGTGGAAAAAATCAGTTTCCTTCGCCATGCGCATTCATGGCCAAATTTTTGGTATTTGAGTAGAGGAAAGAATACCTCTTCAAAATTGTGGTGGCCAATAACTAACGCTTCAAACACATTGGTTGAGGAATGAAAGAATATCGGTACAGAACAACAAAAACATATGAAGTCCGATACTTTAGAATTCCGATCCCCCGTGTTTTTTAAAAATCTAATCTCCCCCGTATTCCTGCTAGCACTCTCTGCGACACAAAATCAACAAAACGTCGTGTTTCGCGTGCTCGGGATGGAAAAATACGTTGGTTTCGCCTACCGTAACCATCTTTTTCTTTTGAAAACGAGAACATGAACATAACAATGTGCCGGGTCGAGTTTGCACAAAGGCTCTGTGTCAACAATACACGCTCATCCTTCTAGAAGGACGTAGGGTGATGACGCTTCCAAAGGGACAAACGCAATTTATATCCTTTCATACGTGTCGACGTATAGGATCCACACTGGCGGGTTTTCTGGGGAAACTCAATCAAAACCGTGCCTTGAGGTCTGGAGAGATTTTTTTCTGTACGGTGAACGAATGTTGGTTCGTTCAGTGGTCCGCCGCAGGGCTCGTTCAGTTATTAAAAGGAATGGCAAAAAGAACTCTGCCAAGTTGGGTGGGCAGTATAACATATCACATGAAAATTAGGGATATGTACCGCTGTGCGTAACATACCGAGTCCACACGACATACATCCAGATACCTTCGATCAAAACGCAGAACATTGGGGCAAAGAAATGGCGTTTCAGTGCTCAGTGAGTGCTAAGCCACGGTGAAAGAGCTCATGCAATGCCCGAAGCTCCTATGCCTGACGTCAATCGATGGCGTGTGATGGATTCTCATTTCGAGGACGCCTTAAAACGAACCCATAACCTTAAAACCCAAAAAAATCAAGCTGAGAAGAATCTCTGCTGAAAGCAAGGGTGCCTTCAAACATGCCAATCAATAGTGACTTCAAGGAGTGCTTTTCAACTGCTACCGCCGAACAATTAGGCTCCCAAGTATGCTTCTTCCGCTTAGATCTATCTATGGATCTATCTATCTTGGAATAGATCTATCTATTCCATATCGCTCTACTAGATGAGCAGCAGCTGCCTCCACGAACTTGTACTATTATACTGGGTTGTTGAAATGCAGAAACTAGCGTGAGGTATAGATCAGGTATAGATTTAGACCTTCTTTCAATTTCGGCTTTTGAGTCGTTACCGGTATTCTATGTAACTATTATATTCTATGTAAATATTATATGTTATATGTATAATATTTTGTATTTACCGAGCGGCTTCATCAGCGGCGTGGGTGGCTTCGGCAAGTTTCTGTTGTGCGGTGCCGGACCTTTCCTCAGATCTTTCCAGGTCCTCTTCAACCATCTGGACTTTCCTGTTGAGGGAGGCGACCTCGCTTTCAGCCTGGTAAAAGGGAATAAAAATTTTGTAATTATGATTGATTATCCACTGTCACTTAGGAATATGATCGTTTTCTTCTTGTTAGTTCAGTTAAATATGCATTTCTTAGGGTCGAAAGTTTGTCAATCCGAATATAATCCTATATAATATATAATACAGATTCTAATCCTGACCAGAATATACATTTTTCACGTCATAACAACAACTTTTCAAAGCTTAATGAACATTACTTTTTCTAAGAGTTCTTCAATGATTGTAAGCATATGTACAATGTGTGTCATTTTAATAGGATTGTTCACCTTGCAAACTTCCATACAAGATAAGCTGGCCCCGGTTATAAAGGGAAAATAGCCAATGCGATTTCAGGGACTCCTCAAGCTTCCAGCTTGACTTGGGGATGTGGCTCTCAGAAGTCTTGTTTAGAAGTGGCCTAGATCTTCCTTACTTCAAGGAGAGGAACCGGTAACGGGAAAAGTAACTTCTCAAATATGAGGAGCAAGCAGTTGACCAGTCTTTCTAAAGGATGACCTCTCAAGTTTCCAATTTCAGTAAAGAAGGAAACTCAAGGGACTGATAAAGTGGGGCCTTCGTGCTATCAGACAAGTGTGGGATGATGGCAAACCTTGTGCAGAAAACCCTGTTATGCTTGACAGTTAACTTCAGTATCTTAGTTACATTCAAAGTGAAGGTGTTTGGAATGTTTATCTCGATTGGTAAACAAACCAACGGCTTTCTTACCTGTCCTACGGGGGTTCTTTCAATACGGGGGTCTTTAATGAGTTGATTCACAAATTCCTTCCACTGAGACCTACCGAGGTCTATTTCGGAGTGCCTCCAGGCAATACTAGCCTACTAAGAAGGGTTCATTAAAAACCCCTTCTCCCCAATTTTTGACAAAGCAGATAAGATAAAGGTGTAGGTCATCTTAGAGAGGGTGTCAGGAGCTAAGATGTCACTTCCGAGGGTTGTGTATTTAGCTCGACCCAGTGCTTCACAGTAGCACATGTTCGGCATCTTCAGGTTTCGATATCACAGGTAGATTTGCCTATTTTCTTCTAGGTGATATCGAAGTGGGCAGTGAAAGTTTTATCAGGTCACTGATAGCTTACCCACGAGTATTCTGACGTCCTTTTTAGGCATAGCGATGAATTAGTTAGCTCGTCTCTTTGAGAACATCACAAATAGTTTTGCCTGTCTCAGACCTGGGAGGTTCTGCCAGTATTCTACTCGCTCATTTCTGTCTCAGTCGTTAACCACATTCTGTAAACAGCTTTTGGTGGTTCCCAAGATCGGTTCCGACCATATTGGCAGGGACTCTTAACCTCTTTTGGCAAGACGATCAAAAATTTCATTACCCTCATGACCTTCATTTCTCGGAATCCGGAGAAGTTTTGAGGGTATTCAGGCATTCCCAGACCAGCTTCGAACTTATAGCGTACGAAGCAAGCGTTGCTTTGCCAATGCGAAGCACTCAAATTACGATAAAGCTTCTGAAGACTCAAAATGTTCTTTCTTTCCACTCATCGTCTCGTGCGACGGTTCTCCGCACAAGGAGAACAAGTCGTTGAGACAGATGGATTCCAGTAGAGGCAGATTGTGGGGGTGTAAGGATCTTTGGGGCAGATGGATTCCAATTGGCTTGGCCTTTTGGAAAAATGATCATAACCGTACTTACTAGTACAAGTGGTACTGAAGGTACTTGTGGAGACCCAGTTTTCCATCATTCAGGACTCTCCCTATGCCTCAAGGGTCTTTTGAGGAAAATGAGTGTGGCTAGATCATGAGCTTTACAAGCGACAAACTCATAACTTGTCGCAGCAAAATATACTCTACATTGCTCGTAAAAGTTGTTAACGTAGTTTGAAAAATGTTCATTTGATTGAGAAAAAGCGTATTTTGACTTGAAAAATATAACTAAATACAGCAGATATCTCATTAATTAAGTTAATTTATTTAATAATTATACAATTAAGTTTAATTACGAGTATATATTATACAGTTATTAAGGTATATAACGATGCATAACTTACGTTGGTGTTGGCTTTTTCCTTCTCTTCAAGTTCGGTGGTTTTCGTCTCGAGTTCCCTCTTGGTCCTGTCGAGATCGCCTTCAACCTGGTTCAGTTTCTTCTGGAGGTCCCTCACATCTTCAAGGATCTGCGGAAAACCTTGGGTATTTAGTCATTTGATTTTGTGAATAATTTATTAGGTTTAAACAATATTTTTAATATATTTTATTGAGGATCTACAGTGAGTCCTAAATATGTTGGTGAACTTGACCAGAGTCGAGATGAGAGAGGTGTTGAGTTCAGATGTGGATTTCTATATTTTCGGAGCAATACGTAAAACACTCTGAACAATCTGAACTTGAAGACGTTCTACTCGGAGAGGCATGCCATAGTACTTGACCCATTTTTGAAAAATTTGGCCTTGGTGGGCGAAAACTACCAAATTTGAGTTTTTTGGAATCATCCGAACTTAAAGGATTTATAATTTATTCTAAAATATATTGGACGTAGATTACGTAGTGATTATGTTTTGAGAATCAGAACTTGGAATTTCAACATTCTTTAAGAATTTGTTTAGAGTTTTATAGTTTGGGATATGAAGTCCAAAAATCGAAAAACCAATTTTTCACCTTGAAAAACAAGCATGATTATAACTGCAGTACCTTTCAGTTACTCATCATAAGTAGTTATGTGCTGGACTAAAACCACTAAACCTAGTTGTTGTGTTTAAAGAAATATTTTCCACGTATTTCCGCCATACCTATCTCATGAATTTTTTGATCATTAGTATTGTTCGTTCAGGGCAACTGAATTGAAATAGGAATAATTTCAATATCGAGTTTGGTTGCTGCAATGTCACGTGGTCCGATTGTTGAAACGGAGAGAACTCCTTTTTCTTTGAAGTGGGTAAAAAAAATCTAACGATTCAACCAGAAGGGAACCAGCACTCAATCGAAGTGTAATAACGTCATGGCTACCCACCACAAATCGTCTCACTCCAGTGAGGTTTTGGACGTTGACAGTTATTAGTTTCCGATTTTTTTCCAAACGAAGGAGCACTTTGACAAACGTACGGCCTTACAACAGTTTTCATCAGAGACATTCCAGCTGGGCAAGTTCATGAAGAATTTTGATGGTATAACATCACGGTACTGCACCATTATACGCTCCTTCATCTCATTTGAAGGGCGTTTCATAATTGATTAATGATTCATACTGGAGTATTATTGATCTCAGAGTAAAATATAGATGAAAAAGACTGTTTGAATTATAGTGGAGTTCCAAAATAATTCCTGTACCTACATGGTTTTGTTTAGCACAAGATGTCGAAATAGTTGTGGTTATTTCTAATTTGGCCAACCTCAGCCGAGGGGCATTGTGAATAAAAGCGTTCACTCACACACATCAGCTTTAACAACCAAAGGGGACCTACATCAAGCAAAAATGGTTTTAAAATCACCACAAATAACCATTTTAAACCTTTTCGGTAGTTGAAGCTTTAACAAGTCTAAAGTTATACTGAACTTGCTTAGGATTAAACTTAATTATCGTGAGAGACTTCTTTATGCCTATTTGCATAAAATTGGGAAGGTATCTGCCCCAACATGTCAACACGGCCAGAACAAAGATGACGATGATGTGCTCCACACTTTCTTCAAATGCACCAAATGGGCGCCTGAAAGAGACCAGCTGATGGCAGTCCTGGAGTTCAACACCAGAGGCTGTTGTCAGCAGCGTGCTGGAAGGTGAAAGGAGCTGGACTTCTGTGGCAGAGTACACAGAAAGTATCCTGTCAAGGAAGATACTCTTAAAACGAAAAAGAGAGAGGAGGGAGCATCTGGTCCGCCCCCTGTCCCAGAACTGATTAAACGCCCCAGGGCTCAGCCCGAAGTAATTTGTTAAACAGTTCCGGGCTGAGTTCCAACGTGGGAGAAAAGGAGGTATTTTTTTAGTGGGTTTGAATCCCACATAACCGGAAGATGCGGATCCTTCCAGGTATCTTACGAGATCCAACTCCACGTACGGATCTTAAAGATTTTCTCACCTGCCTGCCAACAAAAAAAATCCTAATATATGAACGAAAGTAATTCCTTACGAGATCCAACTCCATGTATGGATCTTAAAGATTTTCTAACCTGCCTGCCTGCCAAAAAAAAAAAAAAATCCTAATAAATCAACGAAAGTAATTCCTTACGAGATCCAACTCCATGTATGGATCTTAAAGATTTTCTAACCTGCCTGCCAAAAAAAAAAAAAAAAAAAAAAAAATCCTAATAAATGAACGAAAGTAATTCCTTACGAGATCCAACTCCACGTATGGATCTTAAAAATGTTCTAACCTGCCTGCCTGCCAAAAAAAAATCCTAATAAATGAACGAAAGTAATTTCTTCTCTCCAGTACTACAGCAAATTCATTACAGCGTTTCTCAAAAATTTCTAGCGAATGGTAAGAACATGACCGTGAAGAGTTTAAATACAGCATAACCGCCTGCATTTTGTGTTTAAAGCGCAACATTCCACGTATATAAATCGGAGGTATACACATATTATTACGTATACAAATGTGATTCCACGTGTATAAATAATATCCACGTATATGGAAAGGAGGTAAAACAGCGAAAAATGGCGTCATCTCCAATAATGATATTTCAACTAATCAGCTGAACTTGGATATTACCTATAGCCGAATAAGAAGTAACATCAAGAGCAATAGTTCACATCTTCGTAATTACTGTATATTCCTCGTCACAGTAAGGTACCAGTAGGTGACCATTAACCGTTGAAGGGTTCAATATGAAGAGCTAATGTTCATATTTCTTGAGTTGGATTGCTCTATTCGTTCTTTATCTATGATCAAACGTCCGTTGTTTAAAGAATAATTAGCGTCAATTTGGATTTTAATAATGAAGTTTGAAGCCGTTCTATACAAAGGATTTGTAGATTCAAACGAGTGTGGTTTCTAATTATGACATGATTTCGACTCGCGAGTGTTCATATGAAATTACTTCCGTGGCCTATCTAGCTTTTCTTAGACAACTACTCATCTAGATTGGATACGAATACTAATGAGAAGAAAAGGACATCGATCGGCGCCTCTTAAGCTACCGATGTCGATATGGACGGATGCAAGATAGCAGAGATATCTACCTAACCGGCGCCAATCGAGCCACCGATGTTAGGTAGATAATTAGAAGGGCTAATTCGGCGCCGATTGATGTATTTCTTGTCCGATAGTTGGTGGCCCAGGGCTCAGTTCGGTTGGTCGGGTCGGCCCGGCGGCGGCTCGCCTGGCGTATTCCTTTGCGTATAAACACTTTAGAGTTGTCTCCTAGTGATAGGAGGTGATCCCGATAGCCACCATGGTGGGTGGGCCCGGACCCGGCCGGACTGCCTGGCTGGGCCTTCTTTTCTTTTCTCTTTTATTATTATATTTTTCTCGGTTTTCCCATTTTGGTTTATTATTTTTTTTTTCAGTAATGAACCTTCGGAATTGACTAAGAATCAAAAAGTTTAACCCCCCTCAAAATTTGTTGGTTTACGTTTCAAGGTACGTGAATCCAAAAATCGTATACAAATTTGGCCGTCCGTCCGCCGTCGGCCGTACGCGGCACTTTCCTCACTTAGCATTGACCGATTTTGATTAAATTTGGTAGGGTGACTCGCCCAGTGAATGAATGATAACACGAGTACGAGGTTATTTGGGAATAATAAGGCTTGTGATGCACCCTGATGATAACGGTGTTTTTCATTAGTTCCATCAACTTCTCATAGATAGCAGGGTGAAGCAGTAGATTAAAAGAAGTCTGCCATCTTCTTTGGTTTTGATGTTATCAACAGGCCAGTCTCCAAGAACGTCTCTGGGGGTAACAAATGGAGTTGGCCATTACGTGGGGATTAGTGTTTAGAGGTAAGTAAAATGCTAAATTAGTCAATGTCATGCTTTATTACTGTAGCTGATATGTTTTTCTAGAGAGATCTAATTGGGTAGAAGAAAATTTTTTTGATTATGATATGTTTTGTTGGGTGTCCATACTGTGGGAGCTAAAATATGACCTCCAACCAGTAAATGAACGACAGTAAAATGACTGTTCATTCACTGGCTGGAGGGTTATTTCACGGTTTTTAAATCGAATGGAGGCTTCCCAAGTGAAGAAACAACTAAACTGCTGATTTTTTGCCTCAACTTGTTTAAATAACTATCCTATCCAGTGAATGAACAGGTGAATGTGTATGGGAATGGAGTGTTCATTCACTGGAATTTCAGGGTTCATTCACTAGGAAATAGTGTTCATTCATGGGGTGAAATACATTAACTCCTTTATTGTGGAAAATTAGCTATAAAAATCAACTTTTATTGTCTTCTCCCATGTTATTCTTGTTCCTTATATAATTTTAAACAACATCAGACAAATTCAAGTAGTGTAGTACTCCAACTTTAAGAACTATAGACATTAAAGTTCGTCACTAGTGTGCTAAGAGCTTAAGTGTTCATTCACTGGGCGATTCACCCTATGTAGGCTCCATTTAGGGTCTAGTTGTGCCCCTGAAGATTTTGGTTGATGTAGGTCACTTCTAAGGGTTGAAAAAAAAGGTTTGAAATTTTGAAAACGCCCTAACTCAAAAAATGTCAATATAAAGGTATTGTTTTCACATCAATTTAAGGTAGTATAGAATTTTTAGAATTTTTTGAGACCACGCGGAGCCCTGCAGGACAAACCGTTCGCTCCCTACGAGAACTTAAGCGTTGAACTTACGATAAATCAGAAACACGAGTGTGAATCGCAAAAGAGGCCTAATCTCCGTTCAAATTTTAGCTGACCGAACTGCGATCGATATTTTTCTTTATGTTGGTTGGTGGTGACAATGGCAAAGCCGAGTTCTTTGCAGACGAGTGATCTAGAAAAATACTAAACCTTTGTATAATAATTTGCAGCGTTTTTAATCTACAGTTACCTATATTGTACCTACATGTTATTTTTGTAATTTTTGCAAAATTTCCACGCAGTCATGTCCGTATTCATTTGAGCCACCGATGATAATCTGAAAGGTAAGTAAAGTAGAAAAGTAGGGGTTGTAATGAGAGGTGCGAATGAATGATCAAAACCATTTATAGTCCGAGCTGAACCGATGGACGAGGAGTGAGTAGCGGTACGAGACCCCATACCATAAGAGTTGTCTCCATTTCCACTTTATTGTGAAAACTACACGTACAAGTTGTTACACATCAGAAGTTCTTGGTATTTGATGACTTCCTGTTCAGTTATGACAGATTTTCAGAGTGTGTTGTGATCAGCTCTTCGCATTTCTGTCCATTCACTTTTTTAGCTCAGCGGTAGAGAGCTCGACTCAGGTATGTGGAGTATAGTCGGAAAGCCTCGAGATCGATCCTCAGTCGAGGCAAGGTAATTTGTAATGACACAATTTATTTGGATATTGCACTAACTATTTATTATGGTTTATATTCCCTGCTCGGTTGTCGTTTGTGGAGTGTTCCCATGGCCCATAAATAATCTATTCATGTTCGTATAGAATTTGTGTATTGACAACATGCCAAGATAAAGGCGGGTTTTTTGACGACAATAACGAGTCATCGTGGTGACTTATTCATTGTTGTGGCTTAGTCATTGCTCTATTCGTATTTCTGACTAGATCAGGATTCACTACTTAATGGCACTTAGACGCCACGATGATAAAAGACGTAATCTTCACATTTCAGACGGCTTCACTTATTGACACGGCAGTGACAGGGTTATTCTTCATTCACAAGAGAAAGCGACTAATTTTGCAATAATTTTGAATTATCCAATGAAGTATTCATGGAAGAAATTCGTCCTCTGACTGAAGCGAGCCGCTGGTTTCACGTTACGAACCCGTCCAGTCGAACTGTCCTCTT
The DNA here is from genome assembly GCA_009739505.2 of Apolygus lucorum. Lineage (NCBI taxonomy): Eukaryota > Metazoa > Arthropoda > Insecta > Hemiptera > Miridae > Apolygus > Apolygus lucorum. The sequence goes on along the minus strand of CM019179.2, from coordinate 28,149,360 downwards.
ACAGACGCGATTTGGCGAAGAACCAAAAGCGGAGGGCTTACATGAACTCGCCCGTGTTTCTTCACTCTTTCTGACCCCCGTTCTGGCCTTCCAGGGATTTGACAAATCCATGTCCGATCCCCGAACGTCACAGCTGCGTTTGTTTGCTGATCATTCCCCCAGTGGGTTCAACTTATCACGGAGACAACCTGCTTTGGCGGCAGAGAGCTAAAAAAAATCTTGGCAAGGGGCGTCAAATGTGTTTTTTTCTTTGCCATCGATTTCAAGAAAACCCTCGAGCTATGAATAAGTGGTGACAGACAACGGTTCTATTGTTGGAGATTTTTAGCACTAATAAAGTCGCATTGTATAGAATGACCACTTCACATACCATTTGAAGATTTACGATCGATTTATCAATTCACTCTGAGAAGCTGAAGAATTTCGGTTTTTCACAGGATCTAAGTAGCAATATTGTACCACCACTTCTCGAATACCGAAGGTAGGGTTCGTGCTAGAGGTTGAACCCTGAAGGTTGACCCCCAAAATCAACCTTCCCCTTTCAAGAGCATTCACGGTATTCTGCATTCCAGAGCCTTTTGAATAATTTTGATTCTTCGCATGTCAGTCAGTCTTTTGAACTTCTCCATGCATTTTTCAATGATTGAGCTGTCTAGCCGGATAGCATGCTCAAACGTAAATTTCTTGGTTCTTGATGGATCGATTAGATGACTAAAACATGGTTATAAATTTCATCCTGATTGGACCAATGCATCAAGGACCAAGGCACCAACCAGATTGGAATATGACAAGTTAAATTAACTGTTATCAAATTAATTGTTGTAAACGAGCACACCAGACAAGAGGTAGTAACTGTCATTAAACTAACTAATACAAACAATGTTCCTGTATAAGCTTCAATCGCTCCCAACAATGAACTGTTAGAATAAGCTTCTAACGCCTGCAATTGACTGGAACTGTAATTAAATATAATCCAATCAATCTCTATTGGTAATGTAAAGGAACTGTTGCTTATATATTTACTCTATTGCGTTTCCTAATGAGAAATAAGTACTAGCTTTAGAATTTGTTTGAATATGGTTCGGAAATTTGGAAGGAGATTTGTACATATAAATCACAATTTCCACACACAAGCGAGGGATTTATAATGTACTGGAGTTGGAGAGGAATAGCAGGTGTTACCAGGGAGAATTTCCCGGCACAAGCAAGCTATTTAGGTTGAGGTACTACTCAATAGGTGTTACCAGGGTGAGCCCTCTACAAGCAAATTGAGTAGGGGAGAAATTTGGTTGAGGGGCGAGATATTAACTGAAAGTGCTACCGGGGACGTATCCCTGCACCAGCGATCACATAATAACTTGAAAGGGGTTGAATATAAATTTGGAGAGGTTTTCAGGTTTGATAGATTTAGAACACGATGTTTGAGAGAGAATACTCTGGTTCAGAGCTTCCACCTACTGACCACGAAGGCTTGAGCCGTCGGCTATTTAAGAGGGGTTCCTCCACTTGATTCTCCTTCCCTTGCTGAGGTCGAGAGATGTCAAGTTGAGGGGTTGTTTCCCTCTGGAGAAAACCCATGTTTTGGTGTGATTTATTTAATAAAATTATACATGAAGTAGGGTTCCTACAGGTAACCACCATTCCAAATGCCAATGTGTTATTGGTTTATTCCAACCTTGTTGTATAAAAACTAACTTTTTACAATTCATCAAAAGATTCGGCAATACAATATTGGTCTCTCTGGTTTGACGACGTCGTTAGGTTTTTTTCGTGGGAGAGCCGCGAAACGGTCAGAGATCCCGAAGGGCGGGCTTCGAACAATCCGATAAAAATAAATCCGGGACCCCCTCTCTATAAACAGCCCGCTAGGCCCGACCCCAATTTTTCCTCACCGTCCAGCAAACTGACTGACGTGTCAGGTTACAGTGAGAAACAGTTTAATCTCTTCGTGTGGTAATCTGTGGATTATATGACTGGATTACAACATGAACGGCACCATTGGTGTTCAAATCTCAAGGATCGATGTGTAAAAATAACCTCGGAATCATTCCAGCTGCAAGCTCGAGGCGCTATTGAGCAGTAATTGTGAATTGGGATGCTTGGAAGCATTCTTCAAGATTAAACATCAAATCCGTCGATTGGTAACATGATTGAAAATGTAGGAGCTTGGACTATTCCTACCAACCAGCACCTTACCTTTCAGCTGACCTTCAGCATACATACAAAAATTACCGAAAAATCGGTAATTCGTCAATTGATGAGTCTAAAGTGATCCATAAAATTATAAAATGTTCAAAAATACTTCGAAAAATTGAATTTTGATGCATTGGTCCAATCAGGATGAAATTTATAATCATGTTTGAGTCATCTAATCGATCCATCAAGAACCAAGAAATTTACGTTTGAGCATGTTATCCGGCTAGACAGCTCAATCATTGAAAAATGTATGGAGAAGTTTAAAAGACTGACTGACATGCGAAGAATCAAAATTATTCAAAAGGCTCTGGAATGCAGAATACCGTGAATGCTCTTGAAAGGGGAAGGTTGATTTTGGGGGTCAATCTTCAGGGTTCAACCTCTAGCACGAACCCTACCTTCGGTATTCGAGAAGTGGTGGTACAATATTGCTAGTTAGCAGATCCTGTGAAAAACCGAAATTCTTCAGCTTCTCAGAGTGAATTGATAAATCTATCGTAAATCTTCAAATGGTATGTGAAGTGGTGACACAATACCCTATGCTCAGGGCGGATTCAAACCTATGTTTGAAAGGTTAGAAAAAGGTCTTTCAATTGGAATTTTGCGTTGCTTTTTGCAAAAATGTGCAACATATTCAATTTTAATTAAAAAATTAAAAATCGAAAATTGAAAGAAAAAAAATGCGGTCGAACCCCTTTAACCCTTCACTGGTAGACCCCGGAGCGCGGCGCTCCTTCAGCCCATTTTTCGAATACTGTGGTTCACAGTGGCTATCCTGAGGGCTGTGATTCACAGTTCCCTCCTAGAAACCACCTCTACGCAGGACCGTACCCTCCTCTCTGTCCCCAAAACCGCTCAGGGTTAGTGAGAATCGGTTTCTTGCACTAAAACGTGATTGTGTCAGATCGCTCTTAAGTCTGAGCGCTCTTCTGATCCCAAGAAATGGCTTCAGTGGTCTGAGGAAGATTCTGACGATATGGCAGAACGTACATCTGACTGAAACGGCTTTGATTAGTTAAATTTTGATTGCTCAGTTATTTGTATTTCAGAGTTGAGCAAAACCTATTTTTACCAATACGTATTTCTGAGTTCAATAAAAAAAACTTTTTTACCAATATGTTTTTCATTGAACATTTTTAGATACACCAGGAGATGAGTTGAGTATCTCACTCTGACCAAAAACAATTTAAAAATTTGATAAATATTAATTTTTTCGGGAGGAAGTACCGAAAGAGCACCGCGCTCCTGGGTCTACCTTTTGCGAGATGAGATTAGGTCTACCACTGGAGGGTTAATGGAAGTATCGCATAGTACCACGTTACACGATCCTTGGTTCCGTATCAACGACTTCGTGACTCGATACCGTTCCCGACATACGTAACACTTTTTGCCAGTTACTTCAAGGCTAATGCATGTTCCATGCTAAAAAATGCAGTGTTCAAACATTAAAAAAATATCGTCGTTCATAGACACACCGAATAGAAATCTCTCCAACAAATTGATTGTTATGAACAGGTATCGCAGACTGTGACTTAACTGTCATCGAATTAACTGTCATGAACAAGTGACAGTAACTTACTGTTAACGGGCTCTAAATAAAAATGTTTATTTGTGAAAACCCCCCCAAAGAAAGCTCAAAAGGCCAAGATTCCTATGAAAGCACCAGCTGCTCTTGAAAAGTTACTATTATGAATAATAAGTTTCCTTCCCAAATGACTGTAACTGTTAACAAATTTAATGTTAAGAACACAATCTTAAACCCACGGCTGACTAGAACTGTCAATTTGCGGTAAACGTACCAAAATCGGAAAGATCGATAACAATCAGGTTTGAAAAACTTACTTTGTCGGCGCGGGTGTTTGCGTCCTTGGCTTGGCCCTCGCAGGTGTCGGCCTTGTCCATGGCCGTGTCCTTCTCCATCTTCATCGCCTGCATCTTCTTCTTGATCGCGTCCATCTTGGAGGTGTTGGGTTAGTACACGCTGCACAACAAAAACTAACACCTGCAACAAAAAGAAAACTTTCGTTAGAATTATGTTTCCCGATTGGGTCGAGAGATCTTAAGAACACCCTCACGTCCAATTGGATATTTGAAGCTGTGTTGTCCAAATAAACGGTAGAGTCTGATGGGGCTCATATTTTCAGATTTGGGCGATATATGAACGATTTACAACTGACGATATATCGATACCTTAAAGCACAAAGGCGCTATGTCCAAACACGGAGTTTTCAGAAAACACGCAAAAGAAGTTTTCAACAGTGCACAATTCCTAAGAAATGGCTTATTACACAAAACTCTTTAATTTTCACAACAAATTTTCAAGGTATAATCGTCAAGAAGGTCAATGATAGTTTTGTTGAATTTGAGTTTTTCTGAAATTAAAAAAATATAAAATTTGGAAGATGGATGGACATAGCGCCTTTGAACTTTAAGGTTTCGATATGCTATATGTTGCCTATATTTTCCAAAAAGGTAGTCATCATTTATTTCGATCAGGAGGGTTATGAGGAAATAGAATTTATAGGAGGTTGTGGGTTCGAATCTCGCCGAGTGCCACTTTTTCTCACGTTAAACTGTTCAAACTTCTTGTTTCTTGATAGTTATATTGGTGGTACAATTTCCCCTTCATAAATGTCTTCTGAAAAACCTATAGTTTACTTAATAGCGATGAAATCCGTTGACACAATTTCACACAAAATTCATCTCAAATCCGGTGTTTTTCGCCAATTTGGTACATTCTGAATCTTAAATACCCGTGGATTCTCTCTTTCCTCGTGTTGTATCCCCTTTCACACCATCACCTACGAAATCGCCATCCTAGTCGCGTAGGAAGTACCACCGTAGATTCTTCTTCCAAGGGTCCTTGAGGAATGTAACGCGCTGCCCACAAGTACGAGTAATTAGTATCCCGCTTACTCTTAAACCCATTTGATTGTTAGAATTGACATGACCCTTTTTCCTGCGAATCAGTCTTGTATATTATAAAATACAGTCCACTCACACCATTCTACTCCATTTATGATTTTCAAAAATTGTTCGCCTGTTGACCATGCATTGTGAATTTTAAAAACCAGTTTTTTTGATTTTTAACCCTAGAATGGAGACATGGAGTCAAAATGACTCTACCAGTTTTTTAGAACAATGTTCTAAAAGGCCCCCCCCCCCCCCCCAGTTATGCTTCACTAAGAAGGTCACTTCAGTGTTGAGCCAGTCACCGGACTTCTATCTGCTCTGTAGCCACTGCAACAAAGTAAATACTCACACCTTACACGTCCAAATGACTCCAATAAGGTACGTAAGGTACCGTTATCCTGACTCCCCGATTCCAACACATCAGCAAAGCCAACTTGACTCCTCATTTCCATGTAAGCCCTGAACATTTGATCACATTGATTCAACAAAGCTTTCCTTCAGCTTCTAACAATCAAGGCAAATGTTTGGAGTAGGTACCTACAGGAATTACCTACGTACCTATTTATTGAGATGGTTGGATAGATAAGTGCATTTATTTTGTAAGTAAATATAATATATTTTTGTTGAGTTTGAGAGATGAAAAAAAAAGAGAAAATGTGTCGAAAATGAAGGTTTTATTTTCAAGGGCGTAAGTCCTTGCAACCAAACTTTCGGGAAATCAAGAAAAACTTCCTGTATTCCGCTATTGATAAAATTGTGAGAAGAAAACTTTTTTCTCTGTCTAAGCAATCAATTTGACGCGTTTTACTTATTTTTCCAGATTGTTATCCCCAACCTAGGGGCTCCAAATTCGCTAATCTATCCCATGGACTTACGCCCTTCTATAAATAATCGAGTACAATCTCACTTTTTATGAATTGCAGGCTTTCTGAAACCATGATGAATCACTCCATTTATAACACAGTTGCAATAGAAATGAAAAAAAGTCTGCCAAAACGTATGGCACATAGCTTCCTCGTATTCATAAGCCCGATTTATAGGTTGATGATCCGATACATAGTAGTTAATCTCGAAACATCAATCTCTAAATACTCTGCACTACCCTCATAGGGGACCGTCCACACCCCAATCCGCATACCTAATCCCGGAAAATTTAATCGAATTCGGCCGAAAAAGGTAGATGGTTGGCTGTTACAACGGTTTCACTATCGATTCAGGGGCGATGATTTTCATAGGAGACCATCCACCCGCAAACTTCCACATTCAATTGAAAATTTCATAAAAATTGGAGTTTTCAAGGGTTTTATGACAGACAGCCTATCACACGGACAGTCACGAAAAAACACGAAACCAAAATTGTCCAAAACGTAAAACGCTAGTGGAAATTTTGATTTTGAAGATTTTTTTTAAAACCTTGAAATGTGAAAACAATCAAAGTTTCAACTACCATACTAAGTCCGGACTTACGCCCTTCTAAAAGAAACCAAGATTTTCAATGGCGATTTCTATCATGTTAGAGACGTCGTTCGCATGCCCTTTTAATTGCAAACAATGCGCCTAGAGTTAAAGAACATAAAAACGAAAAAAACCAAAATGAAATTTTTTGGACTTCGCCAAAAAAAACGTATTCAAATAGAAAAGCTGCAAATTATTACACAAAGGTTTATTAATCAAAAAATCAACTCGCCTGCAAAGAACACAGATTTGCTATTGCCACTACCTACCAACCATAGTTTCGCTCCACAATCAAATTTATTTTGAAGAAATAAACGCTTCACATTCAATTCGAATAAATGGGGAGTTGTGGGGGCTTTCTTTAGGAAATTAGATTATTGGTTGCTAAGGACGCAAAATTGAGTACAACTCAAAGAAACAAAAACGATCGCATTTAGTTTCTCTTGCTATTCAGATTCAGACCCGTCAATTTCAGATTTATCGTAAGTCCAACTCCTATGTTCTCACAGAGAGCGAACGGATGGTCCTACAATGCTCTGGATGGCCTCATTCATTCTAAAAATTCAATATTACATTAAATCCACAAAAAACAACACCTTTATTTGAAAGTTTTTGAGCTAGGGCGTTTTGAAAATTTCAGTCCTAATTTACTTGAAAATATTTTGTAGAATATGATAAAACTTCTTATTTTTCCTGATGGTTCTATATTTTTCTTGGAAATTTTTAATCAATAATAAATATTTCCTGTCCATATTCTCTATAGTACTCATTTGCTTAAACATTCGGGTCGAAAAGTACTAAAAACACCATTATATGCGGGGAGTCATTTTGCCTCCGACCATTTCCAACAGTGAAGTTAGGGAGAGGCGTTTCCATTCTAGGGTTAAAGATTTCGCACAAATTCGGAGGGTGGTGGAGTTACCGGCCTATGAATTCAATCCCCATCTGAATCCTTCCTGAGTCCATACGCGAGGCATCTATACAGCAGAAATACAGTTAAATGTATTATCATACCTCTCAGGTTCCACGATTGACGAACACGATGACCCGATTACATTGCACTTTACGATTGAAACATCCCATTCTTTACACTGATCGCAACAATCACATTGGAATTAGGTAGGTATCACACATGAGTATCCCTCGACAATTCGAAACGGACTCGCAGGACATGCGCACAAGAAGATATGGTGCCCTTATGGCCAGAAACCGCCGGGAGTTCGATGCGTGGGGCACGTCAAACTAGAACGACGCAGGCGCGAGCGACACCATGTGTGCCAGATGTGATGGATTTCGAGAACTACGTTTATCTCCAGTAATTTCAATCTTCATTATTATTCTCTTTAGTTATCTCACTAAATCAATAATTAGTCGATGTTTGAATTACTGATAAGTTGACTTTTCTTAACTATCTGCGGTTAATTCTACATCGTCTTTCGGTTACTATTCCATTCATCGACTGAATTGACAATATTTTTCAACACGCATTCTTACAAATTCTCCAAGATAGTGAATTTTCTCAAAAACTTTGCTTATCCTGCGTTTCAAAACCGGGGTGATCAAAAAAAGATTCTAGACAGATTTTCGAGAAAAAAAATCAAAATTTATCTGAAACCTGCTTGGATTTTAAAATGTCATATCTTAAAACAATGCCTTGAAACAATTTTTTCGCATAAATTTTATTTTAAAAAATGCTAAAATTACGATATTGTTTATATTTGTTTTATTAATATTGATCAATTTCTTCTGAATCATAAAATAAATTAATAAATAGCACAAGCATTGCGGTTTGGTTTATTACTTTCAATAATGAACCTTTGTAATCGACCAAGGAAAAAAATTGTTAACCCCAAAATTTGTTGGTTTCAAGATACGTAGAATTCAATAATCGAATAAAAATTTGGTTGTCCTTCCGCCGCGCACTTTCCTTTGATCGATTTTGATGAAATTTGGTATACCGTTCAAATTTTAGCTAACCGAAATGCGATCGATGTTTTTCTTCAAGTTGGTAGGTGGTAACAATGGCAAAGCCGTGTTCTTTGCAGACGAGTGATCTATATAGAAAAATAATAAACCTTTGTGTAATAATTTGCAGCGTTTTAATGAACTAATCAATATCGGGAAACACCCATTTTCACTCAAAATATTATTCCAAGGTAGTCTTCGCCTAATTGCGGCAGATAATAGCTGTAGAATTACTAGCACAAGTAAATCCACTGTCAATAATTTTTTAGCCAGCAAAGCTTCCAGACTGCCATGTTTTAGCACGGAGTACCTTGATAGTAACAAGACGCTTCAGTTCCACAACAAACTTCCCAGAACGGGAGTTTTACATTTCCCTAATGGATACATGGTAGAAAGGAACCCAAGATGATCTACATTAACAATCCTTCGACGCACGATAGAAAACATGTCAGGAAAACTTCTTTTGTGAAAGATGACACAACCATCATCAGACTGCTCATTCGAATAAAGTCGGGGTCTTTAGAGAGACAACGTCGCACCATAAATAAGATAGTGCGATCCATTCTGATAAGTCATTTGTCTGGCTCCCCTTCTCGAGGGGGCCTCCATTTATTTCGAGGAAACACCTGAAAGGTAATAGTGGAAGGAAATTGCGTGGAACCTGAAACTTAATATAATGTGAAACATCATTGCCCGCCAGAAGCACGTGCTGCCATCTCTTGCCCCCCTTTCCTTACACAAGTCCAATTAGTGAGAACATAATGCGCCACTAATATTCTGCTCGGGTCGCGCTGTGGGGCTACCGAGAGGGCGAAATTACTAGTAAATCGCGAAAGGTGTTCTTGAGTTCTTTGCAAAAAAAGAGTGGGAGGCAAAAGCATTTCATACATGAAGGATTGGAATATTTTAAAAGTTGTGTAGGTGCTTCACAAAACGAAGGTGACAGTCCACAGAGCTCTTTTGAAGTGGCGCTATCGCCGTCCTCAAGCAAGAATTATGAATAAATTGGTGGTTTTCACACGACGTCACATCTTTCGAATAGTCGAATCTACCAGTCTCCCAGTGTGCTAGTAGATAATGTACGTTGTAAGAAATGTATATAGTAGACATAGTGTAATATATATCCTACTAGGATAAGTGTATATACACTGTATAGTACCCTAAGATTAGGATGAAGATTAGGGCTCCGACCTGGCTGCACATTTCCACGAGGATGGGTGTAGTCAGGGGATGTAGGCTAGGGGCAGATCCAACACCTAGGGGAACCACCAGACATGATCGTTGAAGACTGTTTGCCGCCTTCAATTGATCCCCCGTATCAAAGTGGTAGCACTCGTGCGAGCACACAGCTGGTAGTGCTTAGGTCCTAGTGACCATACTAGCAGGGAAACAGGGGACCGTCTCCCACCATCAAGCGCTCGTAATGCTCGAGCTGTAATTTTCCAGATGATAGTAAAGCGGTGGGATCAGGTACAAATTCTCTGATCCGGGCCTGTGACCAGTCATGGCATCTGGGGCTGAGACTGTGCTAGTTCACTGGCAGACAGTCTTATCTCAACACTGGTACCGCGGGAGGGGGGAGCCCCAGGCTACCGATACAATGACTTTGTCGAAGTATCACTTGCCTGCCCCCCAAATGAGGTAGGATTCGCGGGGGTCGTGGTTTATACTGCCCTGGGAGACGAACTTCATCTGTATCCCCGGGAAGGGTTCCATGTGTCATGGCCAGCGAGGATGGCCCTGATACATGGAACCCGACATGTGAGTTTTGTGGATTGTCAAAAACTCGAGTGCCGACCTGCATAGTCGGTAGTGCGAGCTAGACGTGCGCCTCAACCTGTAGGTTATCACAGGGACTTGCAAATATGCAAGGACATTGATTGTGTCAACAATCCCTCCCAGGAGGAGTCAGAAGTCAGAAGAACCACTGGTTGATTTGCTCATTTTTGAGGTTGGCAGGAACTTCAACTGATTGCCGACTCACGCTTAACAGTTCACATCGCTGCCTTATCGCTGTCACATCTCAGTTCACTATAATAGATAATATATTATTAACAACTTGAGAAAACCACCAATATTAGCATCCTGTCCTGCAGTCTTCAATGCCTGAAGATGTGAATTCTGTCTGTCTCATTGTGAACGTTTCTTGCGAAAAGTCTTCAACTATCAATTTCTCGCTGCTGACTTCGCCCAAAATCGCAGAGAAGTTGAGGATTGATGAAGATCCCGACACTCAGGAGGATCAAAGTGACTCAGGAGAATCAAGCGACTGCTGACTTCAACAAATTTTCCATGTTCCCAAATGAATTGAAATTGTACTGGAAATTATTTCAACCCCGTTATCAGGAAACTTAGTAGGATATTGTCCAATTAGCTCTAAGAAGATCAAGTTATCTTGTTGGAAGGTACAATGAATGTTTCTCAGAGAGTTGGGGGATTCTGCCGGGAGTCTTAAAAGGAGTCACATCGGGTCCCGTTATTGTTCAAGTTTTGACCGGTATATAGTTCGAGTTTCGTTCGGAATTTTTGTACATTGCGTCAGTTTGTTTCGAATCCTTGGTCTCTCGACTTTAAAGGTGATACGGGGTCTTAATGTGCGTATTTTTGCGATTTCCTGTAATAGGAAAATCGAAGTTTTCCATTGAAGTAGAAGCGAGGTGGCTCACAGATTTGATGGTGACCTTGAGGTGATCTACGCTTGCGCAGTGCCTCTGAGTCAAATGTTGTGATCTTGTCAGCGACTACAGTGTCAAAGTTCAGTTGGGTCGCTAAACGCAATCTCAACTGTTTAGACAACAACCTATGAGTAAGTCAGGGACACTAGATTGTTATTTTACGCCGAACCGTGAGACGCCAAAACGTAGACGTAGAAACAGTACCCCACCTGAAGGTGCTGAAAAGGTAGAACTAGGCGGAATGTCTCCGAGCCAAAAGATTGGGTATTTTACTCCAGATGAATTTGCTAAAATTATGGAATCAACTATGGGTAAGAAACTTCAAAATGTTGCGACCAAAGAAGTTATTGTTTTGATGAAAGGATCGATTGATGCAGTCGTTGAAGAGAATCGCCTCCTGAAAGAGGAATTCACCCACCTGAAACAAGTCACCCAGGTATTGAAGAAGCAGGTGAACGAGTCTCGAAACTTGCTGAACAGGAACAAGCTAATAATACGTGTTCTGAAGTTACCTGCGGGACAAATACTAGTGGAAGCAGTTCTTGATCTTTTTGTTAATGTTCTGAACGTGGCAAGTGTACGCATCGTACAGACTTTCATATTATCAAAACCCGATCCTAACAAATCAGGCCTGATTCTCGTTGAGTTTGAATCGAACAAAGACGTGATGGCAATCTACAAAAATGTTAATAAATTAAGAGGCACGGGTATAGCAATACATGACGACGTGACGCCAGAAAGCCGAATCAAATGAGGAATACTTCTACGGATCAAAAAAGGTGACATACTCATTGTGAATGGATGAAAATGACAAGCAAAATAAACGGAAACGACAACAAAAATATGAAAGAGGAACATGGGAAGACCGACCTTCGCACCGGAGATTCTATCTGGCCCAGTGATAAACACAGGAGCCTAAGAGTTATGGCAATGTCACGTGTTGTGAGATTTGATCCCTACTGATTATCCTAGACTCGTATCTCGTTTTTCCCTTTATCGGTTAGGCGATGAATCACATTTGGACTAGAAGCGGAAAATATTATTTTGTATATAAGCCCTTTTGATGTGAAATGAACCACGAACATACCGGGAAATGATGGATAAGAGTCACTTTGAAAAAAAGTATTCATTGAAAACAACTGGATGGATAAAAGCCGTTTTGTCAGCAAACCTGATTTTTAGCTAGGTTTTAAATCTGGACGCAAACCGTTTCGGAAGGAAACCAACTCGTGAAGTGATAGGTCTCATCCTAAAAAATCGGAATCCGTAAAAAAAAAAGTGTAGAAAATGGATATAAGCCCGTTTGAAAGAAAACTCTTCAATTACAATTAGGAGTTACGAGCTCTCAACCTCGCTATGAAGTGTTTACTTCTGGGTCCAGATAGGAGGTTTATCACTTTCATGACGAGAAGAATCACTGCTAGCATAAGATCCGGACAAAGAAATCTCATTTTGGTGAGTACCGAGTCATCGGGGGCAGTTTGGAAATGAGAGATCTGATGCGGCCGCTCGTGATGGAAGTGTCAAAGGAATTCCTTCCACTTGATCTGCCGTCAAGCGGTTTGGCGCTCTTGGACGAACAGGCGATAAGTTTTCCTCGTGGATCACACAGCTGATCAATTTTATTTCTCTCTCTCGCAATATCTTTTAGAGGCTGTGCACCAAATTTTCAACCTCTAAGATGACAGAGGAGAATAGAGGTGTGTAAGACAAGGTCATTTGGCGGATTCGAATCCCAAACGGTCACTCATTACAGAGACCAGGTCATTTGAATCCGTTCACCCGTTCACGCACAAGACAAACAACCAACCGGTCAGAAGTCACAAAAACGAACGAGTCTGTCAACCGAACGAGTCGGAATAGGTGACAATGAGTAGGCGATTTGAATGAATCGAATTAGCTAAAAGACAAAAACAAATGAAAGATCGATTCGAACCGTATGAATCAGTCTTTGAGTGTGTTTTATCTTTTTAGTCCTCAGTTCATTCTTCACTTGGATGATGGAAGGTTTTGCTTAGAAAACCACTTCCATCTACTTCTTTCTGTTGTTACTTCCTTGTTATTTTCACACATTAATGATCCATGTACAAACACGCATGTATATAAATATACATTATACGTCCATATTGCGGGCAATTAATTTATTTTGTTGGCCTTCTGCCGTTGTTCTCGTAATTTAACCGGAAAACTCGATTGGTGGGTTGATGAACGAATGACCGTGTTCATTTTGATAACCCGTTCAGTTCTGACAAGGTCATTTTGAAGATAAGGTCTTTTCAATTCGTTCACTCCTGACCGACACACCTCTAGAGGAGAAGCTTGATAGTCTTTCACCTCTTCTTCACCTCATGCGTTGGAAAAAGCCAAATAATCCAAAAAAATTACATAAAATTACATTTTGAATTCCATGAATCTATTCTAGCCAAACTAATGGGGTAGATCTCCAATAGGTAGCTGATTATATTTATTACAACCCAAAGAAAATTACAGAACTCCTGTTTTTGTTGCGTAAATCAAAACTTTGTGTTGTAAGAGGTTGGTCAACATCTGATTGACCAAACGAGGGCGTTGGTCAACAATTTAAGAGTATAATAAATATTCTTTGAAAAATATAAAATTTTGTTTATCTAATGTATGACTGTTTCTTAACCCTTTCGAGCGAGTTCCCGAGCCAAGGACTCTCGAAATTCTAAATTTGTCTATCCGACCCCATTCGAACCCTCAATCATTGTTATTGTTGACCACCCAATCGTGCCCACTCAAGTTTTGACCTCTCACGACAGTTATTGACCCCTCGTGACACAATCTTCAAAATAAAGGTCATCAGCGCTTTCGAGGGGGAAAAAAACGTTTTTTAAAACACCCAAAACTCTATTTATAACCCGAAAGGGAAGGACTGCCTTACAGGGGTTCCTTGATGAGACGAAAAAATGTGGAGCTCCCCTCGAGAATTTATTTTGGCTCGAGATGATTCATAACGTTTTCTGGCCGCGTTCCACTGACACATTTTCCTACGATTTTCGCGCATTCGAGTACTTTTTACCGCTGAATGTGGCCAACTTGTTTGTGCTTGTGATATTCTCAACAGATAACAAGATTTTACTTATACTTAATACTGTTCTTTTGTTGTTTATCAACCATCTGACCTGTTTTATGTTTTATGCCTTTTTTTATTTATTTGATTAATCAAATTAATGAATGCTAGAAGGTACTCTCTTCATGACATTGGCAGTCAGATACTTAGATTCAGATTGCTTGACATCCAATCCAAAGCTGCAAGTTGTTTAAGCTTCACTCATGAAGTTAGACTTGACTTCCAGTAATCGAGCAGCAATCAAGTCAAATGACTCAGTAATCTAAAAGTTGAGCTGTTCGATTGAAGATGGTTCCACCAACCCGAACTTTAACACTCCCACAACTTTCTTATTCGATTTAATTGCATGCCAAATTGTATCACTGCTTCATATCATGCTGCCGGGTGTTCACACAATGTCAGATCCCCATCAATGCGAGTAGCTTCCAACACTTGAGGATACTTCCATGACGAGCTTCTAAGCTACCAGGGACTCATATGCTCAGAATTTCCGCATAGAGCTCACACCCCAAATGCTACCGTAGAAAGTTTACAAGGTTCTACTATAAATAACACTATTCTTTTGTTGACTCACTCCCATCTGATCTGTTAGTGTGATTTTGATTAATCAGATCTGAGTGTTTTGAATGCTAGAAGGTACTCTCATCGTGGTACTTAGTAGAGTCTCCTTATGAGAATTATGCTGTATGGAGCAGAAGTGAGGGCGGACTACCTTAGGTACCAAAAGTACAGGGCACTTATGGAAGCCGTGCAGAGGAGAGGAGCTCTGAGAATCTGTAGCGCATTTAGAACTGTCTCAGGCCCAGCATCACAAGTGATAACAGGAACCATTCCAATATATCACAAGGCACTGGAACGTAAAAGGATTCGAATGGGGAAGGCAGAGGCAATATCCATTGTAAAGAAGGAAGAGCGGGAGGAAACCATCCGGAGGTAGCAAGTGGACCTTGTTTACGAAACCCGTGGAAGGTGGACAGCTCTCATGGGGCCTTGGCTGGAGAGGGAACACGGTGAGGTGAACTATTACCTAACTCAATTCCTTTCAGGGCATGGATGCTTCCGCTCCTTCTTAGTAAAGATTGGGAAAGCTACAGACCCAGAATGCAGATACTGTGGAATAGAAGAGGACGATGTCTGCCACACCTTCTTCATAAGGCCACAATGAGAAGAGAAGAGGAGGAATGTGGATGAGGTCATCGCAACATTGCGTCCACAGACAATCATACATGAGATGATTAGGAACAAATCGAGTTGGGACGCAACGGCAGTATTTGCCACAGCAATCCTCAAAGCGAAAAAGCTGGATGGAAGATGGGAGGAAGTAGATGAGGAACAGAATTTATGGAGAGATCGAACTGGAGAGCAAAAGTAGGAGCATCCTTTTGGCACAAAAAAAGGGCTCCCTGAAGTAATACTGTACAAGTGGTTCCGGGGTGAGTCCTAAGCAGAGGGAGTGGGGTTTTAGTTGGTATGCCCAGTTCAGTTGTTCAGTTTGGTTGATTCCAGTCCAATTTATGGAAAGCTGCCATATAATGCCTCAGATATCAAAGTATTACCATCTTACTCCCAGTTCAGAAAAAAGTTGACATCTGCTGACATGTGCTGCTACACAATAGATGAAATTATTGGGCCATAGGTAGCAGAGTGTCTTAGAATAAGTGTTAAAAATCGTTGTGAGTTGATCAGCGGAGGAATATATATTCAGAGTACTCTTGCTGTATACTTTGTGATTATTACTGTTTCAGATTATAACTGACTTCGATTGTTATTTGACTACTAGGTTGTATCTGCGCCTTTATGTATATGTGTACCGCTGCTATAGTTATTTATTTAAAGACTCTGTGATAACGATTAGACTATGTGATGTTGGCTGTGAAGATGCGAGTTATGTGATTATGGATGTGATATTAGGTTAAGCTGCGTGTCCATTTGTTCTGAAGTTGTAGTTATAGATTTTGTGTGTAGTCTTTGTTTTCTAGACAGATTACACTTGTTGTCAGTTGGAGCCTTTGGCGGGTGTGTCGTGGGTTGGGGGGCCTTGGTATCGCCCGGGGGTGGCATCCTCTCCTGGTTTCGTGCTCGGGCCTTACGTGCGGAGCGTCACTGAGAACGCCACCATGGTGGGTGGGCCCGGGCGGTGGCCGGGGTTCCCCTGGCCCCGCGCCGCTCGCTGTGGCTCACAATCCCCTCTCATCGCAGCCCTGTATCATAAACGTGCCATACCCATACTTAAATATTTTATGTACTCGTATCTGTTGGCCAATAAAAATTCATTCATTCATTCATTCATTCATTAAAGGTTAGTTAACCCTAATTGGACCATGGTGTCACTAATGTCACTGAAAACCTCAAGCCCTACCACTATCACAACAATCAATCTAAACGTCAATCCCCACAATCTCTGAATATTGTTGGAAAATGTAGAAGATATGGCCGTTACAAGGATTTTACGTTCGCGCATGCGCACAAAATACTTTCATTTTGGGGGTCATTATTTTCACAGGGGACCATCTTCACCCCCACTCGCATAATTCCTGAAAATTTCATCGAAATCAGATGGGAAATGTAAAAGTTATCGCTGTGGCAAGGAAATACAAGTTGGCACATGCGCAGTGGCTACTGTCGGGCTTGGGGCAATTATTATCATAGGAGACCATCTACCTCCCAACCCGCATAATCCCTGAAAATGTCATCGAAATCGGATGAGAATCTTAGAAGTTATGGCTGTGGCAAGGATTTTATGACCGACACACAGACAGACAGAACCAAAATTGTTTTGAATATTAGAAGCGTTTTGCTATATAGAATGATGATGCTTGTCAGTGCCCTAGACTTGGATTCATATAATCTACGAGTGCCCAAAATATGAAGAATTCCGCGCTAGAATGGAAAGAAGAATGGGGTATTTCAGTCAATTTTTATTATTTTATTTTATTATTATTTTATTTATTTATTTTTTTTTTCAAAAGAGTATGGCTCAGGAATAACGGTAATCGGATCTGTTCGTCGAGAAAATGTTTTTAAAAAATCAGAGAAGCTAAGGAAAGTTGAAGATTTGAATGGTGTGACGTAGCTAGCCAATCGTGACGTAGCTAGCCAAAACTCTTTGAAAAAAGTATCCATGCACAAAGAAGAGATGAAACCCTTGGAGAATCTCTTGGATACTGCAAAACACTACTCACACACGCGCGCGGCGTAGTGTGTGTGCATTTATGGCAGCTCGCCTTTAATTCAAACGTGTGATCTCTTTAATTAATATTTCTACTACATGTTATAGTATCATTGGGCTAAAAGTTGGAGTATATAGGTTTTCAAGGGAATTTCTGACCCACCGAAATACCCCATTGCGTTGTGTGGAAGGAAGATGGAAATTTTAAATGTAGCGGCAATCCGTTCATGTTGCAATGTAACGGGTTTTCTAACCTATCTGATTTCATAGGAGGATCTGTGCCTCATACGACAATAGCGCTACCTATGTGAGCTTCATACAACAATAGTGCTACCTCTGTGCGCGACGCCAGAGCGCACAGCAGTGTGAATTCGGTCAGTTTTCGCGTCGTATTGCGGGAGGAATCAGGGGTGTGATGTTCAGTTTCCCTCGATTTTAGTGGTGTTTTTTGACATTGGCTTCAATTGTTTAGGCATTTTCTTCTATGGTAATTTTTTCCTGGTGGTAAACGTTATTCTAGGGCCCTATTATAGGATTTAACTTGAAATTCCAGAATATAAAAATGAGGCAAATTCCCCATTATTTGAAGATGATTGACATTTGGTACACAAGGAACCATTACCAATTGGAATTTCCTACCAGTATGGCATAGTAGAGAGATGATTATTGTTTACATGTACCCATTTTGGTGATGATCGGTTGAGCCATTTGCCGGTAATCAGTTCTGAACAGTTAGATAAATTTATATATCAATGCAAGTAGCTTTTTTCTAATGGCACCACGTATTGTATGTTTCAGAATTACGCCAATATGACCTTGGGAGCTGATTTTTTTGAAGTTTTAGGTAGAGTTAAGCGCAGTCGGACTTCACAGTGACCAGTTTTGAATGTATCTTTGTACATTCTATCGCAACTATTTCGTTATATATCATTATATATCGTTGGCCAGCCTCATTCAGGAATTGTACTGCGACCATCGGGACGAATTGTTGACATTTATAAACTCTATTGACATTTACAATTTTTAAGTGACGTTATATATGTGTTTGCTCAAATTTTAAATATTTCAGTTGTTGATTGTTTATCTTAATGTTTAATGGTTTTACTCTATTGATATTATTAAATAATTCATAATTTAGTATAGTTTTCTTTGTAATTTAGAACACCTGTAGTCACTATGGGGGCAGGTGTGAATGCTAAAAATCAATTTAAAAAAATAAAAATAAATAAATAAATAAACCAAATCTGTTCAGGAAGGTCTGAAACGTAAAACGCGAGTTGAAATTTCGATTTTGGAGATTTTTTTTTTTTCAACCTTGAAAAGTGAAAAAAAAGCTTCCGCTACCTTGGAAGACTCGGAAGTAAAATTGACTTCCCAGATCAGCTGTGTGGAACATAAAAGGCATTTTGTACCACCAGGTGAAGTAATTCCAGCATACATTACAATTTAGCTCAATGACCTTATGAAGAGAAAACACGTCAGCCAGGTGGGTGTAGCACATAGCTTCCTCAATTTGATGATCAAATCATTCCACACCCCAATCCACACATTTCACATAATTCTTCTTCATAATTCGTACTTCTCACGGATTCGTCGTCATTTTTCACCCCAACGCCTCAATTCCCTCCATCAGAACTCGATTCTTCGTAACCTGATACGAAACCGCCGTATAAAAAGGCCCAGAAGAAGAATCGCTGGCAAACCAGCCCGATCTAATTTTACTCCGAGCCATTTTGGCTCGAGCCCTCCTCGCCTTAAACGCTGTGCAATTCGATCACTGAAAGCACCCCCTAAGAAACGCTTCATGAATTATTACGAAAAAAAAAAAACACTTATCGCCATTTTGAGTATCGGCTGAGAGACGTTATTTTCGAAGACAATTCCTCCAGTTCGAAGGTTATTCGCGGGAAACGAGGTATTTTTGGATTTCGGGTGGGAGGGGGTGTATTTTGGGAGTGTGTTGCGGGATCGGGTTTCAACACAACGCCAAATAAATAACAAACAACTGTTTTCATCGATTTGATCAAATTTTGGTAGTCAAATTGTGTGAAAATTGAATGAAACAAAAAATAAAAAGTAATCGAAATTGGGTATAAAACGACAAGAAATTGCTAGTTGTTGAAAAAATTTTATAAACTGCATCAAATTTTGGATTAAAGCCATCAAACCGAATTTAAGTGTACATAATGCCAATGTAAAAAAAACGAAAACGTTGCTAAAATTTGTTTTCAAAAATCAGGAATGTTTTCAATTCAAATTTTTGATTGTTAAGAAATGGACGTAAATGTAGGTAAAAGAGAAATTTTAACTCAAATCAATGACAGAGAGACAACATGTGATATAAAAACGCTGCACAAAGGTTCATTATTTTTCTATATAGATCACTCGTCTGCAAAGAACACGGCTTTGTCATTGTTACCACCAACCAACTTGAAGAAAAACATCGATCGCATTTCGGTCAGCTTTAATTTGAACGGAGATTAGGCCTCTTTTGCGATTCACACTCGTGTTTCTGATTTATCGTACGTCCAAACTTTAAATTCTCGTAGTGAGCGAATGGTTTGTCCTACAGAGCACCGGGTGGTCTCAAAAAATTCTAAAAATTCTATAGAATCTTAAATTGAAGGTAAAAACAATACCTTTACATAACAATTTTTTGAGTTAGGGCGTTTTCAAAATTTCAAAATTCATTTTGGAACCCTTAGAAGTGACCTACATCAACCAAAATCTTCGGGACACAACTAGACCCCAAATGGAGCCTACATACCAAATTTCATGAAAATCGGTCAATGCTAAGTGGGGAAAGTGCCGCGTACGGCGGACGGACAACCAAATTTTTATTCGATTTTTGGATTCTACGTAGTACCTTGAAACGTAAACCCTCAAATTTTGAGGGGGTGTCATGAACTTTTTTTCTTGGTCGATTCTAAAGGTTCAGTATTGAAAATGATGAACCAAAATTGCTTCATGTTGAAAAATTTTCATAAATTGCATCAAATTTTGGATTGAAGCCATTAAACCCAATTTCACTGTACCTAATGCGAATGAAAAACACGAAAACGCTACTAAAATTTGTTTTCAAAAATTAGGAAAAATTTCAAATCAAATTTTTGATTGTTAAATAATGGAAGTAAAATTTACGTTTTTTAACAATCGAAAATTTGAATTGAAATTTTTCCTAATTTTTGAAAACAAATTTTAGTAGCGTTTTCGTATTTTTTATCACATGTTGTCTCTCAGCCATCAAAATTTAGTTGATTCATTTTTTTTTTTTTTTGTTATTTCGTATTGAAGTGTGATAGTATTTTGTCGAAAATGCCTCAACTTTTGGGTTGAAGATCCTGCAGCAACTACGAGACAACTCTAAAATTGTCATTTTTTGAGTTACAAAACTTTTAGAACTTTCAGGAAGTTTCTCGCGTCACCGCTAGATCGGGCGAGTGCAGGCGAGATTGAAACGAGAGTTTACTCAAAAAATGACAATTGAGTGTGCGCTTGATTTTTTTTAAAGATTTTTAATCAAAAGTAGACCTCATTCTGAGAATTTTGACACCAACCGCGACCTTCTAGCGTGAGAAGACCTTTTTGTATGATTTTTCAAAGTTTCGAATTATTCTGACGTCCCCCCTGGCGACCCCCCCCCACGCCCACTGTGACGTCACAAATATTCTAAACTTTGAAAAATCACACAAAAAGGTCTTCTCACGCTAGAAGGTCGCGGTTGGTGTCAAAATTCTCAGAATGAGGTCAAGTTTGGATTAAAAATAACAATAAACAATTTTTCCGACCGATGCGCACACGCTATTACGATGATGACGTTGTTGTTGCTGAATCTCAAGTTGAAGACACTCGAACAACAACAAAGTTGCCAAAAATGATTGACAGTTGAAAACAAATTTGTTGAAATACGTATTTTGACGGAAATGGTTCAAAATTTCGACTGCGTTGGTGTAGAAATGAATCATTGACATCAATGTATAAAAAAAAGATATGCGAGGTATTTTCATGTTTTGATTTGGCTATCAATATGTTTTTTAAATTACAAGTATCAAACAATAAAAATATTTTGTTAAATGTTTAAAAACTTAAATGTTTAAATTAGGGACTCAAATTATGAAAAATGTCCGACTGTATGAAAAGTTGTATAAAACAAATTTTGACAAAAATGTCTTCAATTTTCAATCAAGTTCAATTCAATTATTGAAGAAAAAAATTTGTGGTAAATTTTGGTGGGGGAAAAAAATTCACACCAATTTGATAATCTTTTTTTTTACATTTCAAGTTTTGAAGTGTGAAAATATTTTGTCGAAAATGCCTCAACTTTTGGAATGAAGATCCTGCAGCAACTACGAGCCAACTCTAAAATTGTCATTTTTTGAGTTACAAAACTTTTAGAACTTCCAGTGATGGAAGTTTCTCGCGTCACATACATCAACCAAAATCTTCGGGGCACAACTAGACCCCAAATGGAGCCTACATACCAAATTTCATCAAAATCGATGGTAAGTGGGGAAAGTACGGCGGACGGACGGCCAAATTTTTATTCGATTTTTGGATTCTACGTACCTTGAAACGTAAACCATCAAATTTTGAGGGGGGTTAAAATTAATTGTTTTCTTGGTCGATTCCAAAGGTTCATTATTGAAAATAATAAACCAAAAAAGAGGTAAATTTCGGTCGGTTTTTTTTACAACAATTTGATAATCAATATTTTTTAATATTTCAAGTTTTAAAGTGTGATGATATTTTGTCAAAAATGCCTCAAATAAAAAAATTGTTTAAACAAATATTGGCCAAAATTGATCAATCCGAACTTAGTTGAACAACATTTAGGTCGGAAGAGGGGACATTTCGACGCAAATTTGGATAAATTTATAGATTTTCAAAATTTTGTTATAAAATGTAGAAGTATCGTCAAAAATGCCTCAAATTTTGATTATAAGAATCTCTCAAACGAATGGAAAAACGAGAAAATTACCACTAATGTTAGGTTGATGACTTAATAACTCAGAACACACAACTATTCATTATAGAAATAATAATAATTCGCATTGGAATGGAATCACAGAATGCCGTTCTATATGTATATTCTATTCTATATATTATGTATTATATTTAGTTCTATAATCTGTCGCTATTTACATGACATCTCCATGGAAACAACATATAACTTCACCTGTTTGTAGTGGAACAGCTCTTAGCTCGTTACAACTAATGATTGATAGTTGAAAACTTGCATAAAATATATTTTTGTCGAAAAAGTACCAAATTTTCGATCGAGTTGAAATCGACGTTGAAAAAAGAGGTAAATTTCGGTCGGTAAAAAAATACATTTTCACACCAATTTGATAATCTTTTTTTTATAATTCAAGTTTTAAAGTTAATAAAGATAGTTTTAAAGATAATATTTTGAAATAAATGTTTCAACTAAAAAAAATGTGAAAAATCGAAAAATGACCAAAATTAGCGAACATTGATCAGCTCAAAATTAGTTGAAAAAAAATTCAGGTCGGAAGAGGGGACATTTCGACGCAAATTTGGATATATTTATAGATTATCAAAATTTTGTTATAAAATGTGGAAATATTTTGTCAAAATGTCTAAAATTTCTCAAACGAATAGAAAAACAAGAAAATTACCACTAATGTTTAATAGTTGAAAATTTGTATAAAATTTTGTACTATACTAACTACTAATATTTGTGTAAATTTTTGACGATAAAAGACTAAATTTTCGATTGAGTTGAAATCAACGTTGAAAAAGACAAATCAAGTAAATTTAGGTCGGTGGAGGAAATAATTTTTTTTTTTTTTTTTTCAAAATTTAAGGGTTATTGTGGATTATTGTTGAGAGACGAAATTATCAAAAATGTGTGGAATTTGGAATGAAAAAAAAAGTAGGTCTGGGTTTATTTTTGGATGAAGGAGGGAGGATTGGGTTTCAGTTGGAAGCAAACACTGGTAGAAAAAACAACGTTCAAAATTTGTTAATTTTATTTATGTATAAAACACACAAAAACGACGGTTTTTTTTCTTGGTTTGGTTAGTTTTTTGGCTGGTTTTTGGTTTTTTGGCACTCGGTTTACCTGGGGAGGGCGGTCGACAGTCCGGGGTGCGATGTTCGACTGAGACGGGCGGAGGTTTGAGGCACTTCCCCCACACTTGCTCACTCCACCCCCCTCCCCTTTTGGTGGCACCAAAAAAAAGTTCCCCTCCCTCCTCCCCACCCGCCCGGCACCAAAATGGGGGAGGCGGAAAGGGGAGAGGGGGGAAAGGAGGGACGACCCCAAGGTCCCCGCCTTCCCTTGGTCAGTAAACTGATCCCGCGGCGGACGCGTTCCGGACTTTATATAGTCAGTGAGGTGGAGGGGCTGTCCCCACCTCGGCTCTCCGACTATGAGGTTCATCTTGAGGTCCATTCCTCCTTCCATCGTATCCTCCGAAGGGTGTTCTTGGTCGAGGAAAAAAAAAATCGTCCTGCGGAGGACGGATCCTGCTGGGACGGACGTCCTCGACCGTACGGGGTCCTGAGTGGCGGAATCCGAGGGCGGGGGTCCTTGGCCGCCGCCGCCGTCTCTCCCTCCTTTTATCTGCCGAGACTCCCCGCTTCTGCTGGTCACTCGCGTCAGTCCGCACAACACCCCGTGGTACATTCGCAACTTCCTGTGCAACACTTGTGACACTCAGTGACTACACTTGTGCTACTGTTCGACTCACCCCTCTGCGAGAGGACGTACGGGAATCCCGCTTCTTCCTTAGTATTCACGGAACCAGAGTAACCCCAGGGTTCAATCAATTCCTCACGATCTGACACCACTCTATTTCACTCAAATTTGTGGGGTAGTTGGGGACTAGAAGGTCAGTAACCCTAACCCCGGGGTTCCGCCTACCTTCTATCCAATCAAAGCCGACATTTTGATTTTGGATCATTCGCAGTTATAGTTAATCAGAATCATGTTCTGAATTTGATGCAATTTCAAACTGATTGAATTATTGAAAAGTCAAAATTATTGAGTCTGTCTGTCTGTCTGGTAAATAGTAAGTAGACGAGAAAGTTGTCAATATGACGGTCAGATTTTGATGAAATTTTCGTATTTGATGCGAGGTAGGCCTCGAAGTGGTCCCCTATGAATTTCGTCAACATTGGATAAACAGCGGCGTCAATTTTGCGCGAACTGATACGACTCGACTTCACTCAAATTTGTGGGGTAGTTGGGGACAGGACACTAGAAGGTCAGTAACCCTAACCCTGGGGTTATTGAACGACTCACTCAAAACCTGTCTGAATCACGACTTAGTACTCAAGAAACCAGGGTACGAGTAACCCCAGGGTTCGCCTACGTCAGATTTTGATCAAATTTCGTGATTTCATGCGAGGTGGGCTTTAAGAGTCAATTTCTCCCGGTCAGATCGCTCAGTTTCGTTCAAATTCAAAGGGTTGTTGGGGACTGGACACTAGAAGGTCGCCTACCTTCTATCCGATCAGAGCCAACTTCTGCAGATTTTAATAGAAATCGGAACATTCGAATCTCCCACATGACGGATAACCGCAGAATGTCTGTTCGTTTGTCTGTTATGTCTGGTCAATAAATAGTAAGTAGTCGTTGTCAATATGACGGTCAGATTTTGATGAAACTTTCGGATTTGATGCGAGATAGGCCTCGAGGTGGTCTTCTATGAATTTCGTAACATTGGACAAACAGTGGCGTCAATTTCTCACGATCTAAAACCACCCAATTTCACTTAAATTTGAGGGG
The DNA here is from genome assembly GCA_009739505.2 of Apolygus lucorum. NCBI lineage: Eukaryota > Metazoa > Arthropoda > Insecta > Hemiptera > Miridae > Apolygus > Apolygus lucorum. The sequence continues at coordinate 28,124,137 of CM019179.2, read as the reverse complement.
TAGTTGGGGACTGGACTCTAGAATGTCAGTAACCCTAACCCTGGGGTTCGCCTACCTTCTATCCGATCAGAGCAAACTTCTGCACATTTTAATCAAAATCGGAACATTCGAATCTCCCACATGACGGATAACCGCAGATTGTCTGTTCGTTTGTCTGTCTGTCTGTGTTGGAATGACTTTGGTTTCGAGTCTGTCTGTCAGGTCGATAATCGTCCCGGGCGTAACTACTCGCTGTGACGGTGAGATTTTGATGAAGTTTTCGGATATGAAGCGTCAAGATGGTCCCATTTTCATTTCGTAAATATCGGATCTATTGCGATTCACACTCGTGTTTCTTATTTCTCGTAAGTCCAACCCTTAAGTTGTAAAAGCGGGGGGAGCGAAGTGTTTGTCCTACAGGGCTCCGCGTGGTCTCTAAAAATTCATTACTATCTTATATTGATGAAAAAACAATACCTTTATACCGCAATTTTTGCTCCCTCACTACCGAAGGTAGGGAAGCTTTGTATTCGTGAAAGAAGTGAAAAAAAATGTCCTCCAAAATCAAAATTTCCACTTGCTTTTTGCGTTTTAGAGCTTCCCGAACAATTTTGGTTCCGTGTCTGTCTGTCGGTCTGTCTGTGGTCAATCCTTGTCCCGGGCAAAACTATACTAACCTGTGGTCCGATTTTGATGAAATTTTCAGGGATTGTGCGGGTTAGGTACTAGACGGTCCCCTATCAATTTCAGCACCTTCGGACTAATAGAAGCTAGTGCGCATGCGCAAACGTGAATTTCCTGGAACCTCGGTTTCTCGGTTTCTAATGAACCGATTTTGCTCAAATTTGGAGGTTAGTTAGGGACTAACTTCTAAGAGACACCCTATAAGTTTCAATCAAATTGGTCAAGCAATAGCCGCTGCGCATGCGCGAACTTTAAATTTATTGTTACAACCAAAACTCCGCAACTATTCAACCAATTTCGATGAAATTTTCAGGGATTGTGTGGGTTAGGTCCTAGACGGTGGACCGCTTAATAAAATAATAAAATTCTACGTTTAATTTTAAACAAAACTCAAATTACGAGTATATACCAAATTAATACCCATAATCCTAATACGTACACCTATCATAGTTTTAGTATTGAATAATAATAATCATTATCGTCATAACTTCGTAGTTTTATTTTATACCTACACTCTTTCGTTCTTTTATTTCAGTGGTTTATATACCACAACTATTTACAACACTATTATAAACATTAATACCTGCAACCCTATCCCGCATATTATCGCCAATATTTTGGTATTCAATAACTCTTTGAATCATAATTTTTTCGCCAACTGATTCTATACGTCCATGTTACAATGAGTGAGGAAGCTATACTGCCCACCCAACTTGGCAGACGTTTTTTATTTAGGGCGTTTTCAAAATTTCAAAATTAATTTTTCAACCCTTAGAAGTGACGTACATCAACCAAAATCTTCGGGGCACAACTAGACCCCAAATGGAGCCTACATACCAAATTTCATGAAAATCGGTCAATGCTAAGTGGGGAAAGTGCCGCGTACGGCGGACGGATGACCAAATTTTTATGCGATTTTAGTTTATTATTTTCAATAATGAACCTTTGGAATCGACCAAGAAAAAAAAATTTTTAACACCCTCTCAAAATTTGATGGTTTACGTTTCAAAGTACGTAGAATCCAAAAATCGAATAAAAATTTGGCCGTCCGTACGCCGTACGCGGCACTTTCCCCACTTAGCATTGTCCGATTTTCATGAAATTTGGTATGTAGGCTCCATTTGGGGTCTAGTTGTGCCCCGAAGATTTTGGTTGATGTAGGTCACTTCTAAGGGTTCCAAAATCAATTTTGAAATTTTGAAAACGCCCTAACTCAAAACATTTTGATATGAAGGTACTGTTTTTCCTTCAATTTAAGATTCTATAGAATTTTTAGAATTTTTTGAGACCACCCGGAGCTCTGTAGGACAAACCGTTCGCTCACTACGAGAATTTAAAGTTTGGACGTACGATAAATTAGAAACACGAGTGTGAATCGCAAAAGAGGCCTAATCTCCGTTCAAATTATAGCTGACTGAAATGCGATCGATGTTTTTCTTCATGTTGGATGGTTGGTGGCTTTGCTGACGAGTGATCTATATAGAAAAATAATAAATCATTGTGTAATAATTTGCAGCGTTTTTGGGTTCTACGTACCTTGAAACGTAAACAAACAAATTTTGAGAGGGTGTTGAAATAATTTTTTCTTGGTTGATTCCAAAGGTTCATTATTGAAAATAATAAACCAAAATAAGAAGAATAATGTTTCTGTGCCGAGTGCTGCCATATGGCAACATGTCGTAAAACCCGAAATACAACCACGTGAAATTATTTTTTTTATCCATATGACAAAAGGTAAAATATATTTATTTTATTTATTTATTTTATTTTATTTTATATATTTATTTATTTATTTTGAGGCGTTAATGGGAGAAGCTTCAAATTCCTCCCAAAGTAGAAGCTCTTTCTTTCCTCTTCTAAGATCTTTTAGGGAGAAGCTTCTCAATTGATACGTCACTCCCCGATTACAGTAATAATCACAGTTTCCTACGAGGCGTTTCAATGAAAAGATTCCAAGTCGCTCCCAGACGGGAAACGTTGGAAGAGGAACAATGGTGGATTGTGTGGGACCAAGGTTTTTTCTTGAGGCTCCTCGCCAACAACCTGCGGCCTATCTGGGACTCAGCCCGACCTAAATGAACCGACTCGAATTAAGGACGAAACCGAGCGAAGTCTTTTCGGGGGCGAAATTGCGCGGAAGAGTAAATTAACTAAGAAAAGATACGCAGTGGAACTCGATAAAAGAGGAAAACGGGGAAGAGTCGTTATGAATGATCTCTCACGCATTATATGTGTACAAAGGCAACAAATTAGTTCCTCCAGTCTGAATACTACAGACATTACCTGTAGGGTAACGGGCCCAATAGTTGGACACCTTAGGTGGCTTTCTCACTAAAGTTCTCGCTGTAAAATCAGCATTTTAGTAAATCTTCTTAATTTTGCTTCCGAGTCTACCAAGGTAGCGGAAGCTTTGTTTTCACATTTCGAGGATGAAAAAAAAAAGTTCTCCAAAATCAGAATTTCCACTCACGTTTTACGTTTCAGACCTTCCTGAACAATTTTGGTTCCGTGTCTGTGTGTCTGTCATGAAATCCTTGTAACGGCCATAACTTCCACATTTTCTACCCGATTTCGATGACATTTCCAGGGATGTTACTGAGTAGTGTTTAGATGGTCTCCTACGAAGATCATAGAGAATAGTTTTCCATAGAGGGATTCATTCATAGAGGGATGGTCCCCTGTGAGAATCTCAAATCCAATTCATTGCATCACTAGGCCTCAATAGCTCAGAGGTAGCGCATAGAATTATCCTCCAAGGGCCCCGGGTTCGAATCCCAGCCGAGGCTAAGCATTTTTTTTATCCAATCACATACATCTACTCACTAACATTTTTCATCCGAATTTGATGAAATTTTCTAGGATTGTCCAGATTAGCATGTAGATGGTCCCCTATGAGGGTAGTGAAAGGTACTTAGAGAATGGTGTTTTGAGATTAACAACCATGCATCGGATCATCAATACAGGGTGTCTACACTTTCGATGGGCATAACTTCAGGGTTCGATTCTACAAGTTATTTCCAACAAAAAATGTCTCCTAGCAATTTTCTTTTAACCCACTCAAAATTCCTTTTTTTCACTTTAAAGTTTTTCTTCGCTTGTTCGACCTTACGGCACTGATATGGTCATAACTCCCTTATTTCTCCTGAAAATTCAAACCTGACTACACCAATAGAAAGAGCGTTAAATTCCCAAGCTACCTAGTACAAAATCAAAATATTTCAGCAATAAAATAGTTTCAAAAAATCAAGTCAAAAAGACAACTTTAAAAAATTTTCGAAACTTGACTTTCTTCGACCAAAGTTTTTACTCTAAATCCCTGCCCGTTTCGATGGGCGCTCTTCGGAGAAAACACGCTCAAATTGTCAGCTTTTCAATGGTCTATCAATTTTTCTTTTTAACATTCAAATTGGAAGAGTAAATCAAGTTTGAATGTCAGAAAACGTGTGTTTTACAAGCAAATCCAGTGTTTCAAGCGGTTTATAGTCCCCCTCGACCTCAAGATGGCTTGACGATTTTGGTATCATTTCCTATGTAATTTGTTACGCCGAATCAAATAGTGATACTTCCGAATGGTTCCGGCTGCTAGAAAGTGGATTTTTTGAAGAAAACCTTCGTTTTTCGTACATAAAATACGCATTATTCGTAAATGTGGTAGTGAGCATGAAGTAACGCCTTTGAACTCAACAAAAACTTCAATCAGCTAGAAATTCGGTGTTTTATTGATAGACCGTTGAAAAGCTGACAATTCGAGCATGTTTTTTCCGAAGAGCGCCCATCGAAATGGGCAGGGATTTAGAGTGAAAACTTTGGTCGAAGTAAGTCAAGTTTCGAAAATGTTTTAAAGTTGGCTTTTTGACTTGATTTTTTGAAACTATTTTATTGCTGAAATATTTTGATTTTGCACTAGGTAGCTTGGGAATTTAACGCTCTTTCTAACGGTGTAGTCAGATTTGAATTTTCAGGAGAAATAAGGGAGTTATGACCATATCAGTGCCGTGAGGTCGAAAACGAGAAGAAAAACTTTTAAGTGAAAAAAAAGGAATTTTGAGTGGGTTAAAAGAAAATTGCTAGGAGACATTTTTTGTTGGAAATACCTTGTAAAATCTAACCCTGAAGTTATGCCCATCGAAAGTGTAGACACCCTGTATAATCGGGTTATGGATACGAGGAAGCTATGTGCCACACCCACTTGGCATTTTCCCCTTATCTTCTCAGAATCTGTGGCTACATGATAGAATAAATGCTTTTTTGATTGGATAAGAGTGGAGTTTTGAAATAATTCATGAAAGTCAAAACTTCTCTTAGCCCAGAAGTTGGACACTTGTTCCTAATCTTGGACAGTGGTGGCCCAGTGGTAGGACACTACTAGTCTTCGCATTTTTCTTTTAAACTTCTACTAAAATGTACTAAAACAAAAGATAACAATCGTCTAATTCTATCTTTAGGAGTTTTTGTTAACTCAAACGAGCTTCCTTCAAATAACTTTCAACTAACCATGAAATCTGGAAAACCGACGGATGTCCAAGTATAGGGCCATTAAAAACCAGGCCTTGGCCCTGAAGTTGGACGACCGTCCAACTTTTGGGCCACCAGCAGATTTGGGGTTCCATTAGTTGGACGGCCTTAGTATAAAATAATATTTACTCTAATGGTCTACTTTCTAGATGAATACTTCAAAAAGTAGCTCAACTTTACGGAACAATAATTGAAACACATAAAAAAAAACATCGCAAACAATCAGAAAAGCCTTATGAATATGCTCATGTTTACTTACCAGGATCATAACGAACAGCATTCGTTTGGACACCGCCACTTTCAAAACGAACTGATCAAACTTTTTCCAACTCTTAAGGAGCCCCTACACTATCAAGCCGCTTGATCAAATGCTTGACCAAATTGATTGTATCAAGTGTGATTGATAGTTTAGAAGCCCGTTTGACGCTTGAACCAAGCGTTGACGGTGATGATAGAAACTCTGAATGAATCTTGCGGATGATCAAGCGGCTTGATAGTGTAGGGCAATATTCGTCAAGCATTGCGTCAGTCACTCGGTGGAAGCCATGGCGTTGATGTGTTGTTGAGTCTGTGGAGCAATGGCGCACGTGAATTTCAGGTCTTCTAAATCCATGCCAGATGACAGGTACCTCAATGTAATAGACAATCTCTGAATTGCAGGAATCGTTTCACGCATCTTTGTATCCTTCTTCTCAATATCAGGGCGGAGTGAACCCAGTAGATAATCAAAAGTGTATTCAATCTCAAAAATTTCCAGTAGTCTTCTGGTTCCGAATCACTCAGGAAGTTTAGGAGGTGTTCATAAGTTTTTCAGTTTGTACCTCAGTTTGTCCTTAGACTGCCGTTGGTTTTTCCTTTGCTTCTTTTTCCGCTTCACGGCAACCAATGTAGCGTTTAGGAAGCCCAAATCTTAATTTTACACTATTGTAAATCGAAAAAGCGAAAGCACGATCGCAACACACACTGTTCCACTTATATTTTTTTTTTTTTTTTTTTTTATATTGCATTTATTGAGACAATAATTATTTACAAAATATTATAGCGTAATATTCAAAATGCTTCAGTTCCCAATAAGTAAATACTTGTGCCGGGAACTGGAGCTGCACCGAACCAGTTTAACAACATCATCACGTTTAGATTATTCTGTCCTCGCCTATTAATAAACTTACGGTTTAGTCTATACAATTGTTACAAATCTTACTTAATTTAATTACTTCAACTTAATTTTTAACATGTTCCAATTTTTTATTTTAAATTTTAAAATGATGCACAAAGTTCACACTTAAGACATATATCGACCGTTATCCCAAACTACAACACTGCCCAATCCTTTATCTCTACTTCTCTTTCTAAAGTACTCTTTTATTTTTTGTTTAAATTTTGCAAGTGGAAGACCAGCAGTAACAAATCCAGGCAGTTTGTTGAAAAGCCCCACTCCGTTACAGAGATAGAGTCTCTGCGCAGCTGCAGTTTTAACTTTTAATGCCCTCAGGGTGATCTTATCTGCGCTCCTCGTGCCCAACTCTACCCTCTCAATCTTACCCTCTAAATACTTTTTATAAGTATAGACCAATGTAGTCTTCTCTGTCAGTTCAGATAAACGTAACACCGCAAATTCATCGTGAACATCTTCTCCTGTAGTCTCAGGAATTCCACTTATCTGAATATCGTTCCTTAGATCCCTCTGCTCCACATCATTAAGCTTCATGTCTAGGTATGTTACCTTCCTTTCGAGATTTTTATTTTTCCGAACCAATTGATCTACTTCTTTTCGATTTTCCGTGACCTCGTTTTTGAGTTCCTTCAAAATCTTTTGTGTACTTTCAAAGTTTTCATTGAAAAACTGCATTGATCGTTTCATCGATTTCATTTGTTTGTTGAAACTTGACAATAGAAGGTCAATTTTCCCTTCCATATCCATATTTTTACTAGTCTCCACCAGATCTTGATCATCATCTGACGGCTCCACCTCATCCACCTCGTCAATCACCTCGGCCATACCAGCTAGTTGCTTAGTTACGCGACTTGCATGACAGCACGGGTCGCATCTCCACGAAGCCTTCAACTCTGTCTTAAGCTTCCTGTAATTTTCCACTGTTTTTAAACGTGTACAATATGGGTGGTAACACAAACCACATTCGATACATTTCACTGTCTTTCTTGGCGAGCCAAGATCACGGTTACACTTCGCACAATCCATACCGAGAGAAACACGCACTTGTCGCGGCAGGCCAACGGGCAAGAAGACAACAACGCCGACGGGACAGCGATAAGAGAGCTAGATCCTCTCTCGTCCGAGTCACGGAGACAACTTAATATGCTTCAGCTATATGCTTCGACTGACGTGAGAGTTTTGATCAAAAGATTGAAGGGTTGATTGAAGCACGCTTGAAGCTTCCATCAATCAGAGGATCAGGCATTTGATCAAGCCGCTTGATAGTGTAGGGGCACCTTTAGCTTAAACTAAGGTTTCCCCACATGGAGTGGAGATGGTGTATTTTACCTGGGAAAGAATCCACAGTCGGTAAAAGAACCGTACCCTTATTTATTAGGAAGAAATTAACCAACTGTCCAACTATTGGGCCCGTTACCCTACATACACTACAGAATCATCTTAGATCACAAGCTCACTTCGTAACTTTGTAGAAACACCCGGACTCGATACCGAAATTTTTGAAGTGTTTCGAAATTTGTGTGCAACTGAGTTTAATTTTGGTCACATGAGAATTAGAGGTTGGTCCACTATGAATTGAAACATGGTCCCCTAAGAATTTAATGTCATGGTTTTTAGGTAGTCCATTCGATTCGTTGTTCGAAGCGTGATGAAAATCACTTTGTCTCTTTTCCTATTCGTGATTCAGTTTCTCTCAGTTGGAAATGCATTCGGAATGAAAGTCTTTCAAAGGTAATTCAACTCTATTTCCGCTTTTCCTTGAAGCCAAGTTGCCAACTAACTTAGCGAACCTTCCCGCTCTTCCCTGGAAGTGGTACGATTATTAAAGTTATAAATGTTTCTCGAAGCAAGAGACATCTCATTTCTCACATCGCCCCTGTCATTCTCAAAATGCCACCCGAAGTCAATGGATTTCACCTAAGCCAAAGCCTTTCAATTTATTTGCTACAACTACTTTAATTACTGTTAAAAAAATGTGTTCATGTTCAGAGAAGATTTGGTGGAACAACATGATAATGAAAACGCTGCAAATTATTACACAATGGTTTATTATTTTTCTATATAAATCACTCGTCAGCAAAGCCACCAATCATCCAACATGAAGAAAAACATCGATCGCATTTCGGTCAGCTATAATTTGAACGGAGATTAGGCCTCTTTTGCGATTCACAATCGTGTTTCTGACTTATCGTATGTCCAACCCTTAAGGGGGTATCAGTCGGTCGCCGTTCGTTTTTAGTAATTAGCCAAATCGAAGGGGCAAAAAGTTAAAAAGTTGTATGTTGTAAATTGGAAATTCTAAAGGATTTTAGAAATTCAGTAGTGCATGGACCTAGGGAATGGAAGAACTGAAATATTGCCGCTTGAATCATAAAAATCAACAATTGAAGGGTCGCGAGGAAAAAGGATCAAACTCCTCTTTTCCTAATTCTGAGAAAATCGAAAAACAAAGTTTGAAGTCGTCCCAGGCAGACGCTATGAATAAAAAAAGTGAACTGTATGAGCCAACTGACCGGGAATTTAATTATGTTCAAGTGACAAGGAAGAAAATTAAGTAGGTTGAAGATAATTTCCAGAAATAATTAAAAATTTCAAACAATGTATGGACTTTGACCTTTTTCCCCCACTTTTTATTCGTTTTCTCGGTCACCATAATACCTAATGTATCACCAAGTTACCTATTGTTTATTAAAATCTCTTAATTCACTTTAGTAAATTTGCTAGGGTTTGTAGGTACCTTACTGTTACCTCCAGAAAAATTATCAGCAAAAAGTGGCTTTATTTTCCAAATTAGGTATAGTTTTGTACAAAATATTGTTGGAACAGCGCAAACACGAAACATACTTGATAAAAAAATCATTGATCCAAAGGGTCGTCGCAATATAAAATGGCGTCATCTCCTTCATACTCCAACCCGCTGAACAGTGAATCAGAAAAGTTTAGCATCAGGGTTGTCGAAAAATTGACCCAGGTGTTTTAAATCCTTTGATATTGCTGGTATGATGGATATGGCCGTTGCAAAGGTTCCCCAATGTTACACCTGCTGTTGGTTCTGAAGTCTTCTTCTTCTAGGTGGAAGGGGTTAATACAGCTGTCTGATATTCTCCGAAGTAGGAGCTTTTGTGCTTAATGAATCTTTGGTTTGATGATAGAACTCATGCAAGGGAGAGGTAAGGGGTCTTTAAATCGGACACTGATCTTTCTTCCCTGCGAGCGCACGGAATCTGATCCTTCTTCCCCGGAGCCCCGTATTTGTTTTAGCTTTTAAACGAATGAACGCGATCTCTCTTCCCCAAAGTGAAACAACCCTTTGGTTCTACTCCTCCCAAGCTACACGATGGTGTGCTTATCTCAATTCGGCCAAAAAATGGAGTTTGAACCTTTTCCCCCTTGACCCTTCAATTACCAAAGGAAAATGGGAAAAACTTTTGAATAAACGGGGTTTTCCATGTTTTCCCCTTATTTCTCTGGCAATTATAGTTCGATTTTGATGATTCCAGCGGCAATATTTCAGTTTTTCAATTCCCTAGGACCGTGCACTAATGAATTTCTAAAATCCTTTAAAATTTCCAATCTAAGTACACCTTTTTATGTTCTTGCGCCTTCGATTTAGCTAAATACTAACCCGGAACGAGGAACGAACGGCGACCGACTGAGACCCCCTTAAATTCTCGTTGGGAGCGAACGGTTTGTCCTTCAGTGCTCCGCGTGGTCTCAAAAAATTCTATACTATCTTAAATTGATGAAAAAACAATACCATTATATCAAAATTTTTTGAGTTAGGGCGTTTTCAAAATTCATTTTTCAACCCTTAGAAGTGACCTACATTAACCAAAATCTTCGGGGAACAACTAGACCCCAAATGGAGCCTACATACCAAATTTAATCAAAATCGGTCAATGCTAAGTGGGGAAAGTGCCGCGTACGGCGGACGGACGGCTAAATTTTTATTCGATTTTTGGATTCTACGTTCCTTGAAAGGTAAACCAACAAATTTTGAGGGGGTGTTAACAAAAAAATGTTCTTGGTCGATTTCAAAGGTTCATTATTGTAAATAATAAACCAAAATTATGATAAATCATCTTCCAAATAACGTAGGAGGAGCTTCCTTACATAGAAATACACGAACATATTCCTGTTTCCAGCAAACTATCGAACGTTCGTCAATAAGACGGGCTTGATCGCCATGAAAACTCGTCTCAAAACTTATTTCTCAGGAATATGTAAGAAAATACAGCAATAGTAAAATATGTACCTTCGGTAACCTCAGGTTTAGGTAAGAACGCACTTTACCGGTCATTATCAACTCTTCAGTGCGCACACAAATTGTTTGCTTTCGTATTTCGTTTACACGCTTATCTTATAAAACTGGAAAACCGGAGACAGAACAGAAAAAAGGCACAAACCTCGGGAACTAAAATCTGAAGTACTGAAGGAGTGGTTGAGAACGGTGGAATAGGAGGGGGACAACTACGAGTATGATCAGCTGATAGGGAGGCCCTCCCGGTAGCGCCTTCGTATCTCTTCTATGTGTAATAAAGAAATAATTATTTGATAAACAACCACGTCTGTATCATTTTTATATTTTTATCCTAGTTGTATTATTATTATTATTATTATTTTTCGTTCTATAGTTAGGTAAGTTACTAGGTAGGTACCTCAGGTACTTGATTGTAGGTATGTTGTTTCTCGAAAACTTCTTTGTGTTCCGTGGGTTCAAGTGACTGACACGGGGTTGTGATAGTAGTTTTATTGTGAGGTGCGACGTTCGTATTAGTTTTTTCTTTTTGGATTTCACCAAAATCTGTTCTATCGATTAGTTATGTAATCAGAATAGTGCGTAGAAGGGATAAAGTGACAAGTGAAGCCAGCAATGTATCGAAACGATCTTCAACAGGAGTAGCCGGGAATGAAGTGTTCTATGAAGAGATGATGTCCTGTTAGTACTTACGTACGTGGGTACGTAATATAGGTATGAACCTTATTACATGATTGGGTCATAGATAGATACTAAAGTACAGGTACCAATTAATTATGGTTATAGTTTGGGCAAATTTGAGTCGCTCAAACCAAAAATATTGACTCGTATTCAACGCTTCACAGCTTTACAAACAATTTTGTTTCCATTTCAGTATGCGCAGTGGAAGCGTGCTGGGCCCATAACCCAGAGGTCCGTGGATCGTAACCACGCTCTGCTACCATGTGATGAAGTTAAAGGCTATATATAATCTTCTAGTCTTTAAATTCAAACTAATGCAGACTCTGCTAGAATAAAATAAAGCTCACTTCTCTCCTAGCCTTGCTCTAGCTCAGACGTACCTACCCCTTCTCTTGGTCTTTCCAATCGCTTTTCATTTTCATTTTTCCAGTTTTATTTTTTCTTCAGTTTTCAGTTCTCATTTTCATTTGATTATTCTCCAGGAAAATCAGGTTCGTTTTGTATTTCTTTTCTCTTTTTTCTTTTACCAAATCTAGTGGTTTTTCTTTTGTTCTGTTCTATTGTATTGTCCAGAAGGATTTTTCATTTGTTTCCATTTTTTTCAATTTCCTTTTTTTTTTCCTAAGCAGAGGAGTTTATTTGATTTTTCTTTTTCCTTTTGATTTAGTACATTTCGTTTTTCCCTCATTTGCAGTTTCTTTTTCTTTGTCCTTCTCTCAGTCAGTGAGCTTTATTTTATTCTAGATTATAATTTAATTTAGAATTTAATTATTTCCCCATAGTTTGGGGTGGTAGCAGAGTCTGCATTAGTTTGAATTTAAAGACTAGAAGATTATATATAGCCTTTAACTTCATCACAAGACTTTTACTCTTTATCCAAGGCTCAGGCTTTATATGAAATCACTGTCCCATTTTGATATTCGTATTGCCATATTCACTTGCATTTTGCGAAAAATAACCTTTAGGTGCAGGAACATTTGGAAAGGAGTAAAACTAGGCTATTCTACGTTTCGAATTTGCTCATCGGTCACCAAAACATTCATTATAGTCTCTAGTTTCGTTCTCTGAGTGAGAAGTGTGAATCTGAAGACCGAAAAGTAAAAGTTGAGGGAATGGTTCTCGTGTTGTTTGAAATCATCTTGACTTTTTTTGGGTGGAATCAGGGTTGCACGTCAGCAGCTGTTTAATTTGTGTCAGATATGACGAGACCACCCACTAGAAATGTCTTGGCAGCCACTCCGTAGGCCGCATTCCCAATCAACAACCGCGTCAGAACTCTCATTTTTCACGGACGACCTCAAACTAGTCACTTTTAGTCGTGCAGCTAATTTGTGAGTTAATTTTCGAAAAAAAAAATGCAAGCCGAATCTAAATTTTGATTGGTTCGGGTTCAACAATGAACCTCTGGAATTAGCGCATAACATTACAAAGCTGATTTTACAAAGTTATACCGTTTTACAGAGATGATATCGAAAACACGAAAAACATCTTAAAAGTGATATAACTCGAAAACGAAGCCTCTAAAAAAACGCTGCAAATCATTGCTCAAAGGTTTATTATTTTCTGTATAGATCACCCTTCTGTATAGATCACTGGTTCTCCATCAACAGCACCTACCACCATCTGTATTCTCCCTTGACCTTCCCTCTCAAATTTCAGCTCCTGCGTTCAATAGGATTAAAATTGGCTTCGGAGCTCACTCAGCTGATCAGTGATCTGAAGAGTGAAGAAGATCTCCTCGAATGCTGGAGACGCCTGGAAGAGCACTTCCATTCAATAGGATTGAAAATGGATTCGGAGCTCACTCAGCTGATCAGTGATGTGAGGATTGAAGAAGATCTCCTCGAATGCTGGAGACGCCTGGAAGAGCACCTCCATTACATAGGATTGAAAATGGCTTTGGAGCTCACTCAGCTGATCAGTGATGTGAGGAGTGAAGAAGATTTCCTCGAATGCTGGAGACGCCTGGAAGAGCACTTCCATTCAATAGGATTGAAAATGGCTTTGGAGCTCACTCAGCTGATCAGTGATCTGAAGAGTGAAGAAGCCTTTGAGCAATGATTTGCAGCGTTTTTTCCCCACCAACATTATTTTTACCTACCAACTTTTTTTTACTAACCAGCTAGGTACTACCTACCACACTATAATGGCTTCACACCTTCACAATCAAGTTTATTAGAAAGAACTAAACGCTTCACACTCGATTCGAAAAATAGAAAGCTTGATATGGAAATTTGATTACTGGTTACGCAGAAGGCAAAACTGTATACAAATCGAAGAAATTAACAGCGATCGCATTTTAGTCCGATAAAATTTGAATGGAGATTAGACCTCTTTTGCGATTCACACTCATGATTCTGTTTTATCGAAGGAAAACCTTCAAATACTTGTAGGGACCGAACGGTTTGTACTACAGAGCTCCGGGTGGTCTCAAAAATTTTTAAAAATTCTGTACTATTTAAAATTGGTGAAAAAACGATACCTTTATTTCGAGAGTTTTCGAGCTAGGGCACTCTTGAAAATTTCAACCCTTAATTTTCACCCCTTAGAAGTGTCCTACATCAACCAAAAGCTTCGCGGCACAACTAGACCACAAATGGAGCCTATATACCAAATTTGAACCAAATCGGTCCAGTGTTGCTAAGAAAAGTGCCGCGTACGGCGGACGGCGGACGGCGGACGGCGGACGGCGTACGGCGTACGGCGTACGGCGGACGGACGGAAATTTTTTTATTCGATTTTCGTATTCTACGTACCTTGAAACGTAAAACATCAAATTTTGAGGGAGGGTTAAAAAATTTTTTTTCTTGCTCGATTCCAAAGGCTTATTATTGAAAATAATAAACCAAAATTGCTAAGAGACATTTTTTAGAGGCACCCTGTATAGGGTTCAATAGTACGGGAGAGGTCTTTTTGAATCCTCAAGAAGTCAGATGTGGAGCGAATAAAGCCATTGAAGTAGGTTAAACCGAAAAGAGACGCCAGTAAATACTTCATGCGCTTCTCGTTATATTTCATTGTTGTCTGATTTATAGTGATTTGAATTTGGCTCGCATAAAGTGCTCGTCCCTCTTCATCAGCTTATTCTAAATTAAATGACGGGGTTGGGTTAGAACGGTAATTGAATTTCACTCTCTTCCTTCGGTTTTACGCGCGTTCTGAATTGTTGGCGGAAGCGTGATGACAAATAAATCATGAGAGAATGAGACACAGCGAATCATTTAGCATCTTTATGCATAGCACTGTGATCTGAATCCCCTTTAAAATTACAGTTTATTTATAAATTTAAGCTTTAGCTGCGTCCATTGTAAATAATAGTGTTCAAATAATTAAGAACGGAAGATGAGCCATGTCTCAATATATCCACCAAACGTCTTGGAGTTGCTATGAAAAAGCTCCGAATGAAGAAGTTAAAGTCATAGTGGTGTAAGTCAGTTATCAGTTGTAAATAAAAGTTATTCAATAACTGTTATTTGCAACCAATTATAGACTCACACCACTATGACTTTAACCCGCGATTTTAGCTTATTTACCTCAGAGAGACCCAAGGTGTAGCCCAACTCCGCTTTCCTTGGAGGTGAGGAAAATAACTTTTCTCTGAAAAATTTTAAAAGCAATTCCACCTGAGTATGAACCTCATTTCTTCAAACCTGGCCCGCATATCACAAAATCGTTCTGCTCGTAGATTTAAGAACAGTGAATTTGGCCTCCTTAGGGACTTGACCATTCCCCATAAATCACGACTACTTTTTAGCGCTCGTTTAGAGTTTGCAAGTTTTGATATCAAAATTTTCCTTCAAGTTCAATCAAAGAGTGAGAGTCAACCCTGGTATTCTTTACCACTTGTTTTCCCTCTCCATTCAATTTCCACCTTAACCTATTCCCCGTGCCTTTTGAAAATCAACGCTTTTAGATTTCTTCAAATTTATTAGTTAATTCCAATATACTATAATGGAATAGTATATCAATCATAACCTGCAGAACTATCGTATACACCGGCTATGATAAAATAAATTCATCTTTAAGGCTACTAAGTTGAAACGAACACACTCCTCTCGTGGCAGACATGGGGCCTTTCTAGCATCTAGAGGACTGCCAGGCATACGAGCTGGGTCAAACTGAGAGATAATGACATAATCATGACATTGTCATTAGAGTATGCAGACGACCAGCTGATCCTCGCAGACTCCCCATGTGAAACAAGTTGAGGGCCCTCCTAGAGTATTTCCACCAGAACGACCTTAAGTTAAACACAAAAAAACGGTCATACTTTGCTTCAGTACATCTGGCAGAACTCCTAACATGAGGATCCCCTTCTCCTATAATGATAAAACTATTCAGTTAACTAACTCTGCAAATTCCTTGGACTCCAACAAAGTGGTTCCACATTGTTCAGCAAGGCTCGTCAGTCTCGAATCAGTCAGTCTCGAATCTCTAAGGCACGGACTCCTCCTGGGATTCAATTACCAGGGTTTTCAGATCCTCTGTCCTCGGAACTTTTCTGTACAGCTCATCAATGTGGGCCCTTTGGTACACAAGAGAAATTTAATGCGTCCAAGTCCAATTTTCTAAGAGAATCCTCGGTCTCCCTCGTTGCACTCCCAGCTATATGGTCAGGCTTGGAGCAGGATTACCTCCTTTGTCTTATGAGGTTCTAAAACAGGGGCTAAATTTCGTCGGCAGGATTCTCCGAATGGAAGAGTCTAGGTTTCCAAAGGTCTGTCTGTCAGCTCTCATTGCAATGGATAAAAAGTCAAAAAACAACTCGAGATTCAATTGGTTTGGTTTACCCAGCTGAAAAATTTGGTTCGGGATGCACTGGGGGAAAGTGGTGATTCCTACAGAGGTTTCGGCCCTGATTGCCTCAATCCCAGGGATTCTCGAGGCTGCGAAGCTTTACTTGCTTGACCAGGACTTGACCAGTAAATCGGAGTCAAGATTTAACGATTCTTACCAGATTCCTCTTCTATCCACGCCCCAGCTGCCAGAAATACCTTCAGCTGGATGTTCCATTTGCCTTTAAGCGACTAACAGCTCAAAATATAATGATGGGATCTTACAGTTCGGCCCTCAGAACTGGTAGAAAGTGCCTCAAGATGACCCCTAAAGAATCTTCTCTATCCAGAATATGCCATACCGGTCATCTGGTCCCCAAATGAAGTTGACCTCCAGCGACTCCATCAATTCGTAATTTCCTTATTCAAAACAAGAAGCCTTAAAGGCTTCAATAAACAAACTTTGTTTATTTGATGAAGAATGGTATTTTTATCAGCTTTGAGGGTTTCGAGAATCATTGTTCATGGTTGTGCTACCAAGTTTTTCAGTTGCGCATTGCAGAACTAACGCATGTCAGATAATGGCGAAAATAAAGGTTATTTTGATTGATTGATTGAAAACCCTCCTCGATACCCTTTCAACTACGCTGTTAGCTGTCTTACAAAGACGGTATGAACATAGTTGTATGTTTAGTGGTCGTCCTTGCTGTTGTGGGTAGAGGAGTGTCTTTAATTTTTTATAGATAGTCTATTTGCATAGACTGAGAGTCAAGTGTGTGAAAGATATGATGTGATCGGTCCTGTTTGTGTGTTCTCCAATATCCGTGTGTTCAGAGCTTCAGATCAGTCCCTAAATGTTTCTATTGATCAACAGAGCTGTCTGTGCACGGGAAGAATGGCTCGAGTACCTCAATCGCTATGCAGTGTACACCTATGAGTCAACCTGTACGTATTATTAGCGACGTTGCGAAACCTCAGAACGGAAATAATGTGCGGGCGTTATTTTGACAACTCTTCTATTTTGAGGTCTTGTCTATTTGTATTGCCTTGGCGGGCAGCCCCTTAAAGTTACGGGAAAAACGTTGACGTTAATGAGCTATTTGTTTCCGTCCGTAGGCAACGTTTCTCTCTTTACAAAACGCCTCCCGATCCCGCTGCCCTAACGTGGTCAGGTCGTTTTTCTCCAAAGCGAATGGGACCAGATGGGTTCGATAGGGAAATAACGGGCTATAGCGAGCCGGGGTTCTTTTTCTCTGTTTTTTCATCCTCCTCCATACGATGTATAGTCGGATTCTCTGGGTTGTGGCGGTGATCCAACTCATAATGGGGAGAAGACTCGGGGACCTGTCGCTGTTGACATGCCGCCTGTTCGCCTCACCTGCGTTCGACCTAGATTACTTTTACCTCCGAGCTGTGAAGAACGAACGGAATTCCACTTCCTAATAGATCAACAGAGTGGGGCACAGGACCTTTATTTTGTCCAAACAAAGTAGTAAATAAATAGTCGGCCACTGAAGTTTATTGTGTGTAAAGTTATGGATTGCCTGTGGATCTCAAGAACGTGCCTCTATTACTTATCAACTGCCTAGAAATATTTATTGCAAATATTTTACATCTTAAGACAAACAAGTTTGTCTACCTGTTAGGAAATTATGGAAATTATTATTAGTTCCTGGATAGGTTTTCGGGCTGTAAGATTTCGCAAAACCTCCTTAGAGTGAAGGCACCAGTATCAGACACTAGAAGCGGAGAGTCTCAGTTTTCTTCATACTGCAAGTCGTGATTTCATCAGATATTCACCGAAAGGGAATAATTAGGCACCCCAACATCTTTATTACTCACTAAGACTTGAAAATCGAAGGAATCTTTTGTTTTTAGGATTTAATTTGGTTTTTCCCAAACATGTTTTTGGACCAGACACTGAGAAATTTGAGTTTCGTTAGTATCATACACCCTTCAGACCCAGAATCAGACACGGAGAAATTTTAATGGTGCCCGTATCAGACAACCTTCAGGTCCAGAATCAGACAAGGAGAAGTATGAATGGCGCCAGTATCAGACGCCATTCAGGCCCAGAATCAGACTCTTCAATCTGAGTCCGAAAAAACCTCTTTTATTGAGTAAACTTTTATTCAACTAAGTACAGACGCTTTTCGTATGTAAATAGAAAAAATCACCACATAAATTCTAATGTTAAGGTAACTTGAATTACTTCTAAAAACAGTCTTTTCTTTCAAACGCCCTGACAAAAATATGTCTTAGTTGTAATTATTAAATAGGAATGGAATAATCGTACTTCATAATACTTTACATCCCAAACCGTGAGGCCTTAGATAATACTATCACTCCAAAATTCATGTATACAGTCGCGATTTAGTAAAAAATAAAATCATCGAATTGAGCCAAAGCCGAGTAACAGTATCAGTCTGATACTGGGTTTTATGACTGGGGTAGCAACATAAGTTAAAAGCGTGAGTTTCAAGTCTTTAACATTAAAAATAAACGAGAAAAAAAATACCGATTTGTCGAAATTACCAGTATCAGACACCTCCTGTCTGATACTAAAAAATGGCCCTATTCGGAACCCAGTATCAGACATCCTCGGAATTCGCTTATAATATTGTCATTACGAGAAAAATTTCGCAATCTATCAATACTACAGGACACTAACATCAAAATAAAGCAAAAAAAATTAATGGGAACGGAAAAATTGAGCTAATATAACAGGAGAAAGCTGGTCACTCCTTGGCCACATTTTTTGCTAACCTCGCCGTTGGAGAATTGATGTGGAAGTTCCCTATGATAACCGTCTTCAAAATTGCAATAATCTTCTCTGAGCTCGTAGTTTCACAACAGTCCACTAGAATAATCTGCTTGCACCAAATGACCCAAGGAAAAGGTCTGAAAACCGTTAGGAACTCTTAGTTTGTTGATATGAAGTTAAAAGTGTCTGATACTGGACCAGTGTCAGAAACTGGTGCCTCCACCCTAATCGTCGCAAAATCGGGCTTCATTTTTGTAGAATGTAGGATATTCTCGAACAGAGAAAGGCAGTTCATTTGCGTAAGCTATTAGCTAACTTCTCGCCTCTTTGTTAGGAGCGCTCGACTTTGGTACGCAGTAAGACAGTTATTTGAAATAAGGCCTATCCGTAAATATCGATAAAAGCCGTTATCGATAAAAATTCTCATCTCTCCCGTTCATTCAAGTGCAATGGAAATGAGATAAAAACCTCTTAGAGAACTCCAAAAGCGATCGGGAGAGAGGGAGTTCAGCTACTTGGCCAATAAAGCAATCATCATACAGCCCTGAAATGTTGTAAACTGACTATTTGAGACTTCTATAAAAGGCATAATAAGGATGTAGAATCAGCTAATTGAGGCTGAGTTCTCTATATCATCCAAGATTGATGAAATTTGGTACATTTTTTGAGAGGACTGAAAATCTGCTGAGCAACTGTTAAATCTTTATGGTCCAAATTTGTGGATTCGTTCATCCCAAAATCAGCTGCTCTCAGGTACACCAAGAGCACCTTCTTTCCCCTAGTCTAAAGAGTAGGTAATGAACTAAAAGAAAAATTTACCAGATACCAACGTGATTACTGGCTAAACAAAACCAGAGGTTTCCAATGTGAGGTTGAACTCTGGTTCAGCTGGAGCTATAACAAGAAATGCTGTCGGAACATATCGAGAGTCAAAGCACAACGTATTTCGTACAATGTAAGGAAATATCAGCTACATAAAGACATAAATAAAATACTAGCAAAAATCCAGCGAATTACGTGTGTATATTGTACTTCAACAATAAATTATCGTACTCTGAGAACCCGGTGCCAACGATGGCTTTTAATTCAATTAGTTTGAACAAAAGCTTCGTCTGCAAGGAAATATAAATAAAATACCACCTTGGCACCGTCCGTCCGGCTTAGTCATAATCCCGACTATACTTATAAACCGTTTCGTTTGCACTCTTGCTGCATCGCAAAATCTTGACAAGTCTAAGCCAGAAAGGCTGAAGATCCCAGAACTACCCCCAACAGCATGGTGGATTCCAATTACGGAGGAAATCACGCTAAAACCCTTTTGACGTTTTGAGACATGAATATTAAACATCGAGGGATTGAAATCGATCCATCCAGGCTTTACCAAAGGGAACAATACTGCCTGTTGCGACCATTGTGCATGAAGTAAGAACCACAAAATTTTTGAATTTTTAGACCATCTGGAGTTTAGACTATTATACCTACTAAAACAGAAAATTTATGAAATGCAATGGAGTGTAATTGAAGGATGGCCAAAGTTGTGGATGCATGTTTTTTAACCATTTGAATGTGTTTAGATGAATATTGTGAGGCATAAAACATTAATATGCCTACATCGCATCTCAAGCCGGCTGCCGTCAAAGTAAACGAACAATGGACCACAAAGGGAAGGTCACGAACATTCTGGAATTCTTATTTATTTTCTCATAAATCTTTTCTTATTTAAATTCTTATAAATTTCACAATCAACGCTCATTTAGCGATTGTTATCTTTCAAAGGATGCTATAAAAAACGCCAGAAAACAACAATTATTTATGTGATTAATTATCCTCATAAAAAGTGAAGTTGGTCTCTCAGAGCCCTGGGGTCCCATTCAATTCTACAAAATGGTCAGTATTTTAAATAAAATAAAAAAAACGTCTGCCAAGTTGGGTGGGCAGTATAGCTTCCTCACTCATTGTAACATGGACGTATAGAATCAGTTGGCGAAAAAATTATGATTCAAAGAGTTATTGAATACCAAAATATTGGCGATAATATGCGGGATAGGGTTGCAGGTATTAATGTTTATAATATTTTTATAATTTTTATAAGGTATTATAGTTTATAATATTTTGTATTTTCAACGTAGAATTTTATTTAGCGGTCCACCGTCTAGGACCTAAACCACACAATCCCTGAAAATTTCATCGAAATTGGTTGAATAGTTGCGGAGTTTTGGTTGTAACAATAAATTTAAAGTTCGCGCATGCGCAGCGGCTATTGCTTGACCAATTTGATTGAAACTTATAGGGTGTCTCTTAGAAGTTAGTCCCTAACTAACCTCCAAATTTGAGCAAAATCGGTTCATTAGAAACCGAGAAACCGAGGTTCCAGGAAATTCACGTTTGCGCATGCGCACTCGCTCCTATTGGTCCGAAGGTGCTGAAATTGATAGGGGACCGTCTAGTACCTAACCCGCACAATCCCTGAAAATTTCATCAAAATCGGACCACGGGTTAGTATAGTTTTGCCCGGGACAAGGATTGACCACAGACAGACCGACAGACAGACAGACCGACAGACAGACAGACCGACAGACAGACAGACAGACAGACACGGAACCAAAATTGTTCGGGAAGCTCTAAAACGCAAAAAGCAAGTGGAAATTTTGATTTTGGAGGACATTTTTTTTTTTTTTTTTCACTTCTTTCACGAATACAAAGCTTCCCTACCTTCGGTAGTGAGGAAGCAACATTACATTTATATCGCAAGTCTTCGATTTACGGCGTTTTGAACATTTCAACCACCAAAAGTGACTGATTATAAACAAAAGCTTTGATGCACGACTAGACCCCTAATAGAGCTCATAAACCAAATTTCATAAAAAATCGGTCAAAGTACTATAAATAGGGTGCGGAAAGGAACGGAAATTTTAGCATGGAATAAGCTTTAGCCTTGACCTAATTGGCAAAAATTGTTACGTTTTTCGGGAACGGTAACTAGGAACGGTATCGAGTCCCGAAATTTTGCTTAGTCGTTGAAACGGAACTAAGGATCGTGTAACGTGGTGTAACCTATGGGAACATACTTTAGCCATCACCTAACTGGGCAAAAACGTGACGAAACCGTGGAACGAAAGTAGCGCGTGATTTTGTAATGATTTTTCACTTACAACCGACCAGTTTCCAGGGAAAATCGTTCGCCAATCGTTGAAAAGCCCTCAATTTATACGTAAATTATATACTGCCCGAACAGCTGTAAATATGGACGAGGCTGAGATATACTTTTGATTTGAAAGAACTGTAAACAACATTCGCGGTAAAAACCAACATCGATTTAGTGGATTAAATTGATGTTCTTTGTTCCTTGAATTTTAGCCGAAGGCTCCAAGCAGTAAGGGCAGTAAGGGCCGAGTTTTTATTTTATTCTTGGATTATTATAGTGAACAATTTCTTGAAATGGAACTACACTCATAGGGGACCATCTACACGGCAACCCGTACAGTCCCTGAAAATTTCATCGAAATCGGATGAGAATTGTAGGAGTTATAGATGTGGCAAGAATTTCATGACAGACACACAGACAGACAGACACGGAACCAAAATTGTCCAGGAAGGTCTGAAACATAAAACGCGAGTGGAAATTTTGATTTTGGAGAACTTTTTTTTTTGTCAACCTTGAAAAGTGAAAACAAAGCTTCCTCTACCTTGGTAGACTCGGAAGCAAAATGATAAAAATATTATTTAATAAAAATGTCAATAAATAATATTTATTGAAAATATAAACCAAAATACTGTAAACTAGGGATTGAACAGAGTGCAACTAGGAACGATCTTCTCTGTAAGTACCAAGAGTATTTATTCAAACCGTATCTGGTACATTATTGTTCCAATATAAAATACTTTGTGAAATCGAAAAAAGATGTTCTCAATGCATCGAACAACTCCGTTTTGTAAACACCATTTCACATTATTTTTCTTTCCCGGTAAATACGGCGATAAAACGTTCGTTCTGACTGGTAGAGCGAATTTCGTCCGACCGATCCAATTAATTGAATCAATTTTATGTAAGGAACAAACATTTGCCTCCGGTTTATTTGCGAGTAACTCCACTTTGATAACCTTGTTTCGGCTAATTCGATTTCCCTTTCACATCCCTTCCTAATTAAATTTGGAGTCTCTCCGGTTCGATTCATGTACTTAGGATTTGTTTACGTTCACTTTTTATAAACCTTTACCTCTGATCGGACGTTTATTGAGTATCGAAAGCATGGAGGGATTAATTTAATAAAAAGTACGGGATTGGAATTTCATTATCAACCGTTTGTTATTCGCTAATGTCCACCGATTTGAGTGGGCGATGGATTCCCCACGTGGAGTAAATTTGAATGTAAAATTGGTTGGATTAGATTCAATACAGTAAAGCAGTATTATAATTACTGATGAATTCCATGTTGTGAAACATGTTTTACTCTATTGACAATTTCCCTCCAATTTCAATTAAATTTTCACAGACTTTGTAGTTGGACAATGGAAATCAAAATTTTTCATGAGCTTTGGAGATACTTGGAAATTCAAGTCTCGATTACCCACTACGCATTGGATCATTCAAACTATCGAGGTGTGGATATGAGCAATCTATGTGACGACATTCGGCATAATTTTTTCTTTTCAAATGTGTTGTAGCTCTTACTGATCGGATCTTAATGATAGAAGCACTCATCTTGGATTCAGCTTTGAAGCTACTCTCCGAATCTGAACGAAATTTTCGAAATCATGTTGACTTTAGAAACTGACATCAATGAAATCGGAAAAAACCTTCAAAATCAAGGATTGACCTCAGGTGACTCACACCCTACTCAGCCATAGTTGAAGATCACAGGAAAAGAAGGGGGAATATCACTTTTTCCGAAAATGAGTGCAGATTGGCAACAAACTCTCCCAAGGATGTAGTTTCATAATATGAAATCAAAATGGGAAATAAATAGAAGGGTCTGCGAGAAATAGCTCATTTTGGATCTGAAATTACTGGGAAAGAAAGGGGAAGGTTCTCCATTGGCACTACTGGTGATACCAAACTTGAGAAATGATGGTTACGCCTAAACTCTCGATTCAAATATTGTTTTTTCGCCAATTTTAACGGTAATTGAATTTTTAGAATCGAATGAGACTTCAAAGAGTTCTGTAGGACAAACCGTTCGCTCCCTACGAGAACTTAAGGGTCGAACTAACGATAAATCAGAATCGCGAGTGTGAATCACCAGAGATGTGAGAAGTGAGCTAACCAAAACGCGATCGCTGTTCGTTTCTTCGAGTTGTATTCAGTTTTGCTTCCTTAGCAACCAGTAATCAAATTTCCATAATATGAAGGAACAACTACTCCCTATTTTTTTAAATCGAGTGTGAAGCGTTTATATCTTCCAAACAAACTTAATTGTGGAGTGTGAAGGTAATAATGTAGTAGGTAGGTAACAAAAAAAGGGACAATGGCAAAGCTGTGATCTTTGCAGGCGAGTGATCTATACCGGATAATAATAAATCTTTGTGAAGTAATTTGCAGCGTTTTTCTCTCACTTTCCCTGTTCTCTCTCTGACCCTCCCCCTTCTTCAACTTTCTCGTTTATTATTTTCAGTAATGAACCTTTGAAATCGAGCAAGAAAAAAAATTTGTCAACACCCCCTCAAAATCTAATGGTTTACTTTTCAAGGTACGTAAAATCTAAAAATCCAAAAATAAATTTTGAAATTTTGAAAACGCCCTAACTCAAAAAATTTTGATATAAAGGTATTGTTTTTCCATCAACTTAAGAAAGTATAGAATTTTTAGAATTTTTTCAGACCACCAGGAGCTCTGTAGGACAAACCGTTCGCTCACTACAAGAATTTAAAGTTTGGACGTACGATAAATCACAAACACGAGTGTGAATCGCAAAAGAGGCCTAATCTCCGTTCAAATTATAGCTGATCGAAATACGATCGATGTTTTTCTTCATAAACCATTGTGTAATAATTTGCAGCGTTTTTTAGTAAGGGTGGATTTTTTTTTTTTTTCAATACAACTATTTACAAATTGTGGATATTTATTAATAAATTTATCTTTCCGTTATTTCGTTAGATGAAAGTGTAAATAATGTGAAAAATAAAACGACCCAGCTGTTCATGAAGATGGATATGAGTAGAACGCGTCAAACTTTTAATTTCAGTCTTCTCAGAATGGAAAAATTCACACATTCCCCCTTCTTTTCCTGTGGTCTTCAGTTGTAATAGCCCAGATCAACAAACCCTCGTAACGCGTGAAAATTTAATCAAAATTAGACCACTACATCGGCACTTCCGTCTATGAAAATTTGAAAATTCGTAATGAATTAGGAACTGAGAGACGCTTATTTTATGGTCAGTTCGTGACTGTTGGTCTTACCGTAATGAACCTTGTGGTGTACTACCTTGGGACTAATTTGGGTATCCCTTGAAAATATGATGAAAATTACCCCATAATTTCGCACAATTTCGCCTTATAAAAGGGTTCGAACTGGAGCAGACACAATTCCCAAATCGGAATTCCATAGTTCAACGAAAACCCTGTAATAAATTGAAAACATGTTTTAATTAAAGTCAAACGAACTTTACATGAGAATTATCCAACTTCTCTTTGGTGTCGTCAGCTGGTTTGGATAATTTTGGTTTATTTTTTTATTATTTTCAATTACAAACCTTTGGAATCGACCAAAAAAAAAGTTTAACCCCCTCAAAATTTGTTGGTTTACGTTTCAAAGGTTTACGTTAGGTTACGTTAGGTTGGTTTACGTTACTTATAAAAGGGTTCGAACTGGAGCAGACACTGTTCCCAAATCGGAATTCCATAGTTCAACGAAAACCCTGTAATAAATTGAAAACATGTTTTAATTAAAGTCAAACGAACTTTACATGAGAATTATCCAACTTCTCTTTGGTGTCGTCAGCTGGTTTGGATAATTTTGGTTTATTTTTTTAATATTTTCAATTATAAACCTTTGGAATCGACCAAAAAAAAGTTTAACCCCCTCAAAATTTGTTGGTTTACGTTTCAAGGTAGGTACGTAGAATCCAAAAATCTAATAAAAATTTGGCCGTCCGTCCACTTTTCCTAGTCCTCATTGACCGATTTTTATGAGATTTGGTATATGGACTTCATTTGGGATCTAGTTGTGCCCCGAAGCTTTTGGTTGATGTCAAACACTTCTAAGGGTTGAAAAATAAGGGCTGAGATTTTCTAATTCAAAAATACTCAAAAATTTTCGACATTAAAGATTGTTTTTTCACCAATTTAAAACAGTAGTAAATTTGTAGAATTGAATGAGACCACCCAGAGCTCTGTAGGACCAACCATTCGCTCCCTATGAGAACTTAAGGGTTGGTCGTACAATAAATCAGAAACACGAGTGTGAATCGCAAAAGTGGCCTAATCTCCATTCAAATTTTAGCTGATCGAAATGCGATAGCTGTTCACTTCTTCGAGTTGTACTCAGTTTTGCGTCCTTTGCAACCAGTTATCAAATTTTATAATGAAGGCACCCACAACTCCCTATTTCTTCAAATTGATTTTGAAGCGTTTGTTTCGTCGAAATAAACTTGATTGTGAAGCGAAAATATGGTTTGTAGGAAGGTAGTGGCAATGGTGAGTTATCTATACAGAAAAATAATAAAACTTTGTGTAATAATTTGCAGCGTTTTAGTTTCTGGTTTGGAGACTTCAGACCGAGGTACCACAATTTTTTTCGACCAGTTTCCAAGTCAAAAACCAAGTTTGATTGCGACGTTTCTCTCTCTTTTTTTCTTGAAAGTAATTTTATCACCAACCGATCGGGCCTCCCTTTAAGCGTTTAATTCCTGGCTCACGTATCTTCTCCCAAGCAATTAGCCATCCTATCGTATATCAAAGCAAGCTTCCCCTTTCTCTAGACAGCGCACCGTGAAACGAATCTGCGAAATAAAAACGACGCTTTGGTTTTTAAAAAATACCTTCGCGGTACGCCGTTGAAAAAAGTAAAAAAACGCCCCCATCCCAGAATATCAAGGCACGCGGGGTGCAATCAAAAGCCTCTCGCCAAACAAGAGGAGCACTTAAAAGCATAAATTGGCCATTTGCGCCCTTTCATTCCTAGAAGTGGTAGATGAAGTGGTTTTTTTCTCTATTCGGCTCTCTCCAATGATGTGCAAATAGTGGGGGTACCATTTGGGATGTGTTCGGTAGCTCGCCAAGTTTTTTGGGGCCTGTGGGTGCCCTAAATAGACCGTAGGATGACTGATGGGTCCGTGGATGTTGAAAGAGGAATGCAACCAAAATTATCAATGATGGAGGTTTTTGTTGTTCAAAAACCTGCGTGACTTTAGTCGTGAAACTGTTCTTGACATTCTTCAGGAAGAGTAGTAATGTTGCATTGAGGGAGAGAAAAATTATTTTCGAATCTCTGATCAACTGGGTTTCGTCTAGTTTTTCCCTTACTGCCAGATAATTTGAGTGGAACCTCTACAAGAATGTTCTATGAAAAGGACGATAATATTAACCCAATCTGATCAGGTGAGTGAGCCTACAAGAGTAAAGTAATAATGAGGGTGGGGAAGTCATTTTTGGGTTCCTGATCAGCTAATTTTGTCTGATTTCTTCTATACTTGGCTTAAACAAGGCAGAGATTTGAGATGAAAAGTCTTTAAAAATGCTTGATAAGAAGGACAATGTGATGATCCTCTCTGGTCATCTGAATCAGCCCACATTTGAGAGGTTCCATACATAAAACCTCCGGTAACTAGGCTGGAATTTGAAGTAGGGCTGCTAAGAGAATTACCAGGGATGCTGGCCTTCCTCATCAGCAGAGTGAGCCTACAGGATTCAATTTCCTTCCTATTAGACCAACTCGGCTGAAATTATCGATGTTCGAGGTTTTTTTTTTTTTTTGTTCAGAACCCTGTCCGAATTTTATCGTGAAACTGGTATCCTCCAGAAAAGAGGAATAATGGAAAAATGAAACCTCTGGTTACTAGGTTGGACTAGGGTCCACTTTCTCGAGCTGTGACAAGCCGTCGAGTGGCCGTAGTCCTGAATACAGACCAGAAAAACGTTCCTCGTGTCAGGACTCGGGTGGTCATCCACTCTAGGATGAACAGTGGGTATCCAGCCCGAGTCAGATCCTTGGCTGACTTGCCGTTTTTCCACGCCTGGAAATAGTTGCCCTAATCACCTTAATTTGATTCCTTTGTATGTTGGCAAGTGTTGCTGCAGCCTCTAATAGATTGTCAACTACATACTTCTGAATTTTGGCAGCATTGATCTCCACGAGTCATCTCTGGCCAGAGCCATGAATGGAGGAGACTGAATTTTCGCCAAACCCAACGACCTGGATCCCTGTAGTTTCGCTGAAGGGTTCCTTATCCATGTTCTACTATCGCGTGATTTCGCCTATTCAGCTCCATCTGTAGATTGATGGTCGAGTCTTGGTGTCCCAGTTTGTTGTTATAGGCTCGTTCTTTCTTCAAAAAGTAGTGTGTTTGCCGCCCCTAACCTATTAGCTCTTATAGCTGGTATTTGACTGAGTAGTTCCAGGACATCAAAACCACCATCACCCACTGATCCATGGATGTAGGGATTACCTGAGTCAAATGGCAGACGCAACCATTTTCTTTAGTATCTTCTCGCAGATAATTATACCCATAAGTTTTAAAGTTAACAGTTTGGTACTCCCCAGCACTAATTAAACTAACACTTTAGACTTTATGGTAGGAAGCAAAATGCTCAAACAGCTTTGTAGATTCTTCGATCATTTTCAAGACGTCTTCAAGAATATCCTCCCAGCTCCTGATTACTCGGAAGGGCGCTGAAAATGAGCCTAACTTCGTAGAAGATTAATAAACGCTCGTAACTCATCTGCTCTCGAGGAGAAAACGGTTTTCTATACACAAGTTTTTCTCCTTTGATTCCCCTCCTCTAAAGGCCAGTTCGTTGAAATTTCACTCTAAAACCGGGTAATAAATCGAGAGGGATTTAGAGGATGAACTTTTTTTTTGTAAAATCCGTGATCACGAAATAACACTCATATTTCATGTTCTTCGTGAAATAAATTCAAAATCTGAAGTGAGCGAATGAACTACAATTTAAAAAAAAACATATTATTAGTTGTAAGAGAAAGGAAAATCCTAAAATCTATCCTTAAAGATAACCTTATCAAACGCATGCAGATTGGACAGTTGACCAAATCAGCGATGAAACCGACGAATCAAACTCCTTTTTTGCCGAGCTTTCGGTGAATATATCGCTATCATAGGATGTATTACTGTGTGAGCATCACATCAGCGTCACTCAAAAACCCAGCTAGAGATTCCACCATAGTTGGTGTGAAATGAACTTGGGAACTAATGCAGGTAAAATGAAAAAAAGGGGGGAATTTAAAACATCATGTCAGCTACAACAATGTATATATGACATGATGTTTTAAATTCCCCCCTTTTTTCATCTTTTTTTCACTTTACCTGCAATAGTTCCCAAGTTCATTTCCCACCAACTATGGTGGAATCTTTAGCTGGTTTTTTGATTGACGCTGATGTGTTCCTCACACAGTAATACATCCTTTGAGCCCTGAGGAAGGCGATAAATTCACCGAAAGCTCGGCAAAAGAGGAGTTTGATTCTGAAGACCCCATTCCCAATCAGTTGACTGATGATTGTTTGTTGGGTCGATCATCACACTTGCTATACCGACCGATTTTTCAGATCCGATGCATTCATCGAGTTGGAAGGGACATTTTTACGAAGACAGTTCATCACAAATCTCCTAGTTTATAAGCAATTAAACGCAGTAATTATGGATGCAGTTTGTTATTCAGTGGTTTGAACCGTTGAAACTTTGAAAATCGCTCATTCAATCATTCTGCACAATTGAGATTTTTATTTGCAGTTTGTCTTGGAAAAAAATAGAGACCATTTTAGTGACTAGAGGGCAAAAACACAAAACGAAAAAAATTATAAAAATTAAAATACTCATGTTAAGTGTGTTTACTCTCTATATTGAGGAAGTATGTTTAGATTGCAATCAGCGTAACCTTTCACCAAGATTTCGGCACTTCCGAATCCGTTTCAAATGAACTTTTGACTATCCAGGCTTTCTTTCGACTTGGTACACCCAAATAGATAGCATCATAACGATAGATACCTACGTAGTGCCGCAAACCCAGATCCCCAGGAAGATTCGTATGAGTAATTTCAACGGATCGGCGACGGCGCCTGTTTGTCGTCACGGAAAAGGAGAAAAAATGGGAGACAGGTGCGTTTAAAAAAGAGCTCGACTACTTTGGTGTGCCGAATACTAGTGAGGACGAGACAGCTGCAAGTCTTGCAAACAACTCGTAGTTATATTTGTCGTCAAAAAACGAAATTCCGGGAGGTTAATCATCTTGTTAACAATCAGTTCAGTTCGTTAACGGGAATGAATAATAAAATAATAAAAAGTTGTTTGGTGACAATCCAGTGAAAAAGGTATTAAAGTTCTCAAAAAAATACAAAAAAGAAAGTACCTACTAGATACAAGTGTAGTCTGAGTAAATGAACAAAATTTTCAAAATAGAAAATCTAGCTGATTTCTGGAAATTTTCGAGATATTGACATTGTTTGTACGTGGTAGACTATTCTGTGCTGATTCCAAATTATGTACCACCATTTATATAGCAGGATAAGTTCTTTGGCTTGAGACAGTGATTTTTACTAAAAACCTCATAAATTTCGTTTCAACTATTTTTACCTCCAATTAGAGGCAACGAACTCTAATTGGAAGAAATGAACCCAGATAACCTTTCTAAACAACACTTTGAGTTTTTTTTATTTGAATGATAGTAAAAGATGTATAACGGAGTTGGGTTCGTTATGATATCTCTTCACTCAATTTGGCAGATATTTTTCGATGTTAAGAAAATATGAATGGTGCAGACAATACCTACGTGCTACTTCTCATAAATTCACAAAATTCTTTGTAACTTTTGGGTTTCTTTAAGTTCACCTAAAATGCGCATAAAAATGGCTGCAATCGGTTTCATCCGACGCATATTGATTTGATTTAACTTCTGCTATAGGTAGTGTAGTCTCTATTGAGTTTCATGTGTTTACTTCTCCCCCACAACACTCAAAAAATAGATTTTCGGTACAAAAACAAAAAAAAAACTTTCAAAGTCGATTCAGGGTTTTTAAAAATAAGGTACGATAGTCGTGTTTCTATTCGAGCTCTAATGTATGCGGATGACGTTGTGATCCTGTCTGAATCGCCTGCTGACTTGAGACGCAACATCAAGGGTTTGGAGGAATACTGTGCCAGGTGGGAGATGACCGTGAACCTGGCGAAGTCTGGTGTCATGGTATTTCGTAGGGGTGGAAGACTGGGAGCTCAGGACTCATTTACGTTCAATGGCAGCCAGGTAGAGAATGTTTCAAGCTATAAATACCTTGGCATAACCCTGACCTCTAAACTGTCATTTGGGAGACACTTTGCCGAGAGAGCAGCTGCTGCTAAACTCGGCATCAATAATGTTTACAGGTCTCTATTTTGCCGCTCAGCCATCCCAGTCCACTCCAAGTTTCAGATTTTCAATGCAGTTTCGCGAGCAGTTTTGTGTTATGGAGCCCAGGTAACGGGATACACACGGTCAGGTTCTCTGGAGCAGGTCCTGAGGTTCTTCATAAAGATGATATTCGGCCTCCCCAGAAATACCCCGAATTATTTTATCTACCTGGAGTCTGGAGCTGACCCTATTTATGTGTACAGCCTGTCAGTTGCATGTCGCTACATCCTTCAAGCTTTGAATATGCCTGAACACCGGTTCCCATGTATTGTGGCCCGCGAAGTCGTCCATAGGAATGTATCGTGGTACAAAGCACTGAAGGATAGCAGAACGTTACAATTGCACCTTTATGGGAGACATGGCAGAGTTGGCATCATGGCGGCAGCAACTGGAAGAGCTGGTGGAGTCGGTTCGGACAGCATGGATTGAGGAAATGCGATTGAGCGCGGCACAATCAAGAAATCCTTTTTACCCCCAGCTCGATCATAGTGTGATGCCAGCAGATTTGCGCAGGGAAGCCGTGGATCATCCATTGTGGGTTCGACGCTGGGTGTTGAAGTTCAGGGGTGCCCTCCTCGCGCTCAATGATGGCACTTACTGTAGGTCTGGTAGTTCTCGCCGAGTTTGCCCTCTTTGCAATATGGGGGTAAACGAGGACATTGTCCATTTTCTTGGAGTGTGTCCAGTGCTGGCTGACTTCCGGATCCATTTCTTGGGCGCTGGAGAGCTGGAAATGCCTGATATGGTGAGAATTCTGAACGACAGTGGTGCATGGCTGAAGGCTGCTCAATTTGGCCATCGTTGTTGGACATACCGCGACCTACTCATTAAGGAGTTCAACTGGGACTAGTGTCCCCATTGAATTGGCATTGTTGTTATTATTCTTTTGTATATGCATGTTTTGACTCAACCCACTCGGCAGACGGACGACACGCCCATGCCTTTCATGTTTTTTCCTGTTAACCAGTAGTGTTGACTTTGATATGTATTGTTGTATAATGTTTAGTTGTTCTCTATCTTTTTTGAAAATAAACATGTTTTCTTCTTATTCTTCTTCTAGTCGTGGACAGCGCAAAATTTGCTATAAGACCTACAGTGAACGTTAGGACCACTGTATGATACCTGTTATTAAATTAAGATGTATTGAAGGAATGAAAAGATTGGTTTGTTATTAGTTAGATTCATGCACTGACCAACCAAGTAGTTATTTTTGGAGAGTTACGGAGTGTCATGCAATAAGTGGCCATATCTCAAACTTATCGATTATTCCCCAATTTTAAATTTACCTTCTGAAGATAAAAAGCGGTTTGGAAACCCGAGCCACTCCCGTGCTACACTGGCAGACTAAATATACCAACAATAACCACCGAGAGCCTAACTTGCCTCCCAGATTCCAAGTTGTGAATATAAATAAACCGCAGTGAACGTCCCGTCGGGACGCTAAAACCAGATAACTTTCTCTGACGTTGGAACTCTGCGATCATTTGATGGCTCTGCGTGGGAAATTAATATGAGATCCCATTCGATAATCAAGATGATTTGGTCAGAAAATCCGTTGTACAATGGAATTATTGCAAAAATCTGAAAAAATGAAAGTTGAAAAGTAAACATACCGTTCATGGGGTGAGAATTGTCAAAAACTAGGAATTTAAAAATTTGGGGGAAAAATTTTCCCAACCAATATTTTTTGGATTTTTCTGGTACCTGAAATGTAGCCTACATAATATGTAGTAAAATAAAAATGTAGCCTACATAAAAATAAGTAAATTTGTGAGGATTTCATACATAAATATTATTTATGTATGAAATCCTCACAAATTTACTTATTTTTTCCTTCATTTTTCAAAAAAAAGTTTTTTGAATATTTTACGGTGTTGTGTAATTGTTGTTATGTTGACATTGCTTCCTACCCACCGAACATCACAGTTCGGTCTGGCAGGTATTCCTGGTTGTTTTGGTGCTCAGTAGTCCACTCGTGAAAGAGCAGGTAAGCCTAGATTGTTTATTTTGATATTTACATTGAATTTATTGCATTTTTCCTAAAACCTCGTCATTTTGATGTAATTTTGGGGTGACAATTGTCACAACTGTTGACAGTGTGCATTGTTTTTTGTTTGTAGGTGGCTGCAAGTCAGGTAATCATTACCGAAATGCCTCGCAAGTATGTACCCAAGTCAAATGCGCGTAACTAACTAAACATAGTGATACAAGCATGAAGCGAGAGGCATACAGACTGTGGAAAAAGGAATGAAATTACGCCACTTATATTGTTTGCAGGGAGTCACTGCGACAGCGTGTTAGAGGGAAGACTTTTTCATCCGTTAGTGGACAAACAGCACTAGATGATACTTCTGAAAGCCTACTTCAGCCTACTAGATGATACTTCTTGAATGTTGTTCCTTGCATTTTGATTAAGTTGATATTAAGTTAAGGTTGAGTTGATGTTAAAAAGTTAAAGTTACTAGGTTGGTACCTAATCTTTATAGAAAAAGTATGATACTCTTGAAATTGTGCCCTTTGTATTCAAAAAGGAACGTTAAGACCGTCATATATTGAAATAAGAAATTAGTTATACTATTCAAAGTATAAAAATCTTAAAATGGTGATTAGAATTTTTTTATTAAACGTTTTCTGAAGTTTGAGATTTTCTCTTTCTGTCCATCGTCATCCCATTCCTCTGAAACGTTTTCTTCCATTAAAAATACCTGTGATTTGGATTGGATACCTGTGGTATTGTTCTTCCTTCAATTTAAGATTCTATAGAATTTTTAGAATTTTTTGAGACCACTTGGAGCCCTGTAGGACAAACCGTTCGCTCCCTACGAGAATTTAAAGGTTTTTCGTGCGATAAATCAGAAACACGAGTGTGAATCGCAAAAGAAGCCTAACACCGTTCAAATTTTAGTTGACCGAAATGTGATAGATGTTTTTCTTCATGTTGGATGGTTGGTGGCTTTGCAGACGAGTGATCTACATAGAAAAATAATAAACCATTGTGCAATAATTTGCAGCGTTTTATTCGATTTTTGGATTCTACGTACCTTGAAACGTAAACCAACAAATTTTGAGGGGGTGTTAAATTTTTTTGACATTTTATGTCTTTACTATGGAACATAAATGAAAAATCGTCACGCGGGAATCGTTACGCGGGGAGCGTTATGAGGGGAGCGTTACGCGGAAATTTCTGATGATTTTCACGTACAACCAATCGTTCCTAGGGAAAACTAACTTCCTCATTTTACACCCCACAAAAATCGTTCACCACTCATTGGAAAGCTCTCAATTTATTAAACATAAGACATAAAATGTCTCTCGTGGTTGCGTACTTGTACGAAAGCTGTATCCACCGTTTGTGTTTTTTTTTTTCACATTTTTCTTGGTCGATTCCAAAGGTTCATTATTGAAAATAAAAAACCAAATTTTGGTTTAACATCTTTGGTTTTACATCTTTTAAAGATGTAGTACTTACGCAAGCGAAAGTTGAAGAGAGTCCAGATAAAATAGGTCATCCATTTTGAATCACCTCAACGGAAGTCTGAAGAACTCTGAAAGCTGAAACCCTACTTCTGGTGGAACCACACAGATCCTTCGAACATATTCTTGCAGGATTTAACAAGATTGGAAAGACCCACGAATTCCATGGGATATTTGAAGAGTCACAATACCTGGGTGCCGTTTGGCGCCCATGGGCGCAAATGGGTTAAAGGAGGCAAGATTTGGATACCAAGACTTAGAATCAAGATCAATGGGTTTGTTCGGGTCCGGAACGGTCCTGTAGTATCTTCACTACTAGATGACCAGTTTTTCCCACAATGTTTTATTTTGCATCGACTTTTATTTAGCAATTTTCACCCCGTCTCCTTGCGGAGAGCCCTGTGGTGTTAGAATCCCATTACCTGTGACGTACGCACTTCAGAGATGACGCCATTACGTATTATTCAGAACGAGACGTTCTGTTGCTCCAATCAGCAAATCCGCCCTGGAAGGCCATTAGCGGAGGGTTAATTGGCGTTTAGACGCGAGTATAGGGTATAACCAACTATCGTCATAATGATAGACCTGTAGGCTCTGTAGGGGCCTGTGGAAGCCTGTATTGCGTAAGGGGTGGTGGTAGAGGTGGGCAATGGATAATTGGTTCTTCGCAAAGGGATCAGAACCACCGACATCTGTCACTCGAAGATCAGATGCACCTGACGGTTTGATACGAGAACGTGATATTGGATTGGCAGAGACAACTTTGTGTTTCACATAATAACGTCGAATCTTAGTTGGATTTTTGAAAAAATATATTTATCTAACCTTGTTCATTGTTTTCAACATGTTTGTGTGTTTTCCAGAACATTTTGGATTTCGACATTTTATGTCTTGACTTTGGCACATAAACGAAATCAATTTTAAATGCTTGCATACGAGTCTGCAACACATAGGGACATTTTCATGTCAACCACTACACAACAAGGTAGTGAAGTAAGGTTGTTAGTTCATGTACCCAAGCATCAAAATAAGAAAACAGTTGATTGTTCTCTACGCAACACAGTGAGTCTCTTTTATTTATTTATTGGTCGCGTGAGCAAGACTTGCTTAGTTTTCGTGACGATTTTTCAGTTTATGTGCCAAAGCAAAGACATGAAAATGTCAAAAACATCACAAGAATTGCTCACGGAAATTTTTAATGATATCCACTTACCACCAAGTCGTTGCTACGGAACTTTATCTTAGTCATTCGTGTTCGTGGAAAAATCGTTCACCATTCGTTGGAAAGCCTTAAATTTATGCATAAATTAAATACTGCCAAAGCCGCTGTAATTATAGAAGAAACTGAGCGAAAATTGAGCAGAACTGAGAGAAAATTTACAGTAAGAGTTTGTTACAC
Organism: Apolygus lucorum; assembly: GCA_009739505.2. Classification (NCBI taxonomy): domain Eukaryota; kingdom Metazoa; phylum Arthropoda; class Insecta; order Hemiptera; family Miridae; genus Apolygus; species Apolygus lucorum. The sequence goes on along the minus strand of CM019179.2, from coordinate 28,087,880 downwards.
GTCAATAAACAATATTATTGAGAAAACATATTATTATTATAGGTAGGTAGTGAAGGTATAGGTAGGTAGACGGGTGAAGGGGGACGAGAAAGAGCAAAGACATAAAATCGTATGCAAGCGTTTTCTTTTGTTCTCGGATGTAATGGTGAATTTTCATGCACAGCAATGGCCGAGAAATTTGTTTGGCTTTTGAAAAATTAACCACTACAATGCCTCTGCGCTTATGACTAGATGAACTTGGTTTCACTTACCGTTACTTCTACAGGTAGCTGGGATGAGTCGGAACTGGATGGCGTTGGTAGCGTCGACTAGGTATCTCCTTAGAGATCACCGAAAGATGTCTACTTTCGTCACTATTACTTTGGTAAGTATGTTCTGAAATATCTCTATTACCTTTTTCGTTATTGTGTAATAATTTGAATATTATTATTGATTTAACTTTGTCTTTTTGTTTCAGGTTCTCCGAGATTCTGCAAGACCAAGGTAAGTGAGTTAAGCTCTTTAGGTACTTTGGTGACTCTACTTCGACTCCAACTACTCTTCTTCAGGTAAGTAATTTCAGGTAAGTTACTAATTATTGTTTCAAATTTGCACCAGGAAATTGATCGGGTGAGTATGAGTGATAACAACCACAGTTATGCAACGAAATATAACTTTGTATAATTTTCAGGTAAATGTTCAATAAAGTCGTAATAAAGAATAATCAGTACTTAGGGACTAAGATACCCTTTCAAGTAGACAAGTAATGAATGTAAATCTGAGGGCCCTGAGGGGGATAACCTCCAAGTCCGTGACCACGTGGTGACCCGGAACACGACTCGATTCTAAGAAAACAAAGGTCCTTTGGACAATGACAAGAAAAAGTAGGAACAAGTGCCTAGGAGGAACGAATACAATATTTACAAATGATTTAAGTTTACCGGTATATCTTTGAATAAGAGAGAGAATCCGTTGGGAGGTCCGTGAGGGCTGCGAGGGTTGTCCAGCTTCTTTGTCCAGAGTACTTCGGGAGGGCGTATCGTTCACCAATAGTCTCTAATGATCAAGTCTGCTGTTGCTGAATGTTCAATCGGGTGGGCTCTAATTACAACTGGCAAATAACTTTTCACTTTCTCAATGTTCTCAACTGTTTCGACACACCGTTTCCTTCGACCCGGAACACGGCTTTTACTAAGGGTGGGCTCTAATACAAAAGGTTGTGGTTAGTGGCTCGATCAAGACACGACTGACAATTGGTAATGGCGTCACCCCCAGTCGTGCCCCCCTCTCTGGATCCCCTCCCACTCAGTCACTTCCCGGCGCTCGCCCGTCTGGTGCTGCCGCCTGGTGGTTCGGTCTGGACCTCAACTTCCATACTGTCGTCGCTGCATGGAAGCGTTTTCCTCAACCTCAGCTTCGGGATGGCCGGTGGCAGTGTGGGCATGACTTGTTGTGACGGCTCGTCACACGGATACCTCCCAAAAATTTAATTTGATTTTAATTTCAATTTTTTTTAGATTTCAATGTGCTAATGATGAGTGGTAGCAGCCTCGTTTACTATGTTTCAAAATAAACTTGATTATGAAGCGAAAATATGGTTGGTAGGTAGTGACAATAGCAAAGTAGTGTTCTTTGCAGGAGAGTGATCTATACATAAAAATAAATACCCTTTGTGTAATAATTTGCAGCGTTTTTGGATAATTACACCTTGAAACGTAAATCATACAATTTTGAGGGGGTTAAAATTGTTCTTCTTGCTCGATTTCAAAGGTTTATTATTCTTTCTATACATAAAAATAAAAACCCTTTGTGTAATAATTTACAGCGTTTTTGGATACTTACACCTTGAAACGTAAAACATACAATTTTGAGGGGGTTACAATTTTTCTTCTTGCTCGATTTCAAAGGTTTATTATAAAAAATAGTAAATCAACATGAGTTTTACTGCACTTTATCGAATTGAAGTTTTTATTGAGCACATCAATCACTTAATGGTTACAACAATAATAATTCAGGGATACATTCAGATGAAGGCCCTCGGATGGGTTTACTCCCTACTGTAGTATGCACAGTGCAATTTTAATTGATGAGTTGAAAGTACCCACTCAACGAAACGGTTTTGAATATTCCAATACCGCCAACTGACAGGTAGATGTTCCAAACCCACATCCAACACACATCCTTTTCACCACAAAATTATCATATCCCACTATTTTGAAGCAAAATGTCATCGATATAGAGATTTCTCATTTCCTGCACCGTCATTCTTCCCCTCTCCATTTTTTGGATCAGCTCTTATGGTAATTTTCTCTTGTTTCTTATACTCAAAATTTCATAACAAACCTTCTGAATAAAACAAGAAAAAATGTAACCATCTATCAAAGATTATTTACGTTTCAATTGTTTCCGTTCTCCCGCCGTACGCGGCACTTTGCCCAGTAGCCATGGGATTTTGAAGAAATTTGGTATATGGACTCCATTTGGGATCTAGTTGTGCCCCAAAACTTTTGGTTATTGTCTGTCACTCCTTAGTGGTAAAGAATGGAGGAAAACTTTTCCCAAAAATCCCGTGCTGTGCAATAGTATAGAGAGGTATGGTGATCGCCTCCCTGGTATTGGTTAATATCTGTATCTTCTTGTCTTTTTCGAATTGGCGATTGATACCTTCAGTTCTATTCATGCTTTGTCATCGGTGGATGAATGTGATCCAAAAGACATGAAAGCGGCCGCCAACATAGATAAATACCGACGTCTGTTCAGCTGCCAAACAGAGGGAAATTAATTACCTGCTCCCGGTGGTGCAGAGATGTTACGAACACTCACTTGACAGGTCTTGAAGATTAAAAAAAATCACAGCTGTTCTGCAGGTGCTCGACTGGAAGGCAACTTAATGATTTCCCTTGCCAAGAGCCATGTTTTTTTATAAGCACTTATATGTAGGTTTTACGATACGATGTTATACAATGTACGAAGGTAAATTCAAAACTTCCTGTGTGAGCTTACCAGCGAAACCGGTACTATATCAAACAGATTTGATATCCAACTGTCTTCTTATAATTCACCGTACCCAAGTAAATTCAAATCAAATGGTCCTCGATGTGACAGGTATCGTGTGAAGTTCTGAGTGACCGTGGAGCGGCGTCGGGTGGTATATCCGTTAGAAGCTACCCCGATTAATTATGACTGCTTTTAATACCCTCAGCGCGGAATCGATTTTCGTGACTTTTTCCCCTGCCTGAATTTTGGAAAGGTTTTAATTAAATATAGCGCATTTATTTCAATCAGGGAAGCGTGTAGAAGCACTTAATACAGGGAAAAATAAAATTTATCAATTTTTGAAATTTGATGCCATGTGGCATCATCCGGCAGAGGGAAAGAACCAGGGTTTTCATACCCGCAACATGCACATGTTTTTCTCTCTGCCGGATGATGCCATATGGCATCATGCTCAGAAAACGCATATATTTCTTCGAATATGACCACTTTATGTGCACAATAAATCTCTCAAACGTCTTTTTGTTACAAAAATTCGCTCTTTGAGTCATTCTGTATGACTGGAACTTTTTTCATTTTATTATTTGTGTGAATGGATCAAAAAACCACAACAAATTCTTCATAATGCATATATTTATAGTATTTGCAGCGCGAAATATCGAAAATTGTGAATGATATTTCAAATAAATATCAATAAATGTGGTACTTAATAAATTAACGAAAAACTGTGGCTTCATGAAGATGAACGAAAGCTTTCGGTACTTTGTTTCAGGAGAGAATGAGAAAAGTGAGGGAGAAGTGACTCCATTACATGGTTAGTAACAAACAAGGTTAGTCACAGTCACAATGATAAATCACAATATTTCCTTCTCACTTTTACGGACTTGAGACTGCCTGCGAGCTTGCAGGTGTGGTTGAAAGTTTGTGATTGTCGCGATCAAGATTGACAAGTCATCTTAACGTTAAAAGATCTTACCAATAAGTTTGGAAATTATCAAGAGACATGAAATTCAGTGAAAAAAAAACTGGATAAATGAGAACATCAGAAGTTCCGTCTTCGAAGTGAAGACGCAGTTTGAAGGACACTTTCTTGACAAATTCAAACCTTTCCCTGACTAAACAAACTTGAATAAACAAACTTCTAATTTTCCTAGAAAATAAAGTCACGCCTGGTAATTACTTGCTTTGACCATACTGAAGATTCCGAAAGTCGACCGCTGATTACAGAATGCACGTTGCCCAATCTCCCTATCGGAGATCCATACTCCTCTTTTGTCAATATTTAAGTTATTGAAGCAGTGCCCTCAGTTTCTGGCCTCCTCTGGGTTCGAATATAGTATCCTTTCCTTGTTTCTTGCCTCTGTCTGGTCTACATGAATACTCACATAAAAGTCAATATTGAAAGCCTTCAACCCAACAGAAGGTGTCCAACTCGCAAAGCCACCGCTGACCTTTCCTGGATGAGCACCCCAGATAGATTTAAGCGATTTAATCCTCCAAATTATGATCTATTTAATTCATAGAAAAGGTTTACCGACTGTTTGAACAGGTAAATTATGAATCCAAAACGAAGCTCTCTCTCATATAAAACTTCAGGCTGTTCGAGGGTCAATACAAATCTCTGCTAACTACTGCCTACTGAGCCACAAGTGCCCCTCCATCAGCCGACACCAACTCTGCAGAGATATATGACATGGATTCAAAATAATTCAAGTACAGCAATCTTGATCAAAATCAACTACAGCGAAAAATGAGACAAGTCTGGCTAGAGGTAGTTGCTCTGTCCAGCAATGAGCCTTGCTGCGCGAATCCAGGCGCTAATTTTTCTATAGATAGTCCACTGAGAACCAAACCTGGCCTTCTACAGGAATTGACAAAGTAGTGATGACATGTGAGGGTGAGAACAAGGTACATCCTCCCAGAATGGATTGCGTCACCACCCTAGATGGGGGCTGTTGGGCCAAGATTAGAAACGAAAGATAGATTGGTGTGACCGATCCGTATATTTTTCCGTATATCCCAAAAAAGTCAGATGCGCTTCCATTTTCACAATCTGCTGTCAACAAACCTACTTTTCCTACTTCACCATTTTCGTAAATTTATTTTTTCTATTTTTAACTCTCATCATTATGTTAATTTTGAACAAAGGAGGTCAATTATGGATGGAGAGCACCATCAATCTTTATCGAGCAGCCTCCAATAACCCATCTTCCCTCTCAATCCATTACATATTCAACAGCCGTCCTAGAGGTCATATATTCCGTTGATGCCTCCCTGGAGAGTAGTGCCGAATTCTGGGAGAGACTGGGATGGAGACACTTGATACGACCTGAACCGTCCGGTGTCATAGAGATCGCCGTTTCCTTCGGACTTGGCACACATGAGGTCGGCAGCTGTTAACTTGTCGACTTCATTTCCGAAGTTGATGATATTTTATGGTTCAGCACAGGCCAGGAACTCAAATGAGCATGATTACGTCGTAGGGTTTCACCAGAAGATGTCTTCACCGTGTATGATCTGGGAGCACCCGATTCCTCACAATTTTTCCAGGCTCCCATTGACCTTGCTGCGTATGCAGAGCCACTTGTTACCCTTCTTTTCTACAGTATCATTCGTGAAGAAAGTATTTTCCTGCAGCATTTTTCCTCGTCCATAGTTGAACTTACGGTAACTTTTCTGGACTTGCATAAAGATAATCACAAACAATGAAGACCATAACCCATCACTTAACATATCTAATGGCAAATACATTGCTATCAACTTGATTTATTGCTACCTTTGTGACATGAAGTACACACTGTTTGTTACATCAAATAATTATTGATATTCGACCAGTTCAGATAAAATCTTACCTTGTGCAAATTATTCCCCAGACGGTTTCCTTTATATATAACCACTGTGCATTCGCATGTTACGTCCATGTTTATGTTAGACCCACTATGTGAGGAAGATATACAGTCCACACGACTTGACAAACTTTTCTTCAACCTTCGTTACATCCCTTAAATTCTTCAATAACCTGAAAATATCCACGAATATGAAGTGTAAACTCAAACCGGCGAAATATATCTTCTCCGTGGAGTGGCGTTTCGTACTCCTCTCGTTCGGATCTAGAAGTTCAGACATTTATTGTGGACAGGGAAGTTATTTATAGAGGAACGTGCCTCCTCACAAATAGTCACAAGTTTGAGTTATGCCGGGACGGGGAGCCAGGAAAAGTTTCTCAAGCCAAAAACTCCGTGCTCTAATTAACTGAGGTTCTTCCTGGATTTTCCACGGTCGTACCTGTTGCGAATCCTTGTTGCCTGCTGTCTAATTCTTGGTCGTGAAAACTGCACTTGATGTTGGCAGTCGTCTTCGTCCAACATATCAAAATACAAGATAAATTCAATATGTATTTTAGGAACAGAGTACCTACAACGCACGTACTCGTGGTAAATCGAGAAAATCTTCACAAATAACTGATATAACCCCTGGTGTGCATAAACCCTCTGATGGATTCTCAGTGTATAAAGGGTCTGACAGACACGCAGCAACTTTAAAGTTGTTTTTGAGACACATGATGGGTTAATTAATGTATTCTTCGTTATACCAACATTGAAATAGTTGAAACAAAGTAATTAGACTGACTCCCAATTAGTCTATAAGGGTCTCAAGGAGTCTAATTTGGACAGAAGCAATTCAGTTCAACCCCCCCCCCCCCATGCTCCTGCAACGGTGCCAGTCTAGGTAGGTAATCCGCAGAAGTTCACATCCGTATTCCGTGTTCAAGGTGAAACACTCAAAAACCCACGTAATATGCGGTTTCTGGTGTCCTGGCACCATGGTGGCACCACTGATTTGTTCCATGATGGTACAAAGGACTTAAACCATGAAATTACAGAGCTAATTTTATAGTGTCCCCTCAATTTCATAGTTTGGGTACAAATAGTAAGCTATAAAGCAACCAAAATAATGAAAAAATCGGATATTTTGTGAATACCCCCCCCCCCCGACACATCCTCTCCCCATGCTAATTTCGATATTCTGGTCATTTGAAGTCATCTGAAAAAATATAATTAGAAGAAAATAGTTTATTATTTAATTAATTAATAGAAAATTATGCCTGAGGATAAAGTGTCTGAGGGACACGGTGGTTTGCTCAACTGACAGTGTATAAAGTGTCTGAGGGACACGGTGGTTTTCAGAAACTAGGGAACAAAGTACTTTTCATGGCGGTTAGACCACAGCTTGAAATTGAACCTTCTATGAAGGGGGGACAGGTACTAATCGCCTGAGATAATCAAGATGCTCACTGCTGTCAAAAAATGTCATTGAAATTTCACTCGTGTCTGTCAGACACTTTATACACATCAGGGGTTAAGCATAGTAGCATTAAATCAAAGTAATATGGAATATTCTGAATCAACTTAACATTTGTAATAACTCAATAATAATCGATTGTGTACCTCTCTAAGAGTTCTTAGTGACTTCATGCAAACGGACTACTAAAGTTGTCAAAACATACCCTGTGCATTAAGTATGGTGCGGGCTGGTATGGTGTACTGAAAATCTGTGGAATCAACAACTTGGGTACTCTAAGAGTTCTTATAGACAAGTAGAACACGAAAAAAATGAAAAAAAAATGTCTTGGTCGATTCCAAAAGGTCGTTATTGAAAATAATAAACCAAAAACCAGAAGAACAATTTTGCATGTCCAATATTTTCGTGATTAATATAGAAATGTATTCTTCAATACGAAACTTCATTCCCACGATCATGTTGACGATTTTGAGAACCATCGACAGATTGCGAAGTCATTTGCAATTTATGTCGACAATTTTGGTTCATTATTTTCGACAACGAACCTTTGGAATGGAGGAAGAAAAACGCTGCAAATTATTACACAAAGGTTTATTATTTTTTATGTAGATCACTCGTCTGCAAAGAACACGGCTTTGCCATTGTTACCACCAACCTTGAAGAAAAACATCGATCGCATTTCGGTCAGCTAACATTTGAACGGAGATTAGGCCTCTTCTGCGATTCACACTCGTGTATCTGATTTGTCGTAAGTCCAACCCTTAAATTCTCGTAGGGAGCGAACGGTTTGTCCTACAAGGCTTTGCGTGGTCTCAAAAAATTCTATACTATCTTAAATTGAAGGAAAAAACGCTGCAAATCATTGCTCAAAGGTTTATTATTTTCTGTATAGATCACCCTTCTGTATAGATCACTGGTTCTCCATCAATAGCACCTACCACCATCTGTATTCTCCCTTGACCTTCCCTCTCAAATTTCAGCTTCCTGCGTTCAATAGGATTGAAAATGGCTTTGGAGCTCACTCAGCTGATCAGTGATCTGAAGAGTGAATAGGATCGCCTCGAATGCTGGAGAAGCCTGGAAGAGCACTTCCATTCAATAGGATTGAAAATCCCATTGTTCTCTTTTTTTTTCTTGGATCACTGTTCAGCTCACTCAGCTGAACAGTGATCTGAAGAGTGAAGAAGCCTTTGAGCAATGATTTGCAGCGTTTTTTACCCACCAACATTTTTTTTACCTACCAACTTTTTTTTTGCCTACCAGCTAGGTACTACCTACCACACCATACTGGCTTCACACCTTCACAATCAAGTTTATTAGAAAGAACTAAACGCTTCACACTCGATTGGAAAAATAGAAAGCTTCATATGGAAATTTGATTACTGGTTACGCAGAAGGCAAAACTGTATACAAATCGAAGAAATGAACAGCGATCGCATTTTAGTCCGATAAAATTTGAATGGAGATTAGACCTCTTTTGCGATTCACACTCATGATTCTGTTTTATCGGAGGAAAACCTTCAAGTGCTCGTAGGGACCGAACGGTTTGTCCTACAGAGCTCCGGGTGGTCTCAAAAATTTTTTAAAATTCAATACTATTTAAAATTGTTGAAAAAACGATACCTTTATTTCGAGAGTTTTCGAGCTAGGGCACTCTTGAAAATTTCAACCCTTAATTTTCACCCCTTAGAAGTGACCTACATCAACCAAAAGCTTCGCGGCACAACTAGACCCCAAATGGAGCCCATATACCAAATTTGAACCAAATCGGTCCAGTGTTGCTAAGAAAAGTGCCGCGTACGGCGTACGGCGGACGGACGGAAATTTGTTTATTCGATTTTCGTACTCTACGTACCTTGAAACGTAAAACATCAAATTTTGAGGGGGGGTTAAAATTTTTTTTTCTTGCTCGATTCCAAAGGCTTATCATTGAAAATAATAAACCAAACTACCTTTGTATCAAAATGTTTTGAGTTAGGGCCTTTTCAAAATTTCAAACCTTATTTTTCAACCCTTAGAAGTGACCTACATCAACTAAAATCTTCGGGGAACAACTAGACCCCAAAAGGAGCCTACATACCAAATTTCATCAAATTAGGTCAATGCTAAGTGGGGAAGTGCTGAGTACGGCATACGGCGGACAAACGGCTAAATTTTTATTCGATTTTTGGATTCTACGTACCTTGAAACGTAAACCAATAAATTTTGAGGGGGTGTTTAAAAAAAAGTTTTATTGGTCGATTCCAAAGGTTCATTATTGAAAATAATAGACCATAAAGGGGCAGTACGTATGGGCAGTTATGAGTTCGGGATGTCGAGGATATTTCGATGTTATTGAAGCCGAAACTTGGAAAATTTGATCATTTACACTTGTTGCGCGAATGGGATTTTTTCTAGCCAGAAGTTCTCAGCTACATGTATTCTATCTACAAGTTTCTTCTAGTTTTCTGGATTTCCAACAAGTTCCTTCTTGGTTATGCGCTATCAAGAGTGCCATAGGTATCCCTTTATGTTGTTTTCCGTCCAGAATGAAATGGAATCATTCAATCAATTCAAGACAAATAACGTTATCAGGATATTGGACTGGTTTGGCCTTGGTTATACGGTGCTCTCGATTGATAATTGTTCTGTCTTTAATTTTATTCCTTATTTATTTAATATTGTTTCCAGTCGGATTCAAATGTAGTGTGATCAGGGTTTTCCGTTTGGCTGAATCCTATTGGATCTGAATGGATAATCCAGTTAGCTTTTGATTCATTAGAGGTGATCAGCTTCATTATTTCTCACTGCTCTCTTCATCTAGTTTACTCAGACTCCTTCCATCGAACCGTTGATTCTACAAAAGTATTTCAATCCATTTCGATTTTGGCGTCTTTGTACACTACCTTTTTGACTACTCATAACAACATACTCCCAACCAATTTGAATCTCCTGATTAACCTCACAAATCACATGGTTCCATGGAAAACGTGTGTTCGAGTTCTTCTTGGTAGAAATGGTTTAAATCGCGGCACGCCAACGGCAAACACTCTTTATTCGAAGTCACACGTTCTCCTCCAACATTTTGAACCACCGTGATCCAAATAAACATACTCGTTACCGCCTACCTTCTCACATATTCCTGAAAACCGCTCTTTAAAAACTTGTTTTGAAAACTCCCCGAAGGAGGTTCTTGGCAATATAAATAAATCCCGTTGGTTAAAAGTCGAATATTTAGCGGATTCATGGCTCGCGAGTGTTGAGATAAATTGGTCTATGGGTGTAAATGCCGTCGCACTTACGTCTTCCGTCTTTTTAGACTCGAGGCAGCTACTGACAGCCGGTTGTTAGCGCTATTAGTTCCCTAGGAAACGTCGCTTGTAAGTGAGTTCCGATTATCAAAAGCTACGTTTTTACATTGATTTTTGTTCTTAGAATTGTAAGGAAACTGTGAAAATCAATGTCAGGAATGTTTACTGAACCATTTGACAAGAAGGGATAAAAAGTTCAAATGGTGATGGAAAGATTAACAAAAAGTGAGTTTGTAGATTCCGGATACCGCTCATTTAACTGGACCACTCCACCCAACTCACTCACCAACGAAACTACTCCTCTACTCACTCATTTATTCTACCTTTCTTGCACTTCCCTATCTCTTTCACTCCTCCTTATTGTCAAACCCTTCCCCCATCCATCAAAAACTCCTTTACTCTCCGCCTTCTCTTCATGGGTTTTCCGATGAAGAAGGTAGAAGGTGGGCTTCACATTACCCAAGCTTTCTTATCAAATTGACATAATTGTCTCCAACGCCCAAAATAGCAAATAAAATAAACTATTTAAACCAACGGGCGTTACCAGGGTAGTATTAGTTACCTGGGGAGTAATCCGCTTTTAGCACCCTGCGGGCGCCTTCCTTTCGTTTTTCTTTCACAATTCCCACAATCACGTATTAAATTATTTGATATTTTAAGGCAATGTTCTACACCTTATGCATGTCTGCCTTAAATTTTGTCCTGGCCGGTCGAATGGAGAAAAAAATTAAAAATAAGCAAACATTATTTTTTAATGTAGAAAAATGGGTCGTTTTCATGTTCTATTTTCTGACTAACCATTAAGCCGATCTAATCCAAACTTTCACGCGTTCCCCTTCCATATATGAACTAACATTTGAGTCAAGGGTTTTGAGTAAAAACAGTTTGTTGATTTTTTAACCCAAGTAAACGAAACTAAAAAAGGCCTTCCGACCTAATCAAGTTTTTTGGGACACAAAAATCTGTAATCACGAGATGAGAGTTACAAACGAAATTTCATTGGCTCCATCTCTAGAATACATCCTTGTGAGTATCTTTTGAAAATTAGAACGAAATTGGTCGAGTAGTTACCGAGAAAAAGGAACATTTGTCCGCCGAAAAGTGACTTTTCAGGACAGCTATTTTTCTGACTGCAGGTTGCGCTCTCGCATACTTGTCCTGATCTTGACAATTTTTCTGCTGCTAGTATACTATATAGTATACCTACTGCGGATAGTACAATTACTATACTATTTGATTTAAAAAGATTAATATACTTACTCATGAGAATATTTTTTTCAATATTTGAGATAAAAAACTGCTTACATGGTAGGTATTTATTTCATCCAAATTTCAAATGCAACAAAATATCCAATGGTTACTTCATCCAACTTATAAGGTATTCATCTCTCCAACGTTTCAAAACCTCCTTGTATAAACTGTCCAATGTATCAAAATGTTCAATGTTTCAAAATCCATCAGAAAAACAATCGTCTATGTTTCAAAACATCCAAAGTACGAGTATCAAAATGTTTAACGTGTGAATTATCCGACTTGTCAAAATAATCCTATGTATCATAACGTCCAACGTATCGAAATGTCTTATGTCCTGCACACCACTGATATTCCCAAACTTTAAGAGAATCCTTTGACGTCAGAGGTGAGCCAGAGATTAGAATCAGAAATAATTAAATTAAAGGGGTCAGTTCGAAGTTCAAATATTTTGGTGCGCAGGGATCGTAAATGAGTTGGAATGTTTTGCATGAACAGAAATGAAACTCCTGCTCTAGCAGGGATATTGATTATACCTGTGTCACATTCTTTGACTGGTACCTAATGCATTCTGGTAATGCACTTGGTACATATTGTAATGTATTGTATAAATACAGTGTCCACTGAAATAAATTAAATGATACAAAAATTTTGCGATCTTACCACAGCTATTTTCAGGATCGGAAAAATCTAACGCAGCGGAGAAAGAGAATGAAAAGTGATGGTATAAACGGTCTATTTCTGATTACAAAAAAACATAAAACGTCCCGGAGGTCCATGCGGACTCCATCACGTTCTCTGGCAGTTTTTTTTTCTCTCTCGTACCGTGCAAATCTCGTGTTTACTTGAAACTCGGCACCGCCCTTGCACGCCAAATCTAGGCCTAGGGAGTTGTACTTGGCAGTGGAGTTGTTCCTTCAGATATAGGGTCCAGTGAAGTAGTTGTTGGAGGCAGGAGAGTCTTCAATGTCATTTTTCATAAAACAAAAACAGAAAATCTAGATGTTTTTAGAGATCAATTATTACGTACACATAAAGCAATGAGCAGAAAGCAATGAAGCACATTGAATGGAGAGATTTATTGCATCAAGTGACATAACATTACATAAGTGAATTATATTAATGAATTATTTTTTACATAAAAATACGAAACACTAATAATACTAATTTAAATGAAGCATTAAAATTACTCAATGATCTGAGATACGCAAATTTAAAACACCTTAGCTACGCGCAAGGTATGGAGTATAAGGTGAACAATAAAATGTTCAATAAAATCATACGGTTCTAACGAGTGGTGTAGGTACGTTTTTTGTGTTATATAAATGGCGAAAATGAAGTTCCGTAGCTAAAAAATGGGTTGACAGCAAAAAAAAAAACAGAAGCTCTGCTCCTGCACCCCCTTCTGGTCCAGATCCAACAAAAATTTAGATCGCAGGCCATCCTATAGACATGAAACACGTCAAGAACAACTCTAACCTCACATCAATCAACTTTGATATCGCTTTATTGAAGACAAAGGAAGGATGAGCTATAAGCAGTACGATAATAATGAAACCTGTGAAGAAGTAGATTCAATTCGGTTGAGATTCGAGTACTGAACTGAAAACCAGGACCTGAAATACGTTGATTTTTGAGGATTGGAATTGATTTCTTTTAATAGAAGATGAATGAGATAAAAGTTTAATATCTGGATAGGAAATCCTCGTTTTGTGCTTACTTGTTCAAGAACTCCAGAGACTAATATGAGATCCACAGAGCTCAGCAGGGGCACCGTATTGGAGAATCCGTCGTAACCAACAAGTCGAGTACAGGAGGCGAGCGCTTTCGATGTAAGGACATCATTTTCAGACAGTCGAGAGAGTACTAAAGTTTGTCAGTCCGTCGTTCTATCTATATCTATATTCTATCTATCTGGGTGAAAGGGAGGTGAAAGGACCAGAAAGGAAAGGGGGCCACGTGGTAACGAGACCACGTGGTGAAAGGTTGTTTGTCTGTCATGTCAAGTGGTTACGGCGGATTCTCCAATACGCTACTTAGATAATAATTGTATTTTTATAACTAGCTGAACTAACCCCATTCATTCAACACCAGAGGCCACTCAGGGTCTAGCCTCGGCAAAATTTCCCTGAAAAGTTAGATTTTTACCTCAGAGTTGCTGTATTTTTCTGCTAACATCCAAATAGAAAAATACGTTACCTACTTAATCAGGGGTTTTTCACTAATATATATACAGAAAACCTGCCTGGGTATTTTATTCCACAACTTGACTTTTGATGTAACCCACTGGGTCCTCTGTTTGACGCAAGTGTAGGTATGTGTGATCCTAGGGTCAAGTTCGTGTGTTTTTTGGTTTGGTGCTCCACCACTTCGGAGGTCACCCAACGCCCCGGAGCTCAGTGCACGAAAATTTGATCTTCCGAAGTAAGGCTTCGAGATGTGGCATTCTATTTCTAATAAGTTTTAATGGGGTTTGAAATAGTCCAGTAAATTCATGTTTGGTGCGATGATGGCCAGGTTGTCTGGTGTAATGCAAGCGACTGTTTTTTCCAGTCTTTGGCTAATTTCAAGAACCCTTGTCGAATCTTTGAATGTGCTTCCCAAACGCTATGCAATTTTCTTCGCAATCAGTCCTCAATTACCTGACCTCAACTTCTGACAGAGTTATACACTTAGTATAAGATTGATATAGATAGTGACGTCACGTTATGTACTATTCTTGTAAGGACAGGTTTATCAAAATGAGAGCACTTTATTGTTTCGAGATGAATGTCTGGCTGTTACATGGAATCTCAAGAACACTGTTTCCTGTCGTGCGGACACGTTAGGGTGAATTTAGCGAGCTTTTTGCTGCCGCCCGACAAAGGAAACCTCCCCTACATTAATTAAAACGAGTTTCTGAGGTGAAGATGAGAGACGGTGGGTGTTAGGATTTATGATATTTTCCCTTCAACGAGGAAAGGTGATAATTATGGAAACGTCGGCGGAAAACCTTCTGGAGCCATCGTGCAACGTCGTCCTTTCCCATGTTGTCATTTGTCAAGAGTTCGCTCGACGTTTTCAAAAGCGGCTTTAATTTTCTGGAAGTTCTCTCGTGAAGGGGCACGAGAAATTATTATGTGAGCCTACCGTAATTACATTCGTGTGTTGGAGAAGATTGCGTTCATGGTCGAGTTGATAGTCTAGAACCATAACTGGAAAGAGCAATGGGGTGATCCATAGTGTGATAATTTTCCATTTTCGACCTCAAATTTTGATTCAGCACCCTTAAAAGATCGCGCAAGATATGTTTACCCCTCCCCCCCTCCCAATAAATATTATGGTTTAAATTTCAAGGTACTTAGAATCCGAAAATCGAATTTTAAAAAATCCGTCCGTACGTGGTCCGTACACTTTTCTAAGTTACCAAGGACCGATTTTTATGAAATTTGGTAGATGGGCACGCTTCAAATGATTAAACAATGTCTGTGTAAAACTATCACTCGTCTGCATTGAACACAGGTTTTCCATTAATACCATAATATCATCGCAATCCTAGTAGTTTTCTGAAGTTGAACTTCACAAAAAAACGCTGCAAATTATTACACAATGGTTTATTATTTTTCTATATAGATCACTAGTCTACAAAATCACCAACCATCCAATATAAAGAAAAAAAAAATCAAAATCACCAACCATCGATCGCATTTCGGTCAGCTCTAATTTGAACGGAGATTAGGCCTCTTTTGCGTGTTTTGGTTTATATATATATATTTCAATATAAACCCTTAAATTTTCGTAGTGAGCGAACGGTTTGTCCTACAGAGCTCCGCGTGGTCACAAAAAATTCTAAAAATTCTATAGAATCATAAATTGAAGTAAAAACAATACCTTTATATCAAAATTTTTTGAGTTAGGGCGTTTTCAAAATTTCAAAATTGATTTTGGAACCCTTAGAAGTGACCTACATCAACCAAAAGCTTCGGGGCACAACTAGACCCCAAATGGAGCCTACATACCAAATTTCATCAAAATCAGTCAATGCTAAGTGGCAAAAGCGCCGCGGACGGCGGACGGACGGCCAAATTTTTATTCGATTTTGGTTTATTATTTTCAATAAAGAACCTTTGGAATCGACCAAGAAAAAAAAAATGTTAACACCCCCTCAAAATTTGATGGTTTACGTTTCAAGGTACGTAGAATACGCCGTACGCGGCACTTTTGCCACTTAGCATTGACCGATTTTGATGAAATTTGGTATGTAGGCTCCATTTGGGGTCTAGTTGTGCCCCGAAGATTTTGGTTGATGTAGGTCACTTCTAAGGGTTCAAAAATGAATTTTGAAATTTTGAAAACGCCCTAACTCAAAAAATTTTGATATAAAGGTATTGTTTTTCCTTCAATTTAAGATTCTATAGAATTTTTAGAATTTTTTGAGACCATGCGGAGCCCTGTAGGACAAACCGTTCGCTCCCTACGAGAATTTAAGGGTTTTACGTACGATAAATCAGAAACACGAGTGTGAATCGCAAAAGAGGCCTAATCTCCGTTCAAATTTTAGCTGACCGAAATGCGATCGATGTTTTTCTTCATGTTGGATGGTTGGTGGCTTTGTAGACGAGTGATCTACTTATATAGAAAAATAATAAACCATTGTGTAATAATTTGCAGCGTTTTTTTACTGCCCGCAACCCGCCTCCCTGGGCGCTCAAAGTTGCGCAAACCAACGATTGCGCTCAAAATGAGATTTCTGTAAACCCCAAGTGTGGCTCGTGTTTTTTCGTTATTTTTCGACCCTGAATCACCGGGGGGGGGGGGGGGGGATCCATTTTTTTGTCGGTGCGAATTGGGCATGTTTTGCGCATGCGCACTAAAATACGATATTTTAAATCCTCACAAAAAAATACCTAGATTCAAAAAAGAAATTTTTCTCTTGTCACGTAACGATTTTAGCTGGGGGGTTAACAACTTTTGAGACACCCTGTATATTTTGACCATAACCAAATGTTTTATCGAACTTGTAAGCTCTCAAAGAGGGAACAATACAGAAGATTCTCCACCACACAAAGTTTGAATAGTGCACGAATTTGAAGGGCGGTTGAGAACCGATGACAGGGGGTTAGTCCATTCATTGAGCATGCGTAAACTTGAGTTCATAGTTGGAGTTATCAGACCTGAAATTACGTCGAAGAACCGGACGAACAAAGAAACATCGACCAACATGCGAGACAAATACCAAGTAGGAACCTCAATAAATTATGTCAACAAGATGCCATCAATTGCGATATTTGGCTATGACTGGCAATCTTATAGAAAACCATGAAAACTCAACTGCCTCTCAGCTTTTCTCGTGGTTTACGACTCAAAAGCGGCTTTTAAATTTAACAGCTCCCAAGGGCCGTGTGCCAAACTCATAATCAGAGTTACCGCGTCTGTGAACCTTCGGCTATTAGGTAGCTCTTTGAAATTTAATCCCGTTGACATAATTATACTCCTTGAGGTTTTAACCCTGGATTACTAACCCTCTGTAATCTCCCTTGACGCTACTAATCAAGTTGTTTCGGCGGGTTCCACAGTCAAGTGATTTATTGCAATCTAACATTTCAATAGGGCAATTCGCACCACACATTGACAATTCAATGCTGATGCTGCTGCATATTTTTGGTTTATTATTTTCAATAATAAGCCTTTGGAATCGAGCAAGTTTCCAAGGAAAATTAAGAGTAGACTCCAAATATTAATTTCTTATTGTTTCAAATAATTGGCATGTTACTGTTTGTGTTTTTAACCCATTCAGTTCGGATGGCATCATATGATGCCATGGCAGTTTTCGTCCCGTGCGGGTGGCATCACATGAGAAGTTTTTTTCAAAAGGGAACAAATCCACTTTTTTGAGAATGATTTTTTTTTTTTTTTTTTTTTTTTGTATGTTCAGGATAACTTCCATTGAACTCTTTTGGCTGTAGCATCCCAAAAGGAACATTTTCCTGTCCATTTAACCCATTTCAAGCCAAGGGTAGAAATAACTGAATAATGAGGAGAGGAGGATGAACTGTTTTACAGAATACCGGCCGAAATAAAGCGTCATTTGCTCACCAATCGAGAGCAAAAACACTGGATATTTTATGAATTTTACTTTCTAATGAGATTTGAGAGTTTTCCAAATTGATATGATTTATCCAGTTCGTTGTTTTTGGTAAAATGTCGAAGTTTGAGGATCGGAATCTCTTTCAACTCATGGCCCAGAACGCTCACTCGCCCAGAATCGAATTTGAGCCACCATAATCATGCCTTTGGCCAAAAGGCCTCATTTTCAAAAAATTTCCAAAATTGCATTCAGCTCAAGAACGTCAAAGAACACTTTTTCTGAAAATTTTAGGAACAGCATGAACGACAAAACGCTGCAAATCATTGCTCAAAGGTTTATTATTTTCTGTATAGATCACCCTTCTGTATAGATCAATAGCACCATCTGCATTCTCCCTTGACCTTCCCTCTCAAATTTCACCTTCCTGCGTTCAATAGGATTGAAAATGGCTTCGGAGCTCACTCACTCCATTAGCTAAGTGTTGTGAATTCGAATTATTGTAATTTGGTGAAGGAAATGTGGAAATGTATTGGTAATAAAAAAAAGTTATAATATTGTATAATTAATGTACTTACTCGGGAAGCAACAACCAAGTGCAAAACAAACCTTAGAAAGAAAACAAAAACCAAATTATGTTTTCATCAATTATGAAGATATATAATATTTTGTCCGAAAATTTGAATCCGTTTGCTACGTGTTGTGAATTCGAATTATTGTAATTTGGTGAAGGAAATGTGGAAATGTATTGATAATTGACGTATTGGTAATAAAAAAAGTTATAATATTGTATAATTATTGTACTTACTCGGGAAGCAACAACCAAGTGCAAAACAAACCTTAGGAAGAAAACAGAAACCAAATAATTATGTGAACAATTAAGAAGATATATAATATTTTGTACGAAAAAAGTTCAATTAATTCCATTAGTTCCAAATAATTTATTAAAATGGTGGTATTTCACATGATGTCTGGCAAAATGGGACAAAATTGCAGAAAATGTTAAAAAGAATAGAAAAACCAAATAATTAGTTGATTTATTTATCGGATTTGGAGGGCAAATGTAGAAGTTATGGATGTTACATGGGTATTTTACACTTGGAAATTAATTCGAATGATGTATAATTAAAATACTTACTACACCGAGAAGAACCTCGAAAAAAGGCAGCCGTGTGACAACAGAAATTTGCACCTCGGAAATTCAAATACGTTGGTACTATGTCGGTACGTACACGGCAACACAATAAAGGCAAATTAGACGAACAAAAACCGTAGAAATTGTTGAAGCACATGGGTAGTAACGTGGCTGTTGCCTATTGGTTTATTCAATTGTACTGCTGATTTTATTAATAATAAATCGTCAATGAAGTGAGTTTCAGGAGGCACTCATTTCCATGTCGGTAGGTACTATTTTTCGAATTGTATGTACCTTGAAACGCGAAACATAACATTTTTGGTTTGCTTTGAGCAATGGCTTCGGAGCTCACTCAGCTGATCAGTGATCTGAGGAGTGAAGAAGATCTCCTCGAATGCTGGAGACGCCTGTAAGAGCACTTCCATTCAATAGGATTGAAACTGGCTTTGGAGCTCACTCAGCTGATCAGTGATCTGAGGAGTGAAGAAGATCTCCTCGAATGCTGGAGACGCCTGAAAGAGCACTTATATTCAATAGGATTGAAAATGGCTTCGGAGCTCACTCAGCTGAACAGTGATCTGAGGAGTGAAGAAGATCTCCTCGAATGCTGGAGACGCCTGAAAGAGCTCTTCCATTCAATAGGATTGAAAATGGCTTCGGAGCTCACTCAGCTGAACAGTGATCTGAGGAGTGAAGAAGATCTCCTCGAATGCTGGAGACGCCTGAAAGAGCACTTATATTCAATAGGATTGAAAATGGCTTCGGAGCTCACTCAGCTGATCAGTGATCTGAGGAGTGAAGAAGCCTTTGAGCAATGATTTGCAGCGTTTTTTACCCACCAACATTTTTTTTACCTACCAGCTAGGTACTACCTACCACACCATACTGACTTCACACCTTCACAATCAAGTTTATTAGAAAGAACTAAACGCTTCACACTCGAATGGAAAAAAACGCTGCAAATCATTGCTCAAAGGTTTCTTATTTTCTGTATAGATCACCCTTCTGTATAGATCACTGGTTCTCCATCAATAGCACCTACCACCATCTGTATTCTCCCTTGACCTCCCCTCTCAAATTTCAGCTTCCTGCGTTCAATCGGATTGAAAATGGCTTTGGAGCTCACTCAGCTGATCAGTGATCTGAAGAGTGAAGAAGATCTCCTCGAATGCTGGAGACGCCTGGAAGAGCATTTCCATTCAATAGGAGTAAAAATGGTTTCGGAGCTCACTCAGCTGATCAGTGATCTAAAGAGTGAAGAAGATCTCCTCGAATGCTGGAGACGCCTGGAAGAGCACTTCCGTTCAATAGGAGTAAAAATGGCTTTGGAGCTCACTCAGCTGATCAGTGATCTGAAGAGTGAAGAAGATCTCCTCGAATGCTGGAGACGCCTGGAAGAGCACTTCCATTCAATAGGATTGAAAATGGCTTCGGAGCTCACTCAGCTGATCAGTGATCTGAAGAGTGAAGAAGATCTTCTCGAATGCTGGAGACGCCTGGAAGAGCACTTCCGTTCAATAGGAGTAAAAATGGCTTTGGAGCTCACTCAGCTGATCAGTGATCTGAAGAGTGAAGAAGATCTCCTCGAATGCTGGAGACGCCTGGAAGAGCACTTCCGTTCAATAGGAGTAAAAATGGCTTTGGAGCTCACTCAGCTGATCAGTGATCTGAAGAGTGAAGAAGATCTCCTCGAATGCTGGAGACGCCTGGAAGAGCACTTCCATTCAATAGGAGTAAAAATGGCTTTGGAGCTCACTTAGCTGATCAGTGATCTGAAGAGTGAAGAAGCCTTTGAGCAATGATTTGCAGCGTTTTTTACCCACCAACATTTTTTTTACCTACCAACTTTTTTTACCTACCAGCTAGGTACTACCTACCACACCATACTGGCTTCACACCTTCACAATCAAGTTTATTAGAAAGAACTAAACGCTTCACACTCGATTGGAAAAATAGAAAGCTTCATATGGAAATTTGATTACTGGTTACGCAGAAGGCAAAACTGTAAACAAATTGAAGAAATGAACAGCGATCGCATTTTAGTCCGATAAAATTTGAATGGAGATTAGACCTCTTTTGCGATTCACACTCATGATTCTGTTTTATCGAAGGAAAACCTTCAAGTACTCGTAGGGACCGAACGGTTTGTCCTACAGAGCTCCGGGTGGTCTCAAAATTTTTTAAAAATTCAATACTATTTAAAATTGGTGAAAAAATGATACCTTTATTTCGAGAGTTTTCGAGCTAGGGCACTCTTGAAAATTTCAACCCTTAATTTTCACCCCTTAGAAGTGACCTACATCAACCAAAAGCTTCGCGGCACAACTAGACCCCAAATGGAGCCCATATACCAAATTTGAACCAAATCGGTCCAGTGTTGCTAAGAAAAGTGCCGCGTACGGCGTACGGCGTACGGCGGACGGACGGAAATTTTTTGGTTTATTATTTTCAATAATAAGCCTTTGGAATCGAGCAAGAAAAAAAAATTTTAACCCCCCCTCAAAATTTGATGTTTTACGTTTCAAGGTACGTAGAATCCGAAAATCGAATAAAAAAATTTCCGTCCGTCCGCCGTACGCCGTACGCCGTACGCCGTCCGCCGTCCGCCGTCCGCCGTACGCGGCACTTTTCTTAGCAACACTGGACCGATTTGGTTCAAATTTGGTATATGGGCTCCATTTGGGGTCTAGTTGTGCCGCGAAGCTTTTGGTTGATGTAGGTCACTTCTAAGGGGTGAAAATTAAGGGTTGAAATTTTCAAGAGTGCCCTAGCTCGAAAACTCTCGAAATAAAGGTATCGTTTTTTCACCAATTTTAAATAGTACAGAATTTTTAAAAATTTTTGAGACCACCCGGAGCTCTGTAGGACAAACCGTTCGGTCCCTACGAGTACTTGAAGGTTTTCCTTCGATAAAACAGAATCATGAGTGTGAATCGCAAAAGAGGTCTAATCGCCGTTCAAATTTTATCTGACTAAAATGCGATCGCTGTTCATTTCTTCGATTTGTATACAGTTTTGCCTTCTGCGTAACCAGTAATCAAATTTCCATATCAAGCTTTCTATTTTTCGAATCGAGTGTGAAGCGTTTAGTTCTTTCTAATAAACTTGATTGTGAAGGTGTGAAGCCATTATAGTGTGGTAGGTAGTACCTACCAATAGGTAGGTGTGGTAGGTAAAAACAAAATTGGTAGGTAAAACAATGTTTGTAGGTAAAAAACGCTGCAAATCATTGCTCACTGATCAGATCACTGATCAGCTGAATGAGCTCCGAAGCCATTTTCAATGCTATTGAATGGAAGTGCTCTTCCAGGCGTCTCCAGCATTCGAGGATATCTTCTTCACTCCTCACATCACTGATCAGCTGAGTGAGCTCCAAAGCCATTTTCAATCCTATTGAATGGAGGTGCTCTTCCAGGCGTCTCCAGCATTCGAGGAGATCTTCTTCACTCCTCACATCTCTGATCAGCTGAGTGAGCTCCGAAGCCATTTTCAATCCTATTGAATGGAAGTGCTCTTCCAGGCGTCTCCAGCATTCGAGGAAATCTTCTTCACTCCTCAGATCACTGATCAGCTGAGTGAGCTCGAAAGCCATTTTCAATCCTATTGAATGGAAGTGCTCTTCCAGGCGTCTCCAGCATTCGAGGAGATCTTCTTCACTCTTCTGATCACTGATCAGCTGAGTGAGCTCCGAAGCCATTTTCAATCCTATTGAACGCAGGAGCTGAAATTTGAGAGGGAAGGTCAAGGGAGAATACAGATGGTGGTAGGTGCTATTGATGGAGAACCAGTGATCTATACAGAAGGATGATCTATACAGAAAATAATAAACCTTTGTGCAATGATTTGCAGCGTTTTTATTCGATTTTCGTATTCTACGTACCTTGAAACGTAAAACATCAAATTTTGAGGGGGGGTTAAAATTTTTCTTTTCTTGCTCGATTCCAAAGGCTTATTATTGAAAATAATAAACCAATAGAAAGCTTCATATGGAAATTTGATTACTGGTTACGCAGAAGGCAAAACTGTGTACAAATCGAAGAAATGAACAGCGATCGCATTTTAGTCCGATAAAATTTGAATGGAGATTAGACCTCTTTTGCGATTCACACTCATGATTCTGTTTTATCGAAGGAAAACCTTCAAGTACTCGCAGGGACCGAACGGTTTGTCCTACAGAGCTCCGGGTGGTCTCAAAAATTTTTAAAAATTCAATACTATTAAATAGTACCAATTTTAAATTTTAAAATTGGTGAAAAAACGATACCTTTATTTCGAGAGTTTTCGAGGTAGGGCACTCTTGAAAATTTCAACCCTTAATTTACACCCCTTAGAAGTGACCTACATCAACCAAAAGTTTCGCGGCACAACTAGACCCCAAATGGAGCCCATATACCAAATTTGAACCAAATCGGTCCAGTGTTGCTAAGAAAAGTGCCGCGTACGGCGTACGGCGGACGGACGGAAATTTTTTTATTCGATTTTCGTATTCTACGTACCTTGAAACGTAAAACATCACATTTTGAGGGGGGTTAAAATTTTTTTTTCTTGCTCGATTCCAAAGGCTTATTGTTGAAAATAATAAACCAAAATTCTTCTGCAAAGATTTTCCATTATTTTCAATAATATTGAAAATAGTGGAAAATCTTTGCAGAAGAATGGACATGCACTATGAATTTCTAAAATGCTTGAAAATTTGAAATTTAGCTACAACTTTTAAAGTTTTGTCCCTACAATTTAGAGAAATACTAACCCGGAAATAATATTTTTTTAAATCATAAAATATGACGATGCAAAAACGCATCAGTGGCTGGAAATGGGTTAATAGGCAAAGATAGAGATTTCAACCTAAAGGTAACAAATCCATTCCCTCCTATTTTTTCTGATCATAACCATCGAAAAGGAACATATCCTAAGCCTCACACATTGAATCGAAACTCAGTTTTTTTTCAAAAGGGCACAAATCCACAGCACTAAGAGTGCTATCTTCTGGTAGTACTAGAAATTGATTGATTGAAACTTCATCCTATATATTATGACGTATGAGGTACCTTACGTTTCGGAGACAAGGTTAGTATAACTTTCATCGGAGAGAGCGCACTCTGTTTCAATCAAAAGATGCCTAGTAGGAAGCACTTAGGAGGTTATTACATTTAATTACCATATTTTTCTAGAATAACTACAAATTATCAGTACATTAATTTACAGTGTTGTTATCACAGTAGTTGAGGGGTTGAGTGCGAATCTGCGTTGAAAAATTGAGGTTCCCATTTGAAAAACGTCTACCAAGTGTGTGTGGCACATAGCTTCCTCGTATCCATAACCCGATTGTATAGATGATGTGATTCTATAATAGTTAATCTCAAAACATCGATCTCCAAGTCCTACCACTATCACAACAATCAATATAAACGTCAATCCGCACAATATCTGATTATTGTTGGAAAATGTGGAAATTATGGCCGTTACAAGGATTTTACATTTGCGCATGCTCACAAAATATTTTCATTTTGAGGTCTATGATTTTCATAATGGGCCATTTACACAACAACTCGCATAATTCCTGAAAATTTCATCGAAATCGGATGAGAAATGTAGAAGTTATGGCTGAGGCAAGGATTTCATCACAGACACGGAACCAAAATTGTTCAGGAGGTCTGAGAAGTAAAATGCGAGTGGAAATTTTGATTTTGGAGAACATTTTTTTCAACCTTGAAAAGTGAAAACAATGCTTCCGCTACCTTGGTGGACTCGGAAGCAAAATAAACAAAGTTTATGTTGATTGCGTTCGGTTGCGCAGTTGTGTGGCGCAAGAAACTGTGATATTAGAATTCCTCGTAAGAAAATTAAACGGGTTACCGCTTGAAGTTTTTTCTAATTCTCTTAATTACGGATATAGAAAGGGTGATCCACCCTTTGTGACCACCATGTATAGGTAGGCAATAATATCAGGAAAAGTCCATATTTTTGGGCATGTTTTGTAAATTTTTATGGCATTTGCAAACGTATACATTTCTAACAAATTCTGGAAATGGTTATTTGTTTTTAATATGAAGAATTTCTCATATTCAATAAAACATTGACAATTGTGATATATTATTTTCCGTGTTTATTATATATTTTGGTGCAACTAATGAACATGTCTTCAAATTTACCCAACAACAAAGCTTAGCTTTCTACGCCGATACGTATTTTTATCTCGCGGGTGAGAAAAAATGTCGAAAAAAACGTTGACGAGGAGGAAGACGTGTCTAATCAGCATGATCTGAGAGGGCCTGGACCCCCTTCCAATTCTCCAAGGAGAGCCCTCAATTCACAATACAACGTTGTGTCAGCCCTTCAGCCCTTACTTCAAGTTGACGTGGCCCGTCCTACACCGCCTATTCATTCACCCTTCGACAAACTGGATTTCAAGAAGAAACACCTGGTGATACGTTCTCCAACACTATTTGGTCTACTGAAAGGAGTTTTTTTGCTGTAGGTAAAGCAAACTATGGAGAATTTCATTTCAATCTGAGGGAATCTAAAATACATAATTTATCATAATATGAAGGTAATAAATAAAGGTAATATTATTACCTTTTCTAAACGTTTACGTCCTTCTGAAAAAATCACCGAAAATTATACTTATATAATTTTTAATAGTATGGGCACTTTAGGGGAAAGTGTCCTATTATTTTTTATTTTACCTATCTATTTATTTATTTATTATTATTATTATTTTTTTGACTTTTTTTATTGCACCAAGTTACAATTTATAAGCAACATTTTTCTGATGCATAGTTGGTGTACGTTAAGAAAACTAAGACACTTCACTTAGTTCTTATTGTCCTGAAATTTGCACTTCATGGTCACACTAAGTGAATTAGATCGTGTGGCTTGGTTCTCTTAAGTTTTCTAAGCAGATCACATGTGTTGAGAAGCTCATCCTCATCTACATGATCTTGGAGCCTCAAAAGATGATTCATGGCTTGGCTGCGAATGACCTCATCGACAGATTCAATCTTCAGCGCGTAGTGAAGGCTGCCATTTCTAAACTATCTGTATGCATCAACGCAGCATCGCGGTACATTATTCTGGAAGCGCTGAATTATGTCTCGATTGCTCTGGGCTGTGCACCCCCACAGTTGTGCACCGTAAGTCCAGACAGGCTTTAGGACATCCCCTTTTCAAAATTATATATTCAAATTCCCGTCAACTCTCATAATAAAGCTCAAATAAATCATGCTACCGAAAATTCCATGTTTACCTGTTAGGCCACCATAATTCCCAATATGAGCTACCAAGCGTTCCCACAATGATACTGTCTCATATTGGGTCACCTTCAGTAAAACCACGAAAAAAGGACAAACAATTTTTTTATTAAAATATAGGTAACACAAAAACACTCTTCAGTCTTATCAGAAATGATTTCGAGTTCTCTAAAATCTGGTGTACAAACTTATTTTATCGTTATGTATTACTGAGTGACTAGGAGTATCAGCACTGATACCACAGTATGGCGACGAGGAGAAAAACGAAAGCGAAAGACTGGACTGACGAACAAACAGAGCAGGTAAATCAACCTCTTT
The DNA here is from genome assembly GCA_009739505.2 of Apolygus lucorum. Classification (NCBI taxonomy): domain Eukaryota; kingdom Metazoa; phylum Arthropoda; class Insecta; order Hemiptera; family Miridae; genus Apolygus; species Apolygus lucorum. The sequence continues at coordinate 28,061,297 of CM019179.2, read as the reverse complement.
CCTTCAAAGATTTTAAAGTTGAAAGTTTCAATGCTGATGGCGAGGAATGGGAATACTGGTATTCTCGTTTCAATATTGCTCTTCGATCATGTCACGTCGAAAATGATGATGATAAGCGTACATATTTGATAGCCAAGACAGGAGCGAAACCATTTCGCGTCCTAGTTGATTATTTCTATCCGGAGGACCTAGAAAACATTGACTACCTTGATTTGATAGGGGTTCTGAAGAAAAATTTCGGCAGGAAAGATGTTTCTCTGAGTGAAAGGCTAAAATTCACTCAAATGAATAGGTACGATTCAAAAACGCTGACGGAATTCATAGCTCGTCTACGTGCTCAAGCCACAAGATGCCAGTTTGGGTCGTCACTGATGGAACGTTTGCGTGATCAACTATTGTTAGGGATAAATTAAACTAGTTGGCAGCAAGAAATACTCCGCAAGTACCCCTCTGTCAAGAGTTAATTTGATGACATTGAATCGTTTTCTCAGTTACTTGAGAACGCAAAAATTCAGCAAGACAACATCCAGACTTGTAAAATTGAGAAAAGTTCTGCATATAGAGTGAAGCATGCAAGTAGTTCATCACGCAATACGAACCTTAGGCCTGCAGTTATATTACAGGAGGGTACTCATTGCTTTAAGTGTGGGGATTCTCAACACCAAGGAGGGGGAGTGTGTCCAGCTACAGGCGTGGAATGTCGATATTGTCATAAATTGAATCATTTTGCTCGTGTTTATATCAAAACAGGGAAAGTGAAAATAAACAAACAAAAATCAGGTGCTCATCGACTCCAAGAACTAGCAAGCTCGGAGTCTGATGGGGATCATGTTGATTTTATTCGAAGAATCGAAAAGGGAAGCGAGGCTTTCTTTTGTGTCCAGATAAATGATGTTAGTGTTGAGATGCTTTTTGATTCGGGAGCCTCAAAATCGGTCATAAGCGAAGACGTTTGGCGGTCAATTGGATCACCACAGTTGAGGAAGGCGTCCACTCTCATTGCTTACACAGGATTGAGAGTAGAAACCCTTGGTGAAGCCACGGTTAGGGTTAAGGCTTTCAACAAGACAATTTCATTGCCCGTTATTGTCTCTAAAATCACAGACGTCCCTCTATTCGGAATGAATTGGATACTGGCGTTTCAGTTGCCTCTTCCTAAAGGCGCCAGGATAAGGAAAACTGGCACAACAAAAGACAATAATGAGAAATGGGTTGATGAGACTATGAAATTACTGCTTCAAGAGTACTCCGAAGTGTTCAAGGAGGGGACAGGAACAATTCGAAATCACAAGGCAACTATACACTTGAAGAGCACAGCTGAGCCAAAGATTTTTCGACCCAGGAGGGTACCTTTCGCTATACAAGGAGCTGTAGAAGAAGAAATAGACAGGCTTCTCAGTTCTGATATCTTAGAGCCAGTGGATCCAACTCTCACTCCGATAGAGTGGGCCTCACCACTAGTAATATATATCAAATCTAATGGTAAAATTCGACTATGTGGAGATTTCAAGGTCACAATCAACCGATTTATCCATTCAGACCACCACCCGATTCCGACTTTTGAATATTTGTTGAACAAACTCAATGGTGGCACCCATTTTTCGATCATCGACCTCCGTGATGCTTACCTGCAAATGGAAGTTGAGGAAACGTCACGGAAGTTCCTTGTGGTATCCACCCATAAAGGATTTTTCCGGTTCTTAATCCAGCCAGTTGGAAGCGCTGTAAAACCTGCTTTACTCGTGATAGATGTTCGTCTTTTGAAGCTGCTGTGATTATTATGTCATCGAGATAGTTTGCTACTCCCGGAATTCCCGCTAATATTTGCTCAACGGTTCGTTGGAACAACCCGGGAGCAAAAGATACCCCGAAAGGAAGGCGCTTATAAGCGCCTTCCTTTCGGGGTATCTTTTGCTCCCGGGTTGTTCCAACGAACCGTTGAGCAAATATTAGCGGGAATTCCGGGAGTAGCAAACTATCTCGATGACATAATAATCACAGCAGCTTCAAAAGACGAACATCTATCACGAGTAAAGCAGGTTTTACAGCGCCTCCAACTGGCTGGATTAAGAACGCAACAAGAGAAATGCAAATGGTTCAAAGAAGAAATAGTGTACCTTGGACACCTCATAGACAGACATGGTATCAGACCGACTCAGGATCACATAGAAGCAATGGTGAAAATGCCTGATCCACTCAACTGCACTCATACGTAGTAGATGTTGGAGGGATCGAGAGAAGAAAACATGCAGACCAAATGAGAAGAAGAATTGAAGAGCTTCCCAAAGGGGGAGAAAATGTAGTATCACCACGCGAGTTGAGTAGGTAACTACCAACAACTAACTTCAGAAGTTATTATACAAGTTCATACCATACAATCAGATGTTCTTATCGAAATGTTATATTCCTCAATTTGTGTTTTTCCTGAATACAGATTCTGTATTACAGAAATGATTTCGAGTTCTCTAAAATCTGGTGTACAAACTTATTTTATCGTTATGTATTACTGAGTGGCTAGGAGTATCAGCACTGATACCACAGTATACATCAGTCAGTGCCAATGAGGCTTCATCAAAATCACAGAAAAAGTAATCTTATCTTCAAAATGAAAATTTTCTTTTCAAAAATATTCCTTATCTCTAAACTCAATATTCTTTTCAAAAAGTTTTATCATCACTGGTACTACCTTTCACCGAAAGTTTGGAATTGACCAGAAAGAACAAGGAAAAACAATTTTCGAACTTCTCAAAAAGAAGACAGAGTCTGAACAAAAGTTCATGACTCAATATTGAAACAAAAATTGCACAAAAACACGGAATCGTTTATTTCTCCGCAATCTTCGTAAGACCAGCGATGGCATTGACGACATTTTGTCCATCTCTCCCCGTGATTGTCTTGAGAAAATGTTGAGCTGCAAAACATGAACTCCACATCATCTTCATCGTATTCCACATCGTCGTCACTGTCGATTAGTTGGGGCTTTGATGATATTTTTCTATATTTTGTTTTGACTGATCTAACCAGCGTTTCGCTTTTTTCTTTTTCTTTTTAGTTTTTTCTCCCCGTTCTTCTTTTTTCAAGTTTCTGGTACTTAACCGTTTCTTTTTCCTCAAGCATTCTTAATATGAGATACCTCATATTAGATTCCTTCTAGTACCTCTATATAGGCAGTTTGCTCATGAACGATGAGATCGATGGCAAAATCATAAAACGAGTAAAATTAAGGAAAACTTGAATAACGACCATAAACTGCATTCCATAACCAACATTTTCCACTAGTTGAATTGAAAAATGCTCTTCCCTGATGGCTTGTAGGTGGAAGTGAAAAACGAACAAAAAACTTTTGATCAGCAGGTGGCAGCCATATTGCCTATATATTTCATAATTCGGATAACCGTTAAGGAATATCGAGTTCAAATTATATAATGAAAAAAATACTGGAAGAATTCGGATAACTTTCTCCATCATTGATAAAATCGTACTGGGTGGAGACAAGTCCAAAATAATTCTTCTTCGATCAACATGATAAATAATAGAATTAAAGAAGGGGAGGAATTTCATAGGTTAACCAATCTTTTAGAATTTAAGGGGTGTTTTTTTTTCATGTTTTGCTACTTTATAAAAGGTTTTTGTTTAAAGACTTCTATAAACCTCATTTATACTGGGTTTTTCCTCGACTGATCCCAATTTTTAGTGACTTGCTATTAGGGAATACCAGTTCTTTTTTCAATCCAAAAGCTACGAGTATATGCGGTTTTATTTGTATTTGAATAAAAAATCTGTATATTAAAAACAGAAATTTGATTTTTTTGTAGCCCTAACCAATTTTGTAGTTTATAAACCAATTGCCCTTGCCTCCAATCATACAACAATATCCTATAAAATTGCGTTTCTCCTTGTAATAAATTTATCAATAAGCTTCAATCGGTTCTACCATTTATATGTAGCACGAATTTCAACACTCCAGGTCAATAATTTAGAGGAAAAAATTTGCAAAGCATGAGGCAAAAGCTGTATTATAATAAAATCAATGAAATTCTTGATATCTGTTATTTTGAACGGTGTGAACTATTTCCAACGCCCTTCCGTCGTCAGAGAAGCGTTCTTAGGGCCTAAAACAGGGTCAAAGCAGACGACTAGAGTTTCTATACAGGTCAGAAAAGTAGTGTGAAATTTCAGATCTAAGAGTAGATGTCTGTTAGAGGGAAATCGTTTTAAGACACAAATTATGTGATGTGTATGTTTTATTTACATTTGGTAGGTAATTTTACATTATAAGACATTACAGAGACTTTGAATTAAAATAGATATATTATTGTTGACATTTTGATGTTGTTATTTTACATAGAATAATATTGTTATTGGTGGAAGTTGGACAGGCATTGATTCGTGATGAGTCGTGTAGTTGATGTGGTGTTGGGTTTGATGAGTAGGGCGGTAGGATAGGCCAACCAGCAACGCTCGGGTGTTCTTACAAGTAGGCGTAAGGGTAAGCGTAGGCGCTGGCGTAAGTCGGAGCGTAGACGGACGACGTCGAGTAGTATCCTCCGTTGTATGGCGAGGCGACGTACGACGCGTACGGTGACGCAACGTAGGACGCGTACGGTGCGGCAGCGACGTACGGGGTGGCGACGTACGGTGCCAGCAGCTGCCTCTTGCTCCTCACGGGTTCCTCAGCGGCAAAGGCGACGCTGCAGAGGGCGACGAGGATGGCTACCTACAAGCCCAAAAAACATTATTGTAAAAATTTTGAGCAATTTTTGAAGATTTTATCGAGTTTTACTTTCCTCACCCACTTGAAAGCTCAATTTGGAAGTATTGCAATCGGCAGAAAACTAATTTTCTCTGTGGAACGGACCTACTTTCTCCAGGTTTCTGACAACTGGGGCATCTAAAAACAGATCTTTCCTCTGCACATTCAAAATGCATTTTCAGAACACGTTTCAGGACATTCCAACATTTTCTTTTGACTCATTTTGGATCATTGCTGTTTCTATGATTTAACCCATTTCAAGCCGAGGGAGTGGATAACAGAGTAATGGGAGGAGGAGGATGAATTATTTTACAGAATTCCGGCCGAAATAAGGCATTATTTCTTCACCATTCGAGAGCAAAACTGCTCCAAATTTTATGAATTTAACATTTTATAGGATTTGAAAGGTATCAGTTTTTTAAATCGGTATGATTTATCCATTTCATTGTTAAAAATCTTAAAACAAGAGTGACTTGGGTAGTTTTCGAGTTATGGCGCATACCTGGTTTGTGCGAATCAAAAATACCACCAAATATGTTCTGCACAATCAATCAATCGTTAAATTGATCGTGCCAATCAGTACTATTTTGAGGCTATCGTGTCGATATACCTATGAATGTTTTTAGTCCTTTTAAGTGCATAATATTTTTGGTTCGAATTCAAGGCTTCAAGGAATGCGAATGAACCCCCAAAATATCACCAGGTCACTTATTTAGCAATTGTATGAATACCTTCATGTATAAGATAATATCTTATACATATTATTACAACATATTATGTTGTTCTTGTATAACATACAGATATTTATTGCAATGGAAAGCAACTACTCCCGTAATCACACGCTCTCGTTGCCAACCATTCACGTCATTCGTTATTCAAATCCGTTTGCACTTACGTCGACGTTGTCTTACGTGATTCTGTTTTTTACAGCTTCTGCATTTTAATTTGCGTTCAAATCTCGTTATTTTACTTTTCTCTACCGAACGTAAGACGAAAAATTTGCACTTATAAAACTATTTCGATTGCATTTTCAGGGATAGCTTTAGGACTTACTTTATAACTAACTAACGAACTTTACTTCAGTTACTTTTTCTTGCTGAATCAGCTGGTGTCTCTCCTTATTGGTTTTGACTGATACAAAATTAACAATCGAGAAAATAAGTATTGGTAAACTTCAAGAAGTTCAACATTCTCAAAAAAATTTTTTTTTAACATATTATCCAATGGGAAAGTTCATTTTACTTCTTATTTGGGCTTTTGGGATCTAAGTTATTGCAACCCTATTTTAATCAAAATGTTTGATGAAAAATTATACTTTTATAAAATGTGAATGTTAAAGTACCTGAATGTTAAAGTATCCTGGATCTACCAGGATCTTTTGGAGGTATACGGATCCATACGGAATCCGTATCCTCAGTATCCATTGGTATTGTGTTTTGTATTTTTTTTTTTTTTTTTTGACCCATTTCATTATTTGTTCGAGACACTAAAAATGGGTGCCCAAGGTACAATCAATGTTGCTCAAGGTACAATGCAAGATGGTACCTTGGGCATAAATCCACTTTTCAGAGAAAACAATTATAGCACATCAACCATGAGAGATTTTTTAAATTTTCAGAAAGCCAACAAGATATACCTAGCATTGAAATACCTTGAAAAAACTTTTAAAAAACGACTTGGACTGCCTCAAATTTTGTAATGAAGAAAATTCGTCCAAGGTATACGTCCTTCCCTACTGTGCAGTATGACCATAAGAGCACATTTTGGATTTGCCGGTATTTACTGCATATGACCATATGAGCTAATTTTCGAGTTGAAAGTTTGTTCTCCGTAGTACCACCATACTTAAGGTGAGGGCATCACCAAATGAGCAAAGTTTTGAAGTGAAAGTATCTACACGTGTAGTATGATCGGGAGAGCGAATTTTCGAGGTGAAAGTACATTCTCCATAGAATGACCATATTGGAGATGAGATTCCTTCAGTACAGTATCACCAAATGAGCAAATTTCCGACATGAAAGTCCCTACTGTGGAGTATAACCATAAATATCAGCTTATTTTCGAAGTTAAGATTGAATGGAATGACCATAATACTGTACTATGGTTGTGAAGGTGATCGTTATTGATTCCTATTTATTTATTTTCTTCATTCAGCTGCTGAAAAGAATCGGCCCGATTCTCGAAATTTTGAATCGATTCTCCGATTCTTTAGGAGAAAAAATTAATCTAAATGTATTTAGAAAATAATCTTTTTGACATGGATATGTCTTAGTTCTGGGAGTCATTCCAAAATTCAATGGTCAATGGAGAATGCTGAAGGCGCCTGAGTGGTCACTGAGTGTCACACACAATCCATGTACAGATGTATCTGCATGCAGTATAGATACTCGTTTCTATGATTTTTTGATTTCTTTGGTGAAACTCATTTTCAAATTGAGGAGTTTGATTCCAAAAGATACTAAAGACCATTTTTACCGAAATTGAGTTAACACTTTCCCAGGGTTTTAGAGAGGTAGTTCTTCACAAAAATGCTATCGTTTTGGAGCAAAAGATAATCTAATCCCTTGAAAAACGAGGGTGAAACGGGGGTTCCCTTTAACTTCAAAAGGCACTATATCCAGCTCAATGGCAGTCTCTTATCCGTTTTGTTTCAAAATGTACTTTATCCACTTCATTTGATTCCAAAAAGAACTAAACGCCTCGTTTTGTTTCAAAAAGTACTGTATCCTTATCCATCAATCTGACATTTCAAATTTCGTTCTAATTTTTTAGTCGTTGACGACGTGATTTAAAGAGTTCAGGCGTTTCACCATTTCACGGCAGAATACATACCATGTTCCTATAACCTCCAGTGAATCAAAGGTAAGTTTATCTTTTTCCCAAAATTGATATTGCGAACTCTTTGATTTAATATTCCACTCCTTTCTCGGAAAACCAATTCGACTACTTACAGTTGTAAGTAGTCTTTAACAACGACGAGGAAAAGTTTTATAAGAAAAATAATCGTTTGTCGGCTTCTTCCTTAATTAAGAAGTCAAATAAGAACAGCGGAATGAATTTTGATCGTAATAATGTAAAATGTCTGAATAAATACCTACCTAGCAACTTAACTTACTCCGCTTACTACCTTTCATTATGATCAAAACCGTTTTTAAATGTCATTTAATATTCCTTCTGCCTTTGAAATTAAACGTATTCTCTATCGAATGATCCTTTTTTCACTTTTAATAAAGGAGGAAAAAACAATACTGCGAGCCGACTGGTATATCCATGGGAAGCGAATGAAAACCCCGCTTCAAAAAGAGGGAAAAGGGACGGGGGCTGAATTTTAATTTAATTTGATCCGATGGGTCAGTTTTTCCGAGAGGTTTTTTTTTGTATAACTCAATATAAAAGGAAGGCCTGTTGACAAAGTCCCACGTTCGACGAGTTAAGAAAATAGGGAGTTTCCTCGTGTCGTTTCGTTTTTAGTGAATTTGCTTGTTGGTCGGTTCAACGCTGCCGTTTTAATCGTAAGTGACATTATTTGCTCTACTTTGGTGCCTGAAATGGTCCTAAAATGGGGGTTTCTTGGATGGTACACGTTTTTTTTTTTTTTTTTTTCACTAGAGAAACTGATCCAAAGCGACAGCAAATTTGCAACGAACTGAAATTTCAAACACATTATGTCCAGTCCACACTACCCTCACTCGAACGGGTTCTGGGTGCTGTGAAGAGCATCAAAACTCTCTTTTAACACGTCAGGTGCGGGTCGATGGTTCATCAAATCGTTTCTGCTCGTGTGCGGGATGATGGACAGGTAATCATGAAAAGCATCTGTCATGACTGTGGTTTTCGATTACTCCTCAGCCTAATTGTGTTTTTAATATTGTCATCGATGTTGAATCTCGATCTCTATTGATTTCTTAACGGACTGGTACCTTCAGTTCCACGATCGATGAGATAATTTTCGATTACCTTTCATTTGAAGTTGAAGAATCGATTTTCTTGAATATTTTTTTCTGTGAGGTAGGTATTTTAAAAAATTCCTTATATGGTTTTGCTCCTCAACACCTCCTGAGTAAGAACAAATTTTTTCTATGTCTTTGAACTTCGGAGGAAGACGAATAAACTGTCAGGAAAAGGGGTGTTTTCTGCTGTGCGGGTCTAGTCTATACGCGCATTACTCATTGTTCCTGCAGGCGCCGAGCGAAATTCCTCGCCCGGGCTGGATGATGGACAAATACTTAGGTAGTAATCAAAAAAATTAATTTTACGATTTTTTTCTTTTTTTTTTCATTATTATGCGCAGAGGCGATGGAAAACCTACATTAGGCACTGATTTGCTCGAAAAAACGTTTCAGGACATGGCGAAACTCGGGAATGGGCTCCCGCAGCCAACAAGTTAAAGAAAATTTTCAAAGTTAAATGCAAACTCGTTAGGAGTTCAAGAAATGGAAAGAACGGCATACACGGTTGCATACGAGTCTGCAACACATTGGGACATTTTACGTCTTTAGTTCCTAAGTGACAGCAAAACAAGTGGCATTGTTTACTGCATCCATTAATAAATGTAAAATATCGACATAAATACCAAGAACAAGCACGAAAAAAATGCGTGATAAATCGAGAGCTTTCCAACGAATGGTGAACAATTTCTGTCCGTTTAAAACTAAAGAAGTTTCATTTCAATAGCAACGAATCGGTTGTAAGCGGAAATCATCAGAAAACCAACCGTAACGCTTTTTGCTAACGCTTTTTTCGTTTATGTGCCAAAGTAAAGACATGAAATGTAAAAAAAAAAAAAAAATGAATGTTTGATTAATATTCGTCCTATAAGTTAAATTGTAGCTACTCGGATTAGACCTGCTTTGTGGAACTGGCTCCTCTCTGAATCAAGTTAAACCAATTGTGACCACTTTGAAATAGAAGAACCTTTGCCGAACGGTATGTATGGGTTACCCTGCTCTCAGGGAAGTGGTCCAAAATCGGAGGTTTCTTGGATGGAACCTGTTTGTTCCACCAGGGGGGAACTGATCCAAAGCGATAACAAAAAATTGCAATACCTTCTTGGCACTCTTTCATAATTAAATAATACGCAGTACACAATGTAAAAGCAAATAGAAATATAAACTAAAAAAATGTTCGGTTGTTTCGAATTGAAAAAACGCTGCAAACACATAAGTTTACTATTTTTCTATATAGATCACTCGTCTGCAAAGAACACGGCTTTGCCATTGTCACCATCTACCAACCGTAAATACTACCTACCACATACCTACTTCACAATCATGTTTATTTGGAAGAAATAAACGCTTCACACTCAGTTTGAAGAAACAGGGAGCTGAGGTTGCTCTAATTACTCGTATTAGGAAAATCGATTACTGGTTGCTAAGGACGCAAAACTGAGTACCTACAACTCGAAGATACAAACAACGATCGCATTTTAACGGAGATTAGGCCACTTTTGCGATTCAAACTCGTGTTTCTGACTTATCGTAAGTCAAACCCTTAAGTTTGCATAGGGAGCGAATGGTTGGTCCTACAGAGCACTGGGTGGTCTCATTCGATTTTAAAATTCACTAGTATTTTAAATTGAAGAAGAAGCAATACCTTAATATCGAAATTTTTTGAGCTAGGGCGTTTCAAACCTTAAAAGAGACTGACATCAACCAAAAGCTTTGGGCACAACAAGACCCCTAAAGGAGCCTATGCCTATACCAAATTTTATCAAAATCGGTCTATAGGAACTAAGGAATGAGCCGCATACGGCGTACGGCCAAATTTGTATTCAATTTTTGAATTCTATGTACCTAGAAACGTAAACCAGCAAATTTTAAGGGCGATTAAACATTTTTTTTGGTCGATTCATTATTGAAAAGAATAAACCAACAATACCTATATTGCGAGAGTTTTCGAGCTAGGGCACTTTTGAACATTTCAACCCTTATTTTTCACCCCTTAGAAGTGACTGACGTCAACCAAAAGCTTCGCGGCACGACTAGACCCCTAAAGGAGCCTATGCTTATACCAAATTTCATCAAAATCGGTCACTGGGAACTAAGGAAAGTGCTGCGTACGGCGGACGGATGGAAACATTTTTATTCGATTTTCGGATTCTACGTATTTTGAAGGGGGTTAAACAATTTTTTTCTTGGTCGATTACAATGGTTTATAATTGAAAATAATAAACGAGAAAAAGCCTGCTCAAGACCTGAGCAAATAAGAGACTTTTTTTTTGATATTTTGAATTTGGGTTACCTAAAGAGAGGCCACAAACCTCATCAAATTGGCTGAGAAAATTTTGCAAAACGGTTCAACACAATCAAATCGCAAATCAGTGATATTGGAAGAAAATGGTGAGAATTATGAGTACGATTAGGAATTTTTGAAAATAGGAGGCCGGTATCAGGCGAAGAGCAACGAAATTATAAGGGAATTTTTGATTTCATCCCGAAGTATGCCAAGCAGGGGTGGCACATAGCTTCCTCGCATCCATAACACAATTGTATAGATGATCCGATGTAGTACAGTAGATAATCAAATCTTCAATCTCCAAGTACCTACCATTACTCTTCAAACATGGTGAGCCACTTTGGGGGAATAGATGATACATTGAAAATTAAATCCATTGAAACAGCACTTGTGAATACGAGCCCCTCCCATCCATGGCTCAGCGTACCTCGGTAGCTACAGCTCTCAAGTTATCTATTGATACTAGGTTGTTAACTAGGATTCTTGTAGAGCGCGCCATGATCTATCGGTCTACATGACAAACTCAAGTATCTATTTTTCGGGTCACTCCACTATTCTCGAGTTGCGATTATAATAATGTTAGGGGCTTCACTGAAAGGTCAAGCACTGACTTTATTGACTGAGATGGAACATTGTGAACAGAGCACAAATCGATAGGTTTCCAGAATAGAACTTAACTTTTATTTGACAACGAACAAACAGTTATTATTGTTGCATCAAACTGATCATAGTAACGTAAGAAGTCACTAAAGTACTGTTTGACTGGTAAGAGAGATTAAGATATTTTCTTTGGTTGTATTAATAGACTATTGTGTAGATATTTTCAATAGCAGAACTAAAGGTATTTTATAGTGCATTTGGGGCTGGGTTAAGAGTCACCAAGATAGGAAAATTACTGTTTATCATTACCAAAGAATGGTTCAAATTTAGAAGATCCAAATATGACGTATAAAATCCGAATCGATCCATTTGTTGTTGGGTATGGGGTGACCATTTTCTAATCGAGACTGTCATTATTCACATTATATCCCTTCGGAATGTTTGAACACTGAAAAGGGTTCAAGAGAGATAAAATCGTGTACACGAAGGATACCCCAAATGAAATAGATCCAAATTTATGACCCTAAAAAAGTACGATTTTCAAATTCAATTCGAAATTCCGGTAGGTACTTACGACGGAGAATTTCATGTTGGTTCGTGTGGTTTGAGTTGCTCAGCAGGTGACTGATGTCCGTCAAATAGTGCACCCTGGTTTATATACCAGTAGCCCCCAAGACGACCGAAAACCTGCTTGCTATTCATTCCAGCACCCGCAGGACTCCTTGAGCGAAGAGTTGACCAAGCGTTTTAGCTGTGACATCACAGTTCGCGTACCTCATTCGCAGTTCAGTCAGCGACTTCGAATGATTGGGACTATAGTTAGTCGTGACCTTGACCGGATGCGTGGGCGTTCTTTTTTTCGACAAAGGCGTCGGAAGGTCAGAAATCGTTTGTTATGCACATAAAGCTGTCGATAATAGCTTTAAACCGGAGGTCTCAGACAAAAACTGGTGCGCCTCTTGTAAACGTTCATTCAACTTGGAATTATTACTGAAAAGCATCTTTTGATCGAAACGGAGGATAATTTTGATCATTAATAGTACTCCTTAAAAAATAATTAGTTATTGTAGAGTGTTACGGCATTGTTATTGTTGAGGTGAAAATTAACATCAATTTACATGTACGAACCATAGTATTGTTACCTACGACTCTATGAATCAGGCTCAATGGAAATCACACATGAATAACACTTTATTAAAGTCTTCTGTATAAAAAGTTTTTTACGTACAAGTTAGTAGTAGGTATTACTCAACTTCTGGCGAGATGGTAGGCAGTAGTACCGTATGTTGAGGTCGGACGAATGTGCAGTAGGTCGGTCAGCTGATGTTCTGACGGCTGCGCTGTACGTCCTAGTTCTGTCTTGTATTCAGCAGATGCGTTGAAAAATCTTTTCTCCTTTCTATCATTTTAACTTTTAACACAGAATGTGTTTTTGCGATGACCTACCGAAAAAAAATCGTCACGAAAAAGCGACAGAAAAAACCGTTACGCGCCTTTTATAATGATTTTCACGTGCAACCAAGCCGTTGGTAAGGAAATAGAACTCCCGCAGTGTTCATTGCACAGAAATTGTTCACCATTCGTTGGAAAGCTCTCAATTTATATAGTATTTTTCTTGTAGTTACATATTTATTTATATAACATTTATAGGGTTTTAGACCAAATTAAATGTCTAACAATTATTTATTTTATTATTGCCAAAGACTCCACATTTATTATTGTTGTTTTTTATTTAACGGATGACTAGCATCGCAAAAACACATTCTGTGTTCCTATGATTTCATACAGAGTATGGAAAAAGAAATAAACCGGGGGGTGCAGGGGGGCGGAGCCCCCCGCCGAGGCGCAAAGCGCCGAGTTTACTTCTCATGAATCAACACTTTTTTCTTCGATATTCTCCTTAGGGATGGCAAAATAGTATCGATTTTTTAAAAAATCGATTGAAAAAACTATCGATATTTCTTGATTATTTTTTTCTCCCTGAAGAATCGGACAATCGATTCAAAAAGTCAAGAATCGGTCCGATTCTTTTTGTCAGCTGTTTGAGGGAAATCAATGATCATCAATAACAATAATTACAATCAAAATCCATTACAACCACTATGGAGAAGGAATATTTATGGAGATCATTGCTTATCACAACCTAATGATCGAAAAATGAGAAACACAACCATCACCTCAACCTACCATGATGGAACTTATAACTCATGACGTCATTCAATTATTCCCATTTATATAACTGATGGAAGGTTAGTGAATATAAATTAGTTGGTTGTCATTTACGCTGTAGATATGCTATCAATAAAATAAAATAAATTAAACGCTGTAGGTATGATATAAATAAAATAAAATAAATTAAACGCTTTAGGTATGATATAAACTGTCGAGAAAAAAACATAAATTTGAAAGATACAGGTAGACAACATGTAACTCATTATTTTCGTGAAATAGACAACGTTCTACTCAACTCCGTTTTTAACATTGGTTTACTACTCTACTGTATAGATCACACGTCTGCATAGAAATCCGCTTTTCCATAAATTCTACCTTTTAACAATAGCATCGTTGTTGAGACTTGTGGATGCCTTCATCACGAGATTTGGTTCTTAGTTGCTAGGGTGCAAAACTGTGCAAAAACACGAAATCTCTTATCTTTTAATTTTTAACAATGATCGCATTTGATTGGCTAATATCTTAGTCAGTGAACATCTTTTGCAATAAACCCTCGTGTTTCTGATTCATTATAAGTACAACCTTGGGAGTCCCCTTGGGGAGTGAATGTTTTGTCCTCTGGGTGATTTCATTCGATCCTAAAACGCTGCTAATTATTACACAATGGTTTATTATTTTTCTATATTGATCACTCGTCTGCAAAGCCACCAACCATCCAACATGAAGAAAAACATCGATCGCATTTCAGTCAGCTAAAATTTGAAAGGAGATTAGGCCTCTTTTGCGATTCACACTCGTGTTTCTGATTTATCGTACGCCCAACCCTTAAATTCTCGTAGGGAGCGAACGTTTTGTCCTACAGAGCTCCGCGTGGTCTCAAAAAATTCTAAAAATTCTATAGCATCTTGAATTGAAGGAAAAACAATATCTTTATATCAACATTTTCTGAGTTAGTGCATTTTCAAAATTTCAAAATTCAATTTTTGAACACTTAGAAGTGACCTACATCAACCAAATTCTTCGGGGCACAACTAGACCCCAAATGGAGCCAACATACCAAATTTCATCAAAATCGGTCAATGCTAAGTGGCAAAAGTGCCGCGTACGGCGGACGGACGGCCAAATTTTTATTCGATTTTTGGATTCTACGTACCTTGAAACGTAAACCATGAAATTTTGCAGGGGTGTTAGAAAAAAAATTTTCTTGGTCAATTCCAAAGGTTCGTTATTGAAAATAATAAACCAAAATCCAATTCTATTTTAAATTTGTGAGAAAAAACTTTTTTTTTTTCGTGTGAGAAAACAATTTTGGTTTATTATTTTCAGTAATGAACCTTTGGAATCGACCAAGAAAAAAAAATTTTTAACACCCCCTCAAAATTTGATGGTTTACGTTTCAGGGTACGTAGAATCCAAAAATCGAATAAAAATTTGGCAGTCCGTCCGCCGTCCGCCGTCCGCCGTACGCGGCACTTTTGCCACTTAGTAGGCTCCATTTGGGGTCTAGTTGTGCCCCGAAGCTTTTGGTTGATGTAGGTCACTTCTAAGGGTTCCAAAATCAATTTTGAAATTTTGAAAACGCCCTAACTCAAAAAATTTTGATATAAAGGTATTGTTTTTCCTTCAATTTAAGATTCTATAGAATTTTTAGAATTTTTTGAGACCACGCGGAGCTCTGTAGGACAAACCGTTCGCTCTTTACGAAAATTTAAGGGTTTATATTGAAATATATATATATATATATAAATCAAAACACGAGTGTGAATCGCAAAAGAGGCCTAATCTCCGTTCAAATTAGAATTGACCGAAATGCGATCGATGGTTGGTGATTTTGATTTTTTTTTTTTTTTTTTTTTTGATTTTTTCACTTTCTTTAATTATTATTTTGCTTCCGAGTCTACCAAGGTAGCGGAAGCTTTGTTTTCACTTTTCAAGGACGAAAAAAAAAAGTTCTCCAAAATCAAAATTTTCACTCGCGTTTTGCGTTTTAGACCTTTCTGAACAATTTTGGTTCCGTGTCTGTCTGTCTGTCTGTCTGTGTGTCTGTGTGTCTGTCCGTCTGTCATCAATTCCTTGTAACGCGCATAACTATACGAAGTTATTGTCCGATTTCGATGAAATTTTCAGGGATTGTGCGGGTTGGTGTGTAGACGGTCCCCTATGAAAATCATCATCCTTGGACTGATAGAAGCGACTGCGCATGCGCAAACGTGAATTCCTTGTAACGGCCATAACTTCTACATTTTCCATCCGATTTCGATGAAATTTTCAGGGATTGTGCGGGTTGGTGTGTAGACAGTCCCCTAAAAAAAATCATCTTCCTCGGACTGATAGAAGCGACTGCGCATGCGCAAACAAGAATTTCCTTGTAACGGCCGTAACTTCCACATTTTCCATCCGATTTCAATGAAATTTTCAGGGTTGTTACAGATTAGTGTTTAGATGATTTCCTATGAAAATCATCACCCCCGGATTGATAGTAGCCGCAGCGCATGCGCGAACGTGAATTGCTTGTAACAGTCATAACTTCCACAATTTCTACCCGATTTCGATGACATTTTCAGGGATTACGCTAATTAGGTTGTAGATGGTCCCCAATGAAAATCAAGGCCTTGAAATCTTACAGTAGCCTCTGCGCATGCGCAAACGTAAAATCCTTGTAACAGCCGTAACAGTCGCGTGTGATGTGAGGATCTCAAACCTTATTCCAGCAACCCCTCTATAGGACAGTGAGCAATGCTCTGGGCTCCCACCCAGGAGTCCCAGGTTCAAATCCCAGTCAAACTAAGAAATTTTTTGATCCAATCACTACCGCACTTACATTTTTCGTCCGAATTTGATGAAATTTTCTAGGATTGTCCAGATTAGCGTGTAGATGGTCCCCTATGAGGGTAGTGAAAGGTACTTAGAGATTGGTGTTTTCAGATTAACTACTATGCATCGGATCATCTATATAATCGGGTTATGGATACGAGGAAGCTATGTGCCACACCCACTTGGCATTTTTCCTTCATATTGGATGGTTGATGATTTTGTAGACGAGTGATCTATATAGAAAAATAATAAACCATTGTGTAATAATTTGCAGCGTTTTTTGTTTATTCGATTTTTGATTTTTGAAAAATTTTCAATTCCAAAGGTTTGTTATTGATAATAATACACCAAAAGCACACCTAACAAAAAAGGCTAATTTGTGGTTTTAAGGGTACTTTTTGGTTCAAGAGAGGCACCCAGTTCAGAAAATTTTGAAAAGTAAATGTAACCCAGCTACTGATAATATTGGATTCACCCCTATTGTATTCTTAGCACTATTTGGTACTAATAATCCATCCCTTTAGAAATAGAAAGAGAAATGTTGAGACACTTCATTAAGTTGGTCTTCCGTCTTCGAGGAATGCTCCAACTAGTTTGTGTAGGTACTTGGAGTCTCATGCTAAGCCTTTTTTCGCATACACACTGACACTCGCATATCGGTATGCTATCAAGTCGTTGAAAATAGGAAATTTTTTGGACCCCCATCTCGACCACAGTAATATGAAACTTGAAATTACTTATAATTTGAGTTTAGTAGTTATCTGATTAAACTACATGTCGGGTCCTGTTTCCAGGAAGTAATCACAACATGATCATAAACCACTCATAAATTTCTACTCTGAAAAATCCAAAGGTTGAAGGTGGAAACACACTGACCTCACGTCACGTGCAGTTTCACCTCACGCGGATAAACACATTGGTATCACGGCCAATCATCAGTTGTATGTTGACAGTCTCTAAAAGCGCACTCATTGTTTTTTTTTTTTTTTTTTTGTTCCAAATCGTTGTCAATTCTCAACTCAAATCTCAATATAGTTGTCCAGACTTCATCTCACGTGAGGTCACGTTAGCTACTGTGGCTGTCGCGAACTAATTACCTTGTATTGTTATGGGAGAACGGTCAACCGCAGTTTGCTGACGTGAGCTCACGTGACGTGAGGACAGTGTGCAGCTTAACTGTCTGAAATTTGGTTTTTTGGTTCCCCTCAAATTGAACTAATGAGGATTCAGTGTCGTGTTTCTGACTGTTTTCAGAAAAGTGATCAAAATTTGATCGTGAATCACTAACTACACTGTCATACCTATGAAGTGCCAAATATTAGCTACAGTTGACCATTTGTTGTCAAGAATAATCGTTGATCTGCCTCAATACATCGGTCAAAAAAGTCAATAAATTCTAATCATTTTCGGCCAAGTGACCAAAAGATGATCTTGAATCAATTTTTTGGAAACCCCTCTCATAGAAGAGGTCCACAGTTGAACATTTTGAACTCAAACTACTATACAGGGTGTCCTGTAAGTTATCCACCAAACTTCGGGAGTAGTTTCTACAACTAATTTGCAACAAAAAATGTCTCTTAGCAATTTTCATTTAACCCCCTTAAAATCCCACTTTTTTGAGTTTTAAGACTTTTTCGAGTTTTCGACCGTAAACCATTTAAAGGGTCATAACTCCCTTAAATTACACTCAAAATTTAAAAAATAAGGAAAGTTGGAAAGAGCGTAAAATGTCTCAATAGATGAGTCGTTGACCAGCCGAGAAAAACAAAACGCTAGATTTTTACCTCAAACTTAAAACGCTGCAAATTATTACACAATGGTTTATTATTTTTCTATATAGATCACTCGTCTACAAAATCACCAACCATGCAATATGAAGAAAAAAAAAGAAAAAAAAATCAAAAAATCAAAGAAAAAAAATCAAAATCACCAACCATCGATCGCATTTCGGTCAGCTCTAATTTTAACGGAGATTAGGCCTCTTTTGCGATTCACACTCGTGTTTTGATTTATATATATATATATTTCAATATAAACCCTTAAATTTTCGTAGGGAGCGAACGGTTTGTCCTACAGAGCTCCGCGTGGTCTCAAAAAATTATAAAAATTCTATAGAATCTTAAATTGAAGGAAAAACAATACCTTTATATCGAAATTTTTTGAGTTAGGGCGTTTTCAAAATTTTAAAATTGATTTTGGAACCCTTAGAAGTGACCTACATCAACCAAAAGCTTCGGGGCACAACTAGACCCCAAATGGAGCCTACATACCAAATTTCATCAAAATCGGTCAATGCTAAGTGGCAAAAGTGCCGCGTACGGCGTACGGCGGACGGACGGCCAAATTTTTATTCGATTTTTGGATTCTACGTACCTTGAAACGTAAACCATAAAATTTTGAGGGGGTGTTGAAATTTTTTTTTCTTGGTCGATTCCAAAGGTTCATTATTGAAAATAATAAACCAAAAATAGTCAATGTCTGTTTTTTGAAAATGTTGATGATTTTTCTTCATTAAAACAAGGTATTTGCTAGAGGGGCTCAAAAGCTTAAAAACTGATCCATTTTATCAGCTTTCCAACGGTCACCCAACATTTAGTTTTACTGTGGAATTTGGAGGAGAAAATGGTGTTTCAATGCGAAAAAAACGTCCATTTTGGTTTATTATTTTCAATAATGAACCTTTGGAATCGACCAAGAAAAAAAAATTTTAACAACCCCTCAAAATTTGATGGTTTACGTTTCAAGGTACGTAGAATCCAAAAATCGAATAAAAATTTGGCCGTCCGTCCGCCGTACGCCGTCCGCCGTACGCCGTCTGCCGTACGCGGCACTTTTGCCACTTAGCATTGACCGATTTTGATGAAATTTGGTATGTAGGCTCCATTTGGGGTCTAGTTGTACCCCGAAGCTTTTGGTTGATGTAGGTCACTTCTAAGGGTTCCAAAATCAATTTTGAAATTTTGAAAACGCCCTAACTCAAAAAATTTTGATATAAAGGTATTGTTTTTCTTTCAATTTAAGATTCTATAGAATTTTTAGAATTTTTTGAGACCACGTGGAGCTCTGTAGGACTAACCGTTCGTTCCCTACGAAAATTTAAGGGTTTATATTGAAATATATATATAAATCAAAACACGAGTGTGAATCGCAAAAGAGGCCTAATCTCCGTTCAAATTAGTGCTGACCGAAATGCGATCGATGGTTGATGATTTTGATTTTTTTAAATTTTTTTTTCTTTTGATTTTTTTTTTTTTTTTTTTTTCTCTTCATATTGGATGGTTGGTGATTTTGTAGACGAGTGATCTATATAGAAAAATAATAAACCATTGTGTCATAATTTGCAGCGTTTTTTCAACGAAATTGACGGTTTGACGGGAGGAATCCGGGGTCTGCTCCGCCTCCGCTCCTCCCAGGCACCAAGTCCTCCCGTCAAACAGTCGATTTCACGAGAAAAAATTCACGTTTTTCCGTATTGAAACGCCATTTTCTCCCTGATGAAATGGACCAGTTTTTAAGCTTTTGAGCCTCTCTGGCAAATACCTTGTTTTAATGAGGAAAAATCACCAACATTTTTTTAAACAGAAATTGACTATTTTTTAAGTTTGAGTTTTGTCTATCGTTTTGTTTTTCTCGACTGATCAACTACTCATCTATTGAGAAATTTTACGCTCCTTCCAACGGTATCCTTATTTTTAATTTTTGAGTGTAAATTAAGGAAGGTATGATTGTTTAAATGGTGTAAGGTCGAAAACACGAAAAAAATCTTAAAAGTAAAAAAAGTCGGATTTTAAGGGGGTAAAAAGAAAATTGCCAACTGACATTTTTTGTTGCAAATTAGTTGTAAAAACTACTCCCGAAGTTTGGTGGAACTTATGGAACACCCTGTATACTCCATGATGCACTAAGGTACAAAGCCAAAAAGATTCATCTGGGAAAAAAACAGTTGGGGAAGTCAAAAAACAAACACAAGGAATAAAATTAAGCATAAATTTATAGTTCCAACAAACTTAGATGAGTCAATTTTAACCTACGCCAAAGTACCTAAATACATTTCGCAAAACATGAAGCTTTAGCCCGTTCATAAAAAATAATATTCAAGTACTCGTCCCTGCGGAAGCTGAATA
Source organism: Apolygus lucorum (assembly GCA_009739505.2). NCBI lineage: Eukaryota > Metazoa > Arthropoda > Insecta > Hemiptera > Miridae > Apolygus > Apolygus lucorum. The sequence continues at coordinate 28,040,600 of CM019179.2, read as the reverse complement.
TAACACGAAATCATCGCACATCCAATAAAATCTAAACACTTCGTTCCAATCATAAAATGTAGCGTAAAATGTAATGAAGAAGCTAAAAAGAAGTAAAATTTTTGATCGTACAATGAGCATTTACAAACATTAAGCGAAAATTATTTTAGATTTAGCAATAAATATTACGAGTACAATAAAAGAACAAATAGGAATCATCACAGAAAGGACTGTCATACATTTGTCCTTATTTTTTATAACATTTTTTAAATGAGAACTTTTTCTAGTTTTGGTACGAATTTTGTTTGAAATATTGTTAACGTATGTACATGCCTCCCGATAAAATATTCCTGGAACGGTTATAGGTTGGTAATTGGAATGTCAGGTTGAATTTTAAGTACCTAAAGCTCAAAAACAAATGCGAAATTAGGAACTAACGAAATTAAATTACAAAAAGGAGGAATTACAAAAAGACATGTCGGAGCCAACAGCGGTTTTGTGGACATTGAATTTTTGGGTGGAATTAAATAAATTTACATTCTTTTGAAAGTAGGATTTTGATACTTATTTCCGTAGAATACAATTTTGTAGCACCTGAAATTTGTAACAGGTAGGAAGGGCGCACATTGAGTCGCAGGTCACGCAGCAGGGCATTGTTTTGTGAATCACAGGATTGAATGAAACCGCGTACATGGGGGAGCAGATCTGCGCTCACTCGCCTACGTCACTCAAAACTACTGAGTGAGAATCCCGTATTCTGCGACACCAGTCATTCTCAATACTTGAAAACGAAATTCAAACATGAGATATGAGTGAAAATAGATCTTAACTTGACATGAGTTATGTTGGTCCATTTTTATCATCATATTATGTTTTTATACAAATGTGATTTGACTAGAACTTTTTGTGTGTTAGAATTGAATAAAACCTAATATACTGCCACTGAATACTTGGTTTTTCTTTTAAGGAAACGGCCCAAGCAGCAACGAAATGGAAGGTTGAAAAAGTCTCGTAGCAATTTTCTTTTAACCCCTTGTTTTTTCAAGTTTTTTCAATTTAAAGATTTTTTTTGTATGTTAAACCTTGTCTCACTAAAATGACTATAGCTCCTTTATTTTTCGTGGAAATTCAAATCTGACTACACCGTTGAAAATACAATTAAATTTCCATCACATGAGCTACAACACATGTTTTTAACCTCGCACCTTGTTAGATTTTTCCTAGCCCAAACTTAAAACTTTGCAATTTTTGAGTTTTTCTGACGAAATTCTCAAAAGATTTTCACCCATTTCCTGTAAAAGAAATTCAATGAGGTTTTCTATAATATTTTATAGCCGAATTTAGGGGAGAAATTCGTGTTTTAACGCGGAAAAACGTGGATTTTTTTTCAACGAAATCGACGGTTTGGCGGGAGCATTCGGGGGTCCGCCGCTTCCTCCTACCCTCCATCCAACTCCGAATACTCCCGTCGAACCGTCGATTTGTTTTTAAAAAAATCCACGTTTTTCCGCATTCAAACACAGATTTCTCCCCTAAATTTGGATGTGAAATATTTTTTGATTGTACCATTGGAAACCTGAGATTTTGAGGATTTTTTTTTTTGCAGAAAACCGCATTGAGTTTCCTTTACAGGAAATGGGCGAGAATCTCTTGAGAATTTGCACGCCATACAAATTTGGATAAAAATTCTTTCAGTGAGCACAATGCTATGTTAATTAGGACCCTAGGTAGTCAAACTAAATATTTTTTTTTATTTTTTAATTTATTATTTTTATTATATACAATGAGCATCTACCACCACCACCTTCGGGCTTTAATGTGCTGAGGATGGGAATAGATTTGGACGACCAATCAAAAGGCAAACAAAGTTTACTCCATGTTCGTCGGGGAACGAGCCAAACGTCTGAAGAACCAAGGTGAGTATTGGAGAGGAGGTGTGCTCACCCTCCATGACTAGGAAGGGGCGTGACGTCACCAGAGTCCCCCACAGCAAGACGTCACCAGAGTCCCCCGGCGTGACGTCACCAGAGTCCTCCAGCGCGCCTATCTCAGTTCGCTACCCATTTTCCCACTTAAGAAATTTTGTAGGTGCTTCAACCAGCAAGTTGTAATGGAATTTGGGGTAAATTCATGTAGAATTCACTTAAATTGTTATCGTGGTCAAAGTTAGTACCTAATACTTGGACCGGTTTTGATGGAAATCTCAACTTTTGTTCGTTAGAACAAAATCACTTTTATTCCTTGCCTGTTGGTAAATTTCCTGACACAAACTTTTAGAATTCGAGCCAACGAAAATCGTGATATGAAACAATTTCACTTCTCGACTTTTCCGTATTGAAGCGTGAGTCCTAGGTAAGATCACGATACTGTCTGTGGTTGATTCCTTGTAATGATATGATAAAGAAACCATGGTCTGATTTTGCAGACATTATCGCCGGTTGAAACAGGTTTTCAAGGTTGAGAATTCAAATTTTCTTTCCGCGTTTTACATTTTGGGCCTTCCTGAACAATTTTGGTTTTGTATCTTTCCATCAAACCAGGGAATTATGGACCGGTTTTTCAAATTCAAATTTTTTACTCAATTCAAATTATCCAATTTGAAAAAGTTGTGTTTATTACCATTTTTCTATGTAGAATTTTTTCAGTTTCTATGAAATTTCAACTTTGGTGCTGTTTGAAACGATGTGAATCCTTCAAATTCAAATTTTCACTCGAATTTAACGTTTTAGTCTTTTCAATAACTATCTTCTTTTCTGTTTGTGGCCAATTTTTCAACAGGCAGAACTTCAAAATTATCTAATTTTACAAATTGTTAGAATTTTAGCCATTGAAACTTTAGTTTATTTTCACTCGAATTTTTCGTTTTGGAGAACTTTTAATGATTTGTTGTCACTGGCATAATTAGGAAATTATGGATTGCGTTTGATGGAAATTCATAATAAATTTCACTCAGATTTTGCGTTTCAAATGTTTTTCATTCAGACGTTGCCCGTTTGACGTCAATCTCTTGAGCTATAGAATACTTCAAAATCATCTAATTTTTCTGAATTGAAGAAAGTTGCATTCAACCTCAAAAACCGAAATGTAAACAGAACAAACAGTATGATATACCGCGTATTTATAAACAATCTACGCCCCAGCAACGTACCAGAGACTGCTGGCACAGGGGCGGTTGGGACTCTGGTGACGTCACGTTTCCCCCACCTGGCAGCATGAGCACACCTCCTCTCCTCTACTCCTAGCCTTCAAGGACTACTTTGCCAGACTACTACTAATTTCTGTAGACCAAAAAGGGGTGGTGGGGGGGATCTGTGAATATAATAGCTTCATGTATGGTACTAATAAGAGAAAAGTCTTCCTCGTCTCCTGAACTTGAATAGCATGCCATGAAATCATCTGATTTTCCTCCCCTCCCCCCCTCTGCCCTGGACACTGTACTGCACTGCTCTGCGCTGTGCTGCACCGACTTCGCCACGCAGCTCAATGTGCGCCTTAATTACCTTTTTTTTTGGCTCCCGAATTCCTACATACATAAACGAATCAAAATAAACCATTCCACGAGAAAAACAACATCTCTTAGGTACTAACAAAAAAACAGTGCATACATTTGCAACGCTGCAAATAGAATGTGGAACATAGTATGTTTATCAATGAAAAACACAATTAATAAAATTAGGTACTTATCAAGCAAATATCAACTACACCTATTCTTAAAAAATGATGCGTAGATCGTTACCAAACTAAAAAAGAATTGTTTCCGTGAAGGCATATGAAAATTCTGTCTTGAGAGATTTCTTGAATGTTTTTTTCTGTTTGGCAGTGCGAGGTGCTGTCGGATAGTTTCTAGCAGGCTGATAAGTCGGCGAACGTATCAATCATCTCATCAGCGATTTGTTTGCAGCGTTCCTTCTCAAGCACGAGGTCATCTATAAAAGAGGAAATTGAGAGGAACAGGTCGAAAAAAAACACCAATAGACGGAATTTTGCTTCCGAGTCTACCAAGGTAGCGGAAGCTTTGTTTTCAATTTTCAAGGCTGAAAAAAAAAGTTCTCCATAATCGAAATTTTCACTCGCGTTTTACGTTTCAGACCTTCCTGAGCAATTTTGATTCCGTGTCTGTCTGTCCGTATGTTTGTGTGTCTGTCATGAAATCCTTGCTACAGCCATAACTTCTACAATTCTCACCCCATTTTGATAAAATATTCAGGGAGTATAGATTAGGTTGTAGATGGTCCCTAAAGAAAATCAAGACCTCAAAATTGACAGTAGCCTCTGCGCATGCGCAAACGTAAAATCCTTGTAACAGCCATAACACTTACATTTTTCATCCGAATTTGAAGAAATTTTCTAGAATTGTTCATATTAGTGTGTAGATGGTCCGCTATGAATGTAGTGGAAGGTACTTAGAAATTAATGTTATGAGATTATCACTATGCATCGGACCATCTATACAATCGGGTTATGGATACGAGGAAGCTATGTGCCACACCCACTTGGCAGACTTTTAAATTTTACCCTCATTCAACTTCGGTTGTTAGGCACGATTGTTCCCTACATGACGGACACCTTCCAATTGGCCCAGTAGAGAGGGGTGCACTGACGTCACTGTTGTAGAAAACTGTCAACGCTTTGTTTATCACATGTACGGATGAAGGAGTATGAATTTCACTGAGCAAGAAATCCATAAGGCTCATTTTTTACTGACTTCATATTGTATCAATAATATCTCCATCGGCCATTCGTTTATTATCCTTCATTATCGTTTAAATAAACAATAATTATACATTTTTCTGTATCAAGAGGTCAACGAATTTGTAAATGAGGAATTTCACCATGTCGGAATTTCCTATTTTTGACCCCAAAATCGGATTCAGCACCTCGAAAAACCTCCTAAAGCAAACTTTCAGCCCGAACTTCCTAATTTACGAATAAACAAAACAGTGTAGAAAATACGAATGTTTAAAAAAACCGGGAACATGACGTCATGCTGGAATAGTTCATTTATGGCCGCTTGAAGCGCTGAGATCGAGAAATCTATAGTCCCCAGATGCAAAATTTCACGAAACAGTAAAGTTCAAAATCGAAAAACTGAAGAAAAAAAATAGAAAAAGCAAGATGGGGAAAATTAGGTTTCCCCTGTTTTTGTTTGATAACTTTTCTCTTAGAAAACACGATGTCGTCGTCCCAATGGGCAACACTGGGAGGAGACGGCAATCCGAACAGTCCAATCAGCGAGCGTTCCCGCTTCACGTCCGTTTTCCCGGTTAGTTTTGAAATTAAAAATTTTGATTGTCTCCCAAAAATAACAGGAGACTTATTTTCCGAAATCAGCCCGATTTTCATCTATCCCACACCTATTCAGGAAAAATGCAAACAAAATTCGCTGAAATTCCTCATTGCTGGAATATTTGGTACTGAGAAGCCTTGGAGGTTCCTGTGTCAAAACATATGCCCGACTCTTTTTTATTATTGTTATTATTAATTTGTTTTCTCTCTTGAGAGAGAGAGAGAAACTTTATTGAACACTTTAGAATGAAAAGTCGGACAAGGAATTTAGTAGATATCGAAACATAAGGGATTTGCGAAAAGAAAAATTGATTTTTCCAAAAGTTCAAATTGGTAGTATGAAAAATTCCATAATCAAAAAATCTTCAATTCTTCAAAAAAATTATCAAGTTTTCTAAAGTAGAAGTCTGTTTCATATACCCAAAGGACAGTCATTTTTACTTCCTCCATTGCATTAGTTAAAGCCTCGAGGCATTTCTATTGGTAGTTTTTATAGGGCTTTTTATCGAATAAACAGATTTTTGTTAAGAAAATTGATTTGGATTCTGTGATTGATGATTTTGGTACTAAATACCCGTTATTTTGAAAAAATTGGCACCATGAAAGACCAAAGTATTTGTTGTAGTTTTCAAATCAAAATCGAATGTGGAAACCGATTTTTATTATAACATTCACAAAAAGCAAGTGAGACTGGAAATCGGTCGAGCCGTTCCAGGGAAAAACGGAAATAATTATGCGCCAGAAATCGGGGACATTCAATAAAAACAACCCCGGCAGTTATTTATGGTGTCCAGTAAGCCTAAATAACTTCCAAGAAGGTCGGAGAATTAAATACAATTATAATTGTTGTATTGCGCACCACTGAACTGTCAACAGATGGTGTCCACTCTTGCATTGTTATTCGACTCGTATTAGATAAAGCTGTCTCAACCTAAACGTGCTCTCTTTCTTTTATACTCCCGTCGACATAATTCTCTTAATAGTTCAATAATGGGAATGACGATGTCGTTGGTCCTGAGCAAGACAGGGTTAACAAAAAAAAAGTGTTTTCGAGTTTTTTGCACGAATCATCTCCAAATTCCGTCTACTTTCACTGTGCAAGACCGCTTCATCTAAAACTAAGTAAATCACTACGAGATTGCGCGATTGAAACTATTTAGAGAAGAGCACCTGTTAAGCCCTCCTTTAGTTCTGTTCGAAGAGTTGTTGTAGCTCGACTGAGGGGGAGTATCGTTAACTCGAGTTCTGTTTGTGAGATAGTTCTGTTTCTTTAGCTAATAAAATTTGTTTACAATTCGGAAGTGTCGTTCCTTTGCAAATACCATGTCTTTCGACGAAGAGGAAGGTCAGCTTCGGGAGGAAGAACCCAACATGACAAATATGATGGCGCTGTTTAGCACGATGAAATGAGAGGACTATTCTGTACAATTCGTGCAAGAGAGGAATGACTTGCTTTTTTCCCAATTATTGGTTCATTGGTAAATGATCTAGCTGTAAGGAAGGGTAAACCCCACTGGCATCTGATAGGAGGGTTCCTTGAGATGATCCCCTCAAATTTTCAACTTGATTGAATTACCCGGGAAGTGGGTATCATAAACAGAAGGAAGCAGAAACTGTAAACGGCTCTCCTGAAAATTTGGGATAACTTAAATAAATAAAAAAATTTTTAAATAATAATAAAATAAAATAAAACTTTTTAGATAACTCTCTATTGATCTAGGCCAACGATATTTTCCCCGGCCCCGCATCGCGTGCTGCTGTGCTCTCTGCTTCACAGGTCATTCGTTTTCTTAGCAGGAGGAAAAAAAAATTTGAAAAAAAAAAAACTCTATCCTTCAATTTTTTGACACTATATTGCTTTAATGTTGTTATGTTTATCTAATTTATATTGACAATTGCTTATACACTATGTGTTTCTGGCAAATAAATTATATTTATTGATTGATATAGAGCTTAACGCCTATCCAGTCTGAACATGCAGACCCGTTTGGCTCGCAAGAACGGTGGGTTTAAGAGCGGCTTCTAGAAGGAGCAATGCTTGTTGTAGGAAGAAGGAGGTGGAATGTTGTACGTGGATTGGAAGCTCACCATCCACAGGGGGAAAATGGACCTGGAAACCCCGTCTAGTTTCTGCAGTATTAAGTCAAAATGGAAGAATATGAACCCCATTAAAATTCCTTCGTTTTTACGTGGTTTGATAAAATTTAAGTGAATCATTCCGATGCACAACTCCTCAAAAACAGATCACGTATCTCTTTGGTGAGAAAAAGTGGCCTCAATCAAGTGATGTTCATCATTAATGGTAACTTATATAAAAAAAGTTATCAAATAGTAAATAAAAAGACCATTATATTCAGATTCGATGGCGTTGATTAGTTTATATTTCTGTATCATCAATTAAGTGAGAGTATTGATTATGAAACAATGATTAAATCTTTTATAATTAAAAAAATACCTTCTGAGTTTAAGTTTTGAGGGGGGGGAGGCATGATCATCAGTGATGATGAGCCAAATTTGTCCCTAAATGAGTCATCTGTATTGAAAAATCCGTCATTTTAAGGATAGAATCAATCATCCACAAGTGCAAAAGGATTTTTTTTAGGTAGCCCATTAATTTTGTGTAATGGTGAAGGTAATAATGGTAAATAAAAGTGATAATGGTATCAAAATTCTCATTAAAAAACACATTTGTTACGCTTATAGTGAAAATTCTCTTTGCTCGTGTTAGGTTTTAGAACGTGTGCATTTTATGCATTGCTCTTTTCTTCTTCTACAGGAGAGTTCAGTAAGCTGTAGATAAACGAATCGGATAAACCGCCCTACGTTGAATATCCCAAGTTCGAAAGCACACTTAGAACAACGATCTGTACTCCAGCTATTGCTACTACTGACTGCTATTCATTCAATGCACGACACACACATTTGGCACATGCTAAAAATTGCATTGGATCATCGTGAACAGAAGTAATAATTCTTTCCATAGCTGAGCTTCACACTGAACCACACTGAGATCTTAAAAGCTGCTTCTGTCAGCCAATAAGCTTCTTGTTAAACCTTCGGAAATGCATAGGTACCTGCTGGATTCAGGAAAAGGTGAACGAGTAGGTATTTTATGCCATTCTCTCTGCTGATATACACCTGAAGTCCTTTTGATATTATCTGCTTTATGAATAGCAACATTATTGAACTACTAATGTTGCTAATAATAAAAAGCTGCTATTATAAAAACTGCTATTTTTTTATTGTTGCTAATAATGTTGCTAATTGACTAATAATTGAATGGGGCAAAAAAAAAATCGGGTCAACCGTTCATAAAGATCCAGGACTATCAGGACTTCACATCATATTAATTTCTAGAGAACGACGTACAGGTTTATCGACTACCAGTTACATCCAAACGTCTCAACTAATATTCATAAAATTTGGTACATTTACACCTTAAGAGCGTAAACTATTCCATAACATTGTGCGCAGTGCTCAGCTGTGCGGAATTGTGCTCAACTTCCAAACAGCTGGACCGATTTTGTGCTCATTGCCCTCTTGACGTACCTGAAGGATGTGAGTAGGAAAAAGAAGTGAACAAACCTACCTATCAACATGTAAACCACCTCTTAACTAACTTTATGCTGACTATAATCGTAAATATCAAAAAACGCCTGAATTCTACATTGGGCGGTTTATCCCATCAACCCACCTCATTCGGACTTTCAAATTTCCACAAGATTCAAGCAAAGCTGACAGCACGACAGTGAGTGTGGCTTACAACGATAGGAATTATAATAAATTACGCAATGAATGTGCTGTGTGGAATAAGTACGTTCATCTTACTAGAGACTACTCTCGGTGATTTGACTGATTTGTTTGAACCGCTCTTTCTCACGGACCATTTCATCTGAAAATAAATATTCCAAAATATTTCCTTATAATGAAAAAATATTCCTTAATAATTCCTTAAGATTTTTATGTAACCTATTGTGTGAAAGTAGTAGAAAACTGATGATCATTGGTGAGTCAAGCGCGTAGAGGAAGGAGGTAGAGAGAAAATCGTCAGACTCTGGTCGGCCGGTGAAAGGGAGTGTTTCCACTTGGAGGGTAGAGTTAAGTTTCCTATGGCTAGAGGGTGAGCCTGTGTGTTCTTTATGGGAGAGGTCAACCCTATAATACTAATTTATTAATAACAATACCATGAGTCATCTTAGGTTCACAAAACCAACGGGACGGGATACTTGAGGATTAAAGGTACATCCTGACACATTGTTGAAATTAAGAGAAAAAGGAAATTTTTTTGAAAAATTAATCGATTTTTTAAAAATATTTTCAAATTAATCAACTCAATGTACTGAATCGATTGCTCCCCGAATTATTGAAAAAGGACATTGGGAAGCGGGCTAAAAATACGTTCAAAGTCGGGTATCTCAATGTATTACAGCGCCATAGGCAGAGCCGTCCCCCTCCTCCACAGCAAATGCAGCTCACTAGTTAAGAAAGGGCGTCTCCGAAGGATTCAATATCAATATAAAGTGTGTTTTTAGTCCCATAATTATCATAATCAGCAATACTTATTGATAATTTTTCTCTCAGAAGATGATAGTCTGGAAGCTGAGACAGGAGTACTAACCATATTCACTTCTTCTAGGTTCACATCAAGCACTTGGTTCACTACAGTTTTTTATTGTTTGTGTAATATGGCACTAATTTTTGTGTATGCAGTTTCCAGAAGGTGTCTGACTAAAAGTTACATAATAATACCTACAACTCCTAAAATTTTCAAATTGATATCTTCAGTAGATTCGGAGAAAAAGGTACTTGAATATGGCCACTTTCTAAGCGTTTTTCGACGTGAAAAAAAAATCCTTCTACCCTCAATCTGTTGGTTAGAAAAGAGAAAAAAATAAGAAACGGACTCAAGATAAACTAGTACTTTTCCACGAAAGTAATGAGTTACAAAATTAAATCGATTTCGACTGTTAGTTAATATGACGAAGTTATTGTAACAAAGTTATTGTTTGTTACTGATGATAACCTAACCGTTGAAATCGTATACCTTTTATTTTCTGGAAAGAGTGGGAGGGGGTGAACTTTCACTTTCATTTCCCGACCAGACCTCGACGTAAATAGGAAGAGGCCGTATCCTCTCTACCTTCTACCTTTATGGTTCAGGCAGTCAAGTGTCATCCCAATAATTAATTTCCCAAATAAACTCTCATTTGACCATCTGTCCTGAGCTCTAGATAGTCTCAATCGTTTCTAAAACTTAAAAGACACTATCCTAAATTAATGTAAAAACGTCAAAGTTCAAGTTCTAAGATGGTGTCAAACGTCAACGTTCACTTTCTGGGTGGTGTCAAAAAATTCGTAAAAATCCAGACTATCGTAAATTAATTTTAAAAAACCAGTACGTAATAAAAAGTTTTCAAGGAAGTGACTGGCAATAACCTCAAGCTTCGTGGCATAACTAGACCCCGAAGGGAGCCCATATACCAAATTTCATCAAAACTGGTCCATGGGAACTGGACAGAGTGCTGCGTACGGCGGACGGACAGAAAAATTGTTCTTCGATTTTTGGATTCTACTTGCCTTGAAATACAAACCATAAAATTTTGAGGGGGGGAGGGGTTAAAATTTGAAAATAATAAACCAAAAATCTTGTTTTTCCGGTTTACGTGTATCAACTTTGTTTTTGACGGACCATTTTTGTGTCAATTTCCAGGATTACTTGTAAAAGGTATAATTCCTAATTAAGCTGAAGCCTATCTAATGTTGTTGAACCGTACGTAAAAATATTCGAACCTTGTGCACTGCAACAGTCCGAAGAGTTGGTAGAAAATACAGTGATAAGTACCTGCCTATCCTGAAACTAACTGCGGAGGAAACTGATTCAATTGATAGTAAAGTAAAACTTCGTAAAATTTGAAATGCTTGCATACGAGTCTGCAACACATTGACATTTTTTTATGTCTTTAGTTCCCAAGTGACAACAAAACAAGTGGCATTGTTTACTACATCCATTAAAACAATAAATATAATAAATAAAATATAAAATGTCGAGATAAATAACAAGAGCAAGTACGAAAGAAATGCGTAATAAATCGAGAGCTTTCCAACGAATGGTGAACAATTTCAGTACGTTTATGACTAAAGAAGTTTCATTTCCCTAGCAACGACTCGGTTGTAAGCGGAAATCATCAGAAAACCGACCATAACGCTTTTTGTTAACTTTTTTTCGTTTATGTGACAAAATAAAGAGATGAAATGTAAAAAAGTGACGTTGACAACTTTCCTCTCACTCTTGGTGTCTTTGGACTGAACGCCCGCCATTTTTGAGCGACACAGTTTTGCCTGAACCAATTTTCATTCCCTCAGTATGGATTGCCTCCCTCCAACAACCTATTTATTCCTCAAAAGGCACATGATATGGAATATTGTAAGTTCAAACTCTTTGGTTTGTAGAAGCTTTTGCCAAACAATATCGTAGATGAGTAATACCTTAGAGATCAATGGAGACTATCTATTAAAAGTGTCGAGACCCCGATAGGCGATATACTAGTGCCAGAGTGACAGCACTGGAAGTGATAAGGAGGAATATTGGCTGGGCAAGGGTGTGGGGAAATGCTCGCTGAGGTGACACCGTTGCCCATAACGAGTCTTCGACCCATCGCACTTAGGAAGTCTGATTAAGGAAGTGGTCGGGAGGCAGCGGTCGGCCTTTTTGCAGTCCCTCAGAGACAAAGCGGAGACTGCTCAGTACCACCTGATTTACCGGCAACTCTATTGGAACGTCAACTATTTCCAGAAAAAGAAACCCGTATGAGGCCATGTTAATAGCTAGGTACCGAGGAGAGCTTCTGAACATCAATTGGGAGCCGTGGCTGAGAAACCGAAACCCATTCCTGTGTTATCTGTGCAATCTGGCGGGAGACAGTGGAATATTTTGTGGCCCAATAGCCAATACTGGGTTATGCGAGACTGGAATGCATTGGGCGCCTGTATTTGTCGATACCAGAATTCATAGCGCCGCTGAACGGACCTGATTGGGCGGGCGCCACTTTGCAAATATGTGCGGAACGCATGGAATTTACCTATGCATGAGAACCAAAATGAAATTGGAACCTCCACGTGCATGACGACGATGTAACTAATGTTAACAGAACAATAATTCATTTGTACAAAGAAAATAGTGATAATATGGACCTCCGTAGATCCATGTTCCTTCCGCGGCAACTCATTACATAATCTAGTATAATATTATATCACTCGATGGCCCAAGACATATCATGTTTTTTGCTTTATGTCACTTATTGGTACCTAATCCATATACAGGGTGTTTCACGAAAAGGTTACACCCCCCATCATTTTCGCAAAATACAGCGTAAAAAATTCGGACCAACGCAATTCTTCATGATTTTTTGTGAGGATCTCAGGAAAAATACTTTTGCGCAAAAAAGTTACGCGCAAACGTGCGCAATTGACACTAACTTCATTTTGTCAAATAAAACCCCCCTTTTTTATTACAGATTCGGATTCTACGTCAAATTTCATGAAAAATTCATACCTGAATCGATTTGTTTTATTGCGCCCAACCTGGCTTTTTAAACGCTCTAAGTTGCGCAACTCCACAATTGCGCAAAAATTAGGTTTTGGAGAACCCTAAGTGTGGCACATGTTTTTTCATCATTTTTTGACGCTGAAACACAGGGTGTCATCCGTTTTGAGGAAGACCAAGATTTCAAGAGGAAAAATTAACATTTCTTACACGAAAACTTCAGTTTTGTGGTCGAAATCATGTTTATTTTTTATTTTCTCACCTCCTTTTGAACCACGGGCTTGGGGCCGCCTACGGTGGAGTTAAAAACAAAAACTGGCAGCACGATCATGCTTGAACTGAATAAAATTGCCTAAAAACTCATAACGATTTAAAAAGAGCGATTTTTTCAGTAATAACAACCGAATTTTTGGCCGCCATTTAGAAAAATTCCAGTCAAATTGAAAAACGGATGACAACCTGTCATTCAGCGTCAAGAAATTATGAAAAAACATGTGCCACACTTAGGGTTCTCTCCAAAGCCTAATTTTTGTGTAATTGTGGACTTGCGCAACTTAGAGCGTTCAAAAAGCCAGGTTGCGCACAATAAAAAAAAATCGGTTCGGGTATAAATTTTTCATGAATTTTAACGTAGAATCCGAATCTGTGATAAAAACGGGGGGTTTCATTTGAAAAAATGAAGTTAGTGTCGATTGAGCACGATTGCGCGCAACTTTTTTGCGCAAAAGTATTTTTCCTGAGATCTTCACAAAAAATCATGAAGAATTGCGTTGGTCCGAATTTTTTACGTTGTATTTTGCGAAAATGAAGGGGGTGTAACCTTTTCGTGAAACACCCTGTATATACTAATAAAATACATATTTTTGTAAGTGTTGGATTTTATAAAATAAACATGTATTTCATTCGTCCATTCATCTAAACATAGATTATTACTGCAGACAACGGGAAATGCATACCTCCAAATCTTAAATTAAGCCTAAAAATAATACTTTTCAAAATAATGAAGACAAACAGTCGACTACCCACAAATCCTCCACCTTTGCACAAACCAAAATTTCACTATTTCTACTCCATTTCATCATGCTTAAATTGTGAAACATTACAACGAAAAAAAAAGTCAGCACTTCTAACGAAAAGTGATGATGCAAACCAGATCGAAGCAGTGCGACGAGAGCAGAGTGAAAATGAAGCACAACACCAAAAGTTAAACAAGTGAATATATTTCCAGCCTTGTAAAAAGGTACATCGAATAGTCAACTTGATTTATATATTCTGTATATAACAAAATATATACAGCCAATAAAGTCAGGGTTTTTCATTCTTAAAAAACCTCCTTGTTTTTCATCTTTTACGAAGAAGCGGTGGTAAAATTGATTGGTCGAAAAAAATTAATAAATAAAAGGTAAAATAATTTATTTTCATCGTAGCAACACTCACGCGATTATAATACTGCAGTTGGTCGGAACAAGCGGAGGTTGTTGTTCATTTTAAACAATATATAGAAAGGTGTTAAAATTTAATAGTAGACAATATAGTAGACGCAAAATAAGCGAGCATGGCGGAGAGTGGTCGTTCAACCAACCAGCTCGGTGAAGGTTTGGTCGAGGTCGTCGCAGATGTATTTGTACTTCTCCTTCTCTTGTACGAGCTCGTCTGTAAGGTGCAATTTGATTCGTTAACAAAATAAAGAAAAACCCTTTCTAAAGGGGAAAACAAACACGAAAAAAGGTGCCTGTGCAAAACTGAATCTTCGAGATATTTTTGATTCTCACGTTTGAGAGTTGTTGAACAGAAGGAGCTTTCGAAGAGTAAGAATATCTGTCGTATTTGTGTAGAATGTACAGGTATAATCAGGTAGCTCGTATCTTCATATTTAAATTGTTGAAACGTACTGTTCATCCAATATCAATAGAAATTCCGACTAACGGAAAGCACTTCGAATAAAAGGAGCTTGATTGAGTATGAATACCTTCGCTACACGGATTATACCAGGTCGCTTGCAGCTTTATTCACATATTATATTCGAACTATTAAAAACGTTGCAAATTATTTCACAAAGGTTCATTATTTTCCTGTTTAGATCACTCGTCTGCAAAGATCATATTGTTATTTATTTTTTTTTTTTCATACCAACCATAGATACCAAATACCTACCTACTAAATAATTACCTTCACACTCGATTTGAAAAATAGGGAGTTTCATAGGGGAAATTTGATTACTGGTTGCTAAGGAAGCAAAACTGAACACAACTCGAAGAAACGAACATCGATCTAGGGATGGCATATCGTATGAAATGTATCGATATACTGATCGAATGATATATCGTCAATAAGATATCGTTACCTTCGATATATCGGAGAAAACGAATCAATATTTCGATATATCGGAAGATTTACTTGGAAAAATATGTTGAAGTGGGTAGGTGAATTTAATCGTTTTAAAACAATACGAACATCATCTAGGAAGACATTTATCGACATATCAGAAGATATACTTGGAAAAATTTGTCGAAGTAAGTAGGCAAGTGAATAAATTGAAACGGTATTAACATCATTTTGGAAGAAGGTGCTCGACATATAGAAAAATCTAGGAAAATCCGGTTGAAGTTAGTATTTAACCTACTCAAAAAGTTTTAGTGGGTATTAATTATCGAAATTCATAGTTTGAAAACTGAAAAGTTCGAGAAATTTCATGGTTTCAGAGCACTATGTCAGTAACACAGGGTTTTCGGGGTTACAAATTTTTAAGAAAAACTACCCTCAGGGGTGCTAACAACATAATCAAAAAATCAAATTGGTGGGTATATGGAGTGACCATATTGATGATTACGGGTGGAGTCTCTTTTTCAACGGTTTATTACCTCAAAGGTACGTCGATTCCAAAGGGTCATTATTGAAAATAATAAACCAAGAGTCTCGTTCATTCAATTTTGAGAGAAGCTTAGACTGAAGGTAAAAACATCTAATAACGTCGAACCCAGAGTTTGCCACTGACAGGAGCTCAGTAGATACTAACCCGCACGACCGCTCAGTCTTGCAGGTGAGGTCGCCTGTGCGCCGCAATGTGCTATCAGATAGCAGACCAGATTCTGACACGTGCTCCTCAAAATAGCAAGTCCGCCAAATCAACCACTAGCTTTAATTGTCGTGAATTGATATCTATCTGAGTCTCTTGACTGTTTTCTTCGAACTACTGTTCAATAAAACCCACAAAAGACGGAATAAAAATACATCCTCTTCTTCAAGGTAATCCTACATTTTTCACTCAACAAAATTTCTCTTTATCAATTCCCAAAGTCTTCTCTTGGGGACGACACGTTTTGATTTCTGACTACACAGTTCATCCATTACGTCTCGATCGCGAAGACCTTTGATCTACGATATCATCTACCAAACCACCACCGCCTTGCACTTCGGTTTACTGATGTATTATGTACTAATTGCTTCCGAGTCTACCAAGGTAGCGAAAGCTTTGTTTTCACTTTTCAAGGATGAAAAAAAAGTTCTCCAAAATCAAAATTTTCACTCGCGTTTTAGACCTTTCTGAACAATTTTGGTTCCGTGTCTGTCATGAAATCCTTGTAACGGACATAACTATACGAAGTTATTGTCAGATTTCTATGAAATTTTCAGGGATTGTGCGGGTTGGCGTGTAGACGGTCCCCTATGAAAATCATCATCCCCGGACTGATGCGCGACTGCGCATGCGCAAACGTGAATTTCCTTGTAACAGCCATAACTTCTAAATTTTCCATCCGATTTGAATGAAATTTTCAGGGATGTTACTGATTAGCGTGTAGATGGTCCCCTATGAGGGTAGTGAAAGGTACTTAGAGATTGGTGTTCTGAGATTAACTACTATGCATCGGATCATCTATACAGGGTGTCACCCTTTCGGGCGCACCACCGGGCAGGGTTCGATTCTACTACTAATTTTCAACAAAAAATGTCTCCTAGCAATTTTTTCTTAGAGGCTTCGTTTTCGAGTTATTCCACTTTTAAGATTTTTTCGAGTTTTCGACCTTGCATCACTAAAATGGCTGTAACTCCCTTAATTGATGAAGTAAATTGAAATTTGATTATATCATTGGAAAGAGCGTCAAATTTCCTATCTCCCTGATGGGGTTTTAGAAAATTTCAAATGAAACGAACTGGTGTAAAATAAGCCAAAAGTAAAAAATTGGTAAAGTTTCGAAAATTTTCACTTTTTTCAAAGTTAGATTCTCGAAACGTCGTAAACGGAAATTTCCATGCTGTAAGCCTATAAGTTGCATGTGAATCCCAGCTTTCTAACGGCGTAGTCATTTCTTTCAAAACACCACTTATTCAGTTAGAAAACGACGTTTTTAGGGCAGAAAACGTTCATTTTCGGGTGTAAATCGGCGTTTTTTACCAGAAATGCTTTCCAACTTAATAAATCATTTGACATGACATTTTACGTACTTTTTGACGCTGAATCGAATGGTAACATTTTCCGATCTCCTCGACAAACAAAAAGTACTTTTCAAGCCCTTTCTGGGTTAAGCAGGGTACAACTGAGTCCTCGACCCCCAACTTGTAATCTATCGAAAAGATAAAGCTTTCCGCAAATGATCGGGACGATATTTTCAGGACAGAGGGCGAAAATTAGGTAAGTCAACAAAGTGGAAGAGTGCGAGTCATTAATAACCCAGACCTCCCTTAATGTCAATTTTGGATAAAACGAACAACGAGATTGAGCCCTTCGCCCAAAGGAAAAGGCTTGAAAAGTACTTTTTGTTTGTCGAGGAGATCGGAAAGTGTTACCATTCGATTCAGCGTCAAAAAGTACGTAAAATTTCATGTCAAATGAATCATTAAGTTGGAAAGCATTTCTGGTGAAAAACGCCGATTTACACCCGAAAATGAACGTTTTCTGCCCTAAAAACGTCGTTTTCTAACTGAATAAGTGGTGTTTAAAAAAAATGACTACGCCGTTAGAAAGCTGGGATTCACATGCAAATTTTAGGCTTCTTCTTCTTCTTTATGTGCCTTATCCGGCTAACCGGACGTTGGCAATCACTGTGGCGAGAGCGTCCCGGTCCTCTGCAGTTCTGAAAAGCTCCTCCACACGCTGAATACCCGTCCACTTCCTCAAGTTATTCAGCCAGGAGAGGCTTACAGCATGGAAATTTCCGTTTACGACGTTTCGAGAATCAAACTGAAAAAAGTGAAAATTTTCGAAACTTTACCAATTTTTTACTTTTGGCTTATTTTACACCAGTTCGTTTCATTTGAAATTTTCTAAAACCCCATCAGGGAGATAGAAAACTTGACGCTCTTTCCAATGATATAATCAAATTTCAATTTACTTCATCAATTAAGGGAGTTACAGCCATTTTAGTGATGTAAGGTCGAAAACTCGAAAAAATCTTAAAAGTGAAATAACTCGAAAACGAAGCCTCTAAGAAAAAATTGCTAAGAGACATTTTTTGTTGCAAATTAGTAGTAGAATCGAACCCTGCCCGGTGGTGCGCCCGAAAGGGTGACACCCTGTATAATCGGGTTATGGATACGAGGAAGCTATGTGCCACACCCACTTGGCAGACGTTTTTTAATTACGCCGTATACGAGGCTCTACAGCCATTCGTTCACGCACAGCCCAATACACGTTCGCTTTCCTATACCAGATGGTTTCGTCGTCTCCAATCTGTTCTCTCATGTCCTGCAGGGCAGGACATGTGTCTAAATCCCTGGACTGTCATAGACACCGATTCTGTTTAGATGCTTGACCAGGAAGTCATATCCGGTCTGAATCCTGAAACAAGCCACACTTTGCCTTCTGGGCAGTGTTTTGGGTATGGGATTGCTCAGTAGGGTGGCCCATTGCTTTCGAGCTGCTGCTCTCTCGAGGCCTTCTCGAGCTATTAACTGTTTCTTGGCATCGACCAGGCGTTCGCCTGTGCTGTAAGGGAGAGAAGCATCTGGCTTCGGCAAGAATGACCCTCTTTTGGACAATGCATCTGCTTTTTCATTTCCCTCTATTTGGCAATGTGACGGTTATTCCCTCCCTGTTTGATACTAAAATGAACGATTAATTCCATCGATCGATGGATATAGATTTGTGAACTCGATAATAAACCATCAAAGGGGCAGTTAACCTCCCCCGATGCCGACGTGAAACGTGCTTACATTTCTAATTATTTCATCTTCCCGGATAGTTAATTAAGAAGAGAGAAAGCTATAAGGAAATTCAAAACACTCCCTAATTTTGTATTAGCGGCTTTTTTCAACATGTTGCCTAAAATCTAGTTTATTTAAATTTTTACTCAAAATATATGGAAATATTGTCAAACATAATTGCCACAACAGCCTCTATGAGGCATTTTTTCCATCAAATTAGTTGTAAAATTGACTCCTGCAGTTTGGCAGGCCTGTTTTGTTTACACTCTATAGATATCTCGTCTAAGCTCCAGTGTTCGACAACTCCCAATCGAGAGACCACTTTCCCCCCTAAAAAAACCTCCGCCTGATAACGCCCTCGAATGTCCTTCATCATACATCATACTGGATTCCCTCGAAGAATCGGAAGATCGTCGATCCACGAACGTCGCAGAGCACAGGAACGGTGAGTTCGAAGCCGATAAGTCCAGTTAGAATCACTCGATCAACAATTTCAACCTGCAATCTCGTCCTCCATTGAAAAGCAGGTAGGCTGTCAATAAGCTAAAAACGCATGCAACATGCAAAAATTAAGATAAATTTCAAGGCGCCGAATTAGGCCACCCTGTAGTCTACCAAACCAAAAAAAAGGAAAACAAACCAAAAACGATACGATTCAGTGATAGAATTTTTATTGACCTTTTTGATAATATTCAACATGAAATAGACAAAAGTATACTCTTAGTCGAAAAAAAAATCAAGGAACCTAAAATAAACTGTACAAAAATAATAAAATAAATAATAATGACCATTGATTTTTTTGAAATAAGTATAATAAACGAAAAATTGCGAATTTAGCCAATCATGTATCTATTAATTATAGATTGCTATAGTATTATTGCAGTGGAATAATAAAATCCCATTAATTTACATTTTAAATAAATCTGTAACAGTAACAAAGGAGGTGGTGGTTCTAACAAGTCGTAAAGTTAAATATATAATTTTTTTATCATTTACAATAAATAAAAAGAATTTTGCTATTCGTGATTAGAATTACCATACAAAATAAGTCATTTTTTTGTATCGAAAATTTCAATTTTTTTCGGCAATGTACATATTTGCACCAATATTTGCGGCAAAATCCGACTGAAAATTGATCGAGTTTTCAATTCATGTTGATAATTGAAGAGCCTGCAGCGACAAGGCGCCAAATCCAAATCATTTCAGTGTCAACACTCGTCGATACTCGCACGATCTAGCGGTGACACGAGGAACCTCCTACCTAGTAGGCAGTTCTTGACGTCACCGCTACATCGTGTGAGTACCTGCGAGGTTGACTCGACGTTGTTGCTGCAGTCTCAAATTTGATTTCAACTTGAAAATCGAAAATAATAAAGTCAATCGAAACGAAAATTGCAATAATACACCTATATCACTATAGTCTATATAATTGTCTTTTTTCGCAATTATAAATCGAAATAAATATCAAATTATTAATTGAAGGTCAGACAAGCATTGTGTTAGTAATTAATTATACAGCCTTAAATTTGATAGTTCACAAGAAAAAGCCAATTTTATTTGGCTGTTTGAAAACGTCAAAAAGAACTCTGAGCGTAAGTTTCTTTTCATAGATTTTTAGTTAAATTAGTAGAGAAAAGAAAAAAACTTATTTTTTTGTACATCTATAAAATTTAAAAAATACGCAAGGCTACGGCAATGCAAATTCAACAAAAATAGTGAAGAATAACATGTAAAATTATATATATAAAGTGCTTAATGAAATTAAGAAAAAACACATCATAAGCAAATTGTCTGTCGTGCGTGCGAAATATTTTGTCAATTTAAACCGAGAAAAATTCATGACGATTCCTCGAGTTTAGTTGAATAAATAAAGCGACCCTAAATTATAAATTTCTCTCTTTTTCTTGTCTTTTAAAATCAGCTGATGGCACACACTTGAGGATATTCTTGTGGAGTCCCTGTCGTTATTTTGTTCTTAGGGCGCGAGTGTTATTTGAACGGTTTATTTTTTACAATGAAACAGTAAGAAGGGTTTTTTTTCTGTTGTCATTTAGTGTTGATTTATGTCGCGAAAATACGGTATTTTCATTTTTGTTTAAATGCCGTAAAGCTCAACAAACGCCAGTTCCAAGCCATCCCCGATTTCTCTGTATTGCTCCTTCGCCACCACGGTTTCATCTGAAAAGAGAATAAAGCAGATTTTCGAGTCAAGGGGAGGGAAATTCGGGGTGGTGGGGTTTTGTACGAGTAAAATGAGCCTAAAAAATGTCAACACTCTGACTGGGCTTTGCTATTCAATAGAGTTGTTGGCAACCACTAACGGGTCTGTGGAACCTCTTCACAAAGCTCGGAGTTAGCGGGAGATGATGAATTTGCCTCCTGACGAAGAAAGGGTTCCCCTAACAGTCACCCGTTCCTAGAGCCCCCCCCCCCCAACCCCGGTCAATAGTTAACGGGCCTCCTCCTTCAACTGGGTAGCATCCTCGATTGCTCGCGCTAGTCTCCTCCTAACGAGGCCTGTCAGATTTTGGCAGCAAAAACTCTCTACTATCGCAGCGCACAGCCAGTAGAATTCGCGTTTCCTTCACTATGGAAAAAACAACTTCGTCTCAACTAGAATTATTAGGTAAAGGAGCTTCGATGAGTCTACATTGGCATAAATTAATACTGAAGGGGTTCCGTGATTCAAATGAAACCAACCAAGACCTGTTTTGATCAGCTACCTCTTCGCATTTCTGTCCATTCACTTCCTTCACTGGTAGAGAGCTTGACTCAGGTTTGTGTAGTTTAATTTGATGTCTAAAGGTCGATCACCAGTCGAGGGAAGTTAATTTTCAATGGCCCAACAAAGTGTCGAAGTCAGTACAGACCCGGGACGGATTAGGTATGTATCAGCTAAGACGTTCAGTTGACACGTTTTTGAGTAAAGAGGAAGAAGGTGAAGTCTTTCAATGCAGCAAACTAGACTTTTGACATAGCTGCCAGCCCTCAGACTCCCTCGATTTTCGCGGTGTTTTTTGACAGAGGCTTCCCCAGTTTAGACATTTTCTCCAGCGGTAATTTCTTTCCCATAGGTATTCCTGGTGTTGAACGTTATTTGAACACCAACTACGCAGATCGACCCAACAAATTACACTACGTCAAACGGATTGTGAATGGTGTCCACTGAATGATAAAATCCTTCTTTGCTGAGGTTTTGTTTAATATATTACCTTCTTCAGGGCTCGAAGGTCTGCTCACTGAGTAAACCATCCTTCGAGCCCTGAAGAAGGTAATACATTAACCGAAAGCTCGGCGAAGAAGGATTTTATCATTCAGTGGACCCCATCCCCAATCCGTTTGACGAAGTTAAACGTTATCCTAGGACCCTATTATAGGATCTGACTTGAAATTCCAGGATCTAAAATTGAGGCAAATTTCCCATTAGGACAAACTGTTGAGGTCCCCCGCACCGTTCAAGAATGAATAACAACAAACTCCGGAGCCAGTCAAACATAAAGCGTTCTCACTGGGTTGTGAAACACCAACGAAATGCCCATCACCTCCCTGACTAGATAACGGAGTACCTAAAAGTTCCTAAAAATTTTGTGAGAGAGATGTGAGCTATCTCTTCGCATTTCTGGCCATTCATTTCCAAATGCTCAGTGGTAGATACCTTGACTCAGGTTTGTGTAGTTTAGTCGGAAGTCGGGAGATCGATCCCCAGTTTAATGACAACAGATCGACTGCATTATTACTCACAAAAATATAAATTTAAATATATTTTCGGAAATTTTGTTTTAAAATTTTTAGATTTTCAATTTTTGTCAGTTTTGAAAAATCGAGGAAAAAGTCCCTTGATTTGACATACATTTTACATACAAACCTAAATATTTACTACAAAAATATTAACAATCACAGTTTTGAGGAGAATCCATGAAACCATACCATTGTTGATGTTTGAACCTCCCCGCCCAATAGTTGGCAGCAAGATTCAAAGAGCCGTTAAGTTCAGGTGCCCGCCGCCAGGGGACCACACTCAGATCAGGTAATACCGATGCAACCGATAGTTCTAAGCATGTCAGAATTATGAACCAGTTCTAGATCATTCAAGTGCTAATTAATAAAGTTCATAAGATCAATAAATAAGTTCAAGCTCTGCACAAGCTGCGTTAGCTGCGGCCGTTAGATCTGAGGGAATCCTCCTGCTCCAAACATCCCACACCAACCGACGCCACTGCCAGTTCAGATGTTGACCAATTTGCCCACATGGTGACATATATGGCACACAAGGCGCTTAACGAGTTAAATACGCAGTAGAGTTCCACTCATAAACAATCCGGGTCGCTGTACAATATCATGGTTGAAATGAAAATGCACCTAAAGAAAATGAGTTGCTGAGTGTTTAGAGACGCGTAGCTCTAAATAACTCGAAATATTCAACCCAACAACTCAAATTTCATCGCCAGAGAAATTTCGGGGGCAGCAGTCAGAGTGTTGACATCAACGTAAATAAAATATTGGTATGCGAATGAAAAAGAGATGAGTAGAACTAAAATGAACGAAATATACGAAATAAAGAAACATAAAATTGAAAAGTAGAAGAAAAAGCAGGAAAGCTGTAAGGAGTAGAGGTGGGTTAATGGTGAAAGATGAATTGTGAGTGGTAGCTGGATGAGGAGGCTACGTGATCCTAAAAGTACGTGAAATTCTATGATTTCTCCAACAACCTGAGACTTGTCGTAACTTAGTAAAAAGAGTTGAAATGGATACGTTGAAGGTTAATCAATATTCTTGAGTTTTGATTACAGGAGTGCAAGAATTGGATTTTTAACAAGAAAAATACCGATATTTTATGTTACTACAACAAGAAATCTGATAAGACTTGAATCGACTGAGAAGATGTAGGTAGGTACTCGACACTTTAAAATCAAGAGTAAGAATATTAGTTTCATAAAAATTGAATGTTAAAGTAAAGCGAATGTATCAAACTGCGATCTACAGGGTGTCCCATGTTTAGGACTGCGAAACTTCGAAAGTCAATTCTACCACTAATTCAAGTAAGAAAATGTCTCTTAGCAATTGTGTTTTAACCCCTTGTTTTTCCCTTTTTTTAGTTGATTCTCCGCCCATCAGGGTGAATAAATTCGATGCCTTTTACAACGGCGCCCCTATTTTTACATTATTACGGTAAATTAAGATTGTTATAGTCTTTTCAGTGACATAAGGTCGAAAACACGAGAAAAAAAAATCTCAAAATTGAAAGAACTTGAAAAAACAAGGGGTTAAAACATCAGTACAAACTGTCAAGTATCGGGAATAGGGCCATCCAACAAACGCTGTTATTACCGAGCTTTCGGAAAATTTATTTCCTTCATCAGGGCCTGAAACATACAATGTGCACACTCTGGCAACAGAAGCTGGAAGAAACAGAAATACACTAGTCATAGCAAGTGACACACACAATCCACTGGTAGACGTTTGTTTCAATCTTTCATCTTCTTCACTTCCTGCAGAATGCTAGCTTAAGTATTTACATCAGTATTTATGCTAGCATTCTGCAGGAAGTGAAGAAGATGAAAGATTGAAACAAACGTCTGTGTCTACCAGTGGATTGTGCCTAGGCTGTGATTTTAGGGTGTGCAATAGAATTAGTTTAGTTTTGTTTCCGGAGTTTTATTGTTATTTATACCCCTAAAATTTTAAAATTTATTGTTTTGTTATTGTTTAAAGCCTGATGCTATTTATTTTAAAAGGTGAGTTTTTGTGGTTGCTATTTACGCTTTGTTAACATATCCTGTTAAGTTTAAAAGTTGATATCATTTTAAGTAGTTGAAGGCACTTTGGGTCATTGTGGAAATTACTGATGTAGTAGTCATGACTATAGAGCGGGTAATGCTTGTGATTACATAGTTGTGTGGAAGTGGTTCCTTTTTTCGATTTTTAGTTTTCAATTTTAATGATGAGTTTTGGTTTTTAGTTTTGACAAAGTTGGAAACAATGAGAGTATGAGGTGGTGGGTACACTCTCCTCACATGTAGCTACTTTGAGTGAGTTAATTGTTTTGTTCTTGTTTCGTATCCGTTTGTTGATTCATTAGTAACAAAATTTGTATATCTGTATTGATCTTAATAGGTAGGTACTTGATTTGATTGAACTTGCTATGACTAGTGTATTTCTGTTTCTTCCAGCTTCTGTTGCCTGAGTGTGCACATTGTATTTTTCAGGCCCTGATGAAGGAAATAAATTTTCCGAAAGCTCGGTAATGACAGCGTTTGTTGGATGACCCCATTCCCGATACTTGTTGATAAACACAACATCTTAAAACATCAGTCATTGTAAAAGTGAGTCATTTTCTCACTTAAATTGATTGAAGAATCGACTCCCAAAATTCTGTGGTCACCTTGTTTACTGGAAGTAGAGAATCGATATTGATGGAAATAGAGAACCGAAAGGCCACTAGGATGAAACGAAAATTGGATGAATGGAGTCGAAAACATGATTAAGGGAAAATACCCCGCGCGTACACAAAGGCAAATAGACACATTAACTATGTCCCGAAGGGGAGAGATCGAGAAAAAGTAAACAGGACGCGCAATTAAGAAAGAACGCTGCCTGCAAACACCATCGAATGCCAAATGTTTGTTTGAATTTATATGAAATAATGGAGAAAATACTGATTTAGGAGATAGCCTTTTTAAAACAAGACAAATTATACTCTTTAAGAGACATTTTGGGGATTTTGATTTTTTTTAAAGTGTCTACTTTTTTTTAATTTTGGATTTGTCACCTACACCACAAAAGACCACATATTACCACCTTTAAATTCCATAGTAAAGTCAGAAATAAGGGCTTGAGTGGAAGTAGCTCAAGTTAACAACTTGTTGATCAAACAAACCGTAAAGAGCGCAGGGGTCAGAAAAACTGTTTATTGTTATTGTTAATCTAAACTACACCTCATTCTGAGAATTTTGACACCAACCGCCAGAGATGGGCGAATTCTTATTCATAAATACGATTATGAATACAAATCATATCTGCGATATTATGATTATGAATACAGGTATGAATATGAATACGAATACAATCGTATCCACACTTTGAATATGATTTTCCCCCGTATTGGTATTTTTAATACGAATTTATGATTTTTTCTATGATTTCCCTGAAAATCGATTTTTTAAAACGATTTTCTCGACAAAAAAAAGAAAACGAACTACGACGAAATTTCCGCTGAAAATCGTAATTTTTTGACAATTTGCACTGAAAATGATTAAAAAATTATGATTTTTACCGGAATTTTGGTCATATTTATAACCTAAAATTGTCGAAATAATCAATAAAAATTCAAAACGCTCACCAATTTTTATAAGATGTTTCACGCAGAATCGAATGAGACCAACACCAGGTCGCTAGGACCAACTGAATAGAAAGTACGACGAAATTTCCGGTAAAAATCATAATTTTTTGATCGGTCGTAGTTTCAATGCGGTCGGTCGTAGCGACCTGATGTTGGTCTCATTCAATTCAGCAAAAACAAAAAAAAAAGTTTTTTTTTCAATTTTTTTTTTCTATTCGGAATTATTTAGTGAGCATTTTGAATTGTGATTGATTATTTTGACAATTTTAGGTCATAAATACGTCCAGAGTTCAGGAGAAAATCTTTTTAAAAAATAAGATTTTCAGGGAAAATCGTTAAAAAATTAGATTTTTAGGGAAATCATAGGAAAAATCATAAAATCGTATTAAAAATACGAATACGGGACAAATCGTATTCAAAGTGTGAATACGATTGTATTCGTATTCATATACTCATGCCTGTATTCGTATTCATAATCATAAAATAGCAGATATGATTTGTATTCCTAATCGTTTTTATGAATAAGAATTCGCCCATCTCTGCCAACCGCCACCTTCCAGCGTGAGAAGACCTTTTTCTCTGATTTTTCAAAGTTTCGAATATTTATGACGTCACAATGGGCTGGGGGTCCCGCTCAGGCGGGAGGGGCGCGTGACGTCATAAACATTCGAAACTTTGAAAAATCATAGAAAAGATCTACTCATACAAAAAGAGAACGGCTGGTGTCAAAAATCTCAGGATGAGGTCTACTTTCGATTAAATTTTTTTTTTTTGAATCAGTCGCACCCCTCATTAAGGACAAAACCTGAATTTTTGTCATAGTCTACATTCTATCAGTAATTTTACACTGGACGGGTTGTGCGCAAACAAAAAAATCGGTTGAGGGGTTCAAAAATGCATGAAATTTTGCGTACAATCCGAATTTGCAATAAAAAATGCGGTTCTCATTGGAAGTAACAAAGTTAGTGTGATAGTTGAATTTCTCGTAAAAAATATAGCGGGGTTACCGCTTGAAGTTTTTTTTAGCCCATCAAAACAACGAAGATAAAAAGGCTGGACCATTAACTCGCGGAAACCTGTTGAGTGAACGTAGAAGTTTTCTTGTTCGAATAAAGAGGTTTTCTCAAGGAACGTTTAGGTGAAAAACAGTATTGAAATGTGGAACAAAGAACTCAAAACTCAGTTTGAGTGATGAGCTGCATCTCACATTCTTTTGTTCAGAGTTGTTATTTCTAATTTTATCATGGAAGTTGAGGGAAATTTGGCTATTTCAGTGGTGTAGTGGAAGACGTGGAAAAAATCACTAAAAATCCGTGGAAATTACTGCTTTTGATTTTGGTACATCCTGTAGGTATATTGACTGGTTCAAACTATTTAATTTATTTATATTTTTTCAAGAAAACATTGCCAGTAGGTTGCAACACGAAGCAGAACGAAAAACACCAAGCCTAAGATGGAATCCAAAGACTGCAACCGAAATGAAAAAGTTCAACGATGGAGAATGACGAAAGGAGTAGACATAACGAAACATGAGAACAGAAAGAAGTAACGAAAAATAAAATAAATACTGGTGCATCGAACCTTGAACGTGAGGTTTATTTGCGGTTAAAAATTGTGCTTGATGACGTGGTGGAAGAGGGCAATTATCAGAAATTAGAAGGAAAGTGAGGAAGGTGAGGGGATAGTTAGAAAATTCGGTTTGTTTCTTGTGCTATAAAAGGTTCTATGAAATAAGGAATAACAAAAAAATAACAGGGAAACTACGGGAAGGAGGAGGGGGGAAAGGATTTTGCGTTTTGAGTTTCGTTTACATGTTTTGAATGTCATGAAGTGTCGCTTCCATTTCTTCTTGGAGCAGCTTGTTCTTCTCTTTTTCCAATACGAGGTCATCTTCAAGGGTTCATCCACAACACGGACAGACAGCGCAAAAACGGCAAAACACACAGAAAAATAAACACGCAAGTCAGTTAAGGAAACTCCATGCTTCAAAAGAAAGTAATACAAAACTAAATTCGAAACTGAAATAATATGTGAGGTAAGTAGTAGTAATTCGTTAGGAAAATATGTTTGGTGGCATACGGTTGTAAAATACGAGAAAATGAATGCGTGATGACACTAAAATGGACAACATTGCACATTTTCCATTTTTTTAAAATGTTTTTCAACTTTTATGGTGAGATCGTTGAAAAAAATAGCTTCTAACCACACAGATAAGAATGTGGAAGAGGGAGCGTGAATGGAGACAACTGGCCACAAGGGGTAAGATGATGACTCCTGCACGACTTTAGGGGAAAAATGGAAGCTCCCACATAACTCTGGTGGTAAAATGGCGGCTCCCGCATGGCTTTGGGGATAAAATGGCGGCTCCTGCATTGCTCTGGTGGTAAATTAGCGGCTCTCACATCGCCCTGGAGGTAAAATGTTGGCTCCTGCAAAGCTCTGGAGGTAAAATGGCGGCTCCGCATGGCTCTGGTGGTAATACCGGTTCTCACATGACCCTGGAGGTTAAATGTTGGCTCCTGCAAAGCTCTGGAGGTAAAATGGTGGCTCCCGCACAGCTCTAGGGGTAAAATGGCGGCTCTACCATGGCCCTCCTGAATTTTTCAAGCTAAATTCAGGTTTGGAGCTTGTCTTCTTCCAATATGTGAGTTGATAGTAAACAAGATCACACTTTCTTCAGGACGTAGACACATAAGGAATGCTGAACATTTACAATAGAAACGGAATTTGGATATGATTTTTGCCGTAAATAAAATTCGGCATTGATAACTGAACTATTACTATTCAAAGTCTACTTAATCATCTTTCTGAACACAGCCAGCAATGGGGCAAGATGATCATTACTATAATTGTAATAAAGTGACTTGAATTGGAATTGTTATCCATTGAGATTTCTGCAGTTGCAGATTAATAAATTTTATTAACAGGAATTGCCAAAACAATTGAAGTTTATGGAATAGACGAGTCGAAAGGAATGCAATTTCCCGTTTTCACTGGATATTTTTGAATGACAATTTCCTTCAGCACAGCCATAGAGCTAAGTTAACTGACAAATTGTCCATGTCGTCCTGGCAGCATTTACAGGTGAGGATACAGCAGAGTTGAGATTTTCATAGAAATAGGCTGGAATAACTTATTCACGCATGGACAACTTAGAAATTAGTTTTCCTTGTAATCCAAAGTATTACAACTCCTCGTGAGTCATTGTGTGAATGACAATAGAGAGTTCCTAGTAGGGTCGATCCGGCATGCCAGAACCGGATCGTCCGCCATGTTTTCAATACGGCGCGCCGGATTGCCTCCTAGTGACGTATTCGACCATAACAATACGGCGCCGTATCGGATACGGCGTGTTCTTATCACAATTCGGCGCCGGATTGAGAGCATGGAAGAAGTATATTCTTCCATGTTGAGAGTGTGTGTGGAATACGTCACGCCGTATCAAAAACCACTAGGAACTCTCTATTGACAACTTTGGAAAAAGCTTTAACTGCGCACACTGGTTCGCGCTGAGCATCATGGGATACTTCTGGGCTCTCTTCCAAGCGTCCTCCCACGAACGTCTCTAATCATTTGTCCTCCCTCTTTCCTATTCTTATCCGTAAGCTTCTAAGGAAGATTTGATAGTGCATTCTAGAACTTGCAAAATTACAACATAGAATGCAACATCATGTTGATAAAACAAATAATTAAATCGGTAATTTTGTTCAATGCTAATTTCTTTATGGGATGCCTACTACAAAGAACTGTGTACTATGAAAGCTACTAACAAGCAATTCATCTAAATCCTATTATATGTACACATTCCGAAATAAATTGCAAATTTAAATAATCGTATACCACAAAATGAAAAAAATAGCAACACAAGCCAAAAACACAAGTATTGAGACCAAACAAAAATGTACAATTGAGTGAAAGTCAATCAAACGACATCGAAATGCTAGGACCTGTGCTCTGGGAGTATACTTACACATCAATGCAACGCATAAGAACATAATGACTATGGGCGGAGGAATTACTAGAAAAACTTACAACGCTTACAACATTAAAGCACATCATAACATCGTATTTCAAAGGAAACTAGGTATCAAAAATCGAAGACATGCTAAATAACAATAATTGAGAACGTGAAAAAAAACTTTCTAATAATGCAATACGAAACAAGAAGGGAGTATAATTCAAAAATTAAAAAACTATCTATGGAGGTTGAAGATATAAGAGTTTGAAACTACGATTAAGTACCGAAAATTGATTTGATAGGAAATTGAAAAATTTCCATGGGGGTAGGAGATGGACAGGTAGCTTACCTTCAAGCCTGTCAACTTCCTTCTGGAGTTTCTGGACAGCACGCTCGGCGAATTCAGCTCTTACTTCAGCCTGAAATGTACGTAACCCAAATTTGTAATTATCGCAGTAATGGATAGGAAAAGAGACTTGCTACGTTGAAGAGGTTTCTATAATCAAAAATTCAATAAATCAAAAACACAATAATTGAATGCACGAATAGTAAAATGCGATTAAGATTCATGTTCAATATCAAGATCTCGGTCAGTCACCGTTCGTTCCTCGTTCCGAGTTAGTATTTCCATAAATTGTAAGGGCTCAAACTTTAAAAGTTGTATCTAAATTTGAAATCTTCAAGGATTTTCGAAATTCATTAGTCAAAAGCCACAGAAAAATGGGAAAACCTAACTGAATAAACGGTTTTTCCCATTTTTTTCTTGGCAATTATTGTTGGATTTTGATGATTCCAGCGGCAATCATTAATGTTGCATCTGCGTGTCGTCGAGTGAAAGAGATGGCCTTCTCGATGCGGTGGGTTGAGATTTCTTTACCCCTACTCAACGAAGAGAGATTGTCCCTATCACATTGACTGCACAGTCGCACCGGTGGCATTAGCCCACCGTAATGCAGAGTGCAGGGAGATATGCTGGCCTGGACCACCCTGGCGTTTCATAGGAAACCGACCACAGAGTACTGGAGACAAGTTGACAGAGGGGAAAGCTAATGTTAAAATGGTGTGCAAGCATTTTTGAGGCTGCCCCAGATGCGCCATCTACTTTCAGCTAAGGAACTACTAAGGAAACTGAAGTGGTGGGAGGAGGCCACACTCTCTTCATGCCGCTTTTTTTTCAAATCGTCATTTCGATTTGCAAGAATTACTTTGAAAATCCAATCGAGGCGAAGGGTATTTCCCAAGTTGCCCTCACAATTGCTGTTATCCCTATTGCCAGTAGTTCAAATGTTCAATCGACAACTGCCACCCATAGAAACGTTTGAAACCCAGTGTATTATTGAAAATTGATCGATTTAATCAATTACTTTAATAATAAATTAATTACTTAGATGCGGCCGTTAACGCCCCAAGGAGAAAAATATTAGTTAAACATGGTGACTTGTTGCGATGAGGTTGAGAACAAGCGATCATGAACGCGATCTGTTGCACTCATCTGAAACTACGTCTTGGAGCTCCTCCATCAGAACGCTTCTAGGGCTCCCAGCTTCAGCTTTCAGCCCAGTGAAACCGACCGACGGGAGGCGGGATATTTACCTAGTGAGCCTACTGTAGCGAGAAGAGCTCTAGGTGAGATGGAGGCAGAGGGCGGCGCCTTTTGAGAGGCAAACCGGCGACTCTGATGGAGCTAGCTAGCGATCGAATGGGAAGGTAGAGAACGAAATGAACAAGATGGTGGACTGGACTAGATGGCATATCAGATCATCCCTGAATGAGCTTGTATAATCTACTTGATTCAAGAGGGGAGAGAGTGGTGGTAAGGTGACGTCACCTTGCCATGTCCACCTCACTCTCACCTGGTGGCAGTGACTCATTCAGGGGTTTCCTCATCTCCTTCATTTAAGAACTATTTAATGATACATTGTTGGTCTTAACAACAAAGTTTTTTCAATTTCCTACACTGCTGCACTAATGCATTTCAAAAATCCTTGAAAATTTCAATTTTAGATACAAATTTTAAAGTTTGAACCCCTGCAATTTATGGAAATATTAACCCGGAACGAGGACCGAACGACGACCGACTGAGACCCCCTTAATACCATGATTTATAAAATACAATATCATAATACAAAACAGAATGGTGAAGGTAAAATCACAAAACACATGCTTCGTTGATCAAAAGTGCAGATTTTCATAACACATCTGTATGCACAGCGCAAACAATGTTCAATCACGACGTATTTATAAACAAATGACACAACGAACGCATGTTGTTGATCGAAGTTTTACCGTTGAGGTGAATTGACTAATCGATACCAACTAGTTATGTTGTCCACTAGCCTAAGTCAGAGGGAATTGAGAGGAAAGCTCCCAATGACCAATTTGAATGGACACAAATAAGATTATGACTCGCTAAAATCAACAAAAAAAAAACAACAAACGACATTCAATTTAGTGATCATTCCATAATAGCACAGTAAAAATAGCACTTTTACTTAGGAACTAAAGTTGAAACTTGGTGGAGATGTTCCTTTCGGCACCAAATTGTGCTAACAAAAAATCTCTAGCGATTGGAGGGGTTGAAAGGGGGTGGAATTTCGGAAAAACCGCTAAATTTTGGCCATTTTTTCACTTTTTGGCTTACAGCTCTATAACGGTGCACCTGACAGTAATATTTGAATTATTTGAAGTGAAAAAATGTGGCCCTGGCAGGATTTGAACCGACAATCCTTCGTTTTCAAGACCTCCACCTTAAGGACCTCAAGAAAACGAGTTTATTGGTTCGACTCCTCAGTCTTATGAGTGCCTACTTAAAAACCTAAAATAGTGCGGATTTTCAAAATAATTTCAGATATAAATTACTTAGTAATATTTGAATTATTTGAAGTGAAAAAATGTGGCCCTGGCAGGATTTGAACCGACAATCCTTCGTTTTCAAGACCTCCACCATGAAGGCATAGGGACCTCAAGAAAACAAGTTTGTTGGTTCGACTCCTCAGTCTTATGAGTGCCTACTTAAGAACCTAAATAGTGCGGATTTTCAAAATAATTTCAGATATAAATTACTTATTAATATTTGAATTGTTTGAAGTGAAAAAATGTGGCCCTGGCAGGATTTGAACCGACAATCCTTCGTTTTCAAGACCTCCACCATGAAGGCATAGGGACCTCAAGAAAACAAGTTTGTTGGTTCGACTCCTCAGTCTTATGAGTGCCCACTTAAAAACCTAAAATAGTGCGGATTTTCAAAATAATTTCAGATATAAATTACTTAGTAATATTTGAATTATTTGAAGTGAAAAAATGTGGCCCTGGCAGGATTTGAACCGACAATCCTTCGTTTACAAGACCTCCACCATGAAGGCATAGGGACCTCAAGAAAACAAGTTTGTTGGTTCGACTCCTCAGTCTTATGAGTGCCTACTTAAGAACCTAAATAGTGCGGATTTTCAAAATAATTTCAGATATAAATTACTTATTAATATTTGAATTGTTTGAAGTGAAAAAATGTGGCCCTGGCAGGATTCGAACCGACAATCCTTCGTTTTCAAGACCTCCACCATAGGGACCTCAAGAAAACGAGTTTGTTGGTTCGACTCCTCAGTCTTATGAGTGCCTACTTAAGAACCTAAATAGTGCGGATTTTCAAAATAATTTCAGATATAAATTACTTATTAATATTTGAATTGTTTGAAGTGAAAAAATGTGGCCCTGGCAGGATTTGAACCGACAATCCTTCGTTTTCAAGACCTCCACCATGAAGGCATAGGGACCTCAAGAAAACAAGTTTGTTGGTTCGACTCCTCAGTCTTATGAGTGCCCACTTAAAAACCTAAAATAGTGCGGATTTTCAAAATAATTTCAGATATAAATTACTTAGTAATATTTGAATTATTTGAAGTGAAAAAATGTGGCCCTGGCAGGATTTGAACCGACAATCCTTCGTTTTCAAGACCTCCACCATGAAGGCATAGGGACCTCAAGAAAACAAGTTTGTTGGTTCGACTCCTCAGTCTTATGAGTGCCTACTTAAGAACCTAAATAGTGCGGATTTTCAAAATAATTTCAGATATAAATTACTTATTAATATTTGAATTGTTTGAAGTGAAAAAATGTGGCCCTGGCAGGATTCGAACCGACAATCCTTCGTTTTCAAGACCTCCACCATAGGGACCTCAAGAAAACGAGTTTGTTGGTTCGACTCCTCAGTCTTATGAGTGCCTACTTAAGAACCTAAATAGTGCGGATTTTCAAAATAATTTCAGATATAAATTACTTATTATTATTAGAATTGTTTGAAGTGAAAAAATGTGGCCCTGGCAGGATTCGAACCGACAATCCTTCGTTTTCAAGACCTCCACCATAGGGACCTCAAGAAAACGAGTTTGTTGGTTCGACTCCTCAGTCTTATGAGTGCCTACTTAAGAACCTAAAATAGTGCGGATTTTCAAAATAATTTCAGATATAAATTACTTAGTAATATTTGAATTATTTGAAGTGAAAAAATGTGGCCCTGGCAGGATTTGAACCGACAATCCTTTGTTTTCAAGACCTCCACCATAGGGACCTCAAGAAAACCAGTTTGTTTGGTTCGACTCCTCAGTCTTATGAGTGCCCACTTAAAAACCTAAAATACTGCGGATTTTCAAAATAATTTCAGATATAAATTACTTAGTAATATTTGAATTATTTGAAGTGAAAAAATGTGGCCCTGGCAGGATTTGAACCGACAATCCTTCGTTTTCAAGACCTCCACCATAGGGACCTCAAGAAAACCAGTTTGTTGGTTCGACTCCTCAGTCTTATGAGTGCCCACTTAAAAACCTAAAATACTGCGGATTTTCAAAATAATTTCAGATATAAATTACTTAGTAATATTTGAATTATTTGAAGTGAAAAAATGTGGCCCTGGCAGGATTTGAACCGACAATCCTTCGTTTTCAAGACCTCCACCATAGGGACCTCAAGAAAACCAGTTTGTTGGTTCGACTCCTCAGTCTTATGAGTGCCCACTTAAAAACCTAAAATACTGCGGATTTTCAAAATAATTTCAGATATAAATTACTTAGTAATATTTGAATTATTTGAAGTGAAAAAATGTGGCCCTGGCAGGATTTGAACCGACAATCCTTCGTTTTCAAGACCTCCACCATAGGGACCTCAAGAAAACCAGTTTGTTGGTTCGACTCCTCAGTCTTATGAGTGCCCACTTAAAAACCTAAAATACTGCGGATTTTCAAAATAATTTCAGATATAAATTACTTAGTAATATTTGAATTATTTGAAGTGAAAAAATGTGGCCCTGGCAGGATTCGAACCGACTATCCTTCGTTTTCAAGACCTCCACCATGAAGGCATAGGGACCTCAAGAAAACAAGTTTGTTGGTTCGACTCCTCAGTCTTATGAGTGCCTACTTAAGAACCTAAAATAGTGCGGATTTTCAAAATAATTTCAGATATAAATTACTTATTATTATTAGAATTGTTTGAAGTGAAAAAATGTGGCCCTGGCAGGATTCGAACCGACAATCCTTCGTTTTCAAGACCTCCACCATGAAGGCATAGGGACCTCAAGAAAACGATTTTGTTGGTTCGACTCCTCAGTCTTATGAGTGCCTACTTAAGAACCTAAAATAGTGCGGATTTTCAAAATAATTTCAGATATAAGTTACTTATTAATATTTGAATTATTTGAAGTGAAAAAATGTGGCCCTGGCAGGATTCGAACCGACAATCCTTCGTTTTCAAGACCTCCACCATGAAGGCATAGGGACCTCAAGAAAACAAGTTTGTTGGTTCGACTCCTCAGTCTTATGAGTGCCTACTTAAGAACCTAAAATAATGCGGATTTTCAAAATAATTTCAGATATAAGTTACTTATTAATATTTGAATTATTTGAAGTGAAAAAATGTGGCCCTGGCAGGATTTGAACCGACAATCCTTCGTTTTCAAGACCTCCACCATAGGGACCTCAAGAAAACCAGTTTGTTGGTTCGACTCCTCAGTCTTATGAGTGCCCACTTAAAAACCTAAAATAGTGCGGATTTTCAAAATAATTTCAGATATAAATTACTTAGTAATATTTGAATTATTTGAAGTGAAAAAATGTGGCCCTGGCAGGATTTGAACCGACAATCCTTCGTTTTCAAGACCTCCACCATAGGGACCTCAAGAAAACCAGTTTGTTGGTTCGACTCCTCAGTCTTATGAGTGCCCACTTAAAAACCTAAAATACTGCGGATTTTCAAAATAATTTCAGATATAAATTACTTAGTAATATTTGAATTATTTGAAGTGAAAAAATGTGGCCCTGGCAGGATTCGAACCGACTATCCTTCGTTTTCAAGACCTCCACCATGAAGGCATAGGGACCTCAAGAAAACAAGTTTGTTGGTTCGACTCCTCAGTCTTATGAGTGCCTACTTAAGAACCTAAAATAGTGCGGATTTTCAAAATAATTTCAGATATAAATTACTTATTATTATTAGAATTGTTTGAAGTGAAAAAATGTGGCCCTGGCAGGATTCGAACCGACAATCCTTCGTTTTCAAGACCTCCACCATGAAGGCATAGGGACCTCAAGAAAACGATTTTGTTGGTTCGACTCCTCAGTCTTATGAGTGCCTACTTAAGAACCTAAAATAGTGCGGATTTTCAAAATAATTTCAGATATAAGTTACTTATTAATATTTGAATTATTTGAAGTGAAAAAATGTGGCCCTGGCAGGATTCGAACCGACAATCCTTCGTTTTCAAGACCTCCACCATGAAGGCATAGGGACCTCAAGAAAACAAGTTTGTTGGTTCGACTCCTCAGTCTTATGAGTGCCTACTTAAGAACCTAAAATAATGCGGATTTTCAAAATAATTTCAGATATAAGTTACTTATTAATATTTGAATTATTTGAAGTGAAAAATGTGGCCCTGGCAGGATTTGAACCGACAATCCTTCGTTTTCAAGACCTCCACCATAGGGACCTCAAGAAAACCAGTTTGTTGGTTCGACTCCTCAGTCTTATGAGTGCCCACTTAAAAACCTAAAATAGTGCGGATTTTCAAAATAATTTCAGATATAAATTACTTAGTAATATTTGAATTATTTGAAGTGAAAAAATGTGGCCCTGGCAGGATTTGAACCGACAATCCTTCGTTTTCAAGACCTCCACCATAGGGACCTCAAGAAAACGAGTTTGTTGGTTCGACTCCTCAGTCTTATGAGTGCCTACTTAAGAACCTAAATAGTGCGGATTTTCAAAATAATTTCAGATATAAATTACTTATTAATATTTGAATTGTTTGAAGTGAAAAAATGTGGCCCTGGCAGGATTTGAACCGACAATCCTTCGTTTTCAAGACCTCCACCATGAAGGCATAGGGACCTCAAGAAAACAAGTTTGTTGGTTCGACTCCTCAGTCTTATGAGTGCCCACTTAAAAACCTAAAATAGTGCGGATTTTCAAAATAATTTCAGATATAAATTACTTAGTAATATTTGAATTATTTGAAGTGAAAAAATGTGGCCCTGGCAGGATTTGAACCGACAATCCTTCGTTTTCAAGACCTCCACCATGAAGGCATAGGGACCTCAAGAAAACAAGTTTGTTGGTTCGACTCCTCAGTCTTATGAGTGCCTACTTAAGAACCTAAATAGTGCGGATTTTCAAAATAATTTCAGATATAAATTACTTATTAATATTTGAAATGTTTGAAGTGAAAAAATGTGGCCCTGGCAGGATTCGAACCGACAATCCTTCGTTTTCAAGACCTCCACCATAGGGACCTCAAGAAAACGAGTTTGTTGGTTCGACTCCTCAGTCTTATGAGTGCCTACTTAAGAACCTAAATAGTGCGGATTTTCAAAATAATTTCAGATATAAATTACTTATTATTATTAGAATTGTTTGAAGTGAAAAAATGTGGCCCTGGCAGGATTCGAACCGACAATCCTTCGTTTTCAAGACCTCCACCATAGGGACCTCAAGAAAACGAGTTTGTTGGTTCGACTCCTCAGTCTTATGAGTGCCTACTTAAGAACCTAAAATAGTGCGGATTTTCAAAATAATTTCAGATATAAATTACTTAGTAATATTTGAATTATTTGAAGTGAAAAAATGTGGCCCTGGCAGGATTTGAACCGACAATCCTTTGTTTTCAAGACCTCCACCATAGGGACCTCAAGAAAACCAGTTTGTTTGGTTCGACTCCTCAGTCTTATGAGTGCCCACTTAAAAACCTAAAATACTGCGGATTTTCAAAATAATTTCAGATATAAATTACTTAGTAATATTTGAATTATTTGAAGTGAAAAAATGTGGCCCTGGCAGGATTTGAACCGACAATCCTTCGTTTTCAAGACCTCCACCATAGGGACCTCAAGAAAACCAGTTTGTTGGTTCGACTCCTCAGTCTTATGAGTGCCCACTTAAAAACCTAAAATACTGCGGATTTTCAAAATAATTTCAGATATAAATTACTTAGTAATATTTGAATTATTTGAAGTGAAAAAATGTGGCCCTGGCAGGATTTGAACCGACAATCCTTCGTTTTCAAGACCTCCACCATAGGGACCTCAAGAAAACCAGTTTGTTGGTTCGACTCCTCAGTCTTATGAGTGCCCACTTAAAAACCTAAAATACTGCGGATTTTCAAAATAATTTCAGATATAAATTACTTAGTAATATTTGAATTATTTGAAGTGAAAAAATGTGGCCCTGGCAGGATTTGAACCGACAATCCTTCGTTTTCAAGACCTCCACCATAGGGACCTCAAGAAAACGAGTTTGTTGGTTCGACTCCTCAGTCTTATGAGTGCCTACTTAAGAACCTAAATAGTGCGGATTTTCAAAATAATTTCAGATATAAATTACTTAGTAATATTTGAATTATTTGAAGTGAAAAAATGTGGCCCTGGCAGGATTCGAACCGACTATCCTTCGTTTTCAAGACCTCCACCATGAAGGCATAGGGACCTCAAGAAAACAAGTTTGTTGGTTCGACTCCTCAGTCTTATGAGTGCCTACTTAAGAACCTAAAATAGTGCGGATTTTCAAAATAATTTCAGATATAAATTACTTATTATTATTAGAATTGTTTGAAGTGAAAAAATGTGGCCCTGGCAGGATTCGAACCGACAATCCTTCGTTTTCAAGACCTCCACCATGAAGGCATAGGGACCTCAAGAAAACGATTTTGTTGGTTCGACTCCTCAGTCTTATGAGTGCCTACTTAAGAACCTAAAATAGTGCGGATTTTCAAAATAATTTCAGATATAAGTTACTTATTAATATTTGAATTATTTGAAGTGAAAAAATGTGGTCCTGGCAGGATTCGAACCGACAATCCTTCGTTTTCAAGACCTCCACCATGAAGGCATAGGGACCTCAAGAAAACGAGTTTGTTGGTTCGACTCCTCAGTCTTATGAGTGCCTACTTAAGAACCTAAAATAATGCGGATTTTCAAAATAATTTCAGATATAAGTTACTTATTAATATTTGAATTATTTGAAGTGAAAAAATGTGGCCCTGGCAGGATTTGAACCGACAATCCTTCGTTTTCAAGACCTCCACCATAGGGACCTCAAGAAAACCAGTTTGTTGGTTCGACTCCTCAGTCTTATGAGTGCCTACTTAAGAACCTAAAATAGTGCGGATTTTCAAAATAATTTCAGATATAAATTACTTATTATTATTAGAATTGTTTGAAGTGAAAAAATGTGGCCCTGGCAGGATTTGAACCGACAATCCTTCGTTTTCAAGACCTCCACCATAGGGACTTCAAAAAAACGAGTTTGTTGGTTCGACTCCTCAGTCTTATGAGTGCCTACTTAAGAACCTAAAATAGTGCGGATTTTCAAAATAATTTCAGATATAAATTACTTATTATTATTAGAATTGTTTGAAGTGAAAAAATGTGGCCCTGGCAGGATTTGAACCGACAATCCTTCGTTTTCAAGACCTCCACCATAGGGACCTCAAGAAAACGAGTTTGTTGGTTCGACTCCTCAGTCTTATGAGTGCCTACTTAAGAACCTAAAATAGTGCGGATTTTCAAAATAATTTCAGATATAAATTACCTCTTTTAATTGTGTAGACAGAACTTTGACTTGTTCTTCGAAATTTTCTTCTCTTTGTGTCGCCTGACAAGGGTTAGAACAAGCGTCATTCGAGTTAGTAAAAAAAAAATCAACAAATCACACAATAAACATAAATCGTAAACAACATAATAATCAAACGTTCATTTTCTACAAAGGTAGTAAAATTATCAACGTATTGACACTCTGACTGCAATGTCTCAAAGACAATATTAAATTGACACATTAATTCCGTAATAAAGTTGCAGCCAAAATGTCAATAGTTATCGGTTAATAACGTCATAAACGTTCCAAAAAAGCATTCGAGTTATCTTATTCAATTGATTCACACAGGTTAGCAAAATCCCTCTCACTGAGGGCGTTCCAAAATCCTTCTCAAAACACTTTTTTCAGGCTAAAATACCTCCTTGAGACGGTTATTCAAGTTCTTAATTTGGTTCTTGTACTCCTCCTCACGCTTGTTGGCCTGAAGAGAATATTTTTCCATTTATGTACTCGTATAAAATCAAAATGAACATTTTTTCTTAAATTGTATTCTGCGATCCTGGCATAATGGTGAGTTTTACTTCCATGTACCTACAAAGTCTGAGAAGTTTGAAATACAATTCTCATTACGGTTAATTCCCATCGAAATGGGAACAAATTCCTCTACTGCAGTGTAGTATGTTCCAAAGCCTCATACGCCGAAGATTGGATCATTAGTTAAGAATTTTCAAATATACTAAAATGAAGAAAATACTTCGATTTAGTTCAAATCTTGACGTTTCGGAATAAGTCACTTGAAAATCAAGTTTTTGGAGTAAATCATCATCAGAAACGATGAGGCAATTCCAATTCGAAAAATCTAAGACTTGAAAGTTAAGTAGACTAAAATACTTCTTCATAACCCAAAAGTTCCTCAAGATACTCGTAATTAGATTTTTCCATATTTTAGAACAGATTAAAATTTGTACAAATTTTGATAGCTATTTTCTTCTTTGTATTGCTATCAACAATTTTCAGATAAATGAAAACACGACAGAGAAACTTTAACAACAATTTATCATGAACAATAATTAGCAACAATCGAGTACATTTTCTAGTACATCAGAAACGTATAATCGAATGCTTGTGATATTAGTTGAAGGTACTAGATTGCAAAAACAACTGTGAAAGACACTTCTTGTACTCCTGGAGCCGATTTTCTATATAAGATTCAAAATAGCTTCACTTTCTGCTGAAATTCGCTAAATATTGATCAAGATTGAAAACGCCGTTAAACTTGGCATCAGAAAGTGCGGTTCCAGGCATCCCAATATTGGTCAATTTAGTCCCATTTTTCAACTTTCAAGTGATAATAGGACACCGATAATACATTGTTTTGCTTATTATACGTTATTTTTACAGTCAAGTGCTCTAAGTTGGGACGCTGCTCGAATTTGGGACATTCTGGGATTTAAAAAAAGTTATTTTATAGCTTTTACAGATTTAATTCAACCTTTTCCAGATTTATTTGAACCTTTCACAGATTCATTTAAACCTTTTTCAAATGCTATTCAACTCTCTACTAGAGGGGATGGATATGGAAAGTAGCTGATTGATTAGGATTATAAGTTCTAGGCTACACGTAGATATCATAGCGACGTCGCTTTTTGATCCTTCGATGTCGGCTCTTCCTATCATTGCGAAGCAGAATTCGCCAAGCGTCGGATTGTTCACCCGCCAATAGGGAACGTGAGCTGGGTTTAGACCGTCGTGAGACAGGTTAGTTTTCCCCTACTGATGACTGGTCGTTGCTGTAGTAATCCTGCTTAGTACGAGAGGAACCGCAGGTTCGGACATTTGGTGCACGCACTCGGTCGACAGGCCAGTGGTGCGATGCTACATCTGTGGGATTAAGCCTGAACGCCTCTAAGGCCGAATCCCGACTATTGGCAACGATAAAGCTTTGAGTTTCGTGCGTGTAGAATGCGCCCTTCATCCCTCTCTCCCACCCCCTCCTCCTTCATCATCTCCTATCACTAGGGCCGGCGTCGGGCAAGTCCTGGGCGTCCTCACCATTATAACCTCTACAGTCCGATTTTTGATTGTTTTGATTTTTATTATTATTTTTTTTTTCATTAATGGCGTGCTTCCTCCGTTTTTGAGGGGAGTTGGAAAAAAATACATTAGTACCTACCTAGGTGACCTCAGCGCCTTGCCAATTCAATGTCTAATGTATGGTCAGAATCACTTCTGTGTGCAATGCCGACAATCGCTTTTTTTTGGCCGACAATTTTTTTTTTTTTTCTAAGTTGAATTGAATTTGCAAAAAGTTGAACATAATTTGTAAAAGATTGAATTGAATTTGTAAAAGGTTGAAATAAATCTGTAAATGCTTCTATAACAATTTATTTATGGTTACATCGTGGTTGTATCATCAGTTTCAAGTTCGAGAATGATATTGGAAAGTTGTTGGATCGGCGAGAAAGTCCATGCTCGCCTACATTGACACATAACGGCCCAAATAAGGGATGACATTCTAAAAACCACCTTTCCTATCTCTATTTTGCTACGCTAGTTTGGTACCCTAGTTACTAATTTTCGGCAAACGCCACTTATTTAAAAATAAACTTACTAAATGGCCATGTAAAGTAACACGTTCAATTTTCGGGAATGTGGAGCCCAAGAGCCCTTTGAAATGAAGCCTTTTTCATTTTCGTACCTAATGGTAGTTGTCTCAAATTTGAGCACTTGACTGCAATCATTCGATAAATTTACCAATTTCGTTTTCAAACGGCAACTTGAATTGAACTTTACCTTTTCTTCAGACACTTCAAGGGATTTCAAGTTGTTGCCGACGACGCGGAGCTCCTCTTCAAGCTCGACGATCTTCCTGTAGAATTTCAAAAAGAAAAATGTGAAATCAAATTGCTTTTAGTATGAAAAAGTATATATTATATACCTACTAATACATAATGAAACCTCTATTTTTGTACCTACCCAGTTATACTTGATGAAATTTGCCCCTATCAACAGTTTCATTCAAACTGTCCTGTGAAATTACGTTTTTGAACTTATTTGTTCCTTTTCCTCAAGAACTACTCATCCAATTGGAACCAAATTTTTAGAGGATGTTTTTCTAGTATGTAGTTTTAATTATGATGGAGAGTTTTGCAGAATAACGCCATAGAGCTTAAATATGAGTGAGTGAAAATTCAAAATATCGCTAAAATTTTTTAACCCTCAACTTTTTTTGTGAACTTCATAAAAACTTTGTTAGCCATATTTGCTTCACTAAGTATACTGATGGCGCTGTCAAAATTTCAGATCGATCGCTTGAGTATTCTGAGAGAAAAAGGAACATTTATATCAAAAATTTAGGTTTATAACAGCTCACGTTTGGAGACGTAACTTTTTTTTGGTTCGTCGTACTGAGTTCAGATTTTTACCATCCAACCAGAATATTTTGAGGATTAGTCCCTGAAATTTTCATCAAAATCGGACGAACCATTGAAAAAATATCACAGCGCAGAATTGACATATCTGTCCCGTTAGGTCATTTAAAAGTTTTTTACGTCTGAAAAATTTCGTTTTTTTTTTTCAACTTACGCGATTTTACATTGTTATTGCCGATTTAAAATTTCAACAAAATTAACTAAAAATATATATATATATATATATTATGATTTTTTGTGTATTTTTTTCTGATTCCAGTTTAAAAAAAAATAAAATTGTTTCAATTAGACAGATATTCTTAAACATCTCGCCGTCTCGCTCTAAACCTCCGTAACTCATCTCTTTCTCCAACTACCTAGCTATATTTTCCAATTCCCGTAATATCTAATTGAGTCAACAAGTTTGCTGTAGTAAATAATATTGGACGCCGTTTTGGGTTTCACATGATATTTTATCACATACGATAAAAAATTAATCTTTCAAATTTAA
Organism: Apolygus lucorum; assembly: GCA_009739505.2. Taxonomy (NCBI): domain Eukaryota; kingdom Metazoa; phylum Arthropoda; class Insecta; order Hemiptera; family Miridae; genus Apolygus; species Apolygus lucorum. The sequence continues at coordinate 27,996,359 of CM019179.2, read as the reverse complement.
TTAATCGTTAAGGTAATTTTTAGAAAAAATGAGAGGTTCGTGCAATTTCACTGCTTTTTACGACCGATTTGAACGTATGGAATGCATCGAATAGAAAGCTTTCAAGAAAGATTTCGTGAATGTTCAAGACGTTCAATTATTTGAAAGGAGGGTTTTTACTACATGAGATGAGTTCTTGATCAGGTTGAAGGGAACTATAAGTTGCACGTTGTGCTTTCGTCGTGAAATCGATCATCTTGAGTGACTACCACTGCCAAGCTTAAAGGTATAGTTACGATCTCCAGGCTCTATGGTTATCGTTTCTCTTTATATAAACATTTATGATGAATTTCATGAAGCGGATTCCAGGATGAAGGAATTTACTGTAGTCTACAACCTGGCTAGGAAATTATCAAAAAAAAAAAATCATACATAGTACAAAATAGAAACAAACCAGAATAAGCGATTGCAACATATTAAGCTATCTGATCAAACGTGCGATTTAGGTGAAAAAACCAATTGATAATCATTGCATACTAAGTGGTCAAATAATGATTCACTGACAAGATCAATAACTACATGCCAAACCAACGTTAAAAAAATATGCAAATATAACGAATTATAGGGAAGCTATGAGTGCAAAAATAAACTCCGAGTAGCTTACTTCCAGGGTGAAGCATCAAGTTGGCAAAGTAGATGGATTTATAAAAATAACTCAATCGGAAATTTGCCTCTCAATTTTTTAATTTTTTTCGAAAGAGGGTTTACTGATATGGAAGAAAACCATAGTGTGCTGCTCGAAAACCCCACTGAAAAATTTAAAGAATATAAGGAAGATGGAAATTTTAAATGAACCGGGAGTCTGTGATGTGACGAGTTTCCCCTTACAACAGCCTCTGATAGCGCACATGAAACAACTAGCTTACGAGATTGAACACACGAGTGCGCTGATAATGGCAGAAAGAACCCACACACAAAAGTAATTAAAACACGAATTGTACTCTCTTTTTGGTTTATTATTTTCAATAATGAACCTTTGGAATCCACCAAGAAAAATCAAGGTTTACATTTCAAGGTACGTAGAATCCAAAAATCGAATTAGCATTGACCGATTTTGATGAAATTTGGTATATAGGCTCCATTTGGGGTCTAGTTGTCCCCCGAAGATTTTGGTTGATGTAGGTCATTTCTAAGGGTTCAAACATGAATTTTCAAATTTTGAAAACGCCCTAACTCAAAAAATTTTGATATAAAGGTATTGTTTTTCCATCAATTTAAGATTCTATAGAATTTTTAGAATTTTTTGAGACCACGCGGAGCTCTGTAGGACAACCCGTTCGCTCCCTACGAGAATTTAAGGGGTGGACGAACGATAAATCAGAAACACGAGTCTGAATCGCAAAAGAGGCCTAATCTCCATTCAAATTTTAGCTGACCGAAATACGATCGATGTTTTTCTTCATGTTGGATGGTTGGTGGCTTTGTAGACGAGTGATCTACATAGAAAAATAATAAACCATTGTGTAAAAATTTGCAGCGTTTTTACAACACGATTCTATTAGTTTATCAAGCATTATTAGTCTTCACCTTCTCTTATTTAATTTCTATATTAGTTAGTTTTGATATTTGAATCACATTATTTGAGTGGATCGTTTCATGTGGTCACGAGGGCGCCTACGACTCTACCTGTTGACATTCTCTGACACTATTTGTCCTTTTAATCTTCGCCAAAGCACAGTTGAGCGTGAGGAACCCTGGGGAGTGATTAAGCTTTGCGGTGTTTTTTGACACTGCTTCACTTGTTTAGGCATTTTCTTATAAGGTAATCTTTTTCCCTTGGGTATTCTTGGTGTTAAACGTTATTGTAGGGCTTGAAATTCCAGAATCTAAAATTGAGGCAAATTCCCTATTCTCTGAACCTACTCGTGTACCCCCTTCCAATTCCTTTTTTATGAGGGAGTTTAGGGTGGTTAGAACTGAGCTGCTTCCAGAATTATACATTACTGAATAGATGGTGTCAAAAGCTGTTCATGTACTTGGGACACAGCAGCTCCTGGTCTAGGTAATCAACCTGATCAATGAACGAAGAGGTTAGGATTTCAGGGGCAGCTCTCACAGGAGTTGAAACAGTTTCAACACTGCCTCCCTATATCAGAAGAGAGCTTAGTTTTGTTTTCTCCCTGAGGCACTTTCAGAGTGCAAACAACTAGGCTTGTTCATTCGGATGGGAGAGGAGAGCCCTGTAGCCCTCAACTCTTCTTTTAATGATAAGGTGGTTAACCAAACCAAGAAGGGACAGTGCCTCAAGTCTTGTGGAGTGAACCATTACAACACGAATCGGAGGGTGTTAACTCCAGAAGCAGTCCAACCCTACCCACCACTAACTACACCGCCTCCCTGAAGAGAAAACCGGGATTCAGAATTCCCCTTCACAACTTGTTAAGTAAATTTGTGTCGACTCGTAACTTTTTAATGGTCGGAGATGATGAATTTCAACTTTCATTGATTCAAATTTCACAAACTGTCCCTAGATGGCGGCACCAGCCTGATGATCTCTTTTCACCTCAAAAGAGGACATTTCGGAAAAAATTGTATCTTTACTTCCACCTTTCTATAAAGTTCTTCCCATGAATCAAAATTGACTGTAAAATTCCATTCCAAAATCTCCCAAAAAGTTTGTATCGTCAACGAGACTGAAAACTCACAAATCGCTATGTTCAGCGCGTTCTTCCGCTCTTTCGAGGTCCTGTTCCATCATAACGAGCTTCCTCGCGACCTAAAGAGTTTAAAAACGACAAACAAAAAAAACGCATGCAGTTAAGAAAAGCTTTTGGAAAAACGCATACTACTAAAACCTATGAACAAAATATAAAAAAGTGCACAAAATTAATGACAATTTGTTACAAAAAAACTACTCTACGAATTATTTTTGCCAATAAAACGAGAGACGTTGAAGTAAAATAAAGAGCGGGTACCACTAAGTATTTTGAAAGCTAAGACAGCTCTTACCGATTTCGATGGAAAAAGATGAGTGCAAGAATTACCTGGCTTATTGGTAACTCTACATTCTCCGATAATGTGTTATCTTGTTTGCACTCCTTGCAAAAGTTGCAACAAAAACTGCGACATCCTCGGAAAATTGGCAAAAATACTTCCAAAACGACGTAGTAAAATGGTAAAACGGATTAAAATAAATAAAAACGACAATCGAAAAATCAATAGAGAACTGCGGATGCATACTTTTGAGTTGCTTCGACCATTAGCGCAACAGTGAATTAGCTTGTAGGCATTCTGTACTAAGTAATGCTACGTTAGAGCAACGCTGCAAATCCAAAAACGCACACGAAAATCAAAATCTCTCTCTAAAAAAAGGAGAAGAGCGATATCTTACGATTCACCGGATTCGGCACGCTCTTCTGCCCTCTCCAAATCAGCCTCAACCATGGCCAATTTACGAGCAACCTAACCAAGAACGAGCGCAAAAACAAAGGAAAACAATTAAAAACAAATTAGCACGACGAAGTAGAAGAAATCATTTAAATTATGTTAAAATTGTCAAACTTTTTTCAATGTTTCAAAAAAATTGGATTTTTTTTTTTTTTCAAGAAAAAAGATGATTTTTTTTAGGTAACACAGAATTTTGAAACTATAGAATAATAATTGAACTACTTTTTCATAAGATTAGTTTGAAGAAATTTGCAGTTGCTTATACAGGTTGGACACACAAATCAGAGTTACTTAGAGGTCTTAGAGGGGATTTTTTTTCACTCTGATCATGAATATACCATATTTTTGTGCATCAAAATATAAATATACTCGTACCATACCATTTACACTTCAAAACAAGACAAGTTTTTTTTGTCATTTTGAGTAGCTTAATGACAAATAAATACAACTACAATTAAAAAAGTAGAGGTTTTCTTGACAAAGAAAGTCCTTTGTTGTTTCCAACCACTTGTATTTGTGGAGAGATTTCGACAACCCTCTAGTTGTCATTGTCAATGGCAATAGGTACTCAGGAGCTATGATGGAATGATGAAAAAATACACTGACAAGAAGATTCAGTACTTAGCAAAAGTAAGAGAAGATTCCTGTCTAGCTGCCCTCCATAGTTCCTAAGTATCTATTGCCAATTGTTACCTACTGAAGTATTTGTACGCCAGTGGTTCGAAATTCTTCAGGAGGAAGGACCAAGGTGGGGCTACAACCCTGAGCGAACAAAGAGCTGCCTAGTTGTAAAAGCAGGACCAGAACAGGAGGCCAGGATAATGTTCCTGAACGCTGGAATACAAATCACAAACTCACAGAGGCTCTTGGGTGGAGTAGTGGGGCCAATCGAGTCGAAACAAGAGTTCACAAAAAGTAGAGTAAAGAAGTGGGTCACATACACTGAAAAATTTGAGAGGCAGCAAAAAAAAGCCCTCAAGCCGCTTATACAGCTTTCACCAAATCTTTCCAGTTTGAATGGGGATTTCTATGGAGGGTGGCAGAAGGTTTCCAGGAAGAGTACAGACCTTTATGGGATGCTATCCAACACCAGCTGATGCCTGCCATCATAGGGCGCGAGCTAGGAGCACATGAAAGTGATGTCCTACAGCTCCCATCCAGATGGGGTGGTTTAGGTATAAAAATCCCCTGATGTCAGCAGAACAATCCCATCGAACCTCCACCAGGGCGACAGACGAACTTGTGACCTCCATCCAAACTGGCAGCCCCCTCAATTATGTGAACCACCTAGAGAGGGTAGGTAGGGTCCTGAAGGGAGAAAGGAAGGTGTTGGACGAGACATTGAGCCAGATGAATGCAGAGCTCATTGGTAGACTGCTACCAAGCCAGCAACGGGTCTTGGAAAGGGTGCAACACAATTCCCAATGGCTCACAGTGTTACTCTCAACTGCAGACAGCCTGGACCTGTCACCAGCACAATTCAGGGATGCCCTGGCCCCACGATATGGGCACACCCCTCTCGAGCTTCCTGACAAGGATGTGAGCCACTTTACACCTCTCATCTGTTCCTGTGACGGCGCCCTTCATGGTGAATATGAGGTGTTCTTGAAGAGGCTGGCTTCCACACTGGCAGAAAAATGGAGCAGGCCCTACTCCCACGTGTTAGGGTGGGTGAAGGTCCGGACCCAGGTGTCGATAATCAGAGCCGTGTCCCTTCGACTGAGGGGCACGAGGAAGACTATCCGATCCCTGGGTCTGGAGGACAGTGAAGCAGTACTCCAGATAGAAGAGTGAAGAAAAACCAAGAAATAACGATGGAAATTCTGTCTCAATCCACAAATATGTTTTCCTGACGGCATGAAAAGCGCGTCACAAAATTGATTTAAAAAAAAATGCTTTCCATTCTATTGTCTAGGATTGACAATGACAACCAGAGGGCTGTCGAAATCTCTCCACAAATACAAGTGGTTGGAAATAACAAAGGACTTTTATTGTCAAGAAAACCCCCAATTATTTGAATATACGAAAAAAGTCCACAACCACAACATATTACAACTACAATTTGATAAACAAGCAACCCGAAATTCAAATTTAATATTTTAAGTTTATTTAGAGTAAATTATTGTTAACGTACCGTACTGGAGAATCCGTCGTAACCAGCAAGTCGAGTACAGGAGGCGAGCGCTTTCGATGCGAGGACATCATCAGGCGGTCGAGAGAGTACTTTGTCCTCACGAGAGCGCTCTGTCTGGGAGTACTCAGAAAGCACTCGTACATTGTGAGTGCCATCTGTACTCGAATTGATGGTTATGACGGATCCTCCAACAAGGTACGTTAACAATAATTATTGTATTTTCGTAACTAGCAGAACTGACCCAATGCTCTTACAGACATTTCAGGGATCTCTAATACTCTCTAGGGATACCTAATACGAGTAAATGATAGGTATTTCATGACCAGAGTGAAATTTCCTGCAATATCTCAAAGATTTGTTTCATTTGTATCCACCCTAAATTAACAATTAGCCAAATGACGAAGCAAAGGTGTCTCGTTGATTTTGGTAAAACCAACAACAACCAAAACCCCTAAAATTCTCAATACACCAGTAAGGAGTGAAGTATCCGTTCTTCTTTCTTCTTGGTTGAACTTGAATCTGCTTCAAGAGATAAATCACATTCACGTTCGTAAACAACAACACATAGTGAAACCTAAACAACAAATTGTATCTCAAATTTCACAAGAATCAAAGCAAACCAGAATTTTCCACAGAATTTGATATTGTTAAAATTGAACTTTTCACAAACTCACCTGAAAATAACAGAACAGCTGACAAAAGCTTGATTTAGGTACACTAAGACCGATCGGGCAAGTGAGCCTACGTTCCAGAGTTTTATTAAGTGACAGGAATGACTTCAATTCAAAAAACTAATGAAATTGGAGTTATCAAAAAATGAACGTCACTATTCAATTAAAAATTTGAAATTTAATTTTTCAGAGCAAATTGAAGAATTAAGTCAATTTCCTAGTAGATGCAGAAGAATGGTGAACCACAATTATCAACATTCTCAAATTAATCTCGTTTATTCAAATATATATCTTTGAAGAAAATTAATGAATAAATAACAGTGGTATACATTATTTGATTACATACGAATTCGTTAAGGCCTCAGTTTCGTCCGAAATACCTACCAAAGTATAAAAATAGCAACATTTTCTATTCTAAAAGAAGAAAGTTTGAGTAATTAAAAAAAGGAAGAGAAATTCGCTCTTAAGCCACATGGAATGGGACGACTTTGATCTTAATTTTGTCTAAAGCCTATCAAACAATACATGGAAGCGGTATTAATATTCTGAAGACTACCCATTGCACGACTGCATAGTTTTAGTAAATATATTTTTTTTTTTATAAATATAAAGGTAAACTCAATAAAAGGAAACTCGGTGTTTTCGTTTCCTTCATAATTAGTGACTACGTAATCACAGTGCTTTTTTACAACCTAACACTGATATTAGAATTTCAAGGAAGATAACAATATAAAAATACAGTAGGAAAGAGATTTTTGAGAGTGGAAATACCTTATTTGATTGGCGAAGGTGATTACTACTATTTCAACGTGTAGTTTACTACTTCTATTCGACTTTCTGGTGATTCTCCTCAAAAATTGAGGAAATAAATATGGTGAGCAAAAACAGCCTGATTTTCAAGGCTGAGGCACAATTATATGCGCTACGTTTACCAAAGAGTGAAGAACGGGTGATGGAGGAGGCATAACCTCTCCATCAGCTAACAGGAGCTCTTGAAGTGACCCTTATGAGTGAGAAGGGTGGGGAGTAACCTTCATTACTGTTATAAAACACATTTAAACTGACCTCTGAGTGGTTAGTAAGATTATTTTGAGATACTTCAATATCTCCAGTAATTCTGTGTGGTAGACTTCTGTAAAATTAGACTGGAATAGAATAACTTTTATTGAGATGTATAAGTAATGTTTTGATTGTCAAAACAACCTTAATAAAATAGATAAAAAATCAGATCGATGAGTCATATATTATGTCAATAATCATATATTATACCTATTCTTGACGATAGGTATTGGTCCTTATCTAACTTACTGTTGTCAATCAGTAATCATTGTTCCTCCCTTCCCCTCCATTCACTTTCTAAACTCTTTGGCTTTTACACTAAAATTTAACAGTAAACAGACTGGAAGAATAAGATGGAAAAATTGACATTTTCGTAAAGTAAAACTGAGTATAATAATATTGAGGAGCTGACGTTCTCGAGATATCAACAACCGCACTGGACACAACGAATCGGAAACGAATCTCCCCCTCCCACCACGCGGTCCCATCCCCCCTCCGAACGCGCACTGGCCCGGACATGATTTTTCCAGTTCAGTATAGAAAATAGTTCGAAACGCACAACCCTAAATAATAAAATCTAGCTGAGTAACTGACGACACTGTAAACAAAACAGGGTAAACAAAAAAACATGGCATTAAAAATTGCGGTTGAATTTCAACGAAATGCGATCCAAATCAAAATCCTCCGCCTTACCAACGGAGGATTGATTCAGTCATTTCATTGGGTACATCTTTAAAAACATAATATCAAAAACTTTAGGTAGACTGAGAATTCATGGCAGTAGGTAGGTACACGAAAAAACAACATGCTGATAAGAGAAATCACACAGGAGGGTTATGTGGTTTAATAGGAAGTCAAAACTCAAGAGCTTTGAGTATACAATCAAAACTAAATCCTGAACGATTAATGTCTGTGTCGCATTCCACTTTTAATTATCAATCGGTAAGTACACTTTATGACTAGAATTGATAACTGTTGTCTAAAAATTACGCCGAGAAGTAAAGGAGCTGATTTATAATGGATAGAAACGCAGTGAATTTTGATACCTTTTGGGAATTTGATTGGTAAAATAACTACAACTATTGTTAATTTAGTAGAAATAGAACAGAAAATCATTTACTTTGAAGCTGTTGTAAATGTATTAAAATTGTCAAGCTATTTACTGATAGCATAGAGTTTCTAGTGAATAAATATATTACGATTGAATTACCAAGATTATTCTAGAATAATTCGCTCAGAACTTCGAAATTAACGTGGTCACTTCTCAGTTCTGAGCGGTCTCAATCTATTCCAAACTTCAGATTACCTATTATGTCTAGATACGACTAGCGTTCTAATATCTAACCTCAAAACAGGTGCTAACTACAGTCTACATAGGTACTCAAAGCTCTTGCAGAAAAAACTAGGATCAAACTTCCAACGAAATTTGAAGTTTCACCTCATCGTATTTCTTATCGGCTTCCTCAGCCAGGAACCTAGCTTCCTTGAGCTGGTTTTCAAGAGCGTCCATTCGCTCTTCATCGGCCAAGCTTCTGTTTTCAAGGATCTTGCGCTGTCTGTGAGGAATCAGTGTAAAAAAGGTGAGTGGCAAATTTGATGACAATTTCGAGGAGAACAAACGGGTTGGAAGGAGATGGATTGGGAGTCGGAACAGAACAATCACGTAAACCCACAAGGAAATTTTTACTTCTCTTTGTACACGTTTGGAATTATTGCGAACTTAAACAAGTGCTGGTGGAAATTATATGGGAAAACAAATGAAACCTGCAATCAGGAGTCAAATGGATGATTGTTCTGCTCCGATGAATGAAATGAAGGAAAAGGGACAGATAGGAGCCCATCCTGTTGTGATTGAATGAACCAAAGGAACCAATAATGGTTCGAAATAACTTCCCATTATCAGCCACCACCTGTTTGCCGGAACTCTCACGGGGTTTTGTCCAATTGTTTTCTTTGACTGGAGAATAATTCCCTTCCTTTTGGATAGATATCGTATGACGCTACTCGAGTCACGACACTGATTACAGAGATATGTGACACAATGTCTCTATGAACAGTGAGGTACGCTGCTAGATGGGTATTCAGATTCTACATTCCACTTAAATTCGTTCTGTTCCAGTTTATTGGAGAGTTCTCTGTTGATGCAAGAGCACTCTGACGACGGAGATCACCAACTCGAGATCTCTGAAGCAAGAACTGGCATTGCAGTGCGCTACCTACCTACCTTGATACTCTGTTACTCAAAGGAGGTATCCTAATCTGTAGTCAAGATTTGATACATTTTTCAGCCATCCAGAAGAGGTGGTCAGAGAAGAACTCTAGACACCACTGTCCAGCTTTTCCCAATGGCTAAAAATGCAGACAAAACATTGACTTTCAGACCCAATCCGTTCTCGAACAAAATCAATCTTTGAGAAGAAGCAACAAATCAAAAACTCCAAAAGTTTGAAAAACATACTAACCTAGAGGTTGAATCGAACCCACTTTGTGATCAACCAACAGAAGCTTATTACAGTGAAATAGCCGTGCTACTGGTTTTTGGTTATCAGCATCGATAAATTATTCATTGTTCCAGTAAGCGGACAGGCGACGATCAAGAGAAGTTGAGGAACTCATGTTCAGGTGACCAGTGATCACTTGCGCCCTAATCCTTGTTAGTGGCTGAGGACCATGGCGATAAAGCTGGGTGGGACAGTGAAAGTACTCTTTTGCGCCCCTCGCCTGCTTTCAAGAACTACTCTTTTGCGCCCCCAGGTAAAGGGGTAAGAAAACACAAGACACATCGTGACAGGATTACTTCTTTAAATAATTAATTGTAACAAATTGGCACGATAAATAAATATACCCAACTCTGAACTCTGATCCTTGTAATGAGTTGACAGTTCAAAACGCTGCACCACAACCTATCATGATTGACCCACAGAGATCGGATTGCTGGCATCGGGATTGATGTGCTTTGAATCCCGATTTCCAAGTCTGAAATAATCTGCCTAGGAGAAAATTCCAACCCATGCATGCCACAAATATTAGTAATGATTGAAAGACTAGACTGGAGATGTACAATGAGCCGTGGGCGCAAAGGAGTATCATCCTCAGGTAAGGTGGGGCCCAAAAGAGTAAATACGTCTCCCCTCTTTCAAGCCTCCTTGCTCGAGAAGTGGTTCACACTATCGACTAATGAAGGATCAGGGCCGAAGTAATGATCGCCCGTTCAGGCTCCTGAGATCATCTGGAAATGGTTCACTTTATGGTAAAAATGAAGCACTAGTTGACAACTGATCACCCCTTTAAGGGAATGGAAATAAGCCCACCGTATGATATAAATACATCATTATTGCGATACGAGAGTCTGCCAGTGCCAGTATACATCCATTGGCTAGGAAACCGAACTACATAACCCCACCGTCAGAGCTGTCTAGCGTCAACGGATGTTTCTCCCATAAAACAGACTTGAACATGAATTTAAGCGTGGTATAAAAATCCCCAGGTACATCAATGGCATTTTGCAATCGGTACGTTGATTGAAGTCAGCTACACTTCAAACGTGACACCAAATAGTCGCATTTACGAATCACAAATCTCAAATTCTGAAGGGAATTTTCTCAGCCAATTCTCATTAAACGGTGTATTTTCCAACTCACCTCTTCATATTTCTTATCTGATTCTTCTGCGATGAGTTTAGCTTGAGCTAATTGGGCCTCGAGGCTACCGACTCGGTCATCTTCCATGTTCGTCTTGTTTTCCAGAGCTTTTCTTATCCTTTAAAAACAATTATTGAGCAAAAACAACACTAGTTAGTCCAAAATTTAAAAAACATTCAAACCAACAGGAGGAAAATTTAGTCATGCACTTAGTCGAAAAGCACTCCATCATAAACAGATAATTCGTATAGTACCTACGTATAATTTGAACAGAAATTTCACCTCTGAGATTAACAGACTTATTTCCATCAACAGTTCAAGCACTAAGTACCTCGAAAGAATTTTATAAAACATTTTTTATTTGAGTACTTCGGTAGATTGAACATGCCCATCCAAGAAATCAACTTTGCAAGAGTTGTCCTTACAACTTCACTGTTCCAAAGCTTGCCAATACAACTAAATGGCATTATAACAATGTAATCTCTTTATACTGGGATTTTTCGCTGGCCAAATAGCCTTGTTTATCAAACACCTCTCAGCGACTGAGGAACGGTGTTCGCTCCGAGCCAAAAGCAAGGCGTCCAAATCTGGGTTAAGTGACTGTAGTAATCGTTTCCCGTCTATTAATAGGAAATTCTTGGTGTTCTCAGCTCGTGTATATCTGCTCTTCTTCATTTCTCAAACTTAAACAACTTCTTGGAAGTCAAGTTTGAATATCTACTTAAAGATGGTACTCCCCTACTCAAGTTCGGATTTCTATATTTTATAAAGGACTTCCGCCAGAATGCCTGCGTTTTTGAAATACCTTCGTCGACCTATTTGAGTTTCAATATATTTTCTACTTTTTATGAAGTAAGTACTATTGCACGTTTGACTGCGTTGCTTTGTGAAGAAGGCCGCAATTGCCATTTAACCCTCCGACGGTCGCAACCTTTTTAGACCTCCCCTCGGTCGCAATGTGCAAATTTTGCGCAGTTTTCAAATTGTCATACCTAGCTCCTCCTCCTCAAAATTCGAGACGCCACTTCACCCTAATCTTTCTTAGGATGCAAAATGAGGGATAATTTATTTTAAATTGATGACAAATTTATTTTTATTATTTTAAACTCACAAAACGAATAACCTTTTTTTCCCCTCCACTGTACCTTCACTTTATCAACTGAAAATTACATAGTCTCTTCATAACTTCCCATTAGACGAATTCCTCTCCTGAATTGGTTGATTCAATGACGTCAGAAGATCTGGATCGATCGTCAGAAGTTCAGGCGCAGTGTGCAAAATTTGTTCACTACCACTGGTACAGCTTATTGAGGAGGCCTAGAGTAAACTGCAGTAACGGTTTCGAGAGTTCGTCCCACGACAGGAGGGTACTGGGTTGCTCGCTCCTCCTTAAGCAGGTTTACCAACAGAAAAAAGTCGAGTGTGCATTTTTTGCACAGGTGCGACCCCGAGGGTTAATAAAATGTTTCCAGCATCTTCCATAGGATTTTGGTGAAGGCATATGTCACAAATATCAGTCCTTTCTGGTAAACATTTGCTATGAGGTTCACGCTAAATCCTCTCATTCACCTCATTTTTACTTTAATAGTTTTTTTTTTTTTTTGTTTTGTTTCAAAATAGGCTTCAAGTTCAGTTTTTCAAACATCAGTAAAAAATATTTATTAAAAAGAAACAAAGTTGACGGAAATTGTCCATTGAGAAAAATCTCCTCGTTATCCGAAGTCACCAGAAAAAACAATACTCTTGATTTTTTAATATCCAGCCACAACTACCTGGAAATTTTGATCTTGAAAGATTTCTTTTATTCATACCTAATAGATACGTGAAAACAATATTGTTTCCACCACCGTAGATTCTGAAGCAATAGCAATATAAATAGAAACATGGTTGCAGAACACCCTGAATACTAGGCAATGTTAGTCATAACGTGACACTCATGTAAGCTAACCGAGTAGGTTAACAAACAGAGAAGGAATGAAATCATGTAAAGAATAAAAGCGAGTTAGTGAAGGCGCACCCAACAGACCAAAAAAAGACGTATGTAACCAATACAAGGTTAAGCACACAAGATACTGACCTGACTCCAGCCAGAGATAAATTCTTAATGATCCCATCACCTTTTTACGGGTAGAAACTGATAATGTGAAGTTATAAAGACGAAAGAAATATGAGGGAACATAATGGAAAAGCGAATGTTGGGTTCATGAGACAATTGATGAGAACACGGAAGAAATGAAAGGTTTCGGAAATTGGTAAGTCAAATTTGGGTCAAATGAAGGAACCTCACTGCTTTGGATACGAAACACCTAAATCAGGTTAGGCTTTTAAAAAGAATGTAGTTTTTTTTTTTCAGAATGAGTACTAATGAAGATTGAGTGACCCCACAAATGGCAATCAATTCTGAGAGAATTTGGAGAAATGGCAGGAATTGAAAGGAAGGAGAGCAAACTTCTGTTAAGCCAATGAGATTCCTTGGGATATGCAATACAGTACAGGTAGATAGATTACATATATCTCACACCTCTTTATTACTTTTTATAAGTTGGAAATGTGATAAATACAATGTACATGCATTGGGAGGAGATTATAATGTCCATAATTTTACATTGAATTCCAGAAAACTTAGACATGAAGTAAATAATTTTATACCGCCTTGGGAGCACGGGTTGTGTAATTCCTACAACAATGGGGGGTGCGCCTTGATTTTTTTTAGATTTTTAATCGAAAGTAGACTAAATCCTGAGAATTTTGGCACCAACCGCGACCTTCTAGCGTGAGTAGATCTGTTTCTATGATTTTTCAAAGTTTCGACCGTTTATCGAAACTTTAAAAATTCATAGGAAAAGATTTACACACGCTAGAAGGTCGCGGTTGGTACCAAAATTCTCAGGATTTAGTCTACCTTAGATTAAAAATAACAATAAACAGTTTTTCCTACCCAGGCGCACACCCTATTTAGATTACTCTTGAAAAAAGCAATACCATGGGCCTCATTTTCAATAAGTGAAAGTGCACGAAGAAAGAGCGCAAATGTGCACAAAACGCAATTAAAATGTGTTTTATGAACTACTGTCACACTAACAACAATATTAGATAAAATCCCAATAAATATGTGCATCAAGTTGTGAACGAAGTGACGTTGAAAATTGTCATGAATTTCAAATAACTAAAGACAACTTCTTGGAACCTCCAAAAAATAACGATAATACGAGGATATTAGGCCACGTGACAATTTGGAGAGCCTTTAAGTGAATAATTTTTATGAAACGTTGGAAATTCAAGTTGTTTGAGAGGGAGAACTTGATTGACTTTGATTGTTCGGTAGATAGTTCGTTTTATCAACTACACGCCCTTCCTGTAGAAAGTATTCATGACTTTTTCAATGAAAGTATTTATTATTAAGATAATATGTGACCTAGACGGTAGTTGATTAGAACGTTTCCGTTGCCTTATCGAGTTTGCGTAACTCAGACACCCCCAAGTAGACACAACATCCTTCTACATAGAACTGAATCGGAATGTGGAGGTTCACGTCGAATATAGACTGCAAATTTGAAAAAGATGACTGAAAAAACCGGAGGACCTCGCAGAAACAGTTTTAGAGAATTAAAAAAAAATTAACTCAAAATTTCAATTTTTTTCCCCACTGATATCTGTTTTGGAACATTTTCTAACCCGATTCCTGAAGAATAACCATACGTGTATATGTATATTTCCCCAACCTTCCTGCGGAAACAATATTTTGCGGTTTCTGGGATTTGAGTCTGACTGGATCGATTGAAATTCGATTCTAGAAGAGTCCCTCTGCTCTCTAGCGACCAGATTGTGAACTAGTAACTCATTTTATACCCGATTGGTTGATTTTATTGTTGATCCCTGGATAATTAAGGATTTATGGGGTGGATTGCAGTGGATTCAATACCTTTCGGACTCATCGGCGGCTTGGGAGGCCTCGGCGAGCTTAGCGGTGGCGGTGGCCAACCTCTCCTCTGACCTCTCCAGATCTTCTTCCAGGAGCTGAATACGCCTGTTGAGGGCGGCGACTTCACTCTCAGCCTGAAATTACACAAATTAAGAAGATAAGTATTTCAGAAAGTCGAGTGGTAATAAATAGTAGAGAAATCACAAGCAGACTTATGAAAAATCAATTTACAGTAAGACTAAATAGAAAACGTGAAGTAGTTCCTGCCTACCTAAGAGTGCTTTTCTGGATGACATGAAAATTATACTTCTTATTAATAGCTAAAGACGTAGTATCAAATTTCAGCATTCAACATGAACAGATGTTAGACCGATCTCTCCAGCACCTCAAGTGACTTCCTTTCAACAACTCCCAGAAATAATGGACACCAAATATTTTATGAAGAAAATATAATTAGAATACTGCAAGATTCGTACGAATTTCTAGTAGTTAATACAACACATTCATGCAAAATGAATAATACAATCAGGTTTTAGTCAACAAGACACACTATTTTCTTTCAAAAACCAATTCGTTGTTTCTAACCAGTGGTATAAGTATTCAAGGATTCCAATGACGAAGCAATCCCATCTTTCATTTCCTTTACATCCCACGTTTTTGACTCACGGTCGGATCAATATTACTGTGGGTAGATAAGTTGATACCGCCCTAGTCTTGACGTCAAGGAAACTTCGAAACTAGAAAATTAAAATAAAGAACAGGAAGAACCGATGAGTTGGTACAAAAGGCAATGACTGGGGGCCTAACGGCTGCTATTTTGCATTCAAGTTTGCCCCAGTTGCTCTTCTACAAAATATAATACACTTCTGTTGTTCTTCCCTGATTGTTTGTTTACCTTCCGGATGTTTCCTCTCTCACGAGAAAGTAACTGTTTCTCGTAGGTGTTGAGGAGAATCTCAGTTTTTGGCACATTTCCGCCTGTAAAAACGTGGAAGCAATTTGTTGATGAATAGCGACGGAAGAGGAGAGAAACGCTGTAATGAGTTATTTTCTGGGGGCAGGAATGAAATTGAAGTTTCCAAAATTACTATTTGGAGTCAAGGGAATCTTTTTGGATTGAAACTACTTTTCTGTTTGAATTCAGTAGGTTCTGAAAGTTGTTCTGTTTAGTTGGCATTGATGACTTCTTCCACATGTGGGACTTCTACAGCATCTGCTGTAAATCTTAGCAATCTATTTCGCTAGATTTGTGTCATGATGGCTAAACCCTAGATCTTGTTATTCTTGTAGTGCTCATCATCTCGCATAGTCGTATCTCTCGCGGTCCAGTGCCAGGTGAAACAGGTCCACTGCTCGGTCGATTCCGATAAAGAAACCCTAGATAAAGCAGGTGAATTCCCAGATGGGCTTAATCAAAGTAAGGTATATGTAGTAGATATTTGATTTATAATATCATTTCATAAAGTTATAAATGTATACTGTTGACTAGAGACGATTCTATTACCTGGGTGGGACTAAATGAACATAGCTGTTATTAGAAAGAGGATGTATTGTACTTCTCGAACAGTGGCGGCAAGTGGACGACTCGAGACGCCACACACGGCTAAATGGAACAAGGGTAAAACCGATAGGACCTGGCTATGCAAAGTGAATGAACAATAAAGACCTGTGAAGCGTACGACAGAAGTCTGCAGAGGGAAGAACGTGCCCGAAGGGGTCCGGGATGCGAGGCACGGACGACGACGAGGGGAGTCCAGCCGTCCATACAATGGCCCCCTCAGTTCACAGGAGTCTCAGCATCGCTTCCAACTATCTTCAAGGTTGGAATTTTTCTACACGACCCAATCAGAGCGGTCATACCTGTGTTTCTTTTACCACAGCTTTGTAAACACAGAATCGCTCCCTTACACAGGGCAAAATTCGCCTTAAACTCAAATGATTTGTAAATTCTGAGAACTGTTGAAAAGAAAATCGCCTGTTTTCATATCCGTGTCAATACGTAGTAATTGCCATGAACTACTCGTGGAATGTTCAACAATAAACCTCACCCAGTGATATACATCGATCTACCTGTGGATTATAATACCAGGTAATCGTGTATTTGTCATCAATTCTTTTGCGTTGATACCACTACAAGAAGAGCACACGGAGAATTTTCATGAGAAGGTCATAAGTTGAAAAATTGGACCATCCAAAGATCCATGAGAGATTCCAAGACATGCTGGTAGGTACATCGGGAAATGAATCCGGAGGACAAAATTATTGTGAGAATTCTTCATGATCAATTGGTCGTCAATTAATGATTCTAGATTTGCCCAACAATGCCAGAACATAGAACAAATAAAGACTGACTATAACTTAGGTACATCTGCAAGTGAATCATGGTCCCATCTAGATATTTGTCCCTTCAAAATAATCCAGGTCTAGGCTTTGTATCTAGGCTCTTGGGGTGCTGAGAGGTGAACACCAGTTCACACGTCCGAAAGGAGGAAACACGCCAGAATGAACAATTGTGTCACCGCAAAAGACAAGTTTAGTGGCGACGAGCGAGGTCAGAGCCCAGGCCTTTTGCCTCTCGAGAGTTTTTCTCGCCTCCTGACCATAAAAATCAACGAGCCTGAGAGGTCGGTCATCAACTAGCTGAGGTCACACACTAGAAACAGACGGAGGATTACGCGAGCCGCATACCGATTAGGAGATACAGGATGGATTAGCTGTTATGTGGCAGACCTATTCAAACCGCAATTGCAACCGCTACTGAAAGAGTTATCACTTTACAATGTAAATTGACGTTAAGTGGGTTAAGGTTGTGACAGAAATTCGTTGAGGAAACTGTACTGCCAATCAAACTTGGTCTAACGATCTTCCAGTAATCCAGAGCAAAAAGGAGAGGCGAGATTTTATCAAGATGAAAAGTGAAGTTTGATTTGTCAAAAATCTTTCATTCTCTACAAACTTTCAACTCACGATTTTTGTAACACTTTTCTGCCAACAAAGTTACACATTTATGAAAATCGAGTGTAGTCGGTCGTTTTCCATAAAACGGCACAAGTCGTTAAGAGTGAATTATTTCTTGATATTAGTCATCCAGATGCCTGAGGATGATGTAGAGGTGGCAGTCACGTCATTTACGTTATCGATGATCGGTGAAAAACAACCGTGATAACTTCTCCAAACAAGATCCAGAAAAACCCACGCCCAGGCCTCGGATGACAGCTTGATGAACGCCTAATGCCTCGATTGACGAGAGTCCTTGAGGGTCCAGCAGAGCCTGTGCGAGGAGACAATTCGTTCCCCACCGCCTTCCGAATCGAAAACTCGGGGTCCCAGACTCCTGTTCGAGAGCAATGCACTCTGTCGGACTCATGCGAGGGTGATGCGTCATGGGGCTTCTTAAAATAACGTGAAATCGAAACTGTTAGATCGCCTTTACGCTGAAAATTCAACAACACCGTACGAACTTGTCAGCATTTGTCCCTTCCGAACCGCCCCTTCAAGAATAGGACGAAGAAAAGATTAATAGAATTAATGGAAAACTTTGTAATATTAAAGAATTTATAGACATAATTTCACTAATTAGAAAGTTTTAAGGAGTGTCGGAATAAGAAAGTTTCACGACTAGGGACTTATTTCCCTTGATTTTTCTCGACTTATTGTTTAATTGATTTCTTAGTATGAAAGTTCTTTATTGAGGTTTGTTATGCCTGCTTAGGCATTTTGGAAATAAAAACTTATTATTATTATTATTAGCTAACCTGGGGAGCAATGTCATGTTTACGATGGTCAATGAACACAAAGAAATACATTTTCAACGTCCCTTGGCAATTTCTCATAAGAGCACCCTTATGCAAACTATTAGGAAGGAAGAATTACGTAAGCTTTCAGCGTAATTATATTTACTTCCAACCAGCTTCGAGTTCAGGCTAGATTTAGATCTAAGAGGCAAGAGCAATGGACTCTCGGATTCACGAGATATTTTGTTGCAAATTCACAATCATCTGAAGTTCGTCAATTTAGGAAGCTTATAACATGATCGTGAATATTCATTTAAATTTTACCATCCATCGAATAGATACACCAACTTGATTCCATTGGAACATGAGGACCACCAACTCCCTTGGTCCCACCAAGGTTCTTGGTGGAACCTAAAATCCCGCCCAAGTCTGGTCGGATCACGAGAACCCTCCAAACCATTTGGTTCGGTCGAGCACAGATGATTTACAAACCCGTCGAAAACCCAATAATGGTGATCTGCCACTGAAGGATGCGAAATTGAGATGAAGGGAGGAGAAGTTGGTTTCATAATGCAACAAACAGTCCAACTTTGTGGAGAAAATTTAGGGAGAGATGCACTGCCTAGACCAAACTGGTCGGCTGGATTTCCCATCCGACCAAACTTGACCATTAGTCAGTAAAAAGGGAGACGTGTTTTCAGCATTTATAAAGATCTGTTTTTAGCCTATTCTCCTAACTACTTAACTTCGGTTCACTGAATTTTTTCGGGAGCGGTTATGAAATCCGTTTTTTTTAGCAAAAGCGCTTATTCAGATGTTGGCCTCCAGCCGGCAAGGCCACTCAAAGAAGTGAGTAGAGCTGTTCTGGGCGCAGGAAAAGTTATTCTTTCATGCGGGTGTATTAACCCCCATCAAGCTAATTGGTCGGTTCCCCTTTTTGGTGAACAAAAAGTTCTGTTTTTTCCATAAGCTACCTTACCACTGAAATCTGGCATTCGTTATCAATATTACGATGACAGCTACCATCGTATGAGTCATCAACTAATGTCATCCAACTCTACCTGATATGGGCATTTGTGGATTGAAGTGGGTCAGTTTTCAAGTGCCTCTTCAACGTTTAGCTTTCCTCGAAATCCTATCATTTTAGTCAGGTAATAATAAAGTATTAATACCTACAGTAATTGAGTGCGTCATGGAAGGAAGAATTGTCCTTTCAAACTTCGATAAACCTACCCAAGTGGTAAGTTATCTTTTGAAGGCCTCCCTCATTGACCTAGAAGCACGAGTGACCGACCTTTCGTAGCGAAATGCAAAATTGATGCTTCAATCCCAGTTCTGATTGCTTTTTTGCCCCCCAGGCGGGTTCTTTGTATTACCGCCAACGCTATGCATGGACAGAAAGTGCATAACTGAATAACTAATTGGTCAACGACTTGGTGAATTTGTGTGCCAAGTCTGGCACAATTTGATGACATCGTGGATAACATAAATTTCAAACACTTCCAGTCATCTCCGACCCATCATATTTTACCTTTTTGGAAAGCTCTTCGTTGAGCTGTGATTTGGAGAAGCTAGAAAATTCCCCATTAGCAGGAAACCGACTAGATCAACCCTTTCCAGTTCTTAATACAATCAGTGTATTCTTTATTCATATGAACAGGTTTGCTGTGAAGTTCAAACAGAAGAAGATCGATTTTATGATGGGTTTTAGATCATCCAGGAACTTGACCATTATTCAGCATAAAACGTTAGAGAAATCAGCCGTTCAAAAAATCTTCACCGACAGGCCTAGCAAAGTAATAAGATACAGGAGATTTTTACCCATCATAGGCCTACGTTATTAGACCTTAGGTTAGCTACAACTATATTGTCTCAACCACTCTCAACACCCCTTGGCAGAGCGCATGGAGCGTTTCCTTTCTGGGCCCCTGGAAAAACTTATTATCGCCAGTTTCCTTCTCGACATCGAGGAACCGTGAAGATGGTAGGTAACCCACGGTCCGTAGAATGTTGGTCATGGTCTTTGGAATAATGGCTTTTAGTGTCAGTCGTGATTCTACTCGTATGTGGCTACATCCTTTATTTAATTGCATCAAAAAAAATTTAATGTTGTAATCGTGCATCATTTTCATCAAAGCCCCGGCACGAGACGGATGTTATCTACTCTTTCTCGAAATTTCATTGATTTAAAGTCTATTGTTCGTGAGGTATATTGTTATTCATTAGTTAGCCATGATGACGTTTCTAACAGCTTAATTTAATCCAAGGAATATCCTTGGTTCATCCACATAGTACTATAGTATCCAACAAAACAAAATAGCTCAGATTCAGCTTATTGGGGAAACACAACAGGTGACTGATGAGGTTTTTCTGATCTTGAAGGAGATACTGCAGCAGAGCACACTTTTGGGGTAATAGTCACTTCGATTTTAACTCTACGATTGAACACTATCTGTTCAGGTACCGAGTATAATTAATTGTTAATAGTGAAAAAATCGAATTTAAGGAGCATTTCGCGAGCAATTCAAGATTTTGGCGTAGTATCTATAAGAAAAAGCACAAAAAAACCTATTGCAAGAGGAGGCGTTGCTGGTCTGACACGAAAAGCCCCCTTTCCCTTTGACCGTACACCTGATGACACGATGTCACGCAAGAGCGAACTCGAAAACTACCAACGACTACAAGTGGGTCGATTCCATTTGTTTCCTCTTGTTACTTCCAGAAATAGACACGATAAGTTTACAAGTAAACAGTATTGTTGGACTTGGCATTAATAACAAATCATAGAATATGGGGTAATATTGATTATCTTGAAAAAATTCAATTTTTATAGCTGTGGTTCATGATGACAGTGGTGATAGGATGAACTCAAATCATTGATGTTTTGATTTATCAATTTTATCACACACAGTTTTACCATGAAATGCAGAACTTCAGGAAAAGTATTAGCAAGGGTACGAATATTCTATTGGTCTCAAGATGGTTCAAAACACTCATTATTTAGTAAACAGCAAAACTGCCAAGAGTCAAGTATGTAGGATGAGTGGAAACAGCCCACCTAAGGGCATGGGGTTCCAACTTGACAGCCTTAATCATTTGAATGGCAGGAGAGATTGATTATGAAATCATTCGTCCTTATTGGAATGGAACAAAAGCAAACTCGGCGGTTCGCGAGCACAAGTCGAATAATAATTGTGTTTGCAAAATATCGGGGGACCATCTGTCGGCAACAAGTGGTGGGATGAAGAAAGAACCGGCTTCAAGAACAGCGCAAATGACGGCATCGAAGTGACAGGAGGTTTGAAAAAGCCCAGAAGAGAAGACAGGCAGCGAGCGACCTCGAGCGAGCAAACAATAGCAGGCCATTGGCTCCGGCCGATGCAGGATCTTCCACATCCTGAGGCCCGTTTCGGAAGGATGACGAAGACGATGCCTGGAAGTCTTAAAATATTCCAGAGCATGACTTGAAGAGGTTGAAGGGGACGTAAACACATTATATACTCGCAAAGCCTCAACATGACCAACTAAGGAGTGAAATCGGATATCGGCTTTGCAGGCAATCTCCCGCCCTTCAACCCTCAGAGACACACTGACCCGATTATGAGATGAGCAAATGAATATGTGATGTATGACCTTTTTTATTTCCCGACGCCCTAATTTTCCATATATATTTGATTTCACAACGATGACGAGTGGAGTTGCTACCAAATAAAGGCAGGCAATAAAAAGAGACAAGTAGCTATTGAGCGGGTAATTTCATTATGAACGATTTTAAAGATGTATTCTCTGAATCGGATTTCTCCAGATTTTGACAAACTTCTTCCATCGCAAATAGTAATTAACGTATCTTAGATATCTTAGACGTAGATAACATAATAGACGTGGAAACTAACAACATAAAATGTTAGCAGATCTTGTGAATTTCCGATATTTGAATTGATTTCAAGCAATTTACTTCCTTCAACTGAAATAACAATAAGTCAATTTCTACTGCAACAACCAGTTCTGTAGAGTGGCGTAATTCTATTAAAATATCTGGAAATATTAAGAAAATTATAAATTTGAAAACTGGATTGTTCATTGCAAAGAAAAAACCTAGTAAACTCCTTTTCTGGATTTATAGACGGGTTATAAGTTATAATTATTCCTTCAATGTCTTGTCAGCTCTAAAAATGGTGGACCAGGCAGAAGGAGGTGAAGAGATCAGGGACAAGTTGTGTTTAGAAAACTTGATTGGAGTCCACCTTGTGCTGTACACTGGATAAAGTGAGTGTTTAGTCCATTTAGCAGACAATATAGCTCCCAAATCAACCCCTTCCTACTACTTTACATATTTTATCTCTGTAGTTGGCTCGAACTCAGTAATCCTTCAATGTCTGGCAGTTCGGGAAAATCTATGTTAGACCTGGTGGAAAGGGGAGAAGAAGCAACAAGAGGCTCCGGGCTGCCGGGTGACCTAGTTGAGGGGATGGGAGATTGGCTGAAAACCATCGACCCAGCAGCAAGGGGGCATTGGCTTTGAAATCGAGAGTTACTTCCAAAACATGAGAGAGAGGGAAAAGGTCACGACTTCACGACAGACACGAGGGGGGTGAAAGCTAAAGCGGCGTCAAGCGTTTGAAAAAGGTGGGCGCAATAGGTTTTGAAATTTGAAAGGAATTTAGATGACACGTTCGTAGTACATCGAATCTAGTAGAAAGTGCGTGGAGAAGATATTACTCCACTTCACACTCTCTCATTTATAATTTTCAAGGACTTGAGTAAGTCCATAAAATTCCCACGAACTTTTGGCGTTCCACGAAGCAAAAAAGTAACTTTGCATACATCACTACTAATATTTCGAATTACAGTCTCCACAGAGAAGACGATAAAGAAATTACCAGAAAACATTTAGCAATATTGGATCCAGTTAGACAGGTAGCTCTGCAAAGGGAGGTCTCGTCTCATTCCATTGCACCTATGCCTACCTTCTTTTACTGGTACTGGAGGAACTGGAAAGCTCCAGCTGAGCTTTCATCTTCTGAATTTGTACTTATCCCGATCAAAGACGAGAACTGCATCCATCATCGATGTCTAAGGAAGCGATGCCGCGCTGCAGCCGATACGCGTGCGACCACGGTCACGGTCGGCAGGGTTCCCACAACGTCAGTTCACAAGTATCGATTTGTTCCAAACGGAACGGCGTCGCGACGGCAGGATAACGATCGGCATATGGGAGGTAGCAGTGAGAGGGAGCCGTCTGTCGGAAGGACGCGAAAAATGAGTCAGCAGGCCTTGGTCGGATCACTTCCCTCAGCGAAAGACAGGATAGGAACCAACCTTTCGGTAGTTGTTGAAATCAGTTGGGTAACTATCTCAGTTCACCTTTTCGGAATGGTGTGCAATGATGAACAATACTGACCTTGATCATTCCGACTGTGATTACAGTGGAACCTCAATAACTTGGAAACTTCAATGTTTAGGACAACAACAAATAACCATCGATCTCACCCCTTGAGACCAAAAAACCAACAAAAGTTGGAAATTCCCAAATATCACCACTATGAGTGAAAATTTCAGTTGGAAAGCCACTAAGAGAGGGGATGATGATCGACCCTGCCCATGAATATGCTGATTACAATTATTGTGGCTGAACCAGTTACAATGAAACATGAGTAACAGAGAAACCTCCATCTAGGATAAAGCTTCTGGTTCCATCCCTTTGAGCCCAAAAAACCACCTCGAATATAACGTTTTTCATAAAAATCACCTTCCATAAGTGACAGTTCTAGCTGTTAGTATCATTGAGGGGATCATACCTCTCGCAGGCATCAATAGCAGGAAAAAATTATCTATAGATCTACACTAAAGTCTACAGATCACGATCCACTATACCTACATGATTTAGGGAAGAAAACACCAAAAACCAACCAGAAACCAGATTTTTCGAAATCCATATTCACGGGTGGGAAATCGCTTCAACACGTTTCTTAAGGTTTTCGAAGAAATAAGGTTTTATTAGAAATAAGATAAGGAGAAATTTTGAGTTGAAAAAAATCCTTATAACTACTCTTAGGTTCATCTACATTCTTTCTCATTCTGTTCAAGTGGAACGTTTCTGTTCGGAAGATACATAGTTGGATCCAAGATGATTCCTAATGAATTTCATCGAGATCCGAACAGTAGGAGTCACGAATAATAAACAGAGAAGCATTACAGTTCTGTGACATTTCTACAGAAACTTTGCACGTCAAGAAGGCACGAGCCATTTGGAGGCAGGTTGCCAGAAGTGCAAAAGAAAAACGAGAGACTCCTAAAATGTCGGATAAGTCGTATTTGGCAGAAGACCAAGCGAACCTTCGTCGATCTTGAGTCGATTTTACGAGTTTGGCATGAACGAGGTGAATGCGCGTGACGACATTTGCAAGCCCACACCGGTAGGTCCAAAAAGAGAAAGGTGGTGACAGAAGTGAGTGGGTTTACTTTACAATAAATACCCTTTAGGTAGGTAGGACATACACTTTGATCAGTAGATAGAAGGCACATCATTTATTAGGTAACATTACTTGAGAGCTCGTTAAAATATCAAGAATATGTTTAGATTTTGGTTATATAGATTAGAGTACCACCTTTGTTTTTAAGTACAAGAGGATGAAATTATTCAAGGTAAGAATTGTCATTGTAAATTATTCACAGCGAAGAACTGTAACAGGTACGGGGTTTGCACTTCTTCTGCAGCAGATGGTGTTCAAACCTGAACGGTTTTTCTCTGGGGGCCAAAACGATTTGGAATAGTTCCAGAAGTTACGGTGTGCTTCAAAATGAGCAATAAGTAGATTCAATAAAGCTAAAAATGATGGTCAAACGTAAATGATTTCAGGCAGTCAAATCACGCAGTCAGGCGCAGATGAACTGTCGTAACTGGAAATACCATTCTCGCGTTATACGGAAGAATTCACGTTATTCTAATGCTGGTTTAAATAGCTGAAGGGAAATGAAAGAGGGGAGGACCGGTGAATTGCCAGGAGTGGAAGAGACGACGTGGGCTAACGGTACATTTTGAACCTGCCCAAACCCCGCCTAGAGGCATCCGCGTCTCCTCGGGAGGCCACTTTAGACCAAGATGGGAAAACGGCCTTTTATCGAGTGGTCCCAGGAAGTTTTTAATAAGATCGGCGAAAAATGAAAAAAAAGAGTCCTTCTAAGTTGAGTGGGCAGTAGAGCTTCCTCACTGGAGAAGTAAAGGTGTCCTGAATTCGTTGATCAAGTTGCTGGTTTCCATCATTCAGTAACAACACAATTTAATTTTTTTTTCGATTTATGTATACTCTTCAGAGTATTTTGATATTGACTCCCAGAATTCTCCTACTAACTGGATTGCTATGAAATTCACCAGCAATTATTTCGGAGCGAACTGCCCTCATAATTGGAAACAAATCGGAATATTACGAATACATTGTGATAAATCAATGATTTAGGCAAATCAAGTTTGTTGTAGAGATAATAATTTTAGTGGATGAAATTAGTATTGGACAACTAAGAACTGAAATTTTCATCAAAATCTAACGTTGTTCTCGTATAGTTTTGCTCGGGAATTTGCCTTTTTTTTCTGCTTCATCCCCAAGGCTGGGGGATTGGACCCAATGAAATAGAGAATCAAGTTGAAAGGAAATTGAACGCATAATCAAAATTACAAACGCAACCATCAAAATCGTACAAAATTGTCCAAGGTTTCGAAAGAACTGAGAAGATAGACACGGAACCAAAATTATTCTAAAAGCTCAGAAACGCAATACGCATAGAATCAAGACACCAATTTATTCAACTATCTATTTCTGCACGAACACAAGACTACTTTTTCGATAGTGAGGAAGCAAAATATCGACAATGGGGCTTCTATCTTACAGGATAGAAGTTTTGAAAATTCAAACTCAGCTTGGTGACATTATTTCAATTTAAAAAAAAGTGCCAAGGTACAAAAGTATTTTTTAGGCTTTTATTAAAAATTATCTTCTTGTACATGAAACCGAATATATGGCTCGAGAATTCGGAATCCATGCGCGTTGTAGGAAAAGTGGGAGGAATTATGTAATCATTATAATCTGGGCGGAATCGTCGGCTATGTAGGCTAAAGAAGATGCCGACACGCCCTGGGGATATGATTCACCGCTCAATAAGGGAGATCGGTTAAAAATAGATGAAAAGATTCTTGTTAACCTCGGGTTCGCATGAGTACAAAAAAATTATACGAGCGATAAATCCAAAAAATGAGGTAAAAGCCCTCTAGGCTTGATGGACGATGGAGTTAATAAAAACCTACGTAGGAAGATGCCGTAGTTGTGAATAACAAATACACAATACTTCCTCATTGGGTTTTTTGAATTCTGGAGTATTTCGGTTGAAGTGTGTTGGTTGGTGAATCAGGATTATAAACACCAAGAGTGGTATTATTTCAATCTATTTTAGGATGATGTCTCAATCTTCGTAATTTTTCAGGTATGTCCAATACAGGTCAGTATAATCTAAGCAATCAAAATATTCCTCAACAAGGTGGGAATGGCACGAACGACACTAACCCACGAAATTATAGGTAATTCTTGATAATTGATATTTTGGTATCTGTTTGGATTTTCCAGTGCTTGAGTGTTTAAGTATCAGATATTGTCTGTAAATCACATAAATCTAACATTTTACGTATTTTTCAGACAAGAAAGTACGATTTGTCTTACTTCCTCAAGAATTACTAGAACCAGAAGCCAAATGGAGAATTTATTATGTGTTTATAAAGAAAGAGAAGGTTCATCAGCAACACCACTATCATTTTTGGCCAAAACTAGTTACGAATACCGTTGTAAGCATATTTTAACGGTATTAAATACTCTATAGAGTAATCTTCATAATAAAGTTTTTAACTGATCCGCCTCAAGAATATGATTTCCAACAATACACACAACTCATTTTGGCGTGGTGTCGCTGTTGGACCCTCGATTGTCCTCCAATATGATTTTGGACTTCAAATCTGAGTTGCCCTTAATATTATTAGTACTAAAATCATATATTGTTGTAATTTGCGTGAAAGGTAAATTTTTCTTGTTCGTTAGGTTTAATGTACAGCTTCGAGAAATACTTCATGAATTTATATACTTATCATCTTACATGAATTTCGACAATTTGAAGAGAGCACCTCGAGATCTTGAAAAGATGAAATCCTTCGTCTGGCTAAGGTTTTACATTTCATTAGACGAATATTACCTTCTCAGCCACCTGAGCGTAGCATGATTATCTCATATGTGCCGGTCATTCGCACCTTCAAAGTGGAAACGAACGCCCACTCCGGAAAATTACTCAGGAATTTTTCCCAGGTTTTCAACAAAAGGTTCGAAAGTGAACGTATAGAAGGAGGGGTAGAAGTAATGTAGGGAACGTTTTACTGAGGCACTGCACATTTACTGAATTCAATTAGTTTTTAGTAACCATAAATTCTACTGGTACCGCGTGTTCTATCTCTTCTCTATGACTTTGTACAGAAGAGTGCAGTAAGGCGTTATCAGCAAATGAAGTCCCAACTACGGAGTAACGGAGCCAAGAAGAGGAAGAAGTTCCAACAGTAAAAGTTGAAAACAGTGTTGGTGAGCGTATAATATTCTGGCCATCAGTTCTGGTTTCCCAGGACATTTTCGAGTTTTGTAGAGCGAGTTTTCTAATCCATGAGATTCTTAGTTTTTCAACAGTCCTGTGGATTCTCCAGGTGTTCCCCTAACCTTTTATCTGTAACGTAAGTACCTCGAAATAGGTATGTAACAGATCTTCCCTCGTTCCGGAAAATCAAGCTTTGAAGTACCTACCTTTCAGAATTTTACAACGTCCTGGATTTTGTCCTGGTTCATTCCATACTCTAATGTTTAGTTGAGAGTATTAGTGACTTATGACAACCCTGCAGGCGTATAATAACTATCGTCGAACTTGTACGATAACTCTGCATTCAGAACGATATCAAATCTTCCACCTCGATAATTTCTAATGCGACTGGACCCTCACAAACTCTGGAAATTGTCTACAAATTTGGACTACAACTTCTTACTCCTTACGCAAGGAGTTAGGTTTATGGACATATATAAAACCAAAACTGTGCAGAAAGCTCCGAAATGCAAAATGCGAACGGGGAACTTGTGATGAACACGTTTCTCAGGTCGAATTTTCCCAAATGACTATTAAATTGCGAAAACACATCAAGCTGGCTCTCATCTAGTAAGTACTTGTATTGAAGACCAAATGTTGATCACTCTGTCACTGGCGGTCATTAGAAGCTACTTTAGAGTTGGGATTCTAGTGAAAAGGCAGTGAGAGTAGTACATAGTTGCGCCTATCACACTTCAATTCATAATTTGCCAGCGAATGTGAAAGGGCTTCGAAAGGTAGGTGCGGAGGGTTCCCACAGGCAAAAGGTTACCAACCTCGCCTCCATTCCACCTGCTAGGTCGTTCCCCGCCTCTAGGTCGTTTGGCATCGCTTCATTACAATAACAACCGAACGTCCGCGTGTTTTGAAGCCTGGAAAAAGGGGATCCAGGAAAGGTGTGACTGGACGTACAATGGTAGGCCTCGCCCCAGGAACTAGAGTTTCGTTATCAATGGTAACAACTATAGGCGATGGGAGGGAGGGAATTCACGCATTATCAAACTAGGCGTGCACTTGACGTTCTGGCATCGTCTGTACATCCCGTGCCAGGCGGTTCCCGCGATGCTGGAGAAGAATCGATCAATCCTGCCTATTGTGCCAGAAATCTATCGTCACTCCAACCTGTTTTTTAGGACGTCCCACAGTAAGACTTGGGCGTCCTTATGCGATCGATCTGGGGTGAAGTTGGACAACACTCAACAGAAAAAAAAAATAACCACACAGTAATCCGTTTTAGACCATTCTGAATCCAAATCCGCGAAAAAAACCATAGGTGTATGTCTGTGTGTGTGTGTGTGTGTGTGTGTGTGTGTGTGTATGTGTGTGTGTGTGTGTGTGTGTAACAAAATCTTGTGTACTCTGCACAGGCCTTAGTTCTCAACCGATTTTCCTGGTTCTTTTTTTGTTCGTCGCGGAAAACTATCTAGTTGTGCACTACGTCGCCGGAATTTCGAATTTTGCCTTTTAAGGGGGGGAAAGGGGGGGTTAATGCTCGAAAAACGTGCGTTTTTGGGCATAATCTTGTGTACTCTGCCCAGGCCTTAGTTCTCAAACGATTTTCGTGGTTCTTTTTTCGTTTGACGCGGAATACTATCTAGTTGTGCACTACGGCGCCGGAATTTCGGATTTTGCTTTTTAAGAGGGGGAAAGGGGGGGTTAATGCTTGAAAAACGTGCGTTTGCGTGCATAATCTTGTAAACTCTGCCCAGGCCTCAATTTCCAACCGATTTGCGTGTTTCTTTTTTTGTTTGACTCAAATAACTTCCGAGTTGTACATGATTTTACCAGAGTACCAAAATTCGCAAGGGGAGGGGGTGAGCGGGGGGATAATATTCACAAAATATCCGATTTTTCAATATTTCGGTTTCTTTACTGTTTACTAATTGTACCCAAGCTTTGAAATTGAGGAAAAATTCTCATTATACCTCCGGATTTTCATGAATTATTCTCTGTACCACCATGGAACTAATAGTGGTGCCACCATGGTGCCATGATGCCATAAACCGCTTATTTCGTGTTTTTTTTTTTTTTGTGTTTCACCTTGAATACGGATGTGAACTTCGACGGACTGCCTACCAAAACTAACACATGAAAGTTCAATGTCACGACGTATTTCCGCTTTTGGTGCCAGACTGGCACCATTGTTGGCGTTTGGTAGGTGGTGGGGGGGGGGGGGTGAACTCGAATTCGCATGTTGGGTATCGTAGATCATGGATTTTAAAATGCTCTTCAGATTCGAGGCTCCCATGCCGCTAGAAATGTTAAGGTGGATAATGGTGGGGGGGGTGTCAGTATTTCTTGCCTAAAGTAATAAATAAATTACATCGAGTGAAACAGTTTTATCACTTCACAACTGGTTAAACTGATCTAATGCTTATCCAATGGGACGTCCCCTGGAATGCATGCATTACTAAACAATATGTTTTTTCCCCTCTTTTTATGGCGCGCAGCAGCAATTTTATTCTAGGCACTCATAACATAACAAATTACTAAAACGGAACCAAATGAGGTCCACATTTCAGGCAAACTTGACTTCAATTATATGGACCCAAAAACACAATTTTAATTATATAGGAATGAACTGGAGTTTCAACTCAGTTTGATGTTAGCTCAGCTTAAGCACGCAACTATGCAATATTATATTTCTTAAGATTGGACCTTCGAATAATACATCGTTGTAGTATAATTCGATGCATGGGACAAGCCTCAACCAACACCAATTTTGAATTAACAGGTAAGAAAAACCACTGGAAAGCCATCAAAACAGCCTACAGTAGATTTAGGGTGGAGTTAGGAGTATATTATGTATCAGAATTTTTATTCAAGTAGCATTCTGTCTTTTAGAAGGTTCAAAAATGAGATTTTATGTCACGATGACGTTTCAACTATACCAAGGACGATTCAATATTATATTGCTGACCAATTCACAACTTATGAAAGAAATTCGAACGCGAATATCACTATCTCTCCGTCAAACTATGAATATCTACTCATTTTGGTCTCGCTGCCAGAGTAAATATCTACGAACAGTCATTTTACTAGGTTCTCTAATCTAATCAGCTCTACTTTCAAGAACCGGATGTTCAATTTCATTTATTTTTTTCACAAATTGGGTCAAGTAAACATCGACAACCAACATTACACCCGAAAGTGCAACCGAATGAGGAATTTCACCGAATTCTGTTTTCATTTTTCCTGAATAGGTGTGGGATAGATGAAAATCGGGCTGATTTCGGAAAATAAGTCTCCTGTTATTTTTGGGAGACAATCAAAATTTTTAATTTTAAAAACTAACCGGGAAAACGGACGTGGAGCGGGAACGCTCGCTGATTGGGCTGTTCGGATCGCCGTCTCCTCCCAGTGTTGCCCATTGGGAAGACGAAATCGTGTTTTCTAAGAGAAAAGTTATCAAACAAAAACAGGGGAAACCTAATTTTCCCCATCTTGCTTTTTCTATTTTTTTCTTCAGTTTTTCGATTTCGAACGTTACTGTTTCGTGAAATTTTGCATCTGGGGACTATGGATTTCTCGATCTCAGCGCTTCAAGCGGCCATAAATGAACTATTCCAGCATGACGTCATTTTCCCGGTTTTTTTAAACATTCGTATTTTCTACACTGTTTTGTTTATTCGTAAATTAGGAAGTTCGGGCTGAAAGTTGGCCTTAGGGGGTTTTTCGAGGTGCTGAATCCGATTTTGGGGTCAAAAATAGGAAATTCCGACATGGTGAAATTCCTCATTGTATTGGTGAGTTGTAATGTCTCGATAAAAGAGGTGCCTACTTCGTTTAGCAATCCAAATAATTGTCCAACCAGAAAACAGAATTTCTCTTCATCCATCCATTTTTCATATTTTTATGTAATTTTATTCAATTCAATCAAACAATTTGTTCAAAAAATACCTTGAAATATAGGCTTAATACTGCAAATTTTCAAGAGGACAGAAATTCATTATTTTGTTATATTTAAAATTCTAGGGCAGAGAAATTGAATGGGGGGTGCGCCTTGATTTTTTTTTAGATTTTTAATCGAAAGTAGACTACATCCTGAGAATTTTGGCACCAACCGCGACCTTCTAGCGTGAGTAGATCTGTTTCTATGATTTTTCAAAGTTTCGACCGTTTATCGAAACTCTAAAAATGCATAGGAAAAGATTTACACACGCTAGAAGGTCGCTGTTGGTACCAAAATTCTCAGAATGAGGTCTACCTTAGATTAAAAATAACAATAAACAGTTTTTCCTATCCAGGCGCACACCCTATTGGAATAAAATGGGACACAATGCAACGAATCACTCCCATTGATGGTCCAAGAAAAGTCGTCAACCAAATGGATGTACTTCCTTTTTTGAATCAGGTCAAAGATGAAATATTCTACTGTTATGTGGTGTCGCTCTCACGCGTTTATACCATTTTATTATAAAGAAGATCAAGAATACTCCGATTCATACCCTCGTTGAAAGATGTCGTGACCAACTGTGGATGTTTTTTTCCGAAAGAAACTCCCACGGGACACATATGCGGTACCGAGTAAAACAGGATATAACAGAACGTTCCGTTCAAACTATCATCAAGCGGGACTAATCGTGCAACTTCTGTTCATAGGAATGTACGAGTGCATTGTGATGAAAGACTGAATCGGAAGTCATTTCGTGAAATAAGCTGTAGTTCCACGAGGTGGTGGTCTGATTTCTGTACTAATGTGCAGTTTCTTCATAAACATAAAATTCAATAAAAGTGGAGTGTCGTGGCGTTTAAAAATTAAATCAGGATTCACTGCCACCCAACACGTAATTATTACGTCCAACGTGAAGCAACCTCCAGATATTCATAACAGTGTCAGTCGGAGCGACAAGATGATTGAACGGTTTTCTAATCAGCAAATCAATAATATGCCCAACAGAATTTCAGCTCATCCTGAAAATAAAGCTGAACTAGGGGGGGGGGGGGGGGGGGGAGAGCAAAAATGATTCTGACCCACTTCCAATCGTTTGAAAATTCTTACAAAAATACTCAACAGATAGAAAGTTAACGTGAAGTCAACATCACGTTATAGCATTTCTAGGAAGAAGTCGGTCATTTACGTAGTGTGACCAAATATTAAGTTTTTTGTATATTTTGGGTTCTTCGTCCAATTACAGGTTGTGCCCCAAAGGAAGGCGCATAATTAACTCAAGTTCCTCGAAGCATAACTTATATGTCCAAAAATGTCCAACTTTGGGAAAAATAAAACTTGCATATTCTAGCAGGATGTATGTGCCTCCTAGTTGGAATTTTCTACCAACTCACATGAACCGATAATTTTTTATCGATTTTGGATAATAAAATTTGATCAGAATTGTATCAATGTTAACACTTAAGGATTGTCTCCTAGTGATAGGAGATGGCCCCGGGAGCCGCCATGGTGGGTCGGCCCGGCCCGGCATTTACTTTTTTCTTTTCTCTTTTATTATCTTTATTTTTTCCCCATTTTCTTGATCAGGCAGTATGAAAAACACACGAGTTCCTATTTTATTCATGACCTACAATATATGCCTACAGTTTATATATTTTACCTACATGTTATTTATTTAGATACATTTTTTAATTTTTTGTGTTAAATTATTGTACCTGCTTTTTATTTTTGTAAAATTTTGACGCATTCATGTCTATGTTCATTTGACAACGAATAAAGAGATTATCTATCTATCTATCTATCAAGATTCTTCGTGTGTTGTTAAATACGAAACAATTCCACAACCGTTGATTACTACCACGTGTTTCGATTTCCAGTTACGAAAAACGTTACAGTAACCAATCACTAATATTTAGCACCGAACCAAAAATTATTACACGACGGTTTATTATTTTCCTGTAAAGACCACCCATCAGCTAAAGATCGCATTTGATCAGCTGAAATTTGCCTCATTTCGTCAGTGAACGTTCATAAGCGATTCACACCCGTGTTTATGATTCATCATTCCAACCGGAGACAAAAACCATTGTACGAAGAACCCGAGCCTGAGGTAGATGTCGGGAGGGGTACGCGAATCCTCTCGGGGTAGCTTAGATATACTCATAGGTCTGATAAATTTCACAATAATTATTGCTCATAACAATAGTTGATCGGACGAGTCATTAATTAGGTAAAAAATTCGCGCCTTCAATTTCGTGAAATACTGACCCGGGACGAGAAACGAATGGCGACCGAATGAGACCCCCTTAAAAATCATCGCTATTTTAAATTAATGAATATACAATACTTGTATATCAAACGTATTCGAGGTAGGGACTTTAGAAAATTTCAGCCCTTATTTTCTAACCCTTAGAAGTGACTGACATCAACCAAAAGCTTCGGGCACAACTAGACCCCAATTGGAGCCGGTATACCAAACTTCATCAAAATCGGTCCATGGGAGCTGGGCAAAGTGCCACTTATGGCGAACAATTTTAGTTTTATCGGATTTTATTTGGATTTTACGAGTGCATAGGTAGATGTACCTTTGAACGTACACCATCAAATTTTAAGAGGGGAGGGGATACTCCAATTTACAGTTTCTGGCGACAAAAATCATCAATTCACCCGATTTTATCGACAGCTAGTTTGAGATGTTTAGGGATATTTTGAGATATTTTAGTTTTAAGTATTTTTTGGGGATCATAAAGTATTAATTAGGTTTTGTCAAGGAAGAACAACGTCGTCCATCCCAAATTTTTAGTGTATTATTTCTGGTTATTTTCTCGCGATTATTTTAAAAGCTAATTCGATTCAAGTTAACGATTCAAAATCGTTTCAGCCTCTAATGAGCGGAATCATAAGAACCGATTTCTGATCTTCCCTTCGGAAGGTAGCTGACGACGTCCGCGACGCCTGGAAAGGCATTTGGACGAAAATTCAACTTGGGATGGATGAGACGGTGTCTTCAGGCTCTGCGAAGTTTACCCGAAGAAGATGAGGACTGACATTCACTCTACTTCAAATACAATTTTACAAATTTGTAAGAAGTCTTCTCAATGCCTTCAGATCGCGTTACGAACACAGCAAACACCCATCCAGGTGCATTGGCTGGTAAGAAGACTACTGTACCAAGAAGATCATAGATTTCCGAGATAGATTGTCCACTTAAGAATAATTGTTTGTTTACCTAGAGCAAGGGCAGATCAAGGCCCAAGTTGAGCAGAGTTCATCAGGTCAGAGCTGTGTGAGGAAAAAACTATCATGAAACTGAAAGTCGATTTCTGATAAGTCTTATTTAGTTGATTTAAGTTAAGAATTATATTGGTTTTTCAGTGAAACGGAAAAAAATCTAATTTAGTTCCAAAATTGTTTTAAAAATTAGCTCCTAGTTTTCGCATTCAAAAATCAACACATGAAATTTACGTACGTAAATTTTTTGAACCACATCCAGAACTAAACCTGAATGTTCGCCTGTCACAAGATCTAATTTACAATAAAATCTATTTACACCTGATGTCTCCTTCATCTATCTCAAGAATACGTCATGCCGTACGAACCCCTCCTAGTTTGCAAACTAATCAATGAGTAAGAAAAAAACGCATTCTAAAGCGAAAATCCAACCTTGAAGGTCTCAGTTTTCACAGCATTCTTGAGTTTCTGGCGTCAACCGATTCTCATCTCGAAGCTCGCACAGCGGCAAGTTTCTCCTTCGTTTTAATTAATCGAAGTCCTTGGAATCTTGAAAAGTTATCTTTCTGTGTTTAAGCTCCATCAATCATTGATTATCACGACGTTTGACGCTTGGCTCGGTCATCATTGGGGTATTTCCAGAAATATATAAGTTAATATTGGCTCATTGTTTCTATGTTTAGACGACCATCTAAGAAAAACGAGTGATAAATAGACGATTTCTGTTCTAAAATCGCGTGAAATTATCATGAATGATGATCCTACCCACCTGAACTTTGAATCAATACTTCATTAGGTAGACGGTTGAAAGAATAATCATGGGTAAACATAATGAAGGATTTTTCCGTTTTCGAGACAGCCCCGCCCACTGTTACCGGCTAGCCTCTTACGAGAGAAACTGGCATTTTCCTTATCATTATCGCCTCATCACTGAGGTGGAGTTCGCAAACGTTTACATTCCAAACCCGGTCTACCTTCCCCCATTTTTTGTATGAACCAGCAAAATATTCTATTAGGCGCGTTTTGTAACAAAAAGTTATTTATAACGACTAACTACCAAGCAGATATGTAGAATCGATAAGAACATTTGATTTTCACTTGTTGACAGCGTAATAATTGTAATATTTCCTGTAACTCCAAATTCAGAAATATTTCAACATACAATCCCAGCAAACCAATTTTGTCGATTTCATGGGCCTATTCTACAGGTTTTTTTAAATGCAGAATCAAATGAGATATACCCAAGATCGCAAGGACGAATAGTTTCTGAGTTATGACGAAATTTGTCCCGGAAAATGTGACTTTTTCAGAAATTAATCTGCTTTTACCCATAATATCGCATTCTAATTTGTTGATATTTTGCTAAAATTCAAAAAATGTTGTCCTTTGCGAATTGTGGCTGCTTTAATTGCACTCTTCACACAAAAAATTATTGAATTCCAATGAACATATTTACACTGGATCGAAGTTTAAATCAATAATTAGCTTTCAAAACACCCCATAACTACGAAGTATAAACTCAAGATTCAGAGCGGTTCCAACAATGTTATTGCAAAAACTGAACTGAAAAATAGTATTTTTGGGTTTGAACTTCTCAAGTCTCACATACAAATTGTGGAAAATGTCTCTTCTCGATTTAACCAATATTTTCGGGAAATGGAAAACCAAAACCAAAACCAAAATGCGGGAAAAGGAAATAACTCATTTTCCCCAAAATTGGAGTTGCAAAACTTGATGCTTTACAAATTTGATTTGTGGAGGTTATTGATTTGAAAAGCCGTTTTGGAGGTACAGGTGTACCGCAACCCACTTTTCAGCCAAGTTGGAAAAAAAGTCAACCTTTGAGGCTCGAATGTGCTTGAAAGGCTGAACCGAATTTATTTTTCGAGTAGATCATTCGACGCAGAATTTCATGCTGATCAACTTTGGTCTGAGTGAAATTTTCTGTAGAATGCACCATTATCAAGCTTATAGCGAAAAACTGAAAAAAGTGCCAAACTTTCGTAGATTTTTGGTTCGCCAACTCATGTACTCCTTATTTGGGTGGCCCAGGGTGGATTAACATAAGCCTAATTTGCCTGGAATATTATAGTTGTGTGGGTGAAGGACTTTGTAATGCATTTGGAGTTTCAGTCTGGAGTACCACAAAATTATCGAAAATAATTCAAAAAAGGAAGTTTCTGTGTTAGATAATGACGTTTACCGCGGTTTAATAGATTGATATTTTAAAGAGTAATTGTTTTTAAAACTCTGATAATATTCCTGCTCTCGTACCAAGAAAAATCAACATTTTATAAGACAGATGGACTCTTCCTTCAAGCACAGAATGATGGCCTAAACCTATCAGAGGCTCTGACCTATCTTCTCATGATCTTTCAACAAGGTATCGTAGACTTGAAGAACGATTGTCGAGTTACTTCATAAAATTAAGTAACTGCGATGTGACAGAATGACATCAGACCTGTCACATCGTCAAAACCCATAACTTGTTGGAAATCGCGACAGAAACGTTCTTAACCCTTAATTTTCCGCTTGTTCAAAAAATTTGTTTTCTCATACAAGTTAGATGTATTTTGACAAATCTGTAGAATATTTGAGCAGAAGGTTCCTGAAAGGCCCTATTACAGTCTTTCAGCTCAAGAATAATCTCTCCAAGGGCCACACAAGCGCTACCTGAGTCAGCAGAATCTGTCTTTAAACCCTATTTTGTTGGAGTAGAAGATGGAGACTTGGAAAAATCCTTGTGGGATGTTGGTGTCTATTATTTCTCATAAAGTAATATATTCAAGGAATAAGGTGGAAAAGTTCACTTCATAGTGGGATCTGTGTTGCCTTTGACAGTGGCTCCATCTCTGACGAGAAAACCCAACTATTAGCCTACAAGATGAGAAATGAGGGCAGAAGGTACCTCGAAGGCCCTAATATAATCTGTAAACTCGAGAATTATTTTGTTTATTTCGTTTTCTTACACAGTCGAAAGTTGAAGTATCAAAATAGCCAACAGCTATCAGTTTTGGTTTAAAAGTGGATAAATTGTTCTAGGTAAAAATCGGACTTCCTAAAAGATACTTCAGGATATTAAGGGTTAATTACTGCCTACTTCACTACCTACCATCGGACTTCCTACCTCGACGCCATTTTCGGACTGTTGACTTCCCCTAATAGGTTCCATCCGATCACAAAAATCCGAAAACAAACGGGATAGTTTTTTCTGGACAGCGTTGACTAATTTCTGTACTGTTTATAGGATGATTTTTTCATTCTATAATTGGAGAAACAAAGTAACAACTATATAAAACAGTCAACACTGACCATAGTAGATGATAACTAGTAGATAATTTTGCAGATTTTTGGATATTAACCCTTAATTTCCCACTTCTTTAAAAAATCGTTTTTCCGGAATTTTTAAATCAAATTTAGATATATTTTGACTAATGAGTAGAATATTTGAGCAGATGTTTCCTAAAAGGCTCTATTACAGTGTGTCAGCTCAAGAATGATCTTTCCTAGGGCCATACTAGCGCTATTTGCGGCAGCAGAATCTGTCTATGAACCCATTTTTTTGGAGACGAAAAAGAGGACTTAGAAATCCTTGGTGGGATGTTGGGGTCTGTTATTTCTTAAAGCACATAACCAAGGAATGATGTGGAGAAGGTTCAGCTCATGAATGATGGGATTTGTGCTGCCTCAGACAGTGGCGCCACCTCTGATGAGGAAACCGATCCAATAGCCTACAAGGTGAGAAATGAGGCCCTATAACAGTCTGTCAACTCGATAATTATTTAGTTTTTTCTTTGAGTTATTTTGGTTTTACTATTACGTTTTCTTACACAATCAATAGATGGAGTATCAAGATAGCCAACGACTACCAGTTTTGGTTTAGAAGTGGATAAACTATTGCAGGTAAAAATTGGGCTTATTAAAAGATACCTCAGGATATTAAGGGTTAAGAACCAGCATGGGAAAAATCATCGATTTCCTTGGATTTTCCCCTCCAAGGAATACTCATCCATTTGCTCTCTGGGAGCCAACGATGCCCTCATCAGGGGCTGAGTTTCAAACCATGCAATTCTTCATGATGTTACGATAATACCTAGAAGGTACTTTGGAAACCTTCCAATTAAAAATGGTTTGGTGTAGTAGATAAATGTAGTAGGTAATGCACTCTGAATTACTGAATCAATCAGGTGGGCGTTGGAAATTCCTTCGAGACCTACAGGAATAAGTTACGGAACATAGCTATAATTTCGTCTAATAAGTACCTACAGACCTACCACGAGATCGATACCATGTAAACCCAACACAGACATACCTACTCGAGAAGTTTCCCCTACAACGTCGATATGAAAAGCAGCAAGTGCCCGGTATCAGAGGGTGGGGCATACTTGAATACGATATAATCTCTGTACGACGATAATTCTCAAGAAACCCTCCCACAATGGTTGGTATGCAGTTATATAATTCAAGGAGGCTATTCCTGTAGTTCAAATCCACTGAAAAACCACATTCCTCAACGCTCGAGTCATGTAGGCTGTGCCAACGTCGAAGGTTCACAAACATAAATCGCCGTAGATTATTATATTCTGATTAAAAAATAATTTTGGTGAATATCGATCGTTGAAACAATGAAAATTACGTAGGAAACGGATGTGGTCTGAGCCTGCCACGCCTACTCGAAAAAAATGTATTTTTTTGATAAACCGGAGGGTTTTGATTGGCTTGAAAAAACACCCAAAGAAATTTGTATTGATAAGGACCACTCACTTCTTCCCTTCGCATAACTTCGACTTGGAGCCTTTTGTGGAATTCCTCGCATTCGTCTTTGTATTTCTCCATTTCCTCTTTAGTTTGTCTCATCTTTTTCTTGAGGACGTCTAGAAGCGTGCCTTGCTGGATGTTAGTGGTCATTTTGAAGGGCTGGTAGGCGAAATGGGCGGTACGGAATGGATACGATCAAAATGAACGCGGTTCGATCGTAGTTTTCAGAACGTTCAACGGTCAAAAACGACTTTTAAGGGCGCAGATGGGGTGAAAATCGAGGAAAAACCGGGGTTTTCTCTCTGGAAATAACACCGACACGCACAAAAAAACACCGACACTGACACCCCTCAGGATTTTATACCAATATGGAGGAACTGAACTGGCCAACTCGACTGTGCGGCGCTGCCCTGTCGGGTTTGTAAACGGAGAGGTGGGGACTCTGGAAGAGACAATCGATTCCTCGGCGGTTGACACCGATGTATCGAATCGAGTCACTCGTCGTTTCGATGGCGCCTAAAAACGAACGCCCAGAGTTCGACCGGAATAATTATTGTTCGAGAGGTACCATAATTTATCATTAAATGATTAATTTTGTTGGTTGTAGGATAAAATATTCAGTTCTGTGTTTGATTCTGGATCGCAGCGAGTACAGTTGTCTTTCTATCTAGAATTTGTGACGACGGGAAGCATGATAAGAAGTCGATGGATAAACGGAAGTGGTATGTTGATTATTGAAAACCAAACGTGGATAGAGGGTGAATTCGAGAAGAAACTATTTGACACGGATTTGTCTTTTGGCTGGGGGTCAAGGGTCAAGGAATTTTTCGCGAAACTAATTTGCCACAAAAAAATGCAACGAAGAAACCAGTAAACAAAATCATAGCTACATATCGGTCGCTATAAATTAAGATTACGTGCGATCGGAGTTTGTTTTTTTTTTTTTTTTTAGAAAAAAATTCTGTTTATTCATAGAAAGAGTAAGTAAATAGGTAGGTACATAATAGGTACATAATATGTACATAATATTATTATTCACAAAATATCTTG
Source organism: Apolygus lucorum (assembly GCA_009739505.2). Taxonomy (NCBI): domain Eukaryota; kingdom Metazoa; phylum Arthropoda; class Insecta; order Hemiptera; family Miridae; genus Apolygus; species Apolygus lucorum. Next base: position 27,955,184 of record CM019179.2, on the reverse strand, counting down.
TGAGTAATTTATTTCATCATTTTAATTTTCAAATGACACCTACAACAATGGGTATGTCCATGATCTATTGTTTTTCCCTCTAAGAGATAAATTCTTTTTCTTGGTTGTTGTGGAGAGGAAGCAGAGGACGTCAATATACTCTTTTCAACATTTATTTGGCTAGCGCTTTCGGGGCAAACTATGGCCCCTTTCTCAAGCCTACAAGAAAAAACAAATCATTGAAGACTACAAAATTAACCTCTAACATGAAATCACAGTTAGTATAACCAACCAGTCAAAAACAAATTTTTTTGTCAAAAAACATTATTACTTGATAATTAATTTTCATTAAAACCATTAAAAAAAAATATGAGCCACCAAGATTAAACCTATTCTATATGTTAATTGTTTAATTCTATTCTGTATGTTTTTTAGTTGGTAGAGAGTTTTTAAAATTATGTTGAAACGTGTTACTGGTTTTCCAGTGAGAACAGTTTTCATGATTGGCGGAGATCAGATTTTGGTGATTGAGGAGGGATGGAAGATGTAGGAGTAGTATTGCAGAGTGAATATAGGTAGGTTGTTTTGGTTTCTTTCTATTTTTTAATGTTTGTCTGTGTGTTGGTGTGTATTGTTCGGTTCTTGGGTGCTTATATTCTTATTAGTTTTTTTAGATGATGAAGAATAGGTTTAATCTTGGTGGCTCATATTTTTTTTTATGGTTTTAATGAAAATAATTATTAAGTAATAATGTTTTTTGACAAAAAATTTTTTTTTTGACTGGTTGGTTATACTAACTGTGATTTCATGTTAGAGGTTAATTTTGTAGTCTTCAATTATTTGTTTTTTCTTGTAGGCTTGAGAAAGGGGCCATAGTTTGCCCCGAAAGCGCTAGCCAAATAAATGTTGAAAAGAGTATATTGACGTCCTCTGCTTCCTCTCCACAACAACCAAGAAAATGACTACAGCAGGAGTACAGAACAACAAGAGATAAATTGATAGTTTCTTTCAGTGAGAATCTGCACTACATGATATAGAAGTATCATCACCCTAATTCAGTCAGAAAAATGTTTGTATTATTGAAAAGTGTATTAATTACAAAATTGAAATGACGCAACAAACATTATTTGGATTAATTTATCCATTTGAACATTTGTTTCGTTGAAAAACGACCAAACAACTAACAATTATTGTGAAAAACATAAAAGTTAACTTCATCACCAACCGTCTATTCGTCTGCGAGAATAGACTTTACCAACTAATCTGTTTTTCTCCATTAAACATTTTCTTTTTTTTTCATTTTCGTTCATTGAAATTATTTTTTTGACGTTTTGGTTTATTATTTTCAATAATAAGCCTTTGGAATCGAGCAAGAAAAACAAAATTTTAACCCCCCCTCAAAATTTGATGTTTTACGTTTCAAGGTACGTAGAATACGAAAATCGAATAAAAAAATTTCCGTCCGTCCGCCGTACGCCGTACGCCGTACGCCGTACGCGGCACTTTTCTTAGCAACACTGGACCGATTTGGTTCAAATTTGGTATATGGGCTCCATTTGGGGTCTAGTTGTGCCGCGAAGCTTTTGGTTGATGTAGGTCAGTTCTAAGGGGTGAAAATTAAGGGTTGAAATTTTCAAGAGTGCCCTAGCTCGAAAACTCTCGAAATAAAGGTATCGTTTTTTCAGCAATTTTAAATAGTATTGAATTTTTTAAAATTTTTGAGACCACCCGGAGCTCTGTAGGACAAACCGTTCGGTCCCTACGAGTACTTGAAGGTTTTCTTCCGATAAAACAGAATCATGAGTGTGAATCGCAAAAGAGGTCTAATCTCCATTCAAATTTTATCGGACTAAAATGCGATCGCTGTTCATTTCTTCGATTTGTATACAGTTTTGCCTTCTGCGTAACCAGTAATCAAATTTCCATAGGAAGCTTTCTATTTTTCCAATCGAGTGTGAAGCGTTTAGTTCTTTCTAATAAACTTGATTGAGAAGGTGTGAAGCCAGTATGGTGTGGTAGGTAGTACCTAGCTGGTAGGTAAAAAAAAGTTGGTAGGTAAAAAAAATGTTGGTGGGTAAAAAACGCTGCAAATCATTGCTCAAAGGCTTCCTCACTCTTCAGATCACTGATCAGCTGAGTGAGCTCCGAAGCCATTTCCAATCCTATTGAATGGAAGTGCTCTTCCAGGCGTCTCCAGCATTCGAGAAGATCTTCTTCACTCTTCAGATCACTGATCAGCTGAGTGAGCTCCAAAACCATTTTTACTCCTATTGAATGGAAGTGCTCTTCCAGGCGTCTCCAGCATTCGAGAAGATCTTCTTCACTCTTCAGATCACTGATCAGCTGAGTGAGCTCCAAAACCATTTTTACTCCTATTGAATGGAAGTGCTCTTCCAGGCGTCTCCAGCATTCGAGAAGATCTTCTTCACTCTTCAGATCACTGATCAGCTGAGTGAGCTCCAAAACCATTTTTACTCCTATTGAATGGAAGTGCTCTTCCAGGCGTCTCCAGCATTCGAGGAGATCTTCTTCACTCTTCAGATCACTGATCAGCTGAGTGAGCTCCGAAGCCATTTTCAATCCTATTGAACGCAGGAAGCTGAAATTTGAGAGGGAAGCTCAAGGGAGAATACAGATGGTGGTAGGTGCTATTGATGGAGAACCAGTGATCTATACAGAAGGGTGATCTATACAGAAAATAATAAACCTTTGAGCAATGATTTGCAGCGTTTTTTTCAAACAATTTTTATTAACCTGGGTTTTTAAGTTATTATTGTCCGTTTTCTGAGGAAAACGCAATTGTGTGGTGGATAAAATTGTTGAAAGTAGGTTTATTTTTTCTCGCATGAGGTATTAATGCAGAGTACCTACGGAGGGATTTTTTTTTTTTTTTTTTTTGTGTGTGTATGTGTGACAATTTTGAGTGTTTTTTAAGAAAAACATTTCCAAATGGATGAATTAATTCAGTGAAGTTAATTGTGGCTGTTATTGATTTACTACATTTTTGGTTACGAATTGGGTCGGCAACGAATCATAGGTTCAAGGGTCCTCAATCGAACAGAATCGAATGAGGCCGTTTTCATTAACCCATTTCCGCCGACTGTGCCAGATCTGGCACGACGCAAGGGGTGACTTTCACGATTTCCTGTTCATTCCTGCTTGCTCATGAACAATCCTACTCTGTGCCTCCCACTTCAGCAGGTTCTCATGCAAATCCCCTCCGATTTTCATTCGCTTTTGAGTCTTTGTCTAGGCGTGAGTGAAGTTTGAATTAAATCAAGATTCTACTGACGAGAATAACCCGACTCTGCGCTGCTGTAAGCACTCTAATCGTGTATACTAATACTTTTTCTCTCAGCTTTCCATGAATTCTTATTATTTATGGTCATTTGAAGGAATTAAAACAATTTTTTCATTTTCGACTTCTCTTGGTTAGATCTGGTGTACTTGGAAACTCGGGTGTGCCAGATCTGGCACAGTCGTCACATAGTGTCAAGAATTCGGAACTTTCTTGAGAGCTGGGGAATGTAGGAGTTATGGCTATTACAACGATTTCACGTTTGCGCATGCGCCCAAAATGCTCTCAATTTGTGGGTCATGATTTTCATAGGGGACCATCTCCACCACAATTCGCATAATTCCTGGAAATTTCATCGAAATGAGATGGAAATGTAGAACTTATATCCGTAAAAAGGAAATACACGTTTGCACATGCGCAGCGGCGGCTACTATCAGTCTTGGGATAATGATGTTTATAGGGGACCATCTACACGCCAACCCGCACAATCCGTGAAAATTTCATTGAAATCGGATGAGGATTGTAGAAGTTTTGGTTGTGGCTAGGATTTCATGACAGACAGACAGACACGGAACCGAAATTGTCCAGGAAGGTCTGAAACGTAAAACGCGAGTGGAAATTTTGATTTTGGATAACATCTTTTTTTTCAACCTTGAAAAATTAAAAGCAAAGCTTCCGCTACCTCGGTAGACTCGGAAGGAAAAAGAGAAGCGAGGCTCGAGCCACAAAATATTCGATCACATTTTGTTGTGGGGTTGTGATTTGCAACTGGTTGGATAATGAATAGTGTGGTGGCTATAGCATCCACGAAATATGGACATGAGCCTAAAGTATGCCTAAGAGGTTCTCAAAAGCAGAAAATAAAATCATTTCTGGCCCTCAACCACACCTTATCCATCAGTACAATCGTAACATGGGAGGGACTGATCGCATAGACCAGGACATCAATAGATATAAAACTGGTATTAGAGGGGAAAAGTGGTAGTGGCCACTATTATGTTGCTCATAGACGTTGACCTCAACAATGCGCGTACTGTATTATTCTTGTCAAAATATTGTTTGATACAAATTTTGTTTCTGGAATTTTCTCAAAAAACTACTCTGAGTGACGACTGTGCCAGATCTGGCACGGGGGGTTACGCCCCCCCTATGGGTGCAAAATTTAAATTAATATTTTTCCTAGCTTATTTGAGGTTCAGTAACATTGTTTTGAGGTAAATTTATATTATATCTCAAAAATTATAGTTCTCGGCGTAAATGGGTTAAGAGACCGGAGGGATTCGGGACTGTTTTGATTATTGGGCGCTCGGTGGTCTTCGAAAGTGATTCACTTTGGTAACTGATTGTAGTACGTGACGAGCTCTGCATCGACCAGTCAGAATGTTTCTAATTAGGACTAAAGAAAAATCGATTATACACAACGATAGGCGACTCCATCTCGGAGTAGTGGTCTTCTACGAACCAATCAATTTTCATTCAAAACGGCGTCTTACTTACGGTACTTTTATTTAGAAATAATGGTAGATTTTATACAAGGATACGCGGTGATACGGAGCTGACTACCGCAGTCCCACTGCAGACGAGGAAACCGCAAAACGAGACACCAAACAGATGGCACGAACATCTTTCCTCCGTTTTACATCAGAATTGTGCGTCTGTTATGCTTCACCATCGAAAAATACGAACGGAACGGAACGACTGAATTACCCTCAGTATCAGAACTGTCCAAGAAATTCAGTCCTACCTGCTTACCAGGAATCACGCGGTTTCAAAATGGAGCGGGAAAGACAGAAATACATCGATTCTGGTCGATGTATCGATTTTTCAACCTCGAAGTGACTGACAATCGAAAGTTTCGCGGAACCGGCAACTCCTCTCTCCGTAAAGTAGTCCCCACAGACGGCTGACCTCGCCGGGTTTTTTTGCAAAGAAAACGACGCCACATGTTCCTCAGCCGACCACAAACAGTTCGCCAAAATCCCGGAAAATCGTTCGAAAACGCCTTCGAGGGTCGAAATTCCCGAAAAAGACAAGAAAAACGGCGAATTCCAGAGAGATAAGGTAGCTCTCCGCCGCGCCCTCTCGTCCAATGGGAAACCCGTGTATCGCCCGCGCTTTTTTTGAAAAATTTTCTGTCTTCTCACGCAAAAAAGGAACAGGAGGAGACCAGCCCTGGCCGGGGAAGTGAGTCATGTGAGAAATAAAAGGCAAGAATCCCGTCGCCACGTTTCTGGCCTCAACCATTCACAATCCGAACCAGATCGGGAAATTCTCAGCATCTGGCTGATCCCTGTTCTCAGCTCACTCTCATCTTTTACGGGTATTTTTTTCGCTCGTTCTAAACGACGATTACCGCGAAAACAAGTAGATTTTAATGTAAATTCATTTACAGATTAAAAAGCTCAGAGAACGAACATACAAGCCTAGAATTTCGGAAAAAATCATTAAGAAATTACTATTAATTTCGACATTTTTGAAGTTCAAATTAAGAATATTAATCTTTCAGACTTCTTATTGAATGCAAAGGTGGAAGAAAATGGATTCTTTCGAAACTATAATGTCAATTGAGGAGTTTGATTCCAAAGGGTATCAAAGACCATTTTCATCGAAATTGAGTTAACACTCTCCCAGATTTCAGGGGGTAGTTCTTCACAAAAATGCGACCGTTTTGGAGCAAAAGACAATCTATTCCCTTGAAAAACGAGGGTGAATATTCCGTTAAAATATGTTAACCCATTTCCGGCCACTGATGCGTTTTCGCATCGTCATATTTATGATTTTTTTAAATATTGAAAATAGTGGAAAATTTTTGCAGAAGAATTTTTTCTCGTTCATGCTGTTTCTAAACTTTTCAGCAAACATTTCCTTTGACGTTCGGGAGCTCAATGCAATTTTGGAAATGTTTTGAAAAGGAGGCCTTTTGGCTGAAGGCATGATTATGGTGGCTCTCATTCGATTTTGGGGCAGTGAGCGTTCTGGGCCATGAGTTGAAGCAGATTCCAGTCCAAAAATAGACTTTTACATTTTACCAAAAACAATGAAATGGACTAATCATATCGATTTGGAAAACAGAGGCCTCTCAAATCTCTTTAAAGTAAAATTCATAAAACATCGAGTATTTTTGCTCTCGATTGGTGTGCAAATGATGCTTTATTTCGGCCGACTTTCTGTAAAGCTCATCCTCTTCTCCTCATTATTCAGTTATTTCTACCCTTGGCTTGAAATGGGTTAATTTATCCAGCGCAATGGCGGTCTCTTTTCCGTTTTGTTTCAAAAAGTACTTTATCCACTTCGTTTCTTCTCAAAAAGTACTAGGTATATTCAATTCCTAAAAGTACTATATTCATTTCGTTTGATTTCAAAAAGTACTTAATCCACTTCTTTTGATTCCAAAAAGTACTAAACGCCACGTTTTGTTTCAAAAGTACTATATCCTTAATCATCAATCTGATATTTCAAATCTCGTTCAAAATTATTTTAAATTTTGAACTAATTTTCCTTTTTTCCAAAAATAATTATAATAATTGAGAAATATATAAAAATACAAGATACAATAAAAAAGGACACGAGGAAGCTATGTACCAAACCCATTTGGCAGACTTTTTTCCATTCCACAATCTCACTGATATTCATTTGGAAGGTCCAATCGTCCCAAAACCCATCAGATTTTCGATTTTCCTTGAAATTGAAATTTTAACACAGTCCCATTTCCGCAAACCCGTTGCACCCGCAACTGCGCATGCGCCAAAGTGGATTTCTATATCATCGACCAAAGAAATGTTCACGTATGAGCCCCTTAGGAATTCCTTTTTTTGGTTTATTATTTTCAATAATGAACCTTTGGAATCGACCAAGAAAAAAAAAGTTTATCCCCCCCTCAAAATTTGTTGGTTTACGTTTCAAGGTACGTAGAATCCGAAAATCGAATAAAAAATTTTCCGTCAGTCCGCCGTACACGGCACTTTTCTTAGCAACCCAGTAGGTCGATTCTCTAACTCATTATGGGATAATAGCGACAACGAATTGTCGGTATGATAACAATAACGATTAATAGCGACGAACGCGATTCTGCAGACGCGAAATAGCGACAACTGTCGCTCGGTCGTCGCTATTTCGGCCAAAAAGTGTCGTTACCATCTCGACGGCTCGAAACTCCCCGGTATGAATTACGACAACCGTCTTTTTGAAAAAGTAGCTTAAAACGCTCTTCAATTCCTAATCTATTAGAAGTCATATTAAATATGACTTCAGTCATATTAAACATGACTGAAATTTTCAGTTTCCGAGTTGCTGTGCGCATTTCCGTATTGTGGGTTATTAGTTTTGTTAATCAATTAATTTTGAGAATAAAATTGATACATCATTTCTGGTGAATATTTTAAAAATAATATCCGACCGTCATAATGAGCCGTTTATTTGCCGTTTTAATTTGTGTCACTTGATTTTTTTTCTAGAATTGTATTAAACAAAAATCGTAGTATGTACATTATTTTAAGCTGTTAATTCGTATAGCAATTCATGTACTCTATTGAACATAGTCAAGGAATTGAGTTTGAACATAGTTTCAATGGAGTTGAGTTTTGACAACCCATCAAACTATCAACAGAATTTTGGTTTATTATTTTCAATAATAAGCCTTTGGAATCGAGCAAGAAAAAAAAATTTTAACCCCCCCTCAAAATTTGATGTTTTACGTTTCAAGGTACGTAGAATCCGAAAATCGAATAAAAAAATTTCCGTCCGTCCGCCGTACGCCGTCCGCGGCACTTTTCTTAGCAACACTGGACCGATTTGGTTCAAATTTGGTATATGGGCTCCATTTGGGGTCTAGTTGTGCCGCGAAGCTTTTGGTTGATGTAGGTCACTTCTAAGGGGTGAAAATTAAGGGTTGAAATTTTCAAGAGTGCCCTAGCTCGAAAACTCTCGAAATAAAGGTATCGTTTTTTCACCAATTTTAAATAGTACAGAATTTTTAAAAATTTTTGAGACCACCCGGAGCTCTGTAGGACAAACCGTTCGGTCCCTACGAGTATTTGAAGGTTTTCCTTCGATAAAACAGAATCATGAGTGTGAATCGCAAAAGAGGTCTAATCGCCGTTCAAATTTTATCTGACTAAAATGCGATCGCTGTTCATTTCTTCGATTTGTATACAGTTTTGCCTTCTGCGTAACCAGTAATCAAATTTCCATATCAAGCTTTCTATTTTTCGAATCGAGTGTGAAGCGTTTAGTTCTTTCTAATAAACTTGATTGTGAAGGTGTGAAGCCATTATAGTGTGGTAGGTAGTACCTACCAATAGGTAGGTGTGGTAGGTAAAAAAAAT